>OW386287.2:77411506-78877506 GCA_936432065.2 Rutpela maculata
TTTCGTTGGCCATCGTAACCTATATATAGACTTAGTGTTTTAGCTGAATTTAATTTAAGATCATTATTACTTCACCACCTAAATACATTTTTCAGAATGTGCCGAAATTCAGAATCTAGAGAATTGCGGTGTAATAAAATGGTAAAAAACTAGATTTTACCAACACGACATGCTTTATGAGGCACAGGGGGTATAGAGCACTGTACTAATTGTGTGGCACAACTTTTCTATCTGAATATTTCTAAAAATGTGTATTCGGTATATATTTTATAACTCTAGTGTGTTGCGTGAGTGTGTCTGAGAAAACATAAAAGCTGTTACCTGATGGAAGTCAATAACAAAGACAGCATTTTAAAGACATTATTAACCCCGACACAGTAATGAACATACAAAATCTCTTCTGGAATATAGGGAATATATATTAACTCTGGAGACATGCAACATCAATATCTTGAAATATGTGTGGTTGTGCAAACACACACGCGCTCTCACACATACATACACATATAGGGACTTTTTCAATCAAAAGTTCTTTATTTCACAAATGTTACAATGTGTCATAAAAGAGGAAGAGTTAAGAGTAACTCATTTTTGAGAATGCATTTGTTGAATGGTCCCACGCATACATATTTTTTATTTGACATTTGAAATCGGCCTGTTATGAAACAGATTTCTGTATAAAATTCTTTTTCTATGATGATTATTAAATAATTTTCTTTCGGTTTCATAATATACCTATTTCATTAAATCAAATAGATATAATAACAAAATAAAATAAAATGGTTTTAATATTTTTATTCAAACTCTTATCATATAAAATTCCTAAATATTTACTTCATCTACTGATAAGGAGATCAAATGTTCATACTGTTAATGTCAGAATAGATTCATTTACGATTTCTGGGCATAGCTCTAGAGTTCTACTAAATTTGAGTGATGTTTTTTGAATAATGCTTCGTGTCTATTAAATACTGTATTAAATGAAATACACCTGTCACATAGGGGTTTCATTAAACATATAAACATATCTTGTTATATTGATATGTAGGAACTTTCTTTTATTTCTAATTTATCAGTTAATTGTCTTAAATTAGTGTAATTATGTTTTTTAACTTTTTTGTTAAATGGGTGGAATGAAGGACATATCCAAATGGGTAAAATTATTTTCACTTCACGTGCCTTAAATTTCTACTGTAATATCTATGTAATCTTTTTTATATTATACATGCTCAGATAGAAAAGTTTTAGTATTTTGACAACATAATATTACCATGATCTTGGCATATGCTGGCAAAATATAATATATTTATAATTACACTGTACCACAAATTTATGTGCGTTAAATTCCAGTACATTAGAGGCATAAACAAGTAAAATTCATGTATACTACAGGATCATTGTGCTCATATGTTCTTCCTCTTCTTTTAGCAGGGTGCCGAAGTGTTGCCACACTCGGGGCTTGTGGCTCATTGTGCTACAGCTACGAATTTAGGGCCATTCAGGCCGGATTCTAACCCAAAGACTAAAATCCTTCCTATGGAGGCATTCCTTATTTCCTCCAACACAGTTGTCAACCACCCCTATGGTGTGCAGGTGTTTTCTGAAAGAGTCGTGTCCAGTCAAAAGACCTACCACGATTCTGAGATGTTTCTTTCTTAGTCGCAGGATCTGTTGTGCTCGTTTCGGCAAGGGCCCTGAGATGAGGAGCTTCGCTTGCCGGAGTCCTGGGTAAATGGCCCAGAAGTCAAAAAACTGGGAACGAGTTTAATTGTCTAATGACTTCTTGGCATTTGATCTAGGGTAGCCGAGAGCTGACTCTGGACCCAGTAGGGGCCTCTGAGAGCCCTCCCCTCTAGCCAAAGCGTCTGCCTGCTTGTTATATTCAATGTTGCTGTGTCCAGGCACCCAGAAAAGTTTGACCCAGTTGGATGAGCCAAGTTCACAGAGAACCTGTTTACAATTTTGAACCAGTATTGACTTTGTCCTGACTAATGCAAGGGTCTTGAGGGCCGCTTGACTATCTCTGCATATATGTATATTCTTGTTAGAATATTTCCTGTGGATATTCTCTTGTGCGCAGACCAAAATGGCAAAGATCTCAGTCTGGAATACCATGGTGAATTTACCCAGAGCATAAGAAAGTTCAGCCCTGGGTCTCCAGTCCAGCACATTCCTCATAATTTTTCAAACTACATTTTAAAACATTATTTTTTTTGTTTCTTTTCATTTATTTAAAATGTTATTCAAATTATAAATGTAGAAAAACTATGCGCACACTTGAAATACAGAATATGTTAGTGAACATTAATAATTTTGTTAGCTGACAACCTGTTAGAGTGCACCTTTGTAGGATACAAATTATGGCGGTGAAGCAAATATATTCGTAAAGAGGATCTATACATATTACAAATAATGTAAATGACGCAGAAGTATTAGAAGAACTGACTCAAAGGTGGAACTTGGGGGGATAGTAATATGACAAACTGATGTAAATAAAATATTTAAAATAAGCACAAAATATAAAATCTTACACAAAAACAACAAAACAGTTCAACAACTGTAAACAATGGAAAATACATTCTCTAAAGTAGTAATAATAATATGATAATTATTATTTAAATTATAAAATTAGTGTGTCAAATTTCTTTTAACGAGGTAACAGGAAGTAAAATGTCACATGTTTTTGGTTCGTATTTTTTTTACTATAAGAAATATTTAACATTTTGAAACTAAAATTGATGCTCTCTAATGAAACTTTGGAGAGGGTAATTATTCTATTATCCTTCCCCGCAATTAATCCGTACTTGAACTGATTAGATTTATTTATATTGATGACAATAATTGATGATATCTGACTACAAAGTTATAGGCAACACTAACAACACCGATGCATCTGCCATTTTTTATGCACCATACATTTTGATTTACCGTTATTCTTATTTCTGAATGGTTTATAATAAGGTATATCTATAATACTTGAATTTATAAAGACTTATTGTATTATTATTACTTACATATTGACTTATTATATTGACAGATTAAGAAAATAAAAATAATAAATCATTGTCACACAGAAATTTCGCTGTTGCAGACACAACGAACAACGAGGAGATTGAGGTTGAGAAGGAAAATGGTGGGCATTTCATATAGAAAAGTGTACCACAGGATTACTTCAATGCTATGAATATGCAGCTAAAGTTGATGCACACCTCATCGAAGTACATTGTGCTGGAAGAACCTGATATTTTTGGCGTCATTCATCTACAGCAATTCTATTTTTGAATTTTTAATTTCGGCACATTGCACAGTGGGCTAGAATCCGAAAAAGCTGGCCATAATTCAAAAAATGGAGTAATGGTTTTGAAAATTTTCACTAGGGGAGGTCGCTGATTACGAATTTGGTAATAGTTTTTTCAAGAACAATATGACGGCTCCAATATGGCGACAAACATTTGAGAAAAGTTAGTCATTTTCTTTTTTCTTTTTGCCAAATTTGAGGCCTTATTGACCCTCCCCCATTAAAAAATTAAATCAATTATTTTACACACTTACTTTTAGGCATTTTATAAATTCCAACCAAAAAAATAAATAATTTTTCAACAATTATATTTGACAACAAAATGCATTAATTTTTTCAAAAATTGTTTATAACATATAATTATTATAAATTGTTACATTTAAATGGAATTTCTAAACAGATATATGCTAAAACAACACTATAAACCAAGTTAATGCATCACTGTATTTTGCACCGTGTCAGAAAAATGGTCACAGAAACAAGAGTGGCACCTAGGGGCAACCAATTTTTAGGAAAATCCATTTTAACGTATTGTAATGTCACTATTTTCTAAATTTTTACAGCACTTTTTGTTGACTATAACAACCCAACAAACACTAAAGGTTGGCCCATCAGCGGGCCATTATTAGGCCGGAAGTCAAACTTCTGGCCCCGTGATGGCCCTCTGGAGGGCCAACCTTTAGTGTTTGTAGGGAACGTGCTTGATATAAACGGCTCGGTGCATTTCGTGTGGCGGTCACATTTGGAATGAAGTTACAAAGAGCTCGGGGGATGCCGACTTCTAGGGACCGATTTGTATTATACCTGGGGTCACCTAGTAAACATTCTGGGACAAAAAAGTCCTAAATCTACAATCCGGTTTTTCGACTTTTGGCCAGCTTTTTCGAATTCTGGCCCACTGTGCATTGGTACAAACAAGTAGAATGCACAATAATATATAATATCGGTGCAAAAAGTCAGCATACTGTCATACCATGGTATAACCATATTACTGTACCCAGCAAACACTCATAATTGGCACATAAATGGTCATACGCACCGTCGCCAGCATTATCATAATTGGCACTTTTGTGGGGAGCCACAAGCGGACCATTGGCGAAATGTCCCACTGGCCAGCAGCTGGCCATCCTTCAATTTGCCAACAGTGTACAATAATATATTTATACATCCATAAAGTCCGATGTATGGAGGTTCTACTTTTTTTATATAGATACATTATTCATGGCGCTTTTTACGAAAAAGTACAGCTTAGACATGTAAGTATTTTACTTGATAAAAATGAAGTAATTATTAATGCATAAATATTGTAATATGAATTTGTTTGTTATCATCCGTATTTACATATTTAATATTGTTTACCATAGCTCCAATTTATTCTCACAAGGGTTGCCTGCAAATTATAATGTTTATTAAGTTATTAAATTCATTTTTACTTACCTGTACCAATTGCGGTCAGTGGGGTTCGAACCTGCATGTCTCCGATGTCCGTATTACAGTACTGACTCTTCTACCAACTGAGCTATCTTAATAACCGTTATTAGGGATGCTAGAAGCAGTATTTATGGTGATGTGTATGAAGTCTTTATTATATTATGTGAATATGTAGCTATTTATTTCAAAATGTAGAAAGTATTTGAATGTTTAATAAATGTTTACGAGTAGTCTCAAATAATATCATTAATAATAATTTACAAAAAACGTTACAATTAAGTTAGTAATGACAAATTCAAATTACTTACTATAAAAAATAAACAACAAATTTTACAGAAATAACGGTCAGATTAAGTCAGATTACACACATTTTAATAACCCACAGGCCAAGCATAGAACAAAAATGCAAATGGCGGATGCTATGCTCGGTGAAGTCTTGAGAGATTTTTCACAATGCACATGCGCGTAATCATAAAAATATTAGCCTGCATATTACCATAAAAGTACCATCAACGTATAAACCGAACCAGCATTTTTTATGGTTGCACAATAATTGACCATTTCTGGTTATTATGTGGCAATTCATAACAACATGAAGCTATGGTACACCTGCATATAATTTATTATGAACCACAAAAGGTTAGCCTATGCCATAAGAAAGCCATTGATCGCTACAATGGCCCATTTAAGGACCGCAATTTTTGTATTTGCTGGGTACCTGCATATTATTACTGGTACTATTTCCAGTTACTTAGACAAGGACATGCAATGCATGAGGGTCCATGATGTTAGGGGGCTTTTATCGATATAGGAGAGAAATTCAGTAGACTATTATTATTTATTGTCTTTCAAAACTTTACTGTCAATTCATAAATAATTATAACAACTACATCAACAAATCTGTTCGGTAGATTTTTACAAATAATGCGAGTTTAAAATACCTACTATTAAAGGTAATATAAATATACATTACGAATCACTTATAAAACACTGACAACATTTTCTGTTTATTACGCAGATTTTTCAACTTCTATAACACTGTGATAGCTGAGTAAATAATCAATTTCGCTTATTTATATTTTTACTATATTAATAAATTTTAATCTCAATTATAGAGATTAATTAAACTGAATTACTTATTTGCTTTAACAGTTATTTCAGTTTTCCTTCAGCACCTGCCAAGATAAACCTTAATGGAAGAGAAAAATGAACCAAATTTCGAAATCTCCAATATGAGCCATATGTGCAGTCTCAGGATACTCTGTCAAGATGTCTTTCTAATAATTGGTGTACTCGGAGGTATAAGGCTGATGCGATTTTCAGATTTGAACAGCCTACCTGGTCAGCTGATTTTTGATGGTCTGATATAGCCAATTACTGAACTAATTGGTGGGTTTAAAACGGCAGCCAATTTATGGTACGTCGTCTATTTTTGGTACGTGGTTCTAGGGTCTACAATCACCAACCTCTCTGGATGTTGGGTATCTTTGTCTTTCAAGAGATAATATCCAGCCTTAGGAAATCTTAGAAAAGTCTTTATTTTAGTTAATAGCATAGGCGAGGTCTAAAGAAATCTAATGAAGATAATTCATCAGTTGGATCTAAAAGAATTATATGTTTATATTATAGACTTAGCCTTGTCAAGAAAAAAAACAAAATCTCTTGATAAAGTAATTTTTTTCTAATATTCTGATTTACACCTTATTTTGTTCATTTTCCGCTTATTTTAAAAATTATTAGCAGCATTAGTGATCATATTGCCGATAGAGAGGGCATGATTATTCAAAAAAGAAAACTGAAAAAAAAAATAATAATAAAGAGATAGGCCCGTGAAAGGTAAAAAGGGACAAGAACAAAATTACAAGAATGAAATAGCTGGAACAGAATAAGAACTCTTTTGGCCTAAGACTAGTCATTCTCCTCACTATTGAAGACATCTTGCAACAGCGGCATATGAGAAAAAACATGACCGCTTATAAACGAGCAAAGACGGTTCTCTACAGGAAAGACATGGTGGCTTATAGAATCGCATATGAACAGTAGAAACCTGTATCTAAGCCTCTAGTCATTGGTGTTAGATAAAAAAAAATGTGGCTTGTAGATAAACATGCGCAGTTTGGCTTTCGGTTAGTGTCGATAATAAAAAGGCCTTATAATTTGAAAATGGCTGGAGATATCAAAGAAGTAATGGAAAAAATTCCTCTAAAAATTGCCAGTTCTCATTGATATGCCTCTACCAATAAGAAAAATGTCCCAAGTCATTATGTCAGAAAGCAAAAAAGTTAGCTTTTAATGTATGTTATACTATGATAAAAAAACAAAAAGTCGTTATAACTCGGGAATGGAGATATTGAAAAAATTGGCCCCAACTTCACCAGTTGTCATTGATGGGGCCCCCTCAATAGAAAAAAGTCGTAAGTCCACATGTGAACAAAAAAAATTAATGCGCCATCATACCGTGATGTGAAAAATAATAAGTTCTTATAATTTGAGAACGGCTGGCATTGGAGAAAAAAATAGCTGGACCTTACAAGTCTTATTTCAGTATGCAGTAAAGTGGCGTTGTCAGTGGCAGTGTACAATAATGGTCAATCAAAGGACCACTCTGATGAAGCCACCTTTTGGCCAGCATATTTTTGGCTGTAATTCCACACATTTTTCAATATATTGGATTATTGGAACACTTTCAAGCAGCCATATATTTCGCATAACCTACTAAATTCTGGTATATAATTTTTTTATGTGAAATTTACATAGGAGAACGCAATCAGTTAGTAATGTATATATCTACGTTATAAAAGTATTATAATTCATTATTGAAAAACATGTTAGATACCTGACCAAACAATGCCGTGTCATTATTGATATTTTTTTAATTGAGAAGTCTGGAAATGTCAGGTATCAATAAAAGCAAAATAAGTTGTAAGCTGACAATAAAATACTTGCTATAAATTAAAAAGTTAAAACAATAGAATTTATATGACAACAGAGCTAAAATATAAAAGTTTCAAAAAAACAAAAATCTTTCCTTAATATGAGGCTTGATGTTGAGATGCAGGTTTTTGTACAAACTTTTATATAAAACACTTATTTGAAAGCGACATGATGAGAACTGGCTGATGAAGAAAACTTTTAGCTAACTTACTCCATAATCACATAATAATTATAATCACTTCAACCAGCAAACACGCATAATTGGCCCATCATTAATAAATTACCTACATGCCTACTTCATCATTGGGAAAGTACTGGCAAGGAGCACTAAATTATTGAATGAAAAATGCTACACCGGCCAATGCTTGGCCATCACACACTTTACCAATAATAATGGCAGTATACTGGATTATTAGCATTATATTTTTAACGTGCCATTAATGAAAAGTTTATGATTATTTTGCTGGTGCCTTGATATATGGTAGTATACTGATATAAATGGGGATTGCAGATATACAATTTGAGAGGGATAGATGCAGAGAATGACGAATGTATCCTCTACATAATACAGAGTAATGTACTATTGTAGAAAATTGTATCAACATAATTTATGCATCTTCACAGACAAGAAATATGTTTGCATAGCCAGTTTTACTGTAAACCTATGTAAAATAGTGACAGAAAACAAAGACGCCTCATGAAACATCTACGTTTTAGGAAGGGGTAAAGAATTTAATCTGAATATTTATTTTTTTGCAAAATTTTAAGATGACAAGGTCATCAACAGTAATCATTAGAAGTTGAAGTTAATACATTTATTTGGTGAGTTAAAATGTGACTTTGGACAAGCATTTAAGAAAAAAATATAAATTTTACTAGATCTACTTTTCGATTGAATGGAAACATGGATGCCTCCCATCTTCACCTAAAGATCTGAAGGAGGTTATAATGATCAAAGAAAAGTAATTTGTAAGCGATTTTCAGGTGTTCCCAAAAAAGTGCTTTTATATATTTAATATACCAGTGATAGTTAAATATTTCTAAGTACACAGTAACAAAAGGCCAAACACATATAAGGCCCTCAATTTACCATTACAACACGGAAGCTATAATGGTCAGACAGTATTTTGCATTAGTTTTTTTGGTATTGACAAAAGATGAGTGCTTTTATATATTTAACGTACCAACAATGGCTAATTAATTACAAGTATGCAATAACAAAAGGGCGTGTCAAACACATAGGGCCATCAACTTACCATTACAGGACAGATTAGATAATGTTAAACAGTGTTTTGTATTCGCTTTTCAGGTATTGGCAAAAGTTGCCAGCCCTTTACCACTCATAAATCTAGTAGCCCATTGCTTTGCCACTTTATAGTGTGTTTGTTGGGTATAAGATCACAACACACTTTGTTAACCTAAATAGGTACTTAAAAGACTTAACAAACTGTACAAACCACAAAGTTAGCTTACACAAATTTTAATGCACAGGCCAAGCATGGAACATGAAAAAGCAAATGATGGATGCTGCTCAGTGACGCCCTTCAGAGATTTTCCATATTATGCAATCCGCATTCATAATAACTTAATTTCCAAATTACCTTCGCTGGCCCTTTGGGTAAAAAGTTACATGTGGTACTTCAATATTAGTCTGCATATTACCATAAAAGTACCATCAACATATAGACTGAAGCAGCATTTTTATAGTTGCACATAATTGACTATTTCCGGTTATTATGTGGTAATTCATAACAACATGAAGCTGTGGCATGCCTGCATATAAATTATTATGGGCCACAAAAGGCTTGCCTATTAAGGGCTGCAACTTTTGTGTTTGTTGGGGCTAGCTTTCTAGAATAATTCCCAAACTAAATTTGCATTAGTACCATTCATTTAGATTTTCAGATGATATCTATTTATAATAATTCCACCAGTAACGTAGGAAACACTAATGCCAACGGTTGAATCTAACAAAGATACATACTTGATCAGAATTACACTCACTCCCAGTCAATAAAAATAAAAAAAGTAACATGAAATAGCTTTAAAAAAGCACAATAACACAAATGTTACGAAGGGAGGGGGAAAACAGGGGAAGGAGATGAGCTTAGAACTGAAAAATACTTGGAGAGGAGTAAGGAGGATAGTAAAGTTTTTAGGGTTTAAGAATGAAGGAAGAATTAATTGCTTTTCGCCTAGAAGATTTATACAAGGACTGACTAATTTCTGACCTTCAACAGCCTCTGCAGCCTAAACGGCTTCATGAATCGAGTTGTGGTAATGAGAACTTCTGATCAGCATAAACTTGAAATTTTTCAGTCAAATCCGCCATTACCCACTTTCCATAAGATTTGTGCAGGGTTCCTTTTTATACATGATTTTAATTATATTTTACTTAATATGTTTTTTAAAATTTTATGTTTTTTGAGAAGAGACATAAGACTAACAATAGTTTATTTTCGAAAGATATAATTTATACATACAGTAAATACTTGTGAGTGGGATCATGGGAAACAATGATGCCATGTCGAAATTGACCATTTCACAGAATAACATGTAACAATATAACACATCATATCATATAGTTCACCAACATCCCACTGTCTTAGAACTCTTACATTCTCAAGAATTAACACTATATTTTTCCAGCATCCTGCAATGATGTTTTTCGACATCTATTTTCTCTTTCAAAACAAAAGAGAGGTTATGCCTAGGGGCGAAAATGCGTGAAGGGGCGCGCGCTATGACATGAGAGGCGTCGCGAGCTCTTTGCGCTCTCTGCTTATTAAAAAAAATTATTTTGTGCCCCCCCCGCTAATTATTTTCCAATTTCCTTCTCTCTACTCATACTACAGTCATTTGGTGCTCAAAAAAGAGGTTACCTGGGAAGTTTTCCGGGAGTTTTTAAAATTGGTGATTTTATAGATTTCGATGTGCTCTTTCCGAATTTCTACTTTGTCACCTCGTATCTTTGCCGCCGCCATATTGGAAAAATGGCTCCTAAAAACGGTTTTTTGACAATATCTCCTTTCCGATTCATTTTACGATAACAACAGTTATATAATAAATTAAACTAGAGAAAAAATCCTATAATTTTGTTAACATCCTTTTTTTTTGTAAAATGAATAGTTTTAGCGTACGAGGGCCGCAGAATCTACTCCAACATGCGTTTTGGCCAGCTCCGAAAAAGAGAGATGTGAGAAAGCCTGTGGTTGCAGAAAGGCTGGATTAAAGTGCTCCATTATATGCACGAATTGCAGTGGTATCTGTTAATAATGCGCAAATTCTATCACAAGATAGCAATGAAGAGGAAGAAACGGAGACTGTTCTCGAGCAAACGTATGATGAAATCGAGGACGAAGAGGATTGCAATAAAACTGATAATCCCATCGCGGATTATGTGGATGAAATTTCTATCTGTGACGTTTTGATCGGTTCTGAAGACAATGAACTCGCAACACCTGGTCCATCGCAAGAATAGCGAAGCGAAGGAGAATGTGCTAAATTTTGGAATAGTGCATTGCATGTGGATTAAGCCTACTGGGGATACCACGATAAAAAAACGCGCCACTTACTCTACCTCATGGTGGTGTGGAAATTAGTTTTTTGGCCAAAACGCATGTTGGAGTAGATTTTGCGCCGCTCGTACGCTAAAACTATTCATTTTACAAAAAAAAAAAGCTTATTAAAAAAATTATAGAAAATTTTTTCTAGTTTAATTTATTATATAACTGTTTTTATCATCAATTTTGGTTAAAAAAAATTATTTTTTAGATTTTTCGCCCCCCTCATCAATTTTGAAACCGAGACAAAAAAAATTTTTGTCAAATTTGAATCTGGACAAAAAACGTTTTTTTCCTTTCCATTATGAATAAGAGGGCGCAAATACATGATTAGCCTAGGGGCGCGCCATTCCTTAATCCGGCCCTGAGTGCTTTGCTAGACCATAGCAAGATAGAGTATTCGCGCCCTCTTCTCGACATTAAACACAATCGTTTAACGACAAGAACTGCAAGGGAAAAGAAAATTTTATTCTGCATACGTTGAACTTAAAGTTCCCCTTTCCATCAACAGATGGCGCATTCGGTATCTGAATACATAGTTTTACAAGTGCGAGGGAGACAGAGAAACTTTCTGATCAAGATTTGTAGAGTATACAAATCTTGACTTTAAGAACTCCTATCCCAGTGGCGGATCTAAGATAAAAGGCCCAGGTGGCAAACGCTTTGAAGGGCCCATGTCTTCGGATGATAACCACGCAAGCGACGGATACATTGTCTTCGACCCTACTTTTTTATGAGGGCCCTTTTGCACAGGGGCCCAGGTGGCATTTGCTCATTGGCCGCCCGGTTAGATCCGCCACTGCCCTATCCTCCAGTCGAGAGAATGATCATTTCGGGAGAAAGGAAAGAAAAAGAAATATAGGAAACATAATGAAATAAAAAGAGAAAAATACCCCGATTCACTTCTCATAAGCAACCTAATAGACTGGCGGTACATGACCAGTCAGGTGCAACGTTTTTAAAATGCATGCCAATCTTAAATATGAATGAAATTACCATGAATATGCCAGAAACGCAAATTTTAGGCAGTCGTCGCGTGCAGAAGGGTGTACAAATCGATTCTTTTATTTTATTTTTTTTTTTATTTTAGAATGGATGCCAATAATGCCAAACGAAAAGCCGTGAAAAAGAATCCAGCGGAAATTCATTGGCATGCAATTTCCGCGCGCAAAACAACTTTTGATGTGCATATTAAATCGTAAAATTTTTTGGTGTTCTTGATTTTGGATGATTTTGATTTTGAATTTTTTTTCAAGGCTTTTCGTTTGGCACTATTGGCATCCATTTTAAAATAAAAAAAAAAACACAAAAAAAACAAAAAAAATCGATTTGCACACCCTATTGCACGCAACGACTGCCTAAAATTTGCGTTTCTGGCATATTCATGGTAATTTCATTAATATATATGATTGGCATGCATTTTAAAAACGTTGCACCTGACTGGTCATGTACCGCCAGTCTATAAGCTGGAGAATAAGGCCCCTGATATTATAGCTTATCTGTCTATAGTTTTGCGAAATTTTGTTATTGTTCGAGCTCACTCAGATGTCTGGAGCTCACTGAATATTTCTTTACGAGACGCATGTATGTAAGCAGTACTAAATAATAATACAGTTCTAAAAATGATCGTGAACGATTTCAAATAATCTTTCAAGTGAGAAAATACAAAAAAAAAACCAATTTTTCAGTGTGATATTTCCTTACCTTCACTACCAGACTTCTTTAAATTTCAGTAACTACGTATTTTTTTTCTATAGGAAAAACTCTGCCAAGTATGCGAAAACTCCGCTCCCGCGTGTGATACCTACCATTTGGACATAGCAAGGTTATAAGTATAGTTTAGTGTGACCAGATGTTTACAGTACACTTGGATAGACAGGGCCGTGGAGAGAAAATACGGGGAGGGAAATTTTTTTGAAAATTGAGGAGCGGGAGGAAAAATCCGAAAAAAAAATTTTTTTTTGATCCCAACATTTTTTGATGAGCGGGAGGGAGAAATCCAAACAAAAATTTTTTGATCCCAAAATTTTTTATTAAAGGGGGGGGGGGGAGTAGGTATCCGAAAAAAAAAAATTCCAACCGAAACATAATGCCGTACGTTTTGCTGTACATCCAAGCATGTTGTACATTCCATTAAAATTCCGGAAAATTCAGCGAAATTCCGTACGTATATGGTCAGCCTAGTATAGTTAATTCTTTAATTTTCTATTTTTTCGAAATATAAAAAATTGCCGTATTGGTTATTAATTCATGCACTCTGAAACTATCTGCTGGTTAAGATAGGCTTTGATGTAGTCTGTATTGGTGTAGGTTCATGTAATGAGGCCAGGGGGTACTTGCTGCCCTCCTCCCCGCTCCTATAAACTTGGCTGCTCTTCTTGTTCAAAATGTTACGAAATATGCTTTTATTATTATTTTTGTATTCAAAACGGTCTTTCTTTTAAAAGCAGAGTCCCCAAAAAATGCAGAGCATTCTCCGCCCATCGAACCACGCAGGGCCGGCGGAAGAGGTGGGTACGATGCGTAGTACTACCCACTGTAGGTGGGGAATTACCCACCTGAAAATTTGAGCGAAAAAGATTTCTTAACGTTTTTTTTATGAATTCCTTCCTGATCATAAATAATAATCAAGGGACCCCCCCTCTGCACCACCCACCTGGATTGATCACATTTCGCCCTACCTGGGACCACGTTGCACCATTGATCGTTTGGCGTATACGGTAGAGATTCCCCATGTAAAGTCTGTTCGCTGATAGAGTCCCGGTGTGACGTCACGAACGCTTGAACTCAGATGTCGTAGGCTCATTGGTGTTTTCGAATGTACAGTGGCGTCGATTTGGTTTATATTTTATTTGATGTATTTAATTAAAGGAAATTGAATTATAAGCATATATAATACATCTATTGTAAATTTATGGTAATTTAAGTTAAACAAATAAATTATAATATTGAATTGTTTTGGTTTGAAGTAAAAAATATGATAGAGCAAATATACTAAATAAATACGTTTAAATAGTTGCAACTAAAGCTTTTTTATTCATTAATAGAATTTTGGCAAATAAGTATTTGTAATCTTGATTGATTGATTGTTTTACCAGCGTGCGGTAGGCATTGTTGCCACTCCCAAGTTATACAGCTGGGCTTGCTACGTCCACGCTGGGTTGGGCCAAGGTCATGCTTGTTGCCAGCAGCGAGTGCCACATGGCGCATGGTAAAGGAATATGGGATGGGAGGTGTAGGTATTTGTGAGATGCGTTACCGCATTATGTCGTGAGGGAGCGTTTAAGTCCCCTTTTTTGTATTTTTTGTTCTGGACTTCTGCCTATTCTGGGTCTTCTTGTGAGATATGTTGCCGCGTTGTGTCGCTGCTATCTGTGCTCCTATTTTTGTACTTCTGTTTCTACAAGTCTTCTTCTTCTTCTGAGGCATCTGATTCCTCCGTTTCTGATTCTGGTAGAGTATATATCGCTCCGATTTCTTTGTGAAATCCATTTTTTCCCCTCGCTTTTCTTTCCCAGATTGTTTGGTCCTTTCCCAGTTTGTTCATGATCCTCTCGATTGTTGTTTTCCACGTGTAACATGGTCTCCCAATTTTAAGTCTGCTGCTGTTCAGTGTTAGTGCTTTCTTCAGTAGGTGTGTTGGTTCCCTTCTTTGGACGTGTCCCCAGTACTTCATTGCGTACGTTTCTATCCTTTTTGTGATTGTCTTCCCTTCTAGTAGTGTTGATGTTTTATGTCATTGTTTTTGCCCTGTTGTTTTTCTAAGTAATTGGATGATGTCTCTTTCAGCTCTTCTCAAACTTCTTCGGTTGGCTTTTGTTGTTGCCGCGTTTTTAACTCCATATGTCAATGTTGGCAGTATGATGGCTATGTACAGCCGTTTGGCCAGGCCCCATGATAGTTTGTTTATCTCGATGAACGGTATAATTGCTCTTGTGACTCTGTATGCTATTTTTATTCTCTCCTTTACTGTTTCTCTCCTTTTCAGTTGGTTCGTCAGATATGTTCCTAGGTATTTCAATTTGTTCGTTGTTCTTAGGGAGTAGTCACCTATTTTGTATTCTTCTTCACTGATCCGACTCTCTTTTGTTGATGGGTCTCGCTCCATTATTAGACTTCTCTTGATATTTATTTTCAGCCCAGATATGTCCAAATGCGGTTTCATGTTTTCTAGGAAGTTGAGAATTTGTTGCTCTTCTTCTGCGACGATTAGGAGGTCATCGGCGTAGGCTAATACGATTGGGGTTTTCAGTGTTTCCGTCTCTTCGTTAAAATTTGGTGTTTCCCTTATCGTGTTTTGTATCGCTTGATCTAGGACCGTGGTGAATAGTCGGGGGGATAGGGGGCATCCTTGTTTCTCTCCATTTTTCTTCCAGTATTCTTCTGGTGGTGTACATGTGGTCGTCCGTTGATCTGCCTTTGATGAACGCTGTCTGGTAGTCTGGCGGTCTTCCAATGTACTTCTCTAGTTGCTCGAGCAGGAATTGTGCGTAGTATTTGTATCCTACTGCAGAGTGTTATTCTTCTGTAGTCTTCTATGGTCTGTGGCGAGTTGGTTTTTGGGAGGGGTATTTGTATAGTCTCGGTCCATTCCGCAGGCAGAGGTGTGTTTTCTGTCCATACCCTGGTGATGATTTCTAGGGTTTGCTCCTTTAGTTTTTCCGTGCCGTAGTGTATTAACTCGTTTATTTTATCTACTCCAGGTGCGGTGTTTCTTCTAGCTCTGGCTATTATTTCTAGCAGTTGGTCTTTTGATGGTGGCTTGTCCAAGGGCCAGTGGTCTGTTTCTTTTATTAGTTTTGTTCGTTCTTTATTTGCTTTCTCTTCTTCCTCCAGCTTCTTGGTCCAATGTTGTATTGGTATGTATCTTCTCCTGTGGGTACTGTTGTTTCTTCTATATTTTTTCAGATATTTGAAGGTTTGGTTTAGTCGTTGTCCTGTTGGAAGTGTTTCTATGTTTTCGAAGAATGATTTGCATTTTTCCTCGTCGTGGTTTCTCTCCGCCTCTCTTTTTTCCCTCAGTGCTTCTTTTAGTTTTTCGTTTATATTCCCCGTCGGCTGTTGTTCGCCTGTGGTCTTCATCTTTTTTAGCTGTTCGTACTTGTTGTTTTTTTCCTTTCTTGTCGGGCTCATAGGTGATCTGTCCCTTTTTAACGTTTTTCTTGCTGCGATTTTTATTTTTGCGCCCATTGGTGTCCAGTCTAATTCTTCTCCTGTCAGTTGGTTTTCTATTTCTTCACCGTATTTCTTCCGATAGTCTTCGTGCTGTAGTAGGGAAATATTCCAGGTACTGTGTAGTGTCTTGTTGTTTTCTTGACTTGTTTTTCCTTCTTCTATTTCCAATTTTCCGTATAGAGTTTTGTGGTCTGTATTGATTTCTGCTGCCCTTTTTGCTTTAACGTTCTTGATCCTTTCTCTTATCTCTCTGCTTACCAGGATATGATCTACTTGTGAGGTTGATCTTCCATTGCTTCAGGTGTCAGTGCAGGTTTGGCTTTTGGCCCATGTGTTTCTTATTGTTAGGTCAAACATGTGTGCTAGATTTTTCAGCGCGTTTCCGTTTTCATTTGACCATGTGTGGAGTAATGTTTTTCCTATGATGCTTTTATCCTCCTCCGTCTGATCGTCTTTTCCTATATGCGCGTTGAAGTCTCCTAATATTATGATGGGCATTTTTCTTTTTTCGTTTCTTCTGGTTTCTTGAGTTAGCTGCCTGAATACCCTTCCTGCTCTCTTGTCTGCGGGTACGTGGACTCCTATCATGCAGATGTTCTCCTTTCCATTTTGTATGATTGCCGTGACTATGTTTTCGTTTATATTTTCCGTCCTTATTTCTATGGGCCTCTCCCGTCTGGTTACCCATGCAACTCTTCTGCTGGTCTTTTCTTGCCCCCCCCCCCCCCCCCGCTTAATTGCCATTTGTAATTTTGTGTGATTGCTGTTCCGTCTATTATGTGTGTTTCTTGTATGCATGCAACGTCGATGTTTTCTGCTTGCAAGGCCTCGTCGATTTTTTCCTTTTTAACTCTTCGTATGCATCCTCTGACGTTCCATGTTGCCAGAGTTATCCAGTCATCTGGTGCGTCCTGACTGCGCCCCTCTTCCGTTCTTTGCGATATTTGGTACCTGTTGATATTCGCCGTTTCCTCCCATTCTGGGCAGGGGGTTATAGCTATGCTTGGGGGGTTTGTTTTTTCTAATCGTTCTGGTTCGTTTCTTTTCTGCGTAGTGATTACGCTGTCGTAGTGATTTCTGTTGTTTTCCTGCTTCCTATACACGATCTCAATTGGCATGTTGTCGTCTTCTTGTTGGTTGTTGGGGTGAAAAGTTATGATTTCGCCCTCCTCTTGGTGTATTATTATTGTCCTCCTCTTCAAGTTTGCTGTTGCTGCTATCGTCTCCTGCTCACCCCAGAAACCATCTTTTCTCAGGTCTCCGATGAACGCCTCTATCTTTTCTTTGTTGGTGCTGTGTTGATTGTAGCGGGGTTCCAGTTCGTTGATGGATGCTAGCATGAACGGGGTGAAATAATCTATGTTGTTTTGTATATAGTCCGCTACTTGTTTCCGTAGATTTTTCGTGGCGTTGGTGTGTGCCGGGGTTGTTATGTTTTCTCCTTCTAACTGATGGCTTATTGCGCCATATAGACAGTTTCCGTCGCCATCGATTTTTTGTACCAGTAATTGATGTGTCTTCGTTCTTACGTTCTGTAGTGGGTACATTGTTTTTGTGTTTTCTGGAGAGTTGTTATTTCTTGCTTACTTTTGCTTATTCTTGACCTAAACGTTTTAATAAAAATAAAATTCCTTAGCCTTACCAGAGCCGTACCAAACGTGGAGTGTCAGTATGTTTTTAAAGCATGCATGAGAATTTTCTAGATTTGCTGAAACCTGAAACCAGGATGGGCAGCAATTTTATCCAAAATTTTTGTTATTTTTGAATTAATTTAATTAGGCGCGATGTACTGTTACTCTGATGGTACGCCCCTGGGGTTTAGTCATATATGTATAGCTGAAAGAGAAATAGTTTATTGACTTATCTAATTTATTGCCCGACCTGTTTATGAAATTCTTTAAGTTGTCTACAAAACGTGACTGGTTTATGAGTGGTTATTGGACACTTAGCTTGATTTATGGTTCCTTTCTGCTCCGTCCCTTCGTCGAATACTCGATCTGTCAGCTTTTTTCACTGCACAACACTGAAGAATTTAATCACTTATTTATTAATTATTGATTATTGGCACTTATCACTTAATTGTTGTTATGTTGACACCACCACCGTATGTAGAATTTTTTACTCAATAACTAGGGTAATTTTGGCCTATTTAGGCCAACTTTTTACCGATCTTTTTCACGATTTATGTAAAACAAATATGGCAGTAAAACACAAATACCTAGTTTAACCGAAGCTTGAGGTTCCACATTTTCTTTGTCGTTTTTAGCTATTTTTCTTACAATTCTTTCATAGATTTTTAATGCTTCAGCCACTCGCCTTTGAACAGCTTTTATTGACAATAAAGGTCCATTTTTATTTTCCTTTTGAAAATATTCCAACAAATTCAAAACTAACTGCTGTAATTGCGGATTTAAAAATTCACCAGGATGCATGTTTACTATTTTAACAATAGAACAATACTAAAATTGTCCTCTTAGGCACTAATTGAAATAAGTGCACAAGTGCACTATACCTCTGTTATACCGGACTTCCGAGAAAATGGAAATCTGAAATCGCCAGTTCGACGACGACACGCAAAATGCATGAAAGACTCCGCCTGATAACACTCCTCTGGAACCGTGTTGTCTCTTGCAACCCTTAAGAAACCACCCCCAACTTTATTTTTCAAATGGCACCCTGTATAGCTAGAGTCTGAAATCGCATTCCCACGTCGTTCTGAGCACAGTAATATACCATATTTGGTACGCTCCGGTTGTTTAACGGTTACCTCAACAGTTACAAATAAGATACGTCATTAAATTAAGAGACAATGGAAACAAATGTTCAAACTGGGCACCTCGACCTCCACACTAGCTTCCAAGCATCGCGCGTAGAGATTGCTCTAAATATAACCCAGGTAGAAGAGGTACGTTATAATGACGTCAAAATCTAGTAATACTGGTCAAAAGACGTCAGTGGACTAAAAATCGACAACATAATGACGACTCATAAATGACATTAAAATGACGTGTTACATATCACGTCATATTGTCGTCTTTTTTCGGTGTTAAATTTATTTATATTTTATCGGATTACAAATTTTAAAACTCGCAAATGGCATTTTGTTATCGCAAGCGCAGTATAAAGTTTAAAAGAATAGACCGAGCTGTGAGGGATATTGGCGTTATTATTCAAGGATAATGTTTTTTTAACAATATCCAAAAGAATTTATATTCGAAAGAGTTTGCAAAGGCCCGTAGGGTTTACAACGTGTTATTGCGCCAAAATTGAAATATTTGCCTATATTATCTTCAATCAAATATTTCATTATTTTTAGGAATATTTTAACATCAGAGCAATTTATAATTTCGCGCCCGCAATTCAAAAGTCACCCTCGGTAAAGGCACAACCGATAATTAGGTGATACTTATGCGCGCGTAGTCTATCTCTAGATCTTGGTGGAAATTGGGTGTTTGTATTTTATATATCCTGTAAATGTAGTTCAGATTGTTCAGATATCATAAAAAGGTACCTAAGTAGTTATTTTATTGTATAATTATTTTATCATATTAGGTATATCGACTTTAGCATGTTTAGAGTATCTGATTTGGTGTTGACACACTTAGGTACACCGTTTTATTTTGTTTGTGGATGAGGGATATGGCACTAATAAAGTCTATACATTTTATGTAAATATAAATACAGTGAGTAGATTGATTCTGGACATTTAGTGTTGAATTGATGGGTGTGGGTACCGAGTGTAAACGAAATCAGGATTGCCCCTAAAACTTTTTTGTTTTACTTTACTATTTTACAAAATGTTTTTTGTTCGTGAACTAATGGTGAAATGTTTGGTACCCAAAAATAATAGAATAACGATCCATATTTCCATTTGGAAAAATGCGTATAACTTTTGATCAGCGTTATATAAACCATTTAGTCCCAAGTTTCAGCCAATTTGACAGAAACCCATTTTCTATAAGAAAAATTCTGGACTTCAGTTTTGTTGAAATTCTCAAAACTTCAAAGTTATACCGGGTGTAAACGAATAGTGGGCCACCCCTGTAACTTCCTTGTTTTTAAAGATATCGGGATGAAATTTTGTATGGTGAAATTAGGTAAGATTTCCAAGTTTTTGAGACCTATCCGCCACATTTATCACTTCTGGTTTCACCGGAAATGGCCCCAATAGTCTTTTTTAAATGGACCACCCTGTATGTTTTTACATTTTTGAAATAAAGATTACATTTTGGATATATTTATACTACTTTGAACAATCTATACAGTGTAGCACGAAAAATAATCCGAATTTTAGTTGTCAATCTAGATAGCTGCGAATATGTTAAAATAATTTTTGATCCAATGTAATTCATATAAAAAATACGAAAACGTCAATATGTCCAATAATACATCATACAGGGTGCTGTACTCTCATTAAAATCACATTTTTCAAAATGACTCATTTGTTTTAAATATTATATGAGCCACCCGGATATTCAGAAAGCTCTATTTAGTAGGAGTTAAACGGTACCAAAAGTTCCGTAATGTGTAATCGTTACCGGCAGGAATGACAATTTTTCTTAAGAAATTTATGATTCATATCTAACTTCAATTAAATTTTGATTACACGAACGATTCTGTCTGACGATATTGAAGTGGGGCATTTATATTTTGATTGCCTATACGAATTACGACTTCGTAGTATGTGCCTCTTATGGCTTTCCATCACATGATGCTTGCCTTGAGTTGATGATAAATGATGGTACATAACGGTGCTCTGGGCTGAGCTGATAAGGTTTATCTTGTTTGTGTTTTAGGGTTAGTTTTAAGTTAGTTGTTGTATGTTTTGTTTGTAAAATTGTTGGTAATGCACACCGTGGTGTGTTTGTTTTGGCTCTTTTGTATGTTGTTTGTTTTTTATTTTTATTTTAGTTTTGTGCTTTTGTTTTGATTGGTTATGGTATGGCTCTTTTCAGTTTTTTTTATTTTTTGTGATACTTGATTTCTCTTAAGCTGTTTAGTGTGTATTTTTGTATTTTTGTTTTTTTTTTCTTTTTTCTTTTTCTTTTTTTTCCTTTTTTTTTTTCAATACAGGTTAGTTTTTTTTACATTTTGTTGGGTAATTTATTACAATGTTTTCCTAATCGGGAGTTGGGGTGTAAATGTAATTCAAGGAGGGGTGTTTGGGAGCTGTTAGGAATTTGGGGGTAAGGGGGTCGATAAGGGTAGGGTTACTGGACTTGACCAGGGTGTTTGCCAAATTAGGGAGTAATTTTTTATATATGAAGTCATTTAATGTGTTACTTGATGCAGAAGAGAAATGGGGGTGCGCATGGGTAAATTGTTGGCCACACTGAGAGCTTTGTTCTGCGTTTTTTGCAGTGCTGATTGTTGGGTGTTTGAAATCAAGGGATACTACATTGGCGAGGCATAGGTCAGTATCGGACGAAAGTACGATTTATAAATAAGTGTTCCGATGTGAGGGGGTGAGGTCTTTAATATGGGGGACAGTGTGGTCATACGCTTCCAGTATTTATTAGATACAACTTTGATATGTTTGTGGAACTTCAATTTGGTATCGAGAGTGACTCCTAGATAGTCAACGCTATCCAGCCAATCAACGCCCGCTCACGAATTACGAATTTCCGGGCGAATACTCTCATAGATCAGTCGTAGGACTAAGTCAGTGATTTGTACGCAGATCCATCTACCAGCATCTACCGTAAACTTGGAAAGAGCTCACAAATATATCCTCATAGGATAGGTTCATAGGACATCCGAGTGGGACAGCCCGGGTCTTCCTCCATGAGAGGATAGCTATGCTAATATTCTGAGTCAAAAATGACAATGAATATTTGATTAATTCTAGATGTTTGACTTTGATCTAAGTTTCAATATTGGGCCGACGCACAGTGGAACGAAACGCTACTCTCCCACCCAAATCACCCTACAAGTTAAAATTATCAGAAACTTTTTAAAACAATAGAATTTTTTTTTGTACAAAATTGGCTTCATTGCGTTAAAATACTTCAGAAGAGTTAGATCAGAACCTTAGGACAAGACCTTTTTTTTTAAGGGATAAAACGAGTGATAGACAAAAATTGACGTGATAGATTTTTTTTCCAAAATTGGTTTTAGCGCTTCAAAATACTTCAGAAAAGTTAAATGAGAACCTTAGGACAATACCTTTTATTTTTGTAGACCTGTGTTATTAAATGGCATTTTCATTGAGTTGACAGAAATTTTGACAGCTGCCAAAAGTGAAAACATTATTTTAATTTAAAACACTTTATATCTCTTCTTCTATGAAAACAGCGATTTTGGCAGCTGTCAAGAATAAAAAAAAAGGAAATGTAAAATCTCTTTTGGCAGATCGATTATTAGCCGAGAATCTAAAGGTCCGAATTCGATCATGAGGTATGAACTCGCAGGTATAAAATTAAAAAAAATATGGATATTATCCAGAATTTTATGCCGAATTCGATTCCAGAGGGCGCGATGTCGGCCAAGATTGCGAAATTGCAAAAAAGTAATAATTTCGAAAAAAAAATTGGAACTTAAATGTTGCATTATCTTTCGTTTACATTGCATTTACGAGCTTATTTATAAAGATTTTTTTATAATTCTTATATCAATCGAAAGCTTAATGTTTGTAGTTTCATGCAGGTGCAATAGAGAGACATTATTTTCATTATAAACAACACTATAGATAGTTTAAACAATATGTGCTCGGAAAGTGTAGTGTAATTTTCGGCATCGAGGTACTTTTGTTATTATTGCAGATAGATGTGTAGTTATTTGAGACGAAATACGTAGAATAGACCAATGAACATTTTTTATTAAAACGATTTTTTAATTCGCTGAATAATTTAGGAGATATGATTTTTTAAATGTAGGACGCGCGGCCGTAGTCATAACTTATCATAATAATAAATGTAAGCGTGGCCTCGGGTACGCGATTTGCCAGTGTGCATTTGCTGTTCGCATTGTTTATTAGTTCTAGTCTGACAGACGAAGAACATGCATGATATCGTTTTGTTTTTAAATAGTAACGATAAATACAAAAAGGTAATAATACAAGCTACTCATACAGACATTTTTGTGATGGCACTATACTATGCTGCTGGAATAAACATTAATGAGTTGTAGATACATAGATTCGATGTGTATATACCTATTCACTGCATAATACAAAAACTGTCGACTACGCAGAATATATCAGAAATTTATTTGGGCAATTTTTTTCTATGTACTTACGTCGTAAGTGGTTGCGATACGGTCAGTTTTCCTTTCAGAAAAGGAAAAACTTACGTATTCAAAACATGCCTCAAATATGCCAATGATCCTAAGTTACAGTCAATCAATATTGAATTTCCCACTCGACAATTCACTTGATACTGCTGAATTTGAAAACTCTGCACGATATTTCTTTAAAGTCTTATATGGTAGACCGCTTTTCATTGGTAATTTGGACAATTTGCGAGCCCATATATGTCACACTTGTAAGTGGGATATTCGAAATTTGCCACCAACTGAAGACTCATTTCACCAGCACATTCTAAGAGTTGCCTACCAAATAATTATTTGGAAGATAGTAAGTTGCGTCAATCCAGTGCTTCCCAACCCTAAAGATTTTGGTTGGGTTTCGAAGGACACTATGTTAGTACCAAGACTTATGACAAAAAGTGTCCGTCCAAATGTAACGCCTGGAAACATATTTCGTAAACAATTCCAAAATTGCATTGGAAATTGCAGTTGTGCTAAGGCCGGTTTGGCGTGCATAAATAAGTTGTTTTTGTGAAGGCCGATGTCAAAAGTGTTAGTTTAACCTAAACTTATACTATTAGTCCACTCAAATTAGGAAAAAAGCGGAGAAAAATTCTGAACAGCAGTTTCTCTGCATAGGAAGTAAGTATTCAGCTTCTAGAACAAGGTTTTGCTTATGCGCAGAAAAAAAAACAAATAATTTTTGAGATATATTCATATATATATATACGTTTTTTCGTGTTTTTTTTTTCATTTAGACGTGTATATCTCGAAAAGTACGCGTTTTTAAGGCTAAACGAAAATAGGTAAACGTGTTCAGAATACGACTTCCTACAAAAAAGGTTCTATACATTTTCCGATTATCCCATTGGCTTTTCCGGAAAAGCGATTTGAAAAATCATTCTGAACAAGTTTATTTATGTTCATTTAGCCCTAAAATCGCGTGCTTTTCGAGATATTTGCATTCAAAATAAAAAAACACGAAAAAAACACATAGATATATTTTTTAAGTCGCTTTTCCGGAAAAACCAATAGGATAATCGGGAAAATGTATAGAACTTTTTTTATAATAAATCGTATTCTGAACACGTTTGCCTATGTTCATTTAGTCTTAAAAATGCGTACTTTTCCAGATATGAAAGTCTAAATGAAAAAAACACGAAAAAACGTATATATATATGTATATATCTCAAAAATCATGTCTTTTTTTTCTGCGCATAAGCAAAAAATTGTTCTAAAAGTTGAGTACTTACTATCTATGCAAAGAAACTGCTGTTCAAAATCTTTCTTTAAAACGGCGTTTTTTTCCTAATATGAGTGGACTATATAGTATTATTACATCAATACACTTAATTATAGCATTATAACATCAATCATATATATAACCACTTACCTATAATACTCCAATTTTAGTTATATCATATGTATTATGTGCACAGAATTTACAATACATACAACCATTATTTTGTCAAGACAAAAAATATTTTAATTTCATTGTAGTTGTTCTTAAATTAAATACATATAATTTGTTCTGTTTGTAAGCATTATTTATGATCTGTACGAACTTTCATATGAAAGACGTTACAAAAATGCTGCTTATACCTTACAAAAAAATTAATAAAATAATGTACAGTGCCCGTCACAATAATCTTGCCAACCTACATTTTTCAAAATTCTCTACATTTCCTCCTGGTGTATATTATTAGATTTTTTTTGTTTATTTTGTTAATTGTCCTCTGCTGTATAAGAATAAAATGTCAATTGTGTTGTGGTAAAGGATGGCGGATTTATATAACTGATAAATCAAATAAAACTTGCCATAGGTGGCAAAATTGTGACAAGACCGCGCGCGCGGTAGACCAAAAAAATGCGCATCATTTTAAAAAAATCGTATCTCCTAAATTATTCAACGAATTAAAAAATTGTTTTAATAAAAAATGTTCGTTGGTCTATTCTACGTATTTCGTCTCAAATAACCACACATCTGTCTGCAATAATAACAAAAGTACCTTGATGACGAAAATTACACTGCACTTTCCGAGCACATATTGTTTAAACAATTTATAGTGTTGTTTATAATGAAAATAATGTCTCTCTATTACACTTGTATGAAACTACAAACATTAAGCTTTCGATTGATATAAGAATTATTAAAAAATCTTTATAAATAAGCTCGTAAATGCAATGTAAATGAAAGATAATGCAATATTTAACTTCCAAATTTTTTTCGAAATTACTACTTTTTTTGCAATTTCGCAATCTTGGCCGACATCGCGCCCTCTGGAATCGAATTCGGCATAAAATTCTGGATAATAACCACATTTTTAAAATTTTATACCCGCGAGTTCAGGGTTCGGCATTTTAGACGCGTCTTTTTGGATGCTAGATTCCTTACTAGTAAACATTTAAAACTAAAATTGTGCAAATTTTTATAACTTTGTGACCTGTAGACTGATTTTAATTGAAAAGAAGTATATTTTCTAGTAAAAGTTCAATTTTAGGTCAAAACTATAAAAAATTATAGCTAAAAATTCAAAAATCCGGCTCGACAGATTAATAGAGAATTTCAAAACGAACATTTAAAAAAGTTCCTGGTAACTTTAACTTGACGACCTGAAGAGTGATTTGGGTGGCACAGTAGTGCTTCGTCCCACTGTGTGACGTTTACATAAGCATGGCTTTTAACTAACTAATTGTCTCCGTTATAGTGACGTTGTTATATATTGATATTTGATATCACCCACGTCAGTTGTCTGTGGCTTACGACCGTCATTTTCACTTCTTAAGTACGTCATGATAAAGGTCCTCTCGCCATCATCGCTGACCAAAATTTGAAACGTGAAACTCGGTAGAAATCTCGGACAGTAATTTTCCCACGAATCCCTTCGGTATGCGAGGGAAATGAAACATTTTGTAATTGGTTGTACATTCATTCTTTATTTCAGAGTATGTTCATGGATGAAATTTTCTAATTAATTTAAATAACAAACTAATTTGAAATACACGTATATTAAAATTATTCTCACAGCACCATTTTAATCTTGAACAAAATGGGTTCGTCGTATAGATTTCGGCCCTAATTTCCTCGCCTTCATATTAAATCTCATGGCAGATGGATAAAAAGTTCACACGATGTATTTCTATATTTTGGCAATATAGGTCTTTATAATGTTTTTTTGTTATATTTAATTTTGAGTAGGTAAAGACGTCATACACAGCCTTTTTCAGACTAGAAAGCAAATTCGCGTAGTATAGTAAATTCTAACACTTATTTAAAAGCATACTAACATTAAAATGATCTTCACAATAAAAGTGCGTTCCTTTAGCAGATACGAATGTTGTTCTTCGCATAGCTCGATGCCATAAATTTCTTGTTTTTAGATCACTTGGTAGCGAAATAAAATTTTTATTTGGTGTATTTATTGCAGTATTTTTGCATTTCGGTGTTATTGATTATATTGTAAACAGTATTCAGCTATATGATGAAATAAACAATTCTTCTGGAGTTTTTAATTAATTTTTTTAACTATCCAGTAGCTTCCCACTACAACAGTAGCTCTTTTTCGTTGCATATAAGGTGTAGCATTTAGTTATACAAATTAAAAAACTGTAAATTAGTACGCCACTGTTAAAGCATGCTGGTAATACTTGGCATGGAATAGCAACTCGTCATCAACCATAACTGTGTCAGAAGAATAGTTATTAGGGCCAAATAAAACTATTAGCTTAGAAAATGCAAGTATAACCTACTTCCACGGTTTTGTTTATATTTGAACAGCTATTATCTGCATATTTGGTATCGTGCTTTATCATTATCATGTATTTAACATAGCTCCGAAATATAATGATCTTAAATCGAATATATTAAATGTAATTTGTAACCTTAATTAAATAAATATGAAAATAATATGTTCCGAAAATAACAATTAGTAAAGCATATTTCAAAATATTTATATAGAAAATATTTTAGAACAGACATATGTAGGGTAAGACTATCTTTTAAAAATTAAATAATAGGGTTGGGCAAAATGTGATTTTTATTAAAAAAAAATAAAAATCATTAATATAAAACAAAAAATTAAGATTTTTTTATATTTATTTAAAGAAAATTCGAGTACATCCTTTTTTATACTTTGACACAGCTATTTTGTTGACTTTTTTGCTTAGTGTTGCACTTATTTTAACCTCCCCACAATAAAATTGTGGGAGGTTACTACAATTAGTCCAAAATCGAAAATTGAGATAACATCAAATCCTTACGTTTTGAGGTCCCAGGAACCCAAAAAAGTTGTTTTTAAAAAATGTCTGTGTGTGTGTATGTGTGTGTGTGTGTGTGTGTGTATGTATGTTAGCACGATACCGGCGAAGCTACTAAATGGATTTGGATGAAACTTTGCATGAGGGTTTCTTTAGTGCTCCAGAAGATCTGAAAAGGTTTTGGTTGAGATCGGATTACGTTTAGTGCCGTTTTGGCACAACAAGTTGTTTATTTTATGATTACTTACAATTTGTAATTGAACCATTGAAAAGCAGTAAAAATTCCGATTTCAACGATATATCACACTTGCACTTTTTCGATTTGGTTTCCGTGAAATAAATTAAAAAACAAAAATTTCACTTGTTTTGTCCTCAAAGCAGTGCAATGTACAGGGTGATATTCTAATAATGACAGAGGTGTTCAGTGATTTCGGCTGATAACTCGGGAAGATATCGAACTGAAATTTGAAACGTAGGTATAAATATTGTAGATGGACGGATTACGAGTGAATTAATAATACACCTACGTCACATGACGTCACAAATAAGAAAAATTCTTAGAAACTGGTGCAGATATCGACTTAACTATTGGAAACATCCAATTAAAGTTTGAAACGTAGATGGAAATATTGTAGATGGATGGAATACGAGTGAATTAAAAATACACCTACGTTCTGATGACGTCGTAAAAGCATAAAATTCTTATAACAGGCGAACTGATGATGATATCAAAAAAATATTTCTACAGGACGAGTCACGAAATTTTTTTTTTTAATTTCCAAGAAATATCAAATTTTCGGAGAAATGTCACTTTTCAGAAAAATGTCAGATTTTTAAAAAATGTCGAATTTTCAGGAAAACGTCAAATTTTCGGAAAAATGTCACTTTTCAGAAAAATGTCAAATTTTCGAAAAAATGTTAAATTTTCAGGGAAATGTCACTTTTCAGAAATATGTCAAATTTTCAGAAAAAACGTCAAATTTTCGAAGAAATGTCACCTTTCAGAAAAATGCCAAATGTTTGAAAATTGTCAAATTTTCGGAGTAATGTCACTTCAGAAAAATGTCAAATTTTCGAAAAATGTCAAATTTCCAGAGAAATGTCACTTTTCTGAAAAATGTCAAAAATTCAGGAAAACGTCAAATTTTCGAAAAAACGTCAAATTTTCGAAGAAATGTCACCTTTCAGAAAAATGTCACCTTTCAGAAAAATGTCAAATGTTTGAAAATTGTCAGGCTGTAAGTAAATTTCAGGAAAACGTCAAATTTTCGGAGAAATGTCACTTTTCAGAAAAATGTCAAATTTTCGAAAAAATGTTAAATTTTCAGGGAAATGTCACTTTTCGGAAATTTGTCAAATTTTCAGAAAAATGTCACTTTTCAGAAAAATGTCAAATTTTCGAAAAACGTCAAATTTTCGAAGAAATGTCACTTTTCAGAAAAATGACAAATGTTTGAAAATTGTCAAATTTTCGGAGTAATTGTCACTTCAGAAAAATGTCGAATTTTCGAAAAAATGTCAAATTTTCAGAGAAATGTCACTTTTCAGAAAAATGGCAAAAATTCAGGAAAATGTCAAATTTTCGAAAAACGTCAAATTTTCGAAGTAATGTCACCTTTCAGAAAAATGTCAAATATTTAAAAATTGTCAAATTTTCGGAGTAGTCACTTCAAGAAAATGTCAAATTTTCGGAAAAATATCACTTTTCAGAAAAATGTCAAATTTTCAGAAATATGTCAAATTTTATTAAATGGACTCAAAGGAAAATTCACAAAAAATACTACGGGTCCATTTGTGGTATAAGTTCTCTGCTAGTGTGTTAAAGCGTGCAGACTGTATGCTGAGTATTTTTGACGTGTCAGGTGCATCGAGAGATTACAAGTTTTTTCGACATTTATAAAGCCCACGGATGGTGTGAGAGGTCATCCTGAACCGCTTACAAGCCCTACAAGTGTAAGCAACCTCACCGGAACGCTTTCGGTGAGTTTTTTCCAATAAAACTTTAAAAGTGACAGTGACATTATATTTTAAAAACTATTTCCGCTACTTCCGGCATCCCGCCGGAAATTCTTCCGGCAACATAACCTAAAAATAGTACTACATAACCTAAAAACAATTTAAGACATTGGTACCAACCTAAACATTTTTCAAAAACCAAATTCCCCAGAGAAACATTGGAACCAAAAATTTGACAGCTATCACTTCCCCGACCGATTTAGTGAAAAATTGGTCGAGGCCAAAAGATAAAACAAAATATACCAACTCAAACTTAAACGATCCACCATGACACTACCCTGGCTACATCTGGCAGGGAAGCTGTCCACCAAGAGTTATATGGTTTTTTCCAAAGATGGCCATCCCTGCCATTCACCCCATTACCAACGAACAGGTTTTTTCGTTTAGTTGTTTCCCGTATCAATAATCAAAATTATTAAGTGCTCTTGCCTACGAACGTTTTTATAGAATTGTGTTTATTTTTGTATTAATTTTAGGTCCATGTGGAGTGGACACATTATAATTTTAACCTAGTCTTTAAGCCTGCCTACAGAAGACAGGAGCTACTTTTCTATTTTTCTCCAAGCCAAACCGGACCTACCCCGTCCAGCCTCACACTCGCCACGGCGGTGTTCACCGTGGTTGTCTGGCTGGCCCGGGGCTACGATCCGATGAAGCATATATTTGTATTAAAAACATTGAATAAAATATTAATGTTGTGCAGACTATAAATTTAATACTCAAGTTATTAGGTCCAAATCCCACCGAACGCAAGACCTTTTTTCTGATTTAATACGAAAAAAATATTTCATCTTAATAAATATAATTAAATGAGATCGTTCATATTGTTTAGTGCTCTTTTCGGCTTCAAAGATTCACCGGGTGGGGAGGTTCCAGCCGCTTCCAGTAGCTGCCGATTTTTTTCAAATAAATTTTCATTTTGTTCATTATAAGTATTTATAGCAAATTACACAGGTCTGCGAATAAAGGGTCATGAATGTTGTTGGGCAGCTGAGGGTCATTTCCGAAGTAATTTTTCGCGCTGAATCGGAATCTGGCTTCAGAATTGGCCCATCACATCAGGATTTTTTTCCAACTTAGTTCTAATAAATACACCATTTAGTATCATCCTTCCTCTTTAAAATAAGCTTTCGAATGGTCATCTACGATGTTTCCTCGCAAAGTTATAGCCATTTAAAGGTGATAATAATTTGAGATCATGATCCCCTACAACCCAACAATCGTCACCAATTCATTTGCCAGAGATATTTTCTTTTTTAGTTTTAAATCTTGATTCGTTTGGAGTCATTTGGATAAGATTGTTGAGTTGTAGGGGACATAGGCGCCGACTTCTCGGGTGCTCCGGAATTGGCGTCCCCGGCAAGAAGTCAGGTCGGGGGCGGAACCCCCGGCCAAAAATATTTTCATTGTATTTATATTTATTTACTCCAAAACTAACAGAACTGGGCTCACTAGTAGTCAAAATCATGACATATCGTTTATCCTTATTCTGTGTTATGTATAACAATCGCAGGCGGCTGGGTTCTCTGTTTATATCCTACAACCTACTTTTACAGCCGAACTTTCTCTGTGATTCCCTGGAGCAGCACGATTCAGCCGGGCCTTGCAGACTGCCTACTGCAGCCGTCGCAGCCGATATATGTATCAGTCCACTCAGTCCAGTAATTCCGTGTAAACTGTTTACTAAGTATTAGCTGTGTTTTAAGACTTTTGAATATATATATATATATATATATATATATATATATATATATATATATATATATATATATATATATATATATATATATATATATATATATATATATATATATATATATGAAGTGTTGGTGTATTCCACGTAGTTGATAGGCTCCTACTGGAGCCATTGTTGTCTAAACGACGTTTCGGCAGAATCCCATCTGCCATCTTCAGGTTCTCGCTGAAAGCTGTCTACTGCTGCTCCTCGTTGCTCGAACTGGACTATATATATTTATTAGTGACTGGAATTTTGAAATTGGGTGTTCCGTCGTACTGTTTAAAATGTAGTAGAGTTCATAATTAATCTGTTTCAAATATAATAATAAATTTGTTAGAAAGAAGTTGAATGAACTAACATTTTATTAGTTTAAAATTTGCCTCCCGGCACCGCTGATTGGCATTAGTCGCGAAAATAACCCGGTATTAAATAACAGAATAAAAGTTAGAAAAAAATGTAAATATCAAGAAACCACAAAGATCATTTAAACAAAGAAGTAGAAATCATTGGGAACTAATTATTAAAAAATAATAATTTAAATTATGTTACCTCCTTTGATTATCTTATATTTAATTTTTTTTTTACAAAAATATGTTTATTATTATTATCTATATATAGTAGTTAAATATGTTTTGTTTTTGAAAAGATAATTTATTTTTATTAATACTATCATAAGTATCTAGAGCTGTTAATATTTGTTTAGTACTGCTTATTATAATATAAAAAATATTGAAATAATGTTTTTGTTTTGAAATTGTCTGAAATATTTATGTAGTAGGTATTACGGAGGAATTGGTGGGCCCCCGGCAAAAATTTCAAAAGTCGGCGTCTATGGTAAGGGATCATGGTTTCAAATTCATGTCACCTTAAAATGGCTATAACTTGGCAAGGAAACATCGTAGATGAACATTTGAAAGCCTATTTTAAATAGGAAGGATGATACTAATGATGTATTTATTAGAAATAAGCTGAAAAAAATCTTATACATTATCTCAAAAGTAGACAAAAAGCCATTTTTTAAGTATTTAACCTGAAATATTTCAAAATCCTGACGTGGTGAGCCAATTCTGAGACCAAATTCGGATTCAGTACGAAAAACTACTTCGGAAATGACCCCCATCTGCCCAACAACAAAACCTTGCGAACCTGTGTTATTTATCGCAACCTACAGCGTGCTGCGAAAAATAAGTCTTTTCTAATTTATCATAATTATTTCTATATCCACGTAGTGAAGTGAGAGTAGTAAAAATAATTCGGATTTTTTTTTTGTTCAAATGCGCTTTCAATTAATGAAACGCCGAAATTTTAAGTTTGAGCAAAAAAAATCGGTTTGTCTAACTTTTTTTAGGCGCACGATTACTCTGGACTATAAGGTATTGACTTGAAATTTGGTACACCTATATATTATAACGAGATCTGGAACTGGATTATATTTAAAAAATTTTGGCATCAGTCGTCTTCACTATCACCCCATCACCATCCCCATCCCATCATTAAAGGGGGTAAAAAGTTAAACTGGTTTAGAGACACAAGCAGTAATACTTCGACAGTAATAATGAACAATACTAAACCATATGAACATCAACGACTATCTTAACAAATACAGAAAGTGATATTGTGCATTCCGATGAGTGTGTGTCCTATTCTCGCTCAGCGCGCCAGAGCTGAGTTTCACTGATAAAAGTCATGTTTGCCTTGGATGTAGTTTCCACAGACACTAAAACGCTTATATGCTATTAATTGACGCACGTTTTGCCAACCATGTTGCATCATCTGGAGACGATTGAGTTTTAATCGTCTCCATGCCTTCGTAATTTTTAATACCTAAGCTTGAATAAAAGCCTCGTTATTAGAGGAAATCCCCACTTATCAAATTTCATGCAAATCCGCAGCAATATGTATGGTGAACTATACACATTTTTTTCATGTTCTACTAAATTGCTCATATTTCCAAAACCGCCAATCCAGTCGACAGCAAAGTCAATAAGTCTAGATCCTCAATGAGACAAACAATTAAAAAAGAAATTAAAATCGCGGGACTTTTTCAGAAGTTATAGTGAACAAAAAATAAAATAAAACGTAAAAAAAAACTTTTTTAAAAACAAGTCTTTATTATTTAGGTGTACTAAAACGAAAAAAATAAAAATAAAAATAAAATAATTGTCTTAAAAGCTTGTCGCGCGCGAAAAGTTCATACAGGCATTAATTTTTTTTGACAGAGATTGTAAGTAACTAAGTAAGTTTTTTTTATTTCTATTCACGCGATAAGCTTTTAAGACAAATAATTTTTTTTTAGTTTTATTTTTTTCGTTTTAGTACACCCAAATAATAAAAGCTTGTTTTTAAAAGTTTTTTTTTACATTTAAGTTAATTTTTAAATTTTTAGCTACGCCTTAGTTAGTTTTATATATTCATTGCGTCGTTCCTATCCGATATAAAACTTATAGTTTAAACCGGATCCTTCACCATTTCTTAGAATGCAACGTATATATTGAATTCAGTGTGACGTCATTTTATTTTCGTATTCTTCCCATCAAACCTTTTCATTTGATACCCATGTCATGGGGTGCATAAAAAATAACTTTTCCGGCATCTTTGGGAGTCCGCCATATTGGATTTAGAATGACGTCACTTAGCTAACCATGCATTGTCATCCAAACTGAACGTGTGTGCAAAATTTCAGCTCATTCGGTTGGGGGATAACTGTTTTAAAATTGACTTGCAAGATTTGAACTAAACAAACAAACTAACATACAAACATTGCAAGTTAAATAAAAGCTTGTAAAAAACCACTAACGGACCCACAGACATACAACTTTCCTGTTCTTAGGAACATGGAAGGAAGTAAAAATCAACAAATTTCCAATTTGATTTGATTTGAGTTCCGAATTTGCTAGACAGTATTAACGGATTTGTCAGTATAATTAAATGTTTTACCTATTATTATAGTTTCAGTTCAATTATAATAGTAGTTAACATTTAATGAGCATTTTAAGGTACGTTAGCGTTCTAGTTATAGCTTATTTGAAAATTATTAATTTATTCTACATTATAATAATCCAACTAATTAAAATATTGATTTCCTTTTTCAATCACTTTCTAATTCATGTTAAGTTGCTTTTTGACGAAAATCAGTGCAAAATTAATATTTATTTATTCATGGCATTTATTAGGGTTTCGTCTTTTATTATATATTTAAAATTTCAATTATTTGAAAACGGTCTAAGGACTTCTTCTAGTCACCTGTACTCCTCCATTATTACTGACATACAGGCAAAACAAGATATGCCCCTTGTGGTGCCTTTAGGAAGAACTCTTAATTGACGCCCTTCCCCAACGATGTTCAAAAAAAGAAAAGTTTACAATTTCCAATTTCCATATGACCATTAATCAACTGAAGGTTTGAAATAATAAACTTTCGTAACTTTTATTATTATCGTAATTTTATTATTTAATGTTCTTTTTCAGAAGAAACAAATCTTCTTCTTATTGAATTTTATCGAAGTGCCAGTTACTTTGTGGCTGTACATCATAAAAAAATTGAAATAATACACTGTTTTACTTTGTTACGCAAGCCACTATATTTTGAAACACAGGAGTGCGACCGCGGTTTCGTAGCCTCGCTACATTATCAAACACATTCATAATATTTTGTAATCCATCCAATATTTTAGTTGGCCTCCATTTGCTGCCTAGCAGGTCTAACGGCATCACGTTATCTGTCCTTGGTGACATCTGCCCAACGTGTTGAGCGTGCGTCGTCTCACTGGTTTTCCCTGAACTATCCACTATGCTATATTGTTCTCTCGATTGATGTGACCAAAAAATGAAAAGATTCGGGAGGATACGGTGCTGGAGAATCACCTTAGGGTACGTATTTCTTAGAGAATCGAGATGCAGGTACGATGGGCTGTCTGTCTGCCTCCCTAATGATCCAGGTCCCAAACCTAAAAAAAGACAAAGAAAACTAGGACATTAGCAAGTCTTTGCGTCTTTTAATATACCTGTCACCATAAATTTTGCTCAACTCGCAAGTTGCCGATCTTGCCATCTGTATTCTTTGCCGCATCTCATATTCGTAGTTGTCGGTATTGTCCATAAGGGCTTCAAGTTATACTATACTGTTTACTACCTCTGAGTGACCTGTTCTTTTGAGTCTCTGCGTGGTTATCATTTGCTATACCTACATCAAAATTTTCATTTAATTTACACCTAAACCAAAATCAGAGCTTATCGTTTGAACCATCTCCTATAGGAAGATGAGCTCATCGTCACTTCTTGCACCTAAGGTGGTATCATCTGCAAATCTCATGTTAGAAATGTTGGCTCCGCCTATAGCTACTCTACACTGACAATATTCCAATATATATAATCACGTGTCCAATACAGACGTTAAAGTTAATTGGTGATAGCACGCAGCCCTATCTGACGCCTTTGTCAACATTACATTTGTCGGAGTTAGTGTTGTCTACTTTCACCAAATAAGAGCGGATTTATAGGGGGGGTGGTGGTAACGTACTAATTACCTCCCAAGATTCTGTAAACCACCAACTTTCGTTTTAAAATTTCATAATTTTTATTATTTTATTTTACATTTTTGAATATATATTTTATTTAGTTGTGTTTATAATTTTTTTTTGTGATTTTCTAATTCCCCACCCCCCTCCTAACTCAAGGTCCAGATCCGCCCTTGTCACCAAAGCTGAGTTTTCGTCTCAGGCGAATAATAAGAAACAGATGGTTGAGTGCCCTCATCTCCAATATTAGAGCACATAGTCTGTCCCATTCCATAATGTCAAAAATTATGGGTTAGTCTACAAACAAAAGTAGCTACATAGGCACGTACTAAAGAGATGAGTAAGGGACAAGAAGCTGGAGCTCGCCTCTGGAAAAACCGAGCTGGTGGTCTTAACCAGAAAGAGGAATCTCCCTGTCGTAAAAATAAGGGTAGGGGAGCTGGAAATCGGCCCGAGCCAGGCGATATGGCTTGATTCGAAGTTGACATACGGAGTGCATGTGGCGAAAATGGAAGAAAAAGCTGGGCGAGTGCAGGGGTGGGCGCCCTCCCCATATCGTAGTCGAGTTAGGAAATTCAAGCCTAGGTTGGGAGAATTCGGGAAAAAATTCACCCCCCCCGCTCATCAGTTTCTATTTTCGAAATAAATTTTCTTTACTGTGATTCGAGTTAGGAAATTCAATCTTCAAGATGGGAGAATTCGACAAAAATGTCCCCGCTTATCAATTTTCATTTTGAACAATTTTTTTTTGAGGAGTTGGAAAAATTCTTATAATGAGAGTTGGGAATGATTAAAACCTCCCTACCCCAAAAGATACCCTAGTGACACCCCTGGGCGAGTGGTAACGGCCATAGACAGGCTGATGCAGAACATCAGCGGACCGAAGGCCAGCAAGAGGTGCACTCCATTCTCCTGTACGCGGCCCCGGTATGGGTAAGTGCGATGGCAGTGGAAAGAACGCGAAGAAGACTGGCCAGAGTACAGCGATGTGCTGCACTGAGAGCCTGCAGTTTCTACAGGACGGTCTCCTACGAGGCAGTGCTAATAGTGGCAGGTGGTATCGACCTTTTAGCAAAAGAAAACTGGGAGATATAAGAGGGAATTGGCAGAAAGGAGGCCAACGATAGACTCTGTCAGACAGACAGACGACGCGGAGCATACCGTGTTCCAGTGTAGCAGGTGGAAAGACGAAAGGCTACGAGTCCATAGATAGGCTAGATGGCCCAGTTACACCCGATGACTTGGTGTTGATGCTAGAATCAGAGGAAAACGGGCAACTCTTGGAGGACATGATAACATCAGTCATGAAAATCAAGAGAATGGACAAAAGAAACTTGAACCACTAACCATTTCAACGAAGTAGAGAAGTAAGAGAAGGACATCTTTGCGGAGGCAGATAATTTTTAACACCTGACACTAAGATTGACCTGATATTCTGACGGTAAGCAAGAGCGGTTCCAGGATATGAGGAAACAGTGAAGACAGGGAGGGGGCCACTATTCCAGAGGGGTCTTAGCTCGGTTAGAGTCCGGCAATACCCAGCATGGTAGATCCAAGGCGCTGGGTGTCCTTGATGGATTCCCCCCCGGCAGGTAATATTCTATTGCCAATTCAGCATTTGCTCTCCAGTACCCTGTCCCTTAATAAAGCCTTCTTGTTCAGAAGACATTTGCCAAGATACATAATACTGAAGTTTGAAGCCCTCTATTTGACTATTTAAAAATAAATAAATATTCAGTGGATGTCTTGATGTTCCTGTAATATGTTGTTATAACCAAAGAGAGGTAGTTATTAACTCAGGAATAAAATTAAGAGAACTAATTTTTGTTACAAGTATCTGTTTTCAACTATAAAGGATGAAAAAAAATACATTTATCCAAAACAAAGGATCCATTCTTAAAGTTTCTAAAATTAATTATGGCACACCCTGTAGATATTTTCACTAACGCATTAACTACCTACCACGATTAGAGAGAAAACAAAGCATTAAATAACTTACTTATATATGATTTTTAATACCAGTATGCGGGTGCTATATCTGAAAGTCCTACATTAATTATCGGCAAAGAATATTCACCTTTGGCAATCACTCGCATGGCTTTCTTATTTTGTTAAACTTCATTTATAAACTAAAAGCCCAAGATTAAACCGTAACGTAACAAGTGAATATAGGTAGTCTAATTGAAGTTTGTATTTCAAAGTGACAATTTTAAAAGTAAGAAAACGTGGAAACAAAAGTTATTCGAACTGGAAATAGCTTCAGTACAATTTTTGAAAACAGATTTTTGCCCAGATTTATGCATTCTTTCGTTATTGATTAAAATCAGTTTGTATCCATTTTTAGTAAACTTTAAAAAATGTAAAAAAGAGGCGGTTTATTGCAGATTTTTCATCAAGCGATGTTCAGTGCACAGTGTGCCTTATTCTCAAAAAAAAAGACAAAACTCAAATTTCGTCAGAATTTCATTAAAATTGGTACGTTGTGGTTGTAGCTGAGAGTTAACGAATAATTCCATTTAACGTTTCAGAAACTGGCAATAAATTATACCGGGTGACACAAGAGATATGTAACACCCCGTAGCATGTTTATTTAAAAGATATAATTTTGAAATTTGGTATACCTATATAATGTCTGATTGTCCTTTTTTTAGTACAAACAAGAAATTTTTTCCACTTCCGGTTTCACCGGAAGTGACATCTACTTTGTTATTTTAAATGGCACCCTGTATATATTTTTTTTCTATCTGATTCTTCTTAAATACCTCTTTTCAACTGTGTATAGCAAGATGACATTCGTTTTTAAAATGGCTACTGAAAACCATTTTATTGCATTAAGACAAGTTGGCTATGGTATGAAATGTAGCGGTAATTAATGCTTAGTGTGCTGCAATATCAAAAGAACCGTGGTACAGAATATTGTGTTTCATATTTGTTTTGTTCTATTCAGTAGCCGAAGAGACTTTGTACAATTTTTATATTAAAGAAAAATCTCTAGACTAAATCCACGAAATCACAAAAACTAAAATAAAAACACTCATTTTAAATTTTATTCATTTGTAAAATATTTAATCATATTTCACTTTTACCAATTAGATGGCCCCCGAGGTGTCCGGATTTTATGCCACTTGATTTTTTCATATGGGGTCATCTGAAGGAAATAGTGTATAAAACTCCACTGCAAAATGAGAGTTAGGTTAGCAATAAATGAGATTACTGAATTGCAGTTAGAAAATGTGCTTAGAGGTACTGTTAGAAGAATTCGACGCTGCAGGGAAAATAATGGCCAGCATTTTGAGTTTCTTCGAAAATAATTTTATTTAAAAGCAAGCAAAATCAGACATAACAATGAATTGTATTAGGTAAAAGTGAAAGATAAATAAATATTTTACAAATTGGTCAAATTTAAAATTAGTGTTTCTATCTTAGTTTTCATGATTTCGGGGATTTAGTCTAGAGATTTTATTTAATATAAAAATTCTACAAAGTCTCTTCGGCTACTGATTAGAACAAAACAAATATGAAGCACAAAATTGTGTACCAGGGTTCTTTTGATATCGCAGCACATTAAGCATTAATTACCGCCACATTACATACCATAGCCAACTTGACTTAAAGCAATAAAATGGTTTTCAGCAGCCATTTTAAAAACTAATGTCATTTTGCTATAAATAGTTGAAAAGAGAAATTTAAGTAGGAAAAAAATATATACAGGGTGCCATTTAAAAAAATGAAGTAGATGTCACTTCCGGTGAAACCGGAAGTGGACAAAATTTCTTGTTTGTACCAAAAAAAGGACAATCGCGCATTACGTAAGTAATGCGCGATTGTAAATTTCAAAATAATATCTTTTAAATAAACATGCTACGGGGTGTTACATATCTCCTATGTCACCCGGTATATTAAAAAGTTGCGAGATTCCACTCAAATTGAAGAAGTACCTATCAGTGATTAGTCATTAATCACTACTAGATAGTGAGTTAATCACTGGTAGTGGCGAATAATGTATATAATTATGATTGAAGAAACCCAAGTGTAATTGGTATATTATAAAAAGGTCGTGGACAAAATAAATTTTCCATGATATGACTCTAAAAATATATTTTTTATGAATAATATAGGTGTAAGTAATGTTTGGTAATTTTAACATGCCGTTGTACCATTAGAGTAAAACTGTAATTTTACTTTGAAATTTTAATGTTTTATTTACTTTTTCCTGTGCAAACTTGTTTTACACTAGAAAATTACAACAATGAAAATGTGTTCATCAGTACTGTAAAATAGCAGGACTGGTATTTGAATTTTCCGACTCTGATCCATCCACGTCCTCATACACTTTTATCAATGTAGATTTAGTAGAGGTGATTCGCGTAACTATATCACAAGAATAGAAATCTTAGCTAAAATAGGCGTGTTTCCGTCTGTTTCTTATTTTAATCATGTCAGAACATACTTTACATAAGAATAATGATGTTTTATCTATTAAGTAACACATTATATTTACTAGGTATTCAATGTAGTGTAGAAAAATAAATCATGCCCGGTCTCCTCTTATATTAGCTAGGTTGCCAGCTTTGAGTTTTTTACGTGCAGTATAAATATGCTATGAACTATAAATACTATTATACAATTTTACATTTCTACATATGTTGCAGACTTCAATATAATAATAAAATAATAGGTAAGGTCTAATCAACAAGGCAACGGTAAAATTTTATTCCATAATTTTTAATGTAATATTTTATGAGGTCGGTTAAATTTTTTACAGGAATTTACTGTGTAATTTTTTGTGGGATGAATTATACCGTACAAAAATATAGATTGTGGAATAATTATTGCTTAGGGGAAAAGAGAAACAGGAGGGTATATAAGTGCGATGTTTTAATTCGACATCTGACGGTCGCTAAAAATGAAACTAACAATAAAAATGTTACATCTGCCCATCTTTAATCATTAAATTAAACACTATCATCATTGGCCCAAATAACTTAAATATAAACAAATAATGGCAAACTATTATACATGATATTCCAATACACTGATATTGTCGATATGTGACCTTATCGACCTAAAGCGTTTACGGTTATGTATATTATTTAAAATTGGATATTTAAATTAGGCTTGTCTCGGCATACACTTTGCAAACCCGAATTTAAATTTGCATGATGAGTTAGTCAATATAACTTATTAAACTGTATCTTCAAATCAGTGAGTAAAATGAAAATGGTCGAATTTGAATTTGCATCAATTTGATTGCAGCTTATATTGCAATAAATTCACTCAAAACACTCCAAACAATTATGCGTTTAAGTTAAATACTGACAAGTTAATGAGATACTATTTTTAGTAGTCCTCCGATAAATTTATAGTGAAAGATTTTGTTTATGAGATTGTGTCGTTCGATAGAATATCACTTATTGAACTAGGTAGATTTAATAGTTGCATATTTATTTGAAGTGCTCACACGTCAGGCAATCTTCAGGAACACGTTTTACACTTAGGCGTGTATGACATATTTGGCACGTCAGGTGGTGTGTGTTTAAGACCAAATATGAAGAAGTAAAATGACTAGACCCAATCTTGGGTAGCCAAAACAACTTGCTACTGCCTTTTCATCCTGCAACGCAGCTTCTTAACGCCAATAGGTCTATTGACCCTCTAAGTTTCGCTACAATTATTTTTTTTATTTTATAACTAATACAGTTATTTTCTAAATATACATTATCAGCTTAATACAAAAAAAGTTAAACCTTTAAGTAACCCAAACAGCACGTCCAATTGTAATTACGTCTCTACAAGATATATACATGAGAAACAAAATATGTTAAGGTAGATCTAATTGTTAAACTAGTACTGACGTACACATATGAGATACACTTATGTTTATATTGACAGATTTATGTGATACAACGTTTAATAATTGTATACTGTATGCACTCAAGATTCTAAACATTTTTATATAACGTAAAGAAGGATCATTAGAATGTTGCAATTTGACGTCCGTAGAAGATGCCTACAAGGTTTAAGTCATATGTACGTGTGATGCTTTATATAATACTTGTGCCTACTGCATACACCACATAAAAGTGCGATATATATACATGATACAAATAACTATATATACACTTTTTAGTTGTGTCTTGTCGTGTCTACATTCGACTATTCGAGCATGGAACAGTGTGCGCGCGCAAAGCGTCAGCGTGAGCATACCAGCCATGTGTATCTCATGTGTCCTCTTTCGTCTATAAGAGTGGTCATAGCCACACATACAGCAGGCATTTTTGTTTTTTAACAATATCCAAAACAATTTATATTCGAAAGAGTTTGTAAAGATTCGGCAGTTTTAAAGATATCGAGTTCTTTTAATAATAAAATTAGATTAAAATGCATTAAAAAGCAAAATCTAGTCGTTGCGTGTTCTACTATAAAGTCTTTAAGCAGGTATTCAAACAGAAGTCAGTGGTTGAGTGAGTTAAACATTAGGCGGCGAGGCAAGAGGTACGCGGTTCGATCCGTGCTCACTTCTGTCTTTTTTTTTTTGTTAAAATAGTTGCGAAAAAACTTTCAGTTGTTTTTTTCAAGGTAATAATTGCTTATAAAACCGATGTACGAATATACTTCTTTTCAATTTTAGGTCTGTTTTAGACCATTAAATATTCTATTTATGTTTCACAGGTTTGTATAAGTACTTCAACTTAAAACTTTAATTCTTAACTCAGGTGACACTGGTGACAGTTTAATTAAATTAAATAAGTTCTTAATAATTATAAATAAATAAAAATACTAGTAACTCGAAAAATTCAGGTTTGGGAACACGTAAAAAATAGAAAAAAAAAGAGAACTTGAAAGATTTTCATATATTTTAAATAAGGCTAGAAATTCAATTTCACACATAATAAAGACTTCATACACATCATAAATACTGCTTTTAGCATCCGAAATAACAATCACCACGATAGCTCAGTTGGTAGAAGCGTCAGTACTGTAATACGGACAACAGAAACGTGTAGGTTCGATCCCTACCCACCGCAATTGGCAAAGGTAAGTAAAAATGAATTTAATAACTTAATAAACATTATAATTTACAGGCAACCCTTGTGAGAAGAAATTGGAGTGATGGTAAACAATATTAGATAGTTAATGTAAATAAAATATACGGATGGCTAACAAATAAATTCATAGGACAAAACGTATATGCATTAATTACTTTATTTTTATCAAGTAGACTTACTAACTAGTATGTAGTTTTATATGTTCCCATTGCTAAAAACCTGTGGGGGGATTACCAAATATAACCTGAAAAAATTAACGTCTAGCATAAGACGTCATTCGTCTGACACATTAGGAAGTCAATCACTGTGCATCCGATAACACACTGTGGATCAAATTATTTGTGTGTATGTAAATGGTATACTGTGGCTACATTGTGAGGCGGACGTTTAACCTTTGTGCATACGTGTTTGTCTACAATGTGTAAACGTAGCACATTTACATCGTAGAATTGTGTAACCTTGTGTCTGCATCTAGATACATCGTCACAATGCGAACACTTCGTAATCGTTATTTGGTGTGCTGTATGGGAAAGCACATTCGAAAATTTAAAAAAATGTAAACACCGTCCATAGGTCTTGTTAAAAAATAAAATTTACTACTTCAGTTCTTCTTCTTTTGCATTTAATGTTAACTCATAATCGCTAGCTCGCGACGTGACGCCAGGGTACTTAAAAAGTGAAATGTATACTGAATATAAGTTATTTATGTGATTTTCAAAATTAATTTGCTGAAAATATGTTAAAAATAGTAAAATTTTAAAGAAATCTAAAACAAAAATAGGAAAAACCTGAAAAAAAAGCTAAAAAAAAAAGATAATCCTGAACTTAAAATATACATACCGAAATAATATTAAAATACTGAATCTGGTCAAGCTGGCGCATCACCGCCTCACTGAAAAACAATAGGTCTGTTCAATATGTGTACAGTCAGAGTGGCTTGCTTGGAGTTTGGAGAAACTCCAAATAATTCACTAATATCTGGTTCCTCGGCCAACAACGCTTAGACCGCGATTTCTTAAATTTCTTTCTTCTATTCTATTTGTGATCGTTCTCACTTGGGGGAATCGTATGTTTTTTCCTCGGATAAACAAAAATCAATTTACATTCATCCGATAATCGTATATTCTAGTGATATTTAAGCTTAATTTTAGTAACTTTAAGAATAGCTCTCGAATGCTGTAAACTGTTCAACAGTATGCAAAAGTTTAATGAATTGGCAGACATGAAATAATTAAAATATCTTTCATTATTACTATGGCATATTTCTTGAAAGAGGATGTGATAATCACCTTGTAATTTTCTATTTGAAAATATCTCGTATACAAAATCATCAGTCTTTTTCCATTTTTTAAATCAAATCAATAAATATGGCAATCTTGAGGAACATGTTTTACCCTTAGGAGTGTATGACATATTTGACACGTCAGATGGTGTGTGTTCAGTGTCGGATTGTGGGCGCAACGGCCCACCGGGAAAAATATGCAGGGGGCCCCCAGACCAGAGATGTGGAAAGTCTGGAGGTGTACCCCCACCACATCAGGGACCATTGCAGAAAATTAATGTTAAATTGTAGGAAAAAATTATATAAATCTAAGACTTGGAGCACGAAAATAATTTTTATTTTTTCTCTGAATATATCAATACAAGTTTTATTTTAAAATAAAGTTCATTATTCATAAAAATAAACATACACAAAAAATAGCTTTTTATAATATATATAAAAGAGAAAATTCTTAAAGTTAATATTAAACAGGAAACATGAACAAACAAACCATTATGCGCACAAAAGGTAACAAATATATTTCTTTTAAAAAATGTTAGACATCTAGTGAGGTGGCTTAGGGCTGTATCTCAAGATTACCGTTACCTGGCGGATAAAAGCGCCAAATTTGGTATGGAGGTACCTTAGGGTATACTAATAAAGGAGCCCTCTGGAATTTTTAAAAATTTTCATGTACGGCACTAAAATCCAAGATGGCCGACAAATGCGAGAAAATATCACTTAACACAATCTATTATACTGTTAAAGAAAGGTGAGTCTTTCTTTTCGAGGCTTAAAGCTGTAATTCAAAATTAACAGTATAATAGATTGTGTTAAGTGATATTTTGTCGTATTTGTCGGCCATTTTGAATTTTAGTGCTGTACATCAAAATTTGTAGAAATTCCAGAGGCTAATATTTATTAGTATACCCCAAGGTACTTTTATACCAAATTTGGTGCTTTTATCTGCCAGGTAACGATAATTTCAATAAGCCGCCTCACTAATCTCACTAAAATAAACTTAATATTTCGTTATTTTCAAACTGAAAGTAGTACAGAAAGTTTCTTTGGTTTCTTAACTAGGGTATCAATTAATTAATTCATAATCCAAATTTTCTAATAAAACCCATTCAACACTCATAACTAGAAATGCTTCTAACCTCTCCGAAACCAATAACGACCTTAAACTACTTAATATAATTTTGAGCTTGCTAAAAACTCTTTCGGAAGACACTTGAGTGCAAGAGATTGTTAAATAATATTTAAAGGCAATGGAGTGTGCTGCACAGTGAAGATTATATTTTTCTAAAATTTTTAGACAGTATACAAAACAGCCCGAACAAGAATCATTTAAATTAATATGTTTTTTAAATCAGCTCTATTTTCATTTTCGTTATCGCTGCTAACAGGCGACTTGAAGCATCTTCATCATCACTAAGTAAATGTTTGTCATCTTGATTTTGGGCTAATGGTGAGTATGACTGATCTTTTAAAAGTTACAAATTTTGAGCAAAACTGATAAGCTCATTCTTGATTAATGATGTATCAAGTCCTGTCAATTGAGATATTATCGTGAAAGATTAATTGTTTAGGTGCAGTTTGAATTTCTTTAAAATTTTGTGGATCAAAATAACATTGTTTATAAGTGTTTTGGTGATTTAAAAATCTGTTTTTTAAACTTTGCGTAACTTGTTTAATAATTAATTTAAATATTTCTATTTCAATCAAAAATACGTTTTATATGGGAAAATGGACGCAAGTTTTATATATTTTCTAGTTTCAAATTTAATATTATTTTTATTAAGAATATTAACAATATTACGATCTCTCGACGCCAGAGGACTCAGGGGCCCCAAAACTGGCAAGTCAAGGGCCCACCAGGAAATTTCTCGGTTTCCCGGTGGTACAATTCGACGCTGTGTGTGTTAAAGACCGAATATAAAGAGGTAAGATGACTGGACCCAATCTTGGGACTTGTTACTGCCCTTTCATCCTGCAACGCAGCTTCTTAACGTCAATAGCCTCTAAGTTTCGCTACCATTATTATTTTATTTTATCAGATATAGTTTTTTTCTAAATATACATTATCAGCTTATTACAAAAGTTAGACCTTTAAGTTAAGCACATTCGAAAATTTAAAAAAATATAAACGCCGTACATGTTAAAAAATAAAATGTACTTTTTCAGTTCTTCTGCATTTTAACTCATAAGTACCCTATTCGCTATCTCGCGACGTGACGCCAGGGCGCTTAAACAGTGAAATGTAAACTAAATATAACTTATTTATGTGATTTTCAAAATTAATTTGCTGAAAATATGATAAAAATAGTAAAATTTTAAAGAAATCTAAAAAAAAAAAAAAATAAATAAAAAAACTTGAAAAAATACTAAAAAAATTATGATTATCCTGAACTTTAAAAAAAAGGGAAAGCGTACCGAAATAACATTAAAATACTAAATCTGGTCACGTTGGCGTATCACCGACTCATTGAAAAACAATAGGTCTGTTTAATATGTGTACAGTCAGAGTCGCTTGCTTGGAGTTTGGAGAATCTCGAAATCATTCACTAATAGCTGGTTGCTCGGCCAATAACGCCTAGGCCGCGATTTCTTAAATTTCTTTCTTCTATTCTATTTGTGATCGTTTTCACTTGGGGGAATCGTATGTTTTTCATGGGATAAACAAAAATATCAATTCACATGGAGGGGGGCAGAATTTTCCTCTTCAGGAATGTGTTGAGGGTAATTAGGAGGTAAACATACTAAAAGTCCCCGCCCCTAGCCCTGCCGTTTCAGGAGGGAGGGGAGTGGAAAGGTCCCTTTTCTCGATTCTTCGCTTTTAACTCGGAAACGATGCGTCGTACGCGAAAAATTTTTATTATTAAATTATATTAAATTTCCTACAAGAATGTTTATATTCATTTTCTTCCTATGTGTTATAGTTTCCGAGATATTCGCCAGCGAAAATCGATAATTAATAAATAAATTAATTATGTATCTGAAATGTTTCTATCAAAACGGTTTACACTGGTCTACTAATAAATCACTGTCACAAAACAATCTTTATTTTACAACACTCGACGTATTTACTAACGTAATATTTTGTAGAAATCTATACATTTCCTTAAATATACAGTGTGACTCACATAAAATGAAGACACCCTATAAACTTATTTATTTTGTTTCCGATTTGAATCAAATTTTACTCAAGTATAGAACAAATTAGGATCTACTTATGACCAGAAAAACATTCACCTGCTACAAATGCAAAGCCACCCGCGGTACCAAAATATGCAGAAAAAAATAAAAAAATATATTAGTCATTTTCTTATCGCAGTGATGTTTACTGCAATGTTTTATTCATAGTACCTATTGTGCACTTTTTGATAAAAGCACCAAATTTGGCACAGAGGTAGACCGATGTAATATGAACAATTTTGGATGTGGAGCCATCGGCCAACTGCCCCCTGGCGGCCGTGTCGGCCATTTTCCAAAATGGCCGCCAGTGGACATCCGAAAGATAACAGAAGTTAGATAAAGTTTGCTGCTGAAGGTTTTAGTGAATGTTTATTGAAGTTATAATATAAGTTATATACAGCGTGTCCTCCGATTGAGTTCGCTATAGGTGAAATGGACAAATTTCAAGAATATACGCCTACTTTGATGATTTTGATTTTTTCAATATAATTGCACTTTACGAAAAAAAAAATAGTATGCCAGTTTACTAACGTGTTTGATTTAGTACATAATGGAGTAAACACTTTGGAAAACCGGCAACATTTTTTTTTTTTCGTAAAATACGAGGTAAAATGCAATTTTATATTAAAAAAATCAAAATAATGAAAGTAGGCGTATGTTCTTGAAATTTTGCATAGGTCTATAACTTTTTAATCTGAATAACTTTCCTTAATGACATTTTACTGTATCTTTTACGGAGAAGGTACTTTACCTAACATGAAATTCATTTTTGCTTAACTGTCATGCCCTACATGATTAAAAAAAAACAAAAGTACACCCAAAATTACTTTTTAGTTAAGCAGGGGTGAACCTCCAAATATGAAAAAAAAAATTCAAAAATTTTTTGTCCATTTCACCTATAGCGAACTCGATCGGAGGACATGCTGTATATAACTTACAAACTATCTGGCATGTTTTCATTCAAAACATTCACTAAAACCTTCAGCAGCAAACTTTATCTAACTTCTGTTGCCTTTCGGGTGTCCACTGGCGGCCAATTTGGAAAATGGCCTCCACGGCCGCCAGGGGGCAGTTGGCCGATGGCTCCACATCCAAAATTGTTCATATTACATCGGTCTACCTCTGTGCCAAACTTGGTGTTTTTATCAAAAAGTGCACAACATGTTGAAATATCCTAGCTAAACTGCCGCACTATCATGAAACCTGGCAGAGCAAAAGTTCAAACCAATGTTTACTCCGCCTACCAAATGCAGCAGCTAGGACTGAAAGGAATTCTGTTCCTGCATGCTTTTACTGGCTGCTATTCAACATCTGCAACCAGTGGTGGTCTGGCCAGGTCGGCTAGTCGGCAAATGCCGACTGGGCCCTAGGGTCGCGTCTAACGAGGGGCTATGCTTATCAAAAAAAATTTGGTACGGGAAACATTTTTTTAAAATTTCTCCTCCTCTGCACGTAAAAAATTTTTTCGGATTTCTCCCCCCCCCCGCTCATCATAGATACATGCGAAGCAAAAATATTCAAATCATCGCTGACGAACTGAGTTTGAATGTTTATTGTAAAATGCCGACTAAGCCCTAGACACCCAGACCGCCACTGTCTGCAACATTCCGGAAGAGTAAATTTGGTTTTTATAAAACTTTACATGAGGTGACTTTGCATTTGTAGCGAGCGAATGTCTTTCTGGTCATAAGTAGATCCTAATTTGTTCTATACTTGAGTAAAATTTGATTCAAATCGGAAATTAAGTAAAAAAATTATAAGGGTGTCTTCATTTTAACTGAGCCACACTGTATATTTAAGGAAATGTATAGATGTCCACTAAAATATTACGTTAGTAAATACGTCGAGTGTTGTAAAATAAAGATTGTTTTGTAACTAGGATTTATTAGTAAACCACGGTAAACCATTTTAATAGAAACATTTCAGATACATAATTTATTTATTTATTAATTATCGATTTTCGCTGGCGAATATCTCGGAAACTATAATACATAGGAAGAAAATGAATATAGACATTCTTGTAGGAAATTTAATATAATTTAATTTTGCATCGAAAAATTTTTCGCGTACGACGCGTTGTTTCTGAGTTATAAGCGAAGAATCGAAAAAGGGACCTTTCCATCCCCTCCCCCTTGAAGCGGCAGGACTAGGGGCTGGGACTTTTAGTATGTTTACCTCCTAACTACTCCAAACACGTTCCTAAAGAGGAAAATTCTGCCCCCTCCATGTCCTCTACAACTCATTCGTTGACTGGACTATACCTCTCGAATGCTGTAAACTGTTCAACAGTACTCAAAAGTTTAATGAAATTATTGGCAGACACGAAATAATTAAAATATCTTTTGTTATTACTATGGCATATTTCTTGAAAGAGGATGTGATAATCATCTTGTAATTTTCTATTTGAAAATATCTCGTATACAAAATCATCAGTCTTTTTCCATTTTTTTAATCACATCAATAAGTATGATTAAACTTGTTTTAACCACTTTTTTGGACATTTTGATAAGTAAGGACACAGAATTTATGAATAAAAGTGAGGTTAAGATCTATAGGACATCGGAAAAATATTTAACATAAATGATTCCACCAATAGAAAAAAAATCGGATCGTCGTATCATCGAATATTGGATGCATAGGCCAGTCGGAGTAGATGGAAAAAGGATCATTTTATGAAATGTCGTTTACCCGGAATTTTATTTTTTTAAAGTATAGTTTGGGATGTCCACAAACATATGTCAACTATCCGCACGCGTGACACGTGGGGCAACACAGTTTAAAATTCAAAAATCGTCCTTTTTTGCCATTTTTTGCAATATAACTCGTAAATGAAACATTGCTCGAAAACATATCAAGAGACAGAAAAGTTGTGAAAATTGATTTTGAACATTTTACTATTCTTTATTCTTACATTTTCCCAGAAAATTCTTCGTTTAAGAGCTACAGGCGAAAGAACAGTGCTACTTTTGTATCTTTTGATTTGTTTTAAAGCGAATATAATAAATATTAATACGAAATATATCATTGGTATAATGTAAATTATGTTTAAATGTCCAATTTACAGTTGAAATAAAATATATTTACAGACCTATATATAATTTACATGTTAAACAGAGAAAATAATAATAAAACTTTTCAGGTATTGAGGTATTAAAATGATGGCAAAATAAATAAACAAATATATATTTTACAGAGTATTTATTTTATGCATAGCACAGTGTATGTGCGTTTCATGTATAACTTAATAGGATAGAATAGAACAAGTTTATTTAACAAATTGTTCTACAACAATGTAATTGTTAAAAACTGAAACATTATGATAAATGAACTAAGCCCTCACATTAAGTAAGTGCATATTTATTTTTTTGTGTGTCCAATGCACGCTCAAGTGCTCTAAATAGCACTTAATGTGGGGGCTTAGTTCATTTATCATAATGTTTCAGTTCTATTCAATTCTATTCTATTAAGTTATACATAAAACGCATGTACACTGTATGCATAAAATAAATAGTCTGTTCGTGAAAATATATATTTGTTTATTTTCCCATTATTTTAATACCTCAGTGCCTGAAAAGTTTTATTACTATTTTTTTTCTGTTTAACATGTAAATTATGTTAAACAGAAAAATTATGTAAGAATATTTTATTTCAACTGTAAATTGGACATTTAAACGCAATTTACATTATACCGATGATATTATTAATATTTATTTTATTCACTTAAAAAAAAATCGAAAGATAAAAAAGTAGCATTGTCCTTTCGTCTGTAGCTCTTAAACGAAGAATTTTATGGGAAAATTTCCAGAGTAATAAAATATCCATAATCAATTTTTTCAATTTTTCTACCTCTTGATATATTTTCGAACAATGCTTCATTTACGAGTTATATTGCAAATAAAGCGAAAATAGCAAAAAATTAATTTTAAAGTGTGTTACGCATGCAGATACAGTTCATCTCAAACTTATAGCAACATGAGGCCCAGTGTTTTAATGCAAAGTTAAGCACTTTATCCTACAAATAAAGTAGCTAGGAGTTTAGAATATGCTTTTATTAAACACTTTAATATTGCAACTTCATATTCTAAACTTCTAGCTAATTTATTTGTAGGATAAAGTGCTTAACTTTGCATTGAAACACTGGGCCTCATGTTGCTATAAGTTTGATATGAACCTGAGGTTCAATTACGTCACAGTACATGATTCCGGCAACAGCGGGCGAGGGAGGGCATCGGCAGTTTAGTTCATTCAGTCTTATTCTTACCAGACCTTAGTAAATGAACATAAGCGAGCACACTGGAGTTGTGTAATGTGACATCACGGGTGGAGCCAACATCACCTAAATAATATAGGTGGTGTTGGTGGAGCGCGAAGTATTCAAATAAGAAATTAAACAAGTTCGTGAGTTTTTCAGATATCGAGATGATTTTTTTTGTTTGACTAGTTAACTGAAAGACTACTAAATGAGGCTGAATGTACATAAAACTTCTAAAATAGGAAATTTCCTAATTCATCTTATGTCTATCCAGCAACGAAGCGACCTTTGGACACGTCAAGTTAAATTTCAGTTGACCTCTATTTTTATTAAAAGCTTTTATTTAACTTGCAATGTTTGTTTGTTTGTTTGTTTGCTTGTATGTTAGTTTGTTTGTTTAGGACAAATCTTGCAAGCTGAATTTCGACTAGTTCTAATTAAGCTAGAGCTTTGAAATTTGGCGCACGTGTATAGGTCCAGTGACAATGCAACATAGTATAGCCATTATCGGTCTAAATTCAATATGGCGGACGTCCCAAGATGGCGAATCGGCATTTTAGTCACAACCCCCTTGATGTCGGTATCAAATGAAAGGGTTTGACGAGTAAAATACGACAAACTATATGACGTCATTCTAAATTCAATATGGTGGACGTCCCAAGATGGCGGATCGCCTTTTTCTTCACAACCAATGAAAATACGACAAATTATGTGACGTCATCCTAAATTCAATATGGCGGCCATGAATACTAAAGATAACGCACGCCGTGCTTTCAACATTTCCGTGAAACTGGAAGAAAGAAACAGATGTTATAGATGGCGCAGCTCTCACGAGCACACTGGAGCGCGAGCTGCTCATAGTGTTAGAGAGGTGAGAAGACGGGAGAGGGAAGGGGTGGATGGCGGTGGCAAATAAAGGGTTTTGTCTGTCTGTCTTTAAATAAGTAGACTAAAAAGTAAAAAATAAAATTATATAAAAAAAACATTTTTAAGAAAAAGCTTTTATTTGAAGAAACTACTAAAAAGTAAAAATATCTTTTTTAAAATTCATACACCTGGAAACCAAAAGCTTTGGGGGCGGTCAATTGAGCAAAGTAACTATGCAATATGGCTATACGTACGCTCCCAAAGTTTTTGGTTTTCAGGTGTATGAATTTTAAAAAAGATATTTTCACTTTTTAGTAGTTTTTCAAATAAAAGCTTTTTCTTAAAAATATTTTTTTTATATAATTTTATTTTTACGAATATTTTTATTGTTTTGTTTTTGTTAGAATCAATTTCATTAAAATCATTTGACATTTATCTCAAGTTTTTCTTTCTGATGGGTATTTAAAAAATATTTTCAAAGCTTTCCAATAATTCCCACAAGAAATTTTTTGTTTGTATAATGTAGGGGGGGGGTTATCACAATCATTAATTAATGTTTTCCACAAAAATGCCGTTGCCGCTCGGTCGTCATGTTGGAAATGGTTTTTCTCAGTTATCTCATTTCCTATCATTTCCACCCTAAAATTAGATATTACCAATATGGTAGAAAATGAAAAAGGCTGTAATTATTTTTCTCTATTGTTAATATCTTGCGATTTACAATCAGAATGGTGAAAATTTGTGCATCGCTGCGGATTTTGTTTGCTGTTCCCGTAGTGTATATTAGGGATTGCAATTTACCAGAAGTTTTAATAACCGGTAAATCGGTAAATAAAAATGTAAATAACCGGTTAATCGGTATTTACCGGTAATTTTTAGAATGAATGATTAGGGTGGCGAAAATGGCAATTGTCTTTTCCCATGTACAAAAGTACCTAAATTTAACAAAAAACATTTTTATATACGTATATTTAATATAATGAACAAACAAAAGGTTTTTTATCAAAAGGAAAAAATATAAATGAAATAAATTTAAATGTATAATTATTCGGTAAATAACAAAAATATCAACTTAAATAACAAAAATTATAAACATAAACTCAAATAGGGCATTTACTGAATACCTAATCTAAAAATACAATATTTTTTAAAAATAGACCGTTAAAAGGGTTAGTTCTTTAAAGCTGTATCTGTTAGTCGTCGGATATTTGTGCATAGAATACCACCAGCTGAAGATGCCCTTCCTCAATCGATATTGGTGGGTCGATAAGTTAATAAAAATTGGTAATAACATACTTCTAAATGTATTCCACGGATATTTGCGGCAATGAAATATTCAATTTCCTGTCGCAAGATATTGTCAATGTCTCTCTTGTATTTCTTAGAGCTCGGTGTTTGGATTTTACTTTTTATAATATTAATTATTTATTGTTAAAAGTGCTCAGTGTTGGGACAGTCACTCTGTATTTAGTGAATACTAGTCACTGACATAAGTAGAAACGTTGACCTATCGTAAGTTCAGAATTTACCGAAATAACAGGTAAAAAATTAAAATAACCGGTAATTATCGTCATGTGTTTTTGTTCTGATAACCGGTTAACCGGTTTAACCGGTATTGCAATCCCTAGTGTAGATTACAAAATTTCCCAAAACTTTTCTTTGAACAACTTTCTTCCACTGTGAACTGTTTTAAAATTACAGCAGCTTGAAGTTTGAAAGATAATGAAATTTTCGAGTTGCTGTAATTTGTAAAAAATTGATAGTGGAAGAAAATTGTTGAAACAATATTTTTAGGAAATTTTATAATTTACAATGTTGATACTAGCTAATTACTACGTAGAGGCAATGGACACAGACATAATTGCAAAAGTTTGCATGAAACATACATTTTCACATTTCTAGGCGACTGTAAATCGTAAAGTATTAGCAATATAGAAAAATATTGTGCTGATAGATTGTAAACTGTAAATCTATATGACTGATTATGCAGAATTAATGATGAGTATTAATAACGCCGAAGCAACGGAGCAGACATTTTTCCAAAATTCATTTAAAAATCATTTAAATATAAGTTTTGAGAAATTTTCAATATTAATAATAGCTGATTACTACATAGGAGCAGCAGCGGTGGAAGAGATAATTGCCAAAATCTGCAGCAAAGCGCAAATTTTCACAATTTTGACGGCTGTAAATCGTAAAATATTAAAAATAGTGGAAAACAGTTTAAAATGTAGCTTTTTTCATTTTCTGTAATATTGGTAATACCTAATTTTAGGGTGGAACTAATAGACCAGGGTCGATAATTTTGAAAATAGTAAAAAGTGAAAAAAAACTATAGTAGGATGAAACCCATTGGAAAGGTAGAGGATATAACAAAAATGAAAGGAAAAATAATTTACGGGCAATCTGAGGTCGGGAAGGGGAAGGGGGTGAGTTTTTAAGGGTAAAAAACGGTTTATCTCGATTTCCGGCAAAACTACAAGTCCTATGAAAAAAAGTTAAATGGCAAAGTTGTAGGTAATAAAAAGATCTACAACTTTTGTTTTTACACTTTTTTCACATAACCTCAAAATTTATGTGAAAAATTCAAATAACCAAGTATTTGGTTTTCTATTTTTATCTTTTGCAAAAAAATTTATTTTTTCACGAAATTTGGTGAAAACTTACCTTTTTATGTCCCAAATACACAGTAATTTTTTTGATTTAAAATATTCATTTTTTCACCTTATTTTGACTTAATATCGAAAAAGCACCCTAATTTTCAATCGAAAATTCTCACGTCAAAATAACTGCTTTTTTAAAAAAGTCGGTGAGCTTTTTGTTCGTTGAAATCTCTACTTTCTTATGGTATAAAAAAAAATATACATTACTATGGTAAATGTTCTCAGAAAATGCAAATAAACGAAAAAAACTCGAATCCGAAAATTTTTTTTTGAATCATTATGTACAATTTTGAGCTATTTATTAAAATTTACACTTTAATTACTCGAAAAACGTAAGATTTCATGTTACATTGATAAACAAAAAAATTACAAATCCATAAAACATAAAGATTGCAAAAAACATGGGAAAATAGTTGTTCTAAATATTAAAAATAGGATTTAAAGGGGATTTCATCTAAAAAATGTGACTGCTGCAATTTTTTTCAGTAATAAAGTTGATTTATTAAATTCTAATTACATTTATGTCATAGAAAATCTCATAATATATAAATATACATGTAAATCGTACTATTGAATTTAGATACTTTATACTGATTACGTTATTCATTATAATTTTTTTAAATACAATAATCTTGTTATTTATAAATACCTTATCTTGCATTCTAATCACTTCTCCATTAGTTTTTGTCTCTTTGATGGCATTTCTTCATCGTTAGATTCGACAAACCTTCCCGATTCTAGTGGATCTTTGAAATTTTCAAGACCATCACCGTCTTCGTCTCCAATATTATTTCCGGTCTGCATTGGTTCTTCATCCACAATTTCATCTGAATCATCAACTTCTTCGTAAGTTTTTTCTTCCACATTGGAGCATGTTTCAGAACCATGACAATTTGAGCATAAATTTGTGCATTTTAAACCATGTTTTCGGCAGCCACATTTTAAACTGTTACATCCAGTTTCACAGCTGCAGCAAATAGTTTTGAGCAATATTTCCGGAATTAATTCCTTTTCTCTAAATTAGGGCATAATGCCCCGTTGATGTTGCTTCCAGCCCCAACCTGTTGCTGTCACTTCATTACCCAGCCAAGTCTGAAGCTGATAATATGCCCTGTAACAATGTTGTTCTGCTGCACCTTCTGTGGGTGGGAGATTTGCCAATATGAAAGAAGATTTAATTCTTGCCAATTGATATTTTTGAAATCTTAATTGATTCAGTGTTATATTATCATTTTTACCTTCCTAGCCCCTTCTCCACTTCTCTATGAAATACCTTTTGATGGGCTAAAATTTTCCGAAGGTCACTCAGGTATATAAGTTATCTTAAAATAGCAATAAATAGGCATCTACGCATATAATTTAAAGAAGATTCTACAACTTTCTCAAAATATTGTAGATGTCTTATTAAATATTAACTTTATTAACTTATTTGGTTGTTAATTATAGTAGTATATATCGATTAGCAATTTTTTTGTTTATCAATGTAACATGAAATCTTACGTTTTTCGAGTAATTAAAGTGTAAATTTTAATAAATAGCTCAAAATTGTACATAATGATTCAAAAAATTTTCGGATTCGAGTTTTTTCGTTTATTTGCATTTTCTGAGAACATTTACCATGGTAATGTATTTTTTTTTTTATACCATCAGAAAGTAGAGATTTCAAGGAACAAAAAGCCCACCGACTTTTTTAAAAAAGCAGATACTTTGACGTGAGAATTTTCGATTGAAAATTAGGGTGCTTTTTCGATATTAATTCAAAATAAGGTGAAAAAATGAATATTTTAAACCAAAAAAATTATTGTGTGTTTGGGACATAAAAAGGTAAGTTTTCACCAAATTTCGTGAAAAAATAAATTTTTTTGCAAAAGATAAAAATAAAAAACCAAAAACTTGGTTATTTGAATTTTTCACATAAATTTTGAGGTTATGTGAAAAAAGTGTAAAAACAAAAGTTGTAGATCTTTTTATTACCTACAACTTTGCCATTTAACTTTTTTTCATAGGACTTGTAGTTTTGCCGGAAATCGAGATAAACCGTTTTTTACCCTCAAAAACTCACCCCCTTCCCCTTCCCGACCTCAGATCGCCCGTAAATTATTTTTCCTTTCATTTTTGTTATATTCTCTACCTTTTCCAATGGGTTTCATCCTACTATAATTTTTTTTGGTCTCAAAAATTATCGACCCTGGTCAATAACAGAATAGGAGATAATTGAGAAAAACCTACTTTAACCGTAATTTTTTCAACATAGCGGCCATAGCGGCAGCTATATTTTTGTGGAAACATTAATTAATGATTGTTGCTACCTCTCCTACATTATAAAAGCAAAAAATCCTTGTAGAAATTACTCACGGGTCAAATGACACATTGACTCCTATACAAATATTGATTCATTTAGTATTAAATTTTAACTAAAATATTTTAAAACTTTATTTCACATTCAGTATCAAACTTTCAGTAAAACACATATTTCTAGTTTTTAAATTTCATGCAGGTTCCTGTTTATTGGTGAGAAATTCTAATATAATTTATTACCATTTTATTACCTGATGAATTGCCAATCAAACCTTCCTTGACACAGAAAAGATAAATTTTAATTTTAGGATTATTCAAACTATTACCTACATATTAAATACAATAAATAGTTTGCAAAATGAAAATAATTACTTACTTAGTTTTTAAATGTTAAAATATTTTTGATTTCTTCATATTGCTCTTTTAGAACATTGAGAAAAAGAGAAAGAAATAAATAGAATTAACTTGAAAATTGTCATCTTTTACCTGGATATTTCATAAATTCGAATTAAAGGAGCTGGAGAATAGTTAATAAAATGATTTAAAAGCGTTTCGATCGCTCTAGGCTGCCTAAAGTTAATTAAATTTTCCGTGAAGTAGAAATGACTGAAATTATTTCCACATCCACGTAGTGGAGTGGAAGAACAGTAACGCTCAAACAATTGAAAGTGTCATAAAACGCCGAGATTTTAAGTTTGAGAAAAAAATGTCCGTCGGTCTGTCCGTCTGTAACTTTTTGTGCGCCCGATTATTCTGAAATGGTTTATGATATTAACTTGAAACTTGTTAAACATATGTAGGTACTATAACGAGATCTGGAACTAGATCAAGTTTTGATCTTATTCCGTTGAAGAGCTGGCCTGTAAATGGGGGTAAATTGGTAAATCAAGCAAGCAAGTAAGCACCCATAAAAGTGATATTTAGTGCATAAACGAGAAGTCAAGGTCTAAATTACTTCCACATCCAGTGGAAGTATAGTAACGCAAAAAAAAAATCTAAAAATTTTTTATTGTTCAAATAGTCTTAGAATGTCATGAAGCGTTGAGATTTAAAGTTTGAGCAAAAAAAATTCTGTCTATAGCAGGGACCGAAACCGAAATTAATTTCGGTTATATGTAGACCCAGATCTGACGCAAATCTGCGGGAGTAAGTACGAGATCCAGAGTAGTTCAGAAGGTTAATAGAACATAGTAAAAAAATATCTAAACGGCAAACACTTTCCTTACAGTTGTTGAAAGAGTGATTAAGAAAAAAATACGAAATAGAATGTTATCGAATTTTTCACAATATTGTTCAAATAAATGGTTAATCTAAAAAAATATAGTAAAACTATAATCCTCAAGGAAAATGATTAGGATTCAAATGGCGAGTGATGAAGGGGACTGCGGGAGTAGACCGCGCGCAATCTTGCTGTTCGACGCGCTGTCGGGTAACTTCAACTTTTTATTCTTCCAACAATGTATGTGTTAAAATCAGTGTCGGACTGGATCTAAATGGCCCCCCGGGCAAATCGTACCTGGGGCCCCTCTTTTTAATTTGCATTTGGTTTCTAAAATAATTCATGCTAAACAATTGAATATAAAAATTCAACATTTTTCAGTTCATGCTAGGGTCCAATTAAGGATTGGCGTGCTCTTAGGCAAATGACATATTTCCGCTTTCTTATTTGTAGGTGGGATTACGGAATGTGAAATGCGCCGTAGCCGAAATTTTTGAATTTTTCAAAGTCAAAAGACCTCATACTAAAAGTTAGAAATTTGACTTTAAATTATATTGTCTTCGGAAAGTTGGTTTCGTAGGCGCAAGGCATAAAAATGTTTTAATATAAAAAAATTGCAGTACCTATATTTTCCCTTAACTCAATTATTAACATTAAATTTAATAATAACAGATGGAAAAACAAAACTTATATCCTTTGTCGCTACTTCTTGCTTGCAAACTCCACTATAATATAATCCTATAAATAATTCTGTAGAATGTTGCTACAGTACAGAGGTAATAAATTCGATAATTCTATCGAAATTAAACAATCAAATAACAAATAGATAATTTCCTTTTACATTTTATTTTCCAACAGATCAATGGTCAACGATAAATGTAGACCGTCAGCCGTCAGGAGTTAAAATAAGTTAGTTTTGAAAAGTTGAAGCGGCCCCAAGACAATTGCCTAGTTTGCCTATTGAATAATCCGCCCCTGGTTCGTGTTATATTGTAATCGTAATTAAGCGCCTATCTATCGCTGTTGATTTTGCTAACTATTAAACTAACTACTCTATAACTACTGCTGCTATCTTCGTCAGCGCCATGTGTCACTATGCAAGGCAATCTGTGGAAGGGGAATCGCACGGATCGCGTAAATAAAGTCCACCACAGAATTCTTAGGCGTGTAAAATATGTCGGCATCTTTGGCGGTACGGTAAATGTCAAAGATGCCGTCATTTTTTACATGTCTAAGAATTCTGTGGTGAACTTTTTTTTTATACAATGTTCGTTTGGACACAGTGACGCTCTACTAATTTTTGTACGCAAAAATAGTACAAATTCGCAAGTAACTAATTCGGTTATCCGATTCTATCGACACAATATGGCACATTGAATGTAGCATTGTAGGTTATAAGACATTTTCATTGGCTCAATGTTGGCCCTATCATGTGAGTTTACTTTGGCCCACCGGGCATTTGCCCGGTAGCTCGCCGGCCCAGTCCGGCACTGGTTAAAATTGTAATATATTCGGTGAAAAATGATGTCTCAACTGGCGTAGAGAAAATACTTTTCTTTTTTGAGTTGTTTCCTTTTTATGTATTTAATATGCGTACCGATAACTTTTATTTAAAAAAATGTAGAGAAACAAAAACAATTTCGAGATTTAAAAAATATGTTAATATCACAGAAAACTAATTTTCTAATTTGTTATTGTTGTTTAGGCATTGCTTTACACATTTCTACTTGAAATTATTATTTAAGTTATTATTAACTGTTTAAATGTGATAAATCTTAATTGTTTTTTATTTTTTGCAACTCAACAAATTAATCAAAAAGTTTTAGACATTTAGTTCTGCTCGCAATTGCGTAATGACCAATTTGTTTTTTTTGTCTCAATACGAGCCATACAACCAAAGGTATTTAAAACAAAAGACGAAAAAACCTTATTTTTTAAATTAATTAATTTATTTAATGTCGGCCTATTTTCGGTATCAAGGCCTATTACCGACAGGTACCCACAACTTCGAAATTTTGTCAATCTCTCCTTCTTTTTAAAAAGTAGGGATTTTTTACTTGCCTAACATTTAAAAGGGAAGGGACCGACTGCTTTATGTCCCCTTCGTAGGATAGCATATTCACTACATATCGTTCGTCTTAAATTGCATAGCTGTGTATACGCTGATATACAAGCCGCTTGAAGATGGGATGAGATCGTTGAGTTTCCTCGGACGGTCACCCACCTAAGTATTAACCACGATGAACGTTGCTTAACTGTATATATCAAAATATAAGAAAAAGAAGAACTTTATTTTAAATTAATAGCTACATGCACCTTCCCGGAACCTAGCCCAGAGCCAACCAAACAGCGACGGTGCACAGCGCCGTGGTGAATGTAGAGTTGGCTCGGCTAAAACAAAAATTAAGGGAAAAAAGTTAAAATTCCTGTCTAAGGTAAAAGAATTAAAATTAACAATTTGGTTTGTAAATAATACATAGAAATACTTCAAAATAATGAAAAATTACACTATAAATTAGCGTAGCATACGCGCACTGCATAAATTTTGGTTGTTGGCTCGGGAAAAAACCGTTCGAGAACTGCCACCCTGGTGGTCTCCCTGCCTCCAGGAAAGTGTGGTCGGAAAGAAAAATTAAGATTTAAAATGTTTTCATTTTTAGAATATTTGGTCTAGAGGGGATTTAGAGGCAAAAGGGACAAAAGAACAAAAGAACAAAAAGAATAAACAAGATCAAATTGAACAAAAGAGAGAGAATAGAAAGGATTGAAGATTTAAAGTTGAGGAAAGATAAAGTTTAGGATAGTAGTAAGTTATGGTAGAGGAAAGTGCGGCTAAGGCAGTTGCCGGAAAATAGGCAACGCCTGGTTAGTAGGGGGTGCCTGATGTCGAAAAGTATGGCATTATGCTGTTTGATTCGGGTTATGTTGCGGGTTAGCGGACTATCCCCCCGTTTGAACTCATATAATTTTTGTGAGATTTCTTGGACTTAGTTCGCTAGTGGGGTTATGTCGTGACAACGAGCATATAGATCTCTGAGGGAGGTGTACCTGCCGGAATCAAAGATGAGGCGCAAGTTCTAAAACTTTCAGTTTATTCATTGTCGTGGCCGGTATGCTGCACCACACCGGCGCCATGTATGTGATTGCCGGTCTGATCACCATCGTGTACAATATCTTTTTGTCATTTCTGTCAAGTCTGCTACCCCTTGACAAGAAGCGGGTGTAGACTCCTGGGCATGGAGTAGACCTTTCGTATAGTCTCGTTAATGTTTGTCTAAGTTAACCCCCAAATACTTCATGCACCGTTTAATTGGAATTTGTCTACCCCGATCGAAAGTGGCGTTAAAATTATATTTTCGGTAAATCGGCGCGTGAAGAGAATCGACTCGTATTTCTCGACGTTGATCCGAACTTTCCACTTGTAATACACCGCAACACGAGCCATGTGTGCCTTCAGCAGCATGTTAGCCGTTTGAGCGTTGTGTGAATGCACGTATATGGCCGTGCCGTCGGCGTACTTGACTTGAAGATTAGAATTCTGGAACTCCGGGAAGTCGGAGATGTATAAATTGTACAACTTTGGTGACAGGCTCGATCCCTGGAAGATGCCCGCGCGAATGTCCCGCCGAGTTGAGAGTTTATTATTCACCCTGACCTGCAGCGATCTACCCGTCAGGAAAGAGTGAATAAGTTTGGTTAGGTGTGTTGGAAAGTCTAGTATGTTGAGTTTGTGGAAAAGTCCCGGAATCCATACGGTATCAAAGGCCTTCTTAATATCAAGGACCACCATGACGGTGCTCTTCCCAAGATTGCACAGTCAATACGCCTCTACGCTCGCCCCTTAACTTTATTTTAAAAAGTATTCTGTTTCATTAAATATTTCCTGGGTCTCGGATTTAGTCCAATACTTTTTGGTAAACTTTTTGTACTGTTTACCAGTTGATAAATTGCTAACAATAGAAAAAATATTAACCAATTGAATCATTTGGTGTTTAATTTAAAATATTAAGGAATAGAAATTAGTAGTTGAGGATAGGTAATAGTTCCCAGTTTTTCGTTTTATAAGTTACAGTCAATACATTTAAATACAACAAAATTGTTGACTGCCTACTATTACATTCCATTTTTTACTTGACACATTAAAACAGTTTTTGGAGTATTAGATGTACACAAACTTTCATTGCGGGCCTAATTATGTGTTACCTGTTTGACCATTCAAGTACTTTTCTATTATTGTTCTTTGTTTTGAAATGCTTAATTAGTTTTTCTAAACATCGGTTAAAATTCATTCATTTGTGACACCATCATTTTTGTTCTATTAATCTTGTACCTAAATATTTCCGGAATAAAAATAACAATATTTAACAAAATAATGACAAAGTTGTAACTTTCACTCCTTATAAGAACTGTAATTACATATTTTACCAAATCAGTATAATTATTAGAGCAATCATTTGAACAAACAATATTTTTTGATATATTTTTTAAGTTATTAGACTGTTTATTTCATATTTATTAAATATTACAGATGAAAGCGTCAGTGTCAGCGTCAGATGCTAGATATGTTAAAAGAATTATATGAAGATGGAAATCAGTACATTTAGCATCTGTTATCATCAAATGTTACTTAGGTACTCGTATAAGACAATAATTAAGTAGACATTCTAAATTTTTTAACAAACGAATAGCCATACTGATTGTAGTGATTTGCAGTGATAAGAATAAAAATTTCACTCCGTTTCACTGAAATTAATTGAAAATTGAGGAGATACTTGGTAAAAACGAGAGTGTTTCTATCTCTAGATAAATCCAGATTTTGCGTTAGTTCCGTTCTTATTAATGTATGCACATGTGCAAATTATGTTTCTGTGTTAGTCAATTACAGTAGCGGACCAAGAACATTTTCATCTGATATATTTTTACCCCTTTTACTTATAGGCAATGCATTGACAAATCATTAAAATGTGATATTAATTTTAAATTTGATCTTTGGAGCAACATCCCAGCGGCAGATTTAGTAGTTTCTACCTGCTAGTTACCATTGGTGGTACTTTAAAAGTTTAAGGTTTCCGTTTGTGATGTAGAGTCAAGAGGAGGAGGGGTTTTAGTGTGTGGAAATCCCACACTACCTCACCGCGCACCATCAGATGAGGTGTCTTCAAAAGATTTCCACTCCTAGCAAAAAGAAAAAGGTTTCCGTAACTAAGGACTGTTATGTAAGCATTCACCAAAATGGGGAATAGTAATTACGTATCAAATAACTATTCCGGTACTTCTACCGTTACCGTGTTGCTATTTTATGGAAAACGTTTTTTTAAAATTTTATATATTATAAAGTAATAACAATCTATTTAAAAAATTTGTTTGCAAATGACCATAAAATGACGATTTTAATTGTCACTTTGTAGTAAAAATCACTTTAACGCCCCTACATTCGTAGAAATAACCTCATTTTTATTCAAGATACCACTAATAAGTTACACAACTTTAAAGTTATAGAAAATTTCCCAACAACGTACCAGGGACTTCAAATTGAACATTTGCAGTTATTATTACTTTGAAGTGGTCCTTTGGTAATGCTAAAAAGTGGTCGGCATTACTACCAATTTTCACTTTACAGTTGAGGATGCTTCAAAGTAATGCAGAGTAGTAGCCACGACGTTGCACATTTTGCAGCAGTTACCTGAAAGTGATAACTATACAATACCTGAATTCAGTAGAATCTACATAATTGTTACTACAAAGGCATACCACAAAGTGAATTTTACATTAAAGTCGCAAATTTAGTAACAGTTATGTCATTCATACTATATTAAAAATCCGATGCCTCAGATGACAGTTCCTATTACTTTGAATGCTGCTTGGGATAGTAAGATTCATATACAATACAAAATACAACGAGGGTTGTTAAAAAAAGAATTATGCTTAAATTCTTTTTTTCGGTTTGAGTGTTTAACTTATTTGGATTTTTGTTTAAATGAGAATTATTGGGTAGGCACTAGCTACTAATTATTTTACTGACAAACAGTTGGCATTATTCGTCTTTGAAATTGGGAAAAAATATCTATCTGTTTTTTTGGTTGGAAAGCACAAGTTTCGAGTGCCAAGGATTGGTGGCTTTAAATTATTCTGGAAAGCACGGATAATGTTAATATTATTTTACTTAGGGAATAATAGAAGGAGGCTAGAGATTGAAGCCCCAAGATTGGATGCTACCCTATTAAATTCTTTATTTCAGCAAGAGACCCCCAAATTATCCAAGCACGCACTTATATACTTATTTGTTTTAATCAAATAGGTATAGTATAATCGAACGAAAATTTTTAATCATAGAATAAAGTTTTTGTACAGAAATCCGCTTCAAATGTCGAATAAAAAATGTCTGCCTGTCTGTGTGTGGTGTGTATGTGTGTGCGAGTGTGTAGACTCTTCCTTGTAAACACGATAACTTCTGTTAAACTTAAAATTTCTCATTCAAATTTGGAACACATAAAAAACAGCATAGTAGAATATTAAATATCGAAATTGGGCTATATCCTTCATACAGGATGATCACCAGAATACTGTAAACTCTCATTTTTATGTGAAACAGCTTTTATTTTAACAAAATGTTACTAAGGTTTTTGATTAAGCACGCAAAAATATGAAAACGTACAAAATTTCTAAACCGCCATATACAGAGTAGTCTCTCAGGTTCGAACCAATTTTATGTAGATTAGATGATATATCAATTTTATCCTATAGCCCACAGAAATTAGTCAAAAAAATGAGAAAATCTAGACAAAATTAGTAAAAATTTGAATTTTTGCATTGACTTAAATCCACAAAAATCACAAAAATCACAACATGGCTACCCAAGATATTGAAGGTCAAAATCTTTTGCAAATATCTCGCGTCCTATGCATCGGATGCCCATGAGGACAATGTGAAAGTTGTAGAGAATTAAATTATTTACAAGTTGTCCTTTTATTTTCTACCAACCTCCCCCTCCCTTTTCGAGATATTCAAGGTCAAAGATTGAAAAATATCTCGCGTCAAAAAAAATCGGACCGCAATAAAGTTAACATGAAAGTTGTAGAAAATTCAATTATCTACAAGATTGGTATTTTGCATTTTTTCCCAAAACCTCGCCCTTTTCGAGATATTCAAAAACGAAGCGTAAAAAAACTGTTTCATCCTTGTAGACTCCACGAGTATTTCGCTCCCTATGCATTAGACCGCGCCGAAGTCTACATGCAAAAAACCTTTTTTTTTAACTTCGACCTTGAATATCTAGAAAAGGGCGGGGTTTTGGGAAAAAATACAAAATACCAATATAGTATATAATTGAATTCATATTAACTTTATTGCTATCCGATTTTTTTGGCGCGAGATATTCGCGAAAAAACACATTTTTGGAACTTTGACTTTGAATATTTCGAAAAGGGGGTGGGAAAAAATAAAAAAGACAACTTGTAAATAATTTAATTCTCTACAACTTTCACATTGATCTCATGAGCATCCGATGCATAGGACTCGAGATATTTGCAAAAAACTTTGACCTTCAATATCTTAGGTAGCCATGTTGGGATTTTTGTGATTTTTGTGGATTTGGGTTTGGGGCACCACAAAGAACGTCTGTGCAAAAATTCAGATTTTTACTAATTTTGTCTAGGTGAAATGCTAATTTCTGTGGGCTACTATGGCATATGGTATTTTTATTAAGACTATTACGAAATAAATAAAGTTGCAGTCGGGCGTTGCATACTCCGAATATCTATTAACTACGATAAACTCTGTTGGGCTTAATACTTTATACAACAATTAATAAAGTTACATAAACGCTGAAATAAGGGACTGCTTCCATTCCAAAAAATTTAAGGCCACTGAATTTGAAAGGCTTGAGGAATGTTGTTGGTAAATTTGGTATCGAAGAACGAGATGAAAATGGAGAGCTAATTTACTTCTGCCTGGAGAATATCTCTGCCCATCATAACTGATGGTCCAGCCTTATAAATTCAATTTATGGAATATGTAAGTAAAGTCAACCAACTATTTTATGAAGATCCAAGCGCCTTACGGAACTCTCTAAAACAGAACATCATATGAGCAGCAACGGGACCACTGAGCGACATATGTCAAAATGTGAAACAATCTGAGATAATTGCTGAAACAAACTACAGAATATTTGAAGACCCAGGCTGCTTTGGAACGGAACAATATAGTAGATTGTCGCGGAGAATTAGACTCTGTGTAGAAGAGATATGGACTCTTATCTACAAAAAATACCTTGAGAAAATATAAAAAGTCCAAAGAAGTGAGGTGAGGTACGGTACTGATTTCAGTGACTGGACCTCGATCGGCGAAGTTAAGCACGGCCGGGCGAGTCTATCACTTGGATTGGTGACCGTATCTCATCTCGCCGTCCTGGTTAAGTGGTAGAGTAGCATTAGCTAAACTTCGCCAGGACGTTAATATAAACAAAGGCATTAAAAAAAACCGTGGCAAGTATTTAACGCATACCGTACTATCTCGCTGGACACACCATTAGCAATTGCTGGAGTTGTCCCTAGATAAGAAATAAAGGAGTAGAGAGACAAGCTTCATAGGTCCAACAAATACGAAATACGCAAGCAAAGAAAGAAAAAAGCGGATACTGAAAAGGTGGCAAAAGGAATAGAGACAACCGCGAAAAGGAGCATGAACTAGGGTACTAATAAAAGACTTGAGGAAGTGGTGCAATAGGGAACACGGAGGTGTAGGGTACTACCTGACTCAGTGGGCACAATTCAATTATCTGCACGCAATCGGAAAAGCTTAGACAGATAACCGCAGTTTATGTGAACGAGTTCCTGATGACACAGAACGTGCCGTCTTCAAATTCGACAGATGGATAGGAACCGTCTCCAAAATGAAATAAGCACGGTCACAAACGACAATATTATATAACACACCTTGGATGAAGGGAAGTGTAAGGTAATCACCGAATTTATAGAAAAGATCATGAAAACCAGAAGGATCGAGAAGGAGAAGCAGAGTAGAGTGCCATAAGAAACAGACAACACCTGCTTCGAAATAATGCGCAAGTGGTTCCGGGGCGGAGACGGATGGTGCAGAAGAGGGGTATGAGTTTTAGTGGGTAAAAACCCCTCACTACCTCGCCGCACAATATCTAGGCGAGGTGTGTTGTCGAAGATTCCCCCCCCCCCACAAAAAATAGATGCTGTCAGACGTACCACACGGCAAAACGAGGCCATCTAGAGCAGCGCATAGATCACAAAAGTCTGCCAAGACGTTGTGAATAAGGAGAGAAAGAATTAACGACGTGAAATAAGATAGCTAGGTTATTTTCGGATTGGTAATACAAATACGGCGTACACTTTATTAGCTGCGTTATTGCTATTAAAATAAAATGTAATATCCCAAATGAATACATTTTTTTCTATCGATGCTGAATATGAAAGTGGCTGCAGATGAAACCATTAACACAAACATAGCTTTATAATCAGCAGATAGATATTTTTATTTAAGAAAATAAAAAAACACTTTATATTTTACTTAGTAATTATCAAGGGCGGATCTATGGGGGGGTAATGGGGGGTAATTAAAATTTATAAACACAACTAAGTAGGATATATATTCAAAAATATAAAATAAAATAATAAAATTATGAAATTTTAAAACGAAAGTTGATGGTTTACGGAATCTTGGGGGGGTAATTATCCCCCCCAAGATTCCTTAAACCATCAAAATTATGAAATTTTAAAACGAAAGTTGATGGTTTATGGAATCTTGGGGGGGGGGGGGATAATTACCCGTAAACTATCAACTTTCGTTTTAAAATTTCATAATTTTTATTATTTTATTTTAAATTTTTGAATATATATCCTATTTAGTTGTGTTCATAATTTTTTTTTGAGATTTTCTTCCCCCCCGCTCATCAATTTTAATTTTCGAGGAAAACCATATGTTATTTTCAGCACGCGGCTAGCACGTAGCCCCAAGCTCAAGGCCCAGATCCGCCCTTGGTAATAATTACAACTTATATAATAATTGTTTTCATATACTAAAAGAGGATATTGATTCGTTTGTTTACTATCGATTGCAATTTTTATGTGTAAATATTCGGCATTCTAAGAATTAAAATAATAAAAGGAACTTCATACTGCGACTGTAGAATTTTTATAAAATCAGCCACACATTTAGATAATATGTAAATGTGTACACTGTGACTAAAAACACGCAAGTTATTTTAAGGCACGTATCTGTAGGAACATCGTCTGCATCGTGGTTGTCGAGTAGTGTAGTTGATGTTGATAGTTAACATCTGCAAGGCGGGTCGACCTAGTGACCCACTCGCCCAGTTCCTCCACCGTCGAACAACCGCCTCCAGAGAGCAGAACAGCGAGTCAACTCCTTGAACGACTGAAGCATCGCTTGTGTATAACTGATTATTAGAATTTACAATCATGATAATGACTAAGTATTGTCAATCAAATTATTTTTATTTTTAGAGCACTAACAGTTTTAGCTCTTCTAAGATTGATGAGAATCAACAGAATTCTTTTATTATAGCTATTTGAAATCGAATAAGTGTATTATAATCGCACACAAATTTTTATTAATCCTTGAGACAAAATTTTTTGTACACAAATCCCTCGTAAATACGATAACTTCTGTTAGACTTAAAATTATTATTTTATATTTAATAAATAATATATATAATACCACCGTAGAGTACTCCATATTAAATTAGGGTTATTTCCGCCATACAGGGTGATCACCAAACTGTCATACTTTATGTAAATTATATTTTATTATAATTCCAGAGAAAAATGTTACTAAAGAGTTACAAAAATACGAATATGTAGATATTGAAACTGCTGCCTATAATTATTTATTTGTGCAAATTTATAATTTTTTTCTGTTTATTGAATATTTTCCTATTACTGTAAAAACATTTACAGATATTTTTTAAAATTTTTTTAAAATGAAAAACCTGTACTCCAAATGGATCAGACAGAGGTTGGTTTTTAATTCTTCTAATTCCAAGAAATATCTCACACCTAAAAATATATAGTAGAACAAAATTGTGATTAAACTATAATTAAACAGATAAATTTATCCAATAAGTTATGAATAATCGGAAATAGATTCTTTGTACGAACGTTTTTTAAATCAGGCACCACATTAATACCTGTTTTATTGAAAACTAAGCCGATAAATATTGTCAAAATTCAAAATTTCAAAATATTTATAGCGTTTCATGTAAGTTTGGCAAACATTATGTAGGTGAATTGTCTAGACATTTTAACGTAAAGCTTGATGAACACAGAAATTATACAAGAAGGGGAGAATTCGAGAAGTCAAAAATTTGTAAACACGCGTGGGATAACAATCATAGGATCCAATAAAACTCCAAAGAAACTAAAAGAAAACTTAAGGAATCCGCTATTATTTTGTTAAATAAAGATAAATGTGTCAAATTATTCTAGATATTTCTGTACCAGCTGGTTGTCGATCCTCAGGGACAAAATAAGTAAAAATAAAATAATAGCATATTGTTTTATTTGGAGTAAAACTGATACTTTTGTGACGAGTCTGTAGGTTTAACTACGGACGAGTCACAACAAGTGGCTTTTACTCCTAATAAGACAAATCTCGAATTTCACTACTACCAAAAACGCATTGTGTTAATATCGCATGGCCGTCTTATTAAACAAAATACGCGTTGCTATGGATATTCCTTTTTCTGCCGCTCACAGCGTCAGAAATAGTACTTTTATCTCCGTTGCTAAGGGCAACGCACAGCCATCTAATAAGTCTAATGTTATGAAATTAGTTAAGAAATGTCATGTATTTCTGACGTTTGAAGAAAAATAATTTTATGTCTATGGATATTCATAAAAAACAAACTGTCATGTTTGACATATTAAGAAGTCAAAGTTGTCTGATCCATCAGAAGCAGAGATTTCTTTCATTAAATTTTTAAATATTTTTATAGAAGTGGCAAAAAAACCAATAAAAAGTAATAAAACTGTATAATATACAGCATAAGCTAACTTTAAGTAGGTGATATATCCATTTTGTTTTAAATGTTATTAAAGTTTTTTTAACGAAACTGTTACGAAAAATGAGAAGCAATGTTTCAATATGCCACGTATTACAGGAAACTCGAGAAGTCGAGAAAGTTCAAAATTATTTTAATTATAATTGAGGAATAACTACTATTGTCATTACACCTATAGATTCCAATGTTACGGAAAAAAAAATGGAAATGCTTATAGGTGTAAATTATAATTTCTCGTAAATTCAAAAACAATCACCAAGCGCAAAATAATTAGCTTCTCAAAGGACTTGAAGAAATTACATTTTAAATATATTCCAATATAATGTGTAAATAATTTTTTCAGTTTAAATATATCAACGCAGAAACTGAATGTGACACATTTAAAATAATGTTAGCTATAGAAAATATAACAGAAAAACGAATGTGTGGAATATTTTAGGTGTAATGTGCAAAACTGTAGATTTATTTCCTTGGCTTAAATACGTTTAGTTGCCTGACCCCATATTAATTTGTCTTAAGTGTTCTATTTTCAAATGAAAACTGCTGCTACTTTGTTTTTTTTCATCATTTTCATTTATTTTATAGTTTAGTATGTTTTTAATTCTATTTATTTCCCTTACGTATTTGCCTTACGCATTTCCCTTACGCATCGATCTCTTAGTTTTAAAATTTGCTTGGTTCTTGTATTACCATTACAGACGTTTTTTCGATGATTTTCACCTTCATTATTACCATTTTTTCTGCCCTCCTTAGTAAAAGAGTCCTACTGACATTCAAGGATAATGCAAGTAGGGCACTATCAGTTGTAAATGTACTGTTATGTACTCTTAGAACAAACAAAATAATACCTAGTAACTAATAATTTCTTCTTACTAAAAAAGTGTAAAACATGTGCGTACAGAAAATGTAAAAATATAAAATTAACAATTTTTGTAAATAGGAAGCTTTTCCTCAGGACGCCAGTATGTCCATCAAGCTAAGATTTCACGATAAGGCTTATAGGCACAATTGTAATTTTTCTTAAATCCTAAGATATTTACCATGACGTAATTAACTTTCTGAAAGATCTTAAAGAAGATATTATTCAGATATATTGTAATATATTGTCTAAATAATTTTTCAGTGTTTCATGGAAAGTTATGCTTATTGAATTTAAAGGAAATGTCCGTATCAATACATAATCGAATGTGTCAAATTTGAAATAGTGTTAGCTGTGAGTAAATAACACGAGGAGAAATGTGTGGATTAAAAGCATTATTATATGCACAAGATTGGAGAATCTATTTTCTCGTCTAAGTAAGGTTAGTCGTCTGACCCATTATTAAAGTCTTCTAAAGGTTTCATTTGTTTAATCTAAAAAATATTCTATTATTAGTTTCCCAAGAGTTCTATTTTGAAATGCGCAATAAACATATTTCAACGAAAACTGCTATTGTATAGCTTTATTCTATTATAATTTATATTTGATTTGGAGTCTAATAAAAGAAATTAATTTGAATATACACGAATAATAGGAGTGTTTCAAAATGTGTAGCCCCTGCCGCACAAAATCTCTTCAGAATTTCAGGAATAAAGGGAGTTGTATTGTCCCCCATCGACTTTTTGTTTTTAAAATTTCGTCATTTTTACATTCCCATTTTTCAGTCACGTTTGTTTTAAATTTTTACTTTTTTACTATACTACTGCTAATAGGCCGATTACAAAGTTGCGGAAAATAAGAGAAATACTATAGACATAAATTATGAATTTTATTTATATACAAAAATATTTACAAATGCTCAAAATAATTACCATCGGTCTCGAAAAACTTACTTTTTAAAAAACATCTGATGTATTAAATTTAACAGGCTAATAATGGCAGAACTTTCTATGAAATTTTGAAGAATTGGTTACTTATATCAGAATGTATTGTATTTAATATTCTGAAATGAGTACCAAATTTTTCAGAATTCCATCGAAATTTTTGCCACTATGAGCCTATTAAGCAAAGCAGTGTCCGTTACCGGACAGAATCTAAATATATCAAATATAAAATAGTGTTAGCTATGAGCAAAATAAAAAATGCCTGGATTATTATTATTGGTAGAAGTGAAATTACTTAGAGAAGATAATATCGTCATAGAATGCGCAGAGACCGATATCGTTACCGCGTGCACGTTACCTAGGTAACGATCCTATTTTTACAGCTGCATGGGCGTCGCACTACCTACTACCATTAATATCTGAATAAAAAATGGATTGCACAGCACTGATATTATGCCAACTGTTATACGCGATGCACAAAGCCGCGACGTATGCTATCTTCTCTAAGTAATTTTACTCTACATGCACAAGATTAAATTTATTTCATTGATCTAAATAAGGTTAGTTGTCTGACCTAATGTTAAAGTGTCTTGAAATACATAACAAACATGTTTCAGTGGAAACTATTATGACATTATATCAATTCATTACAATTTACATTTGTTTTGGAGTTTAAGAATGTATTATTAGTGGATTGGATCTTGACTTATTTTCCAGATGCATCGACATTTTAGGTTTTAAATTTGTGTGGTTTCTTATATTACCGTTATGACGTTTCAACGATTCTTTTCACCTTTTTTATTACTACTAGATGCCAAAGTTACGAAAAATAGGGAAAATGCGTATAGGCAAAAATTGTGATTTTTCTATAAATCTGACAATATTTACAGCAATATAATTAGGCTTTTGAACTATCTTAAAAAGTATTAAACATTTTTTCTGCCTTTCATCAAAAGCTCTGCAGTTATGAGCCCATTCGTGAGCCTTTCAAATGTCCGAAAGTGGCTTTCCTAATGTTTGAATGTATCAACATAGAGTTTGAATGTATCAACATAGAGTTTGAATGAATCGAATTTAAAACAGTATTACTATGAACAAACGATAGACAAACAAATGTGAAAATAATTGCACAAGACTAAATGTATTTTTTTTTAATTTAAATAAGGTTAGTTGACTGACCTATTATTGAATTCTTCTAAGGATGCTATTGTAAAATGCATAACAAACGTTTTTCAATAAAAACAACTATTGTATACTCTCGTTATTTTATCATTTACATTTATTTTAGAGTGTATTAAGTTAAACAATACATCAAAATTTTCGTTTTAGTTTCTAAAATTTGCAATTTGTGTTTTTATACCACCGTTAGCGGTATATTGACGATGATTTTCACACTTTTTTATTAGTACTAGTTTCATTAGGTTAAGATTTTAAAGATACGAAGAATGTGGCAAATAATTGCATGTATAAATTGTGATTATTTATTAAAATTTAACGTATTTGCTAAGGCGCAAAATAAGTAGCTTCTTAACTGTTTTGAAAAATTTACCATTTAAATAGATTGTAGTATGCAAACAATTTTTGAAATGTCAGTTACAGAATTTTCTCATATTTTAAGAGATTTAAAATTATTTTAGCTATGAGCCAGCAACTGAAAAACAAATGTTTGGATAATTACAAGGATTATGTACAAGACGATAAAATATATATTTTTTGATGTAAGGTTAGTTGCCCGATCTATTATTAAAGTCTCTTAAGGATGCTATTGTAAAAAGTATAAGACATACATTTATAGAAAACTACAAGTTATAAACGTTTTTACGATGATTCTCATCTTCTTCAATATATGTTTAAACAAATCTAATACGAATGATACCATTATTCATACATATTACCACTTCTTTACATACCTAAACTGATTATAATATATCTAAATGAACCAGACGAATAAGAATATTTTATATACAGGAAAAAATGAGAATGAATTATTCAATTCCTCAGTTGTGATATGAGGAGAGTAAAATATATGTATTAATAATAAGTTAGCACTTAGATACATTCTCAAGTTGATACATTTTGTTGGGCAAGACACATTTGCAGCTTAAATTATAAAAAAAATAACGTTTTTTTTTCCTTTTTAATATTTCCGGTTACGGAATATTGTATGACAAATATTATAAAAATAATGATTTAAAAAATGTCAGTAAAATACAATATAATCTCTATAAAATAATAAGAGGAGTAGTAACGTTAGTTTCACATCTGAAATTTACGACGACGAAGAATAAAGAACGTTTTTCTTCATCAATTCCTTGATTTTTATTAATGTTGTTGTGTTCTGCACGAGTCACCATGTCTTGTCACTTTTAATTTATGAAACAATGCAATCGTAATCGAAATAATTATACAGAATGGAGATAAGTATTATGGATAACCAGAACCAAATAATTCATTTAGCAAAAAGTCAAATGTTTGTTTAGATACAGTAGTATTTCACACTTTTTTATTTCTTAATTAATTTATTGACTGAGTTTGGAATATGCATGCAATTAGTTTTCTTTTCGATAAAAATTTACATTTTTAGTTGTATTTATAAACTTTGTTGCGATAATTTACGAACGTACGAATACTAAGTATTTTTTGCTTTTCTGAAGGAAAAATAAAATAATCGAAATAGCGTGAATTATTGTTTGTACAGAAACAATTATTGCACAACAAATGCTGAACATTATACTTTTTCAGTATTTACTTTTTAAAAAATAAAATACGAAATAAATATTAAATATTAAAAAAAAAAATGAGTATTGCAGTAAGATGAATTCTTTTGGATATATTCTAATTATTAGAGAGTATAGGCAGAAGATAGAAGGGTTTTTCAGCTGAATAATAATTGTAAAAATATATTGTAGGGAGGCTGCAGCAATTATGTCAATATAACCGCAGATGGCTGCGACCGTCAATAAATGGGCTCTTTAGCACATATTTTTTATTACATTTTCCAAAAGATAATCTTCATTTTAGAGCGAAATGCAAAAAGAACATTGACGCTGCGTGACGTTAATCACTCCTAGTTGTATTTTAATTCCCCTCTTTTCAGCATTTATATGCTGCACACAATTGTGTTAAAATACTCCAGTAGTCTCCAAATCACCACCTCTGGCAGATTAGACAAATCTGATTTTAAATAGCCGGGTTCTAACAGCTTATAACTTCGAGACAGACTTTCCGGATTGAATGACGTCAGCACTTTGAGCGCGTCGGTTCATGTTTAAAGCAGTATATTTCTGAAACTACTCAAATTTTCAGTGTTACAATTATTCGACAATTACTTCACATAAACGTACCAAAAAGTGAAATATGAAATTTGACGAAATGAAGAAATAGAAAATTTTAACGTATTTGTTCGGGGATAAAATACAGTATTGTGTTGAGAAATAGAAAAGTCAAAGGTCAATTTTGAGAGTAATTGTGGCACATCAATAAATTTTATAAAAGAAAACTTTCACCTACACTAACTGGAATTATGTATCCAGCAGGTTCTTTTGCGAAAAATTATTTCTGGATTTCTTAAGAATTATTTATTTATTTAACTAACCATACATTTTCCATCAGTACAAAACTACATTAGCTGGAAAGCTTATCTAACTTATATAATAATGAATATATAGTTAAAACGAAAAAGATATTTATATAGAATCTTATCTTAATATCTTCAATTCAATGTAATTAAAAGTCATTGCGGTGAACTGGAAGTATTTGTAATGAGTTTTCATTACACTGAATTGAACATTGCTTAATAGTTGCAGATTTTAGTTATATATTTTAAATCAATCTAAAAATGGTACAACTTTTTTGAGTAGAATTTTCACTTTCCAAAAAGTTATAATGAAAATCAATTCATTGTAGAATTAAGCAATTAAAAATAACTTTTATCGGTGATACAGGGCTTTGAAGCGCTGAGCGAGAATAAAGCATACATCAAGAGGAATATACATTAAGCAGGAACTATCGAAACAACACAATACTCTGTGTTCTAGAGAAATAAAGAAACAAATAGAATAGGTAACTAATTAAAAACGGTAAAATATTACTGAATAACTTATTACACAATAGAAAAGAAGCAACATTTTCTTGACTCATGGAATTTCTTACATATTTTTTCGTGGATTTTGGGACTGAAAAATTGTTCAGTGCTCTTTAAATTTATTTTAAAATTCTCATTTGAAGTATTCCAAAAAATACTTTGCAAATATCGTTCACGAAATTGAACAATTCTTGATAATAATTCCGTGGCTAATATGTCACAAATTGCAAAAACAGTCTATCTTAAAATGTTCGTATTCCACTTAAGAAATATTTTGAGAAGAACCTTAATAGTAAAATAGTTGTCTTTTCCACCTTCAAGGATATTTCATATACTTTGAAATATAATTTTTCATATTTCTTTCGAAGTCATAAATGAATAATTCGATTTTTAATAAGTGTTGTTTAGATCTGACACTCTTCTCCCTATTATCGTGTCCTAAGTTTGGGCCTATAAACAGTGTAAGTGTAGTAATGCCAATCAGTCTGTAATCTTAGAATTTAAGAATAATATATCCTATCAATAATAGTATACCATCTTGCGGCTTTTGGCTCGACTGACTTTATTCCTAGGTATATTATAATGTGTGGTCTAAACAATTAAGATCAGATCAAGATCTGATTTGACATAGCAAATGTGGAGCATGCTAAGTGTTTCTAGATCATCTTAATATAAACCATATGTTTTATTAACTTCGGAAGCAACGCTGTTAATATGTAAATTAAATTAAATTATTTCGTAAAATATTACTTCTAAGCCGACAATGTTTCGGATCTATGAAATAAAGCGTATGTAAACGGTCCTTATAAAACTTTAAATCAATTTTCATATACAGGGCGGAACAAATGTGATGAGATTTTGAGTTTTCGGGTATAAGCAGAAATTGTACAACATAAACTTAAACTCTTATAAATTAAAAAGTATGACTATATTTTCCTCGTATTCGTATTTATATAAATTATGTTTATAAAAATAATAACAAATTCTCCAAAAATACCACATCTATAATGAACAGAGGAAATAATGAAGCACTACAGTTAGTTATACATTTGTATATGAAAAGATCTATATTATATGGATATAACAGTTTGCAATATGCTTCCTTCCAATAAATTCAGAGAACATATAGTTAAAACAAAATTTTAAATAGATTTTAAACAGATCTTTGCATGCAAACCTTATTATAACAGGTGAATATTTTACCACATGTCTAGTTTATAGTTTTAACTTTTCTTTGTTTTTACTTCACGATTTAAAATATTTACACATAAGTCTAAAGATATAAATATTATTGTTATTATAAAAATAAAATAGTGGGACGCTTCTTATAAAATTTCATTTTACTTTTCTATAGATAGTCAAGGTTCTGTAAAAAGGGGAACTATCCAAGTGTATTCCAAGCAGAAGTATATGTCATCTTATTCTCGGAAGAGGTTTCGTAGACTAACATATTTATATATTCAGCGATAGCCAAGCGACTTTGAAGGCTCTTACATCGATGTGAGGTCTAAGCAGGCGCTGAACTATCAAACTATTTTGACTGAGCTGTGTGAACACAACTCAATCAAATTCACATGGGTGGCAGACACAGTGATGTGAAGGGTAACAAAGGAGAAGACCGTTTGCCGGAGGAAGGAGCAAGAACTCATTTCCCTGGTAACGAGCCAGCTTTCGGTAAAGTGGTTGCTTGGGCTCGATAAAGAAATGGTAGGTTTGATCATTTCTATCAGTGGCAACAATAGAATAAACCACCTTTCTATATGGACGATCTGACGATTTGCTAAGAATTAAGCTCAACTAAAGTAATAGCTGGATATCATCAAATCATTCAGTGATGACGTCCAGATGGAATTTGGCTTAGACAAATTCGTTACAGTAGTCCTCCAGCGAGATAATCAAGTGAAAAGTCAGAACATCGTACTCAATCTGATCGTGATCAATCTGAAACATAAGTATGGATCTACCGCGGATGGGTAGTGCAGGACTCCAACCCGCTAAAAGCCTTCCCTCTCTTCAGTGTTTCCTATTGGCCTGGGACTGCGTTCGTTTTTCATCGGACCCTCAGGTCATTTAAGTTTGTCGGCGTTAATTAGCGTTTTTTCATGGGTACAAAGCCATCTCTTTTTCCTCCTCTTCCTTTTTTTGATAATACGGGTTATTCCCTCCTCTGCCCTTCTCCAGTTCTCCTCCGTTTCCAGCATCCTCTCTACCATATATTACGGAGACAATAACGACGGCCCACCGTCTCGTCTCTCTACCCTCCATCTGTTGCATGCGAACACGGTGTGCTCTACGTCATCGATCTCTCCACAGTATACACACTCTCTGCTGTTAGTCTTGCCAATATCATACAAATACTCCATGAAGCATCCTCGTCCGCTCAGGGCTTGGGTGAGGTAATAGCCTACCCCACCATTCTCCGTTCCATCCACGCTCTGATGTTCGGGATGAAGCGTCTCATCCACCTTCTCTTGTCTGCAGTGTCCCACCGCCTCTGCCATCTTTCAAACAGCCTGTTCCTTCCGCCTTTCCGGCTCCTTCAAAGATTTCCAGCCGCTCTTTGGCCATCAGATCCAAAGGGGGGATCCCCGCCACTACAACGCCGCCTCGTACGCAATCGTTTTATATGCACTGCACACCTTTAGTAGGGCACATCGCTGGATCCTGGCCATCCTCCCCCTCGTCCTATCCACCTTCATCGCACTTTCCCAGATCGGAGCTGCATACAAGAAGATAGAGTGCACGACGCTGCACAGCAGTCTCCTAGCACGCTCTCGGAACATAGAAATACCTGGGCGTTGGGGAGTGTGCCCGAATCAATAACGACGAGATGAAATGTAGGGCTGTGAGGGAATACTACGTCGCATTAGGCAAGCTCTTAAAACCGAGCTAAACGCCAAGAACAAAATCGCAGCAATAAACACTATTAGATCGCAAAATGGATAGAAAGACAAGAAAAATCCTAACAATGCCCGGAATTTGTCATCCGAAAGCAGAACGGTATACGTTAAGAGGAAGGGCAGCGGCCGTGGATTAATACAGCTAGGATCTGCATATGACTCCTCGATCGTGGGACTGAGGGTGTATATCCTACAAGAGAAGGGAAATTCACACGTCTAACTAAAGAGCGTGATACGGACAAGAAAATGTATTCCATCCAAAAAGAAGCGTGTAAACTCCAGGAAGAATACCTGGGAACCGAAATCACTGACAAGGATACCAAGAAGAAAACTAAAACCACAAAACCGATGCATGGACAATTCTTCCGCGACCTTGACCGACCGTCAGTAGTTAACAGGGCGTCTACGAAGTGGCTGAACGGCTCAGGCCTAAAGGGGGAAACGCAAAGTTTAATAAGAGAATATGTCAGTCGCGTCAAGAGACGGGATATACTATGTTGGCACCATAGGAGTACAGTCACCGACTAGTGGCCAGATGTCTCCAGTGGGGGGAAATGCTTGCACATACAATTCAATATACCAGTACTGGTACCACAAAAATATTATGACTATATTCCCGAGAAGGTGTCAATACCAACGACGTTACTCTTATGTGTGAATTGTTGATTATAACTGACGGAAATTCGCGATAATCGACCAGATATTGCCGTACCTAATAAAAAGGAGAAATTCTATTTACTGATCAATGAATCCATCCCGAATGACACCAACGTGATGTTTAAGGAAACAGAGAAGTTGAGCAAGTACAAAGACCTACAAATAGAAGTTAACAGAACGTGGAACACAAAGATCTTAGTCTTGCCAGTGATTATACTACCCTTCGGAACTATTAAGAAGAGCCGCGACCGAAGTCTACAAAAACTACCAGGTCATTTGAGCACCCAAGAAGTGAAGAAGATCGCACTATTGGGAACGGCGCGCATGTTTCAGGGAAATCTTTGGACAAGGAGCCTCTGTGATCCCTTGTTGAGTTTTGGACTCTGAGTTGTTGGAGCAAATATCATGAGCTTTACCTAAAGGGCCCAAAAACCTGGAAAGGGCTTCAACAGAGCCGAATTTCAAACGCGTGCGGGGATCGGTGAATATTTTCCAGCTCAGCTACGGCTGAGAAAGTTAGTCTGCGAAAATAATAATAATAATGCACTATTATTAATGATAGGTGAATTACCATGAGCTGCAGTTAAGTATGTACATCAAAATGCGTACTTTTTCACATTTAATATTTTCACTCTTGTAAAATTTTGATTTGGGCTATAGACTGAATGATATCTAACTATCGTCCTATATCTATCATACTCACTTAATACAATAATAGAAAAAGCCCTATTTCAACAACTTGTCACATTTTTTGAACAAAGTAATATTTTACCAGACTGTCAATCTGGTAAATCTACAGCGATGGCAACTAACAAAGTGGTTGAAAGTATAATAGACGTTTTTGAGAACAAATGCTTTGCCGGAAGTATTTCCTGTGACTTGTCAAAAGCCTTCGACAGTGTGCAGCATGATATTCTAGCTTGTAAACTTTATAGATATGGTCTTCAACCTACATCACTTAATCTTATAAAATCGTACCTGAGTGACAGGGATCAAATAACTGTACACAAAGGAATGGCGGCATCATCAGTAAAAGTAAGATTTAGAGTTCCACAGGGTTTCGTATTAGGACCATTATTATTATTAATTTACGTAAATTATTTGCCTAACTACGTTAAGGACACTTCGGTTGTACTATTTGCTGATGATACGACCATGATAAACATCAATCAACATTTTAATGATCTACAACATGATATGCAGTGCTCACAGTTGCAGGTTTCTGATTGGTTCAGAACAAACAAATTAAATTTAAATGAATTAAAAACATTAAGTATGATTTTGTCAAGACTGAGATTAGATAATTTTGATAATCCCGATAATATCAAGTTTTTAGGAGTAATTGTGGACGATAAGCTGTGCTGGGATCAGCATGTAGACTATCTGGCTAGTAAACTTTCGAAGGTAATTTATCTGGTTATGAGTCTAAGAACTGAGTTGCCTCTGAGTGTTATAAAAACGGTTTATTTCTTGCTGTTTCAAAGTGTTTTTTCCTATGCCATAACAACTTGGGACACTCAGCTCATCTGAGCAGAATATTTTCACTTCAAAGACGTATTGTGAGAGTAATGTTAGAGAGGACGTCAAACAAAAATTTAACGAGTTGAATATCTTGACTGCTCCTAGTCGTTTTATTCTCGCAGCTCTTACGCATGTTAAAAAAAATTAAATGACTATGTTTCATATGTCGAAATTCATACTAGAGACTACTATTCATACATGAGACTAGGCAGAGGAATGAGGTTCGTTTAAATTTTACTAGGTTAGAAAAAGCCGAAATGCAACAAATTATTATGGCCCAAAATTCTTTAACAAGCTGCCACTGAATATCAGGATATTGCCGGAAAATAATTTCCATTCTAATATTAAATAAATTCTGCTGAAGGTAGCATACTATTCATTTGATGAGTATTTATGTGATGTTACTATGTGTTAAATTATTTTCAATGTTAGTTTACCATTGTATGTTGTAATATACAATATTTGTAATTCTGTCTGATGCTATATACAATATTTGTAATTTTGACTTATGTTAAATCATTGGTTCTTAACATGAATAAATTATTTATTTATTTATTTATTTAGGTAAAGAAGATCAGGAGAATATCATCCACTCAGAATTAGCTTGTATCAATTTATACAGGCCTTGGTTTAATTTTAACTTCTGATGAATAAAAAAAAGGTGATAATATAATAGGAATGATAAAAGTTAAATCTAACAAATACTAAATCTAGTAATTCAGAGTTTAAAATTTAAGAAGTGAATCGGTCGAAAACTTATGAAACTTCGAGAATCGAATAGGGACTTTAATATCGAATATTTATGTATTTAATTACTTATTACAAAAGGGTCATATTGCAATAAGTTAAATAAGCACTCAAAAGTAAAAAGTCACAATTAGGTAAATTTGTTTAAGGAATTTAATTAAAATACATCTTTTCTGCAATAATTCTATTAAACTTTATAGGTAATTAAATGAGCTGTTTTTTATTTTGTTACGCTTGCAAGGCTTTGTTACTTAAATAATTTATGCAATTTTATGTTAATTTCTTCATGATTACAATTCTACAGTAAATAATACTATTTTTAATTATTAACTACCTTAAGATTTCGTTTCATTGCAAAAAATATTTGTAAACCTTAAGGAATTTCTTAAAAAATAAATTCCTTTCTGTTTAATTACATATTCAGGTTTACAAATTTTTTGAATATATATTATCGTTATCATTTAGTTGCATTACAAAATACAGTTTTTTGTTCGGCACAGGCTGCCATGAATACAGAAAGGTGAACAACGGTATGTTCTATTTACATTTCGATGATGTGCTAAGGCAGTACTAGTAATAACTATTGGCCAGCAAATATGTTCAAAAAATAATGGCGGCTTAGAAATAGCAGAGGGATAATTAGTACTAAAAAAAGAGGAGGAACGTAAGTTCTATAGTAAAATTGTATAGTATAGTAAAATTGTAAGATAAACAATTTTTTTGTACTTCCTAGAGTAAAAATATCACTTTAATTCCTTTTTCGAGGATTCAATTGCTATATTTAATGCCAGAAGGATTAAATATTTACAATAGTCCCAAGAGATTGAATTAAAAATAATACATTTTCAACATAGTAGCTAATAAACTTTTGCCTTGCTATTAATTTATAGTTAAGTCAAATTAAGGATCAAAATAGGTTAATAAGGAATTCTCTATCTACAGCAATTTTATTGTTTTAATTTGTTGTAGGTATAATAACAAGTGCTCTGAGCAATTTTTTTACAAAATAATTGCTTCTTGTAGAATTGTAACAATTTATTTTTCAACATATAAATTTTCTGCTATTTTTCCTATTATCTCATGTCATAGTAATCGTATCGCAATAATAAAAATACCCAACTGTTCGCTATAAAATTATGAATAAGACTATGGAGAGACTTCTTGATAATTTGTAAATTTGTAAAAAAATAAAAACCACCAAAAATTCCCTTTTTTTAACAGTTTAAGAAATATGATGTAATAATCCATCAATTTTAACGAAAGTCGGTGGAACCATGCGCTTTATTGAACTAAACCTTCGTGCCAAATTTTAGAGCAAAATATTGATTCAAACGGCTAAAAATCAACAATAATTTCGAAATTTCCATCGCATTTTGTTTAAGTGCATCGACTCGTAGTAGGACGATTTTTCTTTTAAAGTATAGGTTTTACATGTACTTTACGGTGGTGTGTAGAAAGAAAAAAATTTAAATTTAAACTAATTTTTTGGAATTTAATTGTAATTATGAATATTGCACGTATAAACAATTTAAAAAAACTACGTGTTTTTTTTTGTGAAACCAAAAACGATAAGCGAATTATGAAAGTATTTGAAATAACCAACGTTTAAAAAAAAAGAATAATGTTCTACTGCGCATATTGTTCCAAAATGATTATATTTCTCTCTCTGCTAGTTAAAAATTATCCACAACTAAAACTTTTTGAATTACATCGCATAGAGCACCATTGAGGACATAACGCACGTTCGAAAAAAAAATTATCTTCCCACTCCCTGAATATTGTAACGAGGCAACAAACTTAATTAATGGTATACATCACTCCATTTTCATCATATCGAGTCCTTTTTTAAACATTTTTAGTGTTTTTCGTATATTCTGATTCTTTTATTTAACAAAATATAATTTGTAAAGTTTTTATTCATCATAAATTCAACAATCTTTGTTATTTTATAATGTTTTCGGCTCTTGTCATATCTAATTTTCCGTTTCTTTTTAAAATGTTTGTGTTTCGTGTTTATTTTCAATTTTTAATGTATTGTAACGTAAAATAATTTGTTTACCCGTTATTTAATTAAAACGCATTGGAAATGGAAATTTTAGTTTCAAAATATTTATTTTGTGGGACCAGACTGGATATCTGAATATAAAGAAAATTGAAGACAACATTTACATAAACGATATTTAAAATATATTCTGTTTTTAAAATTAAGAAAAACAATTAAAAGTTTTATTGTTATTCCTCCTAAAATTACATAATGTTTTACAGAATATGTCATCATCAAACAATTATTTCAGACATTATACAATATTCAATGGTGAACTATAGTAAATTGATCAACAAACATGTTTTCTGAAGTACTATTATATAATATGCGAGCTAATATGCTATTAACATATAGTAGGAACCGTATAATGGTCCCAATTTTGAGCCTTATAGTGCTGCGCATGATATCTCATATGAAAAACGATTTTCTAGAAAACGTCTTTAACAATTTTGTAAATTGATCTAACAACATACCATTATTTGTTTTTTCCGTAAAAAAATAATAAATAAATAATTTGAAAGTCAGTCGAGAAAGTAAGTTCGGCCTGGCATTACAATTTATTTCATATATAAGGGAACCTTGATAGAGATGTAATGCAGTGGTACAGAAGAAGGATAGAAATATTCTTTAATTGTACCTACAAATATTATTGTAGTTTCCTTTTTTTAAAAACATAATCTGAATCATCTGATTCATCTTCATCGACGGAGCATTCTTCATAATCAATTTGAAAATCATCCTCACTTTCCAAAACATTGCTTACTTCGTTGTTGTCAATGTCTTCCGCTGTGACAAATGAATTTTTAAAGTCTGCTTCATCTGTTTCCATTTCAGAAATCGATAAAACATCGTCTTCATCAAGTTCGTCTGCAGAACGTGTAAACATGTGTTTCTCATTGGATCTGAACCATACAGTGGTACGATATAACTTATGCCAGCAGTCTTTGTAGCTTGTCGATCGTAAAAAACTTGCACATCTTTTTGCAAGCATGGATATTTCAGAAGTATACTAAGCTACGTACTTTATAAATAAGTAAAAGAAATAATTTAAACCAGCTAAAGGTTTTAGATGGCGGTTTACCCGTCGGGTATACCAATTGAAAATTTCCAATGCATTTTAATTAAATAACGGCTAAACAAATTATTTTACGTTATAATACATTAAAAATTGAAAATAAACACAAAACACAAACATTTTAAAAAGAAACGGAAAATCAGATATGACAAGAGCCGAAAACATTATAAAATAATAAAGATTGTTGAATTTATGATGAATAAAAACTTAACAAACTATATTTTATTAAATAAAAGAATCAGCATATACGAAAAAGACTAAAAATGTTTAAAAAAGGACTCGATATGATGAAAATGGAGTGATGTATACCATTAATTAAGTTTGTTGCCTAGTTACAATATTCAGGAAGTGGGGAGATAATTTTTTTTCGAACGTGCGTTATGTCCTCAATGGTGCTTTATGCGATGTAATTCAAAAAGTTTTAGTTGTGGATAATTTTCAACTAGCAGAGAGAGAAATATAATCATTTTGGAACAATATGCGCAAATTTCACGGAAAATATCAATGTTTGCTTATTATCGACTAAAACGCAAAAACTAACGTATCACGGATTCAAATGCAAGTAGAACATTATTCTTTTTTTTAAACGTTGGTTATTTCATATACTTTCATAATTCGCTTATCGTTTTTGGTTTCACAAAAAAATCACGTAGTTATTTGAAATTGTTTATACGTGCAATATCTATAATTACAATTAAATTTAAAAAAAAATTAGTTTAAATTTAAATTTTTTTTCTTTCTAAACACCACCGTAAAGTACATGTAAAAACCTACACTTTAAAAGAAAAATTGTCCTACTACTAGTCGATGCACTTAAACAAAATGCGATGGAAACTTCGAAATTATTGTTCATTTTTAGCCATTTGAATAAATATTTGCTCTAAAATTTCAATAAAGCGCATGGTTCCACAAATTTTCATTAAAATTGATGGATTATTACAACATATTTCTTAAAATGTTAAAAAAAGGGAATTTTTGGTGGTTTTTATTTTTTTTACAAATTTACAAATTATCAAAAAGTTTCTTCATATGCCTAGTCTTATTCACAATGTTATAGCGAACAGTTTAGTATTCTTATTATTGCGATACGATTATTATGACATGAGATACTATGAAAAATAGCAGAAAATTTATGTGTTAAAAAATAAATTGTTAAAATTCTACATGAAGCAATGGACGGATTTTGTAAAAAAATTGCTCAATGCACTTGTTATTAAACCTACAACAAATCAAAACAATAATATTGCTGTAGCCAGAAAATTCCATTCTAATTTTATTTTGACTCCACTATTATTATGGCTGCCAGTATTTATAAATTGCCAAGTTACCAAGCATGTTTTGTCACCATCAGCAACTACTATTCTAATTTTGATATTTTAAAAAGCTGGAATGTCATGTTGACAGCATATTTTAAAATTTCTACTATTTTTTTTTTCAAATAATCGGAAGTGTAAAAAAATGCCGTATATACTACAGGGCAGAAGGGCTTCATTCAATCGTGTGTTTGTGTGTGTGTGTGATTGTTCCACATTAGGAATTCAATGAAGTACTTCTGTTCATTTATATATAATAACTCACCGCAGATAATACAACCCCCTTTATCGCTGAAAGCCTGAAATTATTTTGTACTGAAAGAGACTACACATTTTGACACAAGGAACACAACCTAGTACTCCACTACCAGAACTGGGCAAAGTACTCATTTAAACTACTTCAAATACTTATACTTGAAGTAGTTTCACCATATACTTTGCACATAAAACTACTTCAAGTACTCGATACTTGAAATAGTTTAAATGAGTACTTTGCCCAGCTCTGTCCACTACCAATGCCACTGTCGGAAATCGAACACGGAATCTGGGGATGTCTTCGATTTTTGACGATTTCCGACCACGCAGTCATATAACTTTGACTACCCATAATACATACCAAGCTCTATTTTAGTCCCTCAAAAAAGGCAGTAAAGCATGTATTTTACTCACTATGGAGTAAACTGTTTAGTTTACGCCTTAGGTCGATTAAGTTACTTTTCGACAGATAGTCCATACTAAAGTTACAAAAAAGTGCAAGGGCAGCCAACATGGCAGCCAACACGATGGTGATAGCCGCGCGGTTCCTGCCCCCCCCCTCGAACTACTCCTAAAAACACTCCTTTTTAGAATTTCTCGTTGTCAGGCATGCGAGAACATGTTGGATCTGGGTTTTTTGAGGAAACTTAATATGTCCTGTAAAATTTCGCAACCAGACATCCTAACAACTTCCGGGGATTGAAACCACCTCATCTCTTAATACTGAAACATGCAAAAAACATCCAAACGTGCTGAAAATTGTTTTCTACATGTTTTCAAGGGCGGGGAATACGATACTGATATTATTTAGCCTCCCACACTGAATAACTACTACTAAATGCGAAAAACTTAGATATATGTACATTTCCCCCTACAGAGCGGGCAATTAGGTAACATATAAAAAGAGTGTAGTTTCAAATTCAGGTGTGGTCACAAAATGAAACGAATCCCGTTGACTGGACAGCGGGAAATGGCTTCTTACAACCCGAAATTTTCCCCTGAGAAGCTAATTCCTGACTCATTTTCCAAACAATATAACTGTGTTTGTAAGACACAAAAATAAAATTAGCTGTAAAATGTGGTCCATTCTGTAAACATTTTAAAGCTAATGATTGCGATAATAGTGAGCGTGCTGAAAATACAGATCTATTAGAAGATGAGAATGGTACTGTTAATGATATTCAAAAGCTGATCCAGGAAATTTTAATACAGAATGATGTTAGTGACAATGAGACTGACGATAGTGACGATGATGATGAATGTACCCAGATGGAAACAAGACTCATTGCAGAGTGTAATGTCCATTCTGATTAGCCAGAAGACTGCGATCTAATTTGTAGACGCCGAAGAATAAATTAACATTTAATAACACAGCCACACAAAAAAAAAAGTTCTGTGCAGCCGACCAAATTATATGAATATGGTGTATTTTTCGACGCTGAATCCGAATCCGTGATCAACAAAAATCTATCGTGTCAATATTGTTTTTTAGTCAAAAACATTCCTTAAAATTGTGTAAAATCATAGAAATAATGTATTAACTTAATGAAGTGTGAAAAATGGTAGATGTTTTGTAGTCAAGGAGAATATAAATTCGAGCCATAGTAAGCTATTTCTATGAATTAAACCAAAATCTGCCTTTATGGGGCAGTGAAAACTACCGCTAAAACTCAAAAGACGCAGGTGAGTGTAAATAACATGTATAAAGGACAAATTTTTGTATCTCTTAGTGCAAAATATTAACTAAATTTTCGTCTATCTATTTCCGTATGTGGGGTAGTTTTTACCTCCCTCCCACCCCAATGGGGGTGATTTTCAACCTTATTAAAAAGATTTGGTGATTGTCGTACCAGATTTATATATTTGGCACAATGAGCTACAAGCATTTGACCCTTTTCGAATTTTAATAGAACCCATATGTAACATTTGAGCATGGGGGTAGCTCTTATCACCTGTAGTCTCTATTCATGTATTGGTGGTTGGAATGAATTTACTCCATATTTGTTCACCCTGCCTGAATTTTTTTTCTTGTTTTGAAATCTATGAAGGGTGGGGGTAGTTTTAACCCTCCATGGGATTGAGTCTCTACCCTTTGAGAGAAATGGCTGGTTGTCGCACCAGAGTCAAATACTTGCACTAAGAGATACAAAAATTTGTCCTTTGTACATGTTATTTACACTCACGGTCAATAAACGATACGGTTGCATCAATCAACAGCTTTAGGACGAGAGAGACGCGGGGGGCGGGAAATCGAACGAAAGAGATAGACATATCTGATTTCCGTGCAAAAGACAGAGACAAAGATACTTGTAGTGTCTACAGGTGACGTAGCCTGTAGACCCTACCGGAATCTTTGTCTCTGTCTTCTGCACGGAAATCAGATATGTCTGTCTCTTTCATTCGATTTCCCGCCCCCCGCGTCTCTCTCGTCCTAAAGCTGCTGATTGATGCAACCGTATCGTTTATTGACCGTGATTTACACTCACCTGAGTTTTAGCGGTAGTTTTCACTCCCCCATAAGAGCGGATTTCGGTTTAATTTATAGAAATATCTTACTGTGGCTCGAACTTATATTCTCTACTCTCGACTACAAAACATCTACCATTTTTCACACTTCATTAAGTTATTATATTATTTCTATGATTTTACACCATGTTAAGGGATGTTTTTGTCTAAAAAACAGAATTGACACGATAGATTTTTTTTTGACCACGGATTCGAATTCAGCGTCGAAAAATACACCATATAATTTGGTCCGCTGCACAGAACTTTTCTTTTTTTGTGTGGCGGTTATTTTTCACGTTTAGGGGTAATTTGAGGGGGGTAGGGACCGCGCGACTATCACCATCATGTTGACCACCCTCAAAAAATAGACTAGTAGATGGTGACAGAAAATCAGAACTGATAGCCTATCGTCTGCAAGTAACTTAGTCACTATTATGTATATAATAAAGCTCAATTTCAAGGTTTGTGTGCATGGACGGGACATAGGAAACGATTTCCGGTTTGCATAAAAAAATGTTTTCAACTAAGAAATTACCGTTTGCAAAATTCATAATTCGAAATTAAAGGAATAAAAAATATGTCGGAAGCGCATTTGCAGATAGTTTTGTCATACACCAAATGGGAGGTAGCCATGTTTGGCCGCTACCTTTGCACTTTTAGGGTTTTTGCAACTTTGGCATGGACTAAGAAGTCAACATCAACGTTAAAAATATAACAAATTTTTATTCAAGCACATTAAGATACTCATATTATGTTATCAAGAGAAATATCAGAAACACACAGAAACCAACGCAATAGACAGTTTTATAGAAAAGGTAAATGATATAAGAAAGAACTTCAAACTACAATTGACATAGTATAGAGACAAGGAAGGCAATATTTGGGCAACAAGTAGAGTATACTAGAACGCTGAGTGGAACACTTCGAGAAACTGTTCAACAAAGAAGGAGAAGCTGGAGAACAAACTCAAATTCTACAGCCGCATCCGAGGAAGGCAACAATGAAAAGCGAGTTGAAGATACCCCACTCTCTAGAAGAGACTGAAGCTGCAATTGCCAAACTTAAAAACAGCGGCCAGACCGGATGACTTACTTACCTGCAGAACTATTAAAAAATAGGAGAGATAGACTCACTGCATATATATTATGCTCTTACTAAGATCTGGACACAAATTGTAACTCTTTCAGAATGGAATCTTGACATAATACGCCTAATACATAAGTAGGGGGACATGATGAACTACACTAATTATAGAGGAGTTGCGCTAGTGCATACGGGGTATTAAATCATCTCAAATATTGTATATGCTTGGTTATAACCTTATGCAGAGCGTATCGTAGGAAAATACCAATGCGGCCACCGCACGTAAAAGAACAGTAGACAGATATTGGAAAAGATAAGAGAATATAATACCCACACGCATCTTATATTTATCGATTTCAGCTGTGTCTATGACACTATAAACAGAAAATAGCTCTACCAGTCCACGCGAGAACTTATCATACCAGATTACCTAATACAAATGATTGAACTGACAATGCAAAGTATAGGCTGTAGGGTAAACAATTTTCAGCACGTTTGGAAGTTTTTTGCATGTTGAGGTATTGAGGAAGGTGGTGGTTTCAACACTCGGAGGTCGTTAGTATGTCTGGTTGCAAAATATTACAGGACATATTGAGTTTCTTCAAAAAAACTCAATCCAACAAATCCTCGCATGCCTGACAACAAAAAATGGGAAAAAGCGGTGATTTTTCGCGTTTAGAGGTAATTCGAGGGGGGTAGGGACCGCGCGACTATCACCATCGTGTTGACCACCCTCAAAAAATAGACTGGCAATAATTTTTGAAAGCCGTAGCGGTCGACCTCAGGGCGACGCCTTATCCTGCCTTCTGTTCAGTATTGCGTTGGAAAAAGTAATGCGAGACTCGGAAATTTGTTAAGAGAACAATCCTCTATAAATTATTGCAAAAATGTACGTCGACAATGATATCATTACAAGAAACAAAGAAGCAATAATTAAAACCTTTTTTTCGACTTAAACGATCCGCAGTACTCATGGGGATCAAAATAAACGACAAAAGATAAAATATATGCCCGCCAGCAAGAAAAGGATCAAATATGGACATTGATTGGAAACAGTTAACGAATTCATATGGGATCTTCAATCAACAGCACAAACACCGTAGGTGACGAAATTAAACGAAGAGTTCTCCTAGCTAGTATATGCTACTACAGTCTAATGAAACACATGTCATTATCAAGTTTGTAAAGAAAGATCAATGTACTCTGTATAAGACACTAATTAATAGACCTATACTAGCTTATGGATCAGAAACCTGGATATACATAAAACAGTATGGCTTTATTATGGTGCTTTGAATGGAACATTTTGATGAAAATATTTGCTGTTGTAAACGACAACGGCTTGTGGCGCAAGAGTTACAACTACGAACTATATCAGCTCTTCCAAGATCCGGATATCGTAAAACGCATTAAAGTGATACGTTTGAGATGGATAGATCCTGAGTATTTAGATTCAAATAGTTAGTTACCAATGACGATGATGATTATGCTATCAAACACGCTATGTGGAAGGAAGCCATTATATTATTAGTTAAATTCATTATCATACCTATTTGCTTAATTCAAATATGTATTAAAACCGGACAAATTTTTTTAATAATCATTGTAAATTTTTTTTAAGGGAAATTCGTTTCATAACATGCTGAACTTATATATCAAATAAAATATATCCGTGTGTCCTTGTGCGTGTATGGGTGTGTATGTAGACCGTTTTTTGTAAACACAATAACTACTATTCTGTTAAATTTAAAATTGTTATAAGTTTGGTAGCTATGTAAGATAGCATGTTAGAATAATCTCCATTGAAATTGGACTCATCATACAGGGCGGTCACCAGAGACGTGTAAACTATCAAGGTTTATATAAAATAGCATAGTAGAATACTCCCTACTGAAATTGATATTTGTTATGCAGGGTGATCGTCAGAGGCGTGTAAACATAGAGGTGTTATATCTGCTATAATTCATTATAATTTTAATGCAAAATTTAACAAGGATTTTTATTGATGTTATTGTCAACGAAAATTAAGTAAATTATGTCATGTATCAGTATTTATTTAAAATGTTGTTAGAAGGTATTTTTAATAAAACTATTAAGGCAACGCCCTAATGCAAGGGCGTTCGTAATCTAAGTCGGTTATATTTATTCGTATAGTACGCAACAAAGAAATAATTTCTTCCCACAAGCTTTCAATATTTTTATATGATAAAAATTCATATATTACCATAATTTAAAACATATGTAAAAAATGTTATCTTTAGTGTACCAGATGCATAAAATAGCTAAATTAAATTATTCTGGGATTAAACAAAGTAGACCAAAACATGCATTCAATTTTTATCTGTATGTTAGTTACATCTTTTTATATTTCTTCTATGTTCAATTTCTTAATCAAGTTATATTATTATACTTACGTGGTTTAATCAAATAGGTACATTATAATCGGACAAAGATTTTTACTAATCGTATAAAACAAATTTTTGCACAGAAATCTCTTTCATAACATACTGAACTGAAATATCAAATAATAAAGTTAGTCTGTACGTTTGTGTGTGTGTGTGTGTATAGATCGTTTCTTGTAAACACGATAACTTCTATTAGACTTAATATTTTTATTTCAAATTTGGAAGATAAGTAAAATCGCATAGTAGAATACTCCTTGTTGATCCATATTCATCGTAGAAGCGTGCAAACTTTCACCTATTATATAAACTATATTGTATTATAATTTTAGATCAAAATGTTGCTAAGGTTTTTGATTAAGCACATAAAAATATGAAGAAGTATAGGATATCTAAACGCCAAAAGACGTCGGCAGGACATTTTGCATAAGTTTGGTGGATCTGGTTGGCTTAATATGGCTAAACGTCGTATATTACATTCTGCGAGCTTATTCCACAAAATTATTATAAATAAGATACCGAATTATCTGCATAAAAAAATCTCACATTGAACAGATATCCGCAACTTTAACATCAGATTCAAGGGAACTCTCACACCTCCAATACACCGCAACGAACATTTTCTTATCAAGTTTCCAAAATTTACAATTTTGTACCATCTGACTTAGTAATAAGTAAATTCTTATTCACATTTAAACGTTATCTGAAAAAACAACTCGTGACACAAATGCTATAAAAAAGTGGCAAACAAGCGCATAATTCATAATTTAACATAAATGGTATATTCTTTCGTTTTCTCTTATTTTGCCATTGGTTTATAAGTTTTAATTATCTTTTAGTTGTATTGGTTCCATATGGTTTGTGTATATCTTAGTTTAACGAGTGTGAGTCTCGTTCCACCGAGGGTTCTTATGATCAAGACCACTAGCTTAAGAGTATGGTCAGGGTAGTGCCCACGGAGTTCGAAGAGCAAATCTCAATATTTCGTCCATTTTTTCTCCTCCATCAAGACAATATTATTCTTCGCGGGATCCGAGAACTACACGATAAATATTGTCTTGAGTTGGTGGTCGAGGAGGACCACGTCAGGCTTATTAGCTTGTATTTGCCTGACGGTGGGAAACGGGTAGTTCCAGTAAATTAGACACTTCTCGTTTCCCACAACGGACTCAATATCCCCCGGAGCGAAAGGCAGCACTGGTGGAGACACCAGTATTCTCTCTATTCTACTCGTATGGGATAGACGAGAATCTATCCCATACGAGTGCCTCAGGTGATAATAAAGCATTCGTAATGCTGCGTCGTGCCTCTGGATATAGGTCGAGACTGCATATACTGGGCAAGCTGACAGCAAATGCATTGTCTCCGGCGCCCTGCAGCAGGCCTTACAGGGACCTCTATACCCATGACACGACTTCGATAGACGAGTGTGTTGAATACACCATCCTGGCACGCCATTATGAATCCCTCGGTCTCAGACTTCAGCCCGGCGAACCTTAAGGAAGCAAAGGTCAGCCTTTCGGATAAGCCGCGGTCTTCTATATTTTTATAGAAGACTCCGTGCAATGGCTTATCCGAGTGTAGCTGCAGCCTAAAACAAAAAAGCTTCTACCCCTGCACTTTCATGGTCTCGGACCATGCAGAGGAGGGGATCCGAACTTTTTATGACCTTGCAGGCTACATCCAGAACCATCCTATTATGAAGTCTCTCCAAACTCAAGAGTCCACGGCCTCCTCGATATCGTGGGAGATATAACCGTGGAACGGACTATTTAGGATGCAGACTCCTATAGAGATGCATCGTTTTGCGAGTCCCTACATCGAGTTTTCGCAGCTCCTCTTAACTCCATTTGATTACTCCAAAGGAGTAGAGGAGGATCGGAACGGCAAGCATATTGTTCTTCCCGACAGTTCTGAAGACTAGATCTGTCGGAGTCGGTGTTGATACTTGCCGCGGAGAGCATTTTTTACCACACTCACTTCTTGGGTGGAGCGTTGCTCGACACCCAAGTAAGTGTACGACTCTCTGGCCTCTAGATGGTGTAAAAGGCTTCCGTCCACAGGCTGTGCATCCTCTGCGTAGTCACCGCATCGTCCTCTCTTGAGGTGGACTAGTGAACACTTGTCCAACCCAAATTTCATGCCGACAGCCTGCGTGTACTCGTACCACCCTGAGGGAGTATCATAAATTCCGGAGGCATAAAGTTTAAGGCCATCCATGTAAAACAGATGGGTGACCTTATGCCTCCTATCGCCAGGGGTACCGCAGTTGTAGCCACGGATATTTTGAAGCGAAACGGATAATGACGGTAGTGAAATGCAAAACAGAAGGGGGCTTAGGGAATCTCCTCTGGACAATACCGGCTCTGTCTGGACTCTGCCATTACCTGATGTTATGGCAAAGCGAGTCCTCCAGAGCGGCATCAGTTCTTCAGCATATTTCACTACAGGGTCTCTTTGACCCCTGTTGCTCATATAACCGTTGGTAAATCCGTTCAACTGATTGGAGCACCCGCATGTACAAGATGCGTGTAACACGTGTTTAAGAAGGTCATGGACTGGTAATTCTTCGGGTTAGACAAACCTCCGTTCTTCGGGATCAGCACTGTCCACTCCTCTACAACTCAAGAAGGAATTTGCTGCTCCCCATTTAGCCGTGAATTGAAAATTTTGGCCACATGATGGTGGGTACTGGGTAACTTTTTCCGCCAGAAGTTATTTATCCCATCGGGACCTGGAGCAGCAAAGTTCTTAGAGCCCTCAAGGGCCATTCTAACCTCTACAGGGGTTATCGCTTGGCACACCTCGGGTGCCTGTTGAAGCCCTTGGCAAAAGTCGTCAAAGTTTACCAGGGCTGGAGTGGAAGCTTCCGTCCGCATAGCATTTTTCAGAAGTTTTTCACCTAATCTACAGTTGATGAATTCCCTACAACACGCTGAGGCGGCTCGAAAAGGTGAGAGGGCTTTTTGCGGAATAGATTATATTCCACCAGCCTCCTCGCCCGCCTTACTAGTGACTTTCTATAAGGCACTAGCATCCATATCCGGTCATGGCAGTGCTGTTGGTAGTTCACATCACTGTGGGGAGGGAGTATTCCGCCTCTCCTGAGGAGTTAGGCGCTGAGCAGCAGCGTATACGGCACAATTTAGGTGCCAGATGTCAGCCCTTCTAGAATTGCTTCACGAAGCTCAGCATTCACTCTGGATGGTCTTCTGGCCTGATGTACTGCAACCTCCTTCTAGTGCTGAGGCCCTCTGGTCTTGGTGGAACGTATAGAACTGCATCCTCAGCCGGATAATACAGCGGATCTTCGACCTCCTCGCTTACCGACTGAGGAACAGCTCTCACGTTGCTTCTGCTACGAAGGTGGGATACATAATCACGCTGTTCACGCTGGCTCACTGCTTTCGAAACACAGCAGAAGATCATTGCTCAACTCATCGGTCCACTCAAAGCATCCATGTGTCTCGCAGTTGTCATTGTCAGGCAATCTGTTCTGTTGAGTTCCACCACCTTGCCTGTTGCCCCGAATGGGGTCGATAGTGGGGGCCCTGTCTTCTGTTGTGTGGAACCAGAAGATTTCAGCTTGTTAGGTGATTAGCCTAACAAGCCCACGGCTGACACCAGAGGGGAATTTTCTTTCCCCTCCCGGATGCGCTAGTGCTGCCGTTCCGGATCCTTATCATTATCATTATCATTATCATTATCATTATCATTATCATTATCATTATCATTATCATTATCATTATCATTATCATTATCATTATCATTATCATTATCATTATCATTATCATTATCATTATCATTATCATTATCATTATCATTATCATTATCATTATCATTATCATTATCATTATCATATTATCATTATCATATTATCATTATCATTATCATTATCATTATCATTATCATTATCATTATCATTATCATTATCATTATCATTATCATTATCATTATCATTATCATTATCATTATCATTATCATTATCATTATCATTATCATTATCATTATCATTATCATTATCATTATCATTATCATTATCATTATCATTATCATTATCATTATCATTATCATTATCATTATCATTATCATTATCATTATCATTATCATTATCATTATCATTATCATTATCATTATCATTATCATTATCATTATCATTATCATTATCATTATCATTATCATTATCATTATCATTATCATTATCATTATCATTATCATTATCATTATCATTATCATTATCATTATCATTATCATTATCATTATCATTATCATTATCATTATCATTATCATTATCATTATCATTATCATTATCATTATCATTATCATTATCATTATCATTATCATTATCATTATCATTATCATTATCATTATCATTATCATTATCATTATCATTATCATTATCATTATCATTATCATATTATCATTATCATTATCATTATCATTATCATTATCATTATCATTATCATTATCATTATCATTATCATTATCATTATCATTATCATTATCATTATCATTATCATATTATCATTATCATTATCATTATCATTATCATTATCATTATCATTATCATTATCATTATCATTATCATTATCATTATCATTATCATTATCATTATCATTATCATTATCATTATCATTATCATTATCATTATCATTATCATTATCATTATCATTATCATTATCATTATCATTATCATTATCATTATCATTATCATTATCATTATCATTATCATTATCATTATCATTATCATTATCATTATCATTATCATTATCATTATCATTATCATTATCATTATCATTATCATTATCATTATCATTATCATTATCATTATCATTATCATTATCATTATCATTATCATTATCATTATCATTATCATTATCATTATCATTATCATTATCATTATCATTATCATTATCATTATCATTATCATTATCATTATCATTATCATTATCATTATCATTATCATTATCATTATCATTATCATTATCATTATCATTATCATTATCATTATCATTATCATTATCATTATCATTACCATTACCATTACCATTACCATTACCATTACCATTACCATTACCATTACCATTACCATTACCATTACCATTACCATTACCATTACCATTACCATTACCATTACCATTACCATTACCATTACCATTACCATTACCATTACCATTACCATTACCATTACCATTACCATTACCATTACCATTACCATTACCATTACCATTACCATTACCATTACCATTACCATTACCATTACCATTACCATTACCATTATCATTATCATTATCATTATCATTATCATTATCATTATCATTATCATTACCATTACCATTACCATTACCATTACCATTACCATTACCATTACCATTACCATTACCATTACCATTACCATTACCATTACCATTACCATTACCATTACCATTACCATTACCATTACCATTACCATTACCATTACCATTACCATTACCATTACCATTACCATTACCATTACCATTACCATTACCATTACCATTACCATTACCATTACCATTACCATTACCATTACCATTACCATTACCATTACCATTACCATTACCATTACCATTACCATTACCATTACCATTACCATTACCATTACCATTACCATTACCATTACCATTACCATTACCATTACCATTACCATTACCATTACCATTACCATTACCATTACCATTACCATTACCATTACCATTATCATTATCATTATCATTATCATTATCATTATCATTATCATTATCATTATCATTATCATTATCATTATCATTATCCTTATCATTATCATTATCATTATCATTATCATTGTCATTGTCATTATCCTTACTGTTATCGTTATCACTATCACTATCATTAGTATTAGATTTACTATTACTGTTACTGTAACTGTTACTATTACTATTACTATTACTACTACTGTTCATCATTATTATTATTATAACATAGAGATTAGCTCTCAATCATTTTTTTTTATAATAAATTTTTACGGTTGCAGCGACTCGAAAGGTGTATGTTTTTTTTTAACGATTTAAATCGATTGTTGTTTCTTTATTTTAGCCTGCTTATTCCACTCTATTTAATGGTGCATAATTTATTCTGTTGAAGTTTAAAATTATATAAAGTCAAAAAATTAACATATTTGATTAGCCCATAACATTAACATTATAAGAAAAAGTGTAAGGTAGGACTTCCTTCTGAAACTGAATTGATACACGCTACTGTCATTTATTAATAGTTCGCCTAACCTTTTGTGTAAAACGAAATTTCAGTTCCTCAGATTAAATCAAGAGAATCAATTATTTATAGATAATAGTTAAAACGTCAGTAGCACTTGTCAACAACTGCTACGGCAGGAATTTAGTGATTCCGGAAGTATGTCATGCGGATATTATGCTGACCATTTACGAGAATGCTAATTGTTCTATGACGGGTCACTTTAGAGCCATATTTGATATGTTGTTTGTCATTTAGCAGATGAATCTTGCAGTTACTAAAGAAAAACTGGTCTTTAAAATATATCTAATACAGTCTTCCACGATGAAGAAATTAATGTAGTATCGCGTATTGCATTTAATTGGATTTTCTCCAGTCTTTAAACAAACTTAAAAAGTTGGTTATTAAACAACTAAATAGAAATATATAAAAATACAAAGAAGTCTGCGTTCCACTTTTAACGGAGAATTTTCATTTTTATTACTCTTAATCCCGTTTTTTGAAAATAAAGTAATAATGAATGCAATTTATGAAATACGTGTTTTTTAAATCATTGGTTGATCGACTCGACCTTTACTTGATGAAAATCCGCGTACGGAATATTTAACTGATTTATGAATTTTACAATGTCTTCTCAATTTCCAACAACTTTTTTCTTGGACAGTCTATTTAACAATTTTGACATTTTAATTACTTGTCGACTAATAACGATATACTTATTCTATATTTTTTTAAAGTTTTGCAGCGAGAATATTAGAATCATATTTTTAAATAAAACTGTAGACAAAATATCTTTAAATAAAAAAACTCTAGAAGGATAAGAATGGTCCAATTGGACAAAACGCGAATAATGTTTTTTTTATCTTGATTGCGATCAGTGGCACTTCCAATTTTCCAAAAATTAGCCTTAAGGATATGATTTTTCAGAGTGAGAGCGCGTTTTTTTTTTGGTTTATTATAAATATTTAAAAAATCATAAATGATATAATCTTTAAAATAGTTTCAAATATTTCCCATTGCTTTAATGAATACAACCATATACAGTTTTTATCATAAATTTTGTATATAGTTAAATGCCATACAGGGCCGTATCGAAGCCTACCACTTTGGGGGGGGGGGGGGGGGGGAGAAGATAAAAAAAAAGCCAACTCATATGCCTTTACATTGCATAATTTCAATAAAATAAAAACTTTATATGGGAAAAGCTACTAAAACTAAACAATTTAAATCGAATTCAAATTTAATATGTACAATGTACAGGGTGCCCTAACCAAAGACGGAACAAGGTCATTTTTCCGGCGATAGAAACGTTTATAACAAAAACTAAAATTACCATTTGATGTATTTTTTCCGCCGAACCAAAAGTTATAATAACAAAACGAATATAAAATATGCTATTTCATGGTTCAGACTTCACATAGCTGAAAAAAATCCCTGAATTTTACAGGCTTTCCATGACAAAAAAAATGTTTTTCAATGACAAATAATAATAATTATTAATATGTTAAAGGTGATTTTTACTTTAATTTTCGATTTTATAAAAAAAATAAATAATTTGTTTCATAAAATCGTCAGCGAATTAATAGAAGGTTGCAATTCAAAAATAATTTAAAACAAGCTAAAAACGTACTCTTCGCCTGTTCACTGAACTTTTTATATAATTGTTACACATTCTATATGATACTATTCGCAGTTGTTTTTCAGACATTTTCAATTTTATAGTACTAACTTAGTTGGTAAAAGACTCAATGCAAAATAAAGCAGAAATTTAAAAAAATACTATACCGTACCCCATTTGGGTTTCGAACCCGGGACTCTTGGATTCCGAGTCAAAAGCGTAAGAATTACACCACCACTTAACACGTAAAAAAACGTAAATTTTTACATTAAAAGAGACGAGCTAAAATCATATTTCCACGGTTGTATATTACATTATGAAATGTATATTTGTAAAATATATAAATATTTAAATATTAAAATGAAATATCATTTCACAAGATTTCTATTCAATTACAAAAACATAAAAATTAAAAAAAAAATTTCAAATTTTAATCATTTATAACATTTTTTTTACTGATCGATTTTGTTAAAAAACAATAAGGTTCTTCCTCTAGCTAACACTAACTTACTGTCCAAATTTCAGTACAATCGGATTTTTCTTTCTTGAGTTATCTTGCTTACAAGAAATGTGACGGACGGACAGACGGACAGACGGACATTTTGAAAGTTGTTCAGAATTCGTTCACTAACACAATGATATGAACATTTTTTGTCTGCGGGCGATATTTACGGTTTTAGAATTGTATCGATCAAATGCAATATACTCTTCGTTTTCGTATTTGCGAAGAGTATAATAACAGTAGGAACTCGTAAGTAGTTTATTGTTTTTCATACTGTGACTCAAAATTCCATGATTTTTGCGAAATATTTAAAATTCACTGAGATTTCCATGATTTTCTTAGAATTTCTAAAATTCTCTGAATTTTCCACGCTCTTCAGGTTTTCCAGATCAGCCCAAACCCTGTATTTTTGTGTCATCCATTTTTTGTTTTCAATTTATTTGTTTTCGTTTATGATAATTTTTGGTTTCTGCGGAAAAGAATATATCGAATGGCTTTTTTGATTTTCGACGTAAACATTTATATCGTTTGAAAAATGGCCTTGTTCAATCATTGTTGGATCATCATGTACCTAAACCTATAAAAAGAAATTTAAAAAATCCTTGGTTTAATAAAATTAAAAAATAAGAACTATTAAACAAAAATAGGTCTTTGATCATATTAAAAATGAAAAAAAAATTAGCCTAAATAAAGTAAAGAAAAACAATAATAATAATAAATTTTATTGTCCAAAAGACCATACAGTAACATGGTGTGGAACACGTCGAAATGATTGACCAAAGTCGTCAATACAGTAAAAAATTATTACAATAGGTGGAAACAGGAAAAAGGTCCGTAAATACCAAGTTAGACTTTGTTGTCTAATATCACAATATCAAAACACTACCAAACAAAACTAATAGATATGTAGACCTTATAATATTATATTAGATCAGTAGTAGAAACATATAGATTCTATTTAAAAATCATTGCTAGTTCTAGTATTTTTAGTAAATGAATTTATGTACAATAAATTGATATTAAAAACGGGGATTCCGTGTCGTGTAAGGGAAGCTTCGCTTCCCTAGCTTCAATGGAAAACACACTACTGATAAAATAAAATATTTACAGGGTTGCCAATCGCTTAATAATAATTATTGTGTTAATTTCGTGATTGTGGGAGTTAGTGTAAGATTCAAATTATATATTTGTATGTGATGATTAGTTAGATTTTGCCAACGCCAACCGCGCTTGGAACCAACTGCCCGAACTTTGGGGGGTGGGGTGAGGCTACCCCTCCCCATACCCCCCCCCCTTGGGCCCGGCCCTGATGCCATATTTTAATAATGAAATTAGGAACTATTTTCATTGACAAACTAAAACGTTCAAGTACAACAGAAATTTATAATAAAAAAGAATATAGTTGTATTCGTTAGAACAATAGCAAGTATCTAAAATAGTTTTAAAGATTATACTATGTTTGGTTTTTAAATATTTATAATAATTCCAAAATAATCGCAAATTCCCCTCTCGCTCTGCAAAATCCTATCCTTAATATTTCACTGGCTAGGTATAAGAAACTACTAAAAATATCAAACATAATATATATCTTTTGAACGGTTTAACCGATTTGAATTAAATATATGTTGTAGATATCATTGCGGCACATTTGTTAAGAAATTGAGGAAGTTTGAAAACGGCACCTATAGTAGGCAACAAGGATAAAGAAATAAGTTTAAACACCATAAACAAAATATAATAATTCTAAATTTGAATCCTCTACAGAACTGAAAAATTTTAAATCAAGGCCTTAACAATTTAAGCAAGAGACCACTTTCCAGTAGCGCCACATTTACATTTTTGACGCCCTTACAGATACTTACAATATATTAGCTGTGGCAATTCTTGTGAGATCGGATCTTAGTCTGAGTGACTGGAAATAGTTTAATACCAACTATTTTCCACCCATAATTTAAAGCTGGTAAACTGTTTTCCAGCCAGATTAATGTTTGAATAAATCCGTTAGGCGCGCAAGCAACGCGTGACATCATGTAACAAGAGACGCCGCAGCGCTAGCGCACATTTTAAATTAATTCAATTTATGGTAATTTATTCTAATAGCTTGATAGTGGTAATAGACTATAAAAGTATCTCCGTTCTCGAGAAAAAAAAAATCAGCGTAACCAGACCAGGTCTTATAGTCCTTATAAAGTGAACAATTCTACGTAAGAAATGGCTATCTACGATATTTTTTATTTCGAAAGAACTTGAGAAATTGCTTGATTATAAAAATCGTGTTTTTTAACATTTACACTGCTATATTTTCAAATCTAATTGAGCTAGCGATCTGAAAGTTGTAAAAATTCAAGTACACAAATAAGCGCTTCCAATGGTCTTTTTGTTTCTATCGAGTATTGTTTATTATTTTCTTTAAACAGCAATGAATTTATTACTTACTTCGCTAAAAATGTACTCATATGTTGACTAAGCAATAAACCTTTTTATTTTTGCAAATTTTCATATACATGCACGAAGCAATTGAAGCCAAGATACAGGAGTTTTTGAAAAAAAAATTGCATCTAGGACTTATGTTTTTTATTTATTAATAATTTTGTGACGCAGTAGCATATGGCATACACCCGGTAGGCATGTAAAATATCCGATTAATAACCTTTTTCAGTCACACACTATAATTTAATAACACAGACCGAATACAACTAGATAATTTTAGAAAATAACCGCAAACTGCACGAATTATATGTCCGAATCATTGCACTCGCAGTGATATTAGATGACGTCAAGTCCAATATGAGTGTGTTCTTAGATTCGCCTCTTCTCCGGATATTACTCGGTGATTTAAATACTTTCCAGTTAGAAATTATGAAAACAGATTTGATAATTGCTAATGTTTAGTAACACGGCGAGTGCGCCGATTTTTTGTCGCTCTGCTAAAAGAAGAAGAAAAAGAACCTTACATTATATTTCAACTGTAGAAAAGTTGTACACGTTTTTTCGAACTCGTTAGTTCTCATCGGTAGAAACATTCATTCATTGTTTACAAGCCTATTCTTAATTTATTTTTACAATTATTTTTTATTTATTTGCTTTCATCGTGATTAAAAATATTATTTAGGTATTATGCAAATCACAACTTACACACTTTTTCATTTAATATGAAATTACCTACTTTCTGTATATTGGTGTCTCAATCTGGTCACGCTAATATACTAGTTACGTAAACCCTTTAAAACACTCATTATTGGAGAACCAATCAAAACAACTACTCTTCTAGTTAATACTGGCGAAGTATTGAATTACATGATGGGATTACTAACATTTTAAAGCAAAGAAACATATTGAAAATGCTCACTTGTACAACTTGTACAGCCTTCTCTAGAGTTAAAATAGAATGTAAGGTTCGATAATTGTTGTGAATGACTGAATTTAAATGAATGATTATTTATTGAAATTCAGTAATTGAACTCTACATTCAATTTCAACTCTAGAAAAGTTGTCTATAAGCCCAGTCCTCACTTTACTTTTTCTGAGAAAATTGGGTATTTTATAATAATTATTTTACTCTTACTTATGTAGAGTAGCTTCGGCTAGACTTCGCCCTAGGTATTGTATTAGTGTATAATACTGAATTAAAGGCAATTTATTATTATTATTATTATTACTTTTCTAAATTTTTCATCATCAATTTATTTATATGAAGAACTAAATGACTTTTAGCTCATCCTGTGTTTTCGGGTATCTTTTATTTGCTTAGGACATAAAATTAAGTACGAATTACTGTACATTTTAAGATAAATACCGTCACAATTGTAGGTGATTACACATTTTTAATTCAACCGAAAAATATTTTAATTTACTGTTACTGTAAACTTTTTGCACTGTCATGCAGAATTTACTTAGTAGAATAAATATCCTTATAAAATATGTCATTTTTTAAGAGAAGACGACAAAAACATGATCGTAGTAAAACAATACTTTTCGCAGTCAACCGAATAGTTCAGAGGTACAATGGTACAATAGCTACGGAACGTCAATCTTCCGAAACAATAAACTATTAGATGAATACAAGCTGATATAAAAAATTCTTAGACTACGGATAACCTCAATTCAGACACACAATAAGGCCTGTATTTGTTTCTCAGGTGTGAGTGACAGTGACCTGTTTTCCGACACCATACCACCGTATATTATTGTTGACTGTCGACCTTTACGGGGACCTTTGACTTTGCTTGTTGGCATTTTTGTTGTGCTGCGAGACTTCAGGCGACCTACTCCTCAAGCTACTACCTACCTACAAGTCTTTAGTACGCATATATCTAGGTATTAACTCTGTCTATATCAGCACAATTTTAAAGCTTAATTGTTTTAATATTTATGTAATCAGTGTAGAACGGAAACTTACAGATATAAACGCTGTTATGAAACACGTTAAAGGTACCTTATATTATTTATATATGTTTTTATATTTATTAAATTTTGTTCCTGTACGCAAGAGATAATTTCTTTCATTCATTTTTGGTAAAAACAAAAAATATAGCCACTGCCGTTAGGTAAAAAAGGGTCATTTGATTCAATTAAATATATATATTACAACAAGATGAATAAGTTTAACAATAACACTAGTTTATACAGTTTTGATACTAGAGCTGAAAACTATTGTTTCCTCAGCCTTTTGGAGCGCTGAATTTAAGATATTGTTATTACAAGAAATATATAAGGTTTAAATGTACAAAAAAAACATTAAAAATTATTCTACTTTTCTTTTTATATGTGTTTGGATCTGGTTCACTTATAACTGACCAATAATGATCTTACTGAATATTTTCAGTTAAAAAATCTTTGCAGCTTTCTTCAAAAACCTTTGAATCTTAATGAAAGGACTCTCCATGTTCATCGCTCATTTGTTCCAAATTTTGTGGAAAAAATTCAAGTGGGAATGAAAGAAATGGATGTTAATGACGTGTTTACTACCATTTCGTGTTAATTAGTCAACAAACAGAAACGGTTTGCTTCTATCTGTCAGTTTTCTATTACCCAAAAATTGTGGAACTACCATTTTTTTATGGCATCCAGAAACGCGAGAGGTCTCATCAGCCAGTCTAAGGGTCTCGAATCTTGTTCATTCTGACATATCTTTTAACCTCGTCCATTTTAAATATGTACCCTTTTTGTTCGTTTGTTTTGTACCAGAAATACGAGAACACAAGACTGAAATTAAGGACAAGGATTGCCGAGGGGTCCGTCAACGGATTTTCACGTTCACATACATTTCGACTCGGACTCAGACCACGGAAAGGATTACAATAGAGAGGACATGTTAATTTCCCTTCAAATTTCCTTAAAATTTTGTATTTATATTTGTGAGAAAAGATATGACCGGATTGTAAAATTTTTTGGACAGACAGGATTTCGTGTACACTCACTGGAAATATTACTCCATTGTCATCTAGTTGTTCGAAAAACTCTCTTCTTCTTCTGCTTAGTTCATACTTGCTACACGTACGAATTTAATGATTTATATCACCGACTGATATATTATCGCAGTCACATGGCTCATTATCTCTGACTTGAATCTTTATATAAGTGACTGGGGAAGGAACCATGGTTAAATCTTAGTCGGCAAAAGGTGGAGACGATTCTTTTCTTGAGGTTGCTCTTGTAGAACCAAGGCTTTTTGCTGACTGTTGTTTGTTTCAGTGAATATGAATGACTCCTCGAAGTTCTTGTTTCGTTCCAGATTTTTTGCCATTCATCAATAATTTTGGACTTAAATAAAGAAAATGCATCTTGTGGACATAGCAATAGGTTAACGGGATCACCCTTCCTTGTTGCTTACTTTGCTAATGAATCTGCAGTATTGTTTCCTGTATTGGTTTCATGAGCCTTGACCCATATAAGAGTAACCTGTTTGTTTCCACACGTTAGTTTCTGATATTTTTCTAATATTTTCATTGTAAGAAGTTGGTTTTAGGAGATCATGATGGATGTGATAATTTCTGAAGGATGCTTAAGCTATCTGTTATGATTACGACGTTGGTAGCTTCCGTGTTCTGTACAAAACACAATGCCTTGTATACGGCAAATGCCTCCGCCGTATAATCACTTGTATTTTGAGGTAATTTAAACATAGCCTTTTCTCGAAGCTGGGGGCAGAAATAGAGCTTCCAATCGTATTCAAATCCGTTTTGGAACCATCTGTATATTTTTATACAGTTGGTATACAGCATGTTGATGTTTGCTTCATATTCTGCGGAACTAACATTTTCAACAACAAATAATTTTGTGTATATTTAAAAGCAGACCTGTTTTTGTCCAACGTCCTTACGAAATTTTTCGTTAGTCAGAGCTTGATGTGTAAAGGTGACAATATAACGTTATTGGGATCGATTAACGATTTTACTTTCACATTCATTTTCCCAGGTGTATATTCTTTTTTGACGTAATGCTGCTGTTTGAGACTGCTATCCCACAAACAGAAAACGAACGTACTTAGTTTACCACCCTGCAATACCAACAATAAACCTATAACTTTAAGGCCCTCATAACTTCCCAATAATGTTTTATGATATTAATTAGAGTTAACAAAGTTTTTTTCGTTTTTTGGCGTTCACAGCATGTCCTATTAACATTGATGGTTTTTTATTATCGTTATGGAGCAACACTGCTTTTGGGCTGTATTTTGAAGATCCAATAAATGGGCACCACTCTTTTGGACTCGAAACTTGATTCATTGCTTTGAAAAGACACGTAATATCATCGCAAAAGCAAAAGTTATCACCTTTCTTGAAGAAGTTGCTATCAATTTGGCTTCTGTTTCTATAGACAGTTATATTTGTATTAATGCCCTCAGAGAGGGTATTAGAAAAAATTTATCTTGTATAGTAAAAAAATGTGAAGGATAGAAAATGTCTGTTAACATTTTTGTAATGACAGAAGGTTACTCATTAACAAAATACAGCTTTGGTTAATAGAATCAGAAAATAGTTTGTAAGTATAATCATACATAATTTTTTTTTGCGAAAACTCGTTTCCCAATACGCTGCACTAAAAAATAAAAAATGTACATGTGCGTATAAACCAATTCTTCTAAGCATGATAACTTCTGTTTAACTTGAAATTTTTATGTTAAATTCGGACCATACGTAAAACAGCGTGGTAGATTACTCTTCATTGAAATTGGACGATATCCGTCATACAGGGTGATCGTCAGAAGGGTGAAAACTGTCACGTTTTATTATAGTGAAGTAAAGTTCTTGATTAAGCACACAAAAATATGAAGATGTACATGATGTCTATTAGAGCCGTTTCTAAGCACTGTGCTTAGGAACGTGCGCTTGTCTAAGCACTGTAAGCACTTTTGTGCTCGGGAGCACTGTGATTAAGAACACTTCTTAAAATCGGTGCTTAGAGTACTTTGCGGTTAGTAATCCCGCAAAGTGCTCGCGAGCACTCGAAAAGACTCGTAAGCACTTTAGCGCTTGCGAGCATTAAAATGCTTGCGAGAACTTCAAAAAGCTCCCAACCACTTTATGACTCGTGAGCACTTTAAAATTTTCGCAAACAAAGAATCATTTCTGCATGGAATTTGCGAATTCACACCCAACTTAGAACAAATTTTTAGACTAAGGAAAATTTATTTTATGACGAAGAAAAAATATATAATTAATTACATCAAAATTTGATTTACATCACGTCTCGTGCAATAATAATAATTCTTAAGAAAATGCTTTATACTAAATTATTTTCATTCATTACATTTTCAAAATAGTCTCAAATAATTTTTTCTAAATTGGGCGTGTGCCAAGCCAATCATGGTTTCCTGTTTCATTTTTGCTCGAAAACGGCTGGGATTATCAAATTCATTTATTCATCATCATCAGTCACCATTTATTATATTATTATCTATATTCTAATCTAGTCAGAAGTAAAAAATGGTGTACCCTTCTACCTTCTACCTAAAAGCATGTGTAATGTGATAGTGATAAATTGTCAGTATTACAGTGTGTCCCCGGACGGACCTAACTATACTTTCAATCTTTCTTATTTTGCATTCTTATTTTGCATTTTTAGAGAAAAAGTCACTTCATAAAATGTTTTGCTTACTCCGAAAAGTCCTTAGCTATAGTCAGAATTTCGAAATAACGCACAGGATGCTTAACAATTAAGGAAACGAGAATTTGTGCCAAAAATAAAGTATAAGTATTTTGAGAAGAGATTGTTACAGGAAAAAGTTGTTTCTAATGTCAACAAAAGGTCAGATATGAAATTTGAACGTCGTATCTCAAAGTTGATATTTTTGCAAAAACTATGATTAAAATAATTTAAAAAAATGAATTAAAAAAATGAAAAACAAAAAATATATAATATTTCTATTGATGTTTTGTTATCATATTATTTGTTATGCACTTTGGTTGAATTTAATTATTTTAATAATAATTTTGGCAAAATTATTAACTTTCAGATACGACGTTCAAATTTTGTATCTGAAGTTTTATTGGCACTAGAAACAATTTCTTCCTGTAACATATTTCCTCTCAAAAAACTCAATTTTTTTCTAGGCTATTTTTGTTGACCTTTTTTTTTTTTAATAAATAACACATAAATTCAATGAAATTCTAGCCTCAATCAACAGATATCCCATTATTTAAATTTTTTAAAAGTGCTTAATGCTCCTGAATTTAAGCATTTTTTCAGAGTACTTAGTAATCGCGAGCACTATTAACAGTGCTTAGTGCTCAAAAAATAAAGTACTTTTTTTGAGTGCTTAGTGCTCGCGAGCACATTAGTCGGGAGCCCTCCACCGATCCTTGGAGACAATGTTTTTCATAAAGATTAAAGCCTAAGGAACAATTTAAGACGTCATAAAAAAAACTGGCTGTACTTTCAAAATGGCGGCCATATGTTAAAAAGAACTGTTGCCGATGTTGTTTTCATTTAACACAAAAACTAAAAAAGATAGACAAAAACTTTTTTCACAAAAAACAACGTGCATAAAATTTTCTACAATTTTGTTTCTATACAATATTTTAATAGGAGTTACCATTTTCCAGATAAATGAATCCAAAATTAAGAAAACATGGAAATTCATATATCGGTAAATCACTTAGAGAAAATAACTGTGGCAGTAATTGTAAGGCGTATAATATAACTTTATATTATTAACATAACAAAAAATAAAATAAACTGAAAAGAATAATAATAATAATAATAATAAAAAAGCAGGAGGGGCTGACTTTCATCTATCAAGCCTTTGGTGAGTAACGCCACCACTTACTCCAGCTGGGGGTGCAAAACCGAACCGATCCAGCTGGGGGTGCACCCGGGAGGGGAAAGCTCATTCCCCTCTGGTGTCGGTCGTGGGCTTGTTGGGCTAACCACCCACAAGCCCTGACTTCTGGTTCCCGTAAACCGAAGAGAGGGCCCCCACAATCGACCTTGTCCGGATAGGGGTCAAGGGCAAGGTGGTGGGGCCCAACCGGATGGAGCGCCCGTTGATGACGAACGCTATGGACAAGGACGCTTTGAGTGGACGGATGAGCTAAGGAACGACCTTCTGCAATGCTACGACAGCAGTGCGCCCGCACGAAGGGGATACATGGGGCGGATGCATGCTCTGTGGTGTGACAGGCATCCAGAGCATGGCGCCTTCACGCCACAAAATCTGCGTGACTATGTATCCCATCTTCGTAGAAGGGGCTACGTGAGGGCTGCTCCTGGACCGGTGAATGAGGTGGCTGAAAGACCGCCGCATTCACCGGTTGAGGAAGTGGTTCTCCTTGTTCCACCAGTACCAGAGGGCCTCAGTACCAGACGGGGGCTACACCACATAAAAGCCCCCGGGCCACAAGACCTGGCCAGAGTGGATGAAGAACTTCCTGATGCGCTACCAGAACGGGCTGACATCTGGCACATTAACTGTGCCGTGTATGCCGCTATTCAATGCTTTTCTAGGACGGAGAGGCGTAATACTGCCTCCCCACAGGAGAGGGTGGAGCGGTGCATACAAAAGATGGAAGCCAAGATCCGGTCGGCGAGGCAACACGCATCCCGTATCCAATGTGTGATGGACTACATGGCGGCCAATAGGCCGTTTACGCCTAAAGTGCGTCGAATAGCCGCCAACTTAAGACGTGTCCATCACACACTCAATAAGGCAGTGTTGAGAGCCACCAAACAGCACTGTCTCGACAGGATACGGATGCTAGTGGTTTGTAAAAAATCACTAGTGAGGCGGGCGAGGGGGCTGGCGGAAAATAAACTCTTCCGCCAAAAGTCCTCGCGCCTTTTCGAACCGCCTTCATTTGTTGCAGAGAATCCGCCGACTGTAGATCAGGTGGAAAATTTCTGGAAAACGCTTTACGAGGAGAAGCTTCCACTCAATCGAGACTTTCCGGCTCTTTGAAACCAGAGGTTCGAAGAGCTCTCGAGGCTCTAAGAACTTTGCTGCTCCAGGTCCCGATGGGATAAATAACTTTTGGTGGAAAAAGTTACCGAGCACCCACCACCATTTGGCCAGAATTTTTAATGCCTGGCTAAATGGGGAGTAGCAAATTCCTTCTTGGTTTGTCGAGGGGCGAACAGTGCTGATCCTGAAGAACGGAGATTTGTCTAACCCAAAGAACTACCGGCCGATAACCTGCTTAAACGCATGCTACAAGGTGTTTACACGCATTTTGTACATGCGGGTGCTCCACGCAGTTGAACCGGTTTACGAGCGGATATATGAGCAACGAGGGTCGAGGTGTCGCTGGCTGCAAGGAGAACCTGTTGATTGAGAGATGTGTCACACAGGACTCCGTGCAGTAAAAGCGGAACCTTTCCATGGCCTGGATCGACTACCGCAAGGCATTTGATATGACATCGCATGAGCTTATTGTTCACTTGCTCCAATGTCTTGCGGTACCCGGTCCCGTAGTGAGAAGCATCGAAGAACTGATGCTGCTCTGGAGGACTCGCTTTACCATTACATCGGGTAATGATAGAGTCCAAACGGAGTCGGTAACTTTCAGATGGGGAGTATTTCAGGGAGACTCTCTCAGCCCCCTTCTGTTTTGCATCTCACTACTGCCATTATCCGTTAGGCGATAGGAGGCATAAGGTCACCCATCTGTTCTACATGGATGACCTTAAACTTTATGCCTCCGGAGAGAGGGACCTACACCAGTCCCTCAGGGTGGTACAGGAGTACACGCAGGCTGTCGGCATGGAGTTCGAGCTGGACAAATGTGCACTGGTCCATCTCAAGAGAGGACGATGCGGGAACTACGGAGAGGACGCGCAGCTCGTGGACGGAAGCATCTTACATCATCTGGATGCCGGAGAGTCGTACACTTACTTGGGTGTCGAGCAACGCTCCACCCAAGAAGTGAGTGTAGTGAAAAACGCTCTCCGCGGCAAGTATCAGCACCGACTCCGACAGATCTGGTCCTCAGAACTGTCGGGGAAGAACAAGGTGTCTGCTACTAATATGCTTGCCGTTCCGGTCCTTCTCTACTCCTTTGGAGTAGTGAAATGGACTCAAGAAGAGTTGCGTCAATTCGACGTAGGAACCCGCAAGAAGATGCATCTCAATAGGAGTTTGCATCCTAAATCGTCCGTTCCACGGCTATACCTCCCACGACATCGGGGAGGCCGTGGACTCTTGAGTTTGGAGAGCCTCCATAATAGGATGGTTCTGGATGGAGTCTGTAAGGTCATCAGGAGTTTGGATCCCCTCCTCTGCATGGTCCGGGACTATGAAAATGCAGGGGTAGGAGCCTTTTTGTTTAAGGCAGCACAGAAAGCAGCCGATGAACTTGGTCTCTCCTTCGCCGTCGAGCGGGTAAATCGCGACTCTGTCACCGAGTTGGAACCTGCTCGGCGAAAAGCCCAAATTAAAGCTGCAGAACACAACAACTTTCTGCAGCTTCACACGGATAAGCCAATGCATGGAGTTTTCTATAAAAATATAGAGAACCTTGGCTTATCCGAAAGGCTGACCTTTGCCTTCTTAAGGTCTGCCGGGCTGAAGTCTGAGACCGAGGGATTCATAATGGCTTGCCAGGATGGTGTATTTAACATCCTCGTCTATCGTAGTCGTGTCATGGGTATCCCTGATGTAAGCTGCGGGGCATGACGCAGGGCGCCAGAGACTCTTATGCACTTGCTGTCGGCTTGCCCGACATATGCAGTCTCGGCCTATATCCAAAGGCACGACGGAGCATTACGAGTGCTTTATTACCATCTAAGGCACTCGTATGGGACAGAGGAGACACCAGTGCTGCCTTACGCTCCGGGGGATATTGAGTCCGTTGTGGGAAATGAGAAGTGTCTAATTTATTGGAACTTCTCTTTTCCCATCGTCAGGCAAATACAAGCCAACAAGCCTGACATAGTCCTCCTCGACCATCAACTCAAGACAATGTTTGTCGTGGAGTTCTCGGCTCCCGCGGAGAACAACATTGTCTTGACGGAGGAGGAAAAACGGACAAAATATCGAGATCTGCTCTTCGAACTCCGCAGAATGTATCCAGACCATACTATTAAGATAGTGGTACTGATTATAGGAGCCCTCTGTGGAACGAGACACACACTGCTTTCGGAACTTAAGATCATACCGGCATGCCGAAATTCGGCAGAGGTCTTAGCCGGCAGAATGCAGAAGGCCGTCATCCTCGGTTCATTACGTCTGCTCAGGGCACACGATTCTCGGACCCAGTAGTCACTTACCCCACGGATGTGGGGAGTGGCTGCCGGTACCACCAGCTCCCCTCTGTGAGGATCGGAGCCACAGAGAAGGGTGACTGGTTCTTAACAAAAAAAAATAAAATAATAATAATAATAATAATAATAATATAATTTGCACATTTATCTCGAAAACGGTAACAATGGCATCTGGAAAATGGTAACTAGTATCCAAATATTGTATAGGAACAAAATTGTAGAAAATTTTATGCACTTTGTTTTTTGTTCAGAAAGATTTTCTCCATCTTTTTTAGTTTTTGTGTTAAATGACAAAAACAATATATGCAAATTTCTTGGACGCCATTGTGAAAGTATATCCAGTTTTTTTTTGGGGACATGTCTTAAATTGTTCCTTAGGCTTTAATCTTTATGAAAAACATTGTCCCCGAGAATGACTTGATAAGTATTCCCACCAATTTTTGACTCTCTAGCTTATGTGTTCTATTTTTGTCGGTTGGCTCTCGTGCTAAAGCGGAAATCCACTGTTCAAATCCTGAACATATAAGTTTTTTTTCATTTTAAAATAAAACACAGAAATTTATTTTTATCACTATTGTAAAGCACGTTCAAAAAGCTACAATTTAAGGAAAAAAAAGTTTTAGTGTGACCCAACGACAGTTTTTTATAAAGCTTTTTTCAAAAATTTCGTTCTTTGGGGGAAAAAAATAAATATTTTGTTTGTGATTTTCCATAATAGTTTACTAGATGTAAAAACCTACGATTTCACCAAGTTTCATTAAAAAAGATTAATTGTTTGTTTAGTAATTTCGGATTATGTAAAATTAGAAATTTTCGTGGTTTTTATTTTTTTGCAAAAAAAAAACAAACTGGCTGATGGGATTTAGAACTATGTGGTTTTGTTCATCATTTGTTTACAAACATTTTGGTTCAATTTTTGGCCTGATCCGATGAACGGAACCCGAGATATTAAAAAAGAAGTGACAAAAACACGTTTTTCAAAATTAAAACTCAATTTACAAAAAACGCTCAACTCCAAAATTAGACAAAACTTCACTATACCATCTTTATAACATGCAGATTGCATTTCCAAAAAAAATTTCCCACCCAAATAATTTTTGAAAAAAAAACTTTATTTGACTATAAATACAAAATGAAATAATTTTTTGTTCAGAATTGCTATCTTCTTCTTCTTCCGAGATTTGAGGACAACTTAATGACTCTGATCGTTACAACCGATGCAGGCTGGTAAGCAGAATAGCTAAGTTTTTCTGCAGGCACAAGCTGTCCCACACTACTTTCTGCATCCACAAAACACATTTGCAATAAATTTTCCAGGAGCTGGGTGCCCGATTTTTTTCATTCTCGGGAAACGCAGGATACCAAAGTTGAGTATTATTTGCTGTGAGCTAGATATTTTTTAAAACCCAAAATTGTTTAGGATAATAAATTTCCAAACTGATCGGTTTCTTAATTTCGTTAAACCCCTTACTGTACTGAGACGTTTTTTCTTTATTTAAGATATTTACTGTTTTAGAAAATTACTTCGCAAATACAATAAATTCTGCGAAGAAAATTTCATTATGGATTTAAATATAAAATAAAACAGAACAGTAACAATTTTTTTCTTAATGTAAAAATCGAGACAAAGGATTCTGTATGAACAATAGGAATTAGGTTGGCAGACTGTTTAGTTAGAAGCACGTGGGAATCGCAAATCTAGATTCGATCGAAGTTAAAAGTTACATATAATAGCATAAAGGTCGTCCTACAATGAATCATTTTCGGTTCGTGAGTAGATTTGATCGATGGCCTATCATACTTCAGTAATGTTCCTGTTAAATTACAGTTATACAAAACTATCTTTGTCATAAAATTCACTAGCGTTGTTCTACTTATCAATTAGACTAAACTTTACCAGTTCTGCTAATCATCCAAATCTAATTGACAGGTATTGTTAAGTAGATCACTAAAAATGGAAAGTTTTCCCTTTGTAAACATTGGTTCGGGCTCTGATCTCATTTGCATTAACTATATAAAAGAAGAGTTCCTATTTATAAATATTCTTTACAGCGTACTTAATACTAATTATCCACAGGTTCTATGCTTTGTGTGAGATAATGAACCCATATTATTTTAAGCAGGTTTTTGTTCAATAATTTTCCTGCATGATCGGTGAACATCCATACCTCCTCAAGCACCCTGTTATCTCATTATTTTTGGCTATTTGCGTAATTATAAAAGTACATTAAATCGCACAGGATAATGGAATAATTAAACATAACTTATAGTCTAGGTGCCCACCTAGATAAATTGCAATTTATACATATCCTCTTATAACTTCTTGTAAAGCTTAATTGCTCCTAGTCTACCACTTTTCTCCTCTGCCAAAATTTTCGTAAACGCGGGTTTTCACCTCCTATTTTTCCGAAAGACGTGCATTTCCCGTTGTATGAAAAATTTATAGATACTGTACTTTTACAAAATGTAATCTCAAGAAAACTTGATGAAACGCGCGAGAAAAAACGTTAAGGGTGTCTCACGGTCATAAATTGTTTAAACAATTTTTATTAAACAAATTGCAAATTTTTTTTTTCAGTCCTGGACAATTTTTTTTTTAGGTTTTTTGGACCATTTTAAACAAAAAAGGGTAAATAATGTTTATAAAATTTTTATTAAAAAAGTTACAAAATTCAGGTTAAATTGTTTTTAAAATAATTGCAATTTTTTCACTTTTTATCGGCCTCCTCATCATTCAAACTTTCTTCATCAGTTTCACTTGAAAAATCATCTGCCGCGTCATCCTCCTGATCGTTTTCATAATCAGAATCTGAAAAATTAATGAATTTTCATTTCTTGAAAGCTATTGTAAATGTTACATTAAATTGTAAAATGTAATTCAAAATAACGAAAAAACCTGTAATATTTGAAGATGTATCTTCAAATGAGGTCCATTAAACCAGTAATGACAATAGTAATTATCTATTAATGCCACCCACAATTTTCCGGCTTCAAATTGGTTGGACATCTCATATGGGCGTTATACCACACACTACATATACAGTGTGTCGCAAGTTTCATGGAACCACACTTATATATGAGAAACTGCTAGCGCGTTTTTTTTTAATTTGGGTGGTCACTGCCCCTAATTAGAACTTAATCTAGTCTGATATTCTTAATCAGCATCTTTAAAAACCCCTTTGTAAAAAATTTCGTTATAATAGATTCAAAGGTGGTTGAGATATAGGCCGCCAAAAACAAATGTTTTCAAGAAAAAAAATTTTAATTGCAAAACGGTTACCCAAATTGAAAAAATAGCCACCATTTTTTGTTCAGAACAATGTATTTTACTAGTGTGATTTTGATTTGAAATATAATTCTTAATTTTTTAATAATGCAAAAATTCTATTATTGTAACAAATACAAACCCAAGTAAGCAATAAAAACAAAGGTTATGACATGTGTCAATTTATTATTTAATGTACACGCATTTGTAAATGTACTGTTTATACTGTCGTGAGCAAAAAAAAATAGGACAACTATTTTTTTCTAATGTAAATCTGTCTCACTTGCAATGAATTTTGACAAATAGCTGACAATGTCACAAAAATTAAAGTTAGATGTACACAACTAGATTTTAGCAAAAATACATTATAAGACTTGTCCCATTTTTTTTTGCGCATGACGGTACATGAGTGTATTTCAAATAAGTACCTAAGTAAAGTAAATTTTTGTATTATAAAAAATATGGTGCGCCGTTTAACGATCGAGGAAAAAAATGAGTTGGTTCTGTTGGTTGGAGATAATGCCAGATCCTATAGAGAAGCTACCGCTGAATTTAACGCAGGGCATCCTTAGCAGTCCTTTCCTGTTCGACAAAAATTGGGGGCAAACATCATGAATAATTTTAAAAACACAGGAAACGTATGTAAATTAAGACAAAAATAAATTTAGAAAATAGACAATATCCAGACGAAGAACGTATTTTACAATATTTTAGACAAAACCCAAAATCTAGTGTAAGACAAGCAGCCGTAAATCTTAACGCAAGTAACGACCGAGTTTGGCGTTGCTTAAAAAAAATAGGTAAAAAGCTTTCAAGCCAAAAATATTGCATACTTTAGAGCTGGGGATACACAGAGAAGGTTAGAATTTTGCTTGTGGGCACAGGGTGAATTTTTAAATAATACAAATTTTATGAAAAATATAATTTTTACTGATGAGGCTACCTTTACGACAAACGGGGTAGTATCCCCCCAGAATTGTCGCTTTGAGCTAACGAAAATCTCAAATGGATTGTCAATCCCAAACGGCAATGTTTCGAAAGTCATTGTTCGGTGTGGCATATGGAATGACCAGATCATTCATTATCCCAAGATTAAATGGGGAGGCCTTTTTGAATTTATTGCGGAATGAAATTGTCCCGTCTCTTAACGATCTGCCACAAGATGTTAGAAAAAACCTACATGATCAACTTGATAGTGCTCCAGCTCACAACGTTGGAAGAGTATTTTTTAGAAACTAATTTTCCGGGCAGATGGATAGAAATCCAGTTCAGGAGTTTCCCTCGAGGTCTCCCGATCTTACACCTCTTGACTTCTATTTGTGGGGTCATTTAAAAAATAAAGTGTACAAGAACAGACCCCGTACCTAAGAAGAATTAGAGGATAGAGTTAGGCAGGCATGTGCTGAAATCACTCCTAGTGAGTTTCGAAGTTATACGACATGCAAGAAGAAGAATTGAACGATGTATTCGTAATGATGGTGGTTTTATAGAAATGGAAATAATCGTTTAAGTTTATTTATTGATATAATTTTCTTGTTCTCGATTTTACATTATTTTTAAATATAATATTTATATTCGAATTTTTGCATTATTAAAAAAATTAAGAATTATCTTTCAAATCCAAATCACCAACCGTTTTGCAATTAAAAATTTTTCTCGAAAAATTTTTTTTTGGCGGCCTATATCTAAACCACCTTTATCTAAACCACCTTTGAACCTATTATAGTGAAATTTTGTACAAAGAGGTTTTTAAAGGTGCTGGTTAAGAATATCCTACTATATATTTAAAAAAAAGCGCTAATATAAATTTCGGTAAAATCCACTCTTACGTTAGCCTATGTACAGGTACGCCATGATAACTCTCAAATTTTACTACGTCATTAAATTCTAATTGGGGGCACCCAAATTTAAAAAAAAAACGCACTAGCAGTTTCTGAAATATAAGTGTGGCTCCATGAAACTTGCGACATACTGTATATATTGTTTGCGAATTTTACAAATTTTAATCTTGGTCAACTTATTCATTACATCTGTTCTATACTCATTTTAAAAACGAACAATTAAAAAACGTATTAAAAAACATATTGAATCTTCATGAAATCGATGATTTTTACGCGTCGGACTAGAAAATCGGAAAATATATTTTGTCGGACAATTCAAAAATTGGATTCTACATATTTTTACTCAGCAATCTTGAAAAAATCAGCTGGTTATTTAAAAGTGGGATGTACATACATTTACAAACGTACACACTCCAAGCATTCATTTTTTTTAATTTTTCATGTAAAAGGAAATATTTTACTGTCGGCCAACTTATTTATTGTGTTCTATACTTCATTCAAAAACAAAAAAATTAAAAAAGAGAACGTTATTAATAAATTTTTGGTCGTCACGAAACCGACGATTTTCACGCGTCGGACTGGACAATCTGAAAATATATTTTGTCGGACAATTCGAAAATTGGATTATACATATTTTTATTGAGCAATCTTGAAAAAATCAGCTAGTTATCACAAAAATTTTTAATGTCGTTATTTCGGCATGTTTAGGGTGGTAGACACCCTTAACGGTCCAAAATTTTTGTCGAACAATTTTTTTCTCGCGCGTTTCATCAAGTTTTCTTGCGATTATATTTTGTTAAAGTATAGTATCTATAAATTTTTCATACAACGAGAAATGCACGTTTCGGAAAAATGGGAGGTGGAAAGCCGCGTTTACGAAAAAAGTGGTAGACTAGGGGCAATTAAGCCATACAAGAAGTTATAAGAGGATATGTATAAATTGCAATTTATGTAAATGGGTACCTAGACTATTTATTAGGGCATTGTCTGATGTCTCGGCCTTCCAGCGGCCAACAAAAGCGCATCACGCTTATCGCGGTTGTTACGTTGTCGTTGTCAATTTTATACAATGTACACAAATGAGACACATATATATATATATATACAAATGAGATACAAATACATAAAAATCAATAAAGAGCTTTAAATGGAAATGGTATAGATATCACACTTATAAGAAAAGGAAGGACCTTTTTCGGCACGTCATCGTTTTATGACATATCTTTATCATAGTCAAAAATATACATACAAACATAGACAATTGATTTTTATGTAGAAGCACCTAACAAAACATATTTTGAGGTTGCGATTTGATTTGGAATTGCGAAAGTGGAGAAAATTGCACTCTTTCATCTTTTTTTTTACGAAAAATACTATTTTGACAATTTTCATGTTCCCACTTCTCTGCATCTGTCATTTATTGTTGTAAAAATTCATTATTTTAGTGCTACAATATAAAGACTTTTCGCTTTCCAGCACTGTATGCAAAAAAGTATTTGTTATGAAATGACTGAAAAATAAATAAATATTAATGAAACAGTTGTCATTTATATGTAATTTACAGCGAAAAAATGTAGATCGAGTTAACTATTTTATTTTTCAAAATAACTTCATACTGTAAACGAATATGCTGTAGCTAATTAAATGAGGAATTTCTTTTTATTTGGAGCGTTTTTTTTTATAAAATATATAGAAAGTGAGAAAAAGGCCTTATAACACAAACATTATCATTAGTAAATACCTCTATAATTTAAAAAAAGATAAAATTTTCAACTGAACTAATCTTTATAATGCAAAATAGCCCTCATTTTAACTGGTCAATATATCTAAAATGGAAGATCTGATAAAACTGAAAAAAGTGCGTATTCATTATGTGCCTATTGCAAACCAACCACTGAAATTTGAATAACTTACGTTGGACAGTTTTGAAGATCTGCAAAAATATATTAAAGATTTTTACAATTAATTATTTTTATTTATTGGCTTTTATCATGATTAGAGAATATTATTTAGGTATTATGCAAATCACAACTTACACACTTTTTTATTTATTATGAAAATACCTACTTTCTGTATATTGTTGCCCTAATCGGGGCACGCTAATATACTAGTTAGGTAAATACTTTAAAACACTCATTATTGGAGAACCAATCAAAACAACTACTCTTCTAGCTAATACTGACGAAGTATTGAATTACATGATAGGATTCTTAGTATTTTAAAGAAAAAAAAAATATATTGAAAATACTTAAATCATTCATTTACATTTAGTCATTCACACTTTTTTATTTAATATGAAATTATCTACTTTTTGTATATTGGTACCTTAATCGGGTCACTCTAATATACTACTTAGGAAAACACATTGAAACACTCATTATTGGAAAACCAATCAGAACAACTACACTTCTAGCTAATACTGACAAAGTATTGAATTACATGATAGGATTCCTGGCATTTTAAGGCAAAAAAATATATTGAAGACGCTTAAATTATTTATTGAAATTCAGTCATTCACAAGAATTATTGAACCTTACTTACATTCTCTTTCAACTCTAGAAAAGTTGTACAAGTTTTTTCGAACTCGTTAGTTCTCATCAGCAGAGTATAGAAACATTCATTCATTATTTACAAGCTTATTCTTAATTTATTTTTTACAGTTAATTGAAGACCTAAGTGGATAAAGGTGTTATGTCACACTTTTAAAGTTTTGAGTAAATTGAACAAAACGGTTTTGAGTTAGAACTTATTTATTTTGTCTTCGATTCAAATGAATAATACCTCATAAAATAGATAAAAACTATCTATTATGTTCTTTTGTTTACACTAATATTAAAGAAAAATATCAAGCTGTTATGAAATTAGATTTTTCTGTCCAAAACTGTGTACATCCACTAAAATTACTGGTTGTATGTATGACATGGCGCCTTTATAATTAAAAAGTTTCTATAAAATATTACAAATTTAGAATTCACCGTTTATTGGGTGTTAAATCTATATCAGGGGTGTTAAAAAATTGCATAAAGTAATTTTTTTTAAAAATGCCACATAACACCTTTATCCACTTAGATCTTCGATTATTTTTATTTATTTGCTTTTTCTATGAGATTTTTGAGCCAACTTATAAAATGTCAAAACAAAGATATATACAAGTTTATAGCTTATTATCTTTCATTCCGAGGTGGAATCCCTATATGACTGGATTACAAGTATTTCCCGCGTATTAAAATAAAAATTATACTGTTAATTGCAATAAAATCTTATGATTAGGTTAGCCTACAAAAAGATTATGATGGAGAAGGTACAGAGTAATCAACTTTTAAATAGCTATAAAATCGTTATTATAGAGATAGAGAGTAGAGAGTTAATAAAAAAAACATGTTATCTGATTTTCGATAAAGTTTTATGTCTCACCTTCAAAATTGTTACAATTATTAAAACTATCCGGAAAACAACGTTTTTAACAACATTTATTTGAACGAAACCTTAAATTTTAATGGCTTTTAATGGTTAAAACATGTAGGTACGTTGCACATTGGGGATTTTTGTAGCAAGTAGTCCCAAAAACGCCTAAAGCCTGTCAAAGTTGACCAACACAAATAATTTCTTTTTTAAATTTTCCTTAGAAAATTTCTAAACGACCCCTCACGAGCTTTTTTAATAAAAATTACTCTGCATTAATAGAAGTTGGTTTACATTTTGATTATTGATGTAAGAAATTGCTTTTTTTCTTAAACCTCAGTGAAATCGATATTATAAGTGATAAGAAATCAAAATAAAGCTATAAGAAATTTAAAAAAACGCTTAGTGCAAATTTTACATGTTTTCTTATTGCTTATAATATAGATTTTACTGAGTTTTAAGAAAAAAAGCCATTTTTTACATCAAAAATCAAAATGTAAATCACCCAAGTAGCACAAGGAGTTGTATTTTGGTCATCATAATATTATAGTAGCTAAAAAGGATGGCTAAGGTTATAGTGGCGATTATCAAAACTGAATTATTACGTTCTGAAGACGGTGACGAAAATGGGGAATCATATCTCGGTCATCAAAACGCAACTGGAGCCAAATGGCCATAACGCAAGTGCAACTCATTTGGCTCTCTTTTTGATTTTTGTGGCTGCTTTATTACTAGCTATGAAATGGCTCTTATGGCGAAAGGGGTGATGTATCTACTTCACCGTGACTGAATCATGACTTTTTAGGCATAAAATAAAACAAGAACACTATTATGGTCATCTTTTGGCTTTAAGCAGGTGTTGTTAGATAAAATGGAGCTCCATCATACTTATAGTTTGTTCATCTTTAAAATTATATGCATGTGTGGTCAATCAAAAGGGTTAAATTTTATCAACGCACGAATTTTTTCTGTAAACTTATATAAATACTCATAAAAACAAAGGAACATCCAGAAATCTCAAAATTTTAGGTAAATTAAATTAATTTGAAATATATACATATAAACATTTTGAAATTTCAAGAAGCACAATCGATGGTAAGATTATTAAAACTTATTAAAATATCGAATTACTAAATCAAAACGTTATTTTATAGGCATAATTAATAAAGTATTTAAAATGAACCTAATGGCCGTCGTTCGGGTTCTTCTTGATTTATCGAAAACATGGCGGCAAGTTGTCATCATTTGGCATATGCTTTCGCTAATGATGCTAGAAATAAGCCAGAATATGACTGTAAAAGATCTAATAAACTTTTTTCGTCAAATGCAAATTCAACCTGACATATCGGCCAGACTATTACCAGAAAATTGGTTGAAGTGGTTAGCAAGTTTTCGCATCAAAATACGGCTAAACTATGAGACTCTTTTTTACGTTTCTTTTAACTGCCTTTGTGTGGAACGGGTTACTTTGTATTTTGACCTTTGTTTCTTCAACGTTTTTACATTTCCTTTCTCCAACCAAATTAAAATTTGTTACTAAAGTTTCTGAAAATGTATTGCGTGGACGAAACCATCGAGGAGCAAATTTGCCTTAGTGCACTTCCTTCAAGTTGGATAGGTAGTAAATAGCCAACTGTACTGGTCAAATACAAAAGCATATATACATTTTTGACTAATCCGCAATCAAAATCGGACTCAAAATACTCCCAGCAACCGTGTACAATAAAAATTAATAATAGTAAAATGTTAATGATAGCTAGAGTCATAGAAAATGGAATGTCTGCATTCTTGGACACTGATGCAGAAGACACTTTCACTGTAATAATCTAAATCTTTATATTAATTCATGCTTTTTTAGACTCAATCGTCAACGAAAACACCCCGTGAAAAGTGTTATGCCCCTGTATAATTACCTAATCTTTGAACTTACTTTTAGGCGACATTCCTGTTCCAATAATACGTGAACTCTGCCTATATTTTCTTTTACATTTTATTCTTATTTTTCTGTTGATATAAAACTTATTTTCGTATGTATAAAATTTTCAACATTACCAATACTTGTTTTTAGGTTATATTTTTATCTTGCCGTTTGGCCTCAATTTAGATTTTAATGTGTACAAAATTACTTCTAAAATAGTCATTTAATAAAGATATTTTTTTTCATTATTGTTTCAGTCATGATTCTGTAATAATAGCTAAGAAAACCGCTAGAATAAAGCCTAACTAATATAGTCATGTTTAGGCTAATTTCTTAGTAATAGTTTGGATATCAACAATATATTAATAATAAAAACCATGTCAACATATTCCAGTCATTTTTATAGCTAGAATGGCAGTATTAGGACTTAACATTGTTGCTATTTAATGACTTGCTCACATATGACATCTTGAAAACGACTTTATAACCAAACTTGCATGGCGATATTATGGCTACTAGTAATGACTAAAAAGAGATCATCATGACTATCTCGTTTTTAAATTTTACGCTAAACTACGACTAAAATAAGATGACCAAAATATAACAAAAGCCGTTGAAACGTTTTAGTGGCCTCATTTTGGTTATCTCAGCTGAATAGCATATTTGTGCTACTTGGGCAACTTCTATTAATCAGAATAGTATTGATCAAAAAAGCTCGTGAGGGATCGTTTAGAAATTTTCTAAGTAAAATTAAAAAAAATATATTTGTATTGGTCGACTTTGACAGGCTCTAGGAGTTTTTGGAACTATTAACTACAAAAAGCCCCAATGTGTGCCGCGCCGGGGCCAAATCGAGCCAGCTTCAAACCCAGGAGAACTATTGCCTAGTCAACCACATAACTCGCTCTAAAATACTCCGCTCCCGTGCTTGGTAACTACAATATACAGACAGACACTGATTATTCTAGTTGAACTGATTGATATAAATGCGCAAAATAAAAATGTATTTCGATTCATACTTGAAGAAGAATAAATAAATTTGTGTCTGAAGTTATAATGATGCATTTGGGGCCAATGAGGGTCCTTATAAATCCCGTATTGTCCGAAAGTCAAAATATAAAACTCATAAAAAATAGCCCCTTAGAAATGTCCTTGACATTAACGAAAACGAGTTTGATGATTTTACTGAAGCGGCTCATAAACAAGCCAGCTATATCCATGTTAGACAGATGTTTGAATTCTTACTAACCTAAATTTGCACTGTTTTGTACGACATTAGAAAGCGAAAATATTTAACAATAATTACCCTTGTTTGAAGCACGGACTCACTGACTTTTTCTGCATGAGAAGAATATTTTATTGTCTGCTGCTCAGGAGTACAGAACGTGCCCGTCATTTAAACGATATATTGTACCTATCAGTTATAGTATATTATTGTCATGTCATCATTATCGACTGTATACGTTCTAAATTTTCGTAGTCAAAGAAAAAACTATACTCTCTGACAGTGATGGATGGTGGAATTTGGAGAAGTGGAATTACAAAAATGAATAAAATTATAACTTTTTTCCTACAAATAGTTTAAGTGCACTTAGACAAAAAAGTAAATTATTAGAAAATCAATTGGTCCTGAATGGATTTTCCTAAAAACTTTGTTAATGGATTTCTATAATCATAAATGATATTCTCTACTTTTTTGCCGGTAACTCTTTTTTTTTTTTTGGAACTCCAAAATATTCGTTTTACTAAAAAAATACTGTTTTGAAAATGTTATAATTAGAAATATTTTGGTTATAGTCCGGGAGACAGGGACCTTTTGGAGTTAGTCATTTCATTAAGGCTGATTTTCATTTATATAATAGTTTATTGCGTACACATACATAAAACGGCGGTCAACTATTCAGAAACGGTAGAGGTAGGTGCTGGAGCGTCTTCCACGCGTAAAAAAAATATTTATTTTGAATGTACCTATTTGTTCAGAAATCTGAATGTATTATTTGGTCAAAAGAAGAGATTTTTCTTGGTATGAAACAATATATTTATTCGTGAAAACTAAAGCAAAATCTTGATCAATGTCTTTAATTTGAGATGACGATAATCAAATCAAAAACATTCGCTTTGTAAATATAAACTATGCATAATTTCAACTTAAAAATGTATTACCCTTGGGAGTAAATATTATATACATTTGAAACAATAATATAGTTCTTATTTTGAATATATGCATATATGATCAAAAAATTGAGAATATCATATATTTAACTTAAATAGGGTATAATCAAATTGAGGTAACAGATAAAAACTATACATAGTTTCAAGTTAAAAATGTATTAGCTTTAGAATAAACATTACATATATTTGAAGTAAATAGTAGAATTCTTTGTTTCTTTATTGAAAAATTTAAGAAAAGTAACTACTTAACTTGAGAGCAGTATATTCAAATCGAGACATTTATATTCTCAATATAAAACTATGCATAATTTCAACTAAAAAATATTTTACTTTTGGAACAAATATTATATAAATTTAAAACAAGCTAAAATTCTTTCTTTGAATATATGCATATGTTTAAAAATTTGAGAATATCATATATTTAACTTAGATAGAGTATAGTCAAGTTGAGATATTCATATTCTATATTGAGTACTATATATATATTTTCAGGTTAAAAATGAATTAATTTATATAAGTTTTAAATAAATAGTAAAATTCTTTGCTTCATTAAATACATTTATTAAAAAAAAATTAAAATGACAACTACTAAACTTGAGATAATTCTATTAAAGTCGGGGAATCCATACTCCAAATATACAATTATGCATAACTGCAACTAAAATTGCTTTACTCTTGAAACAAATGTAATGATTTGAGACAATATTTAAATATAACACATTTTTTAAATTTAAAGGTATCATATATTTAACTTATACAGAGTATAGTGACAGGGGCGGCATAAGGGCCGGGCAACCCGGGCGTCTGCCCGGGGCGCCAAATTGAGGGCAAATAATATCAAGTAATTCAAAAATGTAACGCAAATATGTTTGTTTAGCTCTGAGACACCTCACTACTCACATCTCAAGCTTCCTCTCCTATTATTGACTGATACGGAGTTTATCATTAAAGATTTTGCATAATTGAAGGCAGGCAACGTGCACTTTTCATCCGGAAAAAATTCAGAATATTCAGAAAATTGTTATACCAACATTAGTTGCATATGTTTCATATCTTTTACAGTTTATAAATAAATAAATGGCAATTTGTTTTGTATGTAATATTATAACAATACGAAGGAACCTTCCTCTAAGTACACTTGTGTCGGGAGTCCTCTCACTATAATAGCGTTCAGATGGTGTGGACAACATTTATACTTTGTACAAATTAATTATTATTAATAATATGTTGTAAATGCACATTGATGTGTAAACATAAATTACTTGGGAATCGTTTATCGAAATGCAACAAGAATATCTTTTTATTTTTAATGATATGAAAATATTTTTTTCACAAGAATTTTTATAAATATGTAAAAATAAAAAAGTTAGAGGTAAAATATTGATAGCCACCCCCTAAAACTACCCCTTAAACAGAGGAGAGAGTTTGACTGGTACTATGTAAATTGATGCCCATATCTAAATTTAAAATATGACCTATATATTTTAAAGCGATAGGAAACACATTGCTGAAAAACTGATATTTGTAATCCCCCTTTAAAGAGGTATAATTTCCTTATTGTCTATTTAGAGTACCTTTATTTTTGGATGTATTATCAGCCACATAAATATATCCAGAGACAATTTTGGACCATTGTATATACAAGGTTCTGTTAGTCCATGTGTTAAGTTAAAAAGTAGAGTGTTCGCTTGGTCCGAAAGGATATCCTTGCACTTTAGTACGTAGTACGTCCGTGAAATTTCTGTGATTATCTCAGGGAGGGGCGCCAAAAAGTGCTCCCGCCCGGGTGGAAAATTTACCTTGAGCCGCCGCTGTATAGTGAAGCCCTCTCCAAGTTCACGGTAAATGTTGGTAGATGGATCTGCTTACAATTCGCTAACTTAGTCTTACCACAGGCACAGGTGAGAGTGTTCGCTCGGAAATTCGTATAAGCAATCAAAATATGAATGCTCCATCGCAATATCATCAATATCATAGACTTTCTGGAATCATCAGGGGGTCAAATGATGAACGAATAATTAAATAGTTAATTCTTGCTGTCGACAAAAACTTGATTTGAAAAATTAATTTCAAAAGGAAACAATCCTGATTTTTAAATTTAAATAAATATTAATTTTTATTTGAACTACAAGAGATTATACACAAATAAATTATAATATTGATATAAAAATAATCTTGTGTTAAATTGAGACCAGCTATTTTTTGGATTAAATATAATATATTTAATTTAAAATTACGTGTATTCTTAGTTTAATTTGATTTTTAGTTTGATCTAAAAAAATCAATATTATTGTTTTAAATAAGAGGTAATTTTTAACGTAACATACAATTTATTTACAAAGAGTTAATACAATTTTAAAGGAAATATATTGAGGAGTTCATTTTAAAATAAGGGATAGTGTTGAAACAACAAAACTAGGATTTTTAATTTTAAATAAATTAAACGGTTAATTTAATACTACGTACTTATCTAGTTAAGGATAACATAGCCCCACAAAAAAAAAAGAAGTTTAGACCAGCGAACCAGACCCATGTATCCCCATGTATCTTCGGTCGCTAAATCCGAATCCGAGGTTAAAAAAATTTGTACACCCCCAAAATCTTTAGCTAGAGCCAAAAAACACTGTACTGGGGTAAAAAGAATATTAAGCTACGAGAATAGTTGTTACATCCTAATTGATCGAATTATACAAATTAAGGTTAAACAGCAGCGTACATACAATATATATGAAACACACCCCCAGTGAGGGGCGAAAACTAGCCTCCATTTATAAAAAAAATCGATCCAAAACAGTAATGACTGCTGAAACTGCATCATATCCGATGTAACCTTCATAAACTACCCCTATAGGGTTGAGAACAACCACCTCTAAGTTCAAAGGACACAAAACAAGAGAATTCGTAAAATCCAACAGGATTTCTATTTTGCATAGTACTCTAAAATAGAACTAGAAATTTACGTACCATCAACGCCCTACAGTGTCAACCCTCAGATGGTGTGAAAACTCCCCTTTTGTAAGATTTATCTATAAAAAGTTACAGTGACTTCTATAAAAATTCGAAATACCTGCGTTGTGTGGAAGTGAGAAGAAACTAGACTATGTTCGACGCTCTGCTTGAAAATCACCCCCATGGGGTGAAAGGAAGTGTGCATCACAATTTTTGCTAATTATAGCATCCATAAAAATGTAAATCTGGTTAGTTTCTCTTTGTTTTTCCAGCATTCTACGGATATAGGGATGGCATCTCGCAACCCAGTGGGGGTGGTTTTCATGCACAGCGTCGAACATAGTCTCACTTCCACACAACGCAGGTGTTTCGAATTTTTATAGAAGTCACTGTAACTTTTTATGGATAAATCTTACATAGGGGGTAGTTTTCAGATCATCTGAGGGCTGACACTGTAGGACGTTGATGGTACGTAAGTTTCTAGTTCTATTTTAGAGTACTACGCAAAATAGAAATCCTGTTGGATTTTACGTTTTCTCTTGTTTTGTGTCCTTTAAACTTAAGGGTGGTTGTTCTCAGCCCTATAGGGGCAGTTTATGAAGATTACGTCGGACCTGACGCAGTTTTTTATCTTTAACAAAACTTAGACATTTTGAGCTTTTTCAGCAGTCATTACTGTTTTGGATCGATTTTTATAAATGGGAGCTAGACATGAAACACACCCGCCCATCACTGGGGGGTGTGTTTCATATCTATTGTATGTACGCTGCTGTTTAACCTTAATTTGTATAATTTGATCGATTAGGATGTAACAACTATTCTCGTAGCTTAATCTTTTCTTTTTACCCCAATCCAGAGGTGTTTTCTGGCTCTAGCTAAACATTTTGGGGGTGTACGAATTTTTTTGACCTCGGATACATGGGTCTGGTTCGCTGGTGTGAACTTTTTTTTTTGTGGGGCTGTGTAATCTTAAATAAATTGTACTCTTCATTTGAAATATTGATCTTATTCATTATATACAAACTTATAGTTTATTTGGATTGAAGCATATTTATTCAAATTAAATATACTTTTTTTGTGTGTAGTCAACTCTTAAAATGGCGGTGGATTGGTGGATGATATGTCCGCTGCTCATATAAACATGTTGATTAAAAGTTTAAATTTTAGTAATTTCCTCAAGATTCAAATTTTGTTATATAACAATATGTATAATATATTTGACGAAAAATTGAGTCAGCTGATGGTAAGAGGGGAGAGAGGTCGTCAGCTGACGCCATAAACATTGTAGTTCGCGCCAGTCATATGTATCGAGCATCGCGCATTGTCTTCATAACAAAAGCTGACAGCTTTTCCCTTATGACAGACGCAGCTGATCATTAGTTGTATTCATTATTTTTAATACTGTATTATATATTTCAATAACAGTTTTTTTTCCTATTTAATTAATAGAACTTTCGCGCTTATCGTTTCTCTGATATAAACTTGTCCACACGAACAGGGAATACTGTAAACTCCTGGAGAATTAAGGTCTTCTAATGACTGGTATTTAGGAAACCATTGTCCGATTTTCTGTCTTGCATTGTAGATTACTTTGACGTTCTTCTTATTTAGAATTCTTCCGATTCTGTCTGTAAAACCTTGTATATATGGTAGATAAGTAGTCGCCGCATGTTTCTTTTCTTCTATCGTACAAACTAAATTTTGTTTCCTGAAGGCATTTTTTATATACCTGGATTCATGTCCAGTTTTTGCAGAGAAGTCTTTAAAATCTGGTATTCCTCTTGGAGATGTTCTCCTTCACATATTAATAGTAACCAACGACAAATGATCATTACCGGTTCACAAAAACATTTCCTCCCTAAAAACAACATTTGAAGAAAACGAATAAATATTAGAGCTTATCTTAAACACCCTGGACGCCGCCGATCAGAAGACGACCACTTTCAGGAGTGAAGTTAAAACAGATCTAAACCTATTAACACAAATATCTAAAACCATGAAATCGAAATTTGGTGAAATATTTTTAGATACAAAACGATATAAGCGCAGAATACTCAACAGTTTCGGCTCAATCTTTAAATCAATAATCGGAAATTTAGATGCCGAATACGGTCAATACTATGCTGATTGCATCAATAAATTAAACAACGACGAAAACTAACTGGAGAATCTAAATCTAAAATTAAAAATCAAATTTCAGTCACTACCTCCGTTATCAAGAATTTCAATTTAACTATTCAAACACTTCAGATTGATGAAGAAATGTTTAACAAAAACTTCAAAGAAATCGATCGCACAATTCAAACTATGACAAGTCACGTCGAAACCATGGAAATAAAATTAATATTCTTACATTATTGCGAACAATTAATGGCAAGTTATTTTTACATCGAAGATAATTTAAATGATGTTCTAAATGCAATAACATTTGCATGTTTAAAAATCATTCATACGTCAATCATCAATTCAACAGACTTAATTTATTCCTTACAGGAAATTTCACAGAATTTGCATAAAAATACCTACTGCTTTCAATAAATCAAAAGTTGCTCAATATTTAGATATTATGGAACTCCAAGCTTTTCAAACTGATTCGAGTTCAGTCTTTGTTTTAAAGGTACCTTTAGTAGACCCACAAATATACACAGCCTATCAATTATATCCTATCCCCAATTCGATAATAGAACTGGTTTACATCACTTATTATCAGTATCACAAAAATTTATCGCGAGAAATAATGATTCTTTAATGTTCTTACCCATCCCGGATCTAGATGAGTGCAAACAACATTACATGGGAACCAAATTATGTTCCAACCTGTTCGCCTACCTGATAGATAACAATGCCATATGTGAAGCAAGACTCTTCAAAAACCTCATGAACCTATCTCAAAATTGTCAAATCTCATTCATAATCAGTCAAGGATACAACGTACAAAAACTCCAAGAAAACACCTGGCTAGTCATCATCGCAGAACCATTACATGTTACCGTTAATTGTCCGAAGAGAAATTGAAAATCAGAAGTCATCATAAAAACTGTTACGCCTTTGTTGGTATTACCAAAATCCAGGCCAGTTCCAACGAAGTGTTAGATGTTAAAGACAAAACTCAACTACCAAATTTAAAACCATTGAAATTAAATAATTTAAGCATAGAAGACCTCGAAATTGCGAAACACAAATTAGACCAATATTCCAAGGATTTAGACGACCTCATTAACGAACCCTACGTGACATAACACATCTCGTGGTTCACGTACTTCACTATAACCTTAGTAATTTTCCTTATCCTCCTCTACCTGTTCTGCAAATGCAGAAAAAGAAGCCAAAGTTAGCCCTTGTTCATGCATCACACGGTTCACCTCCATCTCCACCGATGCCAAGAAAAACATTCAAAAGTTTCAGCAGTATCTTACCTCCGAGGAGAAGACCCAGTATCAAAAGAGAAGAAACCGAAGAAGTCGAACTAACTTAAAGACATTTTAAATTGTTACCAATTTATTGATTTCATGAATTACTTGTCATGATTAATATTAATTTATGTTTGTATGTACATCTTTAATATTCTTATATACTATTTGCATTTTATATTTTACAATTTTATCATTTTCATTTTATTATTATTTTGCTTTTATATTTTACAAAAGTTGCTGAATAATCACCAACTTTTTTAATAAGGGGAACGTGTTATTTAATATTTGGTACACCGTATAAAACTTGTACGACACTTTTATTCCTTTTTAAACTATCTCAGCATATCATATTTCAGCTACGTGTTGTTAACGAATTCCCTCATATTATTTATAGCTGATATGTAAATATCACATTTTCTTGTGGCCTGTCTTCTGAACAATACTAATGCTGACTAAGTACAGCCAACCGAGGATATAAATTAGTACTCAGTTCATATACTCATGTATTATATTATAATTTTCATTCCAAGAGTAAACGTTGACTCTTCTTAATTTAATAAAAGTTTTTAAAAAGTCTTTAATGTAAATCGTGATCTAACATATATTCAAGGTTGTACAGGTAGAATCAAATTAATCAAATTAGTATACAATACGAAACAGAAAATTGAACAACAGTTTCCTAAATGCAAGTCACCAGAAGAACTCGATTCTCCAGGAGTTTATAGTATTCCCTGGTCGAGTGGACAAGTGTACATCGGAGAAACTAAAAGGCATATAAACACTAGGCTCAAAGAACACATCAGTCATACAAAAAAGAAAAATATCACTAAATCTAAGGAAACTGCACATTGATTAAAATTCAAAGAGACCAAAAGACCAGCCCACACTAGAAATGACTGGCCGAGGGGGTATAGAGAAGCTATAGAAATAGACAAACATCCAAATAATATCAACCGTGACGCCGGCCTACAGCTACCGTTGACATGGAAATGTCAAAGGTTCCGGATCACTAACCACACGTCGTCAACGGAACTAATCCCCGCTTCCTTAAGAACTAATATAAATAGAGGAGCTCCAACCACCAGAGTTCAGTTTGGAAAAAAGCCACGGTAAGATGGTTGAAACGTCAAGCATTCAAAATGTCCAACGCAGAAGAAAACTCGAAAACCAGACTACAAGTCATCACCAGCTCTGTGAAAGCCTTAGGACTAAAATACAGATCTAGTGTTTAAAAGTTAAATAAAATAACAGCTCCAAAATGGCCGAATTAATAATAAAGTCATAAAAGATCTAAGAATATTAATACACATTTTATATCAAAGCTCAAATACTATAGCATAGGTGTCTTTAATACTTTTGATAACTCAAGTGTCATAAAAAAAAAATGGTGGTTCTAGAATGACCATATGATGTTGATCTATATGATCAATTTTAATACCTAAATCATGCAATATGCAACAAATTAAGAAAAAAAATGTATGAAATTATAAATATTCAATTAATAAAGCTAAAATATATTAATATGAGAGTTTGTTAATTAATTTTAAAGTGTGTTTTAAATAAATAAAAAACGTTTATTTTATCAAAGTACAATTTGTTAAACAATATCTAATAACATGTATCATAAGGGAAATTCGACATTTATTCTCGTTTCAATCTTCGTCTTCCTCTTTTTCATAGACGTCTTCTATAGAACACAACCTTATATTTTCATGTAAATCGAGTCTGCTGAAGGCTCGTGTAAGCTTGACTATATAGTTGCAGTTTGTAGCGCTTGAGAGGGCGCTTAATATTTTTCAAATTACACTTGTAATTTTGAGTTAAATGAAAAAAAAAAAACGAGAAGTATTTTCAAGATAGTGAATGCAGTTTTTTTGTCCAATTTTAAATAGCTATAATACTGTCTAGGAACAACCGATCGAGACCTTTTAAGAAATAAATTCGAGATAATTCCATCAGCTTCAATTAAGGTTCAATGACCTACATTCCCAAGACGTGTATTTTTGAGTATTTTGCAAAATCACTTAAAATATTTCTAGAGATGGGTAATGGGAGTTTCCCAAAATAAACTTTCCCTGAATTTTGGAAACTTTCAAATATTCAAATATTCTTATTGAAAACTTTAATTAAAAAAAAATTGTTTCGGGAACTTTCAATTGGAAAATTTCCTTTTAATATCTCTGAATATTTCTAAAAAATTGTATTTTTAAACAGGTGTAACAAAAAACTAAATGGTAATAATGAAAATCCCTTTTTATTGTATTAACATACTTAAAAAAAAAATTGACTTCTTTTGTACTAATTAAAGAATTCTTTTTGGTAATAATTACAATATTTAGGGTTTTTTTTCTATAACTTTTACCAGAATCAAGTGACAATAGAAGACGCTGTAATTAAGAACGCGGTTGATCTCATTTTAAAAATAAATAATTGAATACTTTATTTCACAATAGTTTGTGATATTTTCTTTCTTTGATAAAATGATTGTTCATAACAAATTTGAATAAAAGTATGTTTTTTCTTTCTAAAAAAGCATGACTTTTTACGTTATACGCGTCTGAAATTAAGATTGCAGCGCCTGTGCAGTTGACATCGGAACTAATTCCTGTATGATAGGTGTTTTGTTTACATTCAAATCTTTGTATTTTCGGTGATTCAAAAGGTATTTTATAAATAAATTTCAATGAAAATATATGTATAGCAATTGATTTTATTAAAGCGATATAAATAATAAAAAAATCTTGCATAATTCAGCTGAAATACCAAAAAGAAGAGCTAGTGTAACATGAGACAAATTACATTTTAATTTAGAAAATAGTAAGACAATTCTCTCTTTTAATGTTAATCTAGGAGCTAAACAGACTGCACAACGCCACAACCTCCACTATTGTGTCCAGGAGTTTAAAACTGTTAAGTCCAGTAAAACTGTTCAGCTTACTATCTGTTGTTAACAGAGTACACAACGTAAATACTTCTGGAGTATTTACTTGAACTTGGAAGTCACAAAAACTTTTTAGTCCAACATAATCAGGTTGTGCCTGTAGTACTTGCAATAAACTCTCATCTTCTTGGGTATTTTCATTTTCTTCACAATCACACTGATCGTCGAATAGTCGTTTCGAGGGCCGTTTCTGGCAATCACAAGCCTTCTTTGAAATCGTTCAGACCTATTGGATGATCCAGGAATGGCATCATTATCACTGATGGGATTGCTGTTTTTTTCAAGATTTTATTTTTTTTACTGTTTTCTAAAAATAAGACAATGTCTATTTAACCTTAACCTCAACATACAATAAATACCTCCTTGATAAAAATAATCATCTTCTGTGAAATGAAGTGAACAAACCTTCATGTCTACATGTACTTTGTCACTGGCTTTCCCAAAACTGTTATCCATCTTCACGCGGTGTTTGCCGGCTTCAGGAAACAAATGTTGTTTTTTTTTTGCCCAAGACGAACACTGAGGAACTGAACAATATTGATTCATATTGTTTTCAATTTTAATTGAATCCAATCGACAATAAAAAGAACGCAAAGCGATTATGACACAAGCAAACAATGAAAGTTTTCACTTGTCATCTCACACAAAGTAGTTCATAATCGACACTGTAGGTGGCGTATCGCTTATTTTGAATCGCATATAGATTATTATTTTTCAGGAAAATAATATATGCCAATTAATTTATTACTTTGAAAGCTGCAAAAAAAAATAATAGAATTTTTGAATTTGCTTTCAAAGAATTATGGAAATCTTGTGGGGCAGTTTTCTTGAAAACGGTTGGAATTATCAAGGTCTCTCAACTGTATCCTTTTTACTTAAAAATGACGCCTGTATAAAATTTTCTAGTCAAAAGTATCATAACGTTTCGTCAAAAAAAAAATAGGAAAAATATTCACCATTAAGTGTAGCCTCTACGGTCTACCGCAATGTGATACATTATTACACAATTATTTCTTAGCTTAAAAAATGTTTCTTTACCAAATTTGGAGAAGATCGGTCGACAGGTTGTTGAGTTATTGCAAAACAGAAAAAAATTCAACTTTGATACACTGTACCTTCTTCCACATCAATATAATTTACTAAATCATATTTAGACATATCCTGGTCCAAAGAATTTGCCCTTCAACTATGTCCATTATTAATGGTCCACCCTGTATATTTAAAGGTTTCTGAAGAAGTATACACCAACATGCACATACTTGTATCGTGTTACAGAGATGCTTCAATTTCAGTAATTATTTCACTGTGGCACTTTAATATATTTTTAGGGTCCACAAATGAATGTTGTGAGTAAAATTTTATGAAAAACATAGTAACAGATTGACACTGTTATTTATATAAATTTAAATAGAGGTAGATTTTCTGTACGAATGATAACATAATTAATAAAATTTGAAGATTCAATTTTAAGATTATATTACCTGTTTCTCTGAAGCTACGAAAATAAACAATATGTAAATTGCGTGCGTGTCCTGCAAGAAACTTAAGTTTTAATTTAACAACGCTATTAATTTCATTTTCGGAAAACCCGAGATGAAAGGTATACTTATTCGCATCCGCAATGACCAGAAACCCCAACAAAGCGAACCGGACAGGCTGGATCTTATGAAATCTTCATAATAGGTTTATGCGTCAACAAGCAACGGTTTTAATCTGATATCCTCAAGTGCCGAAATTTACCATTCAATTATCTACGATTTATATAAACATCCCGTTTTATATATTAAGTTAATATGGGTATAATAACTGCTAAATTCTAAATTATTTTCACCGTATAAAGGCAAATTCTCTCTTGGCAGAGAAAATTTTTATAGGATTTCGCAACTAGCAGAAAAAGTAATAATTTATAAAAAATCAGAAAAGATAATCTATCTATGAAAATATTTAAAGAAAAACTATCTATTCAATAAAAAATGAAGATCTAATTAAAATATTAATTTTTATTTAACCTTTATTATGAGCTATTTGGAAGGACATAAAGTCATTCACAAGATATTTAAATCGCGAATCAAAAAAAGTTTTAAATTTTTTTCGTATAAAAAAATGAAGCTTTTGCATTTCTTTTTTATTTTTTATGAAACTTTTTTTAAATAGTTCCGATTCATGATTGAAATGTCTTGGGAGTGGCTTAGTATGCTTTTAAAAAGATCACAACAAGGGCGAAAAACGTTTCAAGGGCTAGGTGATTGAAAGAGGTAGAATGACAGGTTATTTTCAAGGTGTTTTGTTGAATTTTTTTTAAATACATTCATTTTAGTGTTCTTTGCGAGTTGTCAGAGAATTACAAAAACTAAAAATTGATACTGTAATTGAATTCTCATTTTTGATTGAATAGATAGTTATTTTGTAAATAAATTTATTTATAGAGTTTATTAATTTATAGTTTAACCAAAAGTATTAAAAGAATACAAATATTTGAAATTAATGTTTTCATAGATAGAGTATCTTTTTTGATTGTTCATAAATTACTTTTTCTGTTGCTTGCGAGGTCTTATAAAAATATTCTTTGCTGTAAGTAGAAGAGAACAAAACAATTTATTTTCAAACATTCTATCATTATCCACAATCTAATATTAATATTCCAATAATTAAATTATTTCTGTTGTAACTGGCATTTACTGCTACAGATGTATATCTGAATCGAAATCAAAATATACTACCAGCAAATTAATTTTGACGCTTTTATTAAAATAATAAAAAAAAATTCATAAAACTTATTACATGGTGACAACACACTTGATGATAAAGTAAATAAAGTATACACTAAAAATTGAAGAAATAATACAATGAGATCGTTTTGAACAACAACAACTTACTTTATATCAACAAATATTGTTTTGAAAATGATGTTTGTAAGAACATCATTTATTCCAGCATAACTAGATTTTTATGTTTAAAAACTACACAGGTTTACAAAAAAAAAACGTCCGATCAATGGGATTTCATTACCGTACTTCGAAGGTTTTTGACATGCTGAACACGATGCAGTAGTCCATTTTGCGCCATCACGTCAGGATTTCGAGAAAACTAAACCTAAAAGTGCTAAAAATACCTTTTTCGTTCATGCACAAATTAAATCACTCAATATTTTGGGCTGAATTTTGTTACTCGGGAGTTTTTGGGGTCGCTGATCACGAATCTGAAGTCAGAATTTAATAATTTCTAAATCCAAGATGGCGGATCCAATATGGCAGATGCTAAAATCCAGAAATTCGTCAAAATTTGAAGATTGTGGCCCAAAACTTATTACTCGGGGGTTTTTGGGGTCGCTTGAGTGAATTAATTTGTGCATGAACGAAGGTGAAAAAGGTATTTTTAGCACTTTTAGGTTAAGTTTTCTCGAAATTCTGACGTGATGGCGCAAAACGGACTACGGCATCGTGTTCAGCACGTCAAAAACCTTCGGGGTACGGTAATGAAATCCCATTGGTCGGACATTTTTTTTTGTAAACCTGTGATTAGTCAATACTGCTAAATGAAGTAATTTGAATTTAATTGTTTTAATCAAGAACTTGTACGTCTGTCGAGAAAAACGCAAGAGACCGTATTCATGTAGAATTGACCAGGCTAATCAGAAAAAATATCCACATGGAGAGATGTCAGTGGCATATTACTTTTTTGGTAAAAAATATCAGAGGACAAGTTTGCAGGGACACTGGTGGACAGATAAAATAACTTTCCTAACTAAAATATGTGGTTTTATATCCTATTAACACACACCAAAACTGAAAACTAATGGAAGCATTATACTCTTCACCGATTTACTTATTATTTACTTATTATATAATTGTTATACATTCTATAGGATACTACTCGCATTTTTCTTGTAAATAATGTTAGTTTTTGAATATTCTAAATTTTGTGATACCAACTGTTGTGAAAAAAAAATGAAAAAAAAACCCTGTCAGGGATTTGAACATAAGACCTTTGGATTGCAAGGCAAGCAAGTAATAACAAGTTTATTAAAATGAAACTTTAGCCACTCTGCCACCATACATCACTGCAAAAATTGAATGTCTGTAATATATATCATTCCATAATTATATTTCAAAGGATTAGATATATTATTAAGAAATACATATATTAGTAAAATGTATAAACAAAAAAAAATAATATATAGATAATAACATTTCGCAAGATTTCTATTAGTGACAAAAATTAAGATTTTTTAAAATTTAAATGATTAATAACTTTTTTATTTACTGATTGATTTTTTTCAAAAACAACAGAGTTCTTCCTCTAGCTAACGCTAACTTACTTTCCAAATTTCAATACAATCGGACTTTTCTTTCTTAAGTTATCGCGCTTAAAAGAAACGTAACGGACGGACAGACGGACATTTTGAAAGTTGTTCAGAATTCGTTCACTAACATAATGGAATGAAATTTTTTCTCTACGAGCGATATTTACTGTTTTAGAAATGTGTCAATCAAATGAAATATACTGTTTGTTTTTGCGAAGAGTATAATGATATCTAAAGTACTTTCTGAGATATTAAAAAATAACGACTTCCTTTATGTTACTTATTGGTGTAAAAAAAAAGTGAAAACTCCATGTATTTTAAATGGCAATTTTCAACACGTCGGTGGCATGTGTTAAAATTTTCTATTAAACTGTGGATTTGTGGGGATTTTTTTTATTTATGTGGATTACTTTTTTGGGGTGAGACCAAAAAAAATCGTCACAACCCCATATAAGGTATTAGGCTAGTAGGTATTGACTAGCAATTTATTAAATTTATATAGTTTTTAAAGGACTAGGTTAGAAAATAGATACTTTACTACTACCAGACCTGTAAAATCATTATTGTCCGGACTAGTACTGTGTAATGCGTCACGCTGTGACAGAAAAATCAACCAGAAAATTTTTCAGTTGGTCGAAGAAAAAACTACTGCAGGTTGTATTATTGGAGATGGGTACTCTCACCGCTCTGGTCTATTATTCACTACACACTATAAAGAAAACTCTGCTTTGGTAAAAGTAGACAAAAAAACCAACAAATGTAAATTTGGCAAAGACGTCAAATAGAGCTGCGTTGTGTTACCAATTCTCTTAATATCTATGTGATGAACATGTGATTGAAGGTGTGCTGGAGGACTATTAGGGTGGAATAGCTAGAGGTGGAATCAAGATTTGCAGATGATATCAACTTAGTTGCAGTAAATTAGGATGAGTTCATACATCCGCAAGAAAGAATTGAGACAATAAGCTCTGATAAGCGCAAATTATAACAAAGAGAAAATTGTGATTGTAGATCGAGCAAATGATAATCACCAGGCCCCTTAAAGATAGCCGCCTATGAGGTAGTAAACAAAATGGTATACTTTGGAGTCTTTGTAGATAATATTAACAACTGCGATTATAAGATTCGGCGAAGAATACAGAGGACAAATCTCAGGCAGAAATTTTCGAAACGCACAAGACTTGCTCCCGCCCTATTTTCCTCCATCTTTCCTAGCGCCTCTGAAATATAGGGGCCGTCAGAGAAGCAGACCAAACGACGCGACGTGTAGATGATTTCGAGATGTGTGGCTCTGGAGATGTCTGCTATGAATTTTTTTTCTTCAAGATATACGTCTCCTAAAGCGACTATCCAGCATCAGACGTGTTATGCAGTACATAGAGACCACATAGAACTACGTTTTAAATAGGAAGATAAGAAGAGTACTACATAAATAAAATCTGTCTGAATAATTTGTAAACGTTTTAAGAATATTGTTTGATGTAGCTTGTAGCAAATATTCGCCAGTATACAAAGTAGTCTCACTGGTTCATATTATGAGACAATTTAATCTCCTGATATAAACCAGTGTTATTGGATGATCTTGGCCAATTTAGGTCAAGATCATGCAGTAACAAATCAAGTTGTATAGTTGTTGGGAATAATGTTGTTATTGAAATGATGATGTAATATATCTTAAATCTCTCAAAATATTCAAATAATGCCGATAGAAAGAAGATCGGATTTTCTGTTCCCCATACTTGGTTTTATTTGTTGACAACTTCATTGAGATAAAACTTCGTCTATAAACTAATTTTTTTAAAGTATTCAAATTTTCTTAGAGAAAAACAGAAATTACTAACAAGATATAGTCGATTTTGTTTAACCTGTAGGTTCGGTTGTTGATGAATCTCGATTCTTTTCGGAGTAGGTTTTTCGTAGATACAACTGATATGAGCTTGAGGTGTTAGTTTTGCGATTTTTAACTGGCAGTTGTATATTAGGGTACGGACATGCAGAAGATGCCCCACGGTGGATGTCGTAGTCGTGGCGGAGATCGCGGTCTCAGTGGATACATCGCTGCCTCGATGAAACGATGCTGGGTGGACAAACCAGAGAGGTTCATCCTTTCACTGTAAAAAGCTTGGGAGACACGCAGTTGAGTGAAAGGATACCATGCGATCTGAGTAAACCAACCAGATACAAGCTACCGCAATGTCTTCCTATCTAGAGCAGTTTAAAAACAAACTATGTTGTATCGACCTGGACATCACGATAGACCTTGATATAAACGACAAAAGTGAACTGTTGATAGCATCTCCGGTATGTGCGGTCACATTTAATTATACAGGTATGTTTTACAAATAGATGGCGTCGATGTAGAGACCGCGATCGCGATCGCGACCTACACCTGAAGCAGTGAGGCATCTTCGGTATGTCGGTATGTTAAAGGCGTTCTAACTTAAAGCCTAAAAAACATTTAACTATGACTTATATGATCCTTGGCAAATGCAATTTTAGGCAATATGGTACCCCTTAACTTCCGAGAGAATCATCTGGAAATATGTTTTGTTATTTGTTATTATGTAAACAATCACCACACAAATTTCCAAATTTTTTTTGCTTGCAACTTAGGTACGTCCGCCACTCCTTTTGGAGCAAATCAACTGGCAATATTTTTTCGTTATTTGTTAATATACGAACAACAGTCGCATAAATAACACAGCCCACAAAAAAAAGGTCGTGATCTGAATGACTGACCACGATATTCCTATGTATTTTTCGACGCTGAATCTGAATCCGAGGGCAAAAAAAATTCGTATACCACCCCCTTAAATTTATGTACAGAGCCAAAAATATCCCTTAAAAGGAGGTAAAGTTATGAATATCAGTATCATTACGGAAAGGAGTATGAATGGACACTTTGCAATCTTCGTGCTCTCATTTATTATTTCCAAGGGCGTAAGAACACGCCCCCCCCCCCCGAAGGGGTTGGTACGCCTTCCCCGTTCCGGACATAGATCTGCATCATGAAAGCTTCTAGCTTACAAGCTCTTGAGAATGCAAGGGAGACATAGTGGAGGGTGAATACAGCCAAAGAACCAACCCCTTAAAGTGGTGAAAACTACCCTCTGCTGGACGGGGGTGGAGGAAGATGCTCTCATTGTTTTGCCCGTACCCGACTAAGGAAACTACCTATTTTGTTTTTCTTCTATTTTGTTAACTCTTTGTTATTTTTTACGTTAGATTATTATTGTCTATATTGTTAACTCTTTGTTGTTATTGTTATGATCGGACCTGCGATTAAACTAGTGGAAGTGCAATTGAGGCTATTGGTTGCACCTACAACCAATATTCTTAGTTGCTGCTGTGAGCTTGCTCTGCTGATGTAGTTTTATTGCAGGCTTCCAGAGGCCAGCCCTTTCTAGCCTTGATCAGGGAGTGCGCCATGGATAAGAATGTCTAAGGCCTTATTGCTTCGAGAGGGGTGCATCTTTCTGAAAAAAATTAATCTTACCACATCCTTCTGCGCCTTCCTGTTTACCACTCATCGAGGGATATTCTTTACTTGCTTTACGGGCTGGTCTTGCTGTGCAAAATCAATACCGTTGGCAGATTTCTCTTCTCTAAGATTAAAAAATTCTAGAGTTTAGAATACTTCTTCTGAATTTGGGAGTGATTTCCACCCCTTTGACGGGTACGGATAAAGCAGTTGCACAGTGCACTACGACCATTGCACAGTAAAAAGAAGGAAAATTTGCTCTCCCACATCTTCCTCCACGCCCGTCCAGCAGAGGGGCTAGAGGGTTGGTTCGTTGGCTGTGTTCACCCTCCACCATGTCCCACCATTCTCAAGAGCTTGTAAGCTAGAAGCTTTCATGACGCAGATCTATGTCCGGAAGGGTGTAGAAGGGGTGTAGAAGGCATACCAACCCCTCCGGGGGGGGGGGGGGTCTTGTTACACCCTTGGCAATAATAAATTAGAGCACGAGGTTGCAACCCTCTTCATACTTGTTTCCGTAATGATAATGATATTCATAACTTTACCCCCATTTAAGGGATATTTCTGGCTCTGCACATAAATTTAAGGGTTATACGAATTTTTTTGACCTCGGATTCGGATTCAGTGTCGAAAAATACATAGGAATACCATGGTCAGTCATCCACATCACGACCTTTTTTTTTGTGGGGCTCAGTCATTTAAAAATAACGTAAGTTAACTATTTTTGCAGGGGGCGAGCGTAGAGGCGACTTCAATGTGAATGTCAGTCGATATTCCGTTGAAGCAACGTCGAGCGCGGTTAGTACTTGGATGGGTGACCCATCTTGGGAAATACAGCGTTCTCGTCCCACCTTCTAGCGGCTTGTATATCAGTGTATACGCGGAAGCTACGTAATTTCAGACGAGGATTATGTAGTGGATATACCATCTTTCGGAGGGGATGTAAAGCAGGCGGTCCCTTGTCTATTAAATGTTAGGCAAGTAAAAGATCCCTACTCTTCTTAAGGGAGAAGGTTTGGCAAAATTTCCAGGTTGGGGGCAGCTCGTCTCCTGGCGTCGGTGATAGTGTTGTAGAACTCTCCAAAATCGTCCTAAGTTGAAGACATAATCAAAATTCGACTTAGGCAAAAATTTCATTTAAAGACATTTTTGGGAGTCTGCAGAGGCGCAGATCAGTCCATAAGGACCGTTTTGGGTTCTATAAGGCGTTGGAAATGACCAGGTGAAAATTCGAAGAAACACCGAATTTTCACTTAGGAAAAATGTTTTTGGTTTAGAATATGACAGTAGAAGTATATAATGACAAAGATTTATGAATAATATACTTTTTCAAAGGTACCATAAATTGGACTTTGAAAAATAATATTTTTGGAAGGGCGTCAAAATTTAGCCCAGGAATCGATTTATCGAAAGTACGCCAAAGTTTCACTTGTAGACTAATTTTTCAAAACTGCGTTGAAATTTGGCTTGAAGATCGATTTTTCAAAAGTACGCCAAAATTTCACCCGCAGATTAACTTTTCAAAAGTACCTTGAAATTTGGCTTGAAAATCGATTTTTCAAAAGTACGCCAAAATTTCACCCGCGGATTAACTTTTCAAAAGTACCTTGAAATTTGGCTTGAAAATCGATTTTTCAAAAGTACGCCAAAATTTCACCCGCAGATTAGTTTTTCAAAAGTACCTTGAAATTTGGCTCGAAAATCGATTTTTCAAAAGTACGCTAAAATTGGTCTTAAAATGGATTTTTCAAAAGTACCACAAAGTCAGTTTAAAAAGTACCACGAAAATATAATTTAAATTATTTTTTATTTTTTATTCCTCAACCAAAGACATTGACCTTTGAGGTACGGTCATTGAAAGCCCAATTCTAAAGTATGAGCATAAAATTTTAACGATGCACTGCATCCGAAAGGCAAAATAGAAGATTTTGTCAAAGCCGGCGTAGTGCCGATAAGCAAAAATTGATAAAAATTAATGCACATGTACAAGGCCGGTTTCTCGCATAGAAAGAGTTTGGATTGACCCAGCGGCTCGCAATTTGGTCGAGCGCGTTGAGTGGTCCAGACAAAGCAATGGTAGAAAAGCCAATAACAGGGCTTTTCAAATGACAAAGTTATAGAGGAAAACGCCTTGTGCATAAAAATCAAAAAATTCAATTTTGCCTAAAAGTCGCTCGAAGGTGAGACGCTGCCAAATCGATAATATTAATCGACTGTGATAAGGGTTAGTAAGTCGTGGACTGATCGAACGCCACTCAACTTATGCAGTAATAAGTCCTCTGAATGTGTTTGAGTACGTGAATCTCCACGATACAAGAACTTTAAAGCTAAGTAGTCTCTAGCGAAACTAAATTCATTTAGTAAAACTTTTTTAAGTTAATTTCAGTCAGCCTTAATTATTCATTTACCCAGAGTCTGAAATGATTCTAAAAGCTCACATTTTGATTCTGAGAAGGTATGTATGAATCTTTTCTACCTAATCGATCGTTAGCGTGAGCGCTCTCGCTTGTATGGTCTGAAAGTCACTACCTTGATTGGGGAAGGCACGATTCTTATCTTGAGAATTTTGTATAACCAATTCTGTTAAATAAACGGATTCTTTGAACTAATATTTCTTAATTGATTTTGAGGCCTGTTGACGGTCTATAATCCCTGGAACTTTCGTATAGAAAACCGGATGTGTCGAGTTAATTCGCATTAACGTTCGACCTTCTGGTTACTTTACGGAGGTTTGATAGGGATTTTTTTATGCGTTTTTTGAGAAATATATTCCGTTATTAATGGACCAAAACGTGATTTTCGCGTACCAAAACTAATCCCTCCGCAGAGAAATTCTTCGGTTGGGATTTTTTTATGCAAAAATTCAGGAAATTAAGAGGTGCCTAAACTCCTAACGAGGGAATTCGGGTCCAGAAAGAGCGTAGTTTCCGATCTGTGGTAGTGCAGCCTTGGTCCATTACTCGGCTACCGAAGTGCATCTCGAACCCGCCTGGGAGGTAGAAGAACGGGGTAATACGCGACTGGCGCCCCCTGAGAAATAAATTGGTGTCGCGTCATTTTGACGCCCGGTAGTGCGTTCATCTACATGGCGCCCAACGTGGGGCGTTGTTAGTCAGCAGGGCTTTCTGGAAAGGATATGGATGAATCAACGCCTTTCCAGTTTTACGACGAGCCGACATCTGTGATGGACAACGTCTCTAGAGGGTTAGAGAGGCCGTGCGCGGAGGATGTACTGGGTAGTTCGGGGGTAGGCCCGAGTACCACTGAAGGAGTCATACAGCCCTCTTCAGAACAAGTGTTCGCCCAAATGGCAGCAGGTCTTGCCAAAGCTCTAAGCGAAGCCACGCACGAGCATAAGTATCGGTCGAAGCATCCAAATGCGGAATTTCATGGCTTCGAACACGAAGACCCTGAAACCTTCATTCATTATATGGAGGAATTTTTCGTCCGAGTACGAATTACACAGGATAACGACCGTCTATATAAAATATCAGAACAGCTCAAAGACGATGCCAGGAAATGGTTCGAACAATACCGAACCCTAATTACCACGTATCCTCTATTCCTCGAGCGGTTCAGAAGCCGTTACGATTCAGGTGAAGTACTCACCGAAGCAGTAGCTAATTTATATGGCAAGAAACAAGATGCCGAGGAAAATACGTCAGTATTTATTTCCAGGAAGGTATGCCTCTTCAAGAGAATCGATCCGTTTAAGCTGGAGGCGATGAAGGCGGCTACCATCTTCAATCAGTTGAGACCTGATATGAAAATGCTCCTAAAGCGTGCCGTCTTACTAGATACAAATACACTAGTGACGATGACCGAACAAATGGCCAAAATCATGGATGAGAATAAAGAATTCGAGACTCTGCATAATGTCAGAAAAAGCAAGGACCAAGAAGCGTCCACCTCTACCGCTTCAGCTCAAGGGAATCAGCAATCGAGCAGTAACTGGAGAACGGAACCCTCCGCATTAGCGAAGCCGTCCTCCAGTTCCTTTGGTGCATCTAGGACACCATTCAATGGATCTCAAAGAAGAGATAATCCGCCAGCACCAAGGGTGCATTTTGCAAATAATATTTCCTCGCTGCCCAGAGGGGATATACCGAGGAGTACTGGAGACGTAAGGAACTCCCGAGTCCCGTATCGCCCTTGCAGATATTGCCCAACGGAGCAGTGGCATTTTCATGCGGAATGCCCAAACAATCCCTATCGTAATATGAATACGGGAAACCAAGCGGGGGTCAGAGGCGATGGCCCAGGCCGAACTGTACCAGCCCCGCCTACCAGGCCCCACCAGGCTCGAAGCGACCCTCGGGGAAGCTCCGAAGCAAGAAGTTTAAATTAAATAACTTCGATGACCTTCCTGACCTTAATTACCTGTTTAAGGATCAAGAAGTCAACCTATCTCCCCACCGATTCACTCCATTAGGATCTATCAATGAAACTAGCGACGCTTTCCCTCTGCCTCGCATTAAGATTATAATTAATAATCGAGCGGTTAACGCTTTATTGGATACAGGTTCGACAAGGAATATTATCCAACCGAAATTTTTGAACGATATTGATCAGCTTACAGCTCCCCAAACGTTTGTTATGGCTTGTGGCGATGGTTTAGTAGAATCCCTCGGGACTACGACCATGAACGTTAATGTACTAGATGTACCCTTTCAGACCACGTTTCAGGTCATTCAAAATTTAAACGAAGAGCTCATTCTGGGAGCCCCGTTTTTATATGCTCACAATGTCGTATTCGATTATCAACGTAAATGTGTCTACGTCGGCACTGAAGAGCGAATAACCGTCTTCTGGAATCAAGCGGCACATCAAGCAAAGAAGCAATGCCGGCTTCCCGAAGAACTGATCATCGGAAACGATAATTTAAAACCTCTATTCGAGGAATTCGCTGAATTGTTCACCGCGGTGCCTACCCAAGCAACCACTGTGACAACTAAACATAAAATAAAAGTTAAAGACGACCGCCCGTTTAATATCAAACCTTATCCTATGTTTCCTACTAAGAAGAAAGTTATGTACGATCAAATTGAAGAGATGCTGAAAGCCGGAGTTATAGAACCGAGTACCGCTCAGTACAGTTCGCCTCCCATTATAATAGAAAGGCCCGGCAAGAAGCCTCGCTTCTGCATTGATTATCGTCACTTAAATGAAGTAACGGAAGACGAAGCATCCGTCTTACCTAAGATATATGAGAGTATAAAGGATCTAGGAAACGCCAACATATTTACGGTGTTGGACCTCAAGAGCGGATACTGGCAAATCCCTCTTGAGGAGTCGTCAAAAAATTATTCTACGTTTACAACATTGGATGGGGCATCTTACCGATTTAACGTGATGCCTTTCGGATTGAAGACCGCTCCATGTACGTTCCAAAAATTTATGGCAAGAGACGTATTGACCGGCTACTTGCATCATTTCTGCAAAGTATATCTCGATGATATTATCATCTATAGTGAAAACATAAATCAGCATGTAAATCATCTGAGAGCCGTCTTTGAACGTCTGCGTTTACATAATTTAAAGGTGTCACCGGAAAAATGTGTGGTAGCCACGTCAAGCATAACCTATCTCGGGCATCAAATAAATGCCAACACCACTCAGCCGTTAGAAAAACACATATTACAGATACAAAATTATCCGGCCCCTACGACGAGGCGCCAGCTTCAGAGTTTCCTTGGCCTATGTAATTGGGTACGTGAATATATCCCTAATGTAGCAATAATTACTAAGCCCTTGACCCGACTACTCTCGAAAGACTGGCGCTTCAAGTGGAATCCGGAAGCCCAAGAAGCTTTTATTTTACTAAAAGAAGTATTGAATCAACCACTAGGACTACGCCGGCCCGATTTTAACAAAATGTTCATTTTACAAACCGATGCATCCGTGATAGGATTATCGGCCGTCCTTTATCAGCTAGGGGATAACGACCAGAAGCACATCATCTCTTATGCAAGCAATACGCTGTCTCCAACAGAGAGAAATTATCACATAAACGAGTTAGAATGCCTGAGCGTCGTTAACTATATAAAGAAATATAAAATTTATTTGGCAGACCATCCTTTCATCGTTAGAACTGACAACAGAGCATTACTATGGCTGAATAAGCATAAAGATGAAAAGACCAAATTTACACGATGGTCGTTATTACTTCAAGAATATAGCTTCTCGATAGAGCATTGTCCTGGTAAAGAAAACATACTGGCAGACTATTTGAGCAGAAATCCTCAAGGCCCGAACGTCGAAGCAGACGACGAAGAGGAGAGAATGTATCCACCAAAATTCTCGTACAAGGAACGAATATCAGTGATTACCACATTGGAATTAAACGATCAGGTCAGAGAAGCGCAAACGCACTCCAGAGATATCCAAGACCAAATTGAACGATGGAATACTCTAGTGCGACAAGCAGATAAAACCGAGGCAGAGGTGAAATTCGTCAATACACGACAAGTGATAGGCGGCACACTTTGGACGAGAGGCGAAAATGTCAAAGAAAAATTATACGTACCAAAACGTATGGTCATGAGAGTAATATCTCATTTTCACGACCGACCGGAAGTAGGTCACCCCGGCCGCGATGAAACTGTTAGAATCATCTCGGGCCGCTATTATTTTAATAATTTGTCGAGACTAGTTAACAAATATTTAAATGAGTGCATTATTTGTAATTCCGTAAAAAGCAGACAGTCACAACCAAAGGCTCCTCTCAGAAGCCATGCTCCATCGCATCCGTTCGAAGTTCTAAGCGTCGATGTAATAGGACCGCTTCAGCGAACCAAAGATGCAGATAACCGATATATATTAATGGTAGAGGATGTATTTAGTAAGTGGGTCGAAGCCAAGGCGTTCACCCAAGTCAGTGGAAAAACAATAGCACAATTTATCGAAGAGGAACTAGTGGCGAGATATGGCGTTCCGAGGGTCATCATTTCGACCAAGGAGGCCACTTCAATTCCGGCTTTTACGATACGTTCTGTACACGTAACAATATTGAGAGATTCTTCACAGCAGCTTACCACCAACAGGCCAATCCAATAGAAAGGAGGGTGCAAGAAGCTAAGAAGATCTTAAAAACCTTATTATATGGTTCACCCAACGACGAGTGGGATAGACATGTTAGTCAGATGGCATATATCTTGAGAACAAGAAAAAACGCCGCTACGGGGCATACGCCCAGTTTCGTAGTACTCGGCTATGAATTACCGCAGATTGGTGATTGGAATATGTTCGCTTATAGACAAGAGCGTCGTAATCAAGCGGACGTTCCACGCCTTGAAAGAGTCAAGGAGATTCGTAGAAATCAAACAAATTACCAATGGCGTTACGCGCCCAAAGTGGCGGTAACGCCGGTCGTATATAAAGTGGGAGATATGGTAATGACTAAAAGGATCAGGAAGGATCATACCTTCACACCGTCGTGGAGTGGGCCACACAAGGTTTTAAAGAGATTGTCCGATGAAGTTTACCTCATTCACAAGGGGGTAACTTCGACGAGATTACATGTCGATGCCATCAGGCCGGCACCTAAGGGAGACCCCGATGTTGAATTGGAAATGTCTGAAGAATCAGAAGATAGTCCGGATGAAACTCATCTTAGTGACGACGCTTCCTCATCAGACAATGAGATCGCGCCCAGGTCAGAGCGACGTAGCGATACCACACTAGTTCAAATCAATGTTCCCGTAGGTGCTCAAGATGAGCCGGATGTAATAAGTCGAGACCCCGATGATGCTCGAGATGAGCCAGACATAGAAGAGTCGCCTCTAGATATTTCCGAGGTCGACCACGGCTAATAGCCGTTTTTGCTTTTTTTTTATATTTTTTTTTCTCAAAATTCTAAGTGGCGATTTTGACCTATATGCGGTCGAATCGAAAATTTAAAGTCTACTCCATGAGCAGACATGGAAAGACGGCGAACCCGACGCAAGAGCGCGATCCGGTAAGCCTAGCTTCTCAAGAGCGAGAGCCGCCAAGTTCGAGTAATGGACGTAGGCATAAGTACGAATCAGTACGAGTTTCGGAAGCTGTTTTTCTTATGCAAGAAGACAACTTCTATTTTAATCATTTTAAGTCAACAAAATTAACGTATTCCCCAAATGGAAACTACGAGTTTCAGAAGCCGTTCTTCGCTCAAGAAGACGCTTCAATTTTTTTTTATACTTTTTTTCACAAGTCGTGATGACCGCACGAGTATCGTAAGCCGATTTAATCTACCTTACGAAGTAGAAACTACGAGACGAGTTTCAGAAGTCGTTCTTCACTCAAGAAGACGCTTCAATTTTTTTTTATACTTTTTTCACAAAGTAGTGATGACCGCACAAGTATCGTAAGCCGATTCAATCTACCTTACGAAGAACCAATTTCTAACCATTATAAGTTAACAAAATTCATGTTAGAAAAATATTTCATTAAAAACAACACATTGTGTTTGTTAGTCGACGCGTCCCAGTCGACGACTTGCTAAAAAGTCAATCTAGTTGCAGAACTGCATTTTCCATGTGCAGAAATGGAAAGATGACCCAGCCTGTCGCAAGGGCGCGGCATGGTGAAGTCTGGAACTCAAAGGCGAGGACCGTCCAAGCTGCGGCATGGAGATATAGACAGCCTCTTCTAGAAAGTTCCGAAGTTAAGCAAGAGCGAGACCAGGGCGAAAAAGCGAGTGCAACGAATTAGTGAGAGTGGACGCTAATCAAAATTGTGCTACGCTTCGCTTCGCTTCGCACCTCGACGCGGGTGTAATTAAGTTGATAAAAATGTTGTATCAACTTGGCGTATTGTTTAAAAAATGTATTTATTTTTAAGTTAGATAGGCGAATCAGCCGTCTGCCCCAATTAAGGCCGTTATTTTTAAACATCTGTACCATAGGTCAGACCGTCAAATGAAGGCATACAGACATACAAGTGAATATGGAAATTAAAGGCAATCGATGAGTAGAAAAGATTCAACCAAAGGAGGGGAGTGTTGTAGAACTCTCCAAAATCGTCCTAAGTTGAAGACATAATCAAAATTCGACTTAGGCAAAAATTTCATTTAAAGACATTTTTGGGAGTCTGCAGAGGCGCAGATCAGTCCATAAGGACCGTTTTGGGTTCTATAAGGCGTTGGAAATGACCAGGTGAAAATTCGAAGAAACACCGAATTTTCACTTAGGAAAAATGTTTTTGGTTCAGAATATGAGAGTAGAAGTATATAATGACAAAGATTTATGAATAATATACTTTTTCAAAGGTACCATAAATTGGACTTTGAAAAATAATATTTTTGGAAGGGCGTCAAAATTTGGCCCAGGAATCGATTTATCGAAAGTACGCCAAAGTTTCACTTGTAGACTAATTTTTCAAAACTGCGTTGAAATTTGGCTTGAAGATCGCTTTTTCAAAAGTACGCCAAAATTTCACCCGCAGATTAACTTTTCAAAAGTACCTTGAAATTTGGCTTGAAAATCGATTTTTCAAAAGTACGCCAAAATTTCACCCGCGGATTAACTTTTCAAAAGTACCTTGAAATTTGGCTTGAAAATCGATTTTTCAAAAGTACGCCAAAATTTCACCCGCAGATTAGTTTTTCAAAAGTACCTTGAAATTTGGCTCGAAAATCGATTTTTCAAAAGTACGCTAAAATTGGTCTTAAAATGGATTTTTCAAAAGTACCACAAAGTCAGTTTAAAAAGTACCACGAAAATATAATTTAAATTATTTTTTATTTTTTATTCCTCAACCAAAGACATTGACCTTTGAGGTACGGTCATTGAAAGCCCAATTCTAAAGTATGAGCATAAAATTTTAACGATGCACTGCATCCGAAAGGCAAAATAGAAGATTTTGTCAAAGCCGGCGTAGTGCCGATAAGCAAAAATTGATAAAAATCAATGCACATGTACAAGGCCGGTTTCTCGCATAGAAAGAGTTTGGATTGACCCAGCGGCTCGCAATTTGATCGAGCGCGTTGAGTGGTCCAGACAAAGCAATGGTAGAAAAGCCAATAACAGGGCTTTTCAAATGACAAAGTTATAGAGGAAAACGCCTTGTGCATAAAAATCAAAAAATTCAATTTTGCCTAAAAGTCGCTCGAAGGTGAGACGCTGCCAAATCGATAATATTAATCGACTGTGATAAGGGTTAGTAAGTCGTGGACTGATCGAACGCCACTCAACTTATGCAGTAATAAGTCCTCGGAATGTGTTTGAGTACGTGAATCTCCACGATACAAGAACTTTAAAGCTAAGTAGTCTCTAGCGAAACTAAATTCATTTAGTAAAACTTTTTTAAGTTAATTTCAGTCAGCCTTAATTATTCATTTACCCAGAGTCTGAAATGATTCTAAAAGCTCACATTTTGATTCTGAGAAGGTATGTATGAATCTTTTCTACCTAATCGATCGTTAGCGTGAGCGCTCTCGCTTGTATGGTCTGAAAGTCACTACCTTGATTGGGGAAGGCACGATTCTTATCTTGAGAATTTTGTATAACCAATTCTGTTAAATAAACGGATTCTTTGAACTAATATTTCTTAATTGATCTTGAGGCCTGTTGACGGTCTATAATCCCTGGAACTTTCGTATAGAAAACCGGATGTGTCGAGTTAATTCGCATTAACGTTCGACCTTCTGGTTACTTTACGGAGGTTTGATAGGGATTTTTTTATGCGTTTTTTGAGAAATATATTCCGTTATTAATGGACCAAAACATGATTTTCGCGTACCAAAACTAATCCCTCCGCAGAGAAATTCTTCGGTTGGGATTTTTTTATGCAAAAATTCAGGAAATTAAGAGGTGCCTAAACTCCTAACGAGGGAATTCGGGTCCAGAGAGAGCGTAGTTTCCGATCTGTGGTAGTGCAGCCTTGGTCCATTACTCGGCTACCGAAGTGCATCTTATCTCGAACCCGCCTGGGAGGTAGAAGAACGGGGTAATACGCGACTGGCGCCCCCTGAGAAATAAATTGGTGTCGCGTCATTTTGACGCCCGGTAGTGCGTTCTTCTACAATAGGCCCTGGTAGCGGAAATAGGCCGACGTTAAATAGTTAAAAAAAAAAAACTATTTTTGCATTTTTGGGGTACGCTCCTGTGCCGCTGTTCTACCGTTTGGCAGCCAAACGGCGCTTTTCATGATCGTCATATTTTAATGCTTTCATACAATAATAGTTATATCCGCTTCAAAATAGCGTAAGAAAAATATTCACTGGCTCTTAGACTACAATTTATATCCGTCGTAGGAATTTAAAAATTCTACAAAATATCCATTTTGTAAATATAATATATTACTAATAAGTGACATATGGTAGTAATCAAACAACAAAGTTTAATAACGTTATAACGTTAAAATGCTGCCCTCTGTTTTTTAGCAATTGGTTTTTATTTTAAAGAAACTTAAATATATTTTTAAGAACTACAAAGTGATATTTTTACAATGTTAACTGAACCACTTTTCTTTAAGATTGTTACTGGCTTTTAACGATCCTCTTTCAATCAACATATCCTTAGGTAGCTTTTTAACTCTGTGAGCCGCTATACTTGTGGTTTTGATTTTGATTCTTGACCAGGCCTTGCTTATTCCGCTTTGACTATTATTCCACCTTACAGCATTCTAATTACGCGGTCTAATTCCTTTGTCTCAACGGCATAACACTACATTTGTAATTTTTTATCTGTCACAATAATAAATTTTGTTTGTTGCTTTGTCATTCCAAAACCAACTTCCGGTTCACCTAATTTTAATTGTTTTTGCTAACGCTAAGGTGTTACTTCATAACTGACAATCTATACCCATGGAGACGTTCAAAATGAACAGTTATCATTGACATTATAAAATAAATGAGAATTATTGAAAAATAATGATTATATATTTCACCATGTGAATTCCCGAAATTGAAATTTTACTAGTCCACGTCATTTCCGAAGAATCTAGTTGGATAAGAATAGGAAATATAGAGAAAGCATTAGGAGATCAATAGATCTTTGCATATATGTTCCTTTTTGTACACGCTTTTACACAATGACGGGAGAAAGGACAACATAGAACGGTCGATTGTTCAGGGAAAACCAGATGGCAAGAGGTGAGGAGCACACCCTTCAAAATGTTGGGCCGATGTTGCTGTAGAACCCAGAAAGATCTAAATCGAAAAATGGCAAAATTTATTCATATCAAAAGAAGTTTTATGGCAAAACAAAGTAAACTTTTGACATCTGTGCAAAAATTTAACCAAAAAAAAAACATTTTCTTCACATCTCTAACGACGTGTGGTACACTTCCCGACAAATAAAAGTAGGACAACTCTTGTCCATTGAAAACTGTATTTTTTAGTTATGTAAATCGATCTTGGTAGACGATATTCACGCGGCGCGCGGCGGTACCAACTCTATTATATTTTCCAAATAATAAAACTGTCCCTTAGGAAAATTAGACAGTAATTTAGTAAAAATATCTAATGTAATAAGTAATTTTATACATATAAAATAAACTAAAAAAATAAATAAATAAAAACAAACACAAACAAAAATATGAGAATTCAATATCTAGTCATGGTCCCGTTATTATTTATTACTTCTTGCGTTTTTCTGGGCATTGAATCAATCAAATTTGTGGTAAGGTTGTGACTTTCCGTCAGACTTTCCCAGGTTTCCTCAATGAGAGATCATAAATGATTTTTATTTAAGGGGATATAACATTTTGTTTCTGCGTTTTCGTAACCATTATTCCCCAAATGTTTTCCAACGGATTCATGTCGGGACTTTTAGCAGCCCAAGGCAGAACCTCAACATTATTTTCATCTAAATAATTTATCACACAATTGGCGGTGTGCACTGAGCAATTATCATGCTGGAATATAAAATTGTCATCAGGGAAACGTTGTCTAACTGAAGGCAAAACATTATCCAAAATGTCTAAATATTTTCTAGAATTTAGCCTTCCATCGATACTCCAGCAAACCCCTAAATCTTCCATTGACATCCACGCCCAAACGTTCACTGAAAACCTTCCAGATCTATCATTGGATGCAATATAACTTTCATTAAACCTAGAGCGTGGTGGCCTATACACTCGAATACGACCGTCATTGTGGGATGGAAATATTTTTTCATCAGAAAAATTACACTTCTTCAAAAATCTGCATCATTTAATAAATGATTGAAAGCAAATATTATACGGCCTTGCTTCTTCTCTTCTGTTATTTTATATTTTTTGCGGCTGCACAATTTTTAAGATCTGACTTTTTCACTCTTCTTAAAGCCGTCCTTACGGAGGTGGGGAAATTTGTTTCAACTTTAGCCTGACGTGCATTGTCGAAAGGATGATTTCGTAAATAATTTACTAAAGTAGTACCTCTTCCGAGGTTTTTCTTGGTTCCTACCTACCTTTCTCTCAACAGTTCCTTCATTTTCTCATTTTCTTTTAATTTTCAAAATAGTATTTCTGTTGACTAAACATTGAGTTTGGTCAATAAGACTTCTTGAGGAAGAATTTAATGTCAACTTCGAAACAATTCGTAATTTTTTAATGATGCTTGATTGTTGTGGCATCGTGGAAATTAGAAATAATAATTTCTGACAAGTTAACAATTGTCAAAACTGAATTGTTAAAGGCTATTTTACAAGACTAAAATAAAGTGTCCTAGTTATTTGTCGGGAAGTGTACAAAAGGCGAAAATGTAGAAAGCACCGGAAAACCATTAGAAAAATACAATTTCATTCCGGAAAATGAATTTTGAATTTTTAACAGGATTATGAAAAATGCCAATTAGCCTATAAAAATCCTCATGTGGATATCTCAGAGGCATAGCTTGAGAGGGGAGCCAAAGTATATTGCCCTTATCAGGTTATGTACCGCTGGTACGTCTTGCAAAAAACTGGAAAGCCTCGTATAAATCATATATTGCAGTAAAAAGCTTTCCAAATGAGAAGTTCTAGTGAATGATAAAATCACTGTCAAGAACTATAAAGCTTTCCTCAAGCGAAGTAAAATTTACATGAATATTATTAGTGTTAGTCGCATGTCAAATAGCCAATCATAAACTTCTAAGAAATTGTGAATTTTTTCATGCCAGTCGATTGATTTTATTACTCTCCATTACATGTAGTTGAGATAAACGCTCTCTTAGGGAGGCGTTCTTCTTTGCCATGTTTGGTAGACAGATTCTCATATGATATTTGGATAAACTTTTTGTCAAAAATTATTTGTACATTTGTTAACTTTATGCAAATGGTGTTATTTGAACTCATAAGGTCCTCAAGTATGTTATTCAGGATATCAGTCAGACCACAGGAACTAATAGTAGAAATTTTATGAAAATAATTAAGAAGTGATTAGAGTAGTAAGCAATCCACGGTAGGTACAAACTTAAACCTTTCTCGTCTATTGCAGTACACCGATCCTAGGTCCTCTCTTAAAGTTAACCGGATCCCACTGAGAGTAGAGAAAGCTGTCCTACGCTGAGGAAGGAAGAACTCGCGTCCTCAATGAAACAAATATTGACAATATTGTCACATCAGACGAGCGGTGGTGAGTTCTTCTAGAATGTCATCAAGGAACTGATAGGAAAGAGCTTTGGTGAAACTGTGTACCTAACAGGTAACCATGATATATGGCGTGATGTTATTAAATGTGCTATAATGCAAGCAGAGGTCAACTAAAACAACACATGGATCACAAAATGTCTGGCAAGATATTATGAAGAAGGAGAAGAGTACTAAAGAGTTAATAGCAGTTTTTCTTGTATTTATAACCTGATACGTTTAAAAACGCCGACTGTTTTAGATATTTTTTATATATCCACATGGCTAAAATTAAAATTACAATCAGCAATAACTCTTTTATATTTAATTTCGGAAACCAATTGCAAAACCTGAAGATTGAATGATAAATTTCTATCTTTGAACAATATGAAATTCTTCTGATTACTTATGAGCATACCTTTTGTTTTATAATATTCATCTTTAATTTATTTGGCGTCAACCATTTAGAACAAGTTCTAAATGTATCATTTGAGACTTAATTAAGGAAAATTTAATAGATTTTAAAAAAAGATCTGTCTTGTTTCCTTAAGACGCTTATACTTCGAGATATTTACAAAAGTATGATATACTTCCCCCCCACCACTTCTAAAGCTCTAAAAAAATATTGCTGGATCCTGAAGTACATTCATTGCTTCCTGAAAGAGTAATTAAACTAAACACCTATACTAAATTTGGTAAAGACATGAGTGATAAACTCGTTTCAACTTTTTAAAATAAAATTTATAAAATGGATATCAGAAATGCTACGTTTAAGAGTGTACCTCCTAATTGATGTAAAAAACAATCCTGCATTGTTCCAAAAAACCGCTGCCCAAGGAATCATTACTTCTACATCCAGATTTTCTATTCAAGTCCCTCATAACGAAACAAATTTGTAAGTGAAAATAATTGTTTATGGAACTTTAATAATATAATATTTGACTACAAAAAGCCATAAAACAATATGCCACATTGGTCGTGGGGGGGATAAAGTAAAAAAAAATTGAGGCCTTCGGTTCTTGTACACACACACTAAATAACAATTTTATTTTTTTTATCCCCTTTATTAGTGGGATGCGGGTGGCAATGGAGGTGACTAATGCCAAACATTTTTTGACACCTTAGCTTCTCTTATATATACTAAATACCAATTTTGTGGACTCTTACTTGCTTGACTTACCAATTTACCCCTTCAACGGAATAAGATCAAAATATAATCTAGGTCCAGATCCCGTTAAAATACATACTTGTACCAAATTTCAAGTCAATATCTTAAACGGTTCCAGAGGTGCGCACAAGAAAAAAAAGTTACAGACAGGCAGGCAGACAGAAATTTCTTTTGCTCAAATTTAAAATCTCGGCATGTTATGACATTCTAAGCCTATTGAACAATAAAAATTTAATTTTTTTTTGTCGATGCTATACTTCCACTGGATGTGGAAGTAATTAGTAAAAATAAATTTAAATAAAAGTAATCTTTTTTATATGTTTATTTCCATTTTATAGTGCATTTTATTTTATCTATACGTATAAGTATTTGTGATAATATGCGGCTTTGTTTAATTGAAATATTAGGCTAAACAATAATTATTATTTTATAGTTTTACATGTGTCACTTTCAAATTTAATTAGTTTGTAATTATATTTATTTATATGTTCAGGTCAATGCACACTATAATCCACGTGCAGGTTTTCCTTTGTGAATTTTTCTATGTTTTCATTATGATTAGAGAATATTATTTAGGTATAATGCAAATCACAACTAACACACTTTTTTATTTATTATGAAAATACCTACTTTGCTGTTACATTATCCAATTATTTCTGGTTCTTAGTCTCGGCCCACGTTAGACGGGGTTGTGATGTTTGTGAATACTTTTTAGACAGCGTATAAAACACAAGCAGGTAGTAATTTACCCAAGAGTTGTCATAGTATACGTATGTGGAATGAATATTTTCTAAAAATACAAATAGTCCTCTAAAATATTAAGAAATATTTGAAATTTCTTATAGCATCCTGACCTCGTTTTTAGAAGATTTGTATCTATAATGTTCTTTTATTACTCTCTGTCTTTACTAAATAGAGTATATGCAAAGTTCCATTGTTTTTCTTTTATACTACTTTGAGGCCATCTTGACAATACCAATCAGAAAACACAAAACAAATACTATGAAAAATGAGAAATGAAACTACTGACAGGTATGACTAATTATGTTACATTTTTTATTTTATTTACAAAATTTATAAAACTCGCATTTAGTGCCAATTTTTTAACCCAGAAAATGAGAATGCAGCTAATAAATAATGTAATGCCTATGCGACCGGTATATAAATCTCGCTAAATGCTAATTTAAATTCGGAAATTGTGTAGACACGTGTTGGTTGTTAACAGTGAACAGTATATGGTACTCGGCCAAGTAAGTACTGCTTGTCTCACCGCAACCCAAATTTGTCGTCCCGCACGGACAGTTTCTGCCACGGTACGTCTGCAAGTAGGTCTCGAGGCGGACCTGGCCCAAACTTGCCGCCCAAACAGTCATCTCCCTCCTAACTGTAACACATTCAGCGACCAAGACAATTTGTGCAGTTAGTACAATAAAAATTGAATGAAGTTAGCACTCAAAATATTTGTTTATTTATGATAAAAGCATCTTTTTATTAATGATAATAATACATATTTATTTTCACGCTTAAAATGTAAACAAAATTCAACAAAATGTAGAATACGTCAGTTCTTAAAACTAGTGTGTAAAGGTAAACGTAAAAATAGCAAATAAATATTACAATTATCACGAAGCAAAATTCAAAACACTTTAAAATATAAATAATGTGAGGCATGTAAAAAGTAAAAAGACGTAATATTAACCAGAAAATTCATCTAGGGTACAGCAAACTTTATTTACTAAAAAAATAAGTTTTGCTCTAAGAACCTTAGTATCTGTAGATAATTTAGTTTGATCTGTTGAAATATTGAAACACAGCCATTACACAGGGTGTTTGGTAGAGCGATGCCGACTCTGAACAGGGGTAATTTGGCATCTATATAGAGACCAGGCAAATCTGTGTAAAATGGGTTTGACGTGAACTATTTGGGGACAGTTATTTGTTTATATCAATGAATGGCTCTATTGATGTAGGATAAGCACATAAAGTCCCAAAAAATCCCGAAGTGAGCTAAAGCTGCCATTTAGAAAAAATGACCGCCAGAGACATTTTCTTTAAAATCATATATCGGTAACCGTTGCTCCGATTTTAAGTTTCTTTTTTTTTGTTCCATTCTTCACTTCACATTTTACAGAAAATATGATTACATATTTTACGATAAATTAAACGATAAACTATTAGGAAATTAAGAAATAATTTAAATATTACCGAAATTTAAACTTTTGTAAACTAGAGACGTTTGTACTGAAATTTCTAGTCAATTTTCGAAAAAACAATTTTAATAAAAGTTCTAGAGCACACAATTAGCTTTCATTTGTTTTTTGACCGATGTTACTAACTTAAATATTAACGGAGTAATAGTTATTTATATATAAAATTGCAATCATTTTTAATAATGTACATTAAGGTATAAAGGATGTCCAGTTAGTGTCCTCTCGGAAGATTGTGCAGAACGGCTAACTTTATAAAAAAACTTTCTTAACAAAACCTTCAATGTTTCATCTCTACTACAATTTAAAATTATTTTCAATTATACAAGGTGTCACAAAAACGAATCACACAAGAAAGTATATTTTTTTTTAAATAGAACAGCCTATATTTCCTTAGCGGCAGTTAAGCCTCCGAGGGTCCTGTATTACATCCTAAAATAGTTTGCCAATCGGATGCAGAAGTTATGATTTTTTTTCTGTTTTTTTTTTGGACAATTCACAAACATATTTCCGCGATTTATGAATCGTTATTTCTAAAAATGTTTAACTGAAAAATATTTTTGAAATAAGTCTTTAGTATATCGGGTGTCCAAAATATTTGTTTACATTTCTTGATATTTAATTATTATTTTTCTCAATTTTTTTAAATGGAATGCCTGGGTATACTTTTTTTACATGAATGAGTAAAGCATATAATTCCCCACATTTTAATAACCAACGGTTTTTGAGATATGATTATTTCAAATAATTTTTGCGTAAATTCAGGTGGTCTTTATTTTAGCATTAAAATCTAATATGGCATTGGTCTTTTGTTTTAAATTGTTTTCAATTTTTTTCAATTTTTTTAAAATGGAATGCCTATAATTTTATCAAATGGATGAGTAACGCATACAATTTCTCACGTTTTTATATCGTACACTTTCTATTAATAATTATGAACGGTTTTTGAGCAATAATTTTTTTCATGTTATTGAAACTAGCCTAAAAATTGCTCATTTTGATTAACGTAACACTGAAATCTCTTGATAAATGAAAGCCTTACTCAGTATAACATATCAGTATTTATATGATTGAAACACTGACGAATCCTTTCCATCATATCTTCTCGAGTCATTGGTCCTACTTTATAAACGTCTGACTTCACAAATCCCCAAATTAAATTCAATGGGATTTTTAAGTCGGGTGACATAGGCGGTCATGCAATGGGACCCAACATAATTTAATAAAATAAATTAAATATAATTTAACAGTTTATTAAAACATTGTACCTCCTCTTCCTATCTCTTCTTTCAGGCAACTGGTTAATAATGATCTGACGAACATTTCTACTAAAATGTAGTAGTGGTGCACCATCAAGTTGTAACCACATATTATTTGTAATGTAATCAGGAATATGATCGATTATTTGTGGAAAAGAAAAGACCAAAGCCATACTAGATTTTAATGCTAAAATAAAAAGCACCTCAATGTATGCAAAACTTATTTGAAATAATTAAAAACCGTTTGAAATAAAAATTAAGTGCATAATATTATAATGTGGGGAATTTTATGCTTTATTCATCCATGTAAAAAATATTCATTCCATATAAAAAATTTGAGAAAAATAATAGTTAAATATCAAGAAATGTAAACAAATATTTTGGACACCCAGTATAATAATAATTTATTTCAAAAATGTTTTTCAGTAAATGCATCATTATCAAATAACATCCTATATTTTTAGAAATAACAATTAATAAATCGCGGAGATGTGGCAGTCAAAAAAATGTTTGTAAATTGACAAAAAAACAGGAAAAAAATCATAACTTGGCAACGCTGCATCCGATTGGCAAAAATTCAGGGTGCAATACAGGGCCCTTAGAGGCTTAACTGGCGCCAAGAAAATAGAGTGTATTCCATTTAAAAAAAATATACTTTCTTGTGTAACTCCTCTTTGTGAAACATTGAAAGTATTGTTAAATAGGTTTCTTTATAAAGTTAGCCGTTTTTGAACAATTTTCCGAGGAAGCACTAACTGGACACCTTGTATATTTCCAAGAACTTAAGTCTTATTTTCTTCAGTTATCCTTCATATTATGGCCAAAGATGTAATAATACTTTTGATTGCACATAAAAAGGGGAAGAGAACAATAAAAAGAAATCTAAAATCGCAGCAATGGTTACTGAGATATGTCCTTCTAAAGAAACGGTTCTGGCGGCAATTTTTACTAAATGGCGTCTCAGCTTTAGCTCACATTGGGGTTTTTCGGGACTTTTATATGCTCATTCTACATTAATACAGCTAGCCATTTCGATAGAGAAATAGCTGTCCCCAGATAGTTCATACTCAAAACTGGATTTGCCTGCACTAATAACAAAACATACCTATATAAGAAAAATGCTATGGTTTTTTTATAATGCCAATTTTGTACTACTCCACACGTAAAAGTTCAGTGGCGTTAAATCTGGCGCATGTCCAACTCACTGCACCGTGATAGTCCGCCAATTATTAAGTAGGATATATTCCGATAGATGAATCGGGTGTAGCTGTCATAGAACCTCGGAGAAATAGCAAAAAAAACGTTTTAGAGAACAACTGACCATATTTCTAAAAAGACTTCTACACGTTCTCAGAGGCGTGGGGTACCAAATGTGAAAAATTCGCAAATGTGCCAAAAATTGTTAGTCGCATCACGACACACGGCGAAATTAGGAAGTACTATACTTGTGGCGTTGGGAAAATATAAAGAGGCACAGTGGAAAGTGGCAAAGGCGGGTACCCTATAAACAGATTTATTTGGGCAAAAAGACGATATGTCACAAGGGCGCTTTTTCAAATAAAAAGAATTTCAATCCATCCGGCTGCTCGATCATGGGACAGCAGCACCGGAAGTCATCAGAAAAAGATAGTTACATGTCCAAGGGAGTACATGCGGGCTCTCCATAGGGGTCGCTCGGAAACGAGGTCATGGTACAAAACCTTTATTAGGTTACATGCCGTCAGTACGTTTACCTAAATGAACAGGAACACCTCAGTAACTTATATACTGTTGTAAAACACATTTTCAAGTAACAAGTTCTTGTGAATCATATAATCACTATTGGAACTATAAGGCTAGCCACAAGCGCATCAAATTGTTAGTAAAATATTTTTATTTCAAAACCGTCAGTCCCAAGTCAAAGTGCTTTTATGCACTTCTAGAAAGTTGTGAATATTTTTGTGCCAAGCTGATTGCTACAACGCACTCTCCATACAACGCACTCTCCATACAACGCACTCTCCATACAACGCACTCTCCATACAACGCACTCTCCATTGTATAGTGGTAGAGATACACGTCCTCTAAAGGGGGCGTTCGTCCTTACCATGTTTGGTAGGCAGATTTTTACAGATATTAGATAGGTTTTTGCGCATTTACTGTACATTTTGGGTTAGACCAATATATGATATTATTTGTACTTTTGCACTTTCTTCATTGAATGATTAACTTTATTTGTACTTTTGCGCTTTCTTCATTGAATGATTAACTTTAGGTCTCCATCTCGGGAGCATTTGTGGTTTGGGTTGACACTGAGTGAACGGGATCCTCAAAGGACCCACACGTCTGATATTCAGGACATAGTCAGATCACAGACACTGAAGAGAGGAACTCTAAAAAGTAACTAGGAAACCCACGCACACAGTGCTAAATATAAGACAAGTGCATCGTAAGAAGGTGAACATTTTGGAGAGACCAGTTAGCAATCCACGGTAAATACAAGACGAGAAATGTATAAACATTTCTCGTCTACTATGGGGCCCCGGTCCTAGGTCATCTCTCAGAACTTAACCTAATCCAACTGATTAACCACACACGGTCAAAGGACGGAGCGCGGCTGGCGCCCTTAATAAAATAAATAGTGTTACGTCCTTCATACGACTGGCAGTGAGTTCTTCTATATAGCCAACCTATTCTGTGGCTTGCTTATCCCCAGATTTAACGCTACTGGACTTTGCGCGTGAGGTAGGATAAAAGAATTTGTTTACAATGAGGAAATTCAAGACCATGCTGAATTTATAACAAAAACGGAATAAGCTGCCCTACAATTACGAACAGAAATAAAACTAAGGATGACTACTACAGTTCATTCGGAAATAAGAAGTATGAGATGCATTAAAAATAGTATTTTTGTTTGCTGAATCCGAATTTTCAATAAAAAATTTTTTCTACCTAGTAGATTTCGAGTAAATCTCGGTTTTTATTGTCACAAAACCATATTTTGACAATAAAAACCAGAATTTACTCGAAATCTATGCGGTAGAAAATTTTTTTTAATTGAAAATGTTTTACCGCGTAGATTTCGAGTAAATCCCGGTTTTTATCGTCAAAATACGGTTTGAGATGAAAATATTTTCATCTCTAGAGTAAAAAAATATCACTTTCTTATAGAGTAGACAGTGGAAAAATTGATACTTATATATGTATGAGTAGAAAAAATAGCATTTCCTACTCGAGTGAAATACGTTTTTTTCGTTCGTGAGATTGCTCAACTCGCTTGGCTTGTGGGCAAATTCTCATCTCACGAACAAAACAATATTTTCATCTATTGTTGTAAAATATACTATTTTTCAAACTTTTAAATAAAGTTATTAAAAAAATAGCACCACAAATTTAATTTTCTAATAAATAAATAATGATTATCGATTGATATTCTTTTGTCTTTTTTTAGTAACTGATAAAACTTGATAGTATGTGCAAAATTTCTATCCTATAAATGCATTTCGAACTTCCTCCTCACCAACACAAACTTATAAATTATGCCCCTTTCTATTTCTGATAAAGAAAAAAAAATCAAAATATCAAAAGTTAAACTTAGTGGAGATTTTTAAAGAAAGTACAAAATCGGCATTATAAAAAAACCGTACTTAGCATTTTTCATATATGTATGTTTGGTTATAGATATTCCAATTGCCCCCTGTATCTCCGTGTTCAGGGTCGGCATCACTTTACCAAATACCTTTTATATAAAACTTTTCTGACACATTGCTGTCCGAAAGACATTAGTTTGATTCTGTTCCTTATGCCGTGTTTCATACCTGCGACTTTGATCATCTGAGAAGATAGACTTGTTTTTGAAATCATATGTACAGACCTCCAATAGATCGCTCTTGTCAAGAGGTCAAAATTTTAAGACATTTGAAAGCGTAAACTTTTTAATCCCGCAATTATGCGTACTAGTAAGGAATCTAGCATCCAAAAAGACGCGTCTAATATGCCGAACCCTGAACTCGCTGGTATAAAATTTTAAAAATGTGGATATTATTCAGAATTTTATGCCGAATCCGATTCCAGAAGGCGCGATGTCGGCCAAGATTGCGAAATTGCAAAAAAATAATAATTTCGAAAAAAATTTGATACTTAAATATTTCATTATATTTCGTTTACATTGCATTTACGAGCTTATTTATAAAGATTTTTTAATAATTCTTGTATCAATCGAAAGCTTAATGTTTGTAGTTTCATATGGGTTTAATAGAGAGACATTATTTTCATTAAAAACAACACTATAAATTGTTTAAACAATATGTTCTCGGAAAGTGTAGTGTAATTTTCGGCATCGAGGTACTTTTGTTATTATTGCAAATAGATTTCGAGACGAAATACGTAGAATAGACCAACGAATATTTTTAATTAAAACAATTTTTTAATTCGCTGAATAATTTAGGAGATATGAAGCGCATTGTTTGGGTCTACCGCGCGCGCGATCTTGTCTCTGTAGGCTATCACAATAATTTTGCCACCTATGGCAAGTTTTATTTGATTTATCAGTTAGATATGGCGTGGTAGCTCAATCGGTTAAGACGTATTGAGTGGGAAATATGCTGTTCGGAGTGATCGGCTGCCTGCCGCGCTCTGGGTTCGACCCCCAGCCCCGGTATTGACAACACCGGTGGGTGTGGATGTATGTCTGCGTTTTTCCAATTGTGTAACCCCTTTCCGCACAGCCTTGGCTATAGATTTGGGGGTTGTCTACTATCTGTGGTGTGTTTATGTTTCATGTTTATATAAATCCGCCATCCTTTACCACAACACAATTGACATTTTATTCTTATACAGCAGAGGACAATTAACAAGATAAACAAAAAAATCTAATAATATACACCAGGAGGAAATGTAGAGAATTTCGGAAAATGTAGGTTGGCAAGATTATTGTGACGGGCACTGTACATTATATTATTCATTTTTTTGTAAGGTATAAGCAACATTTTTGTAACGTCTTTCATATGAAAGTTCGTACAGATCATAAATAATGCTTACAAACAGAACAAATTATCTCTATTTAATTTAACAACTACAATGAAATTAAAATATTTTTCGTCTTGACAAAATAACGGTTGTATGTATTGTAAATTTTGTGTACATAATACATACGGTATAACTAAAATTGGAGTATTATAGGTAAGTCGTTATACATATGATTGATGTTATAATGCTATAATTAAGTGTATTGATGTAATAATACTAAGTATAAGTTAAGGTTAAACTAACACCTTTGACATCGGCCTTCACAAAAACAACCTATTATGCACGCCAAACCGGCCTTAGCACAACTGCAGTTTCCAATGCAATTTTGGAACTGTTTGCATTTACAAAATATGTTTCCAGGCGTTACATTTGGACGGACACTATTTGTCATAAGTATTGGTACTAATATATTGTCCTTCGAAACCCAACCGACATCTTTAGGGTTGGGAAGCACTGGATTAACGCAACTTGCTGTCTTCCAAATAATTATCTGGTAGGCAGCTAAGAATGTGCTGGTGAAATGAGTCTTCAGTTGGTGGCAAATTTCGAATATCCGATTTACAAGTGTGAAATAAATTGGCTCGCAAATTGTCCAAATTACCAATGAAAAACGGTCTATCATATAAGACTTTAAAGAAATATCGTGCAGTGTTTTTAAATTCAGCAGTATTAAATGTCGAATGAGAAATTCAATATTGACTGTAACTTAGGATCATTGGCATATTTGAGGCATGTTTTGAATACGTAAGTTTTTCCTTTTCAGAAAGGAAAACTGACCGTATCGCAACCACTTAAGACTTAAGTAAATAGAAAAAAATTGCCCAAATAAATTTCTGATATATTCTGCGTAGTCGACAGTTTTTGTATCATGCAGTGAATAGGTATATACAGATCGAATCTATGTGTCCACAACTCATTTATGTTTATTCTAGTAGCATAGTATAGTACCATCACAAAAATGTCTGTATCAGTAGCTTGTATTATTACCTTTTTGTAAGGCCGCGCGCCCTACATTTAAAAAATCATATCTCCTAAATTATTCAGCGAATTAAAAAATTATTTTAATAAAAAATGTTCATTGGACTATTCTACGTATTTCGTCTCAAATAACTACACATCTATCTGCAATAATAACAAAAGTACCTCGATGCCGAAAATTACACTACACTTTCCGAGCACATATTGTTTAAACAATTTATAGTGTTGTTTATAATGAAAATAATGTCTCTCTATTACACTTGTATGAAACTACAAACATTAAGCTTTCGATTGATATAAGAATTATTAAAAAATCTTTATAAATAAGCTCGTAAATGCAACGTAAACGAAAGATAATGCAATATTTAAGTTCCAAATTTTTTTCGAAATTATTACTTTTTTTTACAATTTCGCAATCTTGGCCGACATCGCGCCCTCTGGAATCGCCTTCGGCATAAAATTCTGGGTAATATCCATATTTTTTTAATTTTATACCTGCGAGTTCATACCCCATGATCGAATTCGGACCTTTAGATTCTCGACTATACTGTATATTTCTGTAGTACGGAAACTCTACTTACTTGTGAGCTATTTCCCAATTAATTATATCACATTTTAGGCTCGATTGAATCTTAGCATAATAAAATTCTGTACTACAATGATTGGATACAAATTTTAAACCGAAATAACTGCTTCTTAATTGCCCACATATCGTTTATATATTCATCATGTCAGGTCTACTTTTTGCCACTGAAGCATACGGTTATGCTAAGATAACGCCGTGGACAGTGTGCCTTTACACATTCCATATTCCATTGTGTGGCAGTTGTTCAATCAGGATATGGATTAAAAAACATTAGATTAATGAAAAAGATCATCGATATGCAGACTATGTTTTATATTTCTGAAATTGCGACGCCACATACAAGGTGTTTTATAAGCTTTGTGCCAAACTTACGCAGATAAGCGAATAAGCCCAAACAAGGCATTGTAATCAAATATATAAACTATTAGAAGTACAAGTATTAGTTTAAATTTCTATCTTTTTTTGTGATTTTCTACCATATATGTATTCTTTTCTAAAAATTATGATGGTAAAATCTACAATTATCTGTATATTACGGAAAATATCCGCTGCGCCTGTGACGGTTACGTCAAAGGAATGGTTTTTGACAATGGCATGAATAAGAATAAAAATATAAAAGTAATGTATCGAAATCGATTCTGTTTCTTTTCTCAACGCTTTATTACAAAATCTTTCATGTACAGTGTGATCCATTTCAAGTGAACACATTCGTAACTCAGTTATTTGTTATCCAGTTTCAACCAGATTTGGATCGGTATCAAAGACCTTTTTGAGTATAACAAAACTTATTTCTGCCATTGGCGTGCATTTTTATTAAGAAAAAAAAGGGCCGATTTTTCGAGAAGTCATATTAGGCATTTTTCTGTTGAAAAACGAATGCAATATTATTGATTAGTATGCTGTAGAACCTCTATATCCAGAGTTTAACAACATTTTGATTTTTGGTTTTCGAATTACGGCCCCCTTAAAATAACCTATTTTAAACATTAAATAATCAATAACTTGGTAACAAATTTTTTTCGAAGAAATGTCAGTCTTTATTTTCTCTTCACATTCATTTTTTCTACCACCTAATATAATCGATACTTTCAAATTCGGTAATCCTTCATGCCCGAATAATTTACAGGTCTGATGGCCAAAATTTTTAGCAATTTTTTAATGAAAATTCTTGGCCTACGAAATTTGAAAGTATCGATGATATGGGATGGTAGAAAAAGTGAATTTAAAAAGAAAATGAACAATGATTTTTTTTCTAAAATTGCCAATTTATTGATTATTTAATGTTTAAAATAGGTAATTTTAAGGGGACCGTAATTCGATAACCAAATGTAAAATTCTGGATATAGGGGTTCTACAGCATGCTGATCAATAATATTGCATTAGTTTTTCAACTATAAATGCGTAATATGACTACATGAGCTACGAAGGTGTGTCCACTTGAGATTGGTCATACTGTATATTAAATACACAGCTTTAAGAATTTGGTCGTTTATGTTATATACAATATCCATAGATACTTACTACCTACACAGAATTATTGATACATAATTTGTATATTGTCTTTCTCTTACTAGAAGGATTTATGGTTATATATATTAGTCCAGACAATGAAAGAGTTGTAGAGAACATTTTGGAGGGGAGAATGTTTCTCTTCAGGAATGTGTTGGGGGTAGTCAGGAGGTAAACATACTAAAAGTCCCCGCCCCTAGCCCCGCCGCTTCAGTAGGAGAGGGGGGTGGAAAGGTTCCTTTTTTCGATTCTTCGCTTATAACTCGGAAACGATGCGTCGTACGAAAAAAGGTAATCTATGCAAAATTAAACGTAATTAAATTTCCCACAAGAATGTTTATATTCATTTCCTTCCTATGTGTTATATTTTACGAAATATTCGCCAGCGAAAATCGATAATTAATAATAAAAAAATCAATTGTGTACCTTGAATATTTCTATCAAAGTGGTTTACCGTGGTCTGCTAATAAATCACAGTCACAAAACAATCTTTATTTTACAACACTCGACGTATTTACTAACGTAATATTTTGTCGAAGTCTAGACATTTCCTTAAATATACAGTGTGACTCACTTAAAATGAAGATACCTTTATAACCTTTTCATTTTGTTTCCGATTTGAATCAAATTTTACTCATGTATAGAACAAATTAGGATATACTTATGACCAGAAAATCATTCACCTGCTCTAAGGGCAAAGCTACCTGCGGTACCGAAATATGAAGAAAAATATTAAAAATCATATTGATTTTTAATCTTACGAACGATGAATTTTACGTGGCCACTACAAATTGTGGAAACTGAGGACCCCCTTTGCCAGATGAGCTTATGTATGAGATATCCCCCATCAATAATCAAATCAAATTTTGGTGTATGTACGTTTGTGGCGCCGATTGGATGCATTTTTTAGAATTTCTAACATTCAAAATGTTTTATTTTTTTCAGCATATTTTGGTACCACAGGTGGCTTTGCCTTTATAGCAGGTGAATGATTTTCTGGTCATAAGTAGATCCTAATTTGTTCTATATTTGAGTAAAATTTGATTCAAATCGGAAACAAAGTGAAAAAGTTATAAGGGTATCTTCATTTTAAGTGAGTCAAACTATATATTTAAGGAAATGTATAGATTTCGACAAAATATTACGTTAGTAAATACGTCCAGTGTTGTAAAATAAAGATTGATTTGTGACTGTGATTTATTAGCAGACCACGGTAAACTGCTTTGATAGAAATATTCAAGGTACATAATTGATTTTTTTAAATTAATTATCGATTTTCGCTGGCGAACATCTCGTAAACTATAACACATGGGAAGAAAATGAATATAAACGTTCTTGCGGAAAATTTAATTACGTTTAATTTTGCATAGATTACCTTTTCCCATACGACGCATCGTTTCCAAGTTATAAGCGAAGAATCGAAAAAAGGAAACTTTCCACCCCCCTCCCCCCTGAAGCGGCGGGGCTAGGGGCGGGGACTTTTAGTATGTTTACCTCCTGACTACCCCCAACACATCCCTGAAGAGAAAAATTCTCCCCACCAAAATGTTCTCTACAACCCCCTTTTGGGTATTCTTGATTGGACCATATCTGTGAAAAGATTTTTGTAAAAATTAAAATAATTACTAATATTTTCTGGTAATATATTTATTATACTATCTTATAGAATTTTTACTGCATAAGAAATTTTCATTTACATTTAATTATTATTATAATTATCGAAATCTTCCTAATTCAATTTTTATTACTCTGTTCAGGTAAATCATAGTAAATATTGTAGGGGTATTCGCTAGGATATTTTTTAGTTTATTCTAAAAAAAAAAGTTTTCTTAACCGCTTCTCAAGTCACCGCAAGCGCGGTAATTACCCCCCCCCCCCAAGATTCTGTAAATCACCAACTTTCGTTTTCATAATTTTTATTATTTTGTTTTATATTTTTGAATATATATTGTATTTACAGAGGCGTAACTGAGAATTTCTCCCCCCTCCCGCCCATCAACTTCAATTTTCGAGGAAAAACATTTTTGTTATTTTCAGCACGCGGCTATGTTACCCCCCAAGCTCAAAGTCCAGATCCGCCCCTGTGTCACCGAAGTAACTCCTTGAAAATCTAGAATGAATGTGTGTTAGGTAAAGAGAAACGAGGCCCTACAGCTTATAGTGGAATTATTCTAAGCTTTAAAAGAAGTCACACTGACGAGACATAGATGTCGAAACACGTATATGGGAATGTTTTAAAGTTTGTTGCAACTGCTATTTTGGTAAGTGCTTTTGTTTTATTTATTTTTGTGTTGAAATTAAAAAATAACATTATTGTGCGAGTTCTACTGTACATAATGTGTTTATTGTCTTTCTCTTAATAGAAACATATGTTTATACTTATCTGTGATAAGATTTTTGTAAAAGTTAAAATAATTACTAGTATTATTTGGTGATATATTTACTTATTTTGTTTTATAGAATCTTACGACGTAAGGAATTTGCATTTGCATTTAGTTAATGTTAAATTTATTCTTTTAACATTCTTAACCAAGTTGTAAAACATTCACGGAACAATATTGTTTCTAATTCTGTATATTTGTTTCGGGATCTGCCTTAGAAAATATAGATAGCAAGATCTACAGCTTGGCACGAAGCCTGAAAATATTGGGCTCATGACGTTGCAAGGGGTTGGCTAGAAGACAATTTTCCAGGTAGACGGATAGTTCTAAGAAGTCAAGTGCAGGAGATACCCCCTAGGTCTCCAGATCTGGCACCACTTGATTTCAATTTGTGGGATCGTTTAAAAAATATAGTGTATAAGAGCAGACCACGTAGCCGAGAAAAGTTAGTGATCAGAATTATACTAGCATGTGTTGAAATCAGTCTGGCTGAGATTAGAAGAGTTATACATACGCAACATAAGAAATAGGATTAAGCAATGTATTCGGTATGATGGTAGTTACAGAGAAACTTTTGCTTTTATGGCTTACTTAGGTCATTATTGAAGAATATTTGTTAGAAAAATAGTAGGTATGTACGAATTAGAGATTTTCCTTATTAAATAAATAATTATTTTGTTGTAAAATCAATTCAAAGTACAAGAGACACATTATTCAGACCAAAAAATGATGAATACATTTTTTTCATTTCAGAATCCGTTTCACAGCTAAAAAAAATATTTTTAGTTGAAGAAATTGTTTTTTTCACGGCCCCTATCTCAAACACCTTTGAACTCACTACGATATAATCTTGTACAAAGGGATTTCTAAAGGTGCTGATTAAGAATATCTTACTAGTTTTTTTCTAAAAAAATTGCTAATACTTTTTTTTTTGAAAATCGACTCCCTCTTTCATTTTAGAACCTCTTTGAGACCTCCTTGACCAAAATCAAATGTGGTCACGTCTATAGACTTACTTTATATGTATCACCATCAAAATTTCCAAATATTCATATATCAGATGAGCAAGACATAAAAGTGGGACACACTATATATTGATTAAAAAGTAACTTTGCATAAAGTAAAATAATTCAATGCCTAACTAATTATGTATAAAATAAATCAGAACTGCATACCACGTATGGCAAGTTAGGACACATCCTCTAGATGATATTTAATCTCAACTACATATAATGGTTAGAGTAAAAAAAAATCAAATTTCGGCGTACTACTTCAAAGCTTTACCTCGTTTTGCGTTGCGCGTTAACGTATGTGCAGATTGAAAATTTCCGATTTCATGGTTATTTCAAATTTCTTTAATAATTTTTGACCGATTCTGCGTTTCTGCAACAGAAACAACTAACATATATCAAAAGAGATCAAAACTTCGCATTGTTACCATTGTATCTTGTTAACCTTTTAATAAAGTCCTTGATATTACTTTCTGAAATATATAGGTTGTGCAATAGGTACATATCTACTTCTACTTCTGTTGACCATTTTTAAAGGTAGTAAGCTGGTGATCAAATTGTAAAAATAATGGTGCGCATCAACTTTCTTGGCTTATGTATCTTTAGCAAATAGTACAATCTAAGTTCTGTTCTGCTGTTCTGCTTGATACGCGTAACAAATTTCTTATATCTAGAGTATAAATAATAATGCTATTGGAGTGTTTGAACTCTTCAACTCCACTGACCATTTTTGATCATGAATTTCTAACAAGTGTTTTATAAGGATTACTATTAATCATGTTCTATACTTATTTACAATAATCCCCGTTATCTATTTTTTTCTCTCTGGGAGTCTTGAATAACTAACTATACCAGGTGGCTTGTTCTAAGCTGTTTTTTGTGCTTACATAAAAATATTGACAATATGTGACAATTCTGACCTCGGACTTGGTTTCAGCGCCCCAGAATACAAATAAAAACATCTCGCAATTTACTTTTTACCCAGTTAAAGGCTTTTTCTAAGCTATTTTTTGAGTTTACGTGAAAATATTGATGACATGTAACAATTCTGACCTCGGATTCGGTTTCAGCGCCCTAAAATACATATGGATATGATATTCGGTAAAAAAGTACATGTATTTTTTTTTGCGTGCCTGTGTTATCTGAAAATGTTTTCAGTTACTTACGTGTCTTAGGAGATTTGTAGAAATTTCATTTTTCTGTACAGAACATATTGTCATTTTACCGCACCTATGATTTTTTTAATTTTTTTAAAAATCTAGTTAGCTGATTATACCCCTCTGACTACGGAGTTATATTGTTTGTACTCATATATTTATTTTCATGAAGCTTGTCTAACAGAAGCTTAGGAGCTATTATCACCATGAGCTGCGTAATGGACAGTCAATCTATATTTTGCCCTCCTATTCACTATTAAACCATATTAACATCGTAGGTACATACCGGTCATATTATGTTTATACTTTATTATTTGTAATGTTATTTCATTACATACGCAAGGAATTTCTATAAAATAGTGAAATTACAAGTGCAAGCAAGTGCAAGCAAAATTGGGGGTTTAATTAATTGCCGAGAAAATGCAATATCACCCATCATTAACGTTGAGTAACATTATTGTACAGTCGACAATGTAGCTGTCTTTTTGTTTAAAAAAAGTTCTGTTATGTGTTAAATTAACTCTATAATGGATTAACCTTTGCATGTGAAAACCCATTAGGTTAGCCAAACCTTATTAATGTTATCTATTGTTATTTTAATTCAATATTATAAGTATTATTCGCCATCGTGTTTCTATGAGACGTTGTATAGGGCATCTGCCTGGAGGATAAACTAATAATACATCATGACCTCACTTTAGTACGCACTTTTAGTATACAGTGCATAATTAACAATATATTGTCTTAGGAAAATGTTCTATATTACTCCTGCATTCTTTGATATCTATTATACTGATTATGGCGATATTTTCTCTGTATCTAGTAGCAGTTTCAGCATCCATAATAATCACTATACATAATGAAAGTCAAATTTTCTTAGAACACACGCAAAAAACACAAATAATACAGATAAATATGTCGTTCACAATAAAACAAAGTATTACAATTTACATATCAAGCTCAACAAATGTTTTGAGGTTATGATTTTTGTTTTGTTTTACCTCCAAGCAGATGTTCTGCAACAACAATGTTGTGTTCTAGAGCAAAAATAATTTTATTAGGTATTAAGTTACAAAATACAAAATATAACTAAATAAATGAACTATTATGCTAAAATATCAAATATAGAAAATTTCTGTTTCTTCTATTATAAGTATATGGGACATAATATATTTATATATTTTACTTGAGAATGGACAAGCAGCTAAGGCAATATATTGAATTATTAGGTACATTATCTTCACTTAACAAAAAATACTTTAAAATACAATTTGGCCCAAATTCAGTCATTCACACTTTTTTATTTAATACGGAATTAAATAAATGATTTAAGTATTTTCAATATATCTTTTGCTTTAAAATGCTATGAATTCTATTGTGTAATTCAACACATCATCAGTATCAGCTAGAAGAGTAGTTGTTTTGATTGGTTCTCCAATAATGAGTGTTTTAAAGTATTTACCTAACTAGTATATTAGCGTAGTAGTATTATGGTAGTCTACGAAACAAAGATACATAGGCGCGTAATATTCTCTAGCTTTCTTGATAAGTTGTGGTAAGTTCAGTATTTGTTTCCGCATCCTTTAGCAAAGCCCGCCTGCTGTGGAAGCATTTATTAACATAGATAAAGCTGAAGTCTGGGCTGAAGAATATATATTATCTTGCTAACACTTTCTATTTTCACAAAATTTTTTGAAAGTGTGTTAAACATTATGTAGGTAAATTATCTAAACTTATCAACTTGAAACTTTCTGAACATATATTATGAATGAGGGGGAGAAAAGGAAAATTTATGAAAACTTGGGCAACAAATCATTATTCAGTCAGTTTTTGAAAAATGGATGCAACAATACTAATTAATTTTGTTCATTGAAGAGAAAATTGTAACTAAAAATATATAATGAAGGTTAATATAAACGAAATAAACCTCTTTTTTTTTGTTGTTATTATAGTTATGAAGTGTATATTTTTAAACAGATGAAACAATAATAATGTGTTTGATTAATAATAGATATATTACTGCTCTAAATGAATATATTGTTGCAATTAATTGTAAGCTCATTAGGATGCCAATAAATTCAGGCTAAAGCTTTCCAAACAGGTGAGAAATTGGTGATTAAGAGGTGGTAACTGGGATGATTTATATTGGAGTACTTTTGACTGTTCCGGTAACTCCGAATATGCGACTTGGAATTCAGACATCAAAATCGTTAGTCATTAGAGTAAATTTTGACATATCAATAACTCCATAAAACGCACAAAGTTCTTGCTTCCTAACACACTAGTTTCCTCCATTTTTTACTACTTTTCGGCAAAGCAAGTCGTCGACGTCGTATTCTTCTGCGTTCCAGTTATTTTATCACTACTTACACATCCATTCAAGTCTCTCACAACGAAAAAAAAATTCACAAAAACAACTCTTTTAAATTACCTTGAATATTAAATATTTTATTACACAAATCGCACATAAAATATTTCTTTTACAAACATTACATATAAACATGTTTACCCTTTCACAGTATGACATCGAATATCAATAAGTAGTAGGTGGTCCCTATTTATTTATATTTTAATTTTGTTTTATCCCCCACCTCGTCCCCCTTTGTACCACCTTTCCATTATTACCCTTAATTACTTCAATTACCCTTAATCACGCGCTAATCGCCTTTAATTACCCTTAATTACCCTTAATAATCCACTAATTACCCACCCCCCTAGTCCCAGTTTATCCTAACTTCCCCTAATTACCCTTAATTACCATTAATTACCCACTAATTACCCTTAATTACCTTCAAGCCACGCCCTCCGTGATGTCACAAAAAGGGTAGAGGGGGGGGGCCTAGGACCTACTATAATACCCTACTCCGGCGAACTTTCGAAAGTATGTGAAAATAATTGTTTATGGAACTTCAATAAACGATATTTGATATCGTCCACCTCAAAAATCTATAAAACGATGCCAAATCGGTAGTATGAGTGAAGGTGGGGGGGTGGTAGTGGGGGTTGATGAAAGAATTGAGGCCTTTTGTTCACTAAATCGAAATTTTACTTTTTTCACCCTTTAATAATGGAGTGGGGAGTGGTAACGGGGATGGCTAATGCCAAAAACCTTAGCTTCTCTTATATATACTAAATACCAGTTTTATGGACTCTTACTTGCTCGATTTACCTTTTTACTTCTCATTTACACCAATTTATCCCCCCACCGTTCAATGGAATAAGATCAAACTATAATTTAGTTGTGCACTAAATTTCAAGTCAATGTCGTAAACGGTTTCAGAGTAATCGTGTGCACAAAAAGAAAGTTAAAGGCCGACAGACAGATGGACAGACAGACAGACAGAATTTTTTTTTGCTCAAACTTAAAATCTCGACGTCTCATGATATTCTAAGCCTATTTGAGAAATAAAAACTTTCAATTTTTTTTCTGCGTTACTATACTTCCGCTGGGTGTGGAACTAAAAGGAAAGTACAGAACAGTTAATGGTTCAAGGAAAAACAGGGACTAAATGGTCAATTGGGCGTCCCCCAAAACGTTGGGTTGAGGGTACCGAGAAACTAATGGGAAATAAATTACTAAGGCCGTGTACCATACAGATATTCGTAACAGATGTCATGTTGGTGTAGGACGTACAAAAAAAAAACAAAATTAACTAGAATAATTAATCCATGCATAACACAGAGTCTGTCAAGATATTAAGAAGAGTTTTATTTAATATTTCACTTCAGATTTGTATTTTTTATGCATGACAGAAACAAGAATAATCGAATCCATGTCTGTATGTTTCTCTCATCTATATTAACAAACATTTGTTAAATATTTAAGGCGAGTTGTTATTATTATTACTGTTATAATGATTAACGGCACACCTTAATATAAAGATATATTTTATGTATTTAACTAAATTCTCCTCAAATACCACTCGTGTTTTTAAATGTTTTTTTTTTTTTTAACTGTTTAACGTCGGCCTATTTCCGCTACCAGGGCCTATCACCGACGCCAAGAGACGAGCTACCCCCAACCTGGAAATTTTGCCGAACCTTTTCCCTTAAGAAGAATAGGGATCTTTTACTTGCCTAACATTTAATAGACAAGGGACCGCCTGCTTTACATCCCCTCCGAAGGATGGTATATCCACTACGTAATCCTCGTCTGAAATTACGTAACTTCCGAGTATACACTGATATACAAGCCTCTAGGAGGTGGGACGAGAACGCTGTATTTCCCAAGATGGGATCCCATCCAAGTACTAACCGCGCTCGACGTTGCTTCAACGGAATATCGACTGATATTCACATTGAAGTCGCCTCTACGCTTTCCCCTTTTTTAATTGTTATGGATACATTTCTTCTCGATCTGAGTTGCCAAAAGTTTATTATCAAAGATTAAATCAGATCATAAACTGTAGAATTTACATTATTTTTGTTATAAGGCGACAACGCTCTCGAAGAGAAGATTTTATTTAATATTCCATTGCAAATTTATGTAATTTAATTTATGTAATTAGTTTCATGTTATTAAAGAAAAACTGGTGGTGGGGAACAGAACAAAAAAAACCTTATATAATATGGGGTCTAAAGCCAATAGTTTTGGAGAAAATATAAACAAAAATTTTGAAAATGTTTAATAATATCGTTTGAGAACTGCTGGAATACTGGGCTTTACATCGTTGCGTCTGGTGTCGCTTGATATTCTGACATTTGTGCAGATATAGTAGATCTGAAGACAACTATACTGTCCCTTGTGATATTCTCAAGCAATATTTTAGTTTACATGGTTACTTGGTTAAGAACGTACACAAAACCCACGGTCAATAAACGGTACGGTTACCTCAATCAGCAGCTTTACGACGAGAGAGACGCGGGGGGTGGGAAATCGAATGAAAGAGACAGACATATCTGATTTCCGTGCAAAAGACAGAGATAAAGATTCCGGTAGGGTCTACAGCCTACGTCACCTGTAGACACTACAGGCATCTTTGTCTCTGTCTTTTGCACGGAAGTGTCTGTCTCTTTCATTCGATTTCTCGCCCCCCGCGACTCTCTCGTCCTAAAGCTGCTGATCGAGGTAACCGTACCGTTTATTGACCGTGCACAAAACCTACCCGTTCGTTGTTTTTGTATGTTGCTTTTGTTCTTTTTGAATTTTGGGCCACTGCATTTATAGTTAAAATTATTTTATTGACTTACCGCTCAAGTACTTGGTTACGTACAGACACATACTTACTTGTTCGTTTTTTTTGTCTTGTTTTTTGAAATTTGAACCAAGTTTTTCTTTCTTTTTTCTTTATTGACAACGTTAATTCATAGTTTAGTGTATTTAGTATTGAATGTATTGCGTATGTCCTTAGTTCGACGTACCGAAATATGTGTTGATCCAGATGGTGGTCACTTCTAACAATTTATGCGAATCAACGATAATTTATTGGTAAGTTCTAGATTTCTCGAATAGGACTGTCCACCACGCTATCACTTTCAAATCAAAGTCGATGCTGGGTTAGGTACAATCCTTATTATTATGAGCAACTTATGTGGTTTTGTGACAAATTTAAAAGAATTGTTCTATTATTGGGTGTTACTTGTTTGGTAATAAAGGCATATTATTCGCTGTTTTGTTCTGATCCGTTTATTATTATTTGCATTGATTTCCATAGAGACCAAAGACTTGATTTTTAGTTCGATACCTGATTGGAAAAAATTATGCGAGCAATTCGTTAAAAAATCAGATTTTTCCTAACCTAAAATACACATAACTATTTTCTGCTATCGTGTCTCGAACGTTTAACTGTTCATTTTCCAATTTCATAAAATAATTACTCATCTTTTAAGCTTTTAACACAGAATATCGATTTATGTTACAAATGTTAATAAATCACATTTAAATTTTATAAATTATAAACAACAAAAGCTCAAATAAGTTTGTTCCAAATTAAAAAACATACATTTAAACAAATCCTCTGTTTAAATCCCTATGGCCATCCTGTGTTTGCCGCTGTGCAGAAAGAGATAACGAATTATTTACATTTTCATAATTGATATAAAAGTTCGGTTCAAGGTTCAAGCATTAATAATAATAATAATAATAATAATAATAATTTTATTCACCACTGAGATACAGAAATGTACATATGGCAAGTCAGTTTTGTAGGATATTATAAAATAAACAATTAAATAGATAATACTACAATATAAAATTAAAATTAAACAAAAACAAAAAACTATGTAATGACTAGTCAGATTGTATAAGATAACATAAAACATGTAAGTAAAGAACATAGCACAAATTATATCATACACAAACAATTATGAGTTTATCCAAGGATAATTTCGGTCCCTAATTTTACCTATTAAAATACTCATTTGTACTATAGTAACCACCTTGTAAAAGCAAGTCTTTTACTGCGTTTTTACAATTATTATACTGTGAAATCATTCTGATTTCTTGTGGTAGGTTATTAAACAATACTATACAGTTGTAACGTGGAGAGTGTTTAAAGTGCCGCGCTTCTTGCTTTGAGACCGCGCGGCGGACATAGTAAGTAAAACACTTCTATGATCTGAAACTATACGTCCATTGACCCAGAAAAGCAGTGGTTCTCACCTACTTACTCCTACCTTAACATCCAAAATTTTGACCTAGGTCAGTTTTTTTCAAAATGCTCCTAGACGAAAAAGTCATATAGGTTTTCTTTTATTTAAAGAAATTATAGTTAAAAAAAAATGGTTAAATTGTCAACATTTGCTAGGAAGAAATTAAAAAAATACGCCTAAAATTATAAAATCGCGGAACTTTTAAAATAACTTTATAATTTGCGTCAATTAGGTAATGAATAATCAAAATAAAATATTAGTCAAACAACTATTAGCGATCTACAGGACTCGAGTTATAACTATCAGTTTCATCTAGTTCTTTCACGTTTTTATAAATCCCGTTCGTAAACTATTTATTTATCATCAATTTGTATTTAAAATTCTTGGACTTATTAATTCATAGCAGTTTTCCAATTATGCCAAATTAAAGCACCAATAATATAGTAAATATTATTAATTGTTTATTTTCATAATGTAAACAAAAGAGGCCTTGAATTTACTGAATGAATGGCGGAGTAGAGTGATTGATAATAATTGTCAATGTTACTATAAACTTACTACAGACATACATGACAACCTTGAATGATGAAATCGATACCGTATTAAGCACAATTAACTAAAACCAAAATCAAATGAATGGTAATTTTTATAAACTCATTTTGCTATATTTTATGTTCATAATAATATTACAATATATTAGTACATTAAATAAAATCATTTCAGACCAATTTTTAAATAGTGATACAACGGTCAGCTTATCAGCTGTATCAGGCATGGTCCCCCATATTGTTAGTTTTACTTCCACCGTGGAAGTATAGTAACGCATTTTTTGTTCAAATATGCTTAGAATGTCATGAAATATCGAGATTTTAAGTTTGAACAAAAAAAAATTCTGTCTGTCGGTCTGTCTGTAACTTTTTTGTGTTCACGATTACTCTGAAACCGTGTATGATATTGTCTTAAAATTTGGTACATTTAGGTACTATAACGAGATCTGGTACTGGATTATATTTTGATCTAATTCTATTGAAGGGTTCGGGGGCAAATGGGGGCAATTGGGGGTAAATGAGGGTAAATAGGTAAAGCAAGCAAGTAAAAATCCATAGAATTGGAGTTTAAGGTATGTACGAGAAACCAAAGTCTCAAATTACTTCCACATCCAGTGGAAGTATTAGTAACGACAAAAAAATTTTTAAAAATTTTTATTGTTCAAATAGGCTTAGAATGTCATGAAACGTCGAGATTTCAAGTTTGAGCAAAAAAAAATTCTGTCTGTCGGTCTGTAACTTTTTCTATGCGCACATTTACTCTGGAACCGTTTGAGATATTGACTTGAAATTTGGTACACATATGTACTTTAACGAGTTCTAGAACTAGATTATGTTTTCATCTTGTTCCGTCGAAGGGTTGGGGGGTAAATTGGGGCAAATTTGAAGTAAATAGTTAAATCAAGCAGGTAAGAGTTCATAAAATTGATATTTAGTATAGACAAGAGAAGGTAAGGTCTCAAAAAAAATTTTGGCGTTAGCCACCCCCATTACCACCCCCACTCCATTATTAAAGGGGATGAATAAAAAATGTGATTTAGTGTGTGTACAAGAACCAGAACCTCAAAATATTTTTTTACTTTATCCACTCCCCACTCCCACCCCCTGTCACCACCCCCACCCCACTACCGATGTGGGGTATCGTTTTATGGGTTTTTGGGGTAGAGGATTTCAAATATTATATTATTAAAGTTACAATTATTTCCATATACAAAATTTTTTCGTTGGATGACTTGGATAGAAAATCCAGATGTAGAAGTAGTGATTCCTTGTTCAACGGTTTTTTTTTTTGGCATCAACTACCCCCTTTACCACCCCCACACTATTTTTAAAGGAGGTAAAAAATGAAATTGTGATTTAGTGTGGTTACAAGAACCAAGAACTTCAAAAAATTTTTTTGGCATTAGCCACCTCTCTACCCTCCCCAGTACCACTTCAACTATTATTTTATGGGTTCTTGTGGTAGACGATTTCAAATATTATATTAATAAAGTTCCTTCCTTGTAAGAGACTTGGGTAGAAAATCTGGATGTGGAAGCAGTGATTCATTCCTTCCTTTACTATGCATTGCAAAATATTGATAATATAAACTATTCAGTTTTTATTTGAGTTATAGTAAGCTCTGGAGAATTTGATTTTTGTTGATATATGTAACACCTAGTCTTTCAGTCTTGGGTTAAAATTTAGGTTGTAGTGGAAGTTTTACTTACTGAGTTTCAAATTAATTTTACATCACCGAATTCGTTCAAATCCAAATGATCCCTATCGTAAATAAAGAATCTAATGTAAAATGTTTATATTTTCTAGATTGCATTGCTAAATAGTCGTTGCAGATCTTTTCCAAACAGAAAATTTTAAAATTTATCTGTTTTGGCTCGTGCACTGGAAGAGAATGATTTTAAACATGTCTCTGTTTTAAAATCTTTATAATTGATGTTTTGCTTATTTAAATGCTATGATCAAAATGATTCTAAATTGTTTACTTACTCTTAATACCATCTTCACACCAATTTAATCTTGCTCTTCTCCAGAGTAAAATTACGGTTTAAAGTTCTGCCGTTAATTTTATTAAGAAAATAACTTTTTAGCCACAATGTTATATACTAGATCAGAAGATGAACTTTGTAGCTCAAACACTAAGAAGATTAAGGTTTTATTCGTCACGATGTATTCACTTCACGGGTTGAATCTCTTTGATCTAAGAAACAGAGTAAATTATGTATTAAAAATATTCCCTTGTCGTGCCTATGCTAAGCAGCTGTCAAATTTATATTATTGATAAAGTGTCAAGTTCTAATCCTTTTTTAAACAAATACGCACACATATATTTAAAAAGCGTATATTACTATTTTATATTGATACTATTACGTTTATCCTAAATTGACATAATATAATATATAGAATTTTACGAACTTTATGAACTCCTCTTTCAGGTAAATAAATGTAACCGTTTAGCTGAAAATCGCCTTTAAAGTTTGGCTAAATAAATCAATTTCAATATTGTATTTTGCAAATAAAGTTGTCGATTCATACAAATAATTAATATTTATAACTGTCAAGTAGATTGTGTGAACTAAGTGTTTTGGTATTTTTGACCCAAAATAATTCAACAAATGGATTAAGTACTCAAGTGTTGAATATCGTGAGCAAATGGTAATGTGGAAAAAGCAGGTCGGTTTTATATCGACATATATTTGACAGAATAGCACCGCATGCCCAAACGTTCATTAACGTTCACTGGAGGCTTAGGAAGCAAGGCTGGCTTGAAAATCATAATGCTGAAAGAGAGAACCACCACAAGAACTGTACAAATGGAAAAAAGAATTCTGGACACTCTAGAAGTTAATCCAGCTACTAATATAAGAAAAATTGCTAACCAGGGAGGTATTAGCCATTCTACAGTTGGGGACCTATCTCAAGTTGCACTTTATCATCTTTATCTTCATCTATCTTTATCATGAATATCGACCTAGTCGTTTGCATATGTGCCAAACATGATTAAAAAATATGAAAATAATGAATTTATTAATTTTACGTCGTTTACCGATGCGGCTGGTTTTACAAGAGATGGTATTACAAATATTACCTATTAATGGTCTGATGAAAATCTACACGCATACGTGGAAACAAAATATCAACGTATAATTTCTTCAAATGTATGGGCGCGAATCATAAGAAATAACTTCATTTTTTAATAGAAAATTAAGTGGAGAAATTTATTTATCATTTCTTCAAAATGACCTTCCAGTTTTGCTTGTGGAACAAGAGCAAACATATGGCTGCTTCAAAATGGCTCTTCATCACATTTTGGTTTGGATGTGAGTGCATATTTAAACGAGGCCTTCCACGGTCAATGAATAGGACGAGCTGAACCATTGGTTTGGGTCCACCAGATCTTAATCCAGTGGATTTCTTTTATCAGGTCATTTAAAATCACTAGTTTATGAAGCGGCCGTAAATGATGGGTGTAATTCTTCGTGTATGAAGGTTATATTTAAAACTCGTCATAAGGTGTATTGAAGTGAATGAAGAGCATTTTCAACATTTGTTTTAATGGAATATAATTTCAAACTTTATTAGTTAATTTATTTTTGATTCATGGAAATTCGATTTATATAATACAATTTTAAGGTGAATTTACAATGAATTTGTTACCATTATTCATCTGCTTAACAGTTACAAACATTAAACTATTCATGCAATTCATTTGTATGAATTCAAAGCAAGAAGACTTGATTTGGAAATGCATTATTGAAATTTTGATTTATCTAGACAAACTTTGAGGGAGATTTTCAGCTAAATGTTTGTTTTTGTCGAATGAAGAATACGTAAAATTTAATATATTTATTTCGCTTTAAAATGACGTCTTAAAAGAAAAAAGTTATGGGATAAATAAATTTATAGTTGTAGGAAAAGTGCCCTCTGGCGACCACATAATGAACTAATTTAATCTTATTATGGGATTCTTCATTGCGCTTAATGTGTGTGCCAAAAATCAACTTGGTTGGTATAGAATTAAATGAATTATGTCAAAAAGAAAAAAAGATCTTTGAGTGGTTGTATCTCTGTGATTTTTTTAAAGGAAATACTACCATTATTCTGAGTCATAAGTCATATAATCACCGCCAAAAGTTTCCATTTTCCGAACATCTCATATTTTAAACAAATAATATACCCTCCAATAAGTATTTTCTACTTTACGTAATTATTTTAATATCTATATTCTTAAACTTCAAAATTACTTTAATTTATTACATAATGATACCTATTAGCGACGTGGCTTATTGAAATTACCGTTACCTGACGGATAAAAGCAACAAATTTGGTATGAAGGTACCTCAGGGTGTACTAATAAATATTAGCCTAGAAGCCCTTTGGAATTTTTAAAAATTTTTATGTACAGCACTAAAATCCAATATGGTCGACAAATACGACAAAATATCACATGTAGCCCAGGAATTTTAGTTTTTGACCCGGAATTAATTATTGTAAAGTTGAAAATTTGCAGGATTATAGTTTTGGTCCAGGATAACACGTAATAAAAAGTCCCCTACTCTCCCTCGTCGGCGTTTTTGCGGAGCAACAAGGGCCTAAGTCGCAGAAAATGCAGAGCTGGCTATAAAGTGCAGTAGAAATATTGTTGCTGATCCGATTTGAGTCGAAATGATCACAAAAGCTTCGGAGAAGCTTATCCGTTCGTATTTTAGATGTTTCCATGCATATTTTGTTCATAATTTTCCGTTCTAGTGCTGTCAAAATTTAGAAAAAAAATTTTTTTTTTGATCGCATTTTTGAATAAGTACATGTATTCGTAGTCCCTAGTACATCTAACATAGAAGTTAAAAGCGAAACAGACGACAGCGTTTTTGCTGCTAGAGCGTAATTTCTCAAGTAATATGTTAATAAACAAAACTTGAATAGCCTGGCTCATTTTAGACCACTTTTAAACGAAGGGTGGGTTTAGCTTTAATTTAAAAAAAAAAACAAATTAAGTCCCTAGTACATCTTTCATAGAAGTTAATCGCGAAATAGTCGTTGACGGCGTTTCTGCTGCTGGCATGATGTTAAACTAAAATAAAATAAGATCTATTAACCTGGCCCTTTTCGGACTGATTTTAACAAAAGGTGGGCTCTTTACCTTTATTTAAAAAAAAAATCCCTAGTACATCTAACATAGAAATTGACCGCGAAATAGTCGTTGACAGCGTTTCCGCTGCTAGCGCATTTTTTATGTTAAACTAAAATAAAATAAGATCAATTAACGTATTATTATTATTTTGCTTGGAATAAGGTTTCAGAGTCATGGATACCAGTTTGGATGACAATTTCAGAGGTTTCCCTCATGAAGGGAATTGATTAAATGTTCCTGCGAAGGAGACTGCAAAAACTGCAAATGTGGGAAAGCTAATCTGGACTGCTCACCACATTGCAAGTGCAAGTGTGTGAGTGTGATTTTTTTTATAACCTTTGCATACTGAGTTCCATTGAATGAATCACTATAAATATTTTTTTGTTATTGGGAACTCTCATTAGCGTTATATTTGAACTTATACCGGGTGGCTCAGCCGATAGGGACACTATGGAATGAAATTTTCAATTATATGATGTAAAGAACCAAACTGGATGACTTCCGGTTTCGATGTAATTGACACGAGAACCAAATTATTAGATGGGACAACCTGTATTTTTTTGCATTTATCCTCAAAAATTATTTTGATTTTCAAAAAATAGATTTTTTAATTTTTAGTTTTAATAATAGAAGGCCGCCATTTTACCGAAATCGTTAACAATTGGTTTACAGACCAATTGTTTACCTTTAAAATATTATCTCTTCAGATATTAACATTAAACACGATTTATTCTTCATTAAGTTTAACGATGCGGGTTTTTCAACGAAAACTATTTTTTTTAATGAAACCCCTATGGGACAACCTGTTATTTCATCAGATATTTAAATTACGAAGAAAATGATATGCATAATGTCTACCTTCTCTTTGTACTAAATTTATAATTAAAAGAAAAACATGTTTTGATATATTTTTTTAAATATTTTAAAAATTTTTAGAAATTCCAAAGGGCTCCTAGGCTAACATTTATTAGTACCTTAATACTAAATTTGGTGCTTTTATCCGCCAAGTAACGGTAATCTTGAAATACAGCTCTAACCGACCCCACTATATTTAGTAAAGTCAAACTGAAATCATTATTTATAAATGGATTTTTTGCGCACCAGTAATTATATTTCGATTTTTTATATTCAAGGTAAATTAATGTGTTTTTCCATACTGTTACGTTGACGAACAGTATTTCCTGTCATAGATTATTATTAGCATAACTTAAAGAAAAAAAACAAAAGTAGCTTTATAATTAGAGAGCTTAGTATCGGACGACTAGAAAAATGGATGTAAAATGCACTAGTTTATTACATTGAAATATTAATTGAAACATTAAAACAGGAAATTATGAGTAGTAAATATGTTATTATTACTTTTATTAATTAAAGAGCTTGCATCTTTTAAATATAGTATACTTTCCAGACACTTATTATCATTATTAATTATCTTATATGATCAGTTGTATATTTAAATGAAAGACTTATCGGTAAGCAGTTGATGACATATATTTACACCTATGCTATGCATATGCTTTGCATATACTTACAAGATTGAAATTTAGCAAAAACTGAATTTTATTTCAGATCGAAACTGTTACATCTTTAATAAAGCATATATTTCTGATTATAATGCTTCCTAGATTAATAAAATACCTTGAACAAATTGATTTATTAATTGTCGTCGGTTTCTCAATGGAGATTTCAACGGTTCGTTAGACGCCGAACTCTGTGGGAGACTAGAGTTCGTGAGATTAACATTAATTTCGGAGACAAATAGGGATTTATCTTTACCATCAAGGATGGTACGTTAGTTTAAATTTAAAATAACTGCTGTTTAACTAAGTTGTCAAATTAATCCTCACAGCAAGCTAATTTGTTTTAAAGTAATAGGTAATTTTGTTTGCGTAGTCCTCTGCTCATAACCAGAATAGGAATTGCGAATGATGCCATAAACAAATGGATACCACCAAAAAAAGCGAAATTAAAAAGTTGTACCTATGTACGTTTATTTATTTATCAAGTGATTTATTCCTTAACTAGATCTCACCTTAGGAGGGTGTAAGAATATGAAAAAAAAATCCTATAAACGTGATTCCGCTCATAAGGACGCTACTCTCCTTCGAAGGTGGCCCCTGAACATGGATATACATTTAATATTTCCCTTTGAGATTACATCCACTAGCCTTTGTACAACATTTAATATTATTAAGTGTGATTATTTTACAGTATTAGCCAAAACAAATTTCAAGCATAGCTTACGAAACTTTACTCTTTTATCTTCTAACGTTTCTTAACAAATTGATAACGGAATGTGATTTTTTTGCTAAAATTACGTAAAAAAGTATCATACAAATGGCTGTAGAACAATAGTGAGGAGGTGATATAGGGTAGTGAAATTGCCTACTATAAAATCTTTTATTGACAGAGTTATGAAATGATAACTAAATTTGTAAAAACATATTGAAAGAAAAATTAACAAATCTAAACAGTTACATACAAATAAGTGCATATTTTCACTATCTCATTTCAGCTCGTCTCCGTGAAGTTTTTCGTTTAGATCGGTAGGTATATATCGCAAACTGTTGATTTTACAGCAATGAGAAGTACATGTTTTAGGTAACAAATTATATTCCAGTATGAATTAGTTAAAGAAGTTAGAGGGTAAATAAAATAGGTAGAGAATGTAGCACCCTCTGGTTTCGCACGTCTATGGTAGATATTCGTTTGGTCATTACTGTAAAATAATAACATTTATCAATACTAAATTATGTATCAAGTCATTCTGTATTTTAAAGCAAAATCAGTTTTAGGGGCCACCTTCGAGGAACCGTAGCACATTTAGGAAGCAATTGCGGACTCATGTTTACGGAACTTTTTGATACTTTTTCAAGTAGAATTAACCTCCCTAGTTTTGCACACCCGATGGGTATGTGCTCTATTCTCGGTCAGCCCGCTAACACTCAGTTTCGCTGATAAAAGTATTTTTACTTGCTTAATTCTGCAAGGAATAGATTTTAGTTATAGCTTTTTGAAAAGAGAATATGCTATTCTAGAAAATGGTACCATTTTTATATTGATTTGAACTTTTGTTAATTTTAAAATTAATATTAAAAATTGTCATATATCTCCGTCAGTTAGTCTGTATGTAGGTCTATTCGTACATTCATACGAAAACACTCTACAGGTCGTAATTCTTAACGGATCCTTTTGATTGTTTGATTGTTTTTTTTTTAATTGCTTAGTCTATTATCAGAATAGAACCCTATTGAATTTCATAAAGATCCGCCAACTAGATTAATTATTATAAATAATTATTTACACACACCGTCACGAGTTTTCGCATCCATTTCTAGTTTTAGGTGTGTATTAGATAAATAAAACAATTATTTTTTCGTCTAACTCGCTCAAAAATGGGACAATGGATTTCTCTCAATTTTTATCGTGTTATCACTATATATTTGTTAACAAAACATGTTAATATGAAGGTCAATTATAGAAAATATATTTTTTTTCTAAGGCTATTTCGAAAATTTGCATTATTCTCAAATGTAACGTGCTAAAAACTTTTTTAACTTTCGAAATAGATATCAAGTGTATGGAGAAGAAACAAAGATAAAGGATGGACGTAGCATTTTGATTTTAAACTTTTTTCTAGTATTAGCAGTTTTCGAGAAAATTGTAAATGAGTTGGCCTGGTATTGCAATTAATTGCTATTAGATTTCCACATTATGATTTCTTTATCATTAAATATGTTTTGCATACATATATTCCTTCTTCAATCTCCAAAAAGTTTACTACTTCGCGGTTGATAAATTACAAACTTAAAAAACTAGAGTAAACACCATACTCCTCGCCGATTTTTTGAACTATTTGTATAATTGTTGCACATTCTTTAGAATACTCGCAGTTTTTTTGTAAATATTAATATAAGGACATTTTAAATCTTATAATGCCGACTTATTTGGTGAAACACTTGTCAGTGTAAAAAAAAGCAACTACATCTATAATAACCTGTCTGTTTCAAAATCGGGATCCTTGGTTTTCAAGTCAAAATTCTAATACCATTACACCACCATACTCTAGTTCTGAGAGCGGTAATATTACCTAATAGTCTAGGTGCCCGCGTACATAAATGCAATTTATACACATCCTCGTATAACTTCTTGTACGGCATAATTGCAACTAGTCTATTACTTTTTTCCTCTGCGAGAATTTTCGTAAACGCGGCGTTCCTCCTCGGCATGAAAAAGAGGATTTCCACACGTCGGACTGGAAAATCGGCAAATATATTTTGTCCGATAATTCGAAAATTTTTATTAAGCAATCTTGAGAAAATCAGCTGGTTATCAATACATGTTAAAAAGTTATGTTATGTTATGTTTAAGGTGGTAGACACCATTAACGTTCCAAAATTTTTGTCGGACAGTTTGTAGAAATATATAGAATATATATGTAGAATCCAATTCTCAAATTGTCCGACAAAATATATTTGCCGATTTTCCAGTCCGACGCGTGGAAATCGTCTTTTTCATGTCGAGGAGGAACGCCGCGTTTACGAAAATGTTCGCAAAGGAGAAAAGTGATAGACTAGGCTCAATTGTGCCGTGCAAGAAGTTATACGAGGATATGTAAAAATTGCATTTATGTACGCGGGCACTTAGACTATAATATAATAGTCTAGGAGATAGCTACATATATGGGGCCTGGGATATAACTTGTTGGCATTGCTGTTATGTTTTAGCAAATACTTTTCTGAGTATTTTATCTTATGTGAGTCAGACCTCCCCCAGACCGTTTTGGCGCTAGCCGCCTGCGAAAATATTCAATTGTGGAACAGAGTGTAACACTTTGGGGCTTGATGTTAGTTGAAGAGGGTATCTTGACGATCAACATTCGATATATGCCAACATTTTTTCTCCGTGCAATTGGCAGCACTGGCGACATCAATTACATCCAAAATTGGAACGTAGTATAACCCTTTCTGATCAGGCGGAAAATTTTCGTTGTCAATGCTCATTGCTGGAAAACTGTATGCCAGCATTTTCTGCTTGACCATTTTCCAGATTTTTTGTCCAAAAAATGGACTTTTGGCCTAAAACGGGCTAAAACTGGTGCTTTTCAAAAAAAAAATGCTGGTACCTTCTCAGACTTGTAGTTTTTGTACCAACGAATAGTCTTTGTGAGTGCCAACATTTTTTCTCAATGTACTCCAGAACTTTCCAGAACCATTTTATTTACTCACCAAGTTTGTTAAAAAACAATAGGATTCGTCCATTCTAACCAACCGCATTTTTTTTTAATTTACTCTTAAAAACGCAATTTTAATGCAAATTTAACTATTCTGACCAATAACACAGCTCCACAAAAAAAAAAGTTCAGACCAGCGAACCGGATCCATGCATTCTTATGTATTTTCGGTCGCTGAATCCGAATCCGAGATCAAAAAAATTCGTACACTCCCAAAATCTTTAGCTAGAGTCAAAAAACAACCCTGGACTGAGGTAAAAAGAATATTAAGCTACGAGAATAGTTGTTACATCCTAATCGATCGAATTATACAAATTAAGGTTAAACAGCAGCATACCCAAGCAGCAATTTTAGTAGTTTCTACGTAATAGTTACCATTAGGGGAACTTTAAAGGTTTCCGCAACTTAGGACTGTTACGTAATGGGAACCATCCTTCTACCAAGTATTCAACAAAATGGGGAATAATAATTACGTGGAAAACTATTATTCCGGTACTTCTACCGTTACCGTGTCGAGAACTAGGTTATTACGTAAACGGGATGTAACTAAGTAGTAGAAATGACTAACTTTTGGAACAGCTCAGCTGACCGAAATGAGAGTACAAACTATATATTTGGCTCTCTGTTATTCGAATAGCAAATTAATGACTTACTGAGTTTAAGCACATGATATGTCCAAGGTCCAAGTTAAGGTGATTATATACAACATGCATAAGCATATATTATAAATCATGATGTTTTGCATTTACCCTGGGTGTGGATATTAAAACCACCACTTGTTTTCTGTAAAATGTTATCATGATGCTTCGATAAAAAAGACGCCCCCTCGAGAAAATGGTTTTTTCGGAAAAAAAAATTTTTGCAAAAATTATGTGCACAAGCAAAACTGCAAAATTTTTTATGGAAAACGTTTTTTTTTTTAATTTTATATATTATAAAGTAATAATCTATTTAGAAAACATATTTGTAAATGACTATAATAAAAAGAAATTTTTTATTGAATTATATTTTTATCTGTGTCTTCATTCAACAACAGAAAAATGACGATTTTAATTGCAGTAACTTAGAGGTTGCAAAAACCAAAATTATTTCCCTACAAGTTACATTTACTATAAAGTAGCAGATACCACCAACGTTATAGTTGTTGTTACTTTAAAAGTGGTGACGGGAACTACAACATTACACTGAGTAGTTATATTTACCTAGATGTAGCAAATGGGACCAATGACGCTATAAGATCTTAGTAACTGTTGCTACCAACTTATTTTCATGTTGGTAGAATTGGCAGAATCGATATAGGTAATTTTTTTTTTAATTGGCAACGCAGTAATAACTGTTAAAGTGTCACTGTCACTGTGTGTGATAGGAATATGTGGATTAAAAATAATTTTATACTTTTACAAGTACTTTTTATTATCTGATATTATTAGAAATATATTATTTGGAAAGAGCACATATCGAACAATATTTGATGGATGCCCCAGACGGTGAGCATCTTATGTCAGAGGTAGGTGTTTATTATGATCTTACTCTTGTGTAGCTATTTAATTGTTTGGGTTTTTTAGGTTGCATTGATATTGGGAGTTTGCGGTGAACTGACCTTCTTAAGCGTCGAAGATATAAGAGATAAAGAATAATATCTGTATATATCCATACCAGATACCAAGACAAATAAATTCACAGTTTTAAATGAAGGATTTTCGGTAAACTCACTTGATTCAATTAGGAAATATGTGTCTTTAAGACCGCAAAATGCGTCTTACAAAAGATTTTTCGTAAATTTTCAAAAGGGAAAGTGCACTGTCCAATGCGTTGGATTAAATAAGCTCTAAAAAATTCCAAGAATTGGAGCTGATTATTTGCAACTGCCAGATGCAGATTTGTATACTGGCCATATAGCATGCGCCGTTCCTCATCAAATCTTTTGGCCAATGAGGTGACATTACCACCCTTAAACGTCACGGTGTGTGGAAATCATCCACCGTGGCGGAGGGTTATTTGGAAGATTCAGTCTCAACAAGATTGTTATTGCTAAAAAAATTCAGGGAGAGCAGCACAACGAGTCAGGCAATACAGACGTCGTTACTAGTATAGAGAAAAATTGTGTACAGAAGAGCAGTTTTCTTTGTGAAAAATCGAATATGATGACAATAAATGTTAACATAAATATAAATAAGTGTTAGTGCATGGATTCTTTGTTTTGTTAATTTTCCATATAATGGAGACAATAAATAAATTCCTTGGACTTTATTTTATATTAAAATTACTCCTTAGTGACTAAATCACTTTACCTCACTTTAGCTTACTACTTTATCTCACTAGTGACTTATGGGTCACTTTACACCTTCAAAGTCTTATCAATAAAGATCACTTTATATGAAAGTGTTGGATAAATCTATTTATTAACGTAAGGTGTGTAATAATGGAAAAAATATATAAGTTTTCATATTTATTTAGTGATCAGTTTACATTTAATTTCATTCAATTCAATTTATTGTACATAAATAATGTCTTATGCCATTATACCGGCATTGTCCGTTCCCCATCGACACAATTTTTATTAAATTTGGGGTTTTTAATCGGCAAATTCATTTAATATGCTCAGTGGATCACTAACTGAACTATGGGTCAATCTGTGTGTTAAAGACAAGTTGTAATTTTCGAGCAGTACACAGTATCATTAATCACTACAACTGTTATAGTTTTCGATTACTCTTCTTGTGTTGATGGGAGCACTTTTGCACTTGTTGCCAAAGATGATGGTTTTGCTGTGGCGAAATAATCTTTCATGTTTGCATCATATTCTGAAGAATCACTATTTCTCTACTACTGTTTAACTGTTTCTTCAGTTTTCTATAAAACGTGGATGAGTGCTGATAAACTTTATTTCGCTTTCACTGAGCATTTCAGATGCCGCCATTTTATTCAATGCCAATAATTATATGAATTGTCTTAAAAGTTAATATTACTCTATAGTAGATTTTCAAGGTATATGTAACTTTTAAGTCATTTTCAATTAGTGGGGAGTAGTAAAGATAACTTCAAAGCCCCTATGTTCGTAGAAATAACCTCATTTTTACTCGAGATGTCACTAATAAGTTAGACTGCTTTCAAGTGGTCCTTTGGTAAAGCTGTGCAGTCGGCATTACTACCAATTTTCACTTTGCAGTTGAGGATGCTTCAAAGTAATGCAGAGTAGTATCCTCGACGTTGCAGATTCCCCAGCGGTTACTTGAAAGTGTTATAACTATACAGTACCTAAATTCAGTAGAATCTACTTAATTATCACTACAAATGCATACCACAAAGTGAATATTACCCTGAAGTCGCAAAATTAGTAACAGTTATGTCATTCCTACTCTATTAAAGTTCCGATGCCTCAGATGCCAGTTCCCATCACTTTGAATGCTGCTTGGGTACATACAATAGACATGAAGCGCACCCCCAGTGATATGAAACACACTCCCATTTATAAAAATTGATCCAAAACAGTAATGACTGCTGAAAAAACTCAAAATGTCTTAAGTTTTGTTAAAGTGATAAAAAAACTGCATCAGGTCCGACGTAATCTTCATAAACTGCCTATAGGGTTGAGAACAACCACCCTTAAGTTTAAAGGACACAAAACAAGAGAAAACGTAAAATCCAACAGGATTTCTATTTTGCGTAGTACTCTAAAATAGAACTAGAAACTTACGTACCATCAACGGCCTACAGTGTCAACCCTCAGATGGTGTGAAAACTACCCCCTATGTAAGATTTATCCATAAAATAGTACAGTGACTTCCATAAAAATTCGAAACATCTGCGTTGTGTGGAAGTGAGACTATGTTCGACGCTGTGCTTGAAAACCACCCCCACAGAGTTGCGAGATGCCATCCCTATATCCGTAGGATGCTGGAAAAACAGAGAGAAACTAACCGGATTTACATTTTTATGGATGCTATGATTAGCAGTAATCGTGATGCACACTTCCAGCGTCCTACGGATATAGCAACCCCATGGGGGTGATTTTCAAGCATAGCGTCGAACATAGTCTAGTTTCTTCTCACTTCCACACAACGCAGGTGTTTCGAATTTTTATAGAAATCACTGTAACTTTTTGTAGATAAATCTTACATAGGGGGTAGTTTTCACACCATCTGAGGGTTGACACTGTAGGACGTTGATAGTACGTAAGTTTCTAGTTCTATTTTAGAGTACTACGCAAAATAGAGTACTACACAAAATAGAAATCCTGTTGGATTTTACGTTTTCTCTTGTTTTGTGTCCTCTCAATCCTATAGGGGCAGTTTATGAAGATTACGTCGGATCTGATGCAGTTTCTTATCACTTTAACAAAACTTAGACATTTCGAGATTTTTCAGCAGTCATTACTGATTTTTTTATAAATAGGGGCTTGTTTTCGCCCCTGACTGGGGGTGTGTTTCATATCTATTATGTGTACGCTGCTGTTTAACCTTATTTTGTATAATTCGATCGATTAGGATGTAACAATTATTCTCGTAGCTTAATATTCTTTTTACCTCAGTCCAGGGGTGTTTTTTGGCTCTAGCTAAAGATTTTGGGGGTGTACGAATTTTTTTGACCTCGGATTGGGATTTAGCGACCGAAAATACATAGGGTTCGCTGGTCTGAAATTTTTTTTTTGTGGGGCTGTGTAAACAAACAACACCAACACGTTTGGTATACTTAATAAAAATTTCAAGATCTTAACGTTAACAAAAAAGGTGCGTAAAGACAGATAGCACCGGGCAAAAGACGTTGTTAGAAAGTAGATAGAATAGCACGCGGCTTCGTGCGTATGTATATAGTTTTGATTATAGTTATCAAACGCACTAGAAAAGTGAATTGCAATATTTTTATAGTTTTGGTTAGTTTAGTTAGTAATAATTTAAAGTGTCGAGAATTTAATATCCTTGATTTCCTACCCTTTCTACCTTGCCGACATTGACGGTAAAACCACAGCATTATCCCGAAAATAGGTAAGTTTTCGATATCTTTAAATTATTGTTTCTTTTAACATCCCCACAAAATTGTGGGAGGTTACTAAAATCACACCGAAGGCTTTAGAACCTTTCCTTCTAGAAACTTTTTATTTACTGACCAATTTTTTAAAAAAACAATAGGATTCTTGCTCTAGCCGACACTAACTTGTCAGAATTTCAATACAATCAGACTTTTCTTTATTAAAAGTTTTTCAGAATTCGTTCACTAATACAGTGATATGGGAGGCACTTATGGTTTTAGAAATGTGCCAATCAAATTCAATAAATGTCATATACTTTTGGTTTTCGTATTTGCGAAGAGTATATAATAAATTCACCAATAAACTATAACGTGCAGAGTATAGCACTTATTGGATAAAACAACTTACGGGCTGTGCACTTTTGGTTTTACCAACTATTTCCCTCTATTTTGTTTACAGCCTGAACGTAATAAATATATTTAATATATGTCTTCCGTAATATGTTATATCTTTAGTCACTAGTTTTATATGCATTTGTTAATTTTAAAGAATAATAATGTGAGACACATAAAAGACTGTCGCCTAGAATAGTGAAAATTGTAATAGAGGGAATAAATATAATTAGTTACCTGGGCTATAAATACGTCATGGCGAGCTGGAGTTTTGTGTTTGCTGGGATGATTTACAAGCCGAATAAATTTTTAAATTATCTGAAATTGATAAACAAAGTGAACATGAATATAAAATACATTTTGTAGGACATTATTACCAAAAATCAAACAACTATTTCATGCTATTTATTTTATCCATACATTGCAACAACCAGTCACGTAATTACTTAAAAAAACAATATAAATAATCAGTCCATTGATCTACTGATCCACTCTTGTCACCGATTGGATTAGTTCAGCCTTCATTTCAACTTAAAAAAATTAAAAGAAACAAATAACACGCTAAACAAGAATAAATACCTGGTTATTCAATATTTATATCTGAGAAGCAGGTGAGTTTGATTAAAATTTATACGTTGTATGCGTTTTATTCATATTCTTAATAACAACCCTCTAAATTTTATACACAACATATTTTCACTTATATTTATATTAAAAAATACAAATGCCGGTTAAGTTGTAGTTAACCTGCAAGTTCAACTTGCGATTGTAAAATCGGCTGTAAATTCGACAAATACAAAGTTGGAAAAGGTGTCGGTGTGTGTTCTACCACTAAATATCTTTAACATTTATAGTGACGCATGACGCAATGTATGTTGGGGGACTAGCAGGGTTTGTTACTAAAATTTCCAACCTAAAATTTGCAGATGATACCATCTTAGTTACAAGTTTAAGATGAACTTATATACCTGCTCGACAGTCTTCAAATAATAATCTCCAAGTACTGTTGATGTCTAGATTGCAACAAAACGAAAATGAAGATTGTGGGCCTAGAAAAACGTTAAGATAGTTGAGTGTGAGCTTATACACAATATGGCATATCTTGGAGCCCTTTTTGACAATACTGCTAAATGCGATTACGGAATTTGAGGGAGAATAATGCAGATAGAAAGATCGGCAAAATTTGTATTGGCAAAAATTTCACGGAAAATAGGCACATCTGGCTTACTACAGGTTTAGTTTTCTCCATGCTTCTTTATGTCTCTGAACCATGGGCTATTAGGGAAGCAAACAGAGAGAATATAATTGAGTTATAAGAACTTATAGGGAACATACAACACACGTGTTTAGATGGTAAAATATTCGTAAAATAACCAAACATTACGTTCCGGTATAAGATTATAAAACATCAGAAACATTACAAAACTGTCAAGGAGTTCGCCAGAGATGATTCTTATTGTGCGGTAGAAACAGAGTATGGATTCTGAGAGAATAGTCAGAGAAGCATGAAGGGAATGACATTACAAAATATTAATAAACAGTTAGGTTATCAGTAACTGAAGATAAGTTAACGATATTATACTAATCACTGATACTTTAATAGAAATACTTGAAAGATTGGTATATGGAGTAATACGTGAGCTATGCAAGGTGCGGTTTGATATATCCAAAATCAAAAACATGATTGTAACCAGAAGTAATAAAGTTAAATGTCCCAGTTCATAGAAACGAGTACTAGTTATACTAGAATAAGTTTCAACGATATTTTTAATATTATTTTAGTTTCTGTACATTTATGTAAGATAATAATTTATTCATCCGGGATATGTAATCGAGAAGTGGTTTATTGATTAGTCATCAGCCATTTTTTTAGTAATGGCCTTCATTCTAATCGTACTGACTACCAAGTAGTCCCAAATGGTAGACGATGGGTAAAATGTGATATTATAGTAGTACACAAAGTCAATAAAATTATGAATCCTTTTGGATGTTCAATTAAGGCTAGCATGTATTCCAAGCTTAAAAGAGAAAGCTTAAAAATCAAAAAGTAATTAAGTTTGTAAAGTGTACGAAGTTATTGTACTTGGTCTTGCAAACAAAAAAGTCAATAGCCGTAATCCCCAAAATTGAGCTATTTCTAAGATATTAATTTGCGAAGCCGCTTAAGTGCATAAATTACACTGGCCTACAAATGGAAAAAAGTCATGCTCAGCGAACTAAACCATTGTATTCCCATTTACTTCGGCCCGCTAAAATTGAATATGACCTCAGTTTTGGCCTTCCTTATCATGAATTTTTCAAGTATTTCAAAAAAGTGCTTTTTTCTTAGCAAGTAACACTGAATGTGTCAAGACGTTAAATATCAGTTAATAATGCTCTAATGGGTACCCCATCTTTTTCCACAATACGTTTTCATCAGAATACTCTTGTAAAACTGGTACTAGCGATAAATCTTCGGCAGGTAGTCTTATTGATTCTTGGTATTGAGCATAAAGTGTCTAAATCGTTTTCTCTCTCCATCTCTGAAACCGCTCAATTTTCGGCAAATTGAAGGTCACATTTATAATCAGAATGCCAAAAAACATAAGATAGTAAGTACACTTTTCTAAGGTGGGCGCATTGGGTCCAAAACTGGCATCCTTTTTTAGTACATAAGTTGTTTTTACTAGTTTAAACATTGAGAGAAACAAAACAAAACAAAACTGAAAAAAAAGAGAATAAACTAAAACCAGTGCTTACCTTTGAGATTTATTAAAAAGAGAGTCACCGTGCATGAAATTAACATTTAACAATAGCTGCGGTAGCTCAATCAGTGACCTCACAGAGCACGAGCTCAAAATTGGAAAATTTTACATTAAATCATTGTAGAAACACAAAACTCAAATCAGTGAGTTGTGCAACCAATTCAATAAGAGTGTTTTGAAACCATCATTTCATTTAGTTAGCAAAGAAATTAAGAGGCAATTTCTATTCAAAAAGAAAATTTCTCGATTCAAATCAACAAAACTCATTTTCAAAATTCATTCAAACAAAACAATTCATTAGCGACCCACCTTTTGACCCAGAGAAAAGAGTTTCGACTGAGCTAGCGAAAGAAAAAGGCAAACATTTCTTTGAAAATAGTACACTACACATGCACTAAAACTGCTGCATGCCAGAATCAGCACTGACAAAGTAAGGTAGGTAACGTTTTAGTGTATGAAGTTGGTGAAAAGGCTTTTGTGCTTTGTTGTACTTAGGTTTCCTAGCATGTAGAATGTATTATAATATAGATGTGAGTTAATCTAAATGTAAATTGAGAACTCATACAAAATTAGAATCTGCGTATAGAATGCCAGAATTGCTTTTAGACGGGTGGAAACTGTAAGTACTCTACAATATCAATTTAAATCCTAAGTTTTGAACTTGTACTTTAAGAAATATTATCAGTAATTTTGCACAATGGAGGAGCCTATACATTAACAAAAGTTATCTGTAAACAAATGGATGAATTCAAGTTATGGCGCTACCGCCTCATGCTTAAAATCTCCTGCATCTACCTACCATGTGACAAACGAAATTATAATGTACTGCACTATATGCAAAAGAAAACTAAGAAAACTTTTCTATGGCAGTTAAGTAATGGAAGCTTCAAGGTATGACTACTTTGTACACCTTATCGATTGTTGCAGCTCATCAATTGTTGCAACTCATCATACACGGATGTCGAATATCGTAGATGTGAGACATGCGGTGATTAACTGAATTAACGTAGGTGAACTTGTTCCGCAACTCAGTTAATAAAGTTGGATAATCCAGAGTGATCAGCAATTTCCACTGAGGATAAATCACAGAAAGGGAATGAAGGTGAGGTACGGTACCGGTTTCAATGGCGAGACCTCGATCGACGAAGTCAAGGCACGCCGGGCGAGTCCGGCACTTGGATGGTCGACCGTATCTTATTTCGCCGTTCTGGTTAAGTGGTGGAGTAGCATTAGCTAAACTTCGCCAGGATGTAAATATAAATAAGGCATTTAAAATAAAAAAGAAATAAAAATAATGGTGAATATAAAAACTATATTGTACTCTCCGAAGAATATCCCTCTTCAAAGTGATGCCAAGTCTTAAATACAGTATATGTTCAACATAATAATAGTAATTATTAATTATGTTTCTTATCAGCTAGACATTTAAATACTGAAATCGGTGGCAAACGGTTGAGGACATATACCCACTTTATACTTTGTATTCATTTGGAGATATTAGAACTTAGAAGTAGGATTTATTTTCATAATAAAAAGTTAGAACCTCAAATAAACCATATATTTTTTATTATAATTCCGTTCCTAGATTGATACAATGTTTTTAAAAAAATTGATAATCAATTTTCACAGTAGAGATTTCAACGGACCGTTAGACGACGAACGTCGCGAGAGATGAATGCAGTTTGTGAGATTTACATTAATTTCGGAGGCAAGTAGAAATTCACCTCATTATAAAAGATATTTCAGTAGATAAAGTTGAACTTAGGATATTTACAAAGTTTACAAATGAATTCCTCGCAGCAAGTGTGTTATTACTTTGCTTCAATTATTTTATTTACATCGTTTTCTAGTTATTACAGAAATTATAATTATATTTCTAAAATGTTATGGGCTAGTTTCAGAGCGAAAAAACTGTATACATTATTTTTCGTTATAAGCTGATAGTTTTGGGGGTAAATTGGTTCTCTGTATTATACAGGAATTCAGAAATCAAATGTGAAGAAGAAGAAGAAGAAGAAGAAGAAGAAGAAGAAGAGATAAAATTTACAGTCAACCGTGTCTTAATTCAGTATCCGTCTATAATTCTCCAGAAATGCAAATTAGTTAAAACGTTCTCTATATATTTTGCTTGTCAACTGAATTGTGCGTACATTTTATTAATGATTTTGTACAGATGTCAGAAAAAGAAAATAGGACACTGTTCATAAAGTGGAATAACATAACGTAACCTATCACATATATTAGACAAACTCTAATTCCAAAACTGCCAAGAAGGAGGTTGCATAATTTAAAAAACGCAGACAACCATTATCCATTGATGTCGCCAGTGCCGGAGTTGGGATCGAACCCAGTACACCATAGACTGTGTAACTAACTGTGCTCGCCACATAACATGCTTTAGCCCGCTGCGCTACTGTGCCGTTAACGGAGGATTACTGCAAGAACTGATACTTAATGAAAATAATCAAAAAAATATAAATGTAGATGATCAAAGCGATCATCATTTATCTCAAGTGTTACATAAAATATTGTCTAACATAACGTCGAGTATTAACAGAGTTTTTATACCACACAAATTTTATATAGGTAGCTGCAAAATGAAAAATCTAAATTGTGAGCTACGACTCGGTCAAGGATATTTATTTCCATGTGCATTTGAACGTTGAGGAATGGACGTGGTGGTTAAATGATTAAATTATTGCGTACTCAAACTGGAAAATGAAGTAGGGTCCCGTCTTGTATAAACCATATATTTTATCTTAGAAACGATAAATCGTCCAGCAGTTCAATTAGATCATTTAGTAAAAGATTCACATACACTTGGTAGCTCATGTGGATATAATCCATGATCTGTGATAATGACACATCAAACATGATTTTAAAGTCTGTTCGCTGATAGAACCCCGGTCGTATAGTGTAAGGAATATCGTCTGGAGCTCTATCCTTCCTTGTCTTTTTTGAAATATTGTTTGTAACCTAATCTGTAATATAAGCTTTAATCTTTGTGATCGAGTTATGACCGACGCACGTGCGGCATTTCTATTCTTCGACAGCAAACCAACTTGCGTAACGCGTCGAATGCTGCTGGCGATTTCAGAGCCGGGTCGATTTCCTCGGAAGTCGGGTATAGCAGGTATAGCGCACTTATTTCAATTAGTGCCTAAGAGGGCAATTTTAGTCTTGTCCCATTGTTAAAATAGTAAACGTGCATCCTGGTGAATTTTTCAATCCGCAGTCATAGCAGTTAGTTTTGAATTTGTTGGAATATTTTCAAAAGGAAAATGAAAATGGTGGACTTTTATTGTCAATGAAAGCTGTTCAAAGGCGAGTAGGTGAGGCTTTAAAAATCAAGAAAAATGGCCAAAAACGACAAAGAAAATGTGTAACCTCAGAGCTAAAATCTAGAGCAGTAGTTGATATTGGCCGTTATATAGTGATTAAAAAATTAGCCTTTTCCTTTAAAAAATATGAAAATAGAAAAGTACTGTGTGAAGGACCACAGATTTATCTAAAACGGACGCAAATACGTAAAGAATTTGAAAATAATGACCCCAAAGATGTAGTGTTCTTAGACGAAACTTGGATCTTTAGCAGAGGAGGATTAAAACGTTCTTGGCAAGATGATTCCAGTAAATCGAAAAGGCGTCGTACAGCTACAGAAGGTCAAAGATTTATAGTTGTGCATGCAGGATCTATTCATGGCTTTGCTGAAGATGCGATTTCTCCTCCAAGAATAAGTCAGCAGATTACCATGACAAAATCGTGGCGAAATCCAAGCATTCAAGAAAAACAACCAACCTGATCTTGGACGAAAGAAAAAATACAAACCTGGTTAAAGACCAAAAACATAGATTTTAGTGATACCGCATTTAAAGCCGAATTGCTCCAAATAGCTGAAGCTAAGAGAACAGAGCAACACTATGTTGTCAACAATTTAATTAGAGAGCATTTACATGAAGTACTGCTGCTTCCACTATCACGGTGTGCTACATCCAAATTTAAATCCAAGTTGATGCCACTCGGATTTTTTTTTTTTTACAAATTTTAGGATGCATATAGAACCAATTTCCATGATACTTAAAATCATTCATCGTAGAAATTTTTTTACAAATATTTAATTTTCTTTGTTTAATGACACCGCCACACAAAAAAAAGTGGTCTGGCCTAGTGTATCCTTATGTATTTGGACACACTGAAACCGAATCCGAAGTCAAAATTGTCAGATTGGCTCATTTTTCACCCTTAAGCATATACAATAAATGTATTGTATATGTTTATAATTCAATTTCCTTTAAATAAATCTAATTAAATACATCAAATAAAATATAAAACAAAGCGACGCCACTGTGCATTCGAAAACACCAACGAGCCTACGGCATCATAGTTCAGACGTTCGTGACGTCACACCGGGACTTATTAGCGAACAGACTTTAAATTTGTGTTTAAGCAAAATTGAATTTTCAATGACCCGCTAATGACAATTTGTCCGATTGAAAACCCTAAGAGGAATAAAAGTAACCTCATTCGTAAATACAATTTTGTTCCAGAACGTCGAATCGGAATTCTGTTTGTTTCGAAGAAGTTGGGAGAACCACATTCTAGTTGGAAGATCATTTGGTGTCAAATCTCCGGGCATTATTACAAAAATGTTTAAAAATAATTTAAAAGAAACACGGAATTAATATAACCGAACACAGATACATGCAAGCAAAATGGAAAAACGGGGTGCGCTTTTTGTAATGAAAATAGCCATTATAGAAAGTGTATACAACTCAATAACAAATACTGAATATATTTTATAGATCAAATAGCTATTTTAGAGGCTCCGGAACACATAAAACTCATCGACGGGAAGAACATTTAAGGAGAAGAACTATTATTTTTACCGACTAACTTACCAAGTGATGTCAACAATCATAAAATAGGTTTTTTTTTTTAAATTTAGTGTTGGTAATGGCTAGGGAATGCACTCACTCCATTAGCTCAGTGTTGCCGACTATTTATTTATTTATCCATTTATTCTTTTTATTATCATTATCCTTTTTTTTTGTTTTTTGTGTACTGTCCTAAACACACATTTTTCCCCCTAGAGGTAAGCTTACTATTTTGTTCTTTGATTTTTCGATTTTAATTTTTTTTTTTAACAAGTATGTATTATTAAACTATTAGGGCTTAACCTAGATATCTTTTTGTTTTTATTGTTGTTTACATTAATTTCTTTTTTTTGTTTTTGTTTTTTTTTGTTTTTTTTTCCTTTTTTTCCTTTTTTTCCTTTTTTTCCCTTTGTTTTCTCCTCTATTATTTTATTTATTTATGTTTTTTTTTTTCGGGATAAAAATTTCGGGATATAAACGATTACACTATTTTGACTAGGGGTCTGTCTAGTCTTACACACGTACAATTTGTCCGATTGAAAACCCTAAGAGGAATAAAAGTAACCTCATTCGTAAATACAATTTTGTTCCAGAACGCCGAATCGGAATTCTGTTTGTTTCGAAGAAGTTGGGAGAACCACATTCTAGTTGGAAGATCATTTGGTATCAAATTTCCGGGCATTATTACAAAAATGTTTAAAAATAATTTAAAAGAAACACGGAATTAATATAATCGAACACAGATATATACAAGCAAAATGGAAAAACGGGGTGCGCTTTTTGTAATGAAAATAGCCATTATAGAAAGTGTATAAAACTCAATAACAGATACTGAATATATTTTATAGACCAAATAGCTATTTTAGAGGCTCCGGAACACATAAAACTCATCAAAGGGAAGAATATTTAAGGAGAAGAACTATTACTTTTACCAAGTGATGTCAACAATTATAAAATAGGTATAAAATATTAAATCTGAAAGAGGACATCATTCAAAATATAGGCAAATGTGACAGAAAAACTAAAAATGAATTGACAAAGAAGGCTTGAAATATGAAGGAAGAAAATATATATAAATTGCCATATGACGATTTTATTAGAATAAAAGCAGAATATAACAAACGCCAATATTCTTGGCTAAAGATGTCGGTCTCGGATGTCTGGGGCCGGGCAGGACTATTGCCCTTTACCCCAGTACATCGCTGTAGACCGGGGACCAGCCTCGTGCAGGGCGGGCGAACTTACTTTACGTCGGCCCCACTCACAATTGTGAGCGGTGCAGACGATTTCGGTCCACCTCCCTGGGTCCTGGCTCGTTGGACCTTGCTGGCTAAGGCCTCTTCTGGCGTTCTTCTTTCTTCGTCTTCTGTTCTTCGCCAGCTTGTTTGCCCCCCGGGGGGTAGTCATCGGTCTGTTGGGTGTTTTGGGTTTGTGGCGGGAGTGACTGCCGGTACACAAGATGCCAAGAGGCATCCTGTCATCCGGATCATCGGTAGGGTAAGGATGAGCTGTGTAGCTCGAGGAAGGGCAGACCTAACTGCTTTGGTAGCATTTTTGGTCTACCCGGAGCTAGGGGGACTACAGGTACTGGACGGTTGTTTGTCCGGTACCCGCAGGGTCTTGGGTGGGTGGTAGGGTATCGTCATGTCTCTTCCGTGGGGGTGGATCGTCGGTTGGTGGTATGCTTCTCATACTCACCCGTTATCCAGAAGCTGCACCTTCGGCCGCTTGTGCCTCGGAGCATCTGCTGGGTCATAGTCAGTTGCCTCCCTGACTAGTGGGTTCCCATGCTCCTCGGCAAGGGCGTACATCTTTCTGGCTCTCTGCTTGATGATCTCAGTGACCGGGGTGTATTCCAGGTCCCTGTATATGTCCTCGTTGCGGATGAACCAGGGTGCATCGACTGCCGTTCTGAGGGCGACGTTCTCCACTCTCTGGATCTGATGGAAGTAGCTCTTTGCTTGGTAGCCCCAAGCTACCGAAGCGTACGTCAGCTGAGGGACGGATGAGGGACCTGATAAGCGTGAGCTTGTTCCTCAGGTTGAGTCTGCTCTGTCTACCCGTCATCGGGTAGATTAGGGCTCTCGTCCTCCTGGTCTCCGTGTTTAGTCTCCATGTTAGGCCTTTGTCCATGACCACGCCAAGGTAGTTGGCGGAGTCGTGCCATTGGATGTCCTCACCAAACATGGAAACGTGACCTGTGGGGTTTTGTTTTCTTACCTTCTTGAAGAGTACCGCCTTGCTCTTCTCGGCGTTGACGGCTACCTTCCATCTGTTGCACCAGTCCTCTAGGAGGGTGGCCGCCTCCTGGAGGTTTCTGGTGGCTAGCCTGGCACTCCAGGATCTGGCAGTCAGGGCTGTGTCATCGGCGTAGAGGGCCATGGAGGTCCTCTCCGTCCGTGGTAGATCGGATGTGAAGATGGAGAACAAGTGGGGGGACAGCACTGAGCCTTGGGGGACTCCTGCCTCCATTGTTCTGTACGTGGACACCTTGTCCACGATCTTCACCCTCATCTGTCTCCTGTGGAGGTACGATCTCACTAGCTTGACGAGTGCAATGGGGTAACCCATACTCATCATTTTGGCTAGGAGACCGTCGTGCCAGACCCTGTCGAAGGCTTTGGCAACGTCCAGGAACAGCGCTGCCGTGACCTGTCGTTGGTTGAACCCCTTCGTGACCTCCTCGGTGAGGCGGAGCACTTGGAGTTCGGTGGAGTGCCCTGTCCTGAAGGCGAACTGCTCGTCTGGGAGGACTTCCAGCTCTTCTGTCTTCTCGGCTATCCTCTTGAGTATGACTCGTTCGGCTACCTTACTCATCGCTGGGAGTAGACTGATTGGCCTGTAAGAGGAAGGAAACATTAGGTTCTTACCTGGCTTTGGGATAACTATGACGTCGGCCTTTTTCCACCTGGAAGGGAAGTGTCTCAACCTCAACATTGCGTTGATGATGTTGACCATCGCCGCTACTCCTTTCCGGGGCAGCTTCTTGAGGGCGATGTTCCCAATGCCATCACATCCTGGAGCTTTCCTGGGTTTTAGGCTCCTTAGGATCTCCTTGACCTCCTCGGGGGTGGTCGGGGGGATGTGGTCTTCATCTGGCAGGCGGTTCATCCTACGTACCCTGCGCCTCACGTCGTCCTCCCAGTCCTCGTCCTCATCATCGAGTTGGTTTTCCCTACACTGCAGTTCCAAGCTGTCGGCAAAAGCCTCGGCTTTTTCCTGGCGAGTGTAGACAACACCATTCTCTCCGTGGATCGGGGGCATGGGAGTCCGCCGGTTTCGCAGGGCCCGTTGGGTGGTCCAGATGCTCCTGTCCTGTGTGTCCAGGGATTCCAGGTGGCGTTACCACCCTTCTTGTCTGTGTTCCTGAAGGGCGGCCTTGACTCTCCGGCTCAGGGTGTTGTAGTGTCTCCTGTCCTCCGGGAGTCGGGTTCTCTGGGCCCGTCTCTTGGCACTTCGTCTGTCCCGTATCAGCTGCCTGGTTTCCTCCGGGAGGTTTGCCAGGGGAGCTGGTGCTCGCCTTGTTTCCGTCTCGGTGGTACTTACCCTTAGTGCCGCCTGGATCTGGTCCTCCAGGGAGGTGATGGCCCTCTCCACGTCTGCCTCGGTTTCGAGTCTGGGAATGTGTGCGATGTTCCTCTGCAGTTCTGCACGGAACACTTCCCAGTCCGTCCTCCTTTTGATGAATGTTGTCGTGTTCTCACCGTCCTTTTCTCCTAGTTCTAGGAGAATGGGGCTGTGATCGGTGGAACCATCCATCATGGCGGTGATTTCGGCTTCGAGGGGGATCTCCTTCAGCATCGCAATGTCCAGGACGTCCGGCCTCCCAACACCATTGTCATGGGTCGGTCCCTCCGGGCCAAGGACCAGCAGGTTGCCATCGTGTCGTCCCAGGAATCGCAGTAGCTCTCGTCCTCGAGTGTTTGTAATCCTACTGTGCCATTCCGGGGACTTGGCGTTGAAGTCGCCGATGGCAACCGTCTGGGTCCCTGGGGGAAGAACCAAGTCCAGGTCTGCGTCTAGCAGCATGTTGTTGGGTGGCTGGTAGCAGGAGACCACTCTGATGTCGCTATTTCGTGCCGTGGACACTACTATGGCTGTGGCCTGCAGGTTCTCCGTCTCTGGGAGTAGGATCGGGTGGTGTGCGATGCTCGTCTTCACTAGCAGGGCTACTCCTCTCATTACTCGTCTGTATGGCCCGGTCCAGTCCTTCCTGTATACGTAGTAGCCTGGGAAGTTGATAGCCTGGTCTGGTCGCAGCTTCGTTTCCTGCAGTGCCATGATGTCTATGTCACTCCTGGCGAGGAGTTCCTCTACCTCGAGTTTTCTCTCTCGCAGTCCGTTGACATTCCACGATGCGACCTGCAGGAACCCTGGTTTGACCTGAAACAACATTATACATTAGTAAATGCTGGCATTTGTGCAAAAAATGCGCTCATTGCTGAGCACATTTGTTGCATCTGTGCAAGCACCGCGGTGAGGTTTTGGGCCTCAGCGGGTGCCTGCTGCCTGGGGGCTGGGCCTGGGTTCTGTCCCTTCCCTGCCTTGCCCTGAGCTACCCTGGCGTAGCTCAGGCCTCCAGTTATGGGTGTTGCCTTTCTAGGGGCAGCACCGGTCTGGGTTGGCTTGGCTGCGGGGGCTGGTTTCGCCGCCGCCGTCTTCTTGGGGTACTTGGGGCACCCTCTGTAACTGGCTGGGTGTGCCCCCTGGCAGTTGGCACACTTCGCCGGTACATTTCGGGGCTTCTCGCAGTTCCCGGAGTGGTGTGGCTCTGCGCACTTCACGCACTTGGCCTGTGCGGTGCAGTGTCCTTGGGCATGGCCGAACCTTTGGCAGCGGTGACACTGCGCAATTGCCAGGGCGGCTTTCTGCCTCTCGGTCCTAACTACCAGTGAGCAGCAGCGGCTCACCGATAGTATCCTCTCCTCGTTGAGGGGGACCTGGACATCCTTGTCATACGCCGGTAGTCCTCGGGCGTTTGGGGCTCGATGGCGATCCTCTCTCGCACGGTCCTGGCCTTGGTGAACTTAATTCCTGACTCGTCCAGCCTCTGCCGGACAGCCGACCAGGTCTCCGCCTTTCGGAGGATCACTGGTGGGATTTTGAGGTCCTTTTCTTTGGGGGTTGGTTGGCTGGGGGCCCTCTGCTCGGCCCGGCTGGTGGTTGGGGCCTCCTGGGTGCTGTTCTGCACCTGGGACTCCTGGTTGGCCTGCTTCTTCGCCCTTGCCCTGGTGACAAGGGTGAATTCGCCGTCGCTTTCCACGTCGGCGTCGGCCTTTCTTTTGGGGGCCTCCTTCACGGGGCCCTGTGGGCGGGCCTGGGTCTGGGCCTGGGTCTGGGCCTGGGTCTGGGCCTGGACCAGGGGCTGCGCCGGGGGGGCCTGGTGCTGCACCTGGGGGGCCTGGAGTGTCTGATTGGCCTGGATGGTGGCTATTGCGGCCATCAGGTTTGTATAGTGGCCCTGGCTTTGTTCCCGGCTCTGTGCTAGCTCGGCTTTTACGGCATGGAGCTCCGATTTCACCTCGTGGAGCTCACGCCTTAGTCTGGCGTTGTCCTCTACCAGACGTTTTTCCCTCTCGGATTGCTGGCGTTCCGGGGAGTTCTCCCTGAACGAGGCCTCTGAGGACGCGGACGAGTTTTCGTCCATGTCCATTTTATCCATACTGCCCTCCACAGTATGCGTCTGGCTATCTGAAAGAAAAAGTGTATTAATAACTGGCACTAGGTTATTATTAGTCCTGAAAGAAAAGTTATGATTAGTAGCAATGTTTGGGAAGGGGGTAAAGGTAAGAACAAAGTGTCCCCAGGCGGGGGACTTTATTTATCTTTTGCTATTAGTGTCCTAAAAAGGACATCTAATAGTTCTCCTCTTCTTATACTTGCTTGTCGCCTCTCTCTACTCTCACTGTGGGGCTGCCACTTCACTGTTCGCCTGGCTCCGAAGCGTCGACACAACACTACACTACTGTACTGCACTGCACTGTTGATGTTCTCTCTCCGGCTGCTGGTTGAACTGCGATATAACAAACGTGTTAAAAAATGTAATATTAGTAAACTCCATAAAAGTCTTTTAACCAACACAAACTTGGTTTTCAAAAATTCCTCCCACTAATAGAAATTTTGGCGACTATTTCGAGAATAATATTAGACCACACTGTTCGTGCAAAGCAAACGTTCTCTGTAGACAAATATCAATCTAATATATATGGTTAGAACGAACACTATCTATTATTCAAATAAGAATATCGTTATATAAATAGTAGCACAATTGCAATATAGTGGCGACAATAAATTTTTATTTACTTTAACAGTTAACTGGCCATCCAAATCGTATTTAATAGATTTTATGGATTAATTTAACAATCGTATAAAATTGCACAAAGGAGTATTTGGTTGTAGCTTACGTGATTATGGATAAAATTCTTAACCTACAAAACCATTTTGGTCCGTTGTATACCGTTGCTTTTAACACGCATTTCATCTCTTCGTTTATTGCTATTAAAATATTGCATGACAGAATTCATCAGTTATTGCGCAATCCTTCATATACTGCAAATTTTAATTAATCTGTATAATTATATCGTAAATGTTTATATGTGAGTACTTGTAAATTATTGTAGACTTAAGAATTCTTAAAATGCGAGTGATTATAGTGATTCATCCTTAGTTTACAAATTCTATCTTCCAGTTAATGAATTAAATCCGAGAACAAATGCACTTGCGTAAATATTTCTTGTGCACAATGTATGTTTAAATATATAGATATATATAATATATCTATCTGAAGACTGCCAGTAATAAATGATTTTGTTCTGTTCTATAATCCTGTATATTAGGTTGACGGCAATCTTAGCTAAGAGCCCAGACGTCGTCGAGCAGAATAATACTTGGTTATTTTTGAAAAACCATTTGATACCTAAATAAATATAATAATAATTTACATGATTTTAAATGAATTTTCTACTACTAGAGTTTTAACTTATATTATTACATGATCTTCTCGAAATCTATTCAAATTCAGCACAATTAGTTAATTTTATCAGTTTAAAACCGATATGACCTGATATCAGTACAGTCGAATTGATTTAATTTATTTTTTTTCGCCGACAAAATTCCACCTGAAATTGTATTGTTGATTCTTAGGTATTATAACCTCCTGATTACGAAAAAAATATTTGCGCCCAAAAATTCCGTGTGTGTCAAAAGTTATATGCACTTTTTGACGCGCTTTCACAGATTCTCAACTTATCTGCTTAATATATCTTGTACTAGTAATCGGATGGGAATTTTAAAGATACTGGCTTATTTGAAATAAAATTCTTAAAAAATATAGACCTGTTCAATATATATTGGTCAATTCGCCATCTTGAAAAAAACATAGAAAACATCAAAAATGGCCGAAAGAATCAAAATTGAATATCTTTTCTATAAGAAGGAGTCATTTCACTAAAGTTAGAAAAAACAAAACTCATTTATGGTAAAATATAATACACCAATCCCGGACACCGTATGTCAAATAGAACGGTAAAAGATGGCGGACGAAATAAAATTTTTAATTCTTCAATTATCAAGGAGGCATTGTACGTCACTGTTCTTTCTTTTAGATTGTACGTCATTTTATGTACTTTTAGGGGACAGAGTTCATTTTTTTTAAATTTTCACAAAGAGTGCGTTTTTTTTAATTTCAAAAAAAGTGCATATTTACAATTTTCAAGAATGTATTTTCTTTGACCTTCCTTTTCTTCGCCCAATATTCATCGACACAAAATGAAATATACTATATTAATTTCATTACCGTAATATGCCATAATTTCACCGCATTCCTCATCGATAGCCGATTCATCAAAGGTAGAAAAGCACTGGTACAATTGAAAACCTAAGTGGATAAAGGTGTTATGTCACACTTTTAAAGTTTTGAGTAAATTAAACAAAACGGTTTTGAGTTGGAACTTATTTATTTTGTCTTCGATTCAAATGAATAATACCTCATAAAATAGATAATTTTGGGTTATGTTCTTTTGTTTACACTAATATTAAAGAACAATATCAAGCTGCTATGAAACTATATTTTTCTGTCCAAAACTGTGTACATCCACTAAAATTACTGGTTGTATGGATGACAGGGCTCCTTTATAATTAAAAAGTTTCTATAAAATATTACAAATTTAGAATTCACCGTTTATTGGGTGTTAAATCTATATCAGGGGTGTTCAAAAATTTCATAAAGTAATTTTTTTTAAAAATGCGACATAACACCTGTATCCACTTAGGTCTTCAATTATTTTCTTTACAATAGACACATGGAATAGAATATTATATATTCAGTTTTCTACAGCTACACTGATTATTTTTACAGCCCTTCTCACATTTACAAGAAATATCACTTAGTAAATTTTTGGAAAAGCATTACTTTCACTCATATCATCAGACATTAAGCCATTCTAGTTTTAAGCCACTCGAATTGTAACGGATCTTCCTCAGAACTTAACCATTTTTGGACTTGGAAATATACTTTTAAACAGTGTTTTTCTATTACCTCTTCAGTAGGTGGGATTGCAGACAATTATACTTTCATCATAATGTTTGTCAATTACTTATTAATTTCAAAATTAGTAAAAATTGATTTTTTTCATGATGATTCCATGCTAGTTGTGTCATTATAACCAAAAGGTCAATGTCTTCACCAAGTTATATTATAAGTATATTATAACTTGATTTTCTTCAGTTTTCAAATCAATAGCAGTTTTAACGATTATAGTATCGGCGTCTTCTCTGCATATTTTATATATATTTTAAAGTAATTGATTCTGATTATTGGTCATATATTCATATATTATTATTATTACCATGCGTAGGCTTAATAAATTTACTTTTCAAATTAATGAAGTTTCATTTTGTATTAAATTTATGAAGTTATACGAGACTTTCTATAGCATCTTTCATTTTTTATCGATGAAAATTGGATAAAAAAAGGAAGGTCAAGAAAATACATTTTTGAAAATTGTAAAAATGCACTTTTTTAAAAATAAAAAAAACGCACTCTTTTTGAAAATTAAAAAACTCTATCCCCTAAAAGTACATAAAATGACGTACAATTGAAAAGAAAAAAGTGACGTACAATGCCTCCTTGATAATTGAAGAATTAAAATTTTTATTTCGTCGCCATCTTTGACCGTTCTATTTGGCATACGGTGTTCGGGATTGATGCATTGTATTTGACCACAAATGAGTTTTATTTTTGCCAACTTTGGTGGAATTACTCCTTCTTATAAAAAAGATATTCTATTTTTTCGGATATTTTTGGTGTTTTCTATTTTTTCCAAGATGGCGGATTGACCAATATATATCGGACAGGTCTATGTTTTTTAAGAATTTTATTCCAAGTGAGCCAGTATTTTCAAAATTCTCATCCGATTACTAGTACAAGATATATTACGCAGATCTGTGAAAGCGCGTCAAAAAGTGTATATAACTTTTGACGCACACGGAATTTTTGATCACAAATATTTTTTTCGTAATCAAGAGGTCATAATATATAAGAATTAACAATAAAATTTTAGGTGGAATGTTGTCGCCGAGAAAAATCAATTCGACTGCACTATATAGTCGATATAACTCAATTGCAATTATTATCTTCAAATTTGAATGCATATGGATATACCAGTAATTTATTAGGGAATATTTAGGTACCTTGTATTTTCCTAAGAAATGACTGATAAATCACATCGACTTTGGCGTGATTTTCAAGAAATATTTGCTTTATTGTTCCTTAAAATTAAAGCGTCTATCTGTAAGAAGATATTACGTATTTACAGATTAAACTATTAACTTTGGAGTTGCTGTCTTTTTTCTGAATAGAAGCAGGGATATTTTACCAATCTTTAACGCAAGTATAACTTGAGTTGTGTCTTGTCCTTGTAGTCAAATTTAAGTTAAAACTTTAACCGCATGGTCACAAGTAATTCCAATTCTAGGTAAAACCTTAATTTAACTGCTTTAACTTTTCAAGCATATGCATTTGACCCAAAGGTAAACATTACTTCATAAAATATCGTGGAACTTATTTTTACTTAAAAATTGAAGTTAGTCTCTTCCCTGGAAGTCAAAATTTCGTTTTCATTGTCTAAATTGCTTGAAAAGTCTTGTAACACTTCACAAATAAATATGTTAAATTAGATTCCAAATAGACGTCGGTGAGATATAGTGTATATTTTCCTTCGAGCTGCGTGGTCTGTACAGTTTTTCTAAAACAAAAATGCTGGTTTTTTCGGTGAAGGTTGGACACTATCAACTGTCAATTATGCACCAATCACAATCCTACGTGGTTCCAACGACTGGAAGGAAAACACATATGAACAGCTGGCATCTAGGATTATTGTCCTAGAACAATCAGCTATTTAAAATATATGCACAATGCGGTGTTTTGTGGCATTCCTGTTGGTTTCCTAATTCTATGATTAGAATGTGCGTTTTGAATGATATTGTCATTATTATTAGAAACGCAGTCCTTGCAACAAATGCTGGCAAAGGGAACTATATTCAAATTAAAGTAGCCGCGCCGCACAGTGGTGCTTTTATTGAAAACTGGCGTCAAAAATCGGTAACCTAGCCAATTTTCGATAAAAATTTACCAAACTTGGTAGAGTTAAGTACTTGATTTCTTAGTTTGTTGGGTATTTTGCCACTGTAAAAATATTTAAAAATTTGATGAAATAAACCTCTGCGCCAAAAGGATCAGACAGAGGTTGGTTTTTATACTTCTATTACAAAATGTCTCACACCTAAAAATATATAAACTGAAACAAAATTGTTAAATGATAAATTGAAAAATTAAAACGAAGGCAGTTGACGTTTCGGAAAATAGTTCTTTTTCCGTTATCAAAACTTTTACTTTTGAGAATGTCAAACCAGACAGTTTGTTGTTTATGTATTTCCATAGTCACGTGAGACATTAAATTATATTTATTTTATTTTTACTTACTTCGTCTCTGAGGATTGGCAACCAGCTGGTACAGAAATCTACAGAATAATTAGAGACACATTTATCCTCATTTAATAAAATAATAGCGGATTCCTTAAGTTTTCTTTTAGTTGAGTTGCTTTCTTTTTCCAAAATTTTCGCGGAGTCCCATTGGATCCTATGATTGTTATCCCACGCATGTTCACAAATTTTTGATTTTTGAAATTCTCCCTTTCTAGCATAATCTCGGTGTTCACCAAGCCTTACGTTGAAAGGTCTAGATGACTCACCTACATAATGCTTACCGCACTCACATGGAACACTATAAATACAATCCTTGGAATTTTGAATAATATTCACCGGTTTAGTCTTTGATAAAACAGATCTTAATGTGGTTCCTGTTTGAAAAACTGTTCGTACAGAAAATCTATTTCCGATTTTTCTCAATTTATCCGATAAACCTTGTATGTATGGAATTACTGCTAAAGATCTAAATTCAGGTTGTAAATGTTGAGTGGTTATTCTACTTTCAATGTTTGCCATCTGGCTATCAACAAAACCCTCGGGGTATTGATTATTCAATAGAACGGTTTTAATAAATTTTTTCTCATTACTTAAACTTTCATCATTTGAAGAAATTACTTTAGCCCTATCATACAAACATTTTACGACACCTCTCTTAACGCTAATATGTTGATTTGAATTGAAATTCAAATATCTGTTTGTGTGTGTTTGTTTTCGATAAACACTGGTTTCATATTTATTATCTAACTTTTTAATTAAAATATCTAAGAAAGGTAATTCATTATTATTCTCTACTTCTATTGTAAAATTAATTGAAGGTTCCTTTTCGTTAATTTGATTTAAAAAATTATTCAAATGTTCTTTGCTATGAGGCCATAACGCAAAAATATCATCAACATATCTCCACCACACTATAGGTTTATAAATTAAGTTATTAATATTATTTTCTTCAAAATTTTCCATAAAAATATTGCTTAAAATTGGAGATAAAGAGGAACCCATGGCCATACCAAAGTTTTGTTGATAGAAGTCATTGTTTAATTGAAAGTATGTCTTTTTAATGCAAAGAGTAAGTAATTCCATTATAGTTTCTATGCTTAATTTAGTTCTATTCGCCAAATTTCCATCATGTTGCAATTTACTTTTAATTATTGTTAATGTTTTATCTACCGGAACATTTGTAAAAAGGCTTACTACATCAAAACTCACCATTAGATGATTCTTATTAAAATTGTTTTCAAATAGTTTTTCCAAAAAATGTTTGCTATTTTTAATATAAGACTCAGAAGAACCTGATAAAGGATTTAAGATTTTTAATAAAAATTTGGAGAGATTACTAAATGGAGAATTAATTGAGCTCACAATCGGTCTAAGAGGAATTTGAGGTTTATGCATTTTTGGTAAACCATAAAAATGAGGAGGTTTACTATGATGTGGAGTTAGAACCTTTCGCTCAAAATCAGTAAATTCATTTTTGTATTTAAATAGAGTCCTATATATTTTGCTTTCTAAAGATTTTGTTGGATCATTATTTAATTTAGAATAATTCCCATCATTAATTAAGTTCATAATCTTTGTATTATACACAACTGTATCTAAAATTACAGTGGCATTGCCTTTATCAGCGGGTAAAATTTTAATACTTTCGTCATTTCTTAAAGATGTAATTGAAAGTTTTTCATCTGATGTTACATTAACCCTCGTCTTATATTGTCTTTCTAATTCAATTTTTGAATGAATTCGGTATTCGTTGGCATCATCTATTGATAGTTTCTGTGCAGCTTGTTCAATTGCAGTTATGATATCAAATTTAGGAATAGTTTTAGGTGTTACTGCATAATTCAAACCTTTAGTTAATACAAGTTTTTCAGATACATTGAGTTCGCGATTTGACAGATTAATGACAGTTTTGTCAATTAAAGGGTTATTTTGAAAATTTTGTAGTTCTATAGTTTGTTTTTCACTACACAAATTTCTAAATTTGTTTAAATGTGTATTCTTTCGCGAATTAAAAACTGTATTGTACGTACGTAGAATACTGTTGTGCATGTGGTTGTGGTCATCCTCTTCGACGTAGTCGTATAAATTTTCTAAAATAATTTCAATGTCTCTTGAAATATGTGCTTTATTTTGCCTATGGAACTCTATTCTTTCTCGCACCATTGCTGCACTGGCTCTTTCTAAGATGTTATTGCATCTATTGCTGTTATACGATGCTCTTAGACGTAATCCTTTTGGAATTATCTTATGTTGACGACACTTACACAAAAAAGTGATACTATTTTCGGTGTGAGCTAATTTTTTATATAATATTTCCAAATCTCTAAAAAGTCTATTAATATTAGGCCCATACCTGTGATCCAGATATTGTTTATAATTTATTATTTGTGGCATATTCATGATTTCTTAGTTTGTTGGGTATTTTGCCACTGTAAAAATATTTAAAAATTTGATGAAATAAACCTCTGCGCCAAAAGGATCAGACAGAGGTTGGTTTTTATACTTCTATTACATAATGTCTCACACCTAAAAATATATAAACTGAAACAAAATTGTTAAATGATAAATTGAAAAATTAAAACGAAGGCAGTACTTGGGTATGCTAAATATGGTGTTGCTGCAGACATTTTTTTTTTCAATATGACGGTTTAAAAATTGGGGTGAGAAGAAGCAAGAAATATGAAAAATTCAATAAAATAACCCAGCTACAAAAAATAAGTCCTGATCCTGGAACTTGACCCATGTATATTTTGACGCTGAATTCGAATCCGACCTCAGAAAAGTCCAAACACCCTCAAAATTTTGAGCTGGAGCGAAAAAACACCCTTAGAATAGGGTAAAATCGCTCCTCATATATGGTGACAATAAGTACATGCAAAAAGTACTTCTAACGTACAACCCTAGGGTTTTTGAGGTTGCTGATTTCAAATTTCATTCTTGGGGTGAAAATCGAGTAAAATGGGGGTTGAAAGAGGTGTAAAAATAAAAATCTGACAAAATGCGTGATTTTCATTCTAAAAGTTTATTTCTGGGGATTTTTGAGATTGCTGATTTCAAATTTCATTCTTAGGGTGAAAATCGAGTAAAATAGGGGTTGAAAGAGGTGTAAAAATGAAAATTTGAGAAAATGCGTGATTTTCACTCTAAAAGTTTGTTTCATGGGATTTTTGAGGTTGCTGATTTCAAATGTCATTCTTGGGGTGAAAATTGTGTAAAATGGGGGTGAAAAAATGAAAATTTGACAAAATGCGTGATTTTCATTTTAAAAGTTTATTTCTAGGGATTTTTGAGGTTGCTGATTTCAAATGTCATTCTTGTGAAAATCGAGTAATATGGGAGTTGAAAGGGGTGTAAAAAAGGAAATTTGGCAAAATGCGTGATTTTCATTCTAAAACTTTATTTCTAGGCACATTTGAGCTTTCAGATTTTAAATTTCAACGTGCCAAAAGCCAAAAATTGAGTAAAATAGGAGTTGAAAGGGGTGTAGAAATAGAAAGTTGAAAAAAACATAATTTGAAATTATATTTTTAGGGGTTTTGAACTTGTTGAGTTCAAGTTCGAATTCGATCTCAGAAAAACCCATGTGCCCTCAAAATTTTGAACTTGACGATTTCGACAGTTGATAGCTGCTATTCAGCTGTCATTCAAACATATGTAATATAAAAACTTAAATAATCAGTATTTGAAATCAACAACCTCAAGAATCCCTTGAAATAAACTTTTAGAATGAAAATAATGCAGTTTGTCAAATTTTCATTTTTACAGCCCTTTCAACAGTTATTTCATTCGATTTTCACCCTAATAGAATGAAATTTGAAATCAGCAACCTCAAAAGTCTCTAGAAATAAACTTTTAGAATGAAAATCACGCATTTTGTCAGATTTTCATTTTTACACTCCTTTCAACCTCCATTTGGATTGTACATTAGGAATACTTTTTGCATGTACTTATTGTCACCATATATGAGGAGCGATTTTACCCTATTCTAAGGGTGTTTTTCTGCTCCAGCTCAAAATTTTGAGGGTGTTTGGGCTTTTCTGAGATCGGATTCGAATTCAGCGTCAAAAAATACATTGAACTACTCGGGTCAAGTTCCAGGATCAGGACTTATTTTTTGTGGCTGGGTTATTTTATTGAGGATTTCATATTTCTTGCTTCTTCTCACCCCAATTTTGAAGCCGTCATATTGAAAAAAAAATTCTGCAGCAACACCATATTTAGCATACCCAAGTACTTAACTCTACCAAGAGATTTCAATCAAATTAAATAAAAAAATGGCAAATACTTTTAAGACATTGTACTTTAGAGTAGTGCTGCGGCAACGTGGCTTTGGATTAACCTAACCTAAAAATCGCAGATATTACTTTCACATCCAGTGGAAGTATAGAAACGACAAGAAATTTAAAAAATTTTTTATTGTTCAAATAGGCTTAGAATGTCATGAAACGTCGAGATTTTAGGTTTGAGCAAAAAATGTCTGTCGGTCTGTCTGTAACTTTTTTGTACGCACGATTACTCTGGAACCGTTTAAGATATCGACTTGAAATTTGGTACACGTATGAATTTTAACGAGATCTGGAACTAGGTTATATTTTCATCTTATTCCGTTGAATGGTTGTGGGGTAAATTGGGGTAAATAGGTAAATCAAGCAGGTAAGAGTCCATAAAATTGGTATTTAGCATATACAAGGGAAGCTAATGTCTCAAAATTTTGCATTAGCCACCCTCAATACTACCCCCAGCCCGTTACAAACAGGGGTGAAAAAAATTATTTCATCGTAGATGACCATTTGAAAGCTTATTTTAAAGAGGAAGATTAAATGATGTATTTATTAGAAATAAATTGAAAATTTTTTTAAATTCTATACATAACCTCAAAATTTGCCAAAAAAGTCATTTTTTAAATAACCTAAAATATTTCAAAATCCTGACATGATGGGCCAAATCTGAGGCCAGATTCGGATTCAGCGCGAAAAATTACTTCGGAAATTGGATAATGTTAAAACTGAATGAAGTAAAAAAAAAATTGAGGTCTTTGGTTCTTGTACACATACTAAATCACATATTTTTTCACCCCCTTTTATAATGGGGTGGGGGTAGTAATAGAGGTGGCTAATGCCAAAAATTTTTTGCTTCTCTTATATATACTAAATACTCTGGAACCGTTTAAGATATCGACTTGAAATTTGGTACACATAAGTATTTTAACGAGAACTGGAACTATTATATTTTCATATTATTCTGTTGAAGGGTTGGGGGATAAATTGTGGTAAATGTGGGTAAATAGGTAAATCAAGCAGGTAAGAATCCATATAATTGGTATTTAGTATATATATAAGAGAAACTAATGTCTCAAAAACATTTTTGGCATTAGCCACCTCTATTATAAAAGGGGGTGAAAAAAAATGTGATTTAGTATGTGTAAATTTTTTTTTACTTCATTCAGTTTCAACCCTAACATTATCCAATTTCCGAAGTAATTTTTCGCGCTGAATCCGAATCTGGCCTCAGAATTGGCCCATCATGTCAGGATTATAAAATATTTTAGGTTAAAAAATGACTTTTTTGGCAAATTTTGAGGTTATGTATAGGATTCAAACAAATTTTCAATTTATTTCTAATAAATACATCATTTAATCTTCCTCTTTAAAATAAGCTTTCGAATGGTCATCTACGATGAAATATTTTTTTTCACCCCCTTTTATGTAGTAGTGTGTAGTATTGGCGGTGGCTAATGGCTATTTTTTTTTTTTGAGACATTAGCTTCTCTTATATATACTAAGTACCAATTTTATGGACTCTTACCTGCTTGATTTACCTATTTACCCCCATTTACCCCAATTTACCCCACAACCATTCAACGGAATAAGATGAAAATATAACCTAGTTCCAGATCTCGCTAAAATACATATGTGTACCAAATTTCAAGTCGATATCTTAAACGGTTCCAGAGTAATCGTGCGCATGAAAAAGTTACAGACAGACAGACAGACAGACATTTTTTTGCACAAACCTAAAATCTCGACGTTTCATGACATTCTAAGCCTATTTGAACAATAAAAAATTTTTAAAATTTCTTGTCGTTTCTATACTTCCACTGGATGTGGAAGTAATATCTGCGATTTTTAGGTTAGGTTAATCCAAAGCCACTTTGCCGCAGCACTACTCTAAAGTACAATGTTTTAAAAGTATTTGCCATTTTTTTATTTAATTTGATTGAAATCTCTACTGTCGGCAGATTTTTGTCCAAAAAAGGGCATATTTTTCCCACTGTGCGCCGCTTCGGTAGGTATTCAGAACCATTTGTGCGGGCTCCTTTTGCTCTTGCTAAAATCGAGCGATACATAGTGACTTGTAAATAGTGTGAGTGGCTCCCTTCAACGGCATCTGTTTCCTTTAATTTAAACATAGTTCCCTTTACTAGCATTTGTTGCAAACACTGCGTTTCTAGTAATGATGACATTATCAATCACAATGCACATCCTAAGAGAATTAGGAAACTAAGAGGAATACGACAAAACCCTGCGTTGTGCGAATATTTTATCTACCATTCCTCTATGTTTTTACTTCATTAGTAAGTCAGCCATTTCTCCCAAACAAATTATTCTATTCTTCTTGAACCTGTCAAACCTGATCAGTTCTAAATTAACGTCAAAGCCAGAATAAACTTTACAATTTTTGAGACTACGAAATTATTTTAATCTAAATAGGTCATATTTAACTTAAAAGCCTATAATATAAGTTTTAATGATTTCGACTGAAAGAAAAACGTTAGCGAAGTCTAAAATATTGAGAAAATACGTTGAAGTTGCGTGGTACTATGTTCGCCATATTTTTCATCCGGCTCTAAGAGGTCAATTTACAATGACATTTTGACGAGTTATTAAGTGAAAAAAACATTAATATAGGATTACTTAGCAGATACCAAGTACAGCATTTTATGCTCCAGGAAAATCGGACAAGATCATTTTATAGGTCTTTCACAAATATTTTAAAAACACGTTTAAGATAAAAAATATCTTTTTTCTTCAAAAAGGTAAAATATTTGATACACTTTGAAATATCCCGAGGTAGAATGAGTATATTTACAATGAAAACTGACTGGTAGTAAAAACTCGGGGGAGTTATTACACATTATTTCACAGGAATTATAACACATAAGTAAATCGTTGCTATAAATAAAACCTTAAATAGAAGTTCCTAGTTATTAAAAAAAGACGTAGATATTACGTATTAACGATAACAACTACCTGTTTAATGAAATATGTTCTATAACTAACAGGTAACTGGGGCGTTGTATTTAAGACGGAGCCGCCTTATTTAAGACGTATTACTGACGTCGGTCGCCTCATTCCCCACTGACCTATATTTTATGTAAATTTTAACTCAATTAGGTGGGAATATGTGAACAAGACCTAAATTACGTAATTATAAGATGTGCTGGAGTACCGTAGAGTGAAGTAGTTATGGGAGGAACTAAGATTTGAAAATGATGCAGCAAGCAAGAGAGAGCTCTTACATCTGCTGCGCAACCTTCAAACAATAAGCTCTGAGTACGGTGAGCATAAATTACTACAAAACAAAAATTATGATTGTAGGTCGAGCAAATGAAAATCACCCAGATACGTTAAGGACAGGTGATTGTGAGGTAGATAAACAATATAAAAGATGTAACGTACTAAGTTAACGATCTATTCCCTAAAATAAATTGACAAAACTAGTAGTAAATTCAAAGATACAAAAATTTCTCCATTCATTTGCCTATGGTGTTTTCTAAGTTGGCTGAATTCCACTTCATAGATTTAACAAAAAGTGAAGCCTATAATGTAAAATAATGTTAAAGATAATATGGGGCAAGATTGCTTTAAAACAAGTTGTTAATAAATTGTTGAATAGTTTATGGTTAACTTAAGATATTTATCGCGGTTTAAATCGTGGTTAATAATTCATTTATTTTTTTTAATTTAGACTATAAAAACTCCATTGAAAAAATACCAGTTTGCTGTTGAACTTTGAACGTATGCAGATGTTAATTTTTAAAGGCGCCCATCAATTTCACTCTTATAATTTTAAGTGCTGTGGCCTATTTACTACAATGTAGGTATTTAACATTTATTAATATCATGTCCACTTCATAGATGTTTATTTCGATAAAATTGAGAACAATTACATAGTACGTGACCTCAAAATTCAAGTGTCCTTGAAGTTATTTTATAAAGTATTGAGTTCCATCTTTTGAGTCCGCCGTTCAGTACAGACGAATTAATTTAATTTAATTTTTTTCGGCGACAACATTCCATCTGAAATTTTATTGTTGATTCTTATGTATTACGACCTCCTGATTACGAAAAAAATATTTGCACCCAAAAATTTCGTGTGAGTCAAAAGTTATATGCACTTCTTGACGCGTTTTCACGGATTCTCAACTTATCTGCTTAATATATCTTATACTAGTAATCGGATGAGAATTTTAAAAATACTGGCTTATTTGAAATAAAATTATTAAAAAATATAGACCTGTCCGATATACAATGGCCAATTCGCCATCTTGAAAAAAAAATAGAAAACACCAAGAATAGCCTAAAAAAATCAAAATTGAATATATTTTCTATAAGAAGGAGTAATTTCACCATAGTTGGCAAAAATAAAATTCATTCATGGTCAAATATAATGCACCAATCACGGACACCGTATATCATATAGAAATTTTTCATTCTTCATCAATTATCAAGGCGGCATTTGTACGTCACATTTTTTTCTTTTCGATTGTACGTTATTTAATGTACCTTTAGAGAGTTCGTTTTTTTTAATTTTCAAAAAGAGTGCGTTTTTTTTATTTTCAAAAAAATTCATTTTTACAATTTTCAAAAATGTATTTTCTTTAACCTTCCTTTTTTTACCCAATTTTGATCGAAACAAAATGAAATATGCTATAGAACGTCTCGTATAACTTCTTCAAAAATTTAATACAAAATGAAACTTAATTAATTTGAAAAGGAAAGGGTATAGCAGAATAAGCATGGTAAAATGGCCTCAGAAGCGTTTGGGCCTAATTCGTTGTCAGTAGATCGACAATAGGAAGGAGTTTTCCTCGAGTTTTAGCCCCCCGTCGCCACGGGTAACTCCTGTACCCTAATAAACATGACATTTCGTTTTCATTTTTTATCTCTGCAAGTTGTGCGTTAATTATTATGAAAGAAATAGACGATGTACATGTAATTTAAATGCATCTTAGAAAAAAAAAAAATCAGCTAATTTTGCTGCCTCCTTCGATTAAAAAAAAATATTTAAAAATTAGAATATTTATTTTTTCATGAAAATAATGATTCGCATACACAAAACTTTTACCAAAAATACATTGTTATGAGTAGTTTATTGTAAATTTTTTCAAATTTTTTGAAGCGGTGCACCATAATTGAAAAAAATAGTCAGATTGGTTCGTTTTTCACCCCTAAACCCCAAAAAATGGTCTGTTCGACGGACCAGACCAGTACATTCTTATGTATTTGGACCTGCTGAAACCGAATCCGAAGTCAGAATTGTCAGCTTGGCTCGTTTTTCACCCCAACCCCAAAGAACACCCCCAAAACAAAAACAAAGTGGTCTGTCCAGCGGTGTAACTTTATGTATTTTGATCTGTTGAATCCGGATTCGAAGTTATAATTTACAGATTGGCTCATTTTTCACCCCCAACCCCGAAAAACACACCCCCAAAAAAATGGTCTGTCCGGCGGACCATACCAGTGTATCCTTATGTATTTAAATCCGCTAAAACCGAATCCGAAGTCAGAATTGTCAGATTGGCTCGTTTTTCACTCTAACTAACCCCAAAAAACATCCCCGAAATAAAAAAAGTGGTCTGTCCGGCGGACCATACTAGTGTATCCTTACCAAATACATAAGGATATACTGGTATGTTGCGCCGGGCAGACCATTTTGTGGGGGGAGGTGTTTCTTGGGGGTTTGGGGTGATCACGAGTCAATCTGAAAATTCTAACTTCGGATTCGGTTTCAGCGGTCCAAATATATAAGGGTACACTGGTACGGTCCGCCGGACAGACCACCTTTTTTTGTTTTGGGGGTGTTTTTTAGGGTTCCTTGTAAAATACGAGCAAATCTGACACTTCTGACTTCAAATTCGGATTCAGTAGGTCAAATTACATGAGGATCCACCTGTCCGCCGGACGGACCATTTTCTTTTTGTTTTTTGGGGTAAAAGTGAAAAACGAGCCAATCTGACAATTCTGATTTCGGATTTGGTTTTAGCGGATTTAAATAAATAAGGATACACTGATATGGTCCGCCGGACAGATCATTTCTTTCGAGGGTGTGTTTTGCGGGACAGACCACTTTGTTTTTGTTTTGGGGGCGTTTCTTGGAGTTGGGGGTGAAAAAACGAGCCAGTCTGACATTTCTGACATCGGATTCGGTTTCAGCAGATCCAAATACATAAGAATACACGCCCCCCGTTTTTTTCTGGGGGGGGGTGTTTTTCGGGGTTGGGGGTTAAAAACCAGCCAATCTGTCAGTTCTAACTTCGAATCTGGATTCAGCAGGTCAAAATACATAAGGATACACTGGTATAATCAGCCGGACAGATCAATTTCTTTTCGTTTTGGGGGTGGGAGGGGGTAAGGGGTAAAAAACGAGCCAATCTGACTTTGGATTCGCTTTCAGCAGGTCCAAATACATAGGAATATAATGGTCTGATCCGCCGGAATTATGGCGCACCGCTTCAAAAAATTTGAAAAAATCTGCTCATAACAATGTATTTTTGGTAAAAGTTTTGTGTATGCAAATCATTATTTTCATGAAAAAATAAATATTCTAATATTTAAATTTTTTTTTTTCGAAGGAAGCTGATTTCTTTTCCTACGATGCATTTAAATTACACGTACATCGTCTATTTTTTTCATAATAATTAACGCACAACTTGCAACGGTAAAAAATGAAAACGAAATGTCATGTTTATTAGGGGTTACCCGTGGCGACGGGGGGGCAAAACTCGAGGAAAACATTTCTTTTCCTATTGTCGATCTACTGACGCCGAATGAGGCCCAAACGCTTCTGGGGCCATTTTACCATGCTTATTCTGCTATACCCTTCATTATGTATCGCATGGTAATAATAGTAATAATGTATGAATATATGATCAATAATCAGAACCAAGTAGTCAACACTAGTATAGTATTATTTTTGATGGGTATGCCGATGAACAGAATAGCACTAAGAATAACGATCGCATTCGTCGTTTAGAAAAAATGTTTGCGTAGGTATTTCAATTACAAGTGACATTATCAAATAATCGGTTAGTCAAAAAAAATTTCTAGCTAATAGTAAAAATAAGGATGGCTTTATAAAATTATTGCACAGAGAGTTAATAGATAATGACTATAACGATAAAATATGAAGAGAAGACGCCGATACTACAATCGTTAAAACTGCTATTGATTTGAAAACCGAAGACAATCAAGTTAGAATAGTTGGTGAAGACATTGACTTTTTGGTTATAATGACTCAACTAGCATAGAATCATCATAAAGGAAACTATTTTTACAAACCTAAAATTAATAAAACAATTGACAAACATTATGATGAAAATACAATTGTCTGCAATTCCTCCTACTGAAGAGATAATAGAAAAACACTGTTTAAAAGTATATCTCCAAGTCCAAAAATAGTTACGTTCTGATGAAGGTTCGTTACAATTCGGGTGGCTTAAAACTGAGAATGGCTTAATGCCCGATGTTATGAGTGAAAGTAATGCTTTTCCTAAAAATTTTCTAAGTGATATTTCTTGTAAATGTAAGAAAGGCTGTAAAAATAATTAGTGCAGTTGTAAAAAACTGAATATATAATATACTATTCATATGTCTATTGTAAAGGAAATAATTGTGCCAATGCTTCTATCTTTGATGAATCGGCTGTCGATGAGAAATGCGGTGAAATTACGGCATATTACGGTAATGAAATTAATATAGTATATTTCATTTGGTTCGATGAAAATTGGGTGAAAAAAAAGAGGGTCACAGAAAATACATTTTTGAAAATTGTAAAAATGCACTTTTTTTGAAAATAAAAAAAACGCACTCTTTGAAAATTAAAGAAGTACATAAAGTAACGTACAATCAAAAAGAAAAAAACTTACGTACAATGCCTTCTTGATAATTGACGAAGAATTAAAAATTTTATTTCTTCCGCCATTTTTAACCGTTCTATTTGGTATAAAGTGTCGTAGATTGGTGCATTATATTTGACCATAAATGAGTTTTATTTTTGCAAACTTCGGTGAAATTACTCCTTCTTATAGAAAAGATATTCAATTTTGATTTTTTCGGCCATTTTTGATGTTTTCCATTTTTTCCAAGATGGCGGATTGATATATACAATTTTATTGTTGATGAGAATCAACAATAAAATTTCAGGTGGAATGTTGTCGCCGAAAAAAATCAATTCAACTGCACTAGTTATTTTACCAAGATGCTTTATGCATGATTCAGGCATGTGACAAATTCTGTAAACTTAATGGAAAATGTATTTCACTTTCAATAAATCATTCAACAGAACATTAAAAAGTGAATCATTACTTTATTTGAATCAAATGTTAACATTGAAAATCGCTAACTGTAATTTTGAAATTCTGATAGATCAAAACTATTTGTCGTATGTAATATCACTAGTGTATAGAATTTTATCGGTAAAATTTTTTCGAAAGCTTTGTTGCCTGGTAATATAAAGAGTGTAAACTGACAATTTACACAAAGTATATTACATTTCTCGAAATAAAACATGACGTGTCAAAATATTACCGCGATAATATTTGTCGACGCGTCGATACAAAAAATTGCAGCGAAAAAAAATTTTTCGTGTTGGTACTGCCAACAGCCGATCTAGGTTGGTATACCACTAATAATTACATTTGATTGGTGCAATGAAAAGATATTCAATTTTGATTTTTTCGGCCATTTTTGATGTTTTCCATTTTTTTTACAAGATGGCGGATTGATATATACAATTTTATTGTTGATGAGAATCAACAATAAAATTTCAGGTGGAATGTTGTCGCCGAAAAAAATCAATTCAACTGCACCAGTTATTTTACCAAGATGCTTTATGCATGATTCAGGCATGTGACAAATTCTGTAAACTTAATGGAAAATGTATTTCACTTTCAATAAATCATTCAACAGAACATTAAAAAGTGAATCATTACTTTATTTGAATCAAATGTTAACATTGAAAATCGCTAACTGTAATTTTGAAATTCTGATAGATCAAAACTATTTGTCGTATGTAATATCACTAGTGTATAGAATTTTATTGGTAAAATTTTTTCGAAAGCTTTGTTGCCTGGTAATATAAAGAGTGTAAACTGACAATTTACACAAAGTATATTACATTTCTCGAAATAAAACATGACGTGTCAAAATATTACCGCGATAATATTTGTCGACGCGTCGATACAAAAAATTGCAGCGAAAAAAAATTTTTCGTGTTGGTACTGCCAACAGCCGATCTAGGTTGGTATACCACTAATAATTACATTTGATTGGTGCAATGAAAAGATATTCAATTTTGATTTTTTCGGCCATTTTTGATGTTTTCCATTTTTTTCCAAGATGGCGGATTGATATATACAATTTTATTGTTGATGAGAATCAACAATAAAATTTCAGGTGGAATGTTGTCGCCGAAAAAAATCAATTCAACTGCACCAGTTATTTTACCAAGATGCTTTATGCATGATTCAGGCATGTGACAAATTCTGTAAACTTAATGGAAAATGTATTTCACTTTCAATAAATCATTCAACAGAACATTAAAAAGTGAATCATTACTTTATTTGAATCAAATGTTAACATTGAAAATCGCTAACTGTAATTTTGAAATTCTGATAGATCAAAACTATTTGTCGTATGTAATATCACTAGTGTATAGAATTTTATTGGTAAAATTTTTTCGAAAGCTTTGTTGCCTGGTAATATAAAGAGTGTAAACTGACAATTTACACAAAGTATATTACCTTTTGTCAACTTAGCTCAGGCAAAAATTTATAGATAAAATTTAAAGACACGAGTGATATTTGGGGAGAATATTTTGTGAATAAATAATTCATTAAGTACATTAAGTCTTTAATATTACATTTTGTAATTAATTGCCTTCAGATGTTTTCTTGTAATTTTGTAGGGTTTGCTGATCTATATTTTCAATTTCATCGTTTACGTCACATAAAAATGCATCTCCAAAGCGACTCATCTAGTAGAAAACAAAGTAGGTATATATATTTAATAAATGCAGTTTCTAAAGTCTACGGAATTCGCCATATTTTAAATGTAATGACAACCAACAATATACGTTAAACCATAAGTATTGTAACGCATAGATCGGTCTTCACTATAAAGAGTTCTCGGGCACGCTTCGACCAATCATATTACGAGTAAAGGCAGAGAGGGAGAGAGAGCACTACTGCATTTTACTAATCTCCCGCCTTTACGTTCTAAGGTTGCTGGCATCATATGAAATAGCACCGTCATCTAAATAGTAACATTACATTAGACTTAACTATACATTAACTATATTAACTACATAAATTTTTAAAAAATTATTGTATTAAAGTGTTCATTAATATATATTTACCTATTTAATTTTTATTAAGTTTGCTTATTTAAGTAGAGAGAACTAGTACAATGAATTATAATGCATACTAGTGCATAGTTTTGATTTTCCGAATTATTAACGTGTTGATATTTTGTGATGGATTACCATACGTAAATGCGTTTGTGTTCAACATGAAATAATTAATTTGCCTACTTGGTAGGCATTTGTATTTAATTATAGTTGTGATAATTATTTTGTAATTACGTTATTATAAGCCATTGAAAGCGGTGTTTAACTTATCCCTAGCTTAAATATTCCAGACAGATTTAGCTTTGAAACGGGGAGTTGTCAACTTAGGTGGTGTGGTTATGTTATGTTTATATTATTATATTACTACATATACAATACAATACTACAATTTATAAGTTACGTTTACAATAAGCAATAAGCTAGGGAAGAAATTTATAGATAAAATTTAAAAACATAAGTGGTCCTATTTACGGAAAACATTTCTCGAAATAAAACATGACGTGTCAAAATATTACCGCGATAATATTTGTCGACGCGTCGATACAAAAAATTGCAGCGAAAAAAAATTTTTCGTGTTGGTACTGCCAACAGCCGATCTAGGTTGGTATACCACTAATAATTACATTTGATTGGTGCAATGTCGTCAATAAATGCGCCTTCATTGGCTATCACATTAATGAGTGAAATAATCGTATATAATATCTCTAGAGCTTGCAATTTTACCGGAAAATTTGTTTCCAGAGCGTAGTTGCTTGCTAATACAAAGAGTGTAAATTGAGAGTTTATTATCTGATTATATGAATTTTGGCAAATCAACTGGAGAAAGAATTTATAGATAAAATTTAAAAGCTCAATTGGTATTGGTATATGAGAAGAATATTTCACAAATAAACTAATTAAATACGTAAAACATATCTTCAATGTTACGTATTGTCGTTAATTGTCTTCAAATGCTTTCTTGACATTACTTGGTGTTTATTGACATTTTTTTTTAATTTACGGCACATAAAGGTGTATTTCAACCATAGATATTGAAATAGATAGACAGACTCAAAACCACCGAAGAGCCTTCACTACAAAGAGTTTTCGCCCACGCTTCTACCAATCATATGACGAGCAAAGACAGAGATATTGTAGAAGAACCTTGCACACAGCGTCTGATTGACGCTACACCAATTTATTTATTAAGGGCGCCAGTCGCGTTCTCCTTTGATTGTGTGTGGTTGTCTTCACTCCCAGTTGAGTTCTATATATTTAAGAGATGTTTGATAGATGAGAAAGGTAAAAGCTGTACTTACCGCAGATTGCTAACTGCCTTCTCCCCCAATTTAGCTTGATGCGCACTGTAATAGATCTTGTGCTTAGAGATTTCATAATCATATTTATAGAAAATCCCTCTCGAGCTTTTGTGATCCGGTCGGTGTATTGAATTACAGACTTGCGGAGTCAGGAGTTACCAGATATTCAACTCCGACCTTACACACGAAAGCCCTCGAGAGAAAAGACTTAAAGTTAATCATTCAATTAGTAAAATGCAACAGTTCAAATAATACTTGGTTGATCCAAAGAATATAATTATGTATACGCAATAACCCACCTAAGAAAATATATTTTATTGGAATAATCGCCTTCCCAAGCAGGGCAAGGACGAGTGCCTCTTATAGAGTTTATATCGCAAACCATATAAGGGAGAGCGTGCAATAGCAATCGATTAGGTAAAAAGATTCACAACACTACCTCAGAAGTTTATCAAGGTACTTTGGTTTAGGTACTGACTGAAAATAATATAAAAATATTTTACTTTAAAATTTTTGGGACACTAGTGGTTAGCTTGAAGGTTGCTTTTAGTGATTATATCATTCACAAGAACGGAGTTCAACTATATATGGGTTTATTTTGCTTTCCTGTCTTCTTTACGGTGACGTACTGGTCCCATATAGGTGGGCAACAAGCTCAAGAACAAATTGATAGACATAATTTAAAATATTATTTTCCGTTTAAATCTTTAATCTAGAATTCTTAAACTCATTAAAAACAATTTCCACAAATATCTCGCCACTAATATCTAGTTGAGGTGAGCAAAGTCATTTATGTTCCCGTACCAAAGCAGGAAGAGTATGTAATTGTATGTAATAATCTGACTTTGCTGTCTTCTGGGAAATTGTTAGTTCCGATATACATGGTGGTACAAAATTGTCTCCCTATATTTCTGTAGACAGTACATCCAAAAAATAAAAGGTACTCTAATATACAATTATTTCCGAAAATAACTAATAGGCAAGTTATACACCTTTGAGAGTGCCGGTACCGTGCTTAAGAAAATGATTTCGTACTTTTCTTACATCCCTGAACCGATTCAAAACATTTTTTGATAGGCCTTTAGAATAAATTTTTTTTTTTTTTATTTTCGCACAAGTAAAAAGTTTTAAATAGCCTAGTACTATTCTATGAAGCTGTGTCTAAAAGAATATCAAAAAAAAATTTCAATCGGTTCAGAGATGCAGGAGAAATTCTCGACTTACGTTCACGAAACCGCCCACCTTAAAGGATAATAATAAATATCAATCTTCCGACCTCATTGAAATATAAAATTCATATTTAAAATGTAGATTTAGCTCATGGACACCAGTTTACATAGTACCAGTGAAATCCTCTCTTCTGCTTAAAGAGTAGCTTTAGGGAATAGCTGTCAATATTTTACACCTAATTTTTTTATTTCTTACATACCTATTTCTAAAAATTTTTATAAAAAAAAATAATTTTCAGATCATTAGAAATAAAAGAGGTATTCTTATTGCATTTCGATAAATCGAGCTGTTCTCAAATAATTTATGTTTACACATCCACGCCCATTTACAACATTTTATTAAGATATCCTTTTATACAAAGAATGGTTTGATATATTAAGTACATAAAGTAATTGATGCAACTTCAGCATTTGGCACTTCTGAAGTTTTCAGTAAATCGTCTGGCAATTCCTTTTCGCTATTTGTTATCATGTAAACTTTTACTACACGAAAAATCAGTCATTTCAGAATGACGCAAATTATACTATTTTCTTTTTTGTATTTTTTGGGGTATTTTCGTGCGCCGTTGTTTTACAGCCCGGCAAACAGATGGTGCGATTCGTGAATGTCACCTTTAATGATTTTATTAAAAAATAGTTATTTCTGTTTCAACATGATGCAAGGACATGTTCACTGGCTCTTTGACTATCACCACAGATATTAAAGAGAACCCTTGATAGACATTTTTTACGTTTATCAATTTTTCTAGTCTTGGTTCAACTATTATGTTACTCAAAAGTTATAATTATTTATTTTAAAGCTAACCAAAAGGAAACAAAACATAATTTTAAAAATATGCCTTATGCTTATTTGTTTTATATTTGCAAAATGAAAAACTGAAAAGTTACGTGACTGGTTTATATTATTTTTATTTAATGCAGCGAAATATATTTAAATGATCTACCTATATAATTATCTAAATTATGTATAACTCTAAGTTACGCCACATTTCGTCTATACCTGTATTAATATTTGGTATCGGTATAAATGAACTTAATTAAAATTTAATTAATAACACCTAGTTTATTTAAAAAATTGAAAACATGATAAATAAATTGGTGTTATTAAGCACGCCGGTTATTGATTAAAATTTAATATTTATGATAATAATATGCACATTATTAACACATATTTGACACTACACCAATTAAGTTCCTATTTAAAGAAATTCACCACATATAAATAAATGTGAAAAAAAGACTTGTGCTTCTGTATAAACATGATGCGATTCAAAAAAACTGGGACGATAATTCTAAACAAAATTATGTCATTATATAACTATACATACTCCTTTAATATAGGGGCAAAGTTCAAATGACTGGCAAATAAAATGAAGCATTGCATGATTACATGGTCGAAAGTTAGAAAAACTCGATTCTCACTCAGAGGTCCCGGATTCGATTCCCAGCCGTGGTACTGGCATTTTTCGGAAAAGGAAATTAATTCTACTTGAATATTGGGCATCGACACTCATTTCACAAAGTTTAGTAGCAGTAATGATGCTCTCAAACTTATCAAAATAATTCCATTAGCGCCTATAGTCATAACACAATACATGAGATACATTAAGTTTCCTACTCTCCCTCGTCGGCTTTCCTGTTTTTGCGGAGCACCAAGGACTTAAGTCGTAGAAATTGCAGAGCTGGCTATAAATAGTACAGGAATTTTAGTCAAAATATCGCTTCTACCCGGAATTAATTATTGTAAAGCTGAAAATTTCCGGAATTGTAGTTTTGGTCCAGGACAACACGTAGCAAAAAGTCCCCTACTCTCCCCCGTCGGCTTCCCTGTTTTTTCGGAACAACAAGGGCCTAAGTTGCAAAAATTGCAGAGCTGGCTATAAAGTGTAACAGGAAGGTTGTTACTGGTCCAATTTGGGTCGAAATGATCATAAAAGATTAGGAGAAGCATATCCGTTCATATTTCAGATGTTCCATGCATATTTTTATTCATAATATTCCGTTCTAGTTATGTCAACATTTCAAAAATTTAAAAAAATTTAAAAAAAATTCCGAATTGCGGATAAATGAAGACTCGTAGGGGACTCGTACGTCACTCTGAATGTCGCAACGGCGACACTCGGACATTTAAGTGAGTTCATTGTTGCGTCTATCACGTCTAGTCTAAACAATCAAGAAGGCACAAGACGAGCTATACCCTTAGTTTTTTAACTTTGACAGTTCTCTAAGTGCTTGCATTGGTTCATTGGTGCGGCAAAATTGAGTGATCTTAGTTAAGCCATGTAGCACAGGAATTTTAGTTTTTGACCCGGAATTAATTATTGTAAAGCTGAAAATTTTCAGGATTGTAGTTTTGCTCCAGGACAACACGTACCAAAAAGTCCCATACTCTCTCCTGTCGGCTTCCCTGTTTTTGCGGAGCAACGAGGGCCTAAGTCGCAGAAATTGCAGAGCTGGCTATAAAGTGCAGCAAAAAGGTTGTTACTGGTCTGATTTGGGTCGAAATGATCATAAAAGCTTCAGAGAAGCATATTCGTTCGTATTTCACGTGTTCCATGCATATTTCGTTCATAACTTTCCGTTCTAGTGCTGTCAAAACTTCAAAAATTGAAAAAAATTCGAAATGGCTCCATTGCGGATAAATGAAGACTCGGAGGGAAAAGGGTACCGAATAAACATTTATTTTTATACTTTGGGCTTTCCATTGGTATGTCTACCTTCTCTGTAGCGTCACCTGTTACGGAGCTACGCAACTTTGAGAGCTTGCGCGCGGTGGTCGCGCCCGCCATGTGCAAGGTGGAACTGCCCTGGCTGCGCTGATGAGGCCAGTTGCGAATTCCGGTTTATATATTATTGGTGTTTTATAAGATTTATTGAATGAAATTTAACTTGTCAGACTCAGAAAATGACTTTATTCGGCTAGACAATTGACATTATTGATCTACTGGGAAGTAGGGTCGTCCGGATCATTATCCATATCCACGACTGGCTGTTTGTGCAGCTGAATTCTCTACAGGTTAGGCACATGATGCTGCAGTTCAGACCAGAGTTCCTGCACTTGCACCGGGCACCGCAGTCCGCCTTGAAGCGCAAGAAATTAGCCGTAGCAGGCTATCGGGAGCTGGCTACCTTGACGTCTAGCCATTGTTGGATCTGCAAAGAGCACATGCACATTAGTTGAGCGCTGCAAGCTTTTCGAGAGATTAAATCCTCACAATATTCTCCCTGACTCCTCTCCTCTCCTCACCTGGAAGACTGGGGGTGGAAATCAGGACTCCAGGGCCTGGTTCTGATTCCTGTTTCTACCACAAGGCAGCCAGCTCCCGATAGCCTGCTACGGCTAATTTCTTGTGCCTACAAGAGGGACTGCGGTGCCCGGTGCAAGTGCAGGAACTCTGGTCTGAACTGCAGCATCATGTGCCGAATCTGTAGAGAATCCAGCTGCACAAACAGCCAGTCGTGGATACGGATAATGATCCGGACGACCGACCCTACTTCCTAGTAGATCAATAATGTCAATTGTCTAGCCGAATAACGTCATTTTCTGAGTCTGGCAAGTTAAATTTCATTCAATAAATCTTATAAATCACCAATAATATATAAACAGGAATTCGCAACTGGTCTGATCAGCGCAGCCAGGGCAGTTCCACCGGGCACATGGCGGGCGCGGCCGCCGCGCGCTGACACTCAAAGTTGCGTAGCTCCGTAACGGATGACGCTACAGAGAAGGTAGACATACCAATGGAAAGCCCAGAGTATGAAGATAAATGTTTATTGGGTTGCATTTTCCCCTCCGAGTCTTCATTTACCCGCAATGGCGTCATTTCGGAATTTTTCTAATTTTTTTTAAATTTTCAAAAATTTTTGAAATGTTGACAGAACTAGAACGGAAAATTATGAACAAAAATATGCATAGAACATCTGAAATATGAACGGATAAGCTTCTCCTAATCTTTTATGGTCATTTCGGCCCAAATCGGACCAGTAACAACCTTCCTGCTGCACTTTATAGTCAGCTCTGCAATTTTTGCGACTTAGGCCCTTTTTGGACAAAAATCTTCCGACGGTAGAGATTTCAATCAAATTAAATAAAAAAATGGCAAATACCCTTAAGAGATTGTACTTTAGAGTAGTGCTGCGGCAGAGTGGCTTTGAGTTAATCTAACCTAAAAATCCAGTAGAAGTAAAGAACGACAAAAGTTTTTTTAAAGTCTGTATTGTTCAAATGGGCTTAGAATGTCATGAAACGTCGAGATTTTAAGTTTGAGTAAAAAAAATGTCTGTCTGTCTGTAACTTTTTTTGCGCACGATTACTCTGGAACTGTTTAAGATATTGACTTGAAATTTGGTACACGTATATGCTTTAACTTGATCTAGAACTAGATTATATTTATACGTATGTATTTTAACTAGATCTGGAACTAGATTATATTTTCATGCTATTCCATTGAAGGGTTAGGTGGTAAATTGGGGTAAATGGGGTAAATAGGTAAATCAAGCAGGTATGAGTCCATCAAATTGGTATTTAGTATATACAAGAGAAGCTAATGTCTCGAAAAAAAAATTGGCAATAGCCAGTACCACCTCCACCCCATTATAAAATGGAGTGAAAAAAATGTAATCTAGCATGTGTACAAGAACCAAAGGCTTCAATTTTTTTTTACTTCATCCACACAGGTAAAAATAAGGATAGTTTTTTATCCACATGATTTTATTCCTATGCATTCAGACTAACCTAATTAACAGCTTTAATACCAAATATAACCTATAAGTGAAAAATTGTATTGTGTTAAATAACATTCATAAACCCAAAAGTTTTAACCCTATCATTATCTGCGAATAAAGAGGTCATGAATGTTATTGGGCAGCTGAGGGTCTTTTCCGAAGTAATTTTTCGCGCGAAATCCAAATCTGGCGTCAGAATTGGCCCATCATGTTAACAATAAAAGCGTGTTTTTTTAGTTTTTTAAACTATTAACTTCATTTTGTAACTTTTTAGTCTTAAATAAACTTACACTTTTACCTATATCAAGGAAGTTATAAAGAAAAAAGTAGTCCGCCATCTTGGTGGCAGACGCCATTTTGAATTTTTGACGATATAATATAGCCTATGTTGCATTGTCATCTGACTTACAGGCGTATGTAAAATTTCAAACCTCTAACTTGCTAAGAAGTGGGTATGTGCGTTTTAGATGAGACACACTGTATATATAGCAACGCTACATAGCTTATTGTATTTTACTCGCCAAGCCCTTTCATCTGATTACCATATCAAGGAGGTTATAAAGAGAAAAGTAGTCCGCCATCTTGCCGACAGCCGCCTTTTTGAATTTTTGATGATGTAATATGGACTATGTTGCATTGTCAATTAACTTATGACCCCATAAAAATGAACTTGGTACCCAATATACATAAACACTACTTCGTTTGTTTGTGACTCTCGACCAAGAAGGAAAACGAGGAATAATTTTTAGGTTAGGTTAACCCAAAGCCACTTTGTCGCAGCACTACTTTAAAGTACAATGTCTTAAGGGTAACTGCCATTTTTTTAATTTAATTTAATTGAAATCTCTACTGTCGGCAGATTTTTGTCCAAAAAGGGCATATTTTTTCCACTGTGGGCGACCACAGCCCTCTTGCTAGATGCAGGATGCGAGAGGAGCGCAGAGCATTCCTGTAGCTCAGGTCACTTCTTCAGGAGCTTCCACGCCTTCTACTTCCCCATTCTGTACAGAACTGACATGGTGTCGCGTCTCGCCAGAAGAGTCGTTCAGTTGATCTTCTGGATCTTAAACACTCGTCCGTTCGAAGTATCCGTGGCCGGACTCAGAATTAGGATGGAGTATTCGAACCTGCGTAAGGGAATGGAAAATTAGAACATCGCCATATTACTTCTGGATCTCATTGTATGTTGCCGAGAAGGCCATATTATTCAGGACAGAATAAGCTGCCTTGCTGCATAGTGCCTGTGCACGTAAACACCCAAGCCCAACAAAACAGGTGATAGGTACGACAGCGCGCGGGTCGCAGACATCAACGCTTCACCGATTGCCGCTCATTTCCTGCTAACAGCATCATTTTGCGCTGCTTTCGAAGAAATAATCCTATCCAGGAAAGCACGGACAGTATCAAGAATGACTGAGTCAAACGATGCACTTATGCACGGGTAAACATTATTTGAACAGACGACAGAACGGATCTTTTACCTGATGATACAGCCGCTGCCAAGATGGTTCACATCCACTCCTCGGTTGTCTTTTTTGGGAATGCCACTGGCCCCACAGAAAGTTATCGTCTCTCTGAAGTTCACTGCAGCATTGTTCCTAGTAAGGTCGGTTATGAAAGGAGCATCCCCATAATGATTTACCAGCTTTTCTTTAAGCCACCGAGGTATATGATAGATCTTCATGTTCATCAGTTTTCATGGTATCAATCAGCTCATTCAAAGAAACTAGGCTATAACGTTACAGTTTGGAACATATTCCTTAAACAATATGATTTTGCAGAGAGTTATCCAATATGAGTTAAATACGAATTTTTGTTAGAGTTAAGTCGAACTTATTTACTAATTACAATTACGATGGTTACAGGGATGTAAGTGATTTTTATATACCTATATATTTATCTACCTGAATAAACAGATATTTGTGTTAGGTTAGACATCGGCATAGGATATTTTCTCACACTTATTCACAGTATTTAAGTATGTTGTACGAGTAATAAATTAATTTAAGAATTTAATTGACTTTTAACAAATTGCGGCTGGCAGAATGGTCCTTGACCAAACGTTATAAAAAACAAACAGAAATTTTAGGTAAAAATCAATCGCTAAAAAATTTTATAAATACATACAAATAAGATATTATTACTTCCACATCCAGTGGAGGTATAGTAACGACAAAAAAAAATGAACATTTTTATTGTTCAAATGGGCTTAGAATGTCATGAAACGTCGAGATTTTAAGTTTAAAAAAAAATTCTGTCTGTCTGTCTGTCAGTCTGTCTATAACTTTTTTTTGTGCGCACGATTACTCTGGAACCCTTTAAGATATTGATTTGAAATTTGGTACACTTATGTATTTTAACTGGATCTGGAACTAGATTATATTTTCATCATATTCCGTTGACTGGGTGGTAAATTGGGGCAAATAGATGGTAAATAGGTAAATCAAGCTGGTAAGATTCCGTAAAATTGGCATTTGGTATATACAAGAGAAGATAAAGTCTCAAAAAAATTTTTGGCATCAGCCACCCCCATTACCACTCCCACCCCATTATTAAAGAGGATGAAAAAAATGTGATTTAGTGTGTGTACAGGAACCAACAACCACAAAATATTTTTTTACTTCACCCACTCCCACTACCACCTCCCTGTCACCACCCCCACCCCACTACCGATGTGGGATATCGTTTTATGGGTTTTTGGGGTAGATGATTTCATATATTCTATTATTAAAGTTCCATAAACAATTATTTCCACATACAAACTTTTTTCGTTGTGATAGAAAATCTGTATGTGGAAGTAGTGATTCCTTGGGCAGCGATTTTTTAAACAAATTTGCAGTTTCTTTGATATCCATCTCATCCATTCTTAATAGTTTTTACTCAAAAAATTGCAAATAGGGATTCAGATCGTCGCATGTCAAACTTAACTTATCTCTACAATTGTTTATTTTGTTAAGCCCTGAAAAGGGAGGAGTGTATTTAGGGTGGGTCGAAAAAAATAAGTATTTTTTTTTCGGAACGCTTTAGAGCGGAAAATTTGCCTATTGTAATAAAAAGAAAAACGGCATAAAGAAAATTAAAATCGCTTAACATCTTCCGTCCGCGCATCGTACCTAAAGTTTATGAAAAATTGCAAAAATCACGATATTTTTGTAATTTTTTTCTGTTAGTTAAAACTTTTAAAATAAACACGTTTTAGTTTTTATGCTTGTTTTATGGTTTATATAACCTAAGTAAATTAAATTCTGATCAATAATCTAATTTTTTCAGTTCGCGCAACGTCTTAGAAAAAACAGAAATTTATCAATTTTTCGCAATTTCTACTGTGCAACTCATCGCTCATGTTGCTAGAACAAAACGATCCAAAACTCATCACGTATAGGTGGTTGCACTTCGAGTTCCACCCACACCCTACCTAACCAACCATCCAATTGTTGGGTGTGGTATTTACATTATATTTACAACTATTTACAAACATTTTCCATAGGTAACACAGTAAGCCAAAGATGTGAGTAATATGAGTAGGATTCTTTGGCTTGCTGGGTTTTTTACTTTTTCTTTTTTATATCTACTGCATATTTAAAGTCTGATTTTTTGGAGAAATGGGGCATAACCAATCTAGACTGGTTGGTTAGGTAGGGTGTGGGTGGAACTCAATGTGCAACCACCTCCACCTGGTGAGTTTTGAGTCGTTTTGTTCTAGCAATACAAGCAAAGAGTTGCCCAGTGAAAATTGCGAAGAGTTGCCCAGTGAAAATTGCGAAAACTTGGTAAGTTTCTGTTTTCTCTAAGACGTTGCGCGAACGGAAAAAAATTAGATTATTGATCAGAATTTAATTTATTTAGGTTATTTAAACCATAAAACAAGCTTAAAAAACTAAAGCGTGCTTATTTTAAAAGTTTTAACTAACAGAAAAAAATTACAAAAATATCGTGATTCTTGCAATTTTTCATAAACTTTAAGTACTATGCGCGAACGGAAGATGTTAACCGATTTTAATTTTCTTTTTTCCGTTTTTCTTTTTATTACAATGGACAACTTTTCCGCTCTAAAGCGTTCCGAAAAAAAATATTTATTTTTTATTCGACCCATATGTCTGGGTATCTGCGTGTCTGTATGTGGCTTCATATCTCTTCAACTAGTGATCAGATTTTGATAAAATTTCTTTGTTTGAACCGATATTTTGTCGAGAAGGTTTCTGGTAAGGTTTTATCTCGGTAGGTCCTCAAGGAGCTGCACATCACCAATAGAGAATGAATTGTGCGTCAGAAGATTTTTAAAGTTGTAATTTAGTTCTATTAAGTTCTAGACTATATGGGCCCTACAAGATTCGGTTTCTCAAACTGCATTCTTGATCTGTTGTGTATCTGTTTATGATACTTTATTACAATATACTAGAGTCGAGTAGGGCCTAAAAACAGCAAAATCTTGGGACCCGAACTACAGGAATGAAAGAAACCTATGGCAACGTGGTTTTATACTAAAAAGGCCTGCCTGTTCAGCCCGTACGATCATTTGTTATTTGTTATAAACAATAAATAATAAACTGTTTGTTAGAAAAAAATGCACTTAAAAGAACCATTACAGTTTGATAAATTAGATCAGAAAAAGTATTATTCTTTAAGCATTTAGGTTGCTGATTTAGAATTTGAGGAATTGAAAATTCAAGATGACAGATTCAATATGACTACACAAAATTTTAAATACATAAATAACTCTAAAAACTATTAAAAGTACATTAAAATTAAAGAAATCAAAATCTCGGCTTTAATATGGAGGATTGAATTCTTCCTAAAACGAGTGCTTTATGTAGGCACAAAAAATTGAAAATTTAAGTAGTGCTAGATATTAATGAACAGTATTTGAAAATTATTTTTTTTAATGACTGTCTAATTACGGCAACAAAATGGCGACATTTTTTTTTAAAAATGTGAAGACGCATATTGTTTCGGTCATAGTTTTTTTATTTTTATGCTACAGAAACAAATAAAAAATCAAATTTTTAATTTGATATTTGGTATTTTTGATGACAGTGCTATATTTTCTGAGATGTTTAACATTTAAATTAAATTTGTGTTATAAACGTTCAGTAAGCTCCCATATCTTCGAAATTATTAATCCTACAGAAATTAATAAAAGCAACAAATTGATCCTCAATTTATAATCTTTCTTTTTGGTTTGAAATTTTTTTTTCGCGAAATGTGATGTTTTTCAAATTATCTGGTGAAAACCGTTTTGAGATATCTGTCAGTTAAAATTGCAATCAAGTTTCTTTGATGCATTTACTACTAAGTTAAAAAAAAACGAAATGTAATCCATATAATAATAATACGATAATCTTCCTAAATTAAAATCTCCAGTTTCTATACCAGTGAGTTTAAAAAACTGACTACTCGTATTAGACTAGTTCACAAGTTCAAAGCCGTGTTAATTCTTGATAAAGCTGATAAAAATATGAGTGAGGGCTCATTGGATTAGGAATGACGTCTAGAGAAATGTTCAAAATTTTCAAACCCGCACATAAACAATTCCAAAAGTTATAAACAAATGAAGATTGAAAAAAATAACGCGTTTTGTTTTTTGTAAATAACCCGAAAACTATTAGTATTTAAGAAATTTTAAAGAGAGATTCTTAAAGAGGAAGAAATTTCCAATGAAAAAGTCCGGACTCCCGAAACTCTATCTCTATTATTAATAACTTTAATTTAATGTGGAAAATAGAGCTCCGCGCTTCGAACACTAAGTCGTTACGATGCTCTGAAACCGGCCATAATAAGTAAAAATATTTTTTTATGTTACGAAATATTAATCAAAAAATTTTAAAAAATTATGGTATTATTTAGACACTTATAGGAACAATATCCCGTTGAAAAAAATTTTATCACCCATTTTTCATAAAATGAGCCTATTGTTAATTAACGAATTTTTTTTTAGAGTTTGAGTTTATATTTCAAGTTGGATAATTGTTAAACAAAAGCCACTAAAATTATTTCGCTTCGAAGAGACCCTATACTATACTTTATGGGATTATGACATTGCGATATTTTTAATTGTTCTAGTCTATTAGTTATTAATTATTTAACCTAACAAAAAACTAAAAAATTAAAAAGAGAGGTTGAATTTTTTTTATTAATTTCAATTATTACTGTTTTTATATTCAAAAGTACTATAAGATCACATAAACTTTAAATTTTCATTTCTAATTGTTTAAACAGATTTTATAAACAAATAGATACATTACGTATTTTTGAAAATTTTTTTGTCATTTTATTGGTTATAAAATATTATGATTAAAAGAAAAAAAATTCTTAAAAATTTTTTAAAATTTTCTATAATCATTTTTTTCTTTTTTCAATATTTAAACAAATTATTAAGAAAAAATATTATTCTTAAAATTTATTATTGGCAATTCTCTACAAGCTGGAAAAATGAAAATTTTTTTTGTTGTTAATTTATTTGTTTATTTAATAAACAATTTGTTATCAACAATCGGCGAATCTGTTTATATTTTTTTTAGATAGAAATAACAAAAACAACTGTATACATAAAGATGTCAAAAAAATGTTTTAATATTTTTTTATAAAATTTTAAATTTATTTTTTTTTTGACATGTTTATGTATAGGGTTGTTTTTATTATTATTTCTTTCTATCTAAAAAATGTAAACACATTCGGCGATTGTTGATAACAAATTGTTTATTAAATAAATAAATTAAGAACAAAATTTTTTTTCATTTTTCCAGCTTGTAGAGAATTGCAAATAATAAATTTTAAGAATAAAATTTTTTCTTAATAATTTGTTTAAATATTGAAAAAAGGAAAAAAATGATTATAGACAATTAATTTTTTTTTCTTTTAATCATAATATTTTATAACCAATAACATAGCAAAAAATTTTTTCAAAAATACGTAATTTATCTATTTGTTTATAAAATTTATTTAAACAATTAGCAATAAAAATTTAAAGTTTATGTGATCTTATAGTACTTTTGAATATAAAAACAGTAATAATAATTGAAATTAATAATAAAAAATTCTCAACCTCTCTTTTTAATTTTTTAGTTATTTGTTAGGTTAAATAATTAATAACTAATAGACTATAACAATTAAAAGATGTCATAATTCCATAAAGTATAGGGTCTCTACGAAGCGAAATAATTTTAGTGGCTTTTGTTTAACAATTATCCGACTTGAAATATAAACGCAAACTCTAAAAAAATTTGTTAATTAACAATAGGCTCATTTTATGAAAATTCGGTGAAAACATTTCTTACAACGGGATATTGTTCCTTTAAGTGTCTAAATAATACCAGAATTTTAAAAAAATTTTTGATTAATATTTAATAACATAAAAAAATATTTTTACTTATTACGGCCGGTTTCAGAGCATTGTAACGGCTTAGTGTTCGCTCTATTTTCAACATTAAATTAAAATTATTAATAATAGAGATAGAGTTTCGCGAGTGGGGACTTTTTTATTGGATGTTTCTTCCTCTTTAAGAATCATTCTTTAAAATTTTTTAAATACTAATAGTTTTCGAGTTATTTACAAAAAAACAAAACTGCTTATTTTTTCAGTCTTCATTTGTTTATAACTTTCGCAATTGTTTATGTGCGGGTTTGAAAATTTTGAACATATGAGTCTCAACTCATGTTTTTACGAGTTTTATCAAGAATTAACATTTTTGCGTTTATTTTTTGACATTTTATTGTGAAGTTAAAGATGAAAAGCACACTTTCCGAGTAAATATTTTTGCTTTTTCTATTGTTTGACTTTATTTTGGGAAAAATACACATTGTGGATTTCCCTGGCAAATAAATATCATTATTTTTAATTTTTTGCAACAATTGTGTAATTAACAATACAATAGCAACAATAGCAACAATACAATAACAATAACAATTGTGTATAACAATACAATTAATTATTAATAAGCGTATGAGATAAACAGGTAGGCTCTGCAGTTTTTAATATAAGACGATGACAATCTTGTTGATGAAGTTCCGAGGTTAAAACCGTCATCGACTTCACTAATATAAATACAATATTTTTTGTTCGAAATTAGGCTTATTTATTCTACTGATCTATAGGTCTATAGATCTCAGAACCTGAACATGATAGTTACTTTCAAGAGATTAAACATGTAGCGTATGGTTACATTGGTTACACCCAAAAATACAACTAAGATACAAGTTTAAAATGTTAGGTTTAAACATCATTATAAAATAATTAGCAACTCGTTATTGTAAAGCTTACAACAAAGAAATATGCAATTTTCAAGATCATGCACGATAAGACTAGCATTCCGACTTAAAGTCAGTGCTTCACTTTCCAAAAATATCGTTCCGCCAGCTAAATCAAGCAATATTTATTAACATTGAGAACGCAAACAATGATTACATTACAATAATAATAAATGCATGAAATATACGGCCATTGTTCTGTTCTGTATTGTTTCTACCAACACATCACTTGAAAACACAGAGCCTTGCAGTAATTGTATAAAATTCGCTGCTAGCCAGCCTAACTGTGGTTTTAAAAAAATATGTTTTAATACACACAAGGACGTGAAAATAAAAATTTAGAAAACAAAAGTTGAGATGAAGCGAATCAAAAAAGTTTGATAACTACATAATAAAATCGATAAGTATTCTTTGGATTGGAAGTTAATATATTAGGTAATTCTGTAACTTCAAGCGTGTTATACCGGGTGAGACGGAGAGTTTTTCTACCGATTTTAAAATAAAATTTTGAAATTTGGGGTATTGAATCAAATAAAATAAAATCAAATCAACTCAAATCAATTTTTTGGTACCAGTAACAATTAATATTGTTTCACATAAGTCAACACATATTTACAATTTATTGCCATATTATGAAGAAATATACAAAATATAAATTTGCATCCCAATACACACACTTCAAAATGAGTACATTCAATATACATACATGATACTATTAGTATCATGATACACATAGGTACAGTAAATCACGACGAACATAATACTGAATACAATTAAAATGGTTTAAATTCCCTACATGTTCATTTCTATTAATAGTTGATGTCAACAATAAAATTTAAAAATTCTGTTATACTGCAAAATCCATTTCTTATTAAAAAGTTCCTTATTACTTGTTTATATTTCACCTCTGGGAAATATTTCACACAGCAGTGAAGTCTACTAAAAAATTTAGGGTGGTAATAACTAATTGTCAGTGGCTATATTTTAAGACATCACTTCTGGTATAACTGAAAATATACCCAACTTTCTGATCTTATAGATCTTTAGTTTCTCTTTGCAAAAATCTCTTCAGATTGAAAACCATTCCAATAATAAACCAAAAAATGACATTTATTTGTTTATTCAAAGAATATCACTTTCCTTTCAATTTTCGTAAAATGATTCCATACTTTTACTTCCACATCCAGTGGAAGTATAGTAACGGCAAAAAAAATTTATTGTTCAAATAGGCTTAGAATGTCATGAAACGCGGAGATTTTAAGTTTGAGCGAAAAAAAATTTCTGTCTGTCGGTCTGTCTATTTGTAACTTTTTTTGTGTGTACGTTTACTCAGGAACCGTTTAAGATATTGACTTGAAATTTGGTAGATTATATTTTCATCTTGTTCCGTCGAAGTATTGGGGGGTAAATTGGGGTAAATTTGGGGTAAATAGGTGAATCAAGAAGCTAAGAGTTCATAAAATTGGTATTTAGTATATACAAGAGAAACTAAGGTCTCAAAAAAATTTTTGGCATTAGCCACCCCCATTACCACCCCCACCCCATTATTAGAGGGGATGAAAAATATTGTGATTTAGTGTGTGTACAAGAATCAGAAACCTCAAAATATTTTTTTACCTCATCCACCCCCCACTACCCCCCACGTCACTACCGATGTGGGGTATCATTTTATGGGTTTTTATTAGAGGGGATGAAAAATATTGTGATTTAGTGTATGTACAAGAATCAGAAACCTCAAAATATTTTTTTACCTCATCCACCCCCCACTACCCCCCACGTCACTACCGATGTGGGGTATCGTTTTATGGGTTTTTAGGGGGGATTTCAAATATTATATTATTAAAGTTCCATAAACAATTATTTCCACATACAAAATTTTTTCGTTGTGAGTGACTTGGACAGAAAATTTGGATGTGGAAGTAGTGATTCCTTGGGCAGCGGTTTTGAGCATGGAATAAGTATTGAGTATGTATAAGCACAATGGCGCAGTAAAATACTCCGTATTGAAATTGGGCCATACGAGTTATGCGAATTAAAGTAGTTCATCCATTTTAGAGCAATGTCATTTCGTAAGTTTATTAAAATAAGATTAGATATAATAAGATAAGATACAAATATAAAATATACTATAATAATATACCCAAAGCGGGAGTTTTGGAGACAAAGGTTTCCACTAAAATTTGTACGTAAAACTACAAACTGCTTCACTACCAGATAATTTTCGAAAATGTATGAAATATTGCATATTTATGTGTCAACCTGATTTGACATGATCAGACTTTCGTACTTATATTCTTCTTTAAAATACTTATAGTCCAGTCAACGAAAGAGTTGTAGAGAACATGGAGGAGGGGAGAATTTTCCTCTTCGGGAATGTGTTGGGGGTAGCTAGCTGGTAAACATTCTAAAAGTCCCCGCCCCTAGCCCCGCCGCTTCAGGGGGGGGGGGAAGTTTCCCTTTTTCTATTCTCCGCTTATAACTCGTAAACGATATATGGGTAGCTTGGTGAGCAGCTACTCATGATCAACGCAGTAGTCGTATGCTCTGCTAAGATCACAAAATCACTAATCACTAATTCATTTATTGCACTACTTCTCCATAAAGCGAATGGATTGCAGTTATTCTAGATTTCCCCGATAAAAATTTATGTTGATTATTTGACACTTATAATGATAGCTATCCAGAAAACATAATAATCTGTTCACGATACATTACTCGATAATTCTTGAGAAACCTGTGGTAATAGTTATTGTAATTTAATTTCGCAGTATTTTTGTATCATTTTTTTATTAAAGTTATTCCATAACTTTTCTGATTATTAAACATTTAGGAAACTTTCCAGTTGAAAACGATAGATTTACCAAATAAACTAAAGATAAAGTTTTGAAACATTTAGTATTCGTTTTATTAAGAAACAAGTATACCATATATTCTGAAGAGTATTTATTTTTAAGATTTTTCATCAACAATTCATTTCTGTTTCAGTATTTCAAAACTTTTGTATTTTGTGGTAAAGGATTTTATGTAACTGTATCGTACTTATTATTTTTTTATGGAATTTGACCAAGTTCATCTGGGAAAGCTCTTTTAAAATACATATTAAGTTCGAAGTATGTTGGGAACCTTCATTTGCGTTCAATAACTGTACCATTATTTTTAACTGAAATATTTTTTTAATGTTATGTTTTACTAAAGAGTTCGTAAACGATGCGTCGTATAGAAAAAGTTAATCTATGCAAAATTAAACATAATTAAATTTCCCAAAAGAATTTCTATATTCATTTTTCTCCTATGTGTTATAGCTTACGAGATATTCGTTTGCCAAAATAGATAATTAATAAATAAATTAATTAGGTACATTGAATATTTCTATCAAATCGGTTTACCGTAGTCTGCTAATAAATCACAGTCACAAAACAATCTTTATTCGACGTATTTACTAACGTAATATTTTGTCGAAATCTATACATTTCCTTAAATATACATTGTGACTCACTTAAAATGAAGACACCCTTATAACTTTTTTATTTTGTTTCCGATTTGAATAAAATTTTACTCAAGTATAGAACAAATTAGGATCTACTTATAACCTATAATCGCCTGCTACGAAGGCAAAGCCACTTGCGGTACCAAAATATGCGGAAAAAAATAAAAAATATTAGTGGGTCTTAACGAATTTCACGTATTCACCACAAATTGCGGAAACTGAGGATCCCCTTTGCCAGCTGAGCTTATGTATGAGAAATCCCCCATCAATGACCAAATCAAATTTTGGTGTATGTACGTTTCTGGCGCCGATCCGATGTATTTTTTTAGAATTATTAACATTCAAAATGTTTTTATTTTTTTCCGCATATGTTTTGGTACCGCAGGTGGAATTGCCTTTGTAGCAGGTTATGGCAGGTTATGTTTTTCTGGTCATAAGTAGATCCTAATTTGTTCTATACCTGAATATAATTTGATTCAAATCGGAAACAAAATAAAAAAGTTATAAGAGTGTCTTCATTTTAAGTCAGTCATATTGTATATTTAAGAAAATGTATAGATTTCGACAAAATATTAAGTTAGTAGATATGTTGAATTTTGTAAAAAATATAGATTGTTATTTGCGAAGAATCGAAAGAAAGAAACTTTATAGCAAACAAATACAATAAATAGAATAAATGAAATATATGTAAAAATAATGTCACATTTTTACCCATTTTACTCCTGCACCCATACAGTTTTTGCATGAAACAAAAAACGGCTTAAAACGGTGTATCCGAGGAACTAACTGCGGACATCAATTCGACGTTCGTGTGTAATGTTGTTTCATCATCTTCACGAACATCAAGTTTGCTCATCAAAATATGTTTCAGCTAAATTGTAGCTTTCGGTTAATTGTACCCTTTTTGACACAAATATAGAAAACAGCAATAAATCATTCTCATATGCATATAGTTTGTATGACTCCATAATATTTAAATATTTAAATCACTACAAAATTAAACCATGGCAAATAAATATCAAAATAATAATACTATCATAACCTTAACTAACGTAGTCTGAATATGTTAACACGATAAGTGAAATACCACCAGATTCCCGCGTTATGTATTAAAATATTCAAGAATTTAATTTGACCAAATTTGTTTAAGATACTTAGCATTTCATAAGAATAATAATTTGGGTGAATAAACAATAAATATAATAATAGTTTCCTAAATTAGTTATTTTTATAAAAACAGATTCATTTAAAATGGGCTAATAGCTATTAACGCTGCAATTTTCTAAACATAATCAATTAATAGCTTTATAATGAATAATAAACTTATTAGTTAATTACTAAACAATAATATTAAAAACTGTAATTTAAATACTTTGGCCTGTTTAGCATATTTTGTCACAATTTAACGTTTAATTTTATCATTATTAACAATTATTTGATAAAAATAATTCATCTAGATACAACCACATTCATCCATCCATATATTTCAGTAATTCAATGTAAATATATTTAAATCCTATCAGGAACTTGGACCGAAATAAAATAAAGGCTCCGATACTGCCTCGGTTTTAAGTAAAACTCATATAACGGTCCAGACTTCTGTTCGGCTTTGATTCTTACAGGTTTGTCGGTTCCTATTGAGTCCGGTCCCATTATTATTTTTTCGAATCAGATTGGTTTTTATCGGTTCCGAGGTTTCCTAACATAAACACACCACATATTGTAGACAACCGCCAAATCTATAGCCAAAGCTGACCCGGAAGGGGGTTTCACATTTGGAAAAAGACAGATTTACATCCATACCCACCGACATTGTCAGTGCCGGGGCTGGGACTCGAATCCAGTAGAAGATAGACAGTGCGACCAGCACATTTGCCAAACATTACGCTTTAGCCGATTGAGCTACCGTGCAGGTATCTAGTACATTATATCATATTTTGTTGCCGGTACGAAAAATTGGAAATCTGATTAGTTATAAAATTATTAGTTAATTGTATTAGAAGTAAGACGTAAAATTTGTAAGTTAAATTTATTACCAAATAAATATGCATTTATGTAAAATAAATAACAATGAAAAATCAAGCTTTTTATTCATTTTTATTTATACACTTACACTTACACAATTTCATTAAAAACTAGTCAAAAGACAAAATAAAGCTCAAAATTGAAACTTTATTAGCAACTTTGTATATTACGAAATTTATGATACATTTTCATATGAGTAAACTAAAGTCGTAAGGTAGAATGTAACATTTATTCTTTGAAATGGTACCTGAAAATATTTTTTCTATCTAGTATTAATAGCAAACATACCCTGTAAATAAAAAGAGACGGCAATTATAAGATTTTATTATTTTTAAGTATGTTTTTACGAGAGTCAGTATTTAATTTATTTATTATACTTCTCCTAGCACGTTTCTGAGGTACGAAAACATTATATGACAGAGTGAAGGCACCCTAAAGACCATAATCCATTTCAAAGTCTTGAATCGACTTGGGCGTAATAAAATTTTGTTAAATGATCAGTATTCACTATTGTTCTGATACTTCGAAACTGATAGACGATAGAATTGAATTTAGAAATAACATTTAAATAATGAACTCTCTACGTATATTCCCAAAAATTTTACATGTTCATCTTTATTTAAACATTTCTGAGTATATTTGTGCAATCCAGATTTTCACATGTTTTTGTTGTGAAATCTCAAACCTTGATTTTTATTAGTATTACAATTATTAGAAGACTGGCTAAACCATTGATTTAATTTGTGTAAGACTTTATTACATTTGATTTTTAACTAACCTTTATTTTTGTCAGGCATAATCCATTTTTTCAGCGTAAGTGGTAAAACTTTCTGACGATGTCAAATCTTAAGATTATGCGTGCACGGTAAAAATAGTACTGTAATAGACTCAAAAGAGGGCCCTGTGGTACTTCTGCGTGAATTTAGACATCCTCTAAATTAACATACTTAACAGTGCTGACCGTATTAATAAGTGAGGAGATTAAGGAGATAACTCTTAATCTATTCCAGTGATAAGCGTCTTATACCATATATGGTGAGCAGCTACTCATAATCAACGCAGTCGTCGTATGCTCTGCTAAGATCACAAAATCACTAATCACTAATCTATTTTTCATTTTCTATTTAAATCCACTTTTTCTATAACCCCATGACATTGATACTCTCAAATTTCGTGGCTCAATAATTTTCATTGAAAAATTTCCAAAAATGTTGAACCAGCAACTCTGTAAATGTAAATCTAAAGAGAAAATGAGGAATGACTTTTGTTTGAAAAACAATTCGTTTACAAGTTATTAAATATTGTTAAATTTTGGATATGAGGGTTCTAGATCAAGCTGATCAATAATATTGCATTTGTTTTTTAATAAAAAAATGCCTATTAGACTTCTCGAAAAATCGACCCTTTTTTTTCGATACCGCTGACTGAAATAAGTTTTGTTTTACACGAAAAGGACATAATAAAGGTCCTTGTTACTAATCCCAATTTGGTTAAAATCTGGTGTTTGATAAATAGATAGATAGATAGATAGATAGATCTTTATTGGTCATAATTACACAAATTATGCTTTGACACGTCAAATAAAAGCAAAAAATATAGCAAAAAAAACCAACTTTGGTTGTCTTAAATAAGAAAAAAAAACACAATAAATAAAAAAATAAATAACAAAGTAGAGTAAATAACAATATTATACATAGAATAACATTATCACACACAGAGTAGGTTTATAAAATTAAACGAGAAAAATCAGTTGACAGGAATTCGTCAAAATCATAGAATGCATTTTCAGAATCGTTTAATTAAATATTTAAAGCGAGTACAGTCAAGTGTTTGTACAGCAATCAGAGCTTTTGATAGTACTCGAGTAAATTGTACTCGTAATTATACTGAGTACCCAAAGTACTCAGTAACAAGTACTCGCGAGTACTTTTATTTGGATGGTACTCTGTACTCCAAATTTTCAAGTACTTTACATTATTAGGTACTCGAGTACTTTTTTCGGTCACAACCGACGAGTAACGAGTACGAGTACTTTTTCTTAGAATTTCAAATTTTTGGTTGTGTTCATTTTTGTGTACCTATATATTTTTAATAAATGTAAATATTTTTGTTGATGTCGAAACGGATTTCGTTTATTTTTGGCAACATAATAGTGAATGCATATGGAAACTAAAAAAAAGGAGCTGGAGCTGGAAGAGAATCGAATTTTAAGAAGAAAAGGTTCTATGCAACTTTTCACACAAATTGATAGTCTTTAAGCTATAACGACTCGAAAATTGGGATTATTGCTTGAAAAAAAAAAGTAGCGAAAACATGCTAGAGACAAATAAGAAAGCTACTAAATTGAGAATGAATTTCGTTTTTTTCTAGTTTCTGTAGAGTTAATAGTTTCGGAGATTTGGAAGTATAAATGTGACGTCCGAACGTTCATAAGCCGAAGTATTTAGTTTAAATGTTAAATATCTCAGAAACTATGTCACTTACGTCAAAAGCGCTAACAGCCAAAATTAAAAAATATTAATTAGGCTTTCAAATGATTTTTTGTCTATTTCTATAGCATAAAAAACCAAAAAGATATGACGGAAACAATGTACCTTTTCATTTCTTTTTAATAAAAACGACGCCATTTTGTTCATGTAAGTAATTAAAAAAATATATCCTTATGTACTGTTTTTCGTTAATATATTCACGAAAATCAAACAAATTAACACAATAGGGATTTACCTTCGATACAAAGGAATTCACCTATCAGGATAAGTTTTTATAGTAAAGTAACAGCGGAAAGTCATGATATAGAATGTCACATATTGGTGAATTTGTGGGTATCGAAGGTAAATCCCTACTGTGTTTGATTTTCGCGAATAGCATGACCTAAATGCTTAAATTTTTTCGTCCGCTTGCAACGCTTGCTTCAGAAAAAAAAAATGCATTTTAAACGTAAAAGAAATTTTAGAAAAAACGTAACATTCTATTCTTGTTTCTCTGTAAATATCTCAATAAATATAAGTTTTAGAGAAAATATAGTGGATATCAAAAATGAAGCTTATAAACTGAGAATGAATTCGTTTTTTATATACTTGTGTAGGGTTGATAGTTTCGAAGATGTTTAATTTTATAGATGACATTCGACCGTTTCTAGGATGAACTATTTAGTTTAAAATGTTGAATATCTCAGAAACTGTGACACTTCCATAAAAAATTGTAAGGAACAAAATTAAAGATAATTAATCAACCTTTAAAATGATTTTTGTCTGTTTCTACATCACAAAAAATAAAGAAGTTATGATTGATTCAATGTGCGTTTTCACATTTTTTTTTTTAACAAAATGTCGCCATTTTGTTGTAACTGCTCAGTAATTAATTTTTTTTCCAAAATGCTGTTTTTTGTTCATATGTAGCATCACCTAGATGCTCAATTTCTTTTGTCTGTTTAAAACACTTGTTTTAGAAAAAAATTCTACCCGCCATACTAAAGCCGCCATTTTGAATTTTTTTACCCATAAAGAAAAATTATCATTACATTATTCCGAAATTTTGCATATTTTCTACTTCTAGATACTGTACTATAAGTGGTATTCTAATTTTTTGTCTATTACCTATTTTAATTTGGTATCTTTCGAAGTACTCAGACTCGATACTCATTTTTAGAAGAGTACTCTCCAAATTTTGCAAAAGTACTCATTTTTTACAGTACTTCAAAAGCAAGTACTCGTACTCAAGTTTTCACTAGTATTTTTTATAGGTACTTGTTGTGAAGTACTCGTGAGTACTTTAGTGCGGTACTCTGCCCAGCTCTGACAGCAATCGGTAACACGTTGAAAAATTTTACTGCATAATAGCATCTGCCATTTCTGGTTTTTGAAAGTCGCAAAAAATCCAAATATATATTACCCTATTACGAGTTGAGTACGCATGTACAATTTCACATGTTATGCAATTATTTAAGTTATTTTTGACGTGGACAAGGCACTGAAGTATATAATTACTGGGTAAAGTGAGTATCTTAAGGCTTCTGAAAGCATCCCTATAATCATCCCTATATGATAACCGATTCTGACAGCCTTTCTTTGCAGTGAAAAAACTGTTGATATATGTGCCGAGTGGTCCCATATTAAAATGGCAAAAGTAAGGGAAGATTAAATTATTGCTTGATATCCCATTAAAACTGTTGACTGTGACAAACAATTTTTTAAATTTCGCAATATGAAAATATTACGTGACATGTTACCAAAATTAGCATTATTAAAATGAACAAATTGATGACGACCACTCAAATACGACATAATCAATTTTTTACTACCCTCAGAGAATTTGTAAAATTTCAGTTTCAATTTCAGTGATTTGAGATTTGAGAACTACCTCAAAGATTTTGGCAAATAATGGCGCGATAGAAATAGGCCTGTAATTTGCCGGATCATCAATACAATTTTTTTTGAATAGTTGACAGTTTAAGACATTTTCTAAACACATTCTTTCTAATGCATTCATTAATTAGTGAGTGGAATGATAATAATGTATTTAATACAATTGAGAATTTTAATGTTGATATAAGCATCTTTACTCTGTTTTTCAGATTAACGATTACATCTAGGACTTGATTGTAAGTGACTTCAGTAAAAATAAAATCCTTGTCAGCACCAGTTTTTATGAAACTTGAAATGTAATTTTCAAAATTGTCTGAAGCAGATGACAAGAAGTTAACTAAATTTTGAGTAATGTTTCCAAAATAATTATTAAATTCGTCAGGAGAAATAATTTTTGGCGAATTGTCTGTTTTATTTTTGTTTATATTAATCAAATTCCACATTGCTTTTTGCTGATTCTTATTTCGACGAACGTAGTTATCGTTTACTACTTTCTTGACTTCTAATATTTAATTTTTATAAATACGTTTTTTGACATTAATCAATTTTTTCAAATCGCTAGTAGGGTTAGTCTTATAAATATCAAGGAGGAAATATAATGCTTCTCTCAAATGACGCTAGTCATCAGTGTACCAAGTTAAATTAACTTTATTGTCATTGTTTAAAATCTTGGACTTAACTGGGAAAAATATGCTCAGAGCAGAAGTAATTATATACAAGAAAAATTCAGATTTAACATCAATATCTATCGAAGAATCATCGATAAACCCCCAATCGACCTGTTGCAGATATTTGTTTAAATTAAACAAACCTATATCGGAAATAGGTTTATAAAAAATTTTCTTTGATGCTCGTGGAAGCTTACAGTTGATTATACTTAAGTTAATACCAACATGATCAGACAAGTGTGTATCAATTAATTGCAATTTACAACTATCAAGGCAACAGTTAATAAAAATATTATCTAAATAATTGCCCAGACGAGTAGAAGCATCATTACATGCAATAAAACCAAAAGAACTGAATAAATTCATAACTGAAATAACTGAGATATGGAAGTGGGGCCATCGAAAGTGAGACACGCTGTATTATGTATTACCGTTTTAGAGCAAAACGTTACCAAGGTTTTTGATTAAGCACACAAAAAGATGAAAATAAAGTAGATATTGCTGGTAGAATATTCGCTATTGAAACTTTGTCATATTTGTCATATAGGGTGACAGTCAGATGCATGTAAACTGTAATGATTTACAAAAACTATGTTTTGTTATATTTTATGTCACCAGAGTTTTTGATTAAGCAGACAAGATGAAGATGTACAAACAACATACCCAGAGTGCGTTTCTCAGATTGGAACGAACGTAGGTTAGATGATATATCAACTTTGGTTTAAAATGTTATTTAGTCATTTTCAAAAAGACCATTACAACGCGAATGAAAGTTGTCAATACATATTTGAACAAAAAATAAAAAAAATATATTGGCTGCATACATACAATACCATACCATACAATAGCATACCATACATTAATCTTAGTGGCTTCATGTAAAAGCAAATTGTGCCATATTCGAAATAAATAGTCGGTCACAACCGCTTTGTTGTAATCAAGGACAATTTTCATTTTTTATTTTGGTTCTAATCTTCTAAATTATCTGAATTACTTTTATTCTGTTCTTTTCTGTACTTTTTATTCTGTTAATACAATCATTAAAATGAGTTTTGTGATTGTACAAGAGTTTATGTATTGTAGGCCAGTCGGAATGGATGGATCATATTACGAAATGTCGTTTACCCGCAATTTTTTTTTAAGTATAGTTTGGGATGTTCACAAACATATGCCAACTATCTGCATACGTGACAGGTGGAGCAACACACTTTAAAATTCAAAAATCGTCAATTTTTTACCATTTTTCGCTTTATTTTAAATATAACTCGTAAATGAAGACGAAAATATACCATGAGATCTTGAGAGAAAATTGATTTTGAACCTTTTGCTATTCTTGACACTCTCCCAGACAATTCTTCGTTTAAGAGCTACAGACGAGGGAATGCGTCCACCTTCGTTACTCAACGAAGGCAGGAGGTCATTGATATCACGCTGGGATCCAGACTTGCGATCCCACTGATAAAAAATTGGAATGTATCGACGGAACCTTCTTTATCGGACCACCGTCACATTAGATTCAAACTGGACTTAGCTCCCTCCTCAGTAGAGACCTGGTACAGGAATCCCAGAGAGACCGATTGGGACGCCTATAGGCGAGCCCTCTCGAGCAAACTAACGAGGGTTATTATACCCAGGAATATAGGGGATATAGAATCCTCCACCAAGCTTCTTAATGGAGCGATCACTGCCTCATATGAGAGCAGTTGTCCTCTTAAAAGAAGAAAGGAAAGGAAAAACGTTCCCTGGTGGAACAGGGAGCTCCAAAACATACGCAAAGAGACACGCAGGCTCTTCAATAGGGCAATGCGTACTTAGCATCCAGAGGACTGGGACAGCTACAAACAGTCCCAGCGCCTCTGCAAAGCTCTCAAAAAAGACTGTCCATCACGACTAGAGAATTTGAGGCTTCCCTCTGGTAGACTAACAACTACCACCGAGAAGTGCCTCAAGTATCTACTAGAAACTCATTTCCCTGAATCCGTTGAGGAGACGGAGGAAATGTCAGCCCCTCGGCCTCCCCGCGCTGCTGTCATGTCAGCGGATTGGAGGACGGCCTCGAGGGTGGTAACAGTGGAAAGAGTCAAATGGGCTATTTCCACCTTTGAACCATTCAAAAGCCCAGGACCGGATGGAGTGTTTCCGGCACTTCTCCAGGAAGGGCTGGAGACACTCATACGTCCGGTCTATCACTTGCTGAGAACCTGTCTGGCCATCGGGTATATTCCCATACCCTGGAGGGCCGTCCAAGTTGTTTTCATACCTACAGAGCAATCAGCCTTACATCCTTCCTGCTCAAAACATTAGAGAGGTTGGTTGAAAGGTTTGTTAAAGACGGGGCACTGACCTTAGCGCCTCTGCATCCGTCGCAACACGCTTACCAGGCCGGGAAGTCAGTGGAGACAGCCCTTCACCCGATCGTTTCCAGGATCGAGAAGGCGCTGCACCACAAGAAACTTGCGGCCGGTGCTTTTTTGGACATCGAGGGAGCATTTGATAATACCTCCTTCGACTCAATCTGCGCCGCGGCCGCCTATCATGGCATCGATGACACCATCATTAGATGGTTGAGGGCCATGTTGGCGGGAAGGCAAATTATAGCTGCCAACGAGGAAACGGCAGTAAAAGTTTCGGTAAGGAGAGGCTGCCAACAAGGAGGCGTCCTTTCCCCTCTGATATGGAACCTTGTTCTCGATGGTCTACTCCAGGAACTCGAGAACGAGGGTCTTTTTGCTCAAGGTTACGCAGATGACCTAGCAATTATCATCTCGGGAAAATTCCCAAATACGGTTAGCGGGCTCTTGCAAAGGGCTTTGCATATCGTACAGAGATGGTGTAACGACCAGGGCCTTAGAGTCAACCCCTCTAAGGCAGTACTGGTAATTTTCACTAGGAGGCGTAGGCTAGACGGTTTCGTCGAGCTAGTACTCTATGACATGACTCTAACGATCTCCAGGACGGTGAAGTATCTGGGTGTTATCCTGGACTCTAAGCTGACCTGGAAAGATCACATAGAGAGACAAATACAAAGGGCCACTACAACCCTGTGGGTATGTAGAAGGACCTTTGGTAAAAAATGGGGGTTAAACCCCAGGGTAACAATGTGGTACTATACTGTGATAGTAAGACCAATGATCAATTATGCTTCTGTTGTGTGGTGGCCTGCTGTAACCAGGCTTTACATTCAACAGAAGCTAACACAACTCCAAAGACTCGCCTATTTGGGAGTCACAGGTGCAATACGCACAACCCCCACAGCAGCTCTGGAGGTCCTTCTGGATCTCGTGTCCCTTCACTTGGTGATTGAGGCCGAGGCTCGGAAAGCGGCCTACGGGCTGAGGTGCGGTGGTCAGTGGAAGGCCGGAGGAGAACAATTAGGACACACTAGAGCCCTCTCCAACGCGATAGGGACTCACTCACTTCTGGAGGACAGGAGTGATGATATGGTGCCTTCCTTCTCCTTCTCAGAAGCCTTTGAGATTGTCATCCCCAAAAGGGAAGACTGGAACCCACTCGAGGACATACTCAGGCCCGCCGATATCGAGGATTGAGGAAAGTGCTGGAGCGGGGATATACGGTGAAAGGCCCAGGGCTGAAGCTTCTTATGCCTTGGGCAAATTCGCCACGGTATTCCAGACCGAAATTTTTGCTATTTTGGTCTGCGCACAGGAGAATATCCGAAGGAAATATTCCAACAGACACATGTATATATGTAGCGACAGTCAAGCGGCCCTCAAGGCCCTTGCATCAGTCCGGACCAAGTCAATCCTGGTTCAAAACTGTAGACAGGCCCTGTGTGAACTTGGCTCATCCAACTGGGTCAAGCTTCTCTGGGTGCCAGGACACAGCAACATCGAGGGTAACGAGCGGGCAGACGCTCTGGCCAGAGGGGGCTCTCAGAGGCCCCTACTGGGTCCGGAGCTGGCTCTCGGTTACCCTAGATCAAATGACAAGAAGTCAGTAGAAGACTGGACACGGCCCCAGTTCTTTGACTTCCGGGCCTCCTACCCAGGACTCCGGCAAGCGAGGCTCCTGATCTCGGGGCCCTTGCCGAAGCGAGCAGAACAAATCCTGCGACTAAACAGGAAACAGGTCAGAATCATGGTAGGTCTTTTGACTGGACACGGCTCTTTCAGAAAACACCTGCACACTATCGGGGTTATGGTAGATAACCCCGACTGCAGGTTCTGCGGGGACGAGGAGGAGACTTCCATCCACGTCCTTACTTCCTGCCCTAGTCTTATGAACTTGACGCACAAACACTTCGGCATTGGTTTTCCGGTGCCGGAGGAAATAAGGAATGCCCCTATAGGAAGGGTTTTGCCCTTTGGGTTAGAATCCGGCCTCGATGGGGGAATTCAATAAATTCATAGCGGTAGCACAATGGGCCACAAGGCCTGAGTGCGGCGACTCTCAGTCGCCCCGCTAAAAGAAGAAGAAGAAGAAGACGAGGGAACAATGCTACTTTTTTTAATCTTTTGATTTTTGTTTAAAGTGAATACATCAAACGCATGTACACTGTACTATGCATAAAATAAATAGTCTGTTTGTGAAAATATATATTTGTTTATTTTAATACCTCAGTACCTGAAAAGTTTTATTATTTTTTTTCTGTTTAACACGTAAATTATATATAGGTCTGTAAATATATTTTATTTCAACTTTAAATTTGACATTTAAACATAATTTCCATTATACCGATGATATATTTCGTATTAATATTTATTATATTCACGTTAAAAAAAAATCAAAAGATAAAAAAGTAGCATTGTTCTTTCGTGTGTAGTTCTTAAACGAAGAATTTTCTGGGAAAATGTCAAGAATAGTAAAATGTTCAAAATCAGTCTTCTCAACTTGATATATTTTGAACAATGCTTCATTTACGAGTTATATTGCAAATAGTGTGAAAAATGGCAAAAAATGGACGATTTTTTAATTTTAAAGTGTGTTGCCCCACCTGTCACGTGTGCGGATAGTTGACATATGTTTGTGGACATCTCAAACTATACTTTGAGAAAAAATTGCAGGTAAACGACATTTCGCACAAAAAAACTATTCCGACTGGCTTATTAAGTAAAAGAGCTTCGACTAAAAATATTGAATATCTTTCTGAGATTCTGCCTCTCTCTTCTTGAATATTTATTATAATTTAGTGCAAGGTCTACTTATGGAGACCCATTTTTCATATCCAACATGAGAAAAAATTATAGCACTAGGCGAGAAATTCATGAATTCTTCCAAAAGTTATATTACCAAAAACTGTTTTGTGGAAGCAAACTGGTATAAAAACACGCCATAAAATTCTATTACTTAACCGTAAAGATTTACATTATGTAATACAGTAGTAATATTCCTCGTATACCTTATGCTTAGAAAAAATCTGGAACTACATAACCGTAAAAGCAACGAGTAATTAGAGGACCCACGTTTGACCTACTTAAATCCAGACGAAATGTGCTACCATTTACCCCAATACCCTATTACATACAACCCTTTATTATCGGCGGCCCTTTTATTGACAAGTAAATATACCGTTCAATATCGTATAAAAACTACTTTCTTTAATAGTCTTATTGTACTCAAAAGGATCTCTGTTTGACATATGTCAAGTGGGTAGCTGTACGAAGAATTGCTTAATTATATACGGGTGTAATTTTGAAAGGACCCGCTTTCTGAGGTAAAATTTTAAAATAAAAATCTTATTTTATAAACGTATAATTATATTTATTACAGTGAAGAAAACTTTAAATATTTACAGCCACCCAATTTTGTCCATTTAAAAATGTATCAAATTTGCCTACAATGTTATGGGAGTTTTAGGTCAAACCGATGCTTGATTAAAATTTGCGAATAAGACAAACACAAATATTGCAAATATATAATTGTGTATAAATTATTTAACTGTTTTATTTTTTCTACTCTACGTATCACAGAAGTTTGAATTTGAGCTAGAAATCAAATTTTTCTTTTGCTATATCTATTTTTTAATCTTCAATAGGACAGTCCATGCAGAACATCTAAATAAAAATGACATTTTTCTACTACGAGATGTGATATACAGGGTGGTATATGGATGTAAAGTTTTTAAGGGGTGACATATGGGGTCGTTTAAAACCATTATATAATTATACAAAATATCACAAATTTTGAAATATATTAGATATTGTGGCCAGCGAGGTCTCTAGACGAATGAAAGAACTTGTAGTAGTACTCGCAATATTGGCTTTGATTTATTAATAAATTATTAGCTCAGCACTATGTGGAAGTCGATATGCTGTATTTAATAATCAGTATGACGCTTTAATGGCCAAACAATTATGTAAGTTATTTTTTTTTAACTTATACTCAACTATGGATTAAATTTAATGACTACTTCTCATACCCATTATAAAAAATTATAATTTATTTCTAAAAATATATCTATCCATCTATCCATTTCTTATTTATATTTTATTATATACATTTTTTTTAATGTATTTTTCATGTAATTGAACTGATACGTAGTTTACTTTTGTTTTTTTACTTTTTCTTTTTGAATTTGTCCTTTACTTTTAACTGATTGCCTCTTTTTTTTTCAGGAAGTTAACGAGGAAAGAAATGAATGCGCAAAGAGTCCTTCATGACGACCTAAGACGTTACTGACTAGACCACGGGTAGAATAGGGAATCACATAGGAAAGAAACAGAGGATACTTAAAATTAATTAAAAAAATTACACATAATCTAACTATGATACAACATTTCGTTGATTAACTGCTATTCTAAGCTTATTTTATATTTTCTTATATATCAATTTTTTTCAACCCTAATATAACAACAAAGCGATTAAACTATTTATTGAATTCCTCGTTTGATCACACCCTAGTATTGCTATAAAATTTTTGTTTGTGGTGAGAAATGAACTAAACCATGGCTAATGTTTTCATTTACACTTTTATAATACATTCTTTCTTGTTCGTTACTATATTCATTACTCCCTTCAATTCTGATTTGTTTAATTAACTTGCCCAAGATATCTTCAGATGGAATTCGGTAAAGTCCACTGTATTCTAAATTGTTAATCGAATTTTTGGCTAGTTTATCCACAATTTTATTATTGTCTATTCCACAGTGAGCTCATTCCAAACTAATGTAATATGTTTTTATTACTTTGTAGTGAATTTATAGTATTTATCATTTCGCATAATATATAATTAACTTTTGTTAAGTTTTTCATGGTATAATTTCATCTACAGCACTTTTGCTGTCTGTAATAATAAAATTTTCGTACGTGTTTATATTTGTTATAAAGTTGAGACTCCAACACTGCTAACAATTCAGCGTTGTAAATACTAAAATCATTTGGTAATTTCAATATACTATTAGTTTTAAGTTGTGGATCATAGATTGGACATCCGGTACCATTACCTGACTTTGATCCATCAGTATATATCCGATAAGTGTTTGAAGCTGTAGCCATTACATCATAATTGAATATTAGTACAGTCAATCTGCTAGTTCTATCCTAAAATAGGCCCATCAGCATTTCTTTTTTATTATAGAAATCGAAAGTAGAACGCTTTTTAAAGCAATTCCCAAATTTTCAGGTTTTTATTCGGATGTTTAAGCCCTTAAATAAATTACCAAAGTTGGACCGCGCGAAAACGGGGCGGGCTTCGCGTGACATCATTTTGTAAATACTGATCAGGCGACTGTCGAGATATAATAATTAAAGGTATTGGAGGTGAAACAAAATTTAATTTTAAGAAGAAAAGGCTTTATGCAACTTTTCATAAAAATTGATAGTCTTTAAGTTATAACGACTTGAAAATTGGGATTTTTAGCTAAAAAAAAAGGTATGTCAAAACAATATTCGTCAAATAACTCGAAAAGTAGTACATTGAGCGAAAACATTCTAGAGACAAGAAAGCTATCCAATTAAGGATGAACTTTGCTTTTTCTAATTTCCGTAGAGTTGTTTCGGAGATCTGGAAGTATAAGGGTGGCGTCCGAACGTCTATAAGACGAAGTATTTAGTTTAAATGTTAAATATCTCAGAAACTATGGCACTTACGTCAAAAGCGGTAAGAACAAAAATGAAAGACTCTTAATTAGGCTTGCAAATGTTTTTTTTTTCTATTTCTATAGCATAAAAAGCAAAGAAGTTATGACAGAAACAATGTACTTTTTCTTCAAGCGTATTAAAATGTTTAAATTATGTCACCAAAAACAGAAGTAGAAGTAGGACATTGTTTTACTAGTAACAAAATGTTAGTACCGAACGCCACCGTAGTGGACATTGTTTTACTAGTAACATAATGTTAGTTCCGAAAGCGCCGCCGTAGTGGGTATTGTTTTACTAGTAACATAATGTTAATACCGAAAGCCACCGGTGGCGCGCTATCCACTAGCCACTTGTCATATTGTGTCAACATGTAAGACTGTAGTTTGAATATTTGTACATTTATGATAAATAAATGAATTTTTGCATTTTAATACGCTTGAAGAAAAAATAGTATATATTACATGGAGTAGAACGCCTTTTTTTGTGTTTCGCCCAGTTCGCAAATCCTGGGCTCAACACAAAAAAAGAGTGCGTTCTACTCCTAGTAATATAATATACTATTTTCAATTTTTGTTTATGCAAAATGACGTCGAGAATCGGCGAAGCGCTTTGTACTGAAACCCAATCTTTAACATTGAATATCTAAGGATTGGATATATTTATGAAGCTGAAATTTTAACAGCTTATCTAGATGATCGAATTCTATTAAATACCATAAAAAAAATAACGAAAAGAAATTATCGGTAATAAGCCCATTAGATATTACCAATATTGTAGAAAATGAAAACAGTAACAAATTGTATTAAAACTATTTTTCTCTCTTGTTAATATTTTACGATTTACAGTTGTTAGAATGGTGAAAATGTGTACTTCGCTGCAGATTTTTGCAATTGTCTCTGCCCCTGTTACTCCTACGTAGCAATTGAATATTGTCAATATTGTAGATCATAAAATTTCCCAAATATTTCGTTTATACAATTTGTTAACAATTGTTAAAGAATTACAACAGCTCGAAGTTTGAAAAAGATTCTTGAATTTCGGAAAAAATGTCTGTTCCGTTATTTCGATGTTATTCATACTTATTATTAATTTTCTATAATCAATAAAACTGACTTACAATATTGTTATTTCTTTAATGTCCTACAAGTCTGTTATTTTACAATAGCCACTCTATTTTAAGATACATTAAATGAAAAATAACGCCCTAGGGCGTTATGAATATCTATAACGCCCTAGCACATTATAAAATTATAACACAACCCAAAACAAGTAAATTATGATAGCGTTATTGACAAACAAAATGCGTTGCTATGCAACGGCGGCGCTTACAAACAATTTTGATTTTTACTCTCTTTTAAATCAAATCGTTCTGAACATAATAGATCTCAAATTAATAAATCTTAAAAAAAAATTCGAATTAAATAACAGACTTGTAGGACATTAAACGTTGAAGGCACCACAGATGTTATAGGATAATGACGCCCTCGGTTGACGTACATTCCCTCGGGCCAGAGGCCCTCGTGATGTACACTGCCGACTTCGGTGCGTTATTATCCTTATAACACCCTTGATACCTTAATAACTATAAAAGAATGAATTGCATTCGAATTTTTCGAGCTTCCACTGATCTGTCAACAAAAATATTTTTCTTATTGCCAATATTTTACGATTTACAAAAAATGTGAAAATGTATGTTTCGCTGTAGATTATTGCAATTATCTCTGTCCCCATTACTCCTACGTAATAATTAGTTATTATCAATACTGTAGATTATAAAATTCTCTAAAATTTTTGTTTAAATGGTTTTCTTGCGCTATCAATTGTTTACATGTTACAGCAGCTTGAAAGTTTCATAATTTTTTTAATTGGAAGTTTTAAGTTATATTGCTTACAAGAGTTTAGAGTATAGTGTAATATGTAAAAGAAATTGGGAAACTAGAGACTAAATAAAAAGTGTTAAAAAAATCAAATTAATCAAATTGTACATTATATCTATAATTTGATTAAAATGATTATATTTTAGTGTATATAATAAATTTTTAACAAAATCCGTATCTATTTCTATTTTAAGATTTATAAAACTTGTATTATTACTAGAATATTAAATTATCTAACAATATTTACTATTTAGTTACTAATTACAAAATAAGAAAACACTACAAGTTGTACCTACCGTAAAATTGTTTAAAACTTAGCGAGAACGACCTGTGCTATGGAGCCCAATGTGAATCATTTCTAAGGCGAGGTAAAGTCTTCCCATTTTTTTTAAATGGAACACCTATGGGACGACCTGTTATTTAATTAGATCTTTAAATTACGAAGAATATGATATGCATAATGTCTACATTCTCATTGTACTAAATTTATAATTAAATAAATAATAATAATAATAACAATATTTTTTAAAATATTTATTGAAAATCAAAATAAAATTTGAGGGTAGATCATATGTATTTTGGCCAACAGGATCCAAATATGTAAAAATATACAGGTTCTCCCATTTAAAAATTTGATTTTCATGTAAATTGCATCGAAATCGGAAGTCGGCCATTTTGATTCTTTACATCATATAATTGGAAATTTCTGCTATCTGCTGAGCCACCCAGTATAACACAATTTAAAAAAGTATGCTATATATAGTACATTGGTTTTACTGTTTTTGTTTTATAATAAAGTATGGTACATAATACAGCCTGGCGTGGTAGCGCGTGTTGTGTGGCAAGCAGTCTCAGTCATAGTACGGGAGCCAGTGACACTTTTAGTTGCTAAGTTTGCTTAAACTTGGTTTATTTTTTTCTTCGATCATGTTAATGTAACATATCCACAAAACAAACTTTTGCCACTTCGTTAGCGGGCCAATGCTTTGCAGCAGCATTTTCATTATTTAAAAAAAGCGTCATTGTCATACGTGTTTGAAGTTGATTTTTTTAAATTTCTTTATTAACATTACAATATGATGGAAAATGATTTCATGTCACCTTCATTGTAGACCGGCGTGCTATCAGCACTGGTATAAATATGCAATTAAGTCAATTGACAGAAATGTTTAAAGCTGAAATTATTTTTGCAATTGTTAAAAACTTGTACTGCCATCCATGCGATAGAACATGGCTTTGGAAGGAGCAAAAAAGTCCTCTCAGGCGTTGGCTTGCTGGTGCGCCTGCACGAGTCGATTTTGTGGTAACAAAGCCTAAATATAACACAAAAAATAAGAAATAAATTTTAAGAAAATCTTGCAAAAATAGTGTCGCTGGCTCCCGTACGTTGCTATCGTATCTTATGTTCGATCTCCAGCTTCGACATTGGTAATGTCGGTAGTTACTGGATGCGTGTTTGTTTCCTCTGGAAATAATGCGGCGTATATTTGCGGTAACTCTCTATTATTTATTGTATATGCACTATTTTTAACGTCCATCAAACACATCATGACATGTTAGAACGTGTATATTAATAAAGTTCTTAAAAGGTAAATGGCATGCCAGCTTGCATTTCTAACCCCATCCGAACAATATCTGCATGTACATACGCTTATGTCTATAGCTAAGAGTATTTTATTGTTTGGTTTATCAAATGCCATAGTGCAAGTCATGGGCGCAGCCAGGGGGGAGCCATGGGGCCTGCCCCCCCCAAGCCGTCTTCCATGAGCCAAAAAATAAAGAAGCATAATCTTTATCAGTACAAAGCAGTATCCAAATTATCCCTTGAAATAAATATTTTGTAATTAATGCCATATTATCTAGTAGAGGAATCTACTACTCATCCTCTGGGGAGGCCGGTTCTATTGCCCACCCTCCAGATGAATTTTCTGACTGCGCCACTGGTGCAAGTGTTATATAAATATCATCTAACAGTTCTTTGAAAAATGGTAATAAAATTCCCACCTTATACATCAATACAATAAAAAGCATCTACTCTTTTGCTCTACCCCAAGTAGTACAATTAATTCCTCAAGATATCCCGAGGATAAAAATTTAGGAATTAGTAAATATTTTCTAGAGGTCTGTAAGAGTTCCCTAAGATGGACAAATGTCAGCATATCAGTATTAAATAGTACTTCCCATGGTAATCGAACAAATCTATTAGTATAGAATCCTGTGAGCAGCCTTTTGCATACCTATAAAATTCCCATAGTAATCTTTAGGATATCTTATCGCTTGCCAATATAAATGGTCCCGAGAACATCTTTATAGGATTTCTGTTAGATGTACCGCATCGATCCTGTAGTAATCTTTCGGGTATTTTATCGCTTACCAATATAAACGGTACTGAAAACATTTTTATAGGATTTCTATTAGATGTACCAACACACACTTCTTATATTATAGAATTGCCAGCGGCAGCTGGTGAAATGTTGGTTAATTAAAATCTCAGTATGTGACATCAGGCCCAAACCAAGAGAGATTGTTATAAGATTCATCCAAATAAATCGATGATCTCTGAGAGAATTCGAACGTTGCAGTAATGTTATAAATGTTCTATAAATTCATTAGTATAAGATAATGCATGATTGATTATCGTCAGTGGTTTGTATGTGGCGTCATCTGGGAATAATTTCTGTAACAAACTACGTGGTAAGCAAACAAATTTTATGCATTAAAAGAATTTCTTCTTGCGATTTCTATAGGTGTTCTATTAGCGATAATAATAATATTTCCATTTTAATACTTTATTTGATCTCTGTAATACATAGAAAATTGAGCTGTATGGTAATTCCCTTTTAGCAGGGCCGGATTAAGGATTGACGCGCCCCTAGGCTAATCATGTATTTGCGCCCTCTTATTCATAACGGAAGAACATTAATAAGCGGGGAGGTGAAATCTGAATAAAACACTTTTTGTCCAGATTCAAAATTGACGAGCGGAGGGGCGTAGATATATGAGAAAAAAAAATGTTTGTCCCACTTTCAAAATTGATGAGCGGGGGGCAGAAATCTAAAAAAAAAATTTAACCAACATTGATGACCAGGGAGAAGGAAATGAAAAATTTTCTTTTCTTAAAAACGAAAATTGATTAGCGGGGGAGGACAAAATAATTTTTTTTTAATAAGCAGAGAGCGCAAAGAACTCGCGACGCCCCTCATTTCACGCACTGTCTCCCCTAGGCTATAGCCTAGTTAGCCTTATGGACAATCCGGCCCTGGTGGCCAGCGGCTACAATAAAGGCCGCGGCATTACTATAGGAGAGGAAAGATATAATATCTATCTCTTCCTATTTTCTCATAAATAATCCTGTAAAATGTTGATATATTGGAAAGGAACATATAAGAGACGAATGCATACGTCTCTTATATGTTCCTTTCCAATATATCAACATTTTACAGGATTATTTATGGGAAAATAGGAAAGGAAAGAGATAGATATTATATCTATCTATTGGCACAAAAAGTTGAACTGGCGCATGCCGGTAAAATTGCAGAATTTTTTGCTTTCGCGCTTTTGGACGAACAATGAGACCGGCGCGGAAGGTATAAAGAGGTGTACCGACGCTCCAATCACCCAACCAACTAACTTTCTTGGTACACTTTGAAAATTGTCATGACCACTCGTAAATGTGAGCTGGTCTGCTGGAATTCCAGCGTCTTCAAAGCGTACCGAGAATATTGGCTTCAGCAGACCAGCTCACTTTTACGAGTTCGCATGGCAATATTCAAAGTGTACCGAGAAGGTCAGAAGGTCAGTTGGTTGGTTGGATGGGCCCTATTTAAAGTGCAGCGCAGGTTGGATGTTTTTTTTGTACTATCGACGGGTTTAAGTAAACATTTCTTCGCTGAACTATACAATACAGGGGTAATAAATTCGACAATTATATCAAAATAAAGTAATCATATAACAAATAAATATTTTCTTGTATAAAAAAAAGTACCGACGTAGATATAAGGAAGGCCTCAGACCCGGAAGGATTACGGCAGTAAAAACTTCAAGATATGGATAATTCCTTTAAACGTATGAACAGGAGTCTACTTAAAATCATATCGCATTTTCTATTTCATATTATTTACTTCTCTCTCAGATCCTGATACCTCTGAAAATTAAATGTAAGTAAATGAATAGTTAGGTATTTTGATATTTATAATTCGTAATACGGATATAATTATAAAATGTAACCAAAATAGTTACATAGAATGGGTATACATAAGCTTATTAGTGGAAGACCAGACCCTCTGAATTCGACACCCTCTATACAACACGCGAACACCCATCTAAAAAATAAGAAATCTGATGTAAAATAACCTGCTAAACTTGATTTTTGAATTCGCCCATTGATTTGAGATTGCCAAAATGACCAAATTGGCAATTTTCTAAAAAATATAAAAATGATGTGTTATTTTTTGTTTTTCATATATTTTTTATTTTACTTCAGAATTTTTAAATTTTTTTACATAATATTCTCTAACTATTCTTTGATATGTTGAAAGTAAAAAACTTTACCTAAAAAATAATTAGTTGGCAAAAAAAATAACAACTTTTCTTTGACGCAAAATCTTTAAAATTTGTAGAGTAAAATGTCCGATCGAGGTATCTTTTTTATTTTTAAAGTTAGGTGCCTACTATAACCGAAGAAAATGTTCCGAATGACCTAAATAAAATCGTTTATAAGAAGTTTTTTTTGAAATTTTGCTCCCTTATCGAAATATTGATTGTTTCATCGTCCGAACGAATGCGCGCTACTATGAATCGGCCGCAATCGCATCTAGAGCTAAACGCAGACACGTGCCGGGTGATTATTATTTTCCAGTGTCCATTTATGTTAAGTTGAAAGTGCTTTTTGTCTCAGTCCTTATATTTAGTGCGTTATAAACACATAGTTGGCATAATAAATTATAATTACTCGGATAGGAAATCAAAGGAAACAAGCTAAAAACGTACTCTTCGCCTGTTCACTGGATTTTTATATAATTATTATACATTCAATAGGATACTTTTCGCAGTTTTTTGTAAATAATGTTACTTTTAGACATTTTTAATTTTATAGTACGATCTTAGTTGGTAAAAGACTTGGTAAAAAACTATACCAAACCCCATTTGGGTTTCGATTCCGAAGCAAAAGAACTACACCACCACCTTACACGTAAAATAATGTAAATTTTACTTCCACGTCCAGTGGAAGTATAGTAACGACAAAAAAAAATTTAAAAATTTTTATTGTCCAAATAGGCCTAAAATGTCATGAAACGTCAAGATTTTAAGTTTGAGCGAAAAAAAAAATTCTGTCTGTCTGTCGGTCTGTCTGTAACTTTTTTTTGTGCGCACGTTTACTCTGGAACCGTTTAAGATATTGACTTGAAATTTGGTACACGTATGTACTTTAACGAGATCTAGAACTAGATTATATTTTCATCTTGTTCCGTCGAAGGGTTGGGGGGTAAATTGGGGTAAATTTGGGGTAAATAGGTCAATCAAGCAGGTAAGAGTCCATAAAATTGGTATTTAGTATATACAAGAGAAGCTAAGGTCTCAAAAAAATTTTTGGCATTAGCCACCCCCATTACCACCCCCACCCCCTTATTAAAGGGGATGAAAAAAAATTGTGATTCAGTGTATGTGCAGGAACCAGAAACAAAATATTTTTTTTATTTCATCCACCCCCACTATCACCCCCCCCCTATCACCACCTCCCTCCCCACTACCGATGTGGGGTATCGTTTTATAGGTTTTTGGGGTAGAGGATTTCAAATATTATATTATTAAAGTTCCATAAACAATTATTTTCACATACAAAGTTTTTTCGTTGTGAGTGACTTGGATAGAGAATCTGGATGTGGAAGTAGTGATTCCTTGGGCAGCGGTTTTTACATTATAAGACACAAGCTAAAATCATATTTTCACGGTTGTATATTACCTACATTATGAAATGTATATTTGTAAAATATATAAATATTTAGATATTAAAATGAAATATCATTTCACCAGATTTCTAAAATCAATTACAAAAACATAAAAATTAAAAAATTTTTTTTTCAAATTTAAATCATTAAGTAATAACATTTTTATTTACCGATCGATTTTGTTCAAATAGGGTTCTTCCTCTAGCTAACACTAATTTACTGTCCAAATTTCAGTACAATCGGAATTTTCTTTCTTCAGTTATCGTGCTTACAAGAAACGTGACGGACGGACAGACAGACGAACAGACGGACATTTCGAAAGTTGTTCAGAATTCGTTCACTAACACAATGGTATGAAATTTTTTTGTCTGCGAGCGATAATTACGGTTTTAGAAATGTACCGATCAAATGCAAAATCCGCTGACATTTCTGTGGCTCTAAAACAATATTTAGAACAGAAACATGTATTTTTATCACTAAATCCAGTTTACCATGCACAATGTAGAAGATCGTATACCCGAACTGCTTATAAAAGAAAATCAGAAATTGTAAATCCTAGTATAGAGAATACAAGTAAAAAGGACATTTCTGCAATGTGCTATTTACAAGACAGCCTACCAAATTAAATGTAATCTTTAGTACCCACTTGCTGTTATAATTAATGAAAATATATTTTTTAATGTGTATGTTTCGAGATTATCTACATAATTTTATAACATTTAATTGCAAATAGAAACTAAATAATCCGTAGACTCACTTGATCGCTTAAACGACACCATAGATGGGCGACGTTAACAGAAGTTATGCTTTAAATTAATGCGGACGAGTTGCGCGGCCGCATTCAACAGCGCCATCTCCTTACATGAGCCGAATTTCAAAAAAATCTCTTTATAAAAAAGTTTGTTTAAAGTATATGGAACATTTTTCTCGTTTATACTATAACTCTCTCTTTAAAAATAAAAAAGTTACCTCCATCGGGTATTTTTCAATGCAAATTTTAAATAAACGCGACAATAGAGGGTAATTATATATTTTTTAGGCACTATATTATTAGTTACACTATATTCTTTGCCGTCAGCCTGTCCAAGAATATTGGAGGGATAATGTGTAAAATATTGGTCTAAATCGGAATTAAAATAAAAAAGATATGATGTGTTATGTGCAAAACAAAAATTAACACATAATTTTAAAATTTTTCAAAAAATTTGCGAATTGACCGATTTGGCAATCTCAAATTAACGGGCGAACTCAAAAATCAAATCCATAAGGTCATTTTACATAATATCATCTGTTTTTTAGGTGGGTGTTCGCGAGTTGTATAGACTACTTTTAAAATGCTTCCTACAGATTGGCTGCTCTCCGACTATATACAAATTTATTAATTCCGGTCCATGTAAGACGGCGGGTACAAAAGCTTTTTATGCTCGTCTTTCCTTAAACAAACAATTTTTTTACGCTCATTATCCCAACTCGATTTTGTGGCTATTTTTTTCGTCAGCCCTTAAGCATTATACGATGCTACAATACATTTTATTTTCCAAAGGTCAATGGTAAACAGTAAATGTCATCCGTCGGTCATCGGGAGATAAATTTAGTTAGTTTTGAATTGCCGAAGCGCCCCCTCGCGCTTCGGCGCCCCTAGGCTATAGCCTATTTAGCCTTATGGATAATCCGGCCCTGCCTTTTAGAACTTCTAGAAGATGTCTACAAGTATTCTGTTAAGGATAATAATACTATTTCCCTTTTAATGCTTTATCTGATTTCTATAATACTTAGAAAATTGAGCTGTATGGTAATTCCCTTTTAGAACTTCTAGTAGATGTCTGTGGGTTAACAGAAGTTGAAATTCCTATATAATGCCCAGTTTATATTTCCCCAGTGCATAAAAGATGAGCACATTTAAAGATTTCTGACTTTGATTTCGGAAGGACTTCTAGAGTACATAAATACAAGATATCCTCGCGGGCAGTAAATAGAACTTCTTAAAGATATCTTAAAGAATTCTGTGCTACTTGGGACTCTTCCAGAGGATTTTTATCTCGTTCTTAAACACGCCACTGAAGATTAGTCAAATTACATTTCGCAACGTTTACGGCTATTTTGTATAATATGAAATACCCAAGATGAAACTGTTTGCTGATAGTAAACTATTTAGAAGTCCTTAGAAGTTTTCTGAATAATTCAATTGCCATATTTATTTCTAGGAATGAGAATAATATATTCCTATTTCAACTTCAAACAAATATATTACATCTAAAAAATTCTTGTAATTGTTAAATATATTGTGCGTAGACTACTAGAAACAGACGACCTAAATTCAAAGTCGCAACAAGTTGGCATGGTGGTAAAATAAATTAAAAATAATAAAGTGATTCATATACCATAGTGTGTTGTTATTTAATAATTCATCTTGCAATAAGCAAGTTTGAGTAATAATAAGTCAAGTCAGCCAAGCAAAGAGTTTCGCAAGGGACTTGTAATAACTAGCCAGCCATTTAGTTTATAGCGCTTCACGTGATACGAGGAGCCGTTAATATATAAAAACATTATTTTTATTGCTAACTGTTATATTCAAATTTACCATCCGTAACATTTTTTATGTACATCCAAATTAATAAATAGATGTAACTGTTTAAGTTCGTAATAATGATGGTGTTAATAGAAGTTAGACAATAATTAAGTATCGCGATATATTTATAGCAGTTTTAAAATTTAAAAAGACTAATATTTTACTAATATTTTAGCAATAAGTATAATTTAAAGTTAAATGGTCGCATTCAATATTTTTTATTATACTTTCCGTTTCCACGAAGAAACTTCTCTAAAACCCTAAATAATAATAATAATTTTGAGTAATTTTCAAAATATTCGACCATGGTTGGTCCAACTGAAAAATTTACTCATTGGAAAAGTTCTATATAAAATTGATTACAAATAAGGTTCTACACATATTGCGATAAGCTCAATGGTTTTAGAGCTAAGAACGATCAAATTAGGTATTCAGCCCCATCGGCGCGCGCTTCGCATATTTCTATCAAAGTGTAACCTCCCTTGGATCTTCTATATAATTTCCAGTTTCTGGATTAAGCTCGGTTTAGGATAATATTCATGTCTAGTCGTGTGCTGCGTGTGGGTGTGAATGCAAATGTGTATATCCGTAGAGTATCTATTATACAGGCACACACAAAAAAAAGGTCGTGTACTCGGGGACCGACCCATATACCGGTATGTATTTTCGTCAGCTGAACCCGAATTCGGGGTCAGAATTGGCCCATCGGGCCAAATTGGCCGGAAAAATAAAAAAATGGCCGGAAATTCGCCAAAATTCGGGTAAAAAAACATGGCTGAAGGAAAAGGAAAAACATAACTGAAGGAATTGACGTGACTTAACCCATATACCGTATGTATTTTCGCCCGCTGAAACCGAATCTGGAGTCAGAATTGGCCATGGGGTCAAAATTGGCTGAAAAAATTGGCTGCCAAATAGCCTCCAACATGTTTAAGCAAGTTTTCCTGTTCCCAGTATTTTTTCGAAGCGCTCATCATATTCTTTTTTTCATTTTTTGCGGTGTATGTTTTACCGAAACGAGCAGTAACTGCATGGGTGACCGTTTGGTAAAAACGTACCGGCATGAGTTTTAGGATGCCCACGGTGACCGGGAGATAAGAAGAAGATACTGCTTATGGAGGCTGATTACAGTTAACGAGCTGTACTTTGTACAAGGTTTTCTACAGTTTGCCTGTAGATTAAGGTCAATAAGAGTACTTCTAATGAAAAGTAGGATGCAGCCGGATGCACACTACATACACAAACAGGCAGATTTTTTGTGGATGCTCAACAGGGACTTGCTTGTTTCGGGGGCAATATCGTTTGGAAAAAATGGAGGTTGAGTGGGGCGACCCAAAAAAATGCCGGGAAAATCGCTTGCACATGTTCGATCTTTTGACGTTATTGACCAACGGATTCAGATTCAGTGGACAATAATACATACTAACACAATAGTCGAGTCACCTGAACGTCATTCAATATTCTTTGCCCAAAATGTTGGTCAATTTTGAGCCATTTGTTGACTTTGACCGGTTGGGCTCATTTTGACCTCAGATTTAGATCCAGCGGGCAAAAATACACACCAATATATGGGTAAACTCACTTCAATATCATTTAATGTTTTTTTACCCCAGATTTTGGCGAATTTCCAGCCAGTGTTTTATTTTCCCGGTATATGTATTAAGTCACGTCAATCCCTTCAATGTTTTTTTACCCGAATTTTGGCGAATTTCCTGCCATGTTTTGATTTTTAAGCTAATTTTGACCCGATGGGATAATTTTGATCCCGGATTAGGGTTCAGCGGGCGAAAATACATACTGGTATATAGGTTAAGCCACGTCAATCCCTTCAATGTTTTTTAACCCGAATTTTGGCGTATTTCCGACCATGTTTTATTTTTCCGGCCAATTTTGACCCGATGGGCTAATTCTAACCCCGGATTCGGGTTCAGCGGGTGAAAATACATACCAGGTCGGTCCCCGAGTATACGACCATTTTTTGTGTGCGTGTGTTATATATACCAACTTGTGCCTGGCTGCATGGACAAATCCTGATGCCGTTAAAAAAATTAATGTCCACTCCTATGTGCAACAGTTCCTAATAGCTTGTATCTCCAAGATTAATATTGATACATAAAACTAGCATCAGAGACAATACCTCTCTCTTATCGCCATTTTGCTAAAATTTGTTTTTGTTTTCTTTAAATTGATGTTCACTCCTATGTCAAATAGTTCCTAATAGCTGTTATCTCCAAGACTAATATTGACACCTAAAACTCTACTTAAAAGAATCAATAATTAAAGAAAAAAAATAACGTGTAGCTTTCATACATATTAAAAAAAAAATTAGTTTTTCTCATCTCCTGTAAAATTGCTAACTTGGAGATAAGAGGTATTTTTTCTGAAGCGTCGTTCTATCAAAGTGTAGCCAATGAGTACAAGATTGAAATTATACAGCAACATTTTTTCTTCATCTGCTTTTGCAAACTGAACGTTACGGGATATCTTGTGCCACTTCACACCACCTTTGAAGAATTTTTGATGTTTTCTGTTAAGTGGTTTTCTCAATAATCATAATCCACCTAAGCTGTCTGTCTGTATATCAGAATTCGGACAGATCTGCCCACGGCTGCACATGGTCGTGCAACACAACCCAGCATTTGCATAACCAGGTCGTTTATCGCAGCCTTCTCTATTAGTGATCAATGATAAAACAGAACCTGAGGTTGGTGCCTCCGTAGTGTAGATAGCTCCATAACTGTGGTTGCAAACATTGTCAGCGCCATGTTTGAAGCAAGACGGAAGGAGTAAAGGTGTGCTGCAGCTGATGGGAGAGGTAGTTTCCATAAAGCTACGTAGCTATTCGTTGGTAGATGAAATTATTGAAAGAAGTAAATCCCCGCTTGCTCAGGCTGCTTTCCGATTATCGACCATTGCAGAAGATGAATCGTTTCCCGTCATTTTCGATTTCTTCGGACGTTAGCTCAGCGTTGCTAAAAACTTCAACGACGTTGTCCATACCTTTTCTTTTATTAAACAGTTTTACTGACAGCTGGGGCCTATTTAGAAGTACTCCTGCTCACACAATATTGAGAACGTGCAACGAAAGCCAAACTTCTAGTTTTATCGCTCATTGCTTGAAAATCATTGCGCCTATCGGCTATATATAGGGCCTAATTTGTAGTATATTTTCAATGTATGGGATCGAGATGCCGATCCTGGACCACTAGCGTGTGGCGTTGCGTCGCACCAATTACGTCACGAGCTCTTTGGCTTTGTATCTAAGTGGTGTTGGTTACACACAGCATGAGCCTATTGACTTTCAACATAACAGAACATAGCGGTAACAACTGGGTAGAATTTTTGACAAGTTAGGTTAGTACAGTGTAATATATTGTTATGTTACCAGCAAGTAAAACCAAGTGAATACAAAATTTGAGAAATTAGGGAGATAAGGAGTGTGTTCTTGTTTGAAATGATTTGGTTCTAATACTAGGACCGAAACTTAGCCATGCTTTGCCTTTGTTCACTAGTCTTACTAGATGCGATTCAATATTATCGATAAGAGTACGATCCAAAAAAATGGTATTCTCTGCGTTGAAAACAACGCGAGAGTCAGTTACCGTCTCAACATGTGAGATTTTGGACACACCATCTTTAGTGCTTGAATTAGGTTCGCCAATATTTAAAGAGTTGGAAGAGCTTTTCGTTAAAATTTACGAGGGAGAAACAGATGATGTGAAACAACTCAGTAAGGACATATTTCGTTACATAAACATTAATTCTGAAACGATACCTCTCATGCAAGATACTCTATTGAGGCACTGTAATTGAGCTTTATTTCAAGAGGGTATGTGATTCTCTACTTAAAAACCAGTGACTAATGCGTCGGACTGAAGCGTTTTCTGTTGAACAAAATCAACACATGGTCGAACGACTCCAATATCAATTTCGCAAATGAGTAAAGCGTATGCGGTTGTAATAATAATAATAATAAACTTATTTGTACATTGCTGTGCAAATGTTTGTGTTCGACATCTTGATTTTTTAGTTATTTTCTTATTCTAATTTATGAATTTCTTTTAATAAACTATCCCCCCCCCCCCTCAATTACTGTTCTTTTTTCTTCGTTCGTTGAATGTAGACATACACATCAATCGATAGGGACTTTCATTGCTCTTTAAATTAACACTCTTGACTTTCTCTCGATAGATCAATAGTTTCAGAGAAAATTGGGAAAAACTAGAGACACGTTCCTTTGAGGGTAGTTTTGAGGTAGTTTTTGAAGGAGTTTACTTGGGCTTGCACCTTAGTATTGTTTTTAGTCCGGCAATAAATACTACTTAAATGAATTGCAATTCACACAATGCAGTTCATAATTATTGATAGACTATTATCAATTCTGGAGGACCAACTATTTCGAAGAAAAATATTATATTGAAATGAGTACGCCAGAAGATGGAGACAAATGCCAAACATGTTCTAATTAATTCGACTAATAAGTGTCGTGGGTGACAAAATGTAGAAAGCGAAAAACTTAAAAAAGAAGAAAAATACCTTTCTATTATCGGTTAACTTTCGTAAAGAAGTTAATAAAAAATAAAAGTAGAATTTTAATCGGCAATCCTGTATATCATACTGCCTGCCACTATCACGGCTTGTGGTCTGTTTTTCTTCTTCTGTTTGGGTGATGGGCGATCCCTATATATCGACACAAATTGTTGAACCCTCTCGATAATAATTGTTGCCTTGACGACTCTGTATTTTTTTCATTAAAACTATACTAGGTTTCTTCTTCATAAGTTTTGTTAACTACGTGCCAAATATGATTATCCTTCGTCACATTTTTTTATTAATGATTATTTTAGTGTACCCACCATATACGTTTTTTTTTAAACGTATAGCCCATTCTTCGTTAGCAATAGCGTGAACTACCTACGAAATATTATTTTTCTGTGTTTTGCAGATATAGCATACAGTCAGACAGACAAATAAACACCAGATCGACCGACCGACAGACAGACAACCAGGCAAACAGGTTTACAGACAGAAAGAGATACCTCAATTTTAGTAATCTACATAGTCTGAAACGTGAAAATCCGGAGAAATCTCGTAAAGTAATTTTTCACGATACTTCCTTTCGGTGAACGTTGGAAGAAAAAATTAGTAAATAAAAATAGTTTTCATTATTAACGTCGTGAATATTTGAAAAATCCCACAAGGATTAAGGTTTTAGGTAAACTTCGTCTATTTCTATTCTAATGCTCTTCTTCACGTCTTCGATGTCATCAAGATGTCGTAATAACTTTACTTTTTAGGGTATTACCACAGAAAGTTATTAATTATTTTTAACTTAATCAAACGTTGTGTATTATTGATTAGTGAAATTTCTACGGCATATAGTGACCAAGGTCGCGCACACTGAATCTTACATCTAAAGTCTAGACTATGTAAAGTTGGGACAATTCAAAAGTCTTATTTTTACTATGTTACTAAGTAAAACGCTTTCACTATTTTAATTAACATTTATTTTCAAGATTTGTTGTTTATGTATTTATAGATATTGTGTGAGCGATCCTGGTATAAAATGTAGCATGCCGGTAGTGGTACAGGCGAGTGTCAGTGTGTTGAAATCTAGGAAGTCCCCCGGCCTTGCAAGGACGTCGCTCCGTTCTTTCACCTCAGCACCATCGACGTCCTTATTATGTGCATTATTTTACTTGATTGTAAATGAAATCATTTTATACTCGAATTATAAAATATATGGTTCAATTTTTAAACTGCCTTTTATTGCGTAAGGTTTATCAATTAATTAGTCTAACCAGTGACGTACTTATTATTATTTTGAGGTGGACAAAATTGTTAATTCTGACAATTCAGAGAAAAGGACCACGCCAAATCCTTATGGAAATTGGGTTTCGGCGAATTTGGGTGAAACATTATGAAAAGGTAGTTTAGGGAGAGCTGATCAAAAGTTCTCATGGGCCAAACCCTCTAAAATCTAGTCTGCGACTTCCATGGGACAGGGAAGGTCACAGACTAGATTATTGATCCATGAGAGTGTAACAGGAAACTCGCCCTTGGATTGCATTTAGGGGGTTGGCTTCAGTACAACCCAAAAAACTTTGAATTTTGAAATAGGGCGCCAACAATCCAAAGGTCCTGCCAGCTTCTTGGTTGGGTAGGGTGTAGCTCTCAGGTTCGATTTGTTATGTTGACGGAAGATGTGGTTTTAATGTTAGCGGAGAGTTTAGGAACCTGATTATGCCCTGAATGTCCGAGATCATAAGTAGTCGTTCACTTATGCCCTTGTGTTTCACTTAAGCTTAAAAATAAAACCCAAGTATTTCGCAATAAAAGTTTAGGATGATGGCAAGTCTAACACTCGATCGTGAATGTCGTTGGGGCGATTCAGTTTTGTTTTGAAAAAACTTAGTCTGAGAAAATGTTTGGGTTTGATTCTATTTCACTTTAAAAAAAATTGTCCAGCCTTAAAACTCCAAAAATTTATTTCAATTGAAATCCGGCTAAGTTATGTTTTAAAAGTTGGAAAATAATTTTTATTTAAAACAGAAATAATTTTTAATTGAAATTGCAGATAAGTTATTTTTAAGAACTACAAAAAAAAAAATAATTTCTGCTCTACGGACTAAACCTATCATGCTTTAAGTATTTTTGTTTGCTGAATCCGAAGTTTCAATTTAAAAAATTTTCTACCGCCTAAATTTCGAGTCAAAAATTGCCAAAAAACCGTATTTTGACACTAAAAACCTGGATTTACTCGAAATCTACGCGATAAAAATTTTTTTAAATTGAAAATTCGGATTCAGCACACAAAAATACATAAGGCATGACTGGTTTAGTTCTTGGATCAGAATTTTTTTTCTTGTAGACCTGTGTAATTTTAACTCAAAATTTCGGCTATGGTCAGTTTTAAAACACGAAAACTTTGATTTAATTCACTATAGCACTATCTGAAAATTTTCTATGTAAGGGTAAGCCAGTTTAATAACCATTGTAGGCACAGGTAATTTGGCGGTGGTTTTCGTTTCGTCCGCAGTGGGACCTAGTCGTCGGCGAAGCGCGTTTTGGAACGTCTTGTGTATATGGCGGCAGTGTCTAGTTGTATAGACAAGCCTGAGTGTAGATGAGTTGTAGTTGACTTGTTGCTGGAGAATTTGACGAACTGGCGAACTATCTGGAACTGACCGTGATGAATAAATTTTTTCTTTTATACTTTCTGGAGTTCTAAGCAATTTCGGGGTTGTTCAATAAGGCGCCCTAGGAATTAATTTCTGTCCAAAATTTTATTGAAAAGTGGTTGCAACTTTGTTAGTTCTCTAAGGATTTGAAATATTTTGCGGCTATTTGTCGGTCCTCTATGATGTGCTTCTTCCCGGTTAATTTGTTTTTTAATTTTAATTTCATTAAAAATTTAATTGAGTGGTTTTAGACTACGAAAAGCTTTTGGAACTGTCAGTAATGTAAGTTAGATGGACACATTGAGACGTGTTATTGAAGTAACAGTTTATTTTAAAAAAATAAATACCTAGTATTTCTTCTTACATCAAAATAATAATTTTTAACAATGATGTAAGCAGAAATACTAGGTATTTATTTTTTTAAAAGTAGACGAGTTTTGGGGCTCTAAAGGAATTATTGTTTTTTGTTACTTTTAATATATCTATCAAGTAAATATATGTCTTCCTGTCAGTTTTTGACATGAAAATATTTTATTTTTATTTTTTAATGGTAACTTTTATTTCGAATTGGATTTATTTCCTCCTGACGAATTCTAAAGAGAACGAAAAAGATTGTACAATGTTTAGATGTTTTAATCCATCAAAAACATATGAAATACTTCATTTATTGGGACATGCATGCGGTGAGCTAAATTTTATACCTTTTTTCTTTGTGTTTTTTAATATTTCTTGGCTTTGAAATGTAACAAATGTTTGATTGTAATGTAGTATCCTCTAGGTAGGGCTAGAGATACTAGAAAGAATTCCTCGTAAAGGAGGCTTCTTTCACTATATTGGTATGATCAGACTTGAATCATCAATATATAGAAAGATTGGTTGTTTTATTGTTCTTAATGATGAATGTTAGATATAGTAAGAAAGAAGTCGACAAGTCGTTTCGTAGGGGGAACTCTTGTTGATCTTCTATTTTGGTCAGACTTGCACCAATGGTATATGAAAGAACCGAATGTTTTCTTTGAAAGTTATCTGCTGAATACCCAAAATAATAATTTTTAACAGTTTATTCAGTTTAAAGCTGTAAGTATATTTGATCCGTATTTATTTAGCTTGGATATAAACAAATTATGATCAACAGAATCGAATGACCTACTGAGACCACAGAATATCCCAACAGGGTACTCGCCAGCATCAATCTATGTTATGAAATGAACGAATTGCTGAATTAGTACTTTTATTTTTTTGGAAGCCATATTGACTACCACTAATAATTTTGTTTTCCTCTAAGTAAGAATTAAGTCTATTAGTTAGGAATACGCTATCCAGTTTGCCGATAAATTATTGCCTAATAGTCGATCTTGAAATTTCACACATTTAAGGAAACTTAGTAGCCTTGAAAATATGAAGATCATTAATTTTTCAAAATAGGCAAATAAAGCTCATCGACCACTATATCCCAAAAAAATAAAATAAAAATCGGTCAACGCGTTTCAAAAAGACAGAGTATGTTGCGGTATTCAATAGCATACACTATATAAGACGGAGGTATAAAACATACTGAAGTAAAGCTAACCTATATCTTCGTCCTGTCCAAGAACCCAGTGAGATAATCAAATATGCTGTTTCTTATTTAACGATAACAGATGAACCACATTGAAAATTATACCTATTTAAATATGCGAATCGATTGTTCTCATCATTTTCTGGGTCAGTTTAGAATACCATTAAAAAACTGGGCCATTGCTGTGTAATTAATTTTGCCTTTCTGCATTGGAAAAATGCCTTATTTTACATTCTCTATCGAAGTTTCAATTAGCATCTTAAATTTAATTATCTTATGAAAAATGAGGCGGTTATCATAAAACTTAGAATTTATTAAAAATGTGGACAGATATGATTCTTTGAATATCTTAATTCAACTTAAATAAATGAATTTAAATGTAAGAATTTATTTATTTCGACGGTTAGTGAGAAGACATAAACATTTTTCAATTTAGAACTAGAGGAGAGCCACGGCAATATTAATATATGTTTCTTTCACGAATTTAATATTCTTAAATTGTTAGATACTTTAATATGGATCTGTGTTATGACATCGCCTGTAGCTTAGTAAAAAATTCCTCACAACAAACTTCCCAAAATAATAAATCATGTGAATGTTGGAAAGTTAGTAAATCACGATTTGAATTGGTTTAATATGTTTACATGCAAAAATGGCAACTGATTTATTTAATTCAGAACCACAAATTGTGTTTGTGTCCAGAATGTAGGTTTATAAAAAATGATATGCGATGAGAGAGAAGTTCCATATGGTTGATTGATTTAATACACAGCCACACACAAAAGAAAGTGGTCTGGCCTGCGGACCACACCAGTGTATCCTTATGTATTTGGACCTTCTGAAACCGAATCCGAAGTCAGAATTGTCAGATTCGCTCGTTTTTCACCCTTAACCCCAAAGAAAATACCTCCAAAACAAAAATAAATTGGTCTGGACTGCGACGTATCCTTATATATTTGGACCCCCAAAAAACACCCCCAAAACAAAAGAAAATGGTCTGTCTGTCCGGCGGACCTGACCAGTGCATCTTTACCAAATACATAAGGATACACTTGTATGGTCCGCCGGACAGACCACTTTTTGGGGGAGTGTTTTTTGTTGGTTAGGGTTGAAATACGAGCCAATCTGGACAATTCTGACTTCGGATTCGGTTTCAGCAGGTGCAAATACATAAGGATACATTTATCTGGTCCGCAGGCCAGACCACTTTATTTTTGTTTTGGGGATGTTTTTTGGGGGAGTGTTTTTTCTGATTAGAGGTAAAAAACCAACCAATCTGACAATCCTGACATTGGTCTGGTCCGCAGGCCAGACCACAAATTTTAACAGCAGGTTAAATAACAAAGATGACTTTACATCTAAAATCACCACGAATTTTAGAGGAAATTTTACAACGATGAGTACTAGATATGAAAAGTAAAATTCCTTGGAGATTCATTGACAGAAGAATGCTTCCTCCAGAGCATGACGCCATTCAGGGTCGGTCTTCTGATTAGGCCTCATAGGCCTGAGCCTAGATGCGCCACTCTGCGGGGGGCGCCTTTGCCTTTCGTCTTAGTGGTTAGTGCCCATAAACTGATAGCAAGCATAGAGATTACAATATGAGAATACAAGAACTTGTTCCTATTCCAAGGAGGGGCGCAAAATTGAACTGGGCCTAAGGGAAATTTATATCTAAAACCGGCATTGCCCGCGTTATGTGGTTATGGAGTTTGGGGTTCTGTAGTTACAGGATTTAGAGTCTATGTGGTTATTAAAGCCTGCACACTCCAAGTTATATGGTTTCTGAAGTTATATGTGTAAAATTTTTGTTTACTCAGAGTTTTGTGGTTATAGAAGATTGAACGCCCCGATTAATAAGGTTATAGGGTTATGGCGTTGTAGGGTTATGGGGTTATGGTGTTATGAGTTATGAAGTTAACATATAAAAAAAACTACTCATTTGAGTGCGAAAGGCGAAAAACGGTTTACGAGTGTTCTTTGAGGTTCGGGACGAAAAACGAGCCAGTCTCACTTCGGATTCAGCGGGTCAAAATACATAAGGATACACTGGTCTGGTCCGCCGAATAGACTACTTCTTTTTTGAGAGCTCATGTTTTTTATTAGAACCTCTTTGATAAAATATATCTCATCATATTTTGTTATAAAATGATTGTGTGACATGGAAAGAGTATTTTTCTAACAATCAAATGTTAAAAACTTCTAAATTTTGCAACATTTAATATTTTATTATTTTATTCAATATTATATTTCTCCTGTTATATAACATTTTTTAACACATTTTTTACATTATTGACTTATTTGAATTAAAATTTATGGTATGAGCTGGTTTTCTGTAAACGTTTGATTCAGTTGTAATATTTTTCTTTTTAATTAAAACGGTAGTTCATTCCTATTCTCAAATTTCACAATATTGGAGTTGATCATTTAATAGATAACATAATACAAATTTAAATTAAAAATGCCCCCCACCTTCTTGAAATTCTCTTCTAGAAATAATATGCGGACTTCATCCTATAAAGTACTTCCAAGACGAAGTTCGTATATTATTTTCAAAAAGGTAAAGGCCAATAAATCTACAGAATTTTCTGATATTTGAGCTATTAATTTTACATACGAATATTTAACTTTTCAAAAACGAAACCATGTTCGTTACTCGTTATTTGAGGTACTAAATCCGGGCCAAGGGACGCGTTTTTATTTGAGGTTTATAACATCAAAATCCCACGTCCTCAAACTATTTTCTAGATTTAATTCTAGTTATTAAACCTTCTGATATAATCAAATATGATTGTGTACACACAGGGTGGCCCACCGAAAATGAAACAGGGAATTTTTCTGCTTGTATGACCATTTTTCGAAAAACTCTGCACACATCGGTTTTATTATCAGGGGAATACTTTCATTGGGTATTGACCATCGCGCCATTTCAACCATTAAGAAGTGGTGGGACTCACCACTAAAATTTTAAATAAATAAAAATCGGCAGCTACTGGAAACGGCTGGAACCTTCCCACACGGTGGATCCTTATCAGCTGTGTTTGGATATTACATCGAAAATCAGAGCACCGAACAAACAGATAAATTACACGTGACTTTGAAGCCATTTATTTCATGAACAAATATCGAACGAACTGAAGTGGACTACAAGCAATCTGTTAAAACATAACCTCTGATGTTTGTTTATGTTGCATGTTAATCAATTTCCGGATATTATAAGGGTATTAACAGATAATGTTTCGAAGATTTCGTAGAACATTTAGTCGGGGAGCCCTCCCTAGCTGTACGTGCACCCCCCGCCCGATCCTTGGGGACAATGTTTTTCATAAAGATTGAAGCCTAAGGAACAATTTAAGACATATTCTAAAAAAAAAAAACTGGCCGTACTTTCAAAATGGCGGCCATATGTTAAAAAAAACTGTCGCCAATGTTGTTTTTGTCATTTAACACAAAAACTAAAAAAACAAAAAACAACGTGCATAATTTTCTACAATTTTGTACCTATACAATATTTGATAGGAGTTACCATTTTCCAGATAAATGAGTCCAAAATTAAGAAAACATGGAAATTCATATATCGGTAAATCACTTAAAAGAAATAACTGTGACAATTATTGTAAGGCGCATAATATAACTTTATATTATTAAGATAAAAATTAAATAAAATAAACTGAAAAAAATTAATACTAATAATAATATTTTAATTTGCAGACATTTATCTCGAAAACGGTAACAGTGGTATCTGGAAAACGGTAACTCCTATCCAAATATTGTATAGGAACAAAATTGTAGAAAATTTTATGCACTTTGTTTTTTGTGCCTCTTTTTTAGTTTTTGTGTTAAATGACAAAAACAATATTTGCATTTTTTTTAACGGACGCCATTTTGAAAGTACAGCCAGCTTTTTTTTTAGGACATGTCTTAAATTGTTCCTTGGGCTTTAATCTTTATGAAAAACTTTGTCCTAAAGGATCGGGGGGGGGGGGGTACACGGACACTTAGGGTGGGCTCCCGTAGCAATTGGGTAGTTAAAAAATATAACAGAATTTAGACTAAATGACACTCTAACCTCAACAAGTCAATAACATTACGGACAATTCAAGCAGTTTACGCATGCGTCAAATTAAAATCTTCCTGCTCGATCAAAAAGGTCCGAGCAAGTCGAGCTTCGTCCGAGGGCATTATTTTGTAATATTCGAACGTTTTAGATTTAGCTCAGTTAGCTCGATTTGTATTAAACGAACAATTATTGTGACGCGTCCCATCAATCAGACGTAATATCCGAACACGGCTATAAACAATCATTATCTTTAAAAAAACCAACTGACATTGTCAAAAATATTTGGGTTGGTAACCTTTACGAATGTTGATTTTTAGGTTATGAAATATATTTAGGGACATATCATCTGCATCATGTTTAAGTTTTTCAAGTTTATTTTCATTTCTAATGTTTGTCTACGCATTTTTAGCTTGGAGCCACAGTGGCTCCAAGCAAATATTTAAAAATTCACGCAAATAAGTTGGTTAATAAAAATAGACTGCTAATTACAAGTTAGATTTCCAACCTACAAAAAGAGTCTTATTTTATTAGGACAAAGTATTTAGAACTTCATAAATATTACGCTGTACTAGTTTTTAGTTGAAAGTACGGGAACAGGCAGAAATTTTAATAATAGCTACGTAATATTCTTAAATCTTAAGAAACTTATATTTTTGAGGTTAGCTGTGACGTCAAGTACCATAACCTATAAATCAACATTCACAAAGGTTTCCAACCCAAATATTTTTGACAGATGGCAAAATACATTTTCCGCTAACAATAATACCAATAATATTTCTTGGATGCTGTCATGTCTGCACATGCAACGAATTCTTTTAATTTTTTTAATGGAAACCAAATCGAAAGGGTGCAAGTGTGATATATCGTTGAAATTGGAATTTTACTGCTTTTTAATGGTTCGATTACAAATTGTAAGTAATCATAAAATAAACAACTTGTTGTGCCAAAACCGCACTAAACGTAATCCGATCTCAACCAAAACCTTTTCAGATCTTCTGGAGCACTAAAGAAACCCTCATGCAAAGTTTAGTCTAAATCTGTTTAATAGCTTCGCCGCTATCGTGCTAACATACATACACACACACACACACATACACACACAGATATTTTTCAAACACCACTTTTTTGGGTTCCTGGGACCTCAAAATGTAAAGATTTGATGTTATCTCAATTTTCGATTTTGGACTAATTGTAGTAACCTCCCACAATTTTATTGTGGGGAGGTTAAAAAAAAAGTCTTTATTAAACCTGACAAGGTGTCAGTTCACAAAGCTGCTGCAAATGTCAAATGATAAAAGGGTACAGTAGTACATCGTTTTAAAGCCCGCTAGAATTTAACGGGCTTTAAATTACTTCCCGCGTAAGTGCGCCTTAATGTTTTGATGTTATGTGTATGCTTTCTTTCTTCTTCACACTGAAGACAAAAACGGTAAAAAAGTTAGATGATATTTCGAATATTTACTTAAATGACACGTGAGTAACTACTTCATCAAATTCTTTAATTTTATAACGCAATTTCTCGAAAACTATTACTTCAAATTTGAAAAGTAAGATACTGTTGTAAAGATGATTTAACGGACTTTAAAACGATGTGGTATACCGCTCAAGGGTTGAAGTGGCACGATCGATAATGTCCAATAAAAGTACTGCTTTTATAATAAAATCGACAGGTACGAGCGTTTTTCGAAAAAAATGATCATAGCAGAAACCACGCCAGTTTCGTTTTGAGTGGGCCACTCTGTATGTATGAGTGTCAGTAAATGTGTAGATTGTTTCTTGTAAATACGATAACTACTTTCTGATTGACTGATTTTTCAGCATGCGGTAGGCATTGCTGCCACTCCCAAGATATACCGCTGGGAAGGCTACGTCCACGCTGAGATGGATTTAAGTCATGCTTATTGTCAGCAGCGAGAACCACATGACGCATGGTACAGGAGTGGGATAAAGACAGTGTAGGTGTTTGTGAAATGCGTTGCCGCACTGTGTTCGTGATATTTAATGTTTATGTTCCTCTTTTTTATGTTTCTGCTTCTACAGGTTTTCTTCTTCTAAGTCTTCTGATTCCTCCGTTTCTGGTTCTGGTAGAGCATACATCTGCAGGTGTTTGTGAAATGCGTCGCTGCATTGTATCGTGATGTGGAGTGTTTACGCTCATCTTTTTGTATTTCTGCTTCCACAAATTTTCTTCTTCTTCTGATTCCTTCGTTTCTGATTCTGGTAGAGTATACATCGTTGGGATTTCTTTGTGGAATTACTTTTTTTCCCTCGCTTTTATTTCGCAGTATGTTTGGTTCTTTCCAAGTTTGTTCAAGATCCTCTCGATTGTTGTTCTCCACGTGTAACATGGTCTCCCTATTTTTAGTTAGCTGCTGTTCAGTGTTAGCGCTTTCTTCAGTAGATGAGTTCTTTGGATATATCACCAGTAATTCATTGGGTACATTTCTATCCTTTTTGTAAATGTCTTCCCTGTCAGCTCGTCTCAAACTTCTTCTGTTGGCTTTTGCTGTTGCAACTCCATATGTCATCGTTGGCAGTATGATGGCTATGTACAGCCTTTTGGTATGCTGTTTTTATTCTTTCCTTTAAAGTTTCTCTCCTTTTCAGTTGGTTCGTCAGATATGTTCCTAGGTATTTCAGTTTGTTCGTTGTTTTTAGGTTTATTTTGCATTCTTCTCCACTGGTCGGACTCTCTTGTTGACGGATTACGCTTCATTATTAGACTTCAAATATATTTCCTATTGAAATTCAACTATATCTTCAATATAGGGCCATTCTCAAAGGCGTGTGAACTGGCTTGTTTTATATAAATATGTATGTTTTGTTACAATGTTAGGGTAAAATATTATTATTATAAAAATGTATTATTAAATACAGAATATCGAAACTGCAATATAGAGTGTGCTTTGCAGGTACAGACGACCTTTACGTAGATCAGGTGGCATATCAGTTTCACTTTAAAATATGTAAAATATTTATATATAATAAGACTTTAGGAAACAAATACAAATTACAACCGGGCGTTGCTCAAATCTATTTGAAAAAGAAAAATAAGAGCGTTATTGACTGTATGCTTAATCTCAGTGGCACCATGTAAAAGTGAATTATGCCGAGCTTTAGCAAAATCTTAATCAAATAGGTATTCGTAGTCAGGCACACTCGATTGCCCCGTATACTTGTTATATTGTAAAGAAGGCTCATCTCCTCTCAATGGGTTCCGTAAGTGAACGGTTTGCATAGAGGTATAACATAAGCGCTTGCTAACAATTAATTTTTATGTTAATTAATTAATGGTCGATGAATTAAAAAATAAGTAAATAAATGCATATATTGCAGCTGTTTGCCAATTACTGTTGACTGGAAAATGAAATATTATGTATCCGTAGTATACATTTGTTCATTTTCGGGTAATAATTTTAAAGTTTGCGTGTTAATATTGCCATCGTCATAGTCGCATTTCGTAACCGGGGTGTTTTACCCATTCAGATGTTCGAATTTAAACCTACTGGTCACCTGCATACATTCAATTGATTCATCCACTGAGTTAACGTACCCGATAATTAAAAAAAATCTTGTGTTTCCCAAATTATTGATATTAATGATGGAATTTGATCCTGAAATAGTAACAACTGGTTTGGAGGCCAATTAAAAGGCAGAAATGAAATTTCATTTCCAGAACTAACACTTACTAATTTATTTGTTTTGGCGGTATTTTAGCCTGTGCTATAACTCTATAGTTAGTCAAAAGCTGGGTAAATGTCAGAATGTTATCTTCCCTTTGATAATAATATTACTATAAATTTCTATAGCTGTTCGCGTGGGTTTTGTAAAACTCTATAATGCGTAGTGGTAATATATAATAAATATATACATAAATAAATAAATGTTTCCTCATATAAAAAATAAATATATCTGTAAATATTATTCCAACATCGAATAAGTCAACAGCTACTGTTGATTTGCTATATATTAAAAATCCTTCCACTGTGTTAATGAGCTATTATGTTTTGTGTTAAAATACTACGGCGTCGATGCTTCAATTATCCCATTTTCATCTACTTGAACTTAATTAACATACCAAGTTATATTAGATGTACCTCAAAGATCTATTTCAGATCATTTGAATTTCCGTCTTTATAATTTTTATGTCTAATATAAGATCAATAGACACTATTGTCTTATGCTGATCAACAATAATACACATTTAATTTGACAAAGATAATATTCATATAGCTAATAAAAGTATTAATAGTGACTTATTAGGTCTAAATGTACATCGCAAAGGACATATTTTGAGTACGCTCAATTCACAAAAAAAAAAACGCTGCCCAAGGAATCACTACTTCCACATCCAGATTTTCTATCCGAGTCTCTCACAACGAAAAAAAATTATATGTGGAAATAGTTGTTTATGGAACTTTAATAATATAATATTTGAAATCGTCTACCCCAAAAACCCATAAAACGATATCCCACATCGGTAGTGGGGTGGGGGTGGTGGTAGGGGGTTGGTAGTGGGCGTGGATGAAGTAAAAAAATATTAAGGTTTTTGGTTCTTGTACACACACTAATTCACATTTTTTTTCATCCCCTCTAATAATGGGGCAGAGGTGGTAATGGGGGTGGCTAATGCCAAAAAAAATTTGAAACCACACCTTCTCTTGTATATACTAAATACCAATTAGACAGAATAAGATGAAAATATAATCTAGTTCCAGATCAAGTTAAAGCACATACGTGTACCAAATTTCAAGTCAATATCTTAAACGGTTCCAGAGTAATCGTGCGCACAAAAAAGTTACAGACCGACAGACAGACAGAAATTTTTTTCGCTCAAAGTTAAAATCTCGTCGTTTCATGACATTCTAAGCCTATTTGAACAGTAAAACTTTTCAAATTTTTTTTTGTCGTTACTATTTATGTTAGATCACGGTTCACATGAATGACTTTTTAAAAACTTTTATTTAATTAAATGGAGCCAACGTTGGCTCTTGGAGAAGGAATATAATAATAATTAGAAATGTTTCATTCTAAGTGAGTTTAATAACTGACTTTACAAAGCATGTCTAGTCGTATTTATAACATACAGAACCTGAATAAGCAAAATATAGAACAAAGGAAATGCAATTCGACAGTCAGCATAAAATGTGAGAAACAAAGGTGAAATATAATATCTCTAAGATAAGCGATTAATAAGAGAAGTCGTTATCATGTAATATGATATACATGTGGAGGTTTGTTATGACTAAGTCTTTATAATAAGCATATAATTTTATATAACAACTTCCCCCTTAATAAAAAAGTTGATGTTATGCAGCAACTTTTAAAAATTGTTAGAAACGTTAAATGAATATAATGCAAAATAAATTGAAACAATGTTGAATGAATACAAAGCAAAATAATAAAATACATAAAGTTAAAATTGGTAAATGATAATAGTATTAAGTGAGTAATACATTACATAAATGTAATAAGAATAAAATACAATGGTCTAAATTAATAGACTAGGGTAAAACTCCACATATGAAAGTCTATGTTAACTCGATGTCCTCTTCTTCTTGAGGTTTAATACCGGGTCGCTTTCTTGGAGGGATAAGTCTAGGAAATTTGGTGAATACTCTGCTTCGCTCTGAAGGAGGGTTGTCCGTTGAGGGTTGGATTCGCAATGCTCTACATCTTCTTCTTCTGCATTTACAAGTTATGTAAAGTACAACTAACAGGATGATGAGAGTGATTATGAAATACGTGAACCAAGATACGTGTTTGGTCACAAAAGGCTCGTTTATGGGGTCATCCATGTCTTTGGAATATTGGTCCAATTTGGTTTTTGCAATATCTAGATCTTCTACGTCGAGATTGTATAATTTGAGTGGTTTTAATTTTGGAATTTCGATTTTGTCGGGCATGTGATTACAGCATTCAAAAGGAATTTGGATAGGATGTGAATTGTCCTTAATTTCGGAGAAGTCTTTGGCACTGGCTTGTATTCGAGTAATGCCTGCGTAGGCGTAACATCCTGGTTGTAGTTTGATGATGGAATTTTTGTTGATTAACTCTGTCGTGGATTCTCTCTTTGGACAGTTGATGGTGATGTGAAGTGGTTCGGAATTAATCACTAGCCATGTGTTGTCTTCAAGTTTTTGGACGTTGTATCCCTGACTAATAATGAAGGAAGTTTGACAGTTCTCTGGAAGTTTCGGCAACGGTTTTAGTATTCTGGCTTCACATATGGCATTTTGGTCGATAGGATAGGCAAACAGGTTCGAACATAGTTTGGTTCCAAAATAAAGAGGTTTGCATTCTTTCAAATTTTGTATAGGTATGTACATTAAAGAATCATCGTCTCTCGCGATATACTTTTGTGAAATAGATAAAATGTGATGCAGACCAGTTCTGTTATCAAGTATCGGGATAGGATATAGGCGATAGGTGTTATAATTTTGGGGTTCAACAAGTGGTATTGTTAAAACAAATACTAAGTTAGAATCCATTTGAAACGCTTGTAATTCAATAATATCCAAATACTTAGCAACTGCCGATAATTTAATGGGGAGAGGCAAATTGTTCCTTCGTAAGCTCTGTGAAATTTCTTGTAATGCTGTTACCAAATGATTAGGGGTTATGATTGAAGTGTGAATGATTCCTAATCTGGCAAATGTTATTGAATTCAAAATGTCGTTCAAATTATCTTCGATATACAAATAGCTTGCCATTAGTTGTTCGGAAATGTATATGAATTTTAGTTTTATGTGAGCAGCCTCGATAGCTTGAGTCATGGTTTGAATTGTGTGTTCGATTTCTTCGAGATCTTTGTTAAACATTTCCTCGTCAATTTGTAATTTTTGTATAGTCGAGTTGAAGTTTTTAATAACAGAAGTTGTAACTGAAATTTGATTTTTGATTAAGTTTTCCAATTGATGTTCGTCGTTATTTAGTTTATTTATACAATTAGTATAGTACTGGCCATCTTCAGCATCTAAGTTTTCAGTTATGGATTTGAATATTGTACCGATACCGTTAAGTATTCCTCGTTTATATCTTTTTGTGTCTGAAAAGATTTCGTCAAATTTTGTTTTTATAGAGTTGGATATTTGTGTCAAAAGGTTAAAGTCTGTTTTAATTTCACTCGTAAAAATAATTGACTTATGATCACCATTATTGAGAGTGTACAAGATTCTGTCTAAGATATTTTGATTTTTGTCAAAAGCTATTTTGAGGGATGAAATGTTTTTATGCACTAGCAGAGTCCATTTGTCATTTGTCACCACGATGTCCGTGTCTTGGTGGTAGTATACACCAACAGTGTTATTGATCGGGGTAATTTTGTATTGACAGAGTACTGATCCGAACAGCAGGAGAAACCTGAAAATAAATTTAATTTTCAGTATATGGTTTCATTCTATCAAAGTTTACTTTAGTTTCTTGTTTTGTTTCGAGATTTAATAGGGTAGCAGAATTTTGGAGAATTTCTTTTATTTTAAAAGGACCGTTAAATTTGTTTTGTAGTTTGTTCTTAATTTGTGATTCTTTTACATAAACTAAGTCACCTATTTTATACTCGGGGCGTTTTTGGGGAACATTTCTGTCGAAACGAACTTTTGCTTTCTCTTTTTGAGATTGTGTTCGACTACGGGCTATTTTATAGTAGTGGGATATTCTGTTGTTTAAATCTCTAACGTATTTGGTTATTAACTCTTTTTGGTTATATAAGTTTCAGGTGGTCTGTTAGACGTATGACCAAAGATAAGTTCGTATGGGGTGAAACCGTGTGTTTTATTTACCGAATTGTTATAGCATATTACTGCATATGGTAAAATCGTGAACGGATGTTCGTTCGGGTTTTCAGTTTTATGAATTCTTATCATTTCAGCTAAAGTAGCATGAAATCTTTCTATGGATCCGTTCGATTGGGGATGTCCTACGCTTGAATAAGTTAATTTTATGTCGTAGAGGGTGCAGAGATCTTTAAGCAAACGGTTGTCAAATTCGCCACCGTAATCGCAATGGATTCTTAGCGGGGTACCGTAATGTTGAAAGTATAACAACAAGGTATTTACGACGGATTTTGCGGATTTGTCCGGGACTCCATAGGCTTGTGTAAATTTAGTTAACTCGTCGCGAATAGTTAAAGCGTAATTTCGAGTTGGGAATTTAAATAAATCGATATTAATTCTTTCGAATGGTGTTCTTGGGGTTTCTGTGACTACTAGAGGGTTATTAAGGTTTTTTCGGCATACCTTAGTTTTTTGGCAAGTTTCGCAATTTTTTATAAAATTTTCAACGTCTTTAGTTAGACCTTGCCAAGTGTATTTTTCTCTAATTCTTCGAATCGTTTCATTTATTCCGCGGTGTAGATTATTTTTACCAAAATGATTTTGCTCCAATATAATTGGAATTTCATCTTCGTCGGCAGTTCTGACGATATCTTGACAAATTACTACTTTTAAGTCTTTTTCCGCAAAAATGAATGATAGGATTTCAAGTATGGGGAGGTCTAAATTATTTTCGACAAAGTATGTCTTAGAGAGATCTAGGACATCTTGATTTTTAAATAATACCAAAAATAGATGTTCAATTACAGATTCGATATCAAAAGGTAGAGGGATAATAAAATATCTCCTATGTCTGACTGTTTTGCTAGATACAATATTGATTTTATCGTTATGAAATTCGGGGTTTTCTTCGAATATGTCCTCGATAATTTTGTGATGTAGGTCTTGTAGGTTATTTTGTTGGAAGAAAGTTATAGTATCTTTATGTTCTCGGTATAGGAGTTGTTTGTTTGAGGCTTTGATTTTTGAATAGTCTATTAGAGATGTTGTTTTATATAGGTTGGTGAAAGTTTCAAATTCTCGGGAAATTTGTTCGTTAGTGATTTCGTTGTTAACGTCTGGGTTTTCGTCGTCGTCTGACTCTTCGTCATTCGCGGCTAGAACCTTTGAATAGAATTTGGAACATTCGGAAAAATGATTAATTTTGATTGTGGAAAGTGCGTCCGCGTTCTTATTGATTTTGCCGGGTTTATAAATTATTTCGTAGTCGTACTCTTCTAATTTGAGTCGCCAACGGGCAAGTCTACTTCCTGGACCTTTTATAGAGAATAGCCAGGTGAGTGGTCTGTGGTCGGTTACAAGCTTAAACTTTCTACCATACAGATATGGTCTAAAGTGCTTTACACTCCATACTATCGATAAAAGCTCGCGTTCAATCGTTCAATACTTAGTTTCTGCACTGCACAAGGTTCTAGAAGCATAGGCAATGGGTAAATCTTTGCCAATGGGCCCCTGGCTCAGCACTGAGCCGACGGCAAATGCGCTCGCATCAGTGGTTAGAGCGAAAGGTTCATCAAAGTTGGGGTAGATCAATATCGGAGTTGTCGTTAATGTTTGTTTCAAATTTTGAAAAGAATTTATACAATCATTGTCGAAGAGAAATGGTATGTCTTTTTGTAGTAGTTTTGTTAAGGGCTTGGTAATCTTGGAGAAATTAGGGATAAAGCGCCTATAATATCCGGCTAAGCCTAGAAATTATTTAATTTCTTTTTGATTTTTTGGTTGAGGGAAATTTAGAATAGCGTCAACTTTCGAAGGATTCGGTTTTACGCCGTCTTTTGTAATGAGATGTCCTAAATAAGCGACTTCTTGCGGAGAAACTCGCATTTGTCGGGTTGAATTTTTAGATTGGCTTTCTGTAATCGTTTGAAAACTTCTGTTAATCGAGAAATATGCTCATGAATAGTAGGGGAGTAAACAATAATGTCGTCCATATAGACGAGACATCGTTCATTTTGGATACCTAATAAAATGTTATCCATCACTCTTTGAAATGTTGATGGAGCATTCTTAAGTCCAAAAGGCATTCTTACGAATTCAAAATGACCATTTTCGACTGTGAAAGCGGTTTTTTGAATATCTTTCGCATCAATCTCGATTTGGTGAAATCCGGAGGCTAAGTCCAAAGTTGTAAAATATTGACATTTGCCTAATTGATCGAGGAGGTCGGAAATATTGGGTAGCGGGTATTTATCGTCAATAGTCAGTTCTTTGAGTTTTCTGTAGTCCACTACAACTCGCCATTTTTGTTTACCGGAGGCGTCGAGTTTTTTAGGTACAACCCAAACTGGAGAGGACCAGGGAGAAATCGAAGGTCTAATGATGCCTTGATCAAGCATATTAGAGACTTGTGTTTTGACTTCCTCTTTATGGATATGAGGGTAGCGATATGACTTTGTGAAAACCGGTTTTGAATCGTTCGTGTCAATGGAATGCTTAATTTCGTTAGTAAAAGTTAAATTGTCTCCTTCCAAATAGAATATATCTTGAAAGTCTAATCAAAGCTGCGTTACTATTTCGGCCTCTTCTTCGTTTAGATGATCCAAGCGCAATTCGTTCCTAATTTCGAAGGATCTGTCTGTCTGTAGGTATTGGTCAGAATTTTTAGTATTTAAATTAAAAATTGATTTGAATTTTTGTACTGGTTCTAGGTTAAGATTTGAAAAGTTTATGGTTTTTGGAATAGCGTTTGCGTTTATTATCGAAGTTAAAAATTCTCTATTGTGATCGATTTTGACAATGGCATTTGGTAAGCGTACTTTCTCGTTTTCTTGGGCTAACAGTATAGCCTCGGTATTTCGTAGGTTACATTTTAATTTACAGATTTTTTCCATGCGAGGTTCGATAGAAATTAAATTTTTTATGTTGCCTACATTTTGATTTTTAATGGTAGAATTTGTAGTTGGTTGTAAGGGTAAATTTACAATAGTTTCTTCCGTGACCTTAAATAATGGTACGGTTTTGAAATTCGTGACCAGTTGTTTGTTTTTGAAATCTACTTGGCATTCGTAATGTTCTAAAAAGTCTGCGCCTAGTAGTCCATCAAAATCTATATTTAGATTATAGATATAAACTTTGTGTGATTCATCTGAAAAGGGAATGAGAACAGATTCGTTGATATACATTTTTTGATCAGTAATGCCCTGAATAATTACATTTTCAGGAGATCTACGTCTATAATTTTCAGTTGTTTTAGGTTCAAAAATTGATATACCTGCGCCTGTATCAATTAGAATTTTAAATTTACCAGTTGCATCCTTCATATAGTAAAGGTTCTTTGAATTTACAGTTAATAGGGTATGGGAAAGCGTATTTACATGAACGTTTGTTCTGGGAAATTCAGCATTGGGTCGAAACTGTCGTTGAGGTTCATAGTTTGTATTTGAGTTTCTAGTTCCGTAATTGGTTCGAATTGGTCTGTTTGTTGTGTTGGAGTATCCGTGGGGTACTCCGGACCTAGGCGAAAATCCTGAGGATTAGCAGTATAATCCTCGTACTGTTCGTATTGAGAATTAGCTGTATAATTTTGTTGGAAATTTTCGTTATTTTCAAAGTTATAATTTTCGTAAGTATCTTCTGCAGTTTGGTAATCAGAAGAATAGTCACTGTATTGATTAAAATCGCATTGGTTTTCATAAGGTTCGTAATTTAAATGATGAGCTTTTTGCTGATTAAAGCGGTTAAAATTCGGGTTAGGCTGAATAGCGGATGGTCGTTGTTGCGTAAATTTAGGGTTCGGCCTTATGGCTGAGGGCCTGTTTTGTTGCGATTGATTAGGTTGGCCGTTTTGAGGAAATGTCCTCTGGCTAAATTGATTATTTTGTGAAAAGTTTTTTGTTGTTGTTGTTGTTGTAGTTGTTGTTCGGTTGGTGCCGGTGGCACTGGTTGAACTGGCTCTGGTTGAGCTCTGTCTGGCATTTTGCTTTTTGTATTTAGAAATTACTTGGACAAAAATTGGTTGCGTATCAGCAGTATGATACGATAAATTAAATTAGCTTGTTACGTTGCGTGCGTAAATGGATTGTATATTAGCTGTATAATACACAATGTTTCGTATTAGCAGTATAATACGAAAATAAATAACTTAAAATTAAATGAACTTGTTTCGTTGCGTTTGTAAAGGAATAGATTTCACTTTGACAATAGAACTGGCTTTGTGCGCCGATTGTATTAGCAGTATAATACACTTTTAATAAAATAAGTTGCGAAAAATAATAAAATAGTAAAATGGTACGAGATGATTCTTAAAATGACTTACGTTAGTTTCGTTTCCATGGGTAGGTTCTTCGTCCGTCAAGGGATTGGGATCCGCCACCACCAGTGAGGAAGGTCTCCTTGTTCTCGTAGATGTACACGCACTAGTTAGGCACCTTCTGCAGATGTTCTCCTTGTTCTCTTACGCTTCACTACCAGTTAGGCTTCTTGTTCTGATGATATTTACGGATCCTACCGACTGCGCCAATGTTAGATCACGGTTCACATGAATGACTTTTTAAAAACTTTTATTTAATTAAATGGAGCCAACGTTGGCTCTTGGAGAAGGAATATAATAATAATTAGAAGTGTTTCATTCTAAGTGAGTTTAATAACTGACTTTACAAAGCATGTCTAGTCGTATTTATAACATACAGAACCTGAGTAAGCAAAATATAGAACAAAGGAAATGCAATTCGACAGTCAGCATAAAATGTGAGAAACAAAGGTGAAATATAATATCTTTAAGATAAGCGATTAATAAGAGAAGTCGTTATCATGTAATATGATATACATGTGGAGGTTTGTTATGACTAAGTCTTTATAATAAGCATATAATTTTATATAACATTTATACTTCCACTGGATGTGGAAGCATAATGTTATACTATTTTCACCGAAATCTATCTATACCTAATTGAAAAGTCCAATGTAAGTATTGGAAATGAATCGAAGTTTCGTAGAAAAACCTAAAAAGGCGGTGGTTTTAGCTAAAATAAAGAAAAAAATTACTCGTGGCTAAAAAATCTGTACTGTACAGGAATTACATTCTAAAATCCGGAAAAAAATATGTAAATAATTTATGTTCCTATTTCATTATACTGTATTTTATATTACAGCTATTTTAATATGTTAAGTACCTGAAAATGGGTTCCAAAAAGTACAAAGCACATCAGTGGAGGATACAAAGTATTTGTGCCTGATATTATTGCCTTTACAGGTCGTTGTCATAAAAAATGGAATTGTTTTAGGGTACCATGCTATTGTGTCTCTTTCTTTCCTGGTTAAAAAGGTATTAATAATATTAGGAACAAAATAAGGGAATTTTTATGCTTTTTCGTTAGTACCTTGAAAATTAAGAGAGCTGGGGCAATACACTATTTTTACCTTTTTGGTAGAGGACAAAATTCTCCAAGAATAGACATAGTTAATATTTAAGCAAGAGTCCATAACATTGCGATTTAGTATATGCATAAAAAGCCAAGGTCTCAAATATTTGTTTGGCATCAACTAACTCCACTATCATCTCCGTTAGCCACCCTATTATTAAAGGGGATAGAAAATACAATTGTGTGCGAACAAGAAACAAAAGCCTCAATTTTTCCAGCCACCATCCATCACTACCCCATCCCCATTAGCGATGTAGTAAATCGTAGTATCAAAATTTGTTTGGTTGTAAAAGACGTAGTGATTCCTTAGGCAGCGGTGTTTGTTACCGACTTTTATCGACCATATGAAATGCACTTGAAAATATGAAAAAAAAAAGTCACGCGTTGTCTGTGGACACAAAATACGTTTTAAGGTGCAATAGATTTTTCATGCCTTTTTTGTTTATGTTATTGCTATTTAAATTCATTATTTTCTATTTTCACCATTACATTGCATTGGAACTCCAAGCTCTTGTTTTACACATTTTTGTACAGCAGCCCTGAACAATGCATACCTATCTCTTTCTTTATAGATCTTCGAATATTATTATAATATTATTACACAGGCACACAAAATAAAAAAAAGTCGAAACCCAGACGGTAGACCCCACTACCCCCATGTATTTTAGGATGCTGAAACCGAATATGATAATAAAAAAAGATTTTAATTATCCAATTTTCCCCTAGCACCCCCTTACAACCCTCCTGGGAGATTGAAATTGCTCTTGTTCTAAAAATTTGAAGAGTAGGTTTTTTTGGTGCGCTGAAATTGAATATGATGATAAAAACTGATTTGAACCACCCAGTCACCCCCTAGCAATCCCTAAAAGACCCAGGACGGGTTGAAATTCCACTTGTTCGAAATATTTAAAAAGTATGTTTTTTCTTTAGGTTTTTTGGTGCGCGGAAACCGAATATGACGATAAAAAATGTAAGGGATGTTAGGGGGTGACTGGGTGGTTAAAATCATTTGTTATCGTCATATTCGGTTTCACCGAACCAAAATACTAAAGAATATACATACATTTCCAATTTTTATAAAAAGTGAAATTTGATCCTCCCCCCCCTGAGGGGTTGTAAGGGGGTGCTAGAGGGTGATTGGGTGGTTGAAATCAGTTTTTATCATCATATTCGATTTCAGCGCACCAAAAAACCTGCTTTTTAAATTTTTAGAACAAGTGTAATTTCAATCCCCCCGGCGGGTTGTAAGGGCGTGCTATGGGGAAATTGGATAATTAAAACCTTTTTTTATTGTCATATTCGGTTTCAGCGTCCCAAAATACATGATAGGGAGTCTACCCTCTGGGTCTCGACTTTTTTTTATTTTGTGTGCCTGCTTTTCAACAATTTTCTTTTTTTATTTATTTCAAATTTTGTTGCATGAGAAAAAAAATCACAAATTCATCCATCTACTCCTCTAATTGACTATACTATGAAGTCTCTAATTGGTTAATAATACCCTCTGCAACAGAATTTTCAGCATTGTATTCTATATCAGGTTGATTAGTTTGATTATTTCTTCTGGAGATGCAGCATTATATCATGTGTATATATTACTACAGACTTTAGTTATGATCACAACTATTAACACAAATTGTAAAAGCAAACGAGCAAACATACCTTAATAACACAGGCACTCAAAACAAAAAAAAAGGTCATGTACTTTTTTACCGACTATATGAACTTTAGGGCGCTGAAACCGAATCCGAAGTCATAATTGACACATGTCGTCAATATTTTCACGTAAGCTCAAAAAACAGCTTAGAACAAGCCTGAATCCGGGTAAAAAGTAAATTGACAGATTAAACGAGTTGACCCACGTTGTTATACGTATTTTGGGGCACTGAAATCGAATCTGAGGTCAGAATTATCACATATCGTCAATATTTCCATGTAAGCTCAAAAAACAGCTTAGAACAAGCCTGAAACCGGGTAAAAAGTAAATTGCCAGATTGAACGCGATGACCCATGTTTTTATACGTATTTTGGGACGCTGAAACCGAATCCGAAGTCAACATGTTCTTATCATGTCAGAATTTTGACATAACCTCAGAAAAATCGCAAAAGACACCTCAAAAATGGTCAAAGGTGCATTTAAAAGTAGATTTATAAACTTAAAATGACCAAACCACTATACTTATATAAATTTTGGGACGCTGAATCTCAATTCTCCCATCATATCAGAATTTAGACATAACCTCAAAAAATTATTATAAAACCCTCAAAAATGGTTAAACATGTATTGAAAGATTAAGCGATGTTTTATACAAAAAAATGAATGAATTTAAAATTGCATTTCCTAGATTCTCATGTTGATTACTTCCCAGAAAATCTCGGAGAGGAACAAGGTGGACAGTTCCACTTAGATATAAGAGAGATGGAGCTTCGCTACCAAGGAAAATGGGACGTAAATATGATGGCCGATTACTGCTGGATGCTTAAAAGAGACTTGCCAGCATTAAACTCTATATTTCATAACTTAATATAGAGTTCAATGCTTGCCAGACAGTAGCAGACAATGATAAGAAAACGAAGAGAAACCCATTGCATAGATAGGTCTTTTGAGTCAAAACGGGTGCCATATTATAGGAAGAAATTCAAAAACATTTTTATTAATAATTAATAATTATACGACATGATGTACATTCAGTCCCCAAAAAGGATTGTGTGGGCACATATTAATAGTTTATAAAACACCATGTTTATGTTAGTGACAGCTATACATACAATAATTATAAGTTTTTATTATATTATATAATCATTATACAAGGAGGTACATATTGCGTGAACACATTAGGTGAATGATGAAAGAGGACAAATTAATATAAACCAAGACAACATTATGTATTGAAGAATAATATTTGTGTTATTTATAATATAAATTTTTAAGACTTTTCTGAATCTGGATATTTTGTTAATACTTTTTATATAACCTGGTATGTTATTGTAATAATTAGGCCCAAGGTAATCTATAAATTTTTGTTGCTTAGTTCGGTTATATTTTGGAATCATTATATTTTTATTTATAATAGACCTAGTATTATGTAAATGTGTAGGTAAATTAAATTTGGATATATTTTTTTTGATAAAAATAGAGCAATCTAAAATATATAACTATTTTAAATTTAGAAAATTACATTCCCTGAACAACTGATCACTTGAAAAAGTGGGGTCTTTTTTAATATTATCTTGTATACATTTAATATAGGTTTTTTAGATAAAATATCTCTGAGTTGGTAAAATTTATATATCAACTTTCTAATTTTATTTGTTACGTAGCTTGAGTGTTCCAACCATCTCAGGTTTTTATCTATCATTAAACCCAAATACTTTATTGTACTAGTGGATTGAATTTTTTCATTACTCTCTTGAATAGTTATGTCGCTAAAATCAGGTAAATTTGAATTGTAAATAGAAAATGCAATAAACTTAGTTTTTGATATATTAAGCGATAATTGGTTTAAGTCGAGCCACGATCTAACTTTTTTCATATCTTGCGCAACACAATTTTTCACATCATTCCAATCATCACGTTTACAAATAATTGTTGTGTCATCTGCATATGAAATAAGTTGGCCTGATATATTTAATTTACATAAAGTGTTTATAAATATTAAAAACAAAATTGGCGCCAAAACGGTGCCCTGAGGAACTCCTATGGTTATTAATTTTTCCTCACTTATTTTATCCCCTATTTTTACAAATTGTTTTCTGTCCTCCAGGTAACTAATAAACAGCGATATTTTACGAATTCTCAAGGGTCGAGATTTTCTCTACCTTTATTTTACTAATAAACGTAATTTGGGTAGTCTTCACAGGTTTCTTGAAACTGCATCAAAATGTAAACGTTTTAACTTGTAAATTCCGTTTTGACACATATTCGATTTTAATTACCAAAAATACGTGCTGGTACGTGCTTGCTCATTTAAATTTTTGTATTTTACCTATACATGCATTTTTGAGGTGTCTTTTGAGATTCGTCTGAGGTCATGTCAAAATCCTAAGAAAATTCTGACCTCGGATTCGGTTTCAGCGCCCCAAAATATGTATACAAACTTGGGTCAACTCGTTTAATCTTCCGATTTACTTTTTATCCGGTTTCAGGCTTATTCTAAGCTGTTTTATGGGCTTGCATAAAAATATTGACGATGTGACAATTCTGACATTGGATTCGGTTTCAGTGCCTCAAAATACATATAGATGATAGTCGGTAAAAAAGTACATGATCTTTTTTTTATTTTGTGTGCTTGTGTAATTAATGTCTAGATTACTACGGGAGCCCGTGCACACCCCCCCCCCATCCTTGGGGACAATGTTTTTCATAAAGATTAAAGCAGAAGAAACAATTTTGGACATGTCCCCAAAAAAAAAAAAAATTGGCTGTACTTTCAAAATTGCGTCCGTTAAGAAAAAAAATTTGCAAATGTTGTTTTTGTCATTTAACACAAAAACTAAAAAGATGGAGAAAAACTGTCTACATAAAAAACAAAGTGCATAAAATTTCCTACAATTTTGTACCTATACAATATTTGGATAGGAGTTACCATTTTCCAGATAAATGATTCAGCTCTTAAAATAAAATATAAAATTCAATATAGAACATAATACTACGGGAGCCCACCCTAAGTGTCCGTGCACCCCCAGATCCTTGGGGACAATGTTTTTCATAAAGGTTAAAACCTAAGGAGCAATTTAAGGCATGTCCCCCCTCCCCCAAAAAAACCTGGCTCTACTTTCAAAATGGCGTCCGTTTAAAAAAAATTGCAAATATTATTTTTGTCATTTAACACGAAAACTAAAAAAGATGGAGAAAAACTTTCTGCACCAAAACAAAGTGCATAAAATGTCCTACAATTTTGTTCCTATACAATATTTGGATAGGAGTTACCATTTTCCAGATACTATTGTTGCCGTTTTCGAGATAAATAAATGCAATTATAATATAATTATTATTATTAATTTTCATTTATCTGGAAAATGGTAACTCCTATCAAAATATTGTATAGGAACAAAATTGTAGAAAATTTTATGAGCATTGTTTTTTTTTGAAAAAAGTTTTTATCCATCTTTTTTAGTTTTTGTGTTAAATGACAAAAACAACATTGGCAACAGTTTCTTTTAACACATGCCCGCCATTTTGAAAGTACAGCCAGTTTTTGTTTTTGGGGATATGTCTTAAATTGTTCCTTAGGCTTTAATTTTTATGAAAAACATTATCCCTAAGGATCAGTGGAGGGGAGGCAGGGCACGTACAGCTAGGCAGGGCTCCCCGACTATATGAGAATGGCAACGCATACGTTTCCTCGAGCACGTGACTCTTTGAAGTCCATTATAAACAAATGTAAATAACAAATTTTGGCGTTTTTCCACTCAAATGAATAGAGTGAAATGTATTTTTAACAATGTTATATTCCATCGTAAAAGATCAATAGAATCATATCAAATCTATTTCAGTATAAATTTGGTGCATATTGAATGAAGTTACCAGTGGTCTTCATCAACTTCTTATTTGTATGGTGTTTTTGCACCATCTTTATGAGTGTTCAATAAGGATATGTCAGCCTTACTTATACGTGGAACATCCTACCGCAAAGTATTGTGTGCTTGTCAGCGCGACATTTTAATAAAGAACAGGTACTCGATTTGTCATGCCTGTTCTTTTGTGACCACTTTGGCCACATATACAGCAGGTGGTAAGTATATCTAGTTCACCCCCCATAGGAATCGGCACCTACCGCTTTACAATTCCGAAGAAGGCGGAAAGCTACTTTGGCATGATGTTTCCAAACAAACGACAAACGGTTCAACCCTCCATGAATTGAGGTAACAATGATTTAAATAAGATTTAGAGCTTAACTATAAGGGTACTTTATTGGTTTATGGTATAATTGGTCAATACTTTACTTTTCACGCATTAACTGGAAGGAATTTGGTTAGTTTACCTTAACATTTAGGTTTAGATTTATAACTCCTGCGCTTTGTGTTTGGTAATACTGAATTCCAGGTTAGTGAACTTGTGTACAAAGTTTTTTTTATTCTTTGATATCACGTAATTGTTAGGTAAGACATTTTTAAGGTAATATTAGTAAATATAAATTTATGTAATAAAGCGATTAAGAAATTGCGATTTTAAAACGATTTGTAAAAAATGGAGCTACATTTATCTGTGATTTTAAATAAAGTCAAACTACAAATAAAAACCAAGTAATTATTCATATTGTACCAGGCATTCAATCTAGACTTTACGAGTAAAATATAACTACATTTTATGCAATAATATTAAATTTTATGCAACAGCATTTTTGAAAATAAAAAAGACGGTATGCAAAAACTGTGTTACACTTTATTCGATAGCTGTTATTGAAACGAAAAAGAACTGATAGCTTTACAAAAACAGCTGAACTAATTTTTGGTTCAACTGCAAATCTAGTTCAAGTTTTTCTTCTGGTTGAAGAAAGTAAATGTCCGAGATAAATTGTAAAATATATTGTGATTTATATACTTTCCTTATATAGTCTATATTAAAAAGCAGAAAATTTGCGAACATTTGTGGTAAACAAACAATTGATGCAATAAAATTCGGATATTTGTTGTGGATAATATATTTTTTTAAATGTTAATATAATATTAAGGTAAATATTTACAAATAGGTATTTTCCTCATGAAAAAAGGTTCACTAGTTGACTGGTTCTTTCACTAGAGTGTTCATACGTCTCTGCCTCTTTAGTCCAATCAATGAATGCACAAATGGGAATTGCAGAGAACATAGAGGAGGGGAGAATTTTGCTCGAAGAGAAAAATTCTCCCCTCCTGTTCTCTACAACTCTTTCGTTGCCTGGACTACTTCTTGTACATTTTCATTTCCTTGATTTTCTAAAAGCCGATGAAAAGTACACCGAGTTGACAAAAAGAAAAATGATATTGGTAATGGAAAAATTCCTTTTTTAGTTTAGCCATATTAGACATGGACCAAAATATACCAGCAGAAAATTTCAATGCTCATTTTACTACAGGCCATATAAATATCCAAGTTGACCCATCGATTTAAATTTCTTAAATTCAAACATACCACTTTTTCATCAATCATTTTTTCCTCAACCAGTAACTGAAATAGATACGTTATCGTTTATTAGTAGGCTAAAGCTCTCTCATTCCAGTGGTCTGGATAATATGTATAATAATATATGGGTCGCGTGCGCCGACGTCACAGATTTTGAGACCTTAGGAAAAACAAACAGCTGTCATTGAGAAATCCGCCGATTAAACGTGTTTCTTTAAAGTGAATTTTGCAGTGTTTGTGCCATTTAAGCACTTGTTGTTGGATTATTTAACATCTACAACTATTCTTAATACTGTTATATGAACCATTTTGTTCGTCAGGATGACGGTTAGTTCGTATTTTGCAGAATTGTCTCCTGATGTAGAGGTTAGGTATACGGCTGCCATCGAATTAAATCCTTATATTTTGAGAAAAAAATACTTTAGTACAAATATTGATGTATTTCCAAATGTTACACATTGGGATGTTGCAAATTACTTGATTTTTGACAGAATTACGTAGACAGAAAGACGAATTCAAGGCATTGAGAAGTCTTGAAGCTGTTTGTGGTTAGGTGAAAGAAGTACTCTGCAAGAAATTTGCAGGATAAAAGCTTGTTACAACGGTAAGACTTAGTTATCAACCATTTTTTTCATATATGCTTGCCTAATTAAATGTTGTTTTATAAATAATTACTAATACAGAAATTAATTTTTCAGGATATGAACTCTTATGCATCATGAATAAAAGCCATTGACTCCTTGGACTATTGTAGATTCAGATGGTTCCTTAATGCTCACTGGGATTGTATTGCCAGTCTAGACAAAACATGTTCACCACTTAACAGGAAATCTTTCCTTTTAGTTTTTTAGCAATAAACATGGCTATGGTTGAAGATTAACCGCTGTAATTTTTTTGAAAAAGACACTTTATAAAATAAACAATGAAAGACTGACGTACCTACTGTAAACGGTTTGAAGTATGTAATAAGATGTACACAATTTCTTCCAGCGGTTAACCCCTCGTCTATACCTTATATACCTATAGATTGGACTACGCAAACCGTTGTAATTTTTGTAAATTTTTTATTATAATATATTATATAAAATGTTTAACATGTATTTTACTATTTTATGTAGGTCAATTGTTAATAACTTGTATTCTCTTAAATATACTCTCCCTCCGTACAGTTCATGCTTCGCTCAACTAAAATTTAAATAAGAAATAGTTATTAAAAATAGAGACAAACCAATATAAAATGTTAATTTTCTTTACCATGGATTGTTTATTGCTTGTTTGAGCAGCAGTTATTACTATCACAATCGTTCTTATGCATTAACTTAAAGCATTCCTTTTAAATGCCTGGAATTGTTCAACCTAACCTCTCTTGGCTGTAAATCGACGTTATTTTACAAAAACTGATGTTGTCTCGGATTGCCACACTTCCACAATTAATAATACAATAAAAACTAGCCATTTTGTAGGATTACGAAAAATTTAATTCTGAAGTTCGGTCAGTCGCCATTTGACAGCTAATGACAGCGGTTTGTTTTTCCTAAGGTCTGGGACCTGTGACGTCACGCGCACGCGACCCATTAAAGAAATGTCAAAATAATTTCGTGTTACCGTTAACTTACATAATTAATCTTTGCTTTTTAAATGGAATTTTCCCTGACAACTTAAAAGTTAGTAAAGTTATTCCACTATTTAAAAAAGGGGACAAAAACTCTTATAATAATTATCGTGCGATTAGCATAATTTCAAGTATGTCGAATGTTATAGAACTTGCATTTTTAGAGCACTTGGATTCTTTCTTTAAAATAACCTTTTATTGCCAGTTCAGTACGGTTTTCTAAAAAATAGAAGTGTTGACACTGCATTAGTAAACTTTCACAGCTCAGTAGTACACGCCTTAGATAAAGGATTACATGCTTTTCGTCTTTTTATAGATTATTCACGAGCATTGCCAAGTTGTATTGCTAGATATTCTTTACATCTTCCACCCTCAATTTGGGGGTGTTATCATAAATATATTACCCCAATTTTATGCAACCTTACTTGCGTGATTTACCTATATCTTCCATTTACCCTCCTAGATCAGAATATAATCTAGTCCCAGAACTCATTATAATATATATGCGTACCAAGTTTGAAGTCAATGTCATAATCCGTTCCAGAATAATCGTGCGCACAAATAAAAGGTTAGACAGGCAATTTTTTCCTCAATCTTAAAATCTCGAGGTTTCATGACATGTCTATGTGAGTTAAAAAAAAAAATTAATTTCTTTTACTGGAACTTAATAGTTTGCATATATCTCGTTCATGTTTTATCTTTCTCAAAAACATGCAGTCATTCTCTGTTCAGAATGAAAATTTAAATCGAACTAAAAAAAAGCATATCACTGATTACACTCTGTGTTAGTTTGACATATAATTTAAGATGGCGGACTTATGCTCTTGATTCGGATAGTCCACTTCTCTATTTCTATATTTTAAAATGATACTTAGCAGTGTTCATTAATAGGTCTTTTAGGTACATATCAGGGCACGATTTTAGAGTTAGGGGAAACACTGAAAGTGTAATCAGGGGCGTAGAGAGCCAACTTTTTTGGCAACTTCATAAGACTTAAAAAGCTAACTCTGTAAATAATTAAATAATAATTCCTCCAAAAAAAAATTGATGTCAATAAAAAATGCCAACTTACATATCAAATTTCCAACTTTTATCCAACTTTTGCCAAATTCCGCCGAAATAAAAGTTGATGAGCGGGGGGAGAAATTCTAAGAAAACATTTTTCAAAAAAAATTGCCAACTTGCGTCTCAAACTTCCAAGTTTTGCCAAGTCTGACAAAGTTGGAAGGTAACGTACCGAAGGGAGTGTGGGGGTACGTTACCCCCCCACATCCCCCTTCGCTACGCCTCTGGGTTTAATTGCTGAATAAACTGATCAACATGTATTAAACTTGCTTTGCATTCACGATTTGATCAAAGAAAATGAAGTAAGCAAGTGACAATTTCGTGGAAACGTTAACCATTTCTTCTGTTTTTACTTGTCTTTCAGTACATTTCCCTTCCAATAGTGCCTGATTCTCGGAAATCCGCATCACATTTTCTTGTAAAACGGTTCATCAAATATGGGTGTTTTTAGTATTATTCCATTCCTTTTACTGAGTAGAAAAACTAGACCAATTAACCTTTCAAATTAATCCCAGAGAGTATGAAACAATTTTTATAATGAAGGTAGGTTAATTCCATTAATCCCATGTGAGTAGAAGCTCATGATAAAAGAAACCATGAGACTTTTTCTCACAAAAATTTTTTGATTTGCTAGAGTAGCGGGTAGAAGATATCTTACAAACCATCTCTGCCTTCATGGAAATGAGCGCCCCTTCCTATGCGAGCTCGAGGTTTCCTCTAACCCCGAAAGTTTACAAGGGCCACGTTAAAGTGGGCAACAGTGGTAGCATCATTGGATCGAGGTTATATCTTTAAAGGCTCGATGACAAGTACCCAACAGCGAAGTTGCAGCTACTTTAACGGTTTTGTGTTTGAGTATTTTCTGTAGCATCTGACCCAAAGTGTGTGGATACAACCAGCGTCTGATCCAAAGTAGGCGGCTATCACTAAAAGTGGAGAAAGCAAGAGAAAGCTACTGCAAGGAGTTGATCCACCAGGCTCCTTGGGATAAATTAGCTACTAGTTGCACTTAATAGAAGCTAGCTAGAAATCCGATTTGCAATCTGAATGTAAGAGGACTCTAACAGCCGGGAAAACTTTTTGTGCTGGAGCAAAAACTGGCAGACTCAAACATTAAAATAGCAGGTCTTTCCGAGATGCATTATGAGGATTGCAGAAATTTTAGATTCAGTAGGATTCTGGATCTTTAAAAAAGTAACAGTATCAGTTCTCGGATATAGAGCCGCTAGACCGTTCTTTTAAACAACCGCGTTGTTTTGTCTTCGATTACTAATTTTTGAAAATAATAATTCATACAATCATTTTTATTAATATTGACCATGTTAAGGTTATTAATGATATACCTTGTCTATTTTATTAAAAATGTAAGTTTTTAATTATTTTTCAAATTTTTGTTTCATCATTTCTATTACTTAATTGACACTTACATATTTTGATTCAAAATTCATAACTTTAAATTTATAAACAAAATTTCATCTATTAATGAATATTATTTATTAAGTACATAGTTTTTAGTCAAGAAAATATTTTCTTTAAACTGTGTTTGTATTAATTTTTTCAGATTCAATGATGTAGTAGTATTTACTGCCATTAAGTTACCTAATTTATTAATATTTTAATACATTGTATTCCTATTTCTTATACTTTTCATATATGTAATCTCTTTATCTGAGAATACAAGTCAAATGATTGCTTATGAATTTGGTAGTAAATAAAATAGTAAATAAAATAATTTTTGTGAAATAAAAATTGTTTGGTTTCCTTTGATGCGTAAGATCCCTCGCTCCCATAATGTCAGCGCCATCTGCAATGTTTCTAAGGAAGATTTTTAACTACCGGAACTAGGCTGAATAACCAAATGTATCTTATATTGTATTCTCTTGGAGTAAAGCAGGGTACATCGTCCACCAATATCCAAAACTTTGCAAGCTACGCATTTTTCAAGCGCATTTCTGAAGTTACCGACACAGATGATTTAAACGTTTAAGCTTTAGTTATTTGAAATTAGTTTCAGACATTCACAAAAATATGGTAATTATTAATTATTAAGTGAATATAAAATAACAACAGGATAAAATTGCGGCCCAGAATACTGTTAGATGATAAAATGACGACATCAAAAATTACGGAACACAGAGTTAATTGATAATGCTTATTACATAATAATATGAACAAAATTTAATAATAAACCGTAAATTCAAATGCGAACAAATTGTTCATTTTTTTTATTGCCGTTCTGTAAAATTATAAATGATTTCACATATTTTATTAAATCTATTTTGACAAACATAAGCATTAATTCTAACCAGCTATATTTATAACAAAAACGATAAAAGAGTTATTGTGATGAAAGAATTACTTCGCAAGTAGTGCAGGCGACCGTGGATCTAACCACATGTTTTTTGAGCTGGAGTAAGCATACATACTGATTCAATTACCATTGTTTGGAAATCAATCAAAAAATTTGTGTAAAGGTTGCTAACAGTGAATGTGTAAAAAGTACCATTTCAAGATTAGATTCAGTAAATTTAATTTATGTCACATTCCTTTCCAGCGATATTTTTTTGTTACACAGAATTACAGATATATTTTTAAATTGTAACAATATCTTTAAATATATTCTTCTTCATGTTATAGCGAATTTCGAATTTGTATTATTTAATGTGTTCCTTGTAAGATATTTTTTTAGTGTAGATAGATATGTTATATTATTTTGATCTATGTTTGTGTTTGTTCTTTCTCAAGTATAGTTGTAGTTGGTCAAACATGATTTTATATAATATTTATATTAGTTTTCTCATTATACAATTTATTGTTAATAAATTTCTGGAGTAGGAATAATATAAAGGAGTACCGCACTATCTAATAAACAAGATAATACAGGCTTGTCTTCACGCAAGCACTGCCCTACAATGGTTCGGATAAATGATGGAAACCAAACAGGAAATCATAGGAGTCAAGCAAGGATGCCTACTATTTATTTTATTTATTTATTTATTTTATTTATTTATTTATTTATTATATTTATTTATTTATATACAATTTATAAAAAGGTACAAATGTTATAATTTCTATAATATAATTTACAATAAACGAATGATTTGGTGGGCACCTAGATGTTGGAACATCTGTATATGCCCTTATAAATTTCCTAGTGGGTATATTATTTATTTATATTAATTTTGTATGGAAAATAATACATTATCCACATAGAAAAGTGAAATCTTCCAAATTGAGAATGTAATATTTATACCTGTATATTCATGTCATTACCACATTATGTCATAATCCTGAGAAACTTTTCATAGTTTTTTATAATGTATGCTTTACTTTTTTTTGTTGAAATTTTTCTTATTTCTTATTTATTTTATATCCGTTGGTAATAAGTTGTAAAACTTTGGGACCAAATAATCTATAAATTTTAGGTTTATAGCCCTTCGATTATTTGGTATAATTATTTGCCTATTTTCATTAGCTCTAGTCAGATACTGATGGCTGACATAGTTTTGGAGTTTTTCTGTTTTATGAATGTATGAGCAAACTGACTGTATATATAGTGTGTTTATATTACAAATGTCCTCATTAAAGAGCATGCTCGTGGGGTATAATTTATTTCTATTGTAAATTATTTTTACAATTGTATTTTGTATAACAGTCAGTGGTTGTAGTTTCTTTTTATATGTCCCGCCCCATGCAATTAATCCATATCTTATAAGAGATTCTACTAAGGATTTGTACACTAGTATGAGTAATTTAATATTTAAGAATTCTTTTAATATGTAGAATTTATGAATCAGTTTTCGTATTTTTTTTGTTAAATAGTCAATATGTTCTGACCATTTTAGGTGTTTATCTATAATGATTCCTAAGTATTTTATATTCTCTACTTCTTTGATTTCGTCACTTTTCTTATTATCATTTATTGCTATACTATTATAGTCTGGTCTATTTACTTTTGTTAAAGAAAATGCAATATATTTGGTTTTTTTAACATTAAGGGATAGTTTGAAAGAGTCTAGCCAATTTTTTACTATTTTGCAGCCTTCTATGACTTTTTCTTTGGTTTCTTCCCAAGTATTACCCATGAAAATGAGTGCAGTGTCCCGCCGATTATTCACCACTGTCCTAGACCAAGTGATATAAAGCATAATAAGGGAAACACCAAGCTTTAACGAAGGTGCCGAAATACTAAGGATACCAATTGTACTAGAATACGCCGATGAATTCCTAATCGTTGCAGAAGAAGAGCAACACATTCTCAACTTCCTAGAAAACATGAAACCACATCTGGGCTGAAAATAAACTTCAAGAAAAATCTAATAATGGAACGAGACTCGTCAACAAAACAGAGTCGGACCAGCGGAGAAGAATACAAAATAGGTGACTACTCCCTAAGCACAATAAACAAACTGAAATACCTAGGAACATATCTGACAAACCAACTAAAAAGGAGAGAAACCGTAAAGCAGGGAATTAAAACGACATACAGAGTCACAAGGTCAATTATACCGTTCATCGAGAAAACAAACTATCATAGGCCCTGACCAAACGGCTATACATAGTCATCATGCTGCCAACGATATCACGTGGAGTTAATAACGCGTCAACAACAAAAGCCTACAGGTGAAGTTTGAGAATAACTGAAACGGATATCATCAGACATTTCTGCAAAACTTTGAAGGACTCTTAGGCAAGTTTTTAGATACAGGTAATAAGATTAACGTGAACTTCAAAAATATTTCAACTAATTCGACTGAATTGTTAAGTCTAGTTACTTATGGCTTAAATATAACAATCTCTGATTTTACAAGGATTTCACAACAATCTGCTAGTTGCATTGACAACATTCTAACCAATTTGGTGGAAGATAATTATGTAAAGGGTGTATTCGACCTCTGCCTGTCAGACCATCTCGGTCAATATACAACAGTAAAAAATTCTAAGACGAACGTTCCTCCCACAAAGTCTGTAGGAGAAGGATCACTAGGGACAGCATTAACAGATTGAGATCTGCTTTATTGGCGATAGACTGGAGTTTTGTTGCTACTCCAAATTTAAATATAAATTTCCTTGCTGTTTCTCTTGTCAATACTTACAAAAACTTACTTATTTTCCGATAACTAAATATGATCCTACCATCCCTAAACCTCCAGTCAACTGCTATAATCAATCATTACGTGATATGAGAGATACGTTGGTAGGTACAACTCTCGTAAAGAGTATAAACTTGCAATTGCAACTGCAAAAAGATCAGCATATGACCTGTTCATTTCATCATCCGAGAATAAAGTGAAAGATAGTTGGAGACTTGTTAATTTGGAAAGAAACATAAAGGTCGCATAAAATTACGTCCAAGAAAATAATTTAAAATATAAATTTTATAAAACTCTATAGTGTCTTCTCGTCTTTTAACTAATTTTTCTAGGAAATTGCAAACGATGTAATTCTATCACTACCTGATATAAATCTAAAGGCCACGGAGCCAATAAAAAACATTGCTCCACCGTCATCATCATTTTTCTTCAGGCCATCACTATCGAAGAAGTCTTAGAAGCGATAGGATTTTTTACAAATTCTCAGTCTGTTGACCTTTATGAGCTAAATAGTACAATTATAAAAGAAACTGCAGACATAATTGCAATACTGATAAATGCATGTTTTATCTCAGGCGAATATCCCGACGCTTTTAAAATTTTAAAAATTATATCTCTCTTTAAGAAAGGAGATCCAAATTCTATAGACATCTTCCGTCCCATTTCTATTATTCCTATTTTTCCGCAAGTCATGGAAAAAATTTTAAAAACCAGGTTAATCAAATACCTGGATGACAACTGCCTTCTGTGTTCCCATCAATTTGGATTTCGTAAAAATTGCTCAACCACACAAGTTATCTTACATAATCGACGGCCTTAAAGAGGGAAATCACACAATGATTACAATGTATGACCTTACCAAGGCCTTCGACTGTGTCGCTCACGACATTCTGCTGGAAAAAATGTCATACTATGGTTTTAGAGATGTTCCACTATTACTTTTCAGTTCTTACTTAAACAATAGAAAACAACGCGTTGCAGTTAATAATACCACATCTGAATTAAATTTTGTTACGAGTGGTGTGCCTCAAGGGTCCGTCCTTGGACCCATATTATTTATAATATATATTATATATATGGACCCATATTATTTATAATATATATTATATATATTATATATATTATTATTTGCGTCCCAAAAAGTATGTTCTCTTTGCTGACGACACCACCTTGTTAAGTTCTGAAAAAAAATTATTAAATCTAACTAAACTTGCAAAAGAAATGGAAGAAAAAGCTGAGAATTGGTTCACAGCAAATAAACTTAAATTAAACAGAGAAAAAACACAGAATCTCATTTTTTCCTCAAATGTTAATATCACTGAAGGTAGTAGTGTAAATTTACTAGGGGGTCACTTTGGATGACAAGCTAAACTGGTGTGCTCATGTAGATCAGTTGGGCAAGAAGCTGTCCAGTATTATCTTTTTACTCCGTCGAATGAAAAATATTCTAAGTCCGAAATTCTTAAAACTACTTATTTTTCCTTATTCCACAGTCATATCTGCTATGTAACTCAACTCATGCCCAAAAATTTTTTGTACTACAAAAAAAAGCCATTCGCATTATAGCAGGTGCAGGAATGACTGAACATTGCCAACCTTTATTTATTAGCTGCTTAGAGAGGAGACAACGCCAATCACAAAGTTTCATCGGTAAAGCTAAAGCTGAAGTGGGGCGAACAGCAATGTGGCTGGTATAGGGCATTTGCACGTGACGTCACAGCTAACCTCAAGTAGTGCTGTAGGTGGCACCATCTATTAAAAAGCACTGTACTAAAAATATTGACTGGAAAAGAGCAGTTTTTAGCCAAACGGCTGGCGTTATTAAACTGAAAAAAATATATTCTTCTAAGTAAATGAATACTATACACTTCTATTGAAGAAAGTTTTTAGCTAAAATTTGTTTATTACGAAGATTTCTCTTCACATTGGCTCATTGTCGCCTCTGATTTGATTCCCTTGCTCCGTCTTAAATGTAAAATAAAATATTTTATTTTAAGAAACTGTTTTTATTCAATGGCTGATTTTTTAAATGTATAAATTATTAACCTTTTCATAGTATGGTATGTATATTTATGTGAAATGCATTTAAGTATCTGTATTTGTATTTGCATTTCTGTTTGTGTTTATATGTATAATATTTTTATTTTGTAGTATTTTAATCTGTATTTGACTGATATTTTTAATTTTTATGAAATTTTTATATTTATCTTTATCTGATATGTATGTAATGTAGTTAAATAAAATGAGTATGACTATTCGCAAAAACAGCAAGAAGAACACAGCGACATAAAACATCAACACTGCTAGGAGGGAAAATAATTACAAAAAGTCTAGAAATGTTCGCAATAAAGTACTGGAGACACTTCCAAACAAGGTACCCAACACGCCTACTGAAGAAATCGCTAGTATTGAACAGCAACAAACTGAAAATGGGGAGACCATGTTACTAAGAAAGAAAAATGAGGGAAAAAATGAATATCATAAAGAAATCACAACGATATATACTCTAACAGAATCAGAAGACTGAGAAGATTTGTAGAAACAGAAACACAAAAAGAGGAGCACAAACAGTCCATACACATTCCTATAGCATGCGTTATGTGACTCTCGCTGCTGACAACAAAGCATGACCCAAATCCAACCCAGCGTGGATGTAGCCGGCCGGTATATTCTTGGGAATGGCAGCAATGTCTACCGCATGATGATAAATTAATCAATCAAGCATTCAATAAATCTCTGGAGTAAGAAAATACTGAAAATATTACACAATTCCTGAATTTTAAAGAGGACCAATTATCAAAGGTCATGAAACCTCGAGAATTGACCAACAGTCTGGAATTAATTTGTTATTGAATTCGGTGTGTTTATTTATTTAGTTGCTGTTGAAATGTTCCTCGGGACGAGTTGACGGTAGGATGAGTTTTGTAGGTATAGTGTCCTTCAGGTGTCCTAAGCACTCAAAAAATGTCGGCACTTTTGACCATCAAACACGCCGCACCGCACCTCCAAACACGCCGACATTTTTTACACGCTTAAGTGTGTAGTCAACTTTAGGATATTTGCGGGGATCAATCTTCGTATCACTACATAAGAAGGGGCAAGGCAACGCCAAGCCTTTTGAGCTCGGTCGTGGAAATACGAACATGCGCCCTTCAGTGGCATGTCTAGAATTCAGTTGAAAAGGGAGGTTGAGGAAAAAAGTATCTCAAATAAATCACGCTAGATAATTCAACACAAAAATTCAACATTTTTCAGTTCATGCCTGGGCCGGATTAAGGAGTGGAGCGCCTTTGGGCAAATGCAGTATTTACGTGCTCTTATTTACAGGCATGGTTATAGAATTGCAAAATGCGCCGCAGGCTAAATTTTCGAATTTTTCAAGGTTAAATAAAAAGCCTTATCCTCAAATAAAAAGTTAGAAATTTGACATAAAATTATATTGTCTTCGAAAAGTAGGTTTCGTGGGCGCAAGATATAAAGATATAAAATACCAATAAAAAGTGCTTTATTATAAAAAAATTGCAGTATTTATATTTTCCCCTAAAGTAAAATTAAATATAAACATTAAATATCAAAATATTGTATTGAAAAACATATCCTTTTCGTGACTTCTTGCTTGTGAACTTCGCTATAATATAATCTTATATATAAGTTTGTAAAATGTTTCTACAGAACAGAGGTAATAAATGCGACAATTCTATCAAAATAAAATAATCAAATAACAGGTAAATAATTTCCCTGTACATTTCATTTTCCAGCAGATCAATGGTAAACGATAAACGTCGCCCGTCGATCGTTGGGAGATAAAATTAGTTAGTTTTGAATTGCTGGACCGCCCCCTCGCGCATTGGGGCCTCTAGGCAATTGCCTAATTTTTCTATTGGATAATCCGGCCCTGGTTTATGATATATTGTAACTAAACTTTTATATATATTTTTAATTTTAAATTTCAAAACTCGCGGCGCCTTACGGCGCACAGTGGTCCCAAATTGAGTTTTTTGGTTCAAAATCTTGTCGGAAATGAACAATTTTTTTTTTAAATCATAGCTTACCAAAATTCCAACAAATCTCCGGAGCCCGAATTTTGACAAAAAAATTTCCTTTTTCATTATATTAAGTTGAAGGCTAAAAAAACTTTCTTTGTCCTTTAACTTAATATAATAAAAAAATAATTTTTTTTTCGAAATTTGGGCTCCGAGGATTTGTTGGAATTTCGGTAAGCTTTAATCTAAAAAAAAAAAATTGTCAATTTCCGACAAGATTTGCACTTTCTAGCCATTTTTTCTTTTGGCCTTTAACTTAATATGATAAAAAGGGAATTTTTTTTTCAAAATTCGGATTCCGAGGACTTGGAATTTCGGAAAGCTTTAATTAAAAAAAAAATTGTTCATTTCCGACAAGAGTTGAGCTCTCTAGCCATTTTTGAGCCAAAAAACTTAATTTGGGACCACTGTGCGGCGCCTTTAGTTTCGTGGTGCCGTCGTACGCCGCACGACTTGCCCTTATGGACGGCGCGGTCCTGAGAAGGGGACGACAGCTATCTGCTACAACTACAGATTATTGTCATTAATATCACGCATCAGTAAAATAATACTGTATATTCTTCAATTCAGACTTCAGAATTATCTGTCTTAGCAAATAATTCCCGGCAAGCAAATATTGAATTTAGGACAACTTATCGAAACACAAAAGAAGATTATGTGCCTATGTACCTTTGGTTAATAAGGCTTTTGACAACGTGGAATTAGACAAGCAGTGGGGTGTATTATTAGATATAACACCCAGATACCAGACTTTTATTATTGGCCGACTGTGTAAAGAAAACTCTGCTTTGATCAATTCGACGACACAAACTAATTGTTAATATAATACAAAATGAGTATGAAGTTGTGCTAAGAGCATTGGCGAATGTTCCTATCGCACGAATTTTACAATGGCCCGTTCCCCATGTGCATTGCATATTATTTTTCCCACGTTTCAAAACTTATAATTATTACAATCGATGTTTAAAATGTATTAGTAGTGGCCAAAAACACCGTGTCTGTAAGGCCCGTTAGCAGAAAAAAAAATGTATTAAAAATCTCAAAATAAAATACAGATATGTCATCGATTATTGCAGCAAAATAAAAACAGTATTGTAATTCACAGAGTAGCAAGTACAAGATTCATTCCACACCGGGTGTTGTAAAATCTATTCTCCAAACCAAGTTGGGGTTTGGATTTTTCGAATTTTCTACGCGAATGTAGAAAAATTTAATTTCCATGCTGAGTTCGGAGAGTATATTTTCAGCAAAACTTTATTTTCCTTTATTTGAATGAAATAAAAGTCAATTTTCCAAACAGTCGTAGAAAAATAAGTATTTTTAAAATCAACACCTATATTAAGCAAGACGCTCAAGCATTCACTGGTGAGTAGACACTATGGCACGAAAGTAATTATTAATAAATTTGCATGAAAAAATGTAATGAACTTATAATGACCATTTACAAGATTCAAGTAAATTTAGAAGAAATGCCATTAAAGTAATAAATGTTAGTTACATAAAATTACCACAGATGATAGTCGCAAGGTACTTCATGACATCAGATAAGAAGTACCTACCTTTATTTGTTTAATGATCACATAATTTATAGGGTACCAGCATACTTAAATTTTATTACTGTGTCAGTATTGGATAGATATTTTTAAGGAGGAACTTTGCTAGTATATAAATTTTACAACTGATTCTTAAAAAGCTATGTTTTCTACGGATAACTTGTTATTCAATAAAATATAATTTTGCATTAATATTACCTACTATCTACAAATTGTCGAGCAAAAATTATTTCTATAAAAATGAAAGGGCAAAGCGCTATTGAATTATTTATAATTTAATAATCTTTTATTATTATTGTTATTATTATTAATAACACCACGTTTTTAAGCGTACATTTAAAGGCACGACACATCAAATTATCGATTAACTAGATATTATTTACGGAGGCAACTGAAGTAAATTAATTTAAATTATTGCAGTAACTGTTTAAAACCGTGATTGATTTAAAAAACAGTCGTATACGTTTTTGTTTTTCTTTTTCTCCCTTTTATTACATTAATAAGGAATTTTTTTAAAAAACAATTTGTCAAAATTAGTATTTATTAAATAAAACTTTATCTAATACAAAATTCGATTTAGTATCATCTAATTATTGCTACATTTTCATGTGACAAGTATTTAAATTGATATCTCCGATCATCCACGAACACAATAAGCTATACTCTAAGAGCTGGCATTAATTTGGTAAAGTAGTGAGTTCCCGTGTTCCGTTCGGTAGTCTAAAAGCATAAGCAAAGTAAACACTTTTTTTTATTAGGCCCTTAGCCCGATGGGCAGAGGTTCATGGGGTAAGCAGAGGCCGCAGAGGGCAAATTTTTTTAACGAATTCCCAATCGAAATGCTCGGTAGCACTTACTATACGTATTTGACACTGCCGACCAGTGACGCACGAGCGTGTAGTTGAAAAACAAATCCAAAAAATTAACGAACACCTTGACCAAACTTGGTGGAAATAGTTCATCCAGTCCTTCTTTTCAAAAACAACATACACGGCAGACAATTCTATGCAGCCAATTCACATGAAACATTCGTCAAAATTTACAAAAATGGCCCGTTTGGGGGTCCGCAAATTTTCGGTTGATTTGGTTACTAATCTACAAAGAGGTTTTGAAATTTTTTTCGGTTTTTAATTTTTTTTTTTTTGTATTTTTTATGGTTTATTTTTTTTAGATTAGTTTTTAATTTGTATTTCATGATTTTTGCTAATTACTTAGCTGCATTTGAAAATATTAACATAATAAAAATAGCTTATAACCGTCTCCAAGAGCTCCCTTAAATAATGATTATAACCGCATCGAAATCGTTTGAGTAGTTTTTGAGTTTATTGAGTTCAAATATAAAAATCTACGAGAGGTAGTTAAAGAAACAGAAAAGAAAAGAAAAGAAAAGAAAAGAGAAAAAGATAGAAAAGAACAAGAGATTTAATAAAGAAATTTATTACTCGGGGAGCCCTCCCTAGCTGTACGTGCACCCCCCCGCCCGATCCTTGGGGGACAATGTTTTTCATAAAGATTAATACCTAAGGAACAATTTAAGACATGTCCTAAAAAAAAAAAACTGGCTGTACTTTCAAAATGGCGGCCAAAAACTAAAAAAGATGCACAAAAACTTTTTTAACAAAAAACATTGTGCATAACATTTTCTACAATTTTGTACCTATACAATATTTTGATAAGAGTTACCATTTTCCAGATAAATGAGTCCAAAATTAAGAAAACATGGAAATTCATATTTCGGTAAATCACTTAGAAGAAATAACTGTGACAATTATTGTAAAGCGTATAATATAACTTTATATTATTAATATAAAAATAAAATAAAATAAACTGAAAAAAATTAATAATAATAATAATATTATAATTTGCAGATATTTATCTCGAAAACAGTGACAGTGGTATCTGGAAAACGGTAACTCCTATCCAAATATTGTATAGAAACAAAATTGTAGAAAATTTTATGCACTTTATTTTTTGTGCAGAAAGTTTTTCTCCATCTTCTTTAGTTTTTGTGTTAAGTGACAAAAACAATATTTGCAGTTTTTTTTAAACGGACGCCATTTTGAAAGTACAGCCAGTTTTTTTTCTTTAGGACATATCTTAAATTGTTCCTTAGGCTTTAATCTTTATGAAAAACATTGTCCCCAAGGATCGGGGGGGGGTGCACGGACAGTTAGGGTGGGCTTCCGTAGTGTTACGTTTTATATTGAATTTTATATTTTATTTTAAGAGATGAATCATTTATCTGGAAAATGGTAACTCCTATACAAATATTGTATAGGAACAAAATTGTAGGAAATTTTATGCACTTTGTTTTTTGTGCAGAAAGTTTTTCTCAATCTTTTTTAGTTTTTGTGTTAAATAACAAAAACAATATTTGCAAATTTTCTTTTTTAAACGGACGCCATTTTGAAAGTTCAGCCAATTATTTTTTTAGGACATGTCTTAAATTGTTCCTTAGGCTTTAATCTTTATGAAAAACAGTGTCCTAAAGGATCGGGGTGGGGGGGGGGGGGGGGTGCACGGGCACTCGGGGTGGGCTCCCGTAGTATATATTTTTCATTGAATTATCATCTTTACTCACTGTGCCATGTGAGTCGATTTTGATTACTTTGACCCTCTATATCTTTGAAACCTTTCTTATGCTCAACTCCAATTTTTTTTACGATTAATGTCTCATGATAAGGTACAAATCAATAAAAAATTTGCGGACTCCAAACGGGCTTAAAAAACCTTGTTTTTGGGGTCACTCTTTGAGTGTCCAAATTCAAAGTGACCAAAAATAGGTTAAATAACAGTATATATTAATGAAAGACATTTTTTTCTATTTCAAATCACCCGCTAAGGTGACAAAATCCTTTTTTGAGAAATTACGTTCAGAAATAAAGTCCCAAGGCTTGAAATGCAACAATTTTGATTTAATTTTGTTACAAAAATTGTTTTCCATCAATATACAGGGTGTTTGGTAAGGCGATGCGGATCTGGAACAAGGAGATAGAGGGGGTCATTTGGCATCTACATGACCAAACATACCTATATGAAAAATGCTACGGTTTTTTATATTGCCGATTTTGTACTTTTTTAAAAATCTCCGTATTTCATAATTTATTTAAGTATTACGTACTAAATTTAGCTTTTGATATTCTGAAATATTTTTTTCTTTGTCCGAAAAACCTAAAGTTCCAACAAAATAAAAAAAAAATAAAAGTTTCTGCCGCCCATAAAAAAAATGATATTTATTAGAAGAAAATTGTAATGGTAATTAAAAATGTTGATTTTCGAAGTCTTACAAATTTTTTTTAAAAAGTCATCTAGATATTAAAATTACTTTTAAAACATTTTCTATTGTATCCTCTTTAAGTGGCAATATTATCATACATACCAAGTTTTACCGGTCACTAAGAATAGACAAAAGATTATCAATCGGCAATATTTTTCATTTAATCAAAAATTAAATATTCGCGTCCTTTCAACAAAAACAAAGCTATCCTTTCACAAAACTTTACTTAAAGCAAAAATTTTTAATTGAGAACAAATTTATTATTTTTGGTGTTCAAAATGAGTCCCATTATTTCTAATGCATTTCCTCGCCGGTCTTCTAATTTCAACAGTAGTTGTCCTTCTCATTTCTCGTCGCAGTTATAGAGCTGCTCGCTCTATTTTGTAACTAGTTGAACACGGCTTTGTATTTCCTCATTGTACACAAGTTCCTTCATCATATCCCATACGTAATAGTCCAGTGGCGTTAAATCTGAGGATCTTGCAGGCCACAGAATAGGTCCACTACGCCCAATCCACTGATCGGAACATGTTCGATCTAAGAATTGGCGAACTGTCAAGCGGTAGTGAGCTGTACATCCATCGTTTTGGAAAATGATACGGTGGCGAAGGTTAATTGGTAGATTTTCCAGGAGCGGAGGAATATTATTCTGCAAGGTCTCCGTTCAGGTTATCTGGTAGGTAATGAGGCACAATGACATGTCCAGCAATTACACCCATCCAAACATTGACACTAAACTTATTTTGAAAGGAAGTTTGTTTCTTCATTTGCGGGTTGTCGCCCTTGTCCGCCCAATAATGGAGATTGTGAAAATTGGTTATACCTTCACGGGAGAATTTTGATTCATCCGTCCATAGACGGATAGAATTTAAGTAGAATTTAAGTAATGGGGGTCCTCAATATCAGTATTCAATAAAAAGCGACAAAATGCCTCTTCGAGACCCTATACTGACGTATAATGGTAAGGATGTTTCTTTTCTGTATTCATTACTGTCTTCCAAAATGACAATCCAAGTTGCTGTGACACTTTTCTAACGCTTGTTGTGGGATCTGCAGAAAATGCGGCTAGAATATTTTCGTCATCTTCGAGGTGATGGCGTGTAGGTTCTGCAGCAGGCTCATGTTGATGTAAATTACCTGTTTCCACTATTCGGCGATAAGTGTTGCTGAATACACGTGAATCTGTTGTCTTTCCATGTGGATGAAATTGTTCATGATACAATCTTGCAGCAAGGTAAGCATTCCCATCTGCTTTGTCACAGTAAAAGAGTGTGTCAGCATACTCTTGGTCACTAAAAGTAGCCATTGAAATTAATTTTACTCAATATGTCAGAAACCTAAAACAACTTATCAATACAAAACGACACGACACTTAGGATAGTTATAAATTTCGTTATAAACACAAGAAATATGAAAGTGTGCGAGTTGAGAGCTGTCAATGATACTACTAATAAACAAGTGACTGGTTCTGACTGTTTTTTTTTAATTTTACGAATATCGCATCTTGGGTTATTAGTGAGGTACAGTAAAAGAAAATATACAATGATATATCTAATTACAATAGACCATGATGTAAAGATACTAAATTTTTGAAATAACATTGATATCTGACAGAAATGATACTAAGTTCTTTACTTCACATCTATTATCTAAAATTGTGATTAGATCTGCCGGGATTTGTCTGTTAGACCTTTGTAAGTGATGTTGGGGGCACTCTACTAATATATGTCTCACTCTTAGTTTTTTCTGGCACATTTCGCACTTAGGTTCCTCACTTTTCTTAAGAAGATATTCATGGGTGAGTCTGGTGTGACCTATTCGTAGGCGGGTCAGGAGTACTTGGTTTCTTCTTCCGTTCGGGACTAGGGACCATGGTTTAACTGAAACTTTGATTTCGTTTAGTTTAGTTCTTCTCTGTTGCCATTCATTTTGCCGTTGTTTTTGTACAAGTTCCTTTACGTGCCACTTTACATCTGAATGTAAAGATGTGGTAACCATTATGGAATTTAAACTTGAAATAGCGTCTCGTGCAGATTTGTCGGCTTGCTCGTTACCTAGTATCCCGATGTGAGAAGGTACCCACATAAATATAACTGATTTATTGTTCTCTTGTGCAAGGTGCAGTTCTTCTTTAATTAAGTTTAATATGGGGTATTGGGATACTGTTGATTAATTCCTCGAATAGCACTCAGAGAGTCCGTTATTAATGGAATTCTGCGATCGTTGTGGTTGTTAATATATTTCAAAGCTTGTAGTAGGGCATACATTTCGATTGTGAATGTGCTACTGTTTGCTGGCAACTTAAATTGATGTGTTGTGTTGGTGGTTATAAATGACGCGCCGGCTCCTTTCGTTTTGGAAACATCTGTGTAAATTTTGCTGTATCCTGGGTACTTGTCGATTATTTCAAAGAAATGTTTTCTGATAACGTCGTGATTGGTGTCCTGTTTATTATATCTTGTTAGCTGAGTGTCATATGTGGGTAAGGTAATTGTCCATGGAGGGTGGGTTTTGATATTCAAGGGATAGGTATTGGGGATAGTTACATTCAAGTTAGCCAGGTATCTGTTTATTCGTTAATAGAACTGGGGTTCTGTTCTTTTCCTGTTTTGATAGATGGTTCCAAAGCGGTTTGCGAACGTGTTTTTGTGTGTGGGGTTTTCACTGTTGGCTGACATAGTTGCTGCATATGATAGACTGAGGTACTGTTTTCTCATCGTAAGGGAGGTGTTACGAATTTTTAGGACATAAATTCGACCAACACGAAAATTTGATATACATGTTTTAGGCACACACTTTTAGTCTCACCCAGTATATCATAAATTCGTGCTCGATGCATAAGTGGTAAATGCAGGTTGCACGAGTTAATAGCTATTTATAGTTTTTATTAATTATAAATGTCTAGCCGTCGTTTTTGCCGAGAAATCGTTTTTATGGGGAATAAAAAAGGGATTTATCGATGCGGTAGCCATCGCCGAGTCGAGGTAGGAACATTTCATTCTATAGTGAGAATTGGAAGAACAGACACTATTTGGATAATTAAAAATTAAATAAAGTTACGTTTGAAACGGCTTGATCCAGGGTAGTCTGAAGAAGGGCGATATTTATAAGGAGTATAGGTGGTACATAGGTGGATAATATCGTCCGTAAACAATTTTATTGGATTCTTTTCTTCGGGGAAAGTGCTGAAATTATAAAACGTCTTCTTGGTGCATCGGGCGTAAGGCACGGGAGGCGTTTTTTTATTTGGCCGGGTGTGTTGTATATTTCTAAGGTGTTCAGGAGGGCCTCAGAGAAGGAGTGTAGAACTCGTCGTATGAGAGGAAAACCCGTGGGCTGTACAGGAAAATAAGACGGGGAGAATTTCGTCGCAGTCGCTAGCTCAGTCCCAGGTTCTTTCTTAAATCGCAACCCCTTTCTTCTACAGGATAAGTACCACATAGTGGAGGTTTTTATTAAAATTAATTTTACGGCAACTAAAGTATTCCAAACCTATACGGTACGTTTTTGTGTTTGCTTTAATAGGCCTACGAAGTAGCATTAGTATAATTATTTTGTAACAGCACCTAGGCAAAGTTAATAGTTAAGTATCCATCTGAGGATAAAGGTATTTAAGTAAGTATTTAAGTATTATGTTTTTTTATGTTTTAAAATATTTTGAGGGCGTTCACCTTTATCCCGGATTACCCACTCGAGGGTCAGGGGAACTACCAGCCCCCCCTATTTTTTGTTTAGAATATTAGTTGAAAACTATTTGTTAGGTAATTTTTGTTTGTTTGTTGTTTGAACTATTCGTTTAATTAGTGTAATCGTAATATTTGGCTCTTACTATATATTTGTTTATGTCTACAATAAACAGAAGGTGTATTTTTAATTTGGTTGTTGACTTATTTAAACCTAGTTAGTACTGTAGTGTCGTTTTGCCAGATCTAAGTTTAGTAATTTTATTCAGTATCACGGGTATGTAATTATAGGAAAATTACTTGGCGCCCTGACAGTCGTTTTTTTTATGACGTAATAAGTAAGAACATAATACCCACCCCGACTCCACTGAGTCTAGTAGTAATGTTACCAGCGCCAAAACGCACGTAACAATAAATTTGACGCCCTGACGTGGGACTAGTACAAAAAAAAAGTTATGTATAAGAAAAAAAATACCACATTTTTTTAATTTTTTAGATAAGTAGTGTATATATTTAAAATTGTTTTTTAAGTAAGTAAATTGTTCTGAAATCACAACCAGATTAAAATTACCACCGAAAATATTCGTTGAAAATAATTTACTTTATTAGATACTTTATAAAACACGTTATAGGTGAAATCTTTAAAATATTTTGTGTTGTTTAGATTTTTTTTGTCGTGATATACTGATAAGTATTTGTTAGAGCAGGTATTTTTTTTTTTGTGTGTGCCATTTATATTATTTGGTAGACCTATTAATTACACAGAATTTAACAAAAAGTGTTTCCCAGATTCAGTACGATTTTATAGTTTAATTACATTTTTTCGTAACTTCCACACTATTTGGTACTTATTAAGGAATTTATACTTGATAACGCGCCTATTAATTTATTAATCTTTTACGTTCTTTTAAATTCGTAGGATTGGTACGGACGGTAAATAACTGAATTTTTTTCTGATCATTTTTTTTCTGATGCGTTTTCGCCAGGTTATTGTCAAGTTTTATTTTACTTTTTATAATGGACAGTAATAGATTGAGTAGAGAGGAATTACTTTATGAACTAGAAGTCAGGGGTTACTCTAATTTGCAATCATTAACAGTGGCGGCGATGCGAAAAAAATTACGAGAGGAATTGCAAAATGAAAATTTCGGGGAAGTCACTACTAATGAAAATTTTCAGCCAGATATTGCTTTCGAAATTAATATATGTAATACAAAAATAGTTGAACTAGAGGCATATATCAATAGCAAAGTAGTAAAACCGAATACTAATGAAAGCCGATATATAGAAACAAAATTACATTTATACAGTAGGTTAACCAGATTAAAACCAGGGGAAAATGAAGCAGCTAGGGAATTACGTAATTCGATACAAAATTTATTTGATCAGTTAGGGGAAATAGAACAACGCTTAGATGATAAAATATTAGCTTCAGAGGTGACAAATGGTACGACCTTGCCAGTTGTGTCAGACGTGAGTGCCTTTACGTCCTTACATACGACTTCGGTTCAAGTCCATAATAAACTTTTTGTACCGATTTATAAATGGAATATTCATTTTAGCGGGGATTCAAATGATAAGGAGGCTCTGAGTGTTAATGCTTTCATTGAACGAGTTGAAGAGTATCGCGAGGCTCGGGGTGTATCTGAAGATGACCTTGTAAAATCTTTATGCGAATTGCTTAGGGGTAGCGCTCGGTTATGGTATAGTTCTATTAAATCCAAGATCGAAACTTGGCCTCAATTTATTAAACTGTTGAAGGAAGAATTTTTAGATGCGGATTATGACTATGAACTTCAAAATGCTATTCGGGAACATTATCAGCGTCGTGATGGTACCGAACGGGTAGGCTCTTACTTTGCATGCATGTCAACCCTCTTTAACAGATTGAGAACTCCTCCGTCCGAAGTCGAAAAATTGTGTATATTACGTAGAACTATTGATCCATATTACATTCACCGTCTTGGTCTTGAAGAGATTAATAGTGTGGACGATTTGTTAGCCGCTTGTAAAAAGTTAGAGATGTCTCGCAACTTAGCTAACCAATCAAATAGGTTACCTAATACCTATACTGGAACCTGATTTGGCCTCTCCAAGTTTTTCCAGAGAACGCTCGTCAACTTCAAATAATCATCTACGTTATCATCGTAGTATACATGCTGTAAATAGTATTATTTGTTGGAATTGTAAAGAATCGGGACACAGTTTTACGGATTGTCAAAAACCTCGGGAAGGTAAATTTTGTTTTCGATGTGGTAAAGAAAATTTCACCAAATATACTTGTCCTTGTTTTCGGGGAAACGCGCAAAGTGGTCGTCAGCACACCGGTCGACGGTCCACTCCGGAAAGCCGGTGAATGAATCGTGGCAAGCATGGCTTGATTTTGTAGCTGTTCAATATAGAATTAATAAAATTAATGCTTTATTTTCGTCTCATAAACAGGATCCTAGGCCTTACCTAAAAGTTACCATTTTCGATATAAATCTTTTCGGTTTACTTGATTCTGGCGCGTCTCAAACTATTATTGGTAAGCCTGGTTGGGAAAAATTACAACGTTTAGAGATTCGGTTAGAAAAAAATAATTCTTTAGTTAAAGTAGCAAATGGGGGAAAATGTGATGTTTTAGGATTAGTTAGTGTACCTATTAAATTAGAAGGTAGGATTAAAGTTATTAAAGCTTTAGTTGTTTTAGATGTTGGGGAAGATATAATTTTAGGTATTGATTTTTGGAAAGATATGAACATTATTTCGGACTTTTCTAATAATTCGTGGCATTTTGGCAAGTCAAGAAAAAATGAGTTAGATTTATCAACTTGTAATAAAATAATTAGTTTGCATACTGTTACGGTTGAGGAACGTTCTCAACTTGATCAACTAGTTTCTAATTTTTTCGATAGAATGGGTATGGAATTAGGTTGCGCAAAAGGCGTGGCACATGTCATTGATACAGGGGACGGCCGTCCAATTAAGCAAAGATATTATCCAGTTTCGCCATATATTCAGGAAAAAATTAATAAGGAGGTAGATAACTTATTACAGTTAGGTGTTATTGAGCCTTCGAAGTCGGCTTGGTCTGGCCCTATTGTTATGGTGAAAAAGCCTAATAATGAATATAGATTTTGTATCGATTTTCGTAAAGTAAATCAAGTCACGAGGAAAGATGCATACCCTCTTCCTTATATAAATAGTGTTTTAGATAGGTTAAGGGACGCAAGAGTTTTAAGCTCAATAGATCTAAAAAGCGCATATCATCAAATTTTATTAGACCCATCTAGTAAAGATAAAACTGCTTTCACGGTTCCAAACCGGGGTCTCTTTCATTTCAATCGTATGCCTTTTGGTTTACATAATGCTCCAGCAACTTTACAACGTTTTGTTGATACGGTGTTGGGTGCTGAGTTGGAAGGTTCCGTATTCGTCTATATGGATGATATTGTAATCACTACTAAAGATTTTGCTACACATTTAGATGTTCTTCGAAAAGTTTTCGATAGGTTGTTGTCCGCCGGGCTAACGGTAAATAAAGAAAAATGTGAGTTTGTCAAATCTGAACTAAAATTTCTGGGTTACGTAGTGGATGCGCATGGACTTCGTACCGATCCTTCTAAGGTAGACAGTATGCTTAACTATCCAACTCCAAAATGTGCTAAAGATGTCAGACGCTTTATCGGTCTTGTATCTTGGTACAGACGTTTCGTACCAAATTTTGCGGCTTTAGTATCGCCTTTAAGCAAATTAACTAGGAAATACGAAAAATTCCACTGGGGTGCAGAACAGGAGTCAGATTTTCTTCAATTAAAGCAATGTTTAGTGTCATCTCCTATATTATCCTGTCCTGATTTCGCGAAACAGTTTGTGTTACAGTGTGATGCTTCACAAGTAGCGTTAGGATGTGTTCTCACACAATATTTTGAGGATGGGGAACACGTAATAGCCTACGCTAGTAGAGCACTAACAACGCAAGAAAAAAAGTACTCAGCTACGGAATTAGAATGTCTTTCAGTATTATGGGCCATAGAGAGATTTAGATGTTATATTGAAGGTGTGAAATTTAAGGTCATTACGGACCATTATTCTTTGCTGTGGTTGCACAAACTTCAAAATCCCTCTGGTCGTTTGGCTCATTGGTCGTTGAGAATGCAAAGTTATGACTTTGATATAGTTCATCGAAAAGGGAAATCCAATGTAGTTCCTGATGCGCTTTCTAGAGCAGTAAGTTCTATCGATGTTACTCCGGACCACTATGATCCATGGTATCGCGATCTTATAAGTAGAATCACATCAACTCCTCAGAAATATCCAGCATGGTGTATTCGAGCTGGTAAGGTCTATAAATTATTAGGGTCCCCTTCTTCGTCGAGAAGGGAGGATGATTGGAAGTTGGTGATCCCAAAACCTCTTCGTAAGGCTGTGTTCTTAGAAAATCATGATGCTCCACATTCAGGTCATCTGGGCTATTTTAAAACTAAGGCACGAATCGCTTCTCTATATTATTGGCCTAAAATGAATTCGGATGTAGCTCGATATATCCGACAATGTGATATGTGCAAGTCTCAAAAGCCAGAACAAAAATTACCTTATGGGGTTATGCATAAGAGAAATATTTCTCGTCCTTGGGAGTTAATCTGTACCGATCTCATGGGTCCTTTTCCTTTAAGCAGAAAACAGAATAGATATATTCTGGTGGTGGCCGATCTTTTCACCAAGTATGTCTTAATGTTTCCTATAAAGTCAGCTACGAGTCGGAGAATTGTAGATCATTTAGAAAAAGATGTGTTTATGATTTATGGCGTTCCAGAACGCATTATTTGTGACAATGGTCGCCAATATGTTAGTAAAAATTTTCATAAAATGGTTACTTCGTATGACTGTAAAATTATGTTCAATGCTTACTACCATGCTCAAGCGAACCCAACGGAAAGAGTAAATCGAGTAATTGAAACAATGATCCGTTCCTATGTTAATAATGATCATCGCACTTGGGACGAAAATTTACATAAATTTGGTTTTGCTCTTCGCACTGCAGTCCACGAAGTTAGGGGATTCAGTCCAACCTTTCTTAACTTTGGTCGAGAGGTATATCTATCGGGTAAGTTACATAATAAGTTTGGTCAGGTTAACGAAAATCAAGATATAGACTTTGAAAATCGAGAAAATTGGGCTTCTCACGTGAGAGAACTTAAAGAGATTCGGGATACGGTGAAGTCGCGTTTAGATAAAGCTTATGGCCAAAGTGCGAATCGGTATAATTTGCGGAGAAGAACACCGGTATCGCTAAGCACAGGTCAAGTCGTTTGGAAACGAAACTATACCCTATCCGACGCAGCTAATTATTTTTCTTCGAAATTAGCCCCAAAATATATAAAGTGCAAGGTCGCGGAAACGATATCACCAAACGTGTATAAGTTAACCGAATTTGAATCAGGACAGTCTTTGGGTAGCTGGCATGTTTAAGACATCAAAATTGATTAAAAAAAAAGCCTTTTTTTTATCGAAGTGAAGGGGGAGTGTTACGAATTTTTAGGACATAAATTCGACCAACACGAAAATTTGATATACATGTTTTAGGCACACACTTTTAGTCTCACCCAGTATATCATAAATTCGTGCTCGATGCATAAGTGGTAAATGCAGGTTGCACGAGTTAATAGCTATTTATAGTTTTTATTAATTGTAAATGTCTAGCCGTCGTTTTTGCCGAGAAATCGTTTTTATGGGGAATAAAAAAGGGATTTATCGATGCGGTAGCCATCGCCGAGTCGAGGTAGGAACATTTTATTCTATAGTGAGAATTGGAAGAACAGACACCATTTGGATAATTAAAAATTAAATAAAGTTACGTTTGAAACGGCTTGATCCAGGGTAGTCTGAAGAAGGGCGATATTTATAAGGAGTATCGGTGATACATAGGTGGATAATATCGTCCGTAAACAATTTTATTGGATTCTTTTCTTCGGGGAAAGTGCTGAAATTATAAAACGTCTTCTTGGTGCATCGGGCGTAAGGCACGGGAGGCGTTTTTTTATTTGGTCGGGTGATAACAGAGAGGTACCTGTGTTGTATAATTCTAAGGTGTTCAGGAGGGCCTCAGAGAAGAAGTGTAGAACTCGTCGTATGGGAGGAAAACCCGTGGGCTGTACAGGAAAATAAGACGGGGAGAATTTCGTCGTAGTCGCTAGCTCAGTCCCAGGTTCTTTCTTAAATCGCAACCCTTTTCTTCTACAGGATAAGTACCACATAGTGGAGGTTTTTATTAAAATTAATTATACGGCAACTAAAGTATTCCAAACCTATAAGGTACGTTTTTGTGTTTGCTTTAATAGGCCTACGAAGTAGCATTAGTATAATTATTTTGTAACAGCTACCAAAGGCAAAGTTAATAGTTAAGTATCCATCTGAGGATAAAGGTATTTAAGTAAGTATTTAAGTATTATGTTTTTTTATGTTTTAAAAGATTTTGGGGGTGTTCACCTTTATCCCGGATTACCCACTCGAGGGTCAGGGGAACTACCAGCCCCCCCTATTTTTTGTTTGGAATATTAGTTGAAAACTATTTGTTAGGTAATTTTTGTTTGTTTGTTGTTTGAACTATTCGTTTAATTAGTGTAATCGTAATATTTGGCTCTTACTATATATTTGTTTATGTTTACAATAAACAGAAGGTGTATTTTTAATTTGGTTGTTGACTTATTTAAACCTAGTTAGTACTGTAGTGTCGTTTTGCCAGATCTAAGTTTAGTAATTTTATTCAGTATCGCGGGTATGTAATTATAGGAAAATTACTTGGCGCCCTGACAGTCGTTTTTTTATGACGTAATAAGTAAGAACATAATACCCACCCCGACTCCACCGAGTCTAGTCGGACATACCTAATGTTACCAGCGCCAAAACGCACGTAACAGAGGGTTCTCCAGATTCACAATACAGGGATTCAGAGATTCAGTTGGGCTTGTACAATATGCTCCAAGGGCAATTCTTATTCCTGCGTTGTGGATGGTGTCTATTGGTTTAAGTCAGTGGCGGCTGGTGAAATTTCAATATTTTTTTTCTCATCTGTGGCGCATGGGACCCATACGAAACTTGGGAAATAACATCTAGAGAAGCACTTCTCTAATGACCCCTAAAAAATTTTGAAAAAGCAGTTTGCGAAAAAATTTTTGAAAATTCGCTAGCCTCCCCTGGGTCTAGGGACCCCTGTTTACTTTTATTTTTTTTTGTCATATGCATTTGACTTTTCATAAAAATGCATCGACAGATTTTGGAGTTTGTGAAAATATTTTCATTACTAACTGAGATACAACGAATTGAAATATTGTAATTTGTTAAATTGTAAATTACAAAATTTCAGTTCATTGTATTTCAGTTAGTAATGAAAATATTTTCACAAACTCTAAAATCTGTCGATGCATTTTTATGAAAAGTCAAATGCATATGACAAAAAAAAATAAAAGTAAACAGGGGTCCCTAGACCCAGGGGAGGCTAGCAAATTTTCAAAAATTTTTTCGCAAACTGCTTTTTCAAAATTTTTTAGGGGTCATTAGAGAAGTGCTTCTCTAGATGTTATTTCCCAAATTTCGTATGGGTCCCATGCGCCACAGACGAGAAAAAAAATATTGAAATTTCACCAGCCGCCGCTGGTTTAAGTATAGAGTTTTTTGCAGTGCAGTAGGCTATGACGCCATAGTCAATTTTAGACCTTATGAGGGCGCGGTATATGTGGAGTAAGGTTGTGCTGTCTGCTCCCCAAGTGTAATTAGATAGGACCTTTAACAGATCTACAGCTATAGCTATAGAGCTATAAATTTCATTATAAACACAAGAAATACGAAAGTGTGCACGTTGAGAGCTGTCAATGATATTACTAATAAACAGATGACTGGTTCTGACTGCTTTTGAAACGATAGTTTTGTTTTTGTTGAAAGAACGAGCATATTTAATTTTTGATTAAATGAATAATTATTGCCTATTGATAGTCTTTTGTCTATTTTTAGTGACTGGTAAAACTTGATGGTATGTATGATTATGCCATTTAAAGAGGATACAATAGAGAAGCTTTAAAAGAAATTGTAATATCTAGATGACTTTTTAAAAAATTTTGTATGACTTCGAAAATCGACACTTTCAATTACCATTACAATTTTATTGTAATAAATGTCATTTTTCTTTTATAGGCGACAGAGACTTTTATTTATTTTCTTTTGTTGGAAGTTTATGTATTTCGGATAAAGAAAAAAATATTTCAGAATATCGAAAGTTAAATTTAGTACGTAATACTTAAGTAAATGATGAAATATGGAAATTTTCTAAAAAAGTACAAAATCAGCAATGTAAAAAAAACAGTAGCATTTTTCATGTAGGTATGGTTGATGATCCCATAATGTGATCCCTTCTACCTCCCTGTTCAGGATCGGCACAAACACCCTGTATATTATTAGACATATTAAAGAAACTATCTAATAGATTGGAGGAAGACATCCAAATGAACTATTTCCGCCAAGTTTGGTCAAGGACTCGGTAACTTATTTTTGGCCCTTTTTTGAACTTGGCGGGTCTGCGGTATTTTCCATTTATTTTTTCGCTGTGTCGAATACCTATAGTAAGTGCTACCGAGCATTTCGATCAGAAGTTCTTTAAAACAAAATTGCCCTCTGCGGCCTCTGCTCGTCGGGATTAAAAAAGTGTTTATTTTGCCTAAACTTTAAGGCTACTGAGCGGAAGACGAGAGCTCACTACCTTACCAAATTAATGCCAGCTCTTAGACAGCTCCTAATCATAATCTCTCATTCTCAAAAAGGATTTTTTTCCCTTAATGCAACGTAAAAAGCAGGTATTTTATTTCGAATTTTGACTTTTAGTTCTATCAATTAATAAACCTTTTCAACTGATCATGATGCTCTGTATGCCTTGGTCAGGCGAGAAAACGAGGGAAGCATCAACATGGTGGATGTCTGAAAATGTTTTGAAGCTTCTGGTTTATTATGATTTTCATTCAATTTCATGAAATGATCTTTCTCGAACCATCTCAAGGATATAGCCAGACGAGTCAAATTGCATGGTCTACAAGATTGTGAATTATAGTGTTCGACGTGTTAAAATATTCAACAATAAAACGCTTTAGATCTATGATATATTCATCAGAAAGCAAAAACCGCTCCAAAAATACATTTTGAAGGTCAGAACTGGAAATATTAGGGGTCTTATTAACAAACTGTACGAAATTGTTACATAATTCGTGAAATAAGATAAAGGGTGATTCATAAACTCTCTGACAAACTGTGGCAGATGAAAGGTTATGCGACTCAAAAAAAAATGTGTTATGAGTCGGGTTCGTCCTTCGTAAGAAGTTACAAGCTTTTAAGGATTTTACACAGTTTAATGAATAAAAATTTAACACGCAAAAAATCAAGTTTAAAAGTTTTAATTTTTTTTTAAATGTCCACGTTTGGCTTTGATGCAAGCCTCACATAGATGAACACAAATTTTTGCTTCACGGAATGTGATATTTGGATCAATTCTTATATTATTAATTTATGTATTTGTTATTCAAGTACATAACAAGTTAAAATCCAAATACTGTTTATCTCCTTTCTGGATATATTTCCTTGTAACAATTATCTCTACCGGACAAGAGAACACAATAACATACATTCTCTTTCCAAATAAATCCAGCACTATGTCTAGCTCAGTAACATCCAGCTTTCAGTTTGTTGAGAGGGAGTAATTTCAATACATTCTGCACTTGCTTTTATCTACTACCTCGATTTACTGGTGTACTAAGACCTCGGTCAGTGCCATAAGAGTGCCAATGTGGCAGTAGAGCTCCGTTCTGCCTGATGATACGGAATGAGTGGGAGTTGCCGAAAGTATGCGTGTTAGGACCTCAGGATGTACATTAAAATTGTAGGACTCTTCCATACTAAGACGTTTTATAACGCAGCCATCCACCAGTTCACTGCCTTGGCTTATACTGTCCGATCATCTACTAACCATGTGACAAACGGCGAACTTACTCAAATCCAAGGTCATCCCGATCTATGCCGTATGTACACGGTGTTTAGGGATACTTGTAGATCCTTTTTACTGGATACTTATAACTTAAATCCCGAGGTGAGTGATTTTATGTTCTCTTCTATGCGGTGGCTCGGATTTATATCTATTTTAAGTCCAATCGAGAGAGGTAAAAGTGAGACGCAGAGTAATAGAGAACTTAAAGAGTCTCTTTGGAAGATTCCTCTTATGTAGTCACCCACTCTGTAAATATTAGATTTTTTTTCTAAATCATATGAAAAATCTTGCTCTCCAGAGTGAGGGCATGTCTTCGATGCAACTACGTACATTAGGGTGGCTTTTTATGCTTTTCATCAACTGTTTTAGCAGTGCTTAGGAGATGGTGTCAAATGCCATAGTTCATCCAGGTAACAGAAATATGTTATTATGTGGAACTCTGATAGATGTATCGGTCTGTAAGGAATTTTAGCAACCTTTTATTCCTTTTTGTATCCATCTGTTCATATATATTTTACCAAACAGTGCTTATTGAGGTTAATATATGCTCATTGTAATCCGTCGATGCCAGGTTTTTTCAACGATTACAGGATAACGGTAGTCTTCGTCAGGTGTTAACTGTTGGTCACAATATGTTATTATTATTATTATTATTTTATTATTTTTTTTCGCGTGCGCGATGCTGGACAGTTCTCCCGTGCCTCCGACATTCTCACGGGAGAAGTACCAGCGAAGTATCTACAGCCACTCCCCGCATCCCATAGGGTTAGTGACTGCCCTAAGAAGACGAAGGGACCCCAGGATAACTGCCTTCTGCATTTGGCCTGCCAACCACTTGGCTGATTTTTGGCAGGCTGGTATGGCCTTTAATTCCGAAAGCAGCGTAGGCCTCATTCTACCAAGTACACCGATTATCAGGACGATCATCTTGACCGAGTAGTCTGGGTATAGCACTCGGAGCTCATACCGTATTTAGTCCGTTTTTCCCCCTCCTTCAAGATGATGTTTGTCTCGGCAGGTGCCGAGAACTCGATGACATACATCATCTTGGTTTGGCGGTCGAGGAGGACTATGTCAGGCTTGTTTGCCTGAATTTGCCTGACCGTCGGGAACGAGTAGTTCCAGTAGATTCGGCACTTCTCGTTCTCGATAATGGACTCGATCTCTCCGGGGACGTAGACCAAACACCAGTGCTGCCTGCACTGGTGTTTGGTCTACTCGGTATGAGTGCCGTAAGTAATAGTACAGCACTCGTAAAGCCGCGTTATGCCTATGGATGTAGGCCGAAGTCGCATAAATCGGACATGCAGATAGTAAGTGCATGAGCATGTCAGGGACCTCCATACCCATAACGCGATTGCGGTAGACCAAGGTGTTAATAACACCATCTTGGCAGGCCACAATGAATCCTTCGGTCTCCGACTTTAGCCCTGCTGACCGTAAGAAAGCGAAGGTCAGCTTTGTCGATAAGCCCAGTCTGTTGTCTCTATGTTGTTATAGAATACGCCGTCCAAGAGTTTATCGACGTACTGTCTGAGCAGATTTCTCCGCTCGGCAGCTTTAATTTGGGCTATCAGACGATTTGGCGCAAGCTCAGTTACTGATTCTAGTTCAGCACTTCGCCGGCCTCCTCGCCTAAAGTCGAATATGAGATCGAGATCATCTGCGGCCTTACGTGCTGACTTGCGCCAACTCCTGCAGTTTCATGATCTCTCACAAACCTCAGGAGTGGGTCCGAGCTCCTGAGAACGTTGCATGTCACACTCAGCGCCACTGTACCATGCGCACACTCCAGACTCAAGAGTCCCCCCCCCGTTGGCGTGGGAGGTACACTCGAGGAACGGACGACCTAGGATGGATGCTCCTGTGAACATGCATCATCTTGCGGGTATCCCTATCCAATTGGCGCAACGCATCTAGTGTCCACTTAACTACTCCGAAGGAGTAGAGCAGAATCGGAACGGCAAGCATATTAGTTGCAGACACCTTGTTCTTCCCCGAAAGTTCAGAAGACCAAATCTTTCGGAGCCGGTGTCTGTACTTGTCACGGAGAGTATCCTTAACTTGTTTCACTTCCTGGATGTGATGTTGTTCCACATCCAGGTACGTGTAGGTCTTTTCGACATCCATATGTCGTAGGATGCTTCCGTCTGCGAGCTGCGCAACTTCAAGGAATATCCCGCTTCGTCCTCTCTTGAGGAGGACGACTGCACACTTGTCCAGTCCGAATTCCATGCCAATGGCCCGCGTATACTCTTGGAGCACCCTTAGAGAGTTTTGGAGTTCGCACTCTCCAGAGGCATAAAATTTTAGGTCATCCATATAAAATAGATGGATGACCTTATGCCTCCAATTGCTGGGTGGACCACATTGGTATCCGCGGGTTTGGCGGAGCCTGACAGATAACGGCAGCAGTAAGATGCAAAATAGGAGAGGACTCAGGGAGTCACCCTGGAAAACTCCTCTCCTAACAGTTACCAACTCTGTCGATACCCAATTCAATTCAATTCAAAACAGATTTATTAAATGTTTAATATACAAATATGCACCCGAGTCGGATCCCGGTTCAGAGCCGACCGCACAGCCACGTCGCGCAGGGTCGTGGTGAATGTACGGTCGGGTGAAGCGGGTTCGACTCAGGTTGGAACAACAGGTGGAATGTGGAGTTAGGACTTCTGTCCAGGGGAAGGGACTTAAACCTAACAATTTTATTACTACAACTAGAACAGTTTTAAAAACAGACTAAGGAAATGAGTTTTTGTTAGCACGCGCGCACTGTCGCACACGCGCATTGTTTTAGGAGATCTGATTGCTGATACGGGAAAAGCTCAACGAAAAAACCCGTTCGAGCCAATGGCAACATTCTTCCGATGGTCTGCCTGCCTTCGGAAAGGTAGGGTGAAGGGAAAGTTATGGTTGAAAAAGTTTTGATTTACAAGAAGTTATTGGTCAAGAGGGGATTTTGAAAAGAGACAAAAAAGGGCAAAAGAACAAAAATTAACAAAAATTAGACTAATAGAGAGAATAGAGAAGGGGTTTGAGAGTAAAAGGTGGTGAAGGTAAAAAGGTGGTGAAATGGAAATTTGGGTATAGGAAAGATTTGGCTAGGGAGGTTGCCGAAAGATAGGCAACGCCTGGTATGGTAATGGGTGTTTTATGTTGAAAAGTATGGCATTATGCTGTCTGATTCGTGTAATGTCTTAGGTTAGCGGACTATCGCCCAATTTGAATTGATAGAATTTTTGCGATGTATTTTGGACGAAGTCCGCTAGTGGGGTTATGTCGTGGCAACGTGCATAGAGGTCTCTGAGGGAGGTGTATCTATCAGAGGCTGAAATGAGGCGCATAAATTTGTGTTCTAGTACTTTTAGTTTTCGCATTGTCGTGGCCGGGATGCTGCACCACACCGGCGCCGCGTATGTGATAGCCGGCCTGATCACCATCGTATACAGCAATTTCTTATTGGTCCTGTTTAGTCCGCTACTCCGCGCCAGGAGCGGATACAGGCTCCTGGACATGGAGTAGACCTTTCGTATCGTCTTGTTTACGTGCGTATTGAACGTCAGTCTCCTGTCCAAGTTCACCCCCAAATACTTTACGCACCGCTTTATTGGAATTTGGCGCCCCCCTATCGAAAGTGGTGTAAGAATACGATTTACGGTGAAGCGGCGCGTAAAGAGAATTGATTCCGACTTCTCGGCGTTGATCCGAATCTTCCACTTGTCGTAATACGCCGTGGCATGGGCCATGTGTGCTTTCAGCAGCATGTTCGCTGCTTGTGCATTGTGCGAATGCGCGTATATGGCCGTGTCGTCGGCGTACTTGGCAAGGTTCGTATTCGGGAACTCCGGGAAGTCGGAGACGTACAAGTTGTATAACTTTGGTGACAGGCACGACCCCTGGGGGACGCCCGCGCGAATGTCCCACCGAGTTGAAAGTTTGTTATTCACCCTAACCTGAAGTGATCTGCCCGTCAGGAAAGAGTGAATAAGTTTGGTGATATGCGTTGGGAAGTTAAGCGAATTCAGTTTGTAGAGTAAGCCCGGGATCCACACTGTAGCAGCCATGACGGTGCTTTTCCCGCGGTTGCACTGCACTTTGACGTCATTCACGATCCTGACGACCTGGCGTACAGTGCCCCTGCCTTTTCTGAAGCCGAACTGACATTCGTCGTCGATGTGAAGTTCATCCTGGGCAACGTCTAGTCTGACCAGGATGATCTTCTCCACCAACTTGGAAATCGCCGACAACAACGAGATCGGTCGATAGTTGCCGGCGAGTTTGGCGTCCTTGTTCGGTTTCAGGATCGGCACGACCACGGCACACTTCCATTGGCTGGGCCAGTGTTGTAGTCGCAAGATCGCGTTGACAATGTACGTCAATTGTACAATGCCTTTCCGCGGGAGATATTTGAGAAGCCTGTATTCGATACAGTCCGCTCCCGGGGCCTTGTCATTTGGTAGTGTCCGGACAATGCCCGCAACTTCCGAGGGCTTGGCCATGACTTTTAGAAATTCGCGTCTCGTCAATTGGATGTCATGGCCAATCAGTTCGTTAACGTCGTTTTCGATGCGGTCGTGTTCCGGATCGTTTGGTGTTTGTGCGTTGTGAATGTTTGCAAAATGGTTAGCTAGGTCTTCCGCTTTCTGGGCGTCTGTCATAGCCGTCCGTCCGTTGGCGTTAGTCAGCGCGGGTATGGCCTCCCGCGTATTTCTCATGGCCCTTGATAGCTTCCACAGCGAGTTGTCCTGAGGATTTAACGCCTCCAGCTTGTCCCGCCATTTCTGGTTTCTCCAGGTGTTGATGGCGGTCCTGATTTGCCGTTGCAGCCTGCCCATCTCGGCTCTAGTGTCGAGTTGGAGTTCCTTGATTCGAGGGCAGCCATCTTCCTCCTGTATACGGGGCAGGTAACACTATTAGCCGTGTGGCTTTCGCCACAGTTGACACAGACTGCCGGTTCGTCCCTCGGCTTTTCGCATACCCTTGTTAAGTGGGGTCCTGCTCATTTTACGCAGTGGGGATTTGCGTGACAATTCGACGTCGCATGCCCCCACTGCTGACAACGATGACATTGAATGATTTTTTTATTGTTTAATTGGCGCTCCCACTGAACAGAGGTATGGTCTAAACAGCGGACTCGGGCCTGCATCTCTTTTAGTGTTACCTCATTGGAAGTAACCACCATATACAGGGGGTTTCTGGCCCCCCTCATGTTATAGATCTCCTTGACAGAAATTTTATGGATCGATTCCAGTTCTGTTTTCAGATCCTTTATATCTACTTCATGGTAGATACCCCGAAGAACGAAGGCGTGAGACTTCTCGTCCTTCAGGGTGTATGTATGGAATTCGACCTTACCCTCCTCCAGATAGTCGTTCATGGTGAGCCAGTCATTTTTGTTTGCCAACTGCAGCATAGTCGAGTTTGCCGAGTGTTTCCACAGGTGGTCTCCTCTTAGTTTTCCTTTCAGAAAGTCATTGACCTTTCTGTGGTCATTCAGTTTTCCGTGAATGACTATCGGAGAAGGTTTTTTGGTAGCGGGTTGTTGCTGGCATGGTGTCTCTATCTCTGCAGTCGATACCCGCTGAGGACCAGATATTATGGTGAAGCGAGTTCTTCAGAGTGGCATCAGTTGTTCAATGCACCTCACTAGTGGGGCAGGTACCACAAGGCATTGCAAGTGTAATAGTAGTGCATGAGATGTTGTATCAAATGCCTTGCGGTAATCGATTATTATTATTATTATTTTTTTTTCCGGGTAGCCCGCTGCCGGACAGAACTTCCGTGGCCTCCTACACCTCACGGTAGTCGCGTCGGCAAATTCCTAACAGCCACTCTCCACGATCTGTGGAATTAGTGACTGTAAATACCTGAATCGCTTGCCCTAAGTAGACGAAGGGACCTCAAGATAACCGCCTTCTGCATTTGGCCTGCCAACCATTCTGCCGAATTCTGACAGGCCGGTATGATTTTCAATTCTGAGAGCAGCAAAGGCTTCATCTCTCCGAGTACGCCGATTATTAGGACGACCATCTTGACCGAGTAGTCTGGGTACAGCACTTGGAGCTCGTATCGGAGATCACGATATTTGGTCCATTTACAAACGTTCGATTACAAACATCACTTTGTTCTGATGGTCGAGGAGGACTATGTTAGGTTTGTTGGCTTGAATTAGCCTGACAGTCGGGAACGAGTAGTTCCAATAAATTCGGCATCTGTCGTTCTCGACGAGATTATTATTATTATTATTGTTACAACATTGACGAAGAATACTTTCAAATAGTTTTTGCAAAATGTGTGTTAAATAAAATGATATATTTTATATTTTTAAAATGTTCTAATACCACCTAATAGCAACTTTGAAGGCAAGTCATATAAAAACGATCTAAACATCAATGTAATATATGTAACTGGCAGAACTGAGGCTTGTATTTTCCTCCAACTTTTTCTACACCCATCTCCAAATATGAAGTGTTTTATCCAATACAAGTCGGTAAAAATTTGAAGTAGATCGCCGATTATTGTTAAAGAGTTTCTCATCAATAACATAATTTAGTACTATCTACACTGTTTCAGTTTTACATATACATATATTTAATCAAAGACACGAACATGTTTTTAATTATTTCTTTTGTTAATAAATAGGTTAGAGTTATTCTGCAGTGCATATGCCGGATGAATGCTATTTAATAAATATGTAAAATATTTTTTGTGGAATTTATTTTTTCGAAATACTTGTATTATAATAAAAATGCAATACGCTTGTTAAAGTACTGACTATTTTGCTACGCCTGCTGATTTTACTTTTACTTGTGCTCTGAATTGTTATAACAATTAAATAATTAGCAGAATCTTGGATTTCACTTTGATTATTAATAAGATTAAAAACACGCGAAGCGCTTGTGCGTATTTTTAACGGCATTTGGTATAATCCTGTCCAGATGTGGTAGATTTTGGAATTCAGTTATTTCATCTATTTTTTAATCAATGTATTTATCTGAGGTATGTTTACTTGGTATTTAATAAAATGCTTATGCACGTTTATGTTGTGTATTTGGTGTTAAAGAATACAGCATATATTTTAAATAATTTGAGTAAAACAACCACCTATCTTATTACAAATCTCCCAGTGTTCCCACTTAAATATGTTTTATGAGCCGTATCATTAATTTGAAGGAAAATGAATACGAAACATTATTAAAATATTTTAAGAAATCACTGATGAAGACGAAGATACCTTTGATATTTCTGTAGATCCATCCACCATGGGTCCACCGAAATAGCTGAATTATAATTATTAAATACATTTAAGATATTCCATGACAGATGTTGGATATAAAAAGTTACAGATTTTATTCTTAAATCAAAGTTGGAGAATTTAAAACTCGACAACTTTTACCACAAGCATAAGGAATAGAAGTTCTCATTTCTAATGAAGTATAATCATTGAAATTTGGAACGTTCACTGATGTTACTTTCAAAACAAATAGAAATCATCTAAGTACCATCATTTTTGCTCTAATCAAAGAGGGTAGAAACTCTAGAACTGTCTCCAGTTGAGATATAAATATGCTGAGTAATGAATAACGTTATATTTCTTAGACGAATACGTGAAAAAGAACCTCGGAGAGGCTGATTTTATTTTTAAATGCGCACATTTTGATGCTTATGTTATAGTCGTCATTGATATGGAAGTAATAATACAATCGGCGATTTTTTTAAATGAAACTTTATGAAGAGTGTCACCTCATTTTTCCGAAGACGAATTTAGACATCTAATTGTTACTATGAAAAAAATATTTTTTGATTTTTTAATATCTTTACCAGACTATACCTTAATCGAGAACAAAGGATAGCAATAAATGCACGTGATCAGTGCGAGAAAAGGGGAGAGGGGTTAATTCAAAATAATTTTTACAAAGACTTGTTTATCAAATTAATGTCATCCCGTGTTACGTGCCCCTTACCTCTGACAGTTCAATTCATCACTATCCTCTTTTCTGGCAATATCGCTTTCGGAACATTACAATAGTCGTTCAAAGTGGTTACCCGATGTTAAACTGACAGCGGCTTTCATAAAAATGCTGATTGGATACACGAATATTTTCTGTGGGTATGTATCTGGATTCTACTATTAACTCTAGAATGGAGTAGTTTCCACAAACATCAAAACATTTGAACAGTACAATCCAATAATATACTCAACGCATGTTTCACCAAGCATGTTGGCATCATCTTGAGATAACTAAAACTCAGTTTTAGTAATCTCCAAATGACACTCATAATCAGTGAAACGTATGTCGAGTACGGTATTCGGTATTGGGTCTCATAGAGTGAAAACTACGTTTTAAGCTCTTTGAAATGTGTCAAAAGATCATTAGATGCAATGTATTGTTAGTAGTAAGTGAAAATAGTCACAATCTCAAATCAAAGCATACATATTTGCATTTACACTTGCATTTAAGTGTAAACTCCCTTACAGTTTACATATACCTGGCGTTTAAATGAAGTAATTACTATGGAATCTCACATATTCCGGCAAGTATGATGTTGCTTTGATCTTCATTAACAGAGATCTCCATGGGCATAACTTTCTAGCTGTTTTCCTTTAAGCTACAGAAACCTCAGAAGATGCTGGGCTCTCATAGAGTGAAAACTAAGTTTTAAGCTCTTCGAAATGCGTCAAGAGGTAACTAAACACAATGCATTGTTAGTAGTAAGTGAAAATAGTCACAATTGCACATCAACGCATGTATACTTAAATTTACACTTGCATTTAGTTTTAAATACGCATTTACTAGCTAATCTACGTATAATAACGAAGTTATCATTCCTTGAGGCCCCAGCATCTTCTGAGGCTTCCGTAGCTTAGAAGTTAGAGTTAGAAGGTTGTGCCCATGGAGATTTTTGTTTAGGAAGGTCAAAAGAACAACATACCAGAATATGAGAGAAATTGACCGAGAACCAATATCCATTGCCACCTTGCGGTGTCTTTTCAAGTCAATATCTTAAACAGTTGCGGAGTAATCGTGCGCATAAAAAAAGTTACAGATAGAACGACCGGCAGACAGGCAGAAATTTTTTTGCTCATACTTAAAATCTCGACATTTCATGACATTCTAAGCCTATCTGAACAATAAAAATTTTAAAAATTCTTGTTTGCGTTACTATACTGCTACTGGATCTGGAAGTAACATCAACAAATTCAGTCTCAATAAAGCAGTACATAATCATAGAACTCGCGATGCAAATGATATTCAAATTGTCAACTATAATATAAGTAAATTTAGAAAATATCTGTATTGTGTTACCATTTATCTTTTTAATATACTTTTTCTGAAATCGATCGGCAATGTCTACATTTTCGGTGCGATTTCATATCGAAAAACATTCAATCCCGGTATTTTAGTCCGTTGCTAAGAAACTATCAGAAAGCAGACCGGAAAAGATCAGTTGCCAAGCAACGATCAACTAGGCCGTATGGGAATGTTACTTTCCCGGCTTAGGCCGGGAAAGTAACATTCCCGTACGGTTTTTTATGTATATTTTAGACAGTAAATAAATACACGCAGACAAACCAACTCACGTTAAAATTGCATTTATTAGTAAGCAGTTAGATTGTAATGAAGAAATGTTATGTATTAATATAATTAATTTATTACTTAAGTCATTTTTATTATAAATAGTATTTTTTATAGTATCGGTATAGCACTCACGGCCAGTTTTTATAACTATGTGAGGTTTACCTAAAGGTTTATTTTCCTTGTAAAGTTGTTCAATAATTAAGCAATTTAATGTATCTAAATCAAACTTGTAACACTTGGTTCAATAAACTTTATTATTATTATTATTATTATTATTAACACAAATTTCTTAATTTACAATAATATTGATTGTGATTGCAGAAAAAATAGTATGTGTACTTCGGTGTGAAAGCACATTCCCGGACGACGATGCAGATTGTCGAAGTCCGGGAATGTATTGCTTTCACACCTAAATACACAGTATACTATTCTGACAAGATAAAATTATTACATCTTTGCAAATTATTCAAGATAGGATTAAACAATCGGTAAAAGCATTTACCCAAAACTTCCCTCTCTAGCACACAGCCTCATTAAGAATGCCTAGTTTACATCCATTAGTCATTAATTATATTATTTATTATTTTGTCTGTTGAATGATGACCCTATATATTATTTTTAACTAAAAACTATGGTTATTTTTCTAACACTTGTGCCATTATTCATTATCTTTTCTGTAGGATGACTTTTTATGATCTTTTTTAATTAAAAGTATGTCAGGGTATCTTCCTAGCATTAGTGACAACTACATTTCAAATATTACTTTCCTCTGCCATTTCTTAATTAGTTGTTTCTTAGAGTGACCGTATACATTTCATTAAAAATATGTCAGATTTCTTTCTCGGCAATTGTGTATGGTCCAAATATTTTGTCCATCATAATTATGTTACATAGTGACCACCCTGTATATGTTTCATATTTCTCTTCCTTGACAGTTGTGTTAACTACATGCAATATATTATCCGTCACATGTTTCGTTCATTTTTTTGTGACACCCTGTATAATTTTAGTATTTCTCTCCTTGACAATTGTATTAACTACATAGTAAATATTATCGTTCTCCGTCACATTTTTATACCCTTAGCAAAAACGAAGAGTATATTGCATTTGATCGGCACATTTCTAAAACCGTAAATATCGCTCGTAGAAAAAAAATTTCATATTATGTTAGTGAACGAATTTTGAACAACTTTCAAAATGTCCGTCTGTCCGTCCGTCCGTCACGTTTATTATAAGCACGATAACTTAAGAAAGAAAAGTCCGATTGTATTGAAATTTGGAAGGTAAGTTAGCATTAGCTAGAGGAAGAACACTATTGTTTTTGAAAAAAATAAATCAGTAAATAAAAAAGTTATTAATCATTTAAATTTAAAAAATATATTCTCTTAATTTGTGTCACTTGTATTTGAATAGAAACCTTGAGAAATGTTATTCTCTATATATTTTTTTTGTTCATACATTTTACTAATATACAGTGTGTCTCACTTTTCATCACTACACCCCAATATCTCGGCCATTTATTGATCGATTTAGATCAAATTTGGTATACTTCTTTTGCTTCAGATTGTAATTAAAAAGTTATTTAAAAATTTTTTTTTCGAAATTAAATACGCCTACTATGATCAAAAAAATGGGCAAAAATTAGGAATTTATATTAGCAATTGAGATAGGGTTTTTATTTTTACGGAATCTTGTTCGGCATGACCTAAAACCCCTGTATACCAAATTTCGTTAAAAAATATTTATTCCTCTACAAAAAAAATCATATCTAATATTTCAATAATAATCACCCTACTATTCGGGTTATTTATTGTCGGATATTTACATAACTTGGTAGTGGTGTAATAATGACGCTAATTAAGCATTAGGACACATCTTTTATCCAAAATACTATTATGAAACGAATATTTGAAAAATGGTGGCTATTTTTTAAAATACTTAGAACACGGCATAACAATATCTTTGTTAACATGGAGTGCTTTGGAATAGATTTGACAATTCTTATTATTTCAATTTTATCAGCAATATTTAATTGTTGTGCAGCCGTGTTTAAGTTTAATTTGACGTTCGATGCAATTGTCAAATCTATTCCAAAGCACTCCATGTTAACAAAGATATTGGTATGCTGAGTTCTAAGTATTTTTAAAAATAACTACAATTTTTCAAATATTCATTTCATAATAGTGTTTTGGATTAAAAATGTGTCCTAATGCTCTTTATTACACGACTGCCAAGTTATGTAAATATCCGACAATAAATAACTCGAATAGGAGGGTGATTATTATTGAAATCTTAGAGATGATTTTTTTAAGGAATGAATATTTTTTAACGAAATTTGGTAAACAGGGGTTTTAGGTCATGCCGAACAAGATTCTGTAAAAACAGAAACCCTATCTCAATCGCTAATATAAATTCCCAATTTTTGCCAATTTTTTTTGATCATAGTAGGCGTAATTAATTTCAAAAAAAAAAAAAATTAAATAACTTTTTAATCACAATCTGAAGCAAAAGAAGTATACCAAATTTGATCTAAATCGATCAACACATGCCCGAGATATTGGGGTGTAGTGGTGAAAAGTGAGACACACTGTATATATTTCATAATAATATATCTAACCCGTTGAATATAATACTCGACTGATATGTATATTACAGACATTAAAATTTTGTAGTAATGAGTGATGGTCTAATTGCTGAAGCTTTAATCCAAAGGCCATGTATTTAAATCCCTGACAGGGTGGTTGTTTTTTTTCATTTTGTTTCATATATTTTTTTTTCACAACAAAATTTTTATAAAAAAACTTAGAATGTCCAAAAACTAACATTATTACAAGAAAACTGCAAAGAGTATCTTATAGAATGTGTAACAATTATATAAAAAGCTTAGTAAATCGGCGAAGAGTATAATTCTTCCACTAGTTTCATTATTTTTTTAGAACGCATATTTTGTTCACTCCTTTCTTTTTTGAGAGTTATGTTAACTGTCCTTTGTCATATTGCTTATTTATTTATTTTTTGTGAGTGACCACTAAGTAGGTATATTTTACTTTTTATATTTTTCTTGACAGTTAGTTGCATTAACTGCGTGAGAAATATTATCCCTCACATTTTTTCAACAATTCTGTATAATTTTTTCATATTTTTCTTTGACATTGTGTTAACTGCATGCGAAATATTATTGACAACCGTCACATTTTTTTATTATTTTTTTTTAGGGTTACCACCCTGGATATTTTTCTCCTTGACATTTGTGTTAGCTACATGCCAAATATTATCGTTCTCTGTCACATCTATTCATTATTTTTTAGGGTGACTACCCTGTATATTTTTTCATATTTTTCTTTGACAGCTGTATTAACTGTATGCAAAATATTATCGTCCTCAGTTACGTTTTTAAATTTTTTTTTTTCAGGGTGACCATCCTGTATATTTTTTTCATATTTTTCTTTGACAGTCGTATTATTAACTGCTCGCGAAATGTTATCATCCTCCGTCACATTTTAATTTTTTTTTCTGGTGACCACCCCGTATATATTTGTTTTCATATTTTTGTTCTTTGAGAATTGTGTTAACTGTATGAGAAATATTATCGTGCTTCGCCACATTTTTTAATTTAACAAAAATAATGATCACCCGTACATTTTTTTTCATATTTTTCTTCCTTGACAGATGTGTTAACTACATGCCAAAAATTACTGTTTTTCATCACATTTTTTTCCCTCATTATTTTTTTTATGGGCCCCACTCTGTATATTTTTCAACGGAACTGTATTTCAGTTCTTCGCTAGCAATAGGGTCAACTACCTACCAAATATTATCCTTCTCCGTCAAGTAGTTTTGTAGTTATAGCACCAACAGACAGACACCAGATCGACAGATAAACTGACGGAATTAAACGGCTTTAATTTTCATTCTAAGTGGCTTATATCGTATTTATTATTGTGCTTTATTTTATAAATGTGTACTTCCGTCTAATTTATAAGCAATTATTATTTACATATTATGTACTACTTTGACTTGGCAAACTGGAATCAATAAATGTATTATTATTATTATTATTATTTTTTCGGTTTCCCGCTGCCGGACAGGGCTTCCGTGGCCTCCGACACCACACGGTAGCTGCACCGGCTAATTCATTACAGCCACTCTCCACGACCTGTGGGACTGTAAACACCTGAATCATGTGCCCTAAGCTGACGAAGGGTCCCCAAGATAACCGCCTTCTGCATTTGACCTGCCAACCATTCTGCCGAATTCTGACAGGCCGGTATGATTATTAATTCTGAGAGCAGCGAAGGCTTCATTCCTCCGAGTACGCCGATTATTAGGACGACCATCTTTACCGAGTAGTCTGGGTACAGCCGTGGCCTACGTAAATGATTCCATCAGGCCACCGCATTGCACTCGAATCCGACTGTGACGTCACGAAAGGAGTCCTTCGGTTTTACAAAGCTACTGGGCTGCGGGTGGATTTCGCGCGATTTTGCAAGATTAATATTTTATTTTTTCGTATAATTTGTTTAGTATGAAGTTGAGTATGGATTAGTGTCAACTAATTGGGTTTCAATTTGTATTGGAGTCGAATGAAAAGTGAGTTACTTAAATATTTAATGTGCCTAACATAGTAATAATTCAAATAGATGGAGAGAAATACTATAAATAAATGATTCAACCTCCTAATACTTAATAATCATAACAGTTATTGAAATTTGATCTTGATTTATTAATGTATATTTATACTGTGAACATTATGAAAGTGCCCTTAATTAATGAATGTCAATTAAAATCAGGTAAGAATGCCCCGTCGATGTTGTGTGCCAGGATTCAAATCAAATTACAATAAACAACGATATACTACTGTGTTTCGCGTTCCGTCGAACAAGAACCTGGCAAAAAATGGTCTCACAGCATTCACCGAAAACATTTTATCCAGAATAAAAATTCAGTAATCGGTGTTAATCATTTTAGTAAGCAATTTTTAATTACTGAAGATTCTGTCAAAAGAGATGATGGAACTCTTCTAACACTTCCTCGAAAAATCCATAAACTTTGTGAAGATGCTGTTCCTACAATTTTTAATGAACGACCCAAATCCAGAGTTTGATATCTGAAAGATTGAAAATGACTTTCTAAACATAAAGTCCAAAAAAAAATATTAGAAACGAAATAGACAGAAACCTGCGATAGTTGTGATATGCAAAGACTGCAACTAATTCGTATTTGTTTGACATACTTTTCTAATATATTGTTGAACAATTATTCTGAAGTGACAAATAATCATATAAGGGACGAAAAACAAATGAGGTGTAATAAAAAAAAAAGGTCATTGTTAAGAACGCCGACTTCTTGAATTTCTCCAATTTTTTTGCATAGATGTGTTCACAGACATTATAGTAATCGTTTCTGATAGTTGAAATGTTGTGCTTATTTTGGAAAACTACCCCCTATAATGGGGGTAGTTTCGAAAAAAAAAATGCGAAATATCGGAAGTAGTAAGTAGGTGTATTGTCCTCTAAATAATTTTATTTAGGGTAAGGACAATAATTTCTTTTATTAAAAATACCAATATTGTAGGAGGTAGTTTTCCAAAATAAGCGGAACATTTCAACTATCAGAAACGTTTATATAACATCTGTGAACACATTTATGCAAAAAAATTGGAGAAATTCCAGAAGTCGGTGTTCTTAACAATTACCGAAAAAAAAAATACTAGCAATAAAGAGATTAAAATAAACTGTGATAAAAAAAGAAAAGTTGATAAGTTGCAATCTCTGTAATAGGAATTAAATTTAAAATAAATGTGTTGTACATACTTGTGTATGTACTGATCTTTTAATATTTATAACAATAACTGTTGTGACTTATTATTATAGAGGCATTTTAAATTTTTGTTACCCACAATTTATTGCTGTTAGAGTTTAAAGAAATAATTATTTTTTGTTTTGTTTTAACCATTATTAAAAGTGTTTATTTTATTTTGAATCAATAATCAATCAAGTGTATATTTCAGTTTTATAGATATATTTAATTTTATAGTATAATACTCTGATGGGTAATCATTTACAAATTGTTTATTTATTTATTTTTAGAAAACTATTTGTGTTTTTATAATATATTTTATTATTAATTATATAAAGTAAATCATTTTTAAGCATACATTTACATTTTTTGTTCATATAATTTTATTAGAAACGTTCAATAAAGCGTTAAAGGTTTCAGTATGTACCGTAATGCTAGGACTCCGACGGCCGCCATTAAATTTAATGCGGTGGCCTGATGGAATCATTTACGTAGGCCACGGTACAGCACTTGGAGCTCATACCGGAGATCACGATATTTGGTCCGTTTTATTATAATAATAACAATAATAATAATAATTATTATTATTATCATTATTATTATTGATCTACGTACTCTGAAACGCAAAAATCCGGAGAATTCTCGGAGGATGATTTTTACACGATTACAATACCTTCGGTAAGTGAGTGAAATAAAAACTATTTAGTAGAATATTCTTTCTATTTTGTTCAATTTTGTACAGCAAAAAATAATGTGTAATTAGTCTTTAAATTTATTTTACTTACGATCACTACTGTAAATAGTAAAAAACACACTACCTGCCATCTATGTAAGTTGAATTTTACATATTGTAAACAAAACGCACTGTAAACAAATCGCACGGTAAATAAAACGTAAGGGACACGCAATTATAGGTGGCTTATATCGCAGACGCGGGGTTTAATAGTATATTACGTAATGAGTGTTGTAAGACGCATGTTACGCACGAATGGAAAAGTTACGCACGATGCCCCGTAGCGGCGAGTGCGTATTTCCATGAGTGCGTAATTGCTTTACTACTCGAATTATGTACTATACTTTACCTACGATCATATTTATTTATTTATTTAGTAAAATCTGAATTTAGTTTACTAGTCAACAATATTATTCAACAAATATTATGTCAGTTTTGACAGCGTTTGAAAATTACGTAGGCGCACTTGTTTTTTTAAACCCCGCGTCAGCGAACTAAGCCACCTATATTTGCGTGTCCCGTGCGTTTCGTTTAGCGTGCGATTTGTTTACAGTGCGTTTTGTTTACAATATGTAAAACTCAACTTACATAGATGATGATTATTATTTACAGTAGTGATCGTAGGTAATAATATATTACGTAATGAGTGATGTAAGAAGCATATTACGCACGAATGGAAAAGTTACGCACGATGCCGCGTAGCGGCGAGTGCGTATTTCCATGAGTGCGTAATTGCCTTACAACTCGAATTATGTACTATACTTTACCTACGATCATATCTATTTAGTTATTTAGTAAAATCTGGATTTAGTTTACTAGTCAACAATATTAACCTGCCATCTATCTAAGTTGAGTTTTACATATTGTAAACAAAACGCACTGTAAACAAATCGCACGGTAAACAAAACGCACGGGATACGCAAATATAGTTCGCTGACGCGAGGTTTAAAAAACAAATGCGCCTACGTAATTTTCAAACGCTGTCAAAACTGACATATTTGTTGAATAATATTGTTGACTAGTAAACTATATTCAGATTTTACTAAATAAATAAATAAATATGATCGTAGGGAAAGTATAGTACATAATTCGAGTAGTAAAGCAATTACGCACTCATGGAAATACGCACAATGCCGCGTAGCGTAATATGCTTCTTACATCACTCATTACGTAATATACTATTACATTACTTAATGTTTTACACAAAAAGATTATTTGTTGCTACAAAATAGGGTTTTCTCAATTATCTCCTTCCCCAAAACTAGCAATGGACGCAGAGATAATTGCAAAAATCTGCAGCAAAGCACAAATTTTTACCATTCTGATGGCTGTAATAGTAAAATATTAACAATAGTTTAAATTAAAAGTGATAGATTTTCTTATTTTCTTATTTTCTACGATATTGGTAATACCTAATTTTTGGGTAGAACTAACGGGAAAGTGAGAAAAACCTATCCTGACGATCATTTCTCAACATGGCGGCTGTAGCGAAAATGATATTTTTGTAAAAAATATGAATTAATGATTGTGGCAATCCCTCCTATGACGTTTCGATGTAAGCCTCATATAAATAAGTTATTACAGACGTCCTATTCTGTTCTAAAAACTTTATAATCAAAGAGAATCGTTTTAATTTGAATTTAAGATCAACCTGAACAGAGTCACTTTTTCAGGATTTACACTCAAAGAAAATGATAGGTGAATTCAACCAAAAAGAGCATATGAAATCGCGCCTATCTAGTTTCATAGTTAAATCAATCAGAAAAGAATAGTCATACAACAACTTTATTTGTTTTCGTAAACAAATAGTAGTTTAATAATCATATCTTCTTGTAGAACAACAAATTAAATAGTACAATAACATTTTTTTATGTTCACTATCACATTTTCAATTTTTTCTACAATTAAATAGTACAACGACTTTGTTTTTTGTTCAACAACTAATTTTTAGGTTGATCTACACTTTATTGTATGATGAAGTTTTTTTTGGTTAGCCAAAATCTCAGTAATGAGACATCAGACCACCCAAACCAAAGATTAGAGATCGTTTATAAGATCCATCCAAATATATCGATGATCCCTGAGAGAATTTGAACATTGCAATCATGTTATTAATTTTCTATAAATTCATAAGAGTATAAGATAATGCATGATTGATTATTGTCAGTGATTTGTATGTGGCGCCATCTAGGAATAATTTCTGTAATAGACTACGTGGTAAGCAAGCAAATTTTATGGTAATTCCCTTTTAGAACTTCTAGAAGACAACAATAATATTGGTTTGTCTACAAAGTACAATAATACAGCGAACAAATACTGGGTTAGAATTACAATTCGATAACACTTAAAAATAAAGTCTACTATTTATCTAGTTTCATTTAACAAAATTCAACAAAGTATCCCTGTCAAAAAATCCTGATAAAAACTTATAAAAAAAAATGTATAAGTTTTTATAATTTTTTATGTGTGTATTTGAAATGTGTTTTAATTGTAAATTCTCATAAGGTATCTACCAGTATTGATGAGTTGTTATAGTATATTTAATTAAAAGTTTTTATAGTGTTTTGAATATAAATTCCCAAATGATATCTATTAGTATTGATGAGTTTTTATAGTACATGTAATTAAAAGTTTCTATAGGTTTTTATAGGTTGGTATAGTGTTCTGAATGTAAATTTCCCATAGAAATTCTATTAGTATTAATAGGTTTTTTTTTTACAGATTTTGGTTGTGTATTTGAAATGAAATTTTAATGCCAAATCCCATAAACTTACATAGGTAAGTAATTATTATTTACTTACTATTAATGTTTCAAATATCAATAGTAATATAGTGGTAAATACTAAATACTGCGTTCTAGCCTAAACGCAGTTAATAAGTTAGCAGTAAAAGAAACTGCTTTACTTTTAATTTAACAAGCCCACTCTAGTTTCTTAGGTCACATTAGATTAGATATGAATTAGCGACATGTATAACAGCTCCCTCTACTGGAGGCTGGAGTATGTAACACTAAACTTTCATTAGTTTTAATTATGTATCTGTGTGTTTTAAATGTACATTCCTCGTATGAAACCTATTAGTATACGTAAGTTTTTATAGTATTTGATATACAAAGTTTTTTATAAGGTCTAAATGTGGTCTGATGTGCGGCTATTTGAAATGTGTTTTTAATGTGAATTCCTTGCTTGAAGTTTATCAGCATTTGCATATATTAATAGGAAATGTGAAGTTTTTATAATATTTGCTGCGTACAATGGGTTTTTAATGTAAATTACCTATATAGAGTCTATCAGTAGTTATATGTATTAGTATAGTTTTTATAGTATTTGAAATACGAAGTTTTTTTATAAGTTCTGAATATGGTTTGGTGTGGCTATTTGAGTTGTGTTTTTAATGTAAATTCCTTACCTGATGTCTCTCTGCATTCGCATATATTAATAGGAAATACGAATTTTTTATGATTTGCTGCATACAATGGGTTTTTAATGTAAATTTCCTATATAGAGTCTATCAGTAGTTATACGTTTTCAAGGTAATTGAAATATGAAGTGTTATAGATATTTTATAGGTATTTGAAAAGTATTTTTAATGAAAATTCTCCATACGAGGCCTATCAGTATTTGTAAGTTCTTATATGGTGTTTGAAATACGAAGATTTTAAAGGTCAGATGTGTCTAAGTTCTTGAAGTATTTGAAATGTGTTTTGAATGTAAATTCCTTGCCTAAAGTCTATCAGCACTTGCACGTTTTAATAAACACGAAGTTTTTATAAAATTCAATGAGGATATGCAATGGGGTTTTAAAGTAAATTCTCTGAATGAAGTCTATCAGTATATTTATAAGTATTCATGGTAATTAAATTGCGAAGTTTTGTAGGTTTTTATATGAATTTGAAAGATATTAATGTAAACTCTCAGTACGAGGCCTATAAGTATTTATAAGTTTTTATGGCGTTTGAAACACGAAAGTTTTATAGATTCTGTGAGTTTTAATGTATATTCCTCGCTTGAGGTCTTTTGTAAAACTTGTATGCTTTTATGGGAATAAGAGAGTTTTCTAAAATACAATGTTTTCAATGGGTGCACTGAGAAATCCTTATTAAATTCTTATATAAAACTAAACTAATAATAACCCTTCGATATACTAATTATTTCTTATTAAATGTTATAAAATTCATTCCTGGTTTCCTGATGAAGCATTATTAGTTTTACTACTATTGGAACCCCATGAACACTTAACAAATTAATAGTTGTAAATCATTATTAATACTTTTTAATAGATTTCTCTATAAATCCTTATTAAATTCTTATATAAACTAAACTGATATGGACCAAGTCTTATAAAAATAAGTACAAATATATTCTTATAAAAATGCTAAAAATGCCTACTAGGAACACCTTATGGTATATCTTTTCAATTTCATTACTCTTCAGATTCCAAAAAAACTCAAAAGAATTCGATAATACCTTATTCATACTTTTTAAACACGCATCCTTACACGTTTCCATTAACTTCTTATATAAACTAAACTGATATATACCCATGATGTCTTATAAAAATAAGTACAAATATATCCTTATAAAAATGTATAAAATGTCTACTAGGAACTCCCTTTAGTATATCTTTTCAATTCCATTACTCTTCAGATTCCATAAAAAGCCTCAAAAATATTCGATGTAATACCTTATTAACACTTTTTAATACGTATCCTTATAAATCCTCATTAAATTATTATATAAACTAAACTGATAACAGCCCCTCAGATCTTACAAAAACCATATACTAATTGTTTCTTATAAAAGATTACAGAACTCGTATTTGATTTTACTGATGAAACCTTTTCATTTTCAACACTATTCAGATCCTATGTGAACTTATCATATTAAAAGTTGTAATGCCATATAAAAACTGTTTTTAGTATAAACACTTATGGAAACATACCAATAACAACATGGGTATTCCAACTCAATTAAGACTCATTTAGATACTTATTCATCCCAATATAATTTCTATATGGCAAAATTAATGTACTGTATAAAACCTTATAAACCAGATAGGCTCTTATGATTACCCATAAAAAATTTATAATTATCTATATTCATCTGAAATAGGATTTTTTGACAGGGATTAGTAAGATGAATAAATTATAGTCTTATGCACCTACTTTTTAAGTTAATGTTTATTTTGTTTAAAAATACTATTAAATATCCTTTAACAAAATGAACAATATATACACTATTTTTTTTGATTGATTTAACCCATACTATTTGCAAACAAAAGCGCTGATGCGACGTCTTAATTCATCAAAGTGGGTGGCAGAACGATGTTATGTTTATGTAAACAGAACTGCGGGTTAACTCTACAATGATATTGGTTTATCTGTCAACTATAATAGTAGAGCAAACTGCTACTGGGTTTACAATTATTACAATTCGACAATAGTTAAAAATAAAATATACTATTATCTAGTTTAATTTGACAGAATTCAACCAAATAATAGTCAGACGAAAAAAATAATAGTCTTATTCATCTATTTTTTAAGTTAATGTTTGTTTTGTTGTACGACACCTTTTTATTAATTAAAATAACAATCACCTTTTGTTTAAAAATACCATCAATATAATTTAGTTTAACAAAATTAACGATATTGTTAGTTAACCATTTTTTTTGTTGAATTTACCCATACTATTTCTTTGAATGCAGTTATGATTTTCTTTGTGGTCTTTGATTTGCCTTTTAAAAGTGGATTCAAAAGGTGTAAAATTCCTGTGTTATGCAGATATATGATCTATTTTACTCATACATTTTACATATTTTAAATTTTCAATATTAAAATTATTTTGATAACTAACTACAGCTAAAGTTGAAAGGAAATACCAATTTTTAAATTAATTAGTATTGGCTTCTTATTTATATTAGTATGGCTTTTAGTTATATTATAAGAATGCAAATGCAAAGACAAACCTGTTGAATGTGAGTTTCTAAAATCTCAATTTTTATAATTTCTGGTTAAAATGCAATATACCTGTTCATAAAGATTTACTGCTCTATTTTCTTTCAAATAAAAAATTAACTTCGGTTAGCCGAAACTCCGCCACAATTGGTTACCTACGTCGAATTTAGTTTGCACCTAGATTTTAAACATATTATTGTCTAGATACCTGTCACCGGCTCAAAATGAGATCTTTGAACTATATTTATTGCTCTGAACTAGTAACAGGTAAGTTTGTTCTGGTTAATAAAACCATAAAAATCGAAATGCCAAAATACTTAAAAATACCGCATTTATGAATTTAGCATGGTGGCCACAATTGGCCACATAGAACTCTTATACATAGTAAAGAAGAATTTTGCATTGTAAGACGAAGTATTCAATTGGTTATGCTTTAAGACACAAATGAATCGTTTTTGTTAGACTATATAAAATTGAATGAGTTGAATTGGCATGTCTACGCATACACATTATACATACACATATAAAGTAGATGTACCATTTCATCCAGCAACCCGTAGTTGACTGACAAAATATAAAAATTTGTGTATTCATGTTGTACAATGTTCACCACTTAAAACTCCATGGGACTGTAACAATTTCATTGAAAAACATATGACGATGCGGTTTTTATCTAACGGTAGGTAAATCCATACCCAGAAAGTTAAACAAAGGTACAGTTCGACCTAACTTATTTTTAATAGTCCCCTTCTCATATGGTGGCACCCAAAACGTAATTGAAAGTGAATCAAAGTTTGAGAAAAAAGGTTCTCCACAATTTCTCATATAAATTGATGGTTTCTAAGTTGAAAATTGCCATTTTAGCTTGAAAAAAACACGCATCTCAAAACGGCTTTCGTTGAATAACTCGAAAAATATAACGACGAAAAAATGCAACGCTAAATATCAAAAAGTAGGCTTATATGCTGTGGATGAATTTGTTTTTTTTTTTTAAATATCTGCAGGGTTAATAGTTTAAAAGATTCAAAACTGCCAAAAATCAAAATTAAAAGTTAATTAAACTTGCAAATAATTTTAATTTTTTAAATACTATTTTCGATATATACAGTGTGTCTCACTTTTCTTTTCAGTGTTTAGCAGGGTTGCCCGGTGGAGTACCAGAAAAAGACCACTTTTTGTATGCCTGTGTTACGTCTCTGCTATTATACCACTAAAAGCAAAAAATTGTTCTTACAACCAAAAGTAAACACTTCGGAAGTTGTTTTATTCAATAAAAATGCTATGCGTAATTTTTTTTTTATAAACAATTTATCCACAATCGTTTCGTCCACAAGGCGAGAGCGTCTCGTTTCTTCACATGCGTTTTTCACGAAAACCGCTAATACTAGAAAAAAAAGTTGTTCCTGTATCTTTATTTTTTTGTCAATTTTGACGCATTTTTCAAATTATGAAAAGTGTTCTGTTTGCTATACTTAGTTCTGCAAATTCTCACAGTTTTCCGATATAGTTTTAGAGAAAAGTTCATATCTTCTACACTTATTAAAATTTGATCTTCATTGTTAAAATAAATCATTTCGAATAGAATATTTTCATAATTATTAAGGGTATTCAAGCGAATTTAATTTAAATTGAACCTGAAATAATCAATGAGGAATTGTTGATATACTGGCATAACGGAATTCTCACAGCACTTTAGCGGAGGTATGCGTGGTGCGAGCTTTTTTCGGAAAAGTGGTATTTTCTGAGAAAACACAGATACGTCGATGATCTCCTAATCGTTGCAGGACACATCTGGACTGAAAACAAACTCCAAGAAAAGCCTAAGAATGGAGCGAGACATGTCAAAAAAAGAGAGTTTTGGACTAGCGGAGAGGAACACAAAATACAGAACACAGAAGAAAGAAGTTTTTGAGAAGAGCAGAAAGGGACATCGTGCAACTACTCACAACAAGATGAAAACAACGACATAAAACATCAACACTATTAGGAGGAAAGACAATTAAAAAAAAGGATAGAAATGTACGCAATGAAGTACCTACTGGGGACGTACCCAAGGAAGGGACCCAACACATCTACTGAAGAAAGCGCTAGCACCGAACATCAACAAACTAAAAATAGGGAGACCATGCTACAGAGTAGAACAACAACTGAGAGAATGAAGATAAAAAAAATGAACACCACACAGAAATCGCAATGATATATACTCTACCACAATTGAAAACCGAGGAGTCAGAATACTCAGAAACACAAAAACAGGAGCATAAACATTCCATATTACGACACAACGTGGCAACGTTGCACAAGAAGAACCAAAAACACAAAAAGAGAGCTTAAACGCTCACGACACAATGCGGTAACGCATCTCACAAATACCTACACCTCCCATCCCACATTCCTTTGCCATGCATCATGTGGCTCTCACTGTTGCATGACCTTAGTCCAACCCAGCATGGACGTAGCAGGCCCAGCTGTATAACTCTGGGAGTTGCAGCAATGCCTACCACACGCTGGTAAATCAATCAATCAATCGTACAGTGTGTCTCACTTTTCACCACTGCACCCCAATATCTCGGCCATTTGTTGATCGATTTTGATCAAATCTGGTACATTTTTGTTTCAGATTGTGATTAAAAAGTTATTTAAATTTTTTTTTCGAAATTAAATACGCCTACTATGATCAACAGAAATTGGCAAAAATTAGGAATGTAAATTAGCGATTGAGATAGGGTTTTTGTTTTTACAGAATCTTGTTCGGTATGACCTAAAACCCGTGTATACCAAATTTCGTTAAAAAATATTCATTCCTTTACAAAAAAAATCATATCTTAGATTTCAATAATAATCAGCCTACTATTCGAGTTATTTATTGTCGGATATTTACATAACTTGGTAGTTGTGTAATAATGATGCTTATTAAGCATTAGGACACATTTTTTCTTGAAAGAAAATATCAAATAACTAAACTTTTATTTTTTGTAAAGTCATTGTAACTTAAACAAAACTTAAGATTATTACTTAAACAAAGATATAATTTTAAAAGGTAAATATTAAATACAATCTTTTTCCACTAGTTCTCCATCAATTCTGATACATTTTTCAATTCTCTTCTTATTATTTTTAACAACTTTTCTTAATTCTTCAACTGTTATTTCATTACATGCTTCTCTAATTCTGTCACATAGTTCCGCTCTATTTCGTAGCCAATTCTTATAGACTTAATTTTTAATGGTACCCCAAAAATAAAAACCCATAGAGGTGACGTCTGGTGATCTAGGCGACCACGCAATTAAAGGACTATTTCTTCCAATCTAACGCATGAGGAAGTTGTTATTCAGCCAACTATTACTGCATTTTGAATGGAAGCTCCATCAAGTTGAAAACAGAGGTCTCGTTGTACGGCTAAAGGTAAATTTTCAACGGTATCTAGAAACTCATGTGTTAAAAAATGTTGGAATCTCACACTATTTAAAGTGTAATCAAAGAAAAATGGTCCAATCAAGGTCTCATTTAAAATTCCACACCAGACACTTACTTTTTCGGAGTATTGCCGTTTACAATTTATAACCCAGTGTGGGTTTACCGTTGACCAATACCTCGAGTTTTGCGATGAGACCACGCCTTTTGTAGTGAAAGTAGCCTCATTACTGAAAATAATTTTTTTCAAAAAATTTGTGTCATTTATAAACATACCCTTTGCCCAGAAGCAATATTCCAATCTCCTCTCTGCGTCTCCTTCTTCCATAGTGTGTAAAAACTTGGGCTTATATAGTTTTAATATTATGACATTTAAGGCACCTCCAAATTTTATTTCTGCCTACATTCAAATTTAGAGATAAATCTCTGACACTAACACGTGATTCAGCATTAACAGAATCTAATATTAGTTGAGCCAATGGACGATCGGCAACGTTGTATTTTTTGGCTCTAAGTTTGGATACATATCCAGTTCTATTAATTGAACCAATCCTGGTGTAGTCAATCTGTGGGCGTTCTGGATGTTTCAAATTGAAGATAATGGCTGCATCTCGATAAGAGTGCACACTGTCACCAAAAATTCATCAATTTTATCAGCAATACTTCATTTTTGTGCAGCCATGTTTAAGTTTAATTTAACATTCGATGCAATTGTCAAATCATTCCAAAGCACTCCATGTTAAGAAAGATATTGGAATGCCGAGTTCTAAGTATTTTAAAAAATAGCTAGCAATTTTCAAATATTCATTTCATAATAGTGTTTTGGATAAAAGTATGTCCTAATGCTTAATTATCGTCATTACTACATGTAAATATCCGACAATAAATAACTCGAACAGTAGGGTGATTATTGAAATCTTAGATATGATTTTTTTTGTAAAGGAATGAATATTTTTTAACGAAATTTGGTATACAGGGGTTTTAGATCATGCCGAATAAGATTCTGTAAAAACAAAATCCCAATCTCAATCTCTAATATAAAATCCTAATTTTTTCCAATTTCTTTTGATCATAGTAGGCGTATTTAATTTCGAAAAAAAAAATTAAAATTAAATTAAATCGATCAACAAATGGCCGAGATATTGGGGTGTAGTGGTGAAAAGCGAGACACACTGTATATAATCTATATAGTTTTAGAACTTATAATACAGTCTGTAGAGCAAACGAACGGGGGATACCCGTGAATAATTCATACAGGAAATTTTTTAATATTATAGGCAGGTTGCCATAATCATTAATTAATGTTTTTCACAAAAATATCGTTGCCGCTATGTCCGTCATCGTTGACAAAATGAAACAAATTCAAAAATCTAGCATTTACATTTTTCTCTTATCGTTTTGGTGCATTAGATTGACTTCAGTGTATTCACTGCACTCTAGATGCAAAAATAAAAATTGTCATAAAAATCAAGTAGCTTTTGAATTGTGCTATTCTACTTATAGTCGGGGAGCCCTCCCTAGCTGTACGTGCATCCCCCGCCCGATCCTTGGGGACAATGTTTTTCATAAAGATTAAAGCCTAAGGAACAATTTAAGACATGTCCTAAAAAAAAACTGGCTGTACTTTCAAAATGGCGGCCATATGTTAAAAAAAAACTGTTGCCAATGTTGTTTTTGTCATTTAACACAAAAACTAAAAAAGATGGACAAAAACTTTTTTCACAAAAAACAACGTGCATAAAATTTCTACAATCTACAATTTTGTACCTATTTACAATATTTTGATAGGAGTTACCATTTTCCAGTTAAATGAGTCCAAAATTAAGAAAACATGGGAATTCATATATCGGTAAATCACTTAGAGGAAATAACTGACAATTATTGTAAGGCGTATAATATAACTTTATATTATTAACATAAAAAATGAAATAAAATAAACTGAAAAAAATTAATAATAATAATAATATTATAATTTGCAGACATTTATCTCGAAAACGGTAACAGTGGTATCTGGAAAACGGTAACTTCTATCCAAATATTGTATAGAAACAAAATTGTTGAAAATTTTATGCACTTTGTTTTTTGTTCAGAAAGTTTTTTTCCATCTTTTTTAGTTTTTGTGTCAAATGGCAAAAACCATGTTTGCAAATTTTTTTTTTAACGGACGCCATTTTGAAAGTGCAGCCAATTTTTTTTTTAGGACATGTCTTAAATTGTTCTTTAGGCTTTAATCTTTGTGAAAAACATTGTCCTAAAGGATCCGGGGGGTGTGCACGGACGACACTTAGGGTGGGCTCCCATAGTATTATAATCGTCTCTTGAATCAAAAAATGTAAAAATAGATGGTGTTAGATTTCCAATTTCAAAGTTGAGGTCATTCCCGGAAAAACCGGAAGTGATGGAAAAGTGCCAATTAGGTATTTTCACTGTACGCAAATTTGCTTTTTCGATATTGTTAAAATGAAGTACTCCATACATTAAAGCGCTTACCAATATTTAAATACCATTCTTTCATCTATCAATTTAAAATGTCAACAAATAAATAACAAAACTGAATTACTGAACGGGTATTATACAAAACGAGCTGTGACATCATCGGTTGCATTAATGTGACCAACATAACCTCAACTTTTAGTTTTTTTAAGTTTATTGTCATTTTTAATGCTTGTATTCGCTCTTCTCATTTAAAATCAGTATGGCTTCATGCAAACATTTAAAAATTGACGCAAATGATGTCTCAATATTGTTGATTACTAAAAATGGGTTGCTAATTATAGGTTGGATTTCCAACCTACAAAAATCGCCCTATTTTATTGGGAGAAGACATTTGAAACTGTATGAACATTACATTAAACAAAATTTTAGTTTAAAGTACGAGAACCAAGCGGAAATTTTCATAATAGTGACATATTACTCGTAAATGTTTAAAAGATATTTATTTTTGAGATTAGGTGTTTACCATTAATATGACCGATGACGTCAACAATATGGCTTAATGTTTTGGGTGGTAAAATTTTAATTCAAATTTAAAAATACTTTTTCTGGATAATACTCAACTGGTTGTGGAAATTCAAATGTTTTTAGTTACAATTAAGTATTACCTTCACAGTCAATGAGATTTTAAAATTTGTTTAAAACACCGAATTATTGAAAAATTTGCTAGTTTTGGTATATATTACCCCTGCCACGTTTGCCTTGAAAACTCTGGAAACTATGACTTGTCGAATAATTCCGTGCACATCAGGTATATCTATCACTTACAGATGCCCACAAAAAAAGTGGTCTGTGCTGATACTGACCATACCTATCCCTTGTATTTTGAGTCGCTGAACACGAATCTGACCTTAGTTTTTCTCCACGTCAGGTTTATTTTAACACCAAAAAAGTGGATCGTAATACTGCCTACCTAGTTCATTTAAATCAGACTCCAAAAGTGATAAAAATTCACTCTAATAACATTGTTGTGCTTCAATATTGACCTCATATTTCAAAGAAATCGTAAACACCCTAACCCCTTACCTCATAACTCCAACCAATAAACAAATTTGTTTTATAATTGTCATTTCTGCAACAAATTTGTTCTATTGCTGTTTGATTACATTTATAAAATTGCAATAAAACAAAATAGTTGTATAACGTTTAAATTTTGCTTGTTGGGTATAATCCCTCAACCCCACAATCCTGGGAATCCTATGAGAATAGTGGGGAATATTAATTGGGAGTTAATGAGATTGTGACCTCGGATCCTTGTGCTTGAGTGTCTAATATCCACAACCTCATGATACCATAACCTCAGCATCCCATAACGCCATAACCCCTTAACTCTGAAGATTCAACGAAAAAAATGGAGATTCTAAGTAGGGGAATTCGTGTCATTGTCACATTATAATCTTGAAATCAAGCACCCTATGGCGCCATAGCTCTTCAACGGCAGTCCCTCTATCCTCAGAACCTCAGGAGGATTCTGAGGATTCAATGGAAAAAATAGGAGGCTCTCGATTGAGGAATCAATTAGATAGTGGCCTCAGAACCTTGTTACCTTGTTACCAAGTAAGCTTATTGCGCTCCAGCAACCAACCCTTCTACTACATAACCCAATAACCCCGTAGACCCCGTGATTTTTGGTATTCAATAAAAGCAAATTAAGGAATCTTAAATGAGCATTCAATGAGAATGTAACTTTAGAAGTGGAGTACTCTTCAGGTGATTTCTATTTAGGTGACTTCATTAGATCTCATGCTTTTGCAATTCTTTTATCTTACGATATCAAGGAAGGTGGGATGAGCATATGATGGCAGACTTTAGTTGGATGTTGAAGAGGGAACATGTGATGTAGAGCAAGAAGCGCAAAAGAAATCCATTACATAAGTCGTTCGAAGATAAAAGCGTTCGCAAAAGCAAGATATCAAATGAAGTCACCTAAACAGAAATCACCTGAAAAGATATTCCACTTCCAAAGTTACACTTTCACTGAATCCCCAATTAAGATTTACTAATTTGCTTTTATTGAATCCCCAGAATCACGAGGTTAAACGGCTAAAAATTTTGCAGTTCAAGGGTTGCGGGCTACTCGATTTTAAGATTCCGAGAACAGAGTCTCATGAATTCTCATGTTCAGATTTTTCACATTCTTCTATTATATTCCCAGAGTTGTGCAGTTCTGGGTTTACGGGGTTACTGGGTTATGTAGTAGGGGGATTTGCTGCTGGAATAGGCTTAATTGGTAACAAGGTAACAAGGATCTGCATTCAAAATCTAATTGATTCCCCAATCGAGAGCTTCCTATTTTTTCACTGAATCCTCAAGGTTATTATGGCGATAGGGTGCTTCTTTCCAAGATTCTAAGAGGTTATAGGGTTATAGGATGCTTAGGTTGCGGGATTATGAGGTAGTGGATGTATGATACTCAAGCACAAGGATCCGAAGTCACCAAAACCTCACTGTTTTCATCAAACTAAGATCATATTCATGTTCAGCAGGTCAGTACCCCAGCACATACCACTTTTTTGTCGGCCTGTGTTATTAATATACCAAATGTAATTAAATGAGAACCAACTAGATGGATATTAATAGATAAGCAGAACATTGTAATTCTCTATTTACATTTGAAAATATGAATAATTTCTTTAAATTTGTTGAGTGTTGTTGTCGCGGGCCACTCAACCTAAATAATCCACAAGGCCGCGCCGTCCATAAGGGCAAGTCGTGCGGCGCACAATGGCGTCACGAAAAATTCGAAAATTTTCCCTGCGGCGCATTTTGCAATCCTGCGACTTCGCCTGTGAATAAGAAGACGCAAATATTTCATTTGCCTAAAGACGCCCCAACCCTTAATCCGGCCCTGGCATGAACTGAAAAATTTTGAATTTTCATATTCGATTGTTTATCGTAATTTATTTGAGATACTTTTTTACTCAATCTCCCTTTTCAGCTGAAATATAGATATGCTACTGAAGGGCGCATGTTCGTATTTGCACGACCGTGCGCAAAAGGCTTGGCGCTGCCTTGATAATCCATTTTGAAATGTTATGCGTATGCACAACAATTCATAGGCTTAATTTTCACTCGCTTATTATTGCAACGCATAATGGCGCCTGGTAAATTCTTTAAATCCGCAGTTACCAAAAAATATAAAAAAGCTAGGAAACAATTGTTTCACTAATATAGTAATAGTAATGTTAACTTCATATAAATAATTTGTTATTGTTAGTTTTTTTTTGTATATAAAGTAGGTTACATACATACGTTCTGTTTCTTATATGTAATTTTATTCCTTGTTTAATTTCTGCGGTGTGGTATTTTTTTTTAAGTTTCAATACGGTTAATTTTTTCAATTATTTTATTTTACCCTTTTAAATACAGTAATCATATTGCTGAAAATCCAAAAATTGCTGTAAACCTTATAACTAAAAAAACAAACCATCAAGAATATTCAGTAGGTGACTCTGAAAATGTTATCCAATTAGGACCTATGCCTATTGTTAATGCGGGAAAAAATATTATTCAGTAAACTCTTTAATTCACTTTTAAAACATTTTTGGGGATTTTGCATTATCCGTATTTGGCAGACGTCAACTGGAAGTGTCATACTTTACATTTGATCAAGTTTATTAATCTGCTAGTTTTAAATCATCAAAAATTTGATTTTAACGAAAAAATTAAAAGCGGGGTAAAAAAGAGACTAAAGAGACCAAATGGGCAGACTGAAGCAGGCACATTTCAGCTTCCTAATTTAAGAGAAGCTAGCCCTTCTGTAAGCCCCTTCTTCTTTAGTAAAAAAATCTGAATAAATTACATATAAAAGAAAAAACCTTCCTCTGTCTTATTTTTGCACTTCCATTTGTACGACGTCAATAAGAATGGGAATAAATCACGTGTCTTTCATTTGCCCTCCACTGTCTTTTTTTTACCTCACTTGGAGGGTAAAAATGAGACACTGTTTATTTTTGTTTATCAATTAACGGTACTTTTTAGTAAAAAAATACATAGGAATATAGTTTTTCCTGTCATTTTTACATATGATACCAATCTTTCATTAAATATGACTCGATTCTAAGCAACCGAAAAATTGAAAGATGTCATTTTGTCTCATTTTTACCCCGCCTGAGCCGAATGTTATTTATATAAGAGAGGGGTGGCAAAATGAAACTGTGCCCGGGGCGGCAAAATACCTGGAGCCAGCCCTCTGTAGTATTAAATATTTAGTTATAGTGGACAGGAGTCTAAATAGTGTTATTGCGTACGATCCAATCATAACTCAGGTATGCGATTCCAGTCTGACGTACTCAGTAGTTTTAAATCAAAATGTTAAGGTTGTCTTTTGCTGGAACTAGTGGGATATAACATACAGTATTATCATTTGTTATAAAAACTGAAATACGTTATGTGTCACAATATTTTAAATGGTATCTCCTTTTTGTTCTCTTCTAGGAACTGCGGTAATGTAAGTCATGTAGTTATTTCTTATGTTAGATTTTATTGAGTTGTTCATGAATAATTTCAATTCAATTCAATTCATTGGCAGAAAAATTAATCAAACAAATTAAAATGTAAATTTAGTATAACTATCCCTATAACGGTCTTGGAATAAAAGGTAGTTTAAGACGGGATATTCTGATATTCTAGTTATGAGTTCTTATTATTTTCATTCACAATGTCTTAAGAAATGCTTTTTTATCGATGGAATTATTCTTATTGGCCTACCTTATTGTATGGTACGTCTGACAGTAACACGCCAACTGTCACGGTTGCCTATCAAACAAACGGCCTCCCATAGTTAGGAGTTACACAAGTTTCATAACATCAGTCTAATAATACATCGGTTTTCATTGAGTAATCGACGAATTCTGCTAAAGAAATTGGCCTATCTGTTCGAATCAGCTACATCCCCTAAAATACAGGGTACTTCATAGGTAATAGTGCATATTTCGGCTGTGTATTCCATAATATGCATTGGCAAAATGTTAATAGTTAATAAAATACAAATACAAAATTACTTGAAAAAGTTTTGCAATAAGGTGAAAACTTCACAGTTAGTTTTAGATTGGTGCAAAAACGTTATTAAGGGCTAGAAATATGAATCTGTTAGTTATCTTTCGACCTCATAGATTTCATAGAGATAGCCGGCACTGAGAAAAGAGTAGTGGATTATGACGAACAGAATAAATCGGAGATGCTATGAAAAATATTAATTAGTAAACAGAACCCAAAAAAGGCTGAATAAGGAAAATAATTCATGTAGAGGCCAATTCTTGTACAGTTGTTGGGGGGTGGGGGTGCCCTGAATGACATATTAAAAGTTCTGACCGGTGGGTGGGTTTAAAGGTCCCCTTTCCAAATTTTTCTTGAATAACTCGAAAACTACGACCTCTAGCGAAAAAGTGTCGATATACAAAATTAAAATAGATACAATTTACTACAGAAAAACTTTTTTTTCTATGACTCTCTGTCGGAGTTTATTTACAGGTGTATTAACTGTTTTTTACAAATAATTCTTGTTACTTACAGTGGTTCGCTTACTTACAGATACAGCAATGGCTCAAACCCTCGCACCAGTGGGGATGGAACCGAAGGGAAGATGGATCGCCAATCCCGGTTACCACCAAAGACCTAGTGGCTCCTGAAGCGATCTTGAACTTCATCTTTTGCCGATGTTCTACTCGGTGTTGAGGACGTTGTGGCTGCCGGCATTCCATACTCAATGATGCGCGGCACTAGCCATGGTACGTGTACGAAGGGTGCACCAGTAAACGACAATGTGGACGACGATGATGATAATTATTTTGATTCAGCTGACTTTTAAAATGTTGATTTAAGATAATGTTCGTGTATTACTAGTAACACAGTTTTTCTGTTAGTTTTAAGTTCATTCGGTATTAAAATTTCATTTATGTCATTAAAACTCGATTTTTCACCCTCTGTATCTTGTAAAGTATTGATCCTATAAAAAAGGTGAATAGGAACTTATTTGTAGAAAATTTCACTTAGTTTAATTTTGTATATGAGCACTTTTTCGCTAGAGGTGACAGTTTTCGAGTTATTCAAGAAAAATGTCAAAGTACTCCCCACCCACCGGTCAGAACTTTTAGTATGTTGTTCATGGAACTCTAAACACCCCCACGCCCCTCTCACCATCCACTTTTACTATGTTTCTCAGGATACTTCCCCTGACAACTATACAAATTGGCCTGTACACAAATTATTTCCCCCATATTTCCTCGTTGACTGGACTATATAGCAAACAATAAATCACCCGGAAGAGATAACCTGCCGGCTGTGCTTCTCAATGATAGTGGAGAGGAATCAATAACTACCATGCGACAACTTTTTCAGATATTTGGAGAAAATAATTCCTTCCAGAAGAGTATGGAATGAATGTAGATATACTCTGCACAATCACAAAGGAGGCGATATATGGTCAAATTGCCGAGAAATCATTCTATCGAATACTACACACAAAGCATTCTCAGTAATACGTTGCAATCGTATCCGATTCTATGCAGGAATACAAATAGGAAGATATCAATCTGCAGTCCGTGGTGGCAAAGCAACCATGTATCAAATGTCGACACTCCTAAAAAAAACCTCACAAATACAGAATCGACACTCACCATCCATATTTTTATCGACTTCATGAAACCACAAATAGAAGGAAACCTTATGAAGCCATGAGAGTGCTTGAAATACCAAATCACTTCGTAAACCTTACAAACATGACGATGGAAAAAGTGGAATGCAGTATGTGTACCTCTTCTTATTGATTAGCAACCATAATCAATGAGGATATTGAAGAAAGTGGGACCCGGAGGAAAAAATACAAAAAACAATTAAATTTATCCGAATATGGTTCCCAAACAACATAGAAGTCCATATAAGGATAGGATTTTGCAGAGTGAGACTAAAATATGCGTCTATTTTCGGTTTATTATAAATATTTAAAAAATTACAAATGGTAAACTCTTTAAAATAGTTTCAGGTACTTCCCATTGCTCTAAGGAACACAACCATATACACTTTTTATCGTAAATTTTGTATCTAGTTAAATGCCATATTCTAGTAATAAAATTAGGAATATTTTCATTGGAAAACTCCAATATTCAAGTACAACAGGGATTTACAAAAAAAATATATATATAGTTGTATTAGTCAGAACAATAGCGACTATCAAAAACAATTTTAAAGATGATACTATGCTTGATTTCTTGAATATTTATAGTAAATCGCGAATAAACGTACTCTGTAAAATCCTATCATTAAGGATGGTCAAATTGCCGAGAAAGGAAGTAGGAGTAAGGAAGTGGAAGAGATTGGCATTGGACAGGATCGCCTTGAAACAAAGGGCCGTTGCAACGGAATTATATTTCTGTTGTCGCAAGTAAAAGCAGTTTGTAATATATTTGCAAATGTCCTCAAATACCAAACTGATTTCTGCCAAGGGCTCAATTGAAATTTGTAAAGTGGTATTTACAGAGAAAGTTGCTCTTTTTATGAATTTTCAACGTTATGTGCAAATCTAGAAATACTACAACAAAATCGATCGTTATCAGTGCTCACTACTTGTATCGGAGCAGGTATGATACGGAACTTGCAATTCATTTATATGTTTTGCATCCATAAATATAATACAAAATTAATTTTTTTGCTACGTAAATAAATCGTCTGTTAAATGTTAAGTTCATATGATCGGTAACCACGTTGTTAAAATTCTGTGGAAAAATCTTGTGCTTTATATATTTTTCAATTTTTCCCATAATAATTTTTTGCAAAATTTTGGGAGAATTCCTGTACATTTTATTGGTCACTATATTACTGAAGCTATGCTAAATAAATGTTATAAATGTTTCCAAATAAGTAAAAAATTAAAACGGCAAATAATGAAATTAAATAAAGATATTTATTTAAATGTACTGTACATAACAAAAATCTATAAAATTGTACCTGCTTCTTGCAATCATAAATCTAGTAAATTGTTAATACAATAGCAAAAATCGAGAAGCCAAAATTCAACCAATATTTAAGTTACCTTTACCGCAGTAGTAAAATAATAAAAATCTCAGAGAGCAGGTAACTAGACTGAAATAGATCATTTGTCGAATATTTTCACAGGTTTAATATATTTAGTAGGTAAGAACATTTTTATTTTTTGATCAGTAATTTAATATCAATCTATTTCAGCGTCAGTCAATCACATAGGTCTACAAAAAAAGTTCTAACTTTCAGAAGTATTTTGATGCACCGAAGCTAATTTTGGACAAAAAATAAATTCTATCCTGTCAGTTCTTTAGAGGATAAAAGGAGTGGCAGAGGGAAACTGACATGATAAAAGAAATTTTTGTCCAAAATTGGCTTCAGCGCCTCAAAATACTTCAGAAAAATTAGACCAGAATCTTAGGACTAACAAGACCTGTTTTTTGCCTTTTTTTCGGGGATAAAAGAGGCGGTAAAGGGATATTGACAAGATAATTTTTTTTTTCAAAATTAGCTTCAGCTCGTCAAAATAGTTCAGACAAGCTGGATTAGAACCTTAGGACAAGACCTTGTTTTTGCCCTTTTTAGGGGATGAATTAAAAGAGGAAAGCTGACATGGTCGAAACATTTTTTTTCTCCAAAATGTGCGGCGCGTCAAAATACTTCAGAAAAGTTAGATGAAAATCTTGGGAAAAGACCTTCTTTTTGTAGACATGTGTCATCAATGAAAGGAGATAAAGATTGGTATCTAGGTATACCAGTCTTGATCTCTGCCTTCGGAAGAGGCACCTAAAATTGTTTTTAGTCCCTAATTTGTTGTATGATAATCACGTCGATATGGCGATGTGAGTACGATTTTAGAAAAACGTTACAGTATATAAACGTAAACACGCCAATTTAAAACCAAGGCCGCCCGGAAGATTACATTTTTGCAAAAACGCAGACACCACTAACGGAGCCAAGGACCGAACTCAGTGCATGATAGACAGCTTGTCGTATTTTTTTTCTGTTCACGCGACAAGCTTTTTTTTCGTTTTATGACACTTAAATAATAATAGAAGCCTGTTCTAAAAAAAAAAAAAAAAATGTTTTATAATATACTATAATTTTATTTTTAAATTTTTAGTTACATCTTAATTATATCCCGACGGGGGCCAGGAAGACCCACCAATAAGTTTTCATCCCGTTCTCTTACCTCGTCGTAGGTATGTCATAAAATAATTACAAAAATTCGAGTTATCGTCCCACATTCATACCTACTGCAATCAAAATGAGATATCTGGTATATTCACTATTTTTTCCCTGACTCAAGTTCACAATTCAAGATGACGGGTAGTTTCTTACCCTGTAATGGATTGCTTTCATGTACTAGGTCATAACAGATTTATGGTTCATTCCTATTAATAAAGCTTAGAGGGTTCAAGCTTTTTCGCCAGTTATTGGAGCTTTTATGCAGTATTGTATAATATTGGGGTAGTTTTCACCTGCTTAAGGATGTATCTCAATTACTATGTGTAAGCCCTAGTCAACACCTTTTCTATATTTCTGTTCATGGAAGCTCTATAACTTAATAGCATAATTTTTGCCTATTTTCATCCTCATAGGGGATGTTTTTGGCCCTTCTGAATTAAAAATGGATATATGGATTCATCGATATTAAATATGAATTCTGCGTCGAAAAATACTAAGATTGTCTTGATTGCTCTGCCACAGCTGATGAGTATTCATTTTTTGTGGGGCTGTGTATTTTCTGATAGCATCACGCATATCACAACTTCAATCCCTCATATCTCAAAAACCGAACATATTTATGCTCATCTTGAAATTTTGTATTCAGGATGTTCTCATTATTAACAGTAATTTAGCACTTTGAAACAAAATTCGATTGCTAGAAAATGGGCGAATTTTGGCCTATTTTACAGAAACGCATCCAAATGCCTATTTTCGAAAATTTTTAATGAAAAATGACTTTTATCAGCGGAAATAAGTGCTTAGCGAAAATAGAGCATAAACCCGACGGGATGTGCAATAAACAAAAATATATAAAAATGCTTACATCTCAAAATCTGTAATTCTACGTATAATAATATATATGGTCATACAGGTTCTAAATAACCCCTCTGGCATCCCCTTAATATTTTCTGAGGATGTACCAAACACTCTGTATAATATAATAAGTAGATATTAGATAAAAAAGGTTACCTATTGTTAATATTTTGCATTTTGCATTTGCTATACTTCAGGAACATTCTCTCAAGGACATCCTGACTTGCCCTTAGTTATGAAGAAATATATATTGTTAATGTGCATATTACAAAATATAAATGGAAGTATAATCAAACATTAAACATGCGTTTTCAAGGAAATTGACACAATTTTTGAGAGGTGATTGTTTTGGAGAATATATTTTTTTAGTAATAAATCATTTTTTAATTAGCAATATTGAAATATAAGGCGTACATGCATACATAAATTAAATATTTTCGCAATTTTAACGCCAAACTAACACACGCTTGATGCATCAAGTGGTCGCATTTCATAATAATAGCATTCATTGTTTTATTTATTAGTTTATATTATAAATAATATTACTTATATTCATCCACAATATATAGTATATAATTCTTATAGCAACATTATAAGATATTTTATTTCATTTATTTATATCTGTATACATTTTTATTTAGAATTGCTTGTACTTTTCGCATCTGCTGAAATCAAAGTTTACTAGTGTGATTTACTGTCGAAGTCTCCATTTATATATCAAGTTCTATACTAAAATATACGCAAATGTTTTCATTAGGATGGTACAGTTTCTTCTTGCATAAAATTATAGTGGAATTAAACTTAATATAGTATAAATTTGAAGTTGGAATGAAGATATGGTTTGCGTGAATAAATAACCTGTTTGCATTTTCGTTAAACACGCAGAATACTATCGACGTTTTGTTTGTTTAAATGTTACTCTGTTAATTTAGATATTAAAAATTATGTCTTACGCAAGTATCTTAGGCGTATTGAAAATATCTGATAGTTTTCTTTGAAAATTAATAAACATTTCAGAAACCTTAAATGGAATCCTTTTTGGTCACCCAGTAAGTATAATTGATATTTAAAATATATTTTGTTTTTATTAAAATTTCTTGCTGTCTTATATGTAATTGTAATACCGGAACACTACTGTATCAAATTGTACAAGGCCGCTTACAAAAAAGAAAATCCTATAAAATAAAGAAGGAATGTAGAAATAGTTCAAAATATGTCATTTATTTATGTACTTAATATAGAAAGAGTGAACTCAAAAATCGCCCATTTTCTGGCCCTCGAATTTTGTTTCAAACTAAGCGTTAAATTATTGTTAATAATGAGAACATCCTGAATACAAAATTTCAAGATGAGCATATGTTTGGTTTCTGAGATATGAGGGATTGAAGTTGTGATATGCGTGATACTATCAAAAAATGCATAGCCCCACAAAACATGAATACTCATCAGCTATGGCAGAGCAATCAAGATATTCTTAGTATTTTTCGACACAGAGTTCATATCTAATATCGACTAATCCGTATATCCATCTAAGGATGAAAATATGGAAAAATGATGGTATTGAGTTATAGAGCTTCCATGAACAGAAATATATGGCTGAATGTATGAACGAAGGTGTTGACTATAGCTTACACAAAGTAATCGAGACACACCCTCAAGACGGTGAAAACTATTACACAAAACTGCATAAGAGCTCCAATAACTGGCGAAAAAGCTTGAACTCTCTAAGCTTTATTAATAGGAATCAACTATAAATTTGTTACTTCCTAGTTCACGAAAACAAGCCATCACAGGAAAACTACCCCTCATCTTGAATTATGATCTTGAGTCAGTGAAAAGATAGTGAATGTAACAGATATTGCATTCTGATTGCAATGTGTCTGGATCTGGAACGATAACCAATATTCCCACAATAGTTTTTTTACACACCTATGAAAGGGTGAGAAAACAACGCACATTTATACCGTGCGTGCAGCGGAGCGCTAGGCATAGGGAGTAAAATTACAACATTGCGCGTGCCAGCTGGCTGAAATGAAATAACAGAGCTGGGATGCTCCGCCCGACGAAGGAATTTACGGCAGCTGTGTTGTCATATCTTTCGCGCATGTACATGCCTAATGGGAAATTACACGCACGGTATAAGCTATCTCGCTGTGAGAATATTACATTAAAGTAAATTCTGTCACAAGGATAATAAAGGGCGCTCTCCATAAATTTAACGTTCTAATGATCTGTTTTCAAACTTCAAGTAAATTTTATAAGAACGCCATAGTCCATCTTTAGCCCTCAAGTGGATTTTATGAGGGGGTAAAGGTGCGAAGGGATGAATATCGGAGCAATCTCGTAACCGCTGCATTACATAAAAAAAATACTGACGTAGCGGTTTCCAAGAGTGCTTTTCTCTTATGTCAGGGCCTCTTGATTCCTTTTCATCCCCCAAATGATCCCGACGGGGGTTAGGGGGTGAAGACCCACTAATAAGTTTTTGTCCCGTTCTCTTACGCCATTGTAGGTGTGTCATAAAATAGTTACAAAAATTCTAGTTATCGAGACTCACATTCATACCTTCATACCTACATTCATACCTACTGGTACATTCACTATTTCTTCCCTCACTCAAATTCATAATTCAAGATGAGCTTCTTACCTCCAATGGATTGTTTTCGTGTACTAGGTCGTAACAGATTTATGGTTCATTCCTATTAATAAAGCTTAGAGGGTTCAAGCTTTTTCGTCAGTTATTGGAGCTTTTATGCAAGTTTGTATAATATTGCACCCTTTTAAGGGTGTGTCTCAATTACCTTGTGAAAGCTCTAGTCAACACTCTTGTTCATCCATTCGGCCAATAGACTATAATATATTTCTATTCATGGAAGCTCTGTAACTCAATAGCATAATTTTTTCCTATTTTCATCTTTATATAGGGGAAGTTTTTGGCCTCTCTGAATTAATCAATGAATATACGGATTCGTCGATATTAGATATGAATTCTGCGTCGAAAAATACTAAGAATATCTTGATTGCTCTGCCATAGCTGATGAGTATTCATTTTTTGTAGGGCTGTGTATTTTTTGATAGCATCACGCATATCACAAATTCAATCCCTCATATCTCAAAAACCAAACATATGTTCATCTTGAATTTTGTATTCAGGATGTTCTCATTATTGACAATAATTTAACACTTAGTTTTAAACAAAATTCTAGGGCTAGAAAATGGGCGATTTTTCTATACATAAATAATTGACATATATTTTGAACCATTTCTACATTCCTTCTTTATTTTAAGGGCGATTTTTGGCCTATTTTTGAGATCACACTTTATGAAACACATTAGGCGGCCATAATAATGTTAATACCTATGATCATCCTCTAAAGAAAAAATTGTCGGCCTACGAAACTTTACAAGAATAGCCAGAAGTTGCAACATTTATAACGGTGTCATTTATAACGTGACGCTACAAACCATCTATGTGATACCTACATGTACAGTATATCTTAAAGACTTTATTAATAATTAAACCATTTTTTACAAATGAAATAAGCACAAAATTTTTATTGAAAAAAAAATATATAAATTCCGATAGCGCTGGCAATATAAGGCGTTGTTGGATGGAACAGTTTCAAAAGAAGAACCAGGATTAACTGCAGTAGTACCACCAGTACTTTCTTATGAAACAATTTTATTTCATTTTTTCCGTTGTCTATAAAATTACAACATTCCATAATGTAAGTTGTTCAGCTTCTTTTTCATTTTCTGACACATTGTATTTTTAACAGTATCTCACTTTTCTCCTCATTTTCAGTAGATGAACTAGAAGAAATCTAGTCTAGAAATGCCAGGAATTGGGCATAAGTAGTGCTCATCTCGTTCCCCTAAGAACAATACTAAATTACAAAAGAAATAAAAATTTAAATTTTATTTAAAAATTTTTATTACTGTATTTATTTTACATTCCCGGTTTTTATATTTTTCGACCTTATAATATTTTTCTTAACATCAATTCATTGCATATAAACTTTTCCTAATTTTGTTTATTTATCGCCTTTTTTCACCTTGTAATATTTGATCATCGAATGATTTTACCTAAATCTCTTCAACAACTTAATAAATACTCACTTATTTTATTTCACAAAGCATTACCATTTGGGACTCCACTGACAACCACATACATATTGACTATTATAGACTATAGAGAATATTTATGATTCGTTAAAAGCCAATTTAGGTTTTTGTTAAGAAATAAATATTACTAAACATTTATACATAACTAGTACACGCAAATTAGACATTTTAGAAGAAATAATTTATAAAGTAATAATATTTGAGATGCGTACTCTAGATAGGGTTAGAAATAGATACTCGAAAAGTTCCCCCCTCCATTTAGGGATGGAACGTCCCTTTTTTTTTGCAAAAAACAACCCTAACGGGGCCTTAAAGCTTAAAGCTTAAACTTTTATCTTTAAACCGTTCGTCGGAAGAGAAAGAAGTATAGGAAATAAAAGAAGTGTCATTAAATTCTGCATAAAAAATGTCTTATTAACCTTGTAGCTTATCCTCACCTATTTCGTGCTAACAGCCTCCGAACAGAGGGGAAGTTTCACAGCGGATAACCGGTTACTTTAACGAGAAAATTGCTCAGGAATGAATTTATAGAGCGGAATTCTCTCTATAAGATGCATGTATGGCAGGTTTTGGCGCAAGCGATTTTTATTTATTTTCCCTTTTTTTCCACAAAGCTGTATTTTCTAATTTGAGCTCGCTTCCACACCGGCCTCGAGGTAGATTGCAGATTGTAGATTGTTCAAGGGGTCGCTCGGCCCTATTTCACATCGACCTGAAAAGATCTTTTGTGACTTACCCTACAATTAGTTGTTGTCCAAGACTCCCTTTTTATAAAGCTTGTGATTTTCCTGGGGCTAATTTCCCTATGTCTTCAGGCGTTAGTTCCACCCTTTCTAGGTACTTTATCCTAGTGTGGACTAGCATCTTGCATTCGCAAAGAATATGTTCCGCAGTTTCTATTGCAGAATCGCAGTATCTGTACATATCGTTGTCTATCTTGCTCATGTTCTTAAGATGGTATCTTAAGGAATCATGACCTGTTAAAAGACCTGTCATCAGCCTTGAATCGGACTTTTCGAGTTCGAGAAGCCTTGTGGCATTCTTTGACGAATAAGTGATGAACTTTTTCGCTTGTCTTTGGCCCGAAGTATTCCTCCAGTAGGTCACTTTCTGTTCCTTTTCCCATTTTAGGGCCTCCTCCGTTATGTGTCCCTTAGATAAGCCACAAAACGGTTCGGGTTCAAAAAGTGGGGCTTCAGCGCATTTTCTTTGCAAGGGTGTCAGTTAATTCATTTCCTTCTATTCCCTCTAGCCCTGGTACTCACATCAAGGTAACCTTGTTGTTTTTTGCCAATTGCTTCAGGGATTGTCTGCACTCCCAGGCAATTTTAGAGTCAAAGATGTAGGACCTGATAGCTTTTAGCGCTGCCTGGCTGTCTGAGAATAATATAGAGCTTTGCCCTTCGAATGCCTTTATTTATGCATTCCTGGGCACACAGGTCTATAGCATAGATTTCTGCTTGGAAAATGGTTGGGGTTTTGCCTAGCGCTCTAGATAGCTTACAGTAAGGCTTCGCTACGCCGGCCATCTTCGATGCATCAGCCATCTTCGATGCATCTCTGTGCCAACTACAGGGCTTCGACTTTGCTCGTTTGGCAGCTCTCGATTAGCACGTCAAACGGGCAGTCAAAATAAGTCAGTGGGTTTGGTCACGGATTCCAGTTTAATTATTTTCAGAATCCTTAAGTGACCAACCAGGTCTCCTGGTTTGAAAGAAAGTACCTGCTGCAGCCTTAAGGCACTAAGTGCTGCCTCCTTCTTTACATACAAATGTAGAGGAAGCAGGTCTAGCATTGCCTCCATAGCTGCTGTGGGACAGGAGCACATTGCTCCTGTGATCCCTAAACAGGCAAGGCGTTACAACTTCTGCAACTTTCCTTGTGCTAATTTTTCTTTAGTTTTTGGCCACCACACGCATGATCCATAGGTCTCACAACCGATAGGTAGGACCAGTAGACCATCTTTGGTTTTAAACCCCCAGTCTTACCAAACAGCCTGCGGCACGTCCACAAAGCCGCAGTGGCTTTGGTAAGTGTTCTTTCTAGGTGTGAGTTCTAGGTAAATCTTTGATCCATGATTATTCCTAGATATTTAACTTCACTGGAAAAATTCAGCACTGTTCCATTTAGCATAGGAGCTATTAAACTTAGTTTTCTCCTTTTGGTAAACGGAACAATAACTGTTTTGCTCGGATTGGCGCTGAGGCCCTTTAGCGAGCACCATTTGGATATTACGAATGTAATTATCTATGTCTACCCTTGAGGTAGAGCTCTCTGTGCGTTTTTTTAAGTGTCCCCTGTAGACCTATTCTACTAAAATTCTGTCAAATTTTAGTCATCGACGAACTCTTCTTCAAATTCAGAATTTAAACATCCTTGCTCATGGCAATTAGAGCACATTGTTGAGCAGCAATCCAACCTTAACACAGCTGTCTCATTTTCCGAAACCCTTTTTGCAGCTGCATGATATTAGCTGTAGGGTGGAAATTGGTGCTGGTAACTCGGTGGTATAAATGGGTGCTAAGAAGTTGCCTACTTTCTTCCAACCCTAATCCGTTGGTTCCAAGTTTTTCCTCGCCAAGATTGAATTTGGAGAAATACTCTGTAAAAATGTTGACGTAATGCCTCAGATGTTGGTGGTAGCCTTGGTAGAATCTCGGCAGTACTAGATTGACCGACCAACTTATTGAAAAGAATGGACCTTTGATGATTCAAAGATGTCTCTTTTTTTTGAGGCTTTGTATAACGTAAGCACGAATTGCTCTCCAGCACTTGTAATTTCTTGTTTCGTTGAGCTAGGGTTGTTGAATATTCGGACAATCTTTTCTTTTATTGACGCATTCCACCGTTTGCACTTTTCCTTTACCAAAGAAAGCTGAAGTGCTATAGTATCTGAGCGCGTGGACAAACAAAACTGTTTCCTTACAGCTTTTTAAAACTTCCGAGGACTGCAAGTCACGAGAACTGTACGCCTTACTTTCTATTTTTTTCCTGAGCCTTTCTTAAGAAACGGATATCTTTATCTTCAGGTGCGCGAGCGATAATCAATGCGAGAAGATCAATATCTTGTCCGACGATGACCACTGTATCATTTAAGGAGTAAATAAAATGATACAGAAAATGCAATATAATTTTAAGTATACTATATACACGTTTAAAGCAATTATTCATATCTAAAGTTTTTACTGCCGTAATCCTTCCGGGTATAGCCTGAGGCCGTCCTTACATCTACGTCGGTACTATACATATTTTACGTATAATTATAAACGCATCTGTGTGAAAAAAGGGGGAAAATAAATAAAAATCACTTGCGTCAAAACCCGCTACATTCATTTTTACAATTATTTTTTATTTATTTGCTTTGATCATGATTAGAGAATATTATTTAGGTATTATGCAAATCACAACTTACACACTTTTTATTTATTGTGAAAATACCTACTTTCTGTATATTGTTGCCCTAATCTGGGCACGCTAATATACTAGTCAGGTAAATACTTTAAAACACTCATTATTGGAGATTCAATCAAAACAACTACTCTTCTAGCTAATACTGACGAAGTATTGAATTACATGATAGGATTCTTAGCATTTTAAAGAAAAAAAAAATATTGAAAATACTTAAATCATTTATTCAAATTTAATCATTCACACTTTTTTATTTAATATGAAATTATCTACTTTCTGTATATTGGTGCCTTAATCGGGTCACGCTAATATACTACTCAGGAAAACACTTTAAAACACTCATTATTGGAAAACCAATCAAAACAACTACTCTTCTAGCTAATACTGACGAAGTATTGAATTACATGATAGGATTCCTGGCATTTTAAGGCAAAAAAATATATTGAAAATAGTTAAATTATTTATTGAAATTCAGTCACTCACAACAATTATTTCAACTCTAGAAAAGTTGTACAAGTTTTTTCGAACTCGTTAGTTCTCATCAGTAGAGTATAGAAACATTCATTCATTATTTACAAGCCTATTCTTGATATACAGAAAGTAGGTATTTTCATAATAAATAAAAAGTGTGTAAGTTGTGATTTGCATAATACCTAAATAATATTCTCTAACCGCTACATTCATGTTATAGAGTGAATTCTGCTCTATAAATTCATTCCTGAGCATTTTTCTCGTTAAAGTAGCCGGTTTTAAGATATTCTGTGAAATTTCGAATAGGATGGATTTTTACCTATGCGCTCCAAATTATCCCTCTGCTCGGACGCTGTTAGCACGAAATAGGTGAGGACAAGCTACAAGGTTAATAAAAAAAATTTTATGCGTATGCTCTTTTCTTATCCGACGAACGGTGTACAAGATAAAAGTGAAAAACCAGCTTTAAGTCCCCGTTAGGGGTGATTTTTTGCAAAAAAAAGTTACGTTCCGCCCCTAAATGGGGGGGGGGGGACTTTTCGGGTATCTATTTCTAACCCTGTCTAGAGTACGCATCTCAAATATTACTACTTTATAAATTATTTCTTCTATTCACTGTTTTTTAATTTCATTTGCGTGTACTAAACGGCTGGCCGAGAATACTGTCGCATGTCGCTTCATTTTTTCTCATATACACGCATCCAGAAGTATTTTGAATATATTTCGTAACTTGGAGAATTACTGTTTGTGAAATAAGTAAAGTCTTTTTCTTGGTATTAAAGAATTTGTTTATAATATCCGATATCAGAAACTTAAAAGCCCAAATATTTGTATTATTTCATGATTTCAACTTTAAATTGTTAGGCTGAGTTTTGCATGTAGTAAAATGATATATATATATAACAGGTATCAGAGTTATGGCTTTTATAGTAAACCTCTAAAGTCTATTGTCCATATTTAATGCATATTACAGTAAATTGTTCAGAGCAAAGTCGAAAAAACCTTTATAATTTTCTTCATAATACCACTTAAATTAGTTACGATAATAAATGAGTTCTAAATTATAAAACTGATCTAGTTTTAAGTTGGTTCCATTAAAGCATCATGTTATATTACGAGAAAACTTATTAAATAATATCATCTATTAAAGTTTTGCTATATTTACTTAATGCTTCACACTTTCATTGTCTTTGAGTCTACTTCAAGTTACTGTTTTCAGTTACCAAGTTCTCTTTTATTATAAAATTATGTAGTTCAAGTCGAGCTGTATGCAAGTACACAGTGGAGCACGCGGTTCGTACCTACTCGTACCAATCCGTAACACTTTATGCTGTCTAGTTATATACCATGGTTTCTATCAGGCAAATCTTGGTTTAATTATAATTAATCATTACAATTTCAGTTGACAAACATGAATTACTTTTATTTGCTCCATTTGTAACAACACTTGTTTACATATTCTTAATATGACATTTTTCTATTGAATTAAAAAAGTGCACAAAATAAAACAAATTTATAGATATTACTTCATAACATTGAATTTTCCAAAGAACTAATATATCTTTTTTGTCATTTTGTCAGATATATGGTGCCAATCATTAAAAGAAGAGGTAAATACCACATAAATAGCAACAAAAGATAACTTTCTTTCTTTTGTTACGAAAAAAAAAAAAAAAGTTATTTGGGAACCGGTCTGTAAAGCACGGATTTGGCTGACATTTTTTTTATCGGTTCCTAACATTAAATACTAATAGTTCAGTCGAATTGCAATTTGACATGGCGAAAATACATAACCACGATTTTATTGTTTTAAGTTCATGGGTTGGACATCCAAAACAAGCCCTTATAGAGTGCCAACTGATGTCATACCGGATAAGGGGAAAAATCGGTTTTTCGCGTTTAAATAGAAGGCTAATAATCAGAGAGAAAAGTTCAAAAAGGGAAATTATGGATATTAAAAAAAAATATATAAAATGAGCCCTCGAACATGAAGATAGCTTTATCAAGTCAGGAGTAAATTAAAAAAAAAAACGAAATTTTGAAAAAAAATCACCAAAATTTTAGAGACATTTTTGAAATTTTACTAAAGTATGTGCTATATAGGAGGCAATATCTGATAAAAATTTCAGATATCTGCACTATTTTTTGATAGATTAAATTTTTTGAAAAAAAAAAATGGTCTTGGAAAAATGGCTATAAGTCTTCACTTTCCATCAGATTTTGCTATGAGAAGAAAAATTCTATTCTTCGAGAGTTGTTCAATATTTGTAATTTTTTTCTATATGGTCATTATTCAGAAAAAAGTGGTGAAAATTTAATTTGAAAAAATAGAATTTTTTTTGCATAAAAAAATCCAACTAAATATCTTTCGAATGTAATGCAGTGTCGAAAAATCATGTCTACCATTTTGAAATGATACTTCTTTAGTTCACCTCAAAAAAAAAACATTACTCTGTGATAATTGGTTTTCGACAAATACGAAAAAGTAGCGTGCGCGAGCGTAGCGGTGCGCGGATTGGGCAGTCATAAAGTGCGTTCAGGCATAATAATTGAGACAAAATATTAACTACTTACTTTTTATTTTTTATGTTTTTAAAATGTGACAGCAGTTGTAATTATATACACAATTATTTAAGAATAATTATTTTTATTTCATTTAGAATTTTTAAAAATTAAATTAATGAATCGCTCACATATATAATAATAATAACAATAATAATAATACACTTTATTCAGTAATGATATGAAAGGGCGAAGTTCAGCTTAGTACAGCATAGTCTCTGTAAAAGCTGTTCTTCCACTTAATCCAAAAAAGAGGCAACAAATTTTAAAAATAGAAACATACATAACAATATACATACAATTTAAACAACAGAAATATACACGGAATTTTCTTTTCTTTTTTCCTTTTCCAAGGTGGAAACACTTTATGATAGGCAAATACGTTAGTCATTTTTGGGAAAAGAAGAAACAGAGAGAGGCTTAACTGCAGTTAGGATGGAGTTTTATATGGTAGAAATATTCTGATAAAACGACCTTTCAATTATCGCGGTTTATGAGTGTTTGAGGTGTTAGAGTACCCTTGTGTCTAATATTTATATTGTCTACATCAGTCCGAAACATAATTTTTCTGAATAAGTAGCTAGGACTATGAAACAGTATTATTTTATAGTATAATAATGTAGCGCAATGTAGCTTACGCTTATTTTTCATGTTTAACCACTTGGCCTTTGGTAAGTAATTTGTGACTGACTGGCTCACACTTTCCGATTCCATATACGAATCTCAAACAATAATTCTGAATCTTCTGTATGCGTTGAGAAGAAATTGCTCTGAGATAGGGCCCATAAACAGTATATCGCATACACAAACTTAACTTACGAATCGTTTTCATCCAACCTAATTCTTTTAATACTTTCTAAATCTAAATCTTCATTTTTATTTGGTTCGTCTGTATTTACCTCACTATCTATATCTATATTTACATCGTCATCGTCGTTAGGGAACTCAGTGTTTTTAAGTTCAACGTTACAACAAGTTTCGCCGCGACAATCTACAAATACCTGTACATTTTAAACTATATTTTTTACAGCTGCAAGTCATTGTTTTACATCCACGTTCACATGCGCAACTAACTATTTTCAATAACTTTTATGGAATTAACTTTTCTTCAGTATAAACTGGATTTAGACCTTTTGGAGAAACTGTTTCACCATATCGAGCAGGGCTTTTTTCATTTTCTAACCAAAATTGTAATTGTAAATATGTCCTCAAAGCGCGTTGTTTTTCGGCACTGAAGGTGGTAACAATTCTAATTTAAAAGATTTCTTACAAGCTAATTTTTAAAATAAGAAGAAGCGATACTCCTTGAGTGTCATGTTTTCGTGTTTTAGGCCGTATAAATGGCAAGTAATTTTGTTAGCCGAATTATCCCAATAGTGCCCGAGTAATTTTTTTTGGAAAACTTTTGAAAAAAATATTGATTGACCTCCATTTAGGGCTTGTCTCAAACCACATTTTATTTATTCCTGTGCATTTTCACCAATTTTTTTGACGTATGATATGTCATACCATAGGAATATGCATGTAGAATATTATTAAAAAAAATTATTTATTATAATTCAAAATATTCAATAAATTTAAGAGAAAGCAGCAGAATATATCACATAGAAGGGGTATGATATCTTCGAAAGCATGTGTCTGAATGTAATACTATGTTACATTTGACACAAGAGAATATTGTACATTTGCCACAATACCCACGTCTTTGTGTAGCAATTTTGTCAATCAGGTGATCAGGTTTGTTAAACCTGACCTTTTTCAATACATTCCTACTACATTTTGGTTTGGGGCTAGCTAAATATTCAGTGGCAGTTAAACAGTTCTCCTCAAAAACTGCAGAAGGGACAGTTTTGGATAGATAAAACGATAAAGAAGCCACATGTTGACTACCGATCCATTCAAGCAAAAGCGAATCATTGCCCAATACCATTTGCAAGATCTGATTCGTATACGATAGAGTCCTCTCATTTTATCGAACATATCCACACCTCCCATTCCTTGGTTATAGTGACTTATAAGTGTCGGTTAATCCACATCAACTTGCTTCCTTTGTTGTTTAGACCATCTTTTGCACGTGCCTTTTGTCAAACAAATGTCTTTGTTTTTGATGTTGGTTGCGATATTCACTGGACTATTGAATTTCATTATCTTGCAGAAGTTCAAGTAATGGTAAGGAGTTGAAAAATTTATTCAAATATATGGTCGAAGGCGGGGGAATATATCTCATACAAAGTTTTTCGGTAATACTGGATCCCAAAGTTTTACCCTTGATTTTATCCCCACTGCCCGTGTGGGGGTTGAATTTCAATAAGTACCCCTGGGGGGTTGTGAGGCACCAAAATTTAAAGCCATAGCGAATTGGCTTTCCCTTTATAAATTGCTCCATATTAGTACGGCCAAAATAAGGCTCCATAGCCTCATCCAATGAAAGAGAAGTTCTGAAACAAAATTAATATTCATACCGCCATCTGCCTACCGTATGATATATCATACGGAAAGTTTTTTCCGCTGCTGCAATTACAGAAAGAGTTGATATGACTATGAAATGGTATAAGTACATCCTATAATATGTATAAAGAATTATTACGTGTATAAAAGTCAAATAAATTACATCCAAATGAAAATTGTGAAACATAACCCTAGCATGAGCTCATTTTCTGCTACGTAGAAATTTACTGGTTATAACTTATTTAAGTATAAAACAATCCAATTTTTGTCCTAAGCTTATTGTCTATATATGGAAATAACACTTTAGATGAGTAAAATCACTGAATTTATCACACTCGATTTGATTACACTTCATTAGAGACAACCTAACCTCTGTATGGTAAATCATACTGTAGGCACTATTGGGTTAAAACTTTGTTCCGGTATTGCATTTGAATCATAAAAAACATTAGCAGCTGTTTGTAAACTATCGTTATTTGTAATTACTTTCAGGAGTTTATTTTTCCCTGGCCGTAAAATCAAGATGTTGTATCACATCCGGTAAAAGCATGAAATAATGATTAAAAAATAAAATAATTATAGACCAAAAATGTAAGATATACAAACGTACAAACTTTTTTTTTTTTGAAAACAGTCGCCCAAATCCGCGCACCGCTACGCTCTCGCACACTATTTTTTCATATTTTTCGAAAACCAGTTATTATAGAGTGATGTTTTTTTTTTTGAGATGAACTAAACAAGTAGCACTTCAAAATGGTAGACATGATTTTTCGACACTGCATTCCATTCAAAAGATATTTAACTTTAATTGGATTTTTTATGCAAAAAAAAAATTCTATTTCTTTCAAGTTAAATTTTTACCATTTTTTTCTGAATAATGACTATATAGAAAAAAATTGTAAATATTGAACAACTCTCGACAACTTTCTTTTTTTTTTTTCAAAAAATTGAATCTACCAAAAAATAGGGCAGATATCGATCTGAAATTTTTATCAGATGTTCCCTCCTATATAGCACATACTTTAGTAAAATTTCAAAAATTTTTCAAAAATTATGGTAGAATTAAATTTTTTTTTTCAAAATTTCGGTTTTCTTGAATTTACTCCTGAACTAATAAAGCTATCTTCATGTTCGGGGGCTCATTTTATGAGGTTTTTTTTTAATATCCGTAACTTTCCCATTTGAACTTTCCTCTCAGATTATTAGCCTTCAATTTAAACGCGAAAAACTGATTTTTCAACTTTACGACCCCTCTCCCCCTTATCCGGTATGACATCACTTGGCATGTTATAAGGGCTTGTTTTGGATGTCCAACCCACCAACTTAAAAAAATAAAATCATGGTTATGTATTTTCGCCACATTTTAATACTATTCGTGACAATCGACCGGAGTATAAAACCCCTACAATTCCGCTATTGCTTAGAAAACTATAGGAGAATCCGGAAAAATCCATTAAATCGAAAAGAACATTAAAATCCGAAAAATCTGATTATTTTTCTAAATATACTAAAACAAAATTATTCTAAGATTTAAAGATTTATGTGGCTTCAAAACATTTATTAGAAAACAGACAAAAATTTTGAAGAAAATGAATGAAAATTGAAATTCTTTAAGATAAAATTCATAAAAATGAATTAAACACAAAAAAGTATTTGACTCCTTTTGTACGTGTGATATGTCTATTTACATTATAACCATATTTTTACCAAAATCATCTTCATCGTGTTCATCAATTAGGACAGTAAGTGCACAGTTAGTACGCGTCTCCCCGCTGTGCTGGTTGAGGTGCAGTGGACCCCGGTTTTCCTGCATTTGCAACTTTGACCACAACGTGTTTTATCATTTACAAAATATTATTTTTTATAGTTTTTTCAGGCACTTGGCCACTGATTCATTGGGTTTGGAAAGACATGGCAGTTTACAGCCGAATAATTTGATACCAAACCAATATCCAGCCATATTTGCATCTGTAAGTGTACTTTTTTTTAGGTGTTCTAGAGATGTGCCAGTTGTGCATGGCAAATTCGTCAGATTTACACTACTATCTATAGCTACTTTAAAACATTGGCACCTACTCTTTCTTAAAAGTCTTTGGCAGCATTCTGTAAATCGTCACATTTTTAAAAAAAATTGGCAAACTTTCTTCTTCCTCTATTAACAAACGCCGATGTGAAGCATAGTTGACTTGAAGTTTGAATTTTCTTTTTCAGCAAATTAACTTGCATGAAGTACTACTATAAAAAACATTACCATTAAATATACTATGAAAAAGACCTATCGAAATGTACAGATATGTATGATTACGCTTGGAATGTGAGAAACTGCAACATAGTTTGTCTGTAAACAAAAAACATGATATTAATGAAAATTTTCTCAGCTATCTGATGGCGTAATTTTCATTCATTTTTAAAATTTGCAAATACCATTTATTTTTGATTGAAGTTGCACTTTTCGCAGTAGTGAGAAATTTAACAAATTTGCGACACATTCGCTCTTCGATAATGATATTTGAAAATATAATTAGAAGCATACGAATTTAGGAAATTTCATAATCTACAATTTAAGTGAAATGAAGCGTTCGTACGATGCGCTGTCTTTAAGTGAATTAGAAAAAAAACTAAATAAATGACGGTTTTTATCGGAAATTTTTGAAGAGGTATTTTTCGAAGTAAACTTTTTTTAAACTGGTATATTAGCGTGCCCGGATTAGGGTAACAATATACAGAAAGTAGATAATTTCATAATAAAAAAAAGGGTGTAAGTTGTGATTAGCTTAATACCTAAATAATATTCTTTAACCACGATGAAAGCAAAAATAAATCAAGAATAGGCTTATAAATAATGAATGAATGTTTCTATACTCTGCTGATGATAAGTAACTTGTACAACTTTTCTAGAGTTGAAATAGAATGTAAGGTTCAATAATTGTTGTGAATGACTGAATTCCAATAAATGATTTAAATATTGTCAAGTCTTTTTTTTTGGCTTAAAATGCTAGGAATCCTATCATGTAATTCAGTACTTCGTTAGTATTAGAGGAATAGCTGTTTTGATTGGTTCTCCAATGATGAGTGTTTTAAAGTATTTTCCTGAGTAGTATATTAGCGTGACCAGATTAAGGTACAGAATGTAGATAATTTCATATTAAATAAAAAAGTGTGAATGACTGAATTTAAATAAATGATTTAAGTATTCATGTAATTCAATACTTCGTCAGTAATAGCTAGAAGAGTAGTTGTTTTGATTGGTTCTGCAATAATGAGTGTTTTAAAGTATTTAAGGATTAGCGCAGCAATATACAGAAAGTAGGTAATTTCATAATAAATAAAAAATCAATTCAATAATAGTATCCTTATCTAAGTTTTCAATTTGGAATTAGTCGGTATATCGTATAAGAAAATAAAATGAGGTTATTTCCACTTGTCGACGTTTCGGATAAAATTTTATTCTTTCTCGGGACTTCAGTAAAACAAAAACCACAAATATACTTCTCAAGTAAGAAAGAGTCATAATATTAACAACAAGCGAGTTAAAAAATCCAACGAAAACATAACATATAATTACTAAATGTAAATGTATAGACGTGAACAGTTTCATACCAATTGCAAAACTGTATAATCGTGAGACAAAATTCAAATGATTTGAACATAAAGGAACAAAATTTAAAAAAATATAGTGATTGAAAAATAAGATTTTACAGCTCAGAAATTAACAATAATTATATTTTTATGCTATTTAAAGAAAATACTTAACTATTTAAGTGGCTATAAAAAAAGATATGGTAAAAATAAATAATCCTTTCGGACGGCATTTTGAAGCTAATAGTCAGATTAACAAATATTGGTATTTCATTATTTAACAATATTATTTCCAGACGACGCGACGGCAAAAATAACCATAAAATCGCCAAAATAGCTGCTTTAATTAAAAAGGACCATTTATTTTCAAAATTTTTTATTTACCTTGCACAATATCACTTAATGCAAAGTCAAAAAGTCACATAATTATTTTATTGACAAAGACGACTCCAAATATTTAACGTTTACCGATATTCATGCACCCGACCTTTTTATGAACAATTCATTATAAATTCGTTATTTTTAAAGATCATGAAACGGTTAAAAATCAAGGGTACTTTAATAAGTTATGTTTGCATTTTTTGTCTAAATGTTATAGTTTTTAAGATAGATAAGCTAAAAACTAGTGGAAGCATTATACTCTTCGCCGATTTACTGAGCTTTTTATATAATTGATACACATTCTATAGGACATTCTTCGCAGATTTCTTGTAAATAAAGTTAATTTTTGGACATTCTAAATTTTGTGATACTGTTGTAAAAAAGAAATATATGAAAAAAAAATATATGAAAAAAAAACACCCTGTTCGGGATTCGAACAGAACATCTTTGGATTGCCAACAACAACAACAATAATATTTTATTTTAAGTTCAGGTACAATATATGTGCCTCACCGGATCCTAGCCCGGAGCCAGCCAGACAACCACGGCGAAAATCGCCGAGGTGGATGTGAGGCTGGGTGTGGTAGGTCCGGTTCGGCTTGGAAATAAATTCAAGGGGGGTTGCTAGAAGCTCCTGTCTGCCACGGGCAGACTTAAAAACTAGATTAAAATTTTTGATGTGTCCACATGGACCTAAAAGTAACTTAAAAATAAACACAACACTGAGAACACTAAAATCGTAGGCGAGCGCACTTCCTAATTTTGATTGTTGATACGGGAACACAACTAAACGAAAAAACCCATTCGAACAAATGACGACCTTGTGGTCTGATCGCCGACAAGGAAGGTAGGGTGGAAATAAAATTGTGGTTTAAAAAATTAGGATTTAGGTAAGTTTTCGGCCTAGAGGGGATTTAGAGAGACAAAAAAAGGAATGAAAATAACAAAAAGGATAAAGGAACAAAATTGTACAAACATAAATGGGGAGAAAGAGGGATTGGAAAGATGTAAGGTTGAGGAAAGATAAGAGTAAGGGTAGGAGTAAGTTATCGTATAAGGAAGTGCGGCTAGGGAAGCTGCCGGAAGATAGGCAACGCCTGGTATGGTAGGGGGTGTCTTATATCGAAAAGTAGGGATTGCCAGACAAAGCTTAAGCCATTCGACCATCAGACATCATTTCGAAAATTGAATGTTTGTAGTATATATCATTCAAGTATCATATTTCAACGAATTAGATATATTATTATAAAATATATATACATTAGTAAAATGTATAAACGAAAAAAAAAAATATAGAGAATAAAATTTCGCAAGATTTCTATTTAAGTACAAATGATAAAAATTAAGAAAATATATATTTTTTTAATTTAAACGAATAATAACTTTTTTATTTACTGATTAATTTCTTTCAAAAACAATAGGGTTCTTCCTCTAGCTAAAGCTAACTTACTTTCCAAATTTCAATACAATCGAACTTTTCTTTCTTAAGTTATCGTGCTTACAAGAAACGTGACGGACGGACGGATGGACGGACAGACCGTACAGACAGATGGACAGACGGACATTTTGAAAGTTGTTCAGAATTCGTTCACTAACATAATGATATGAAATTTTCTTCTCTACGAGCGATATTTACTGATTTAGAAATGTGCCGACCAAATACAATATACTCTTCGTTTTTGCGAAGATATAATAAGCGCGTTTTATGGGCGTCCAAAAAGTGCCCTTTGTATACATTTTAAACAATCATAACTCAGTCAATTTATAAGATACAGCGACCAGCCTAGTCCAGTCTCAAAATCAAACTCCTTTTATAAGGTACAGAAAAGTCTTTTACAGTTGGTTTCGTATCTATTATAGTTTCAGTTATAAAAAAATATTTAAAGAACATTGCAATTTAAAAAAATTATAAAAAAACCGCTGCCCAAGGAATCATTACTTCCACATTCCAGATTTTCTATCCAAGTCTCTCACAACAAAAAAATTTTGTATGTGGAAATAATTGTTTATGGAACTTTAATAATATGATATTTGAAATCGTCTACCCCAAAAACTAATAAAACGATATCCCACATCGGTAGTGGGGTGGGGATGGTGATAGGGGGTTGGTAGTTGAGGTGGATGAAGTAAAAAATATTTTGAGGTTTTTGGTTCTTGTACACACACTAAATCACAATTTTTTTCATCCCCTTTAATAACGAGATGTGGGTGGTAATACTAAGTACCGATTTTATGTTCTCTTACCTGCTTGATTTACCTATTTATCCTCCATTTACCACAATTTACCCCCCAACTCTTCGACGGAATAAGATGAAAAAATAACCTAGTTCCAGATCCCATTAAAGTACATACGTGGACCAAATTTCAAGTCAATATCTTAAACGGTTCCAGAGTAATCGTGCGTGCACAAAAAGTTACAGACAGACAGACCGACAGACAGAATTTTTTTTCACTCAAACTTAAAATCTCGACGTTTCATGGTATTCTAAGCCTATCTGAACAATAAAGTTTAAAAAAAAAATTTTTGTCGTTACTATACTTCCACCGGATGTGGAAGTAATTAAATGAATAAATGAAAAGGCGGCAATTTTTGAATTGTAGTGGTTTTAGTGTCTTGAAGAACATTAAAATCGATGCTTTACTAACCAGTTCCCAAATAAAACGGTAACCGATAATTGAGGAATTTATAAACACTTCATAAAAGTAATTCAGATGAATCATTTTTAAATATCTAGATTTAGAGTAAAAACTGTAACCATTTATTTTTATTTGTAATAGATTACCATTAAATTTTACCGATTAGAACTGAGCCTGACCCAATTTATGCTATGCTGGTAAAAATTTACAACTGTCGTGTTTGTCAAATGATAAATTCTATTGTACTTCAAATTTTTAGATAACATTGACATGTGGGTAGTAGAAGACCTACTAGTAAAATCCATTTGAATATTCTCAAATATATATTAGCACTGAAATGGTTAAAGATTTTATAAAGGTTGCATTTATGAGTAATACTTAAATTTTATAAAAAGATAAAATTAATGTATTTTAAAATATTAATAATTCCGAATATGGGGTAACAGATTCACTATAATTTGCATTTGCTTTTCTTTAATTACTACCTCAAATTATTCGACGTTAATCGAGGATTAATGGAGACCTAAAAGATACTTAAAAAATTGTAAGTATTTTTATTATTGGCTGCTTTGTGATCTGTAGCCACTATGGCCAATAGAGATGTTATATTGACATTTGAACTATCACACAAAATTGGTTGCTCAAAAAACTTCATAGGAGCCTCGCAAATCTTTAATATAAGACGATGAGCAGGTATTTCACAAGAATTTAGTGAATTCAGAAATTCGACAGAAAATATCTCTCATTATTTATAATATAAAATCCCTGATGTGTGGTTCTGACTGTTACCAAAAAATGTAAGGAAAAGAGACAGAAATTTGAATTATTTTTTGGAAAGGGTCCATATCATAGTAACAATTCCCAAAAATCTAAAATTACTAAAAGAATACGTTAAACCACTGCTGCTGAAATGGAGCAATTGCAACGACTTTTCACCGAAGTAACCTATGATTCTTATTAAATCAATGGTTTCCTTAAAGTCCAAATTAACTTTTAATATCAAGTCACTAAAGAAACTTTGTAATGGCAGCAGTTTTGGTGTCAATTTTCAAAAAACTTGAAGTTTTCACTGGATCGTCCAAAAGATATCCAGTACCAAGAATAGATTTGGTCTCCCAAAATCTTGACATCCCTTTTGATCTTCATCGAAGACATTTTGGAATCAAACTTGCCTATTCCATCACGATTAACACATCCGTGTTGGAATGCACCCACCCAAGCTAGTGTTTAGTCACAGATAGATATTTATTGTGTCATCATTTAATCAAGGTGCAGCTGAAAACTGATACTTAGCAAGGTCAGTTCATAGAGAAATCTAACAACATTTTTACGAAAAATGTTGTCTTCACTGAAATACTTTAAATTACTCGACACATAATCATAAATAGTCTGTTTCAATTTCGTTAGATATTTTTAGTTATTAAAATAAACTAAATAAGAAAAAAACGATTCACTTCACTTCACTTCCCTCCACAAACAATTAGTTAATTATAAAGAAGTTGGAAGATATATGTAGATTATCTTCTTACTCTCGAAGCTGGCATTAAGATCGCGCTCTCTCCATCTGTCTGAGGACTAGATGGATCACATCAGCATAAATATAAATAAATGATCAAATCACCATCGTCGCTAGCTATTGTAGCTAAACTTGTTGAAATTTCAATTAGTACATCTCAATTTTGCCTCAAGTTTTTATAATGTTTTTATAATACCACGTATTCACCAGCAACACATCTGCAAATTCATCAGCTTTAGTACCACCTTTCAAGTGAACTCGTATATTTTCAAAAGTAATAGTTTTTCTATTTTTGGCCAATACATATAATGACTAAATGCATGCACGAATTTAATCAGAATGAGTTCCTTTTGAAATGATAGGAATAGTTTGAAGTCTCCAGCAAATAAAATTGTAACTTTTCTATCAGAGAGTCATCGCTTTCAAAATTTGCCCAGAAAACTCTTTGTTTGTGGAAGCTCGACCACAATAGTATTGCCAGTTTTCAAAGAAGCTACAACTCTAATAATTCTACTACAATTCCTTATCTTTAGTAATAACAATTAAATAAAATTATGATTTACTATAATATTTTCAGAATGGCGCTTAGGTATTTCAAGTGTTGACTAACTATTAATATGAGGATGAGGTACCGGTGTAAATATCGACACTCGATCAGTGAAGCAAAGCAACGCTGAGCAAGTCCGGCATTTGGATGGGTGACCCAAGTATCTAATCTAATAGACGTAGTCGGTATGCTATCAATAGGTTCAATTTCTGGCCGATGAACCGCCAGAAAGTTGGTGGATGACCCAGTGTAGGTTAAAGTTGGTGGTTGAGGACCGTGGATTGGAGACCACGCTAAATTGTAGATCCCTAAGCGCAATGGGTCTTTGTGGCCTAGTAAAAAGTAGTACTATTACCAGTAATTAATATAATAACAACTTACAAGTAACCACCAACTCTCCCAAATTTTAAGGTTCTAATTTTAAATGTTTAGACCTCCATTTTTGTCATATTTTAACCCACTCAATTCATCCTATTAGAGTTGTATTTCAAAAAAGTTCCTTTTTGAATGAGCGTCTCTATCAAATTTCAACGTTGTAGTTGGAAGCATTTAGGATACACAATTAATTTCCCCAATTCACCCTTTCAGAGAATTTTTCCGCAAAATTCCCTTCTTAGTGGACGGTTTTGGGTGTACATTTAGTTCAATAATCTAACGCTTATGGTTTGGAGTCTGAATTGCTGAGTCAGCCAGGACACTTAACTATTTTACTTTTGTGGTATTTTATTTTGTTTGTTTACCTATAAACTTTAAGTTATACACGATATATGTCATAATATATAGTGTAATTATGTATTGTGTATTAGTTTATGTAAGTTATATAAATAAACACTTATTATTATTATACATGTGTATAGATTGATAGAATCCGTAAATGGTGAATATTTGAAGTAGTCAAATTTTATTCTGGATTGTGGGAAACAGAGTTAAAAGTAAGGTTAGGTGTAAGAGTATCCTAAATTTCCTTTTACTAAAGACATTCATTAGTATTTTTGTTATTATTAATTGTATCATATTTCAAGCATTTGGTTCAATCGTCATTGCAAGGAGAAAACCTAACTGCCTAAGGAATCACTATTGTCACATCCAGGTTTCCTATCTGAGTCTTACAACGAAAAAAAAAATTAATACTAAATTTGCACTCCACTACGTGGAAATAATTGTTCATAGAACTTTAATAATATGATATTTGAAACTGTCTGCCTCAAAAACCCAAAATACGATATGCCACATCGTTAGTGAAGGTGGTAGTGGGGATAGCTAATGACAAAAAATTTTACATATGGTACATATTCTAAATCCCAATTTTATGAACTCTTACTTGCTTGCTTTTCCTATATACTCCCATTTACTCCCAACCCTTCAACGGAATAAGATCAAAATATAATCTAGTTACAGATTTCGTTATAATACTTCAAGTTAAATTCATAAATCGTTCCAGAGTAACTGTGCGCACAAAAAAAGTTACAGACAAACCCACATACTGACAGACAGATTTTTTAAAATATGCACATACGCACTCACATACGCGGATAGATGGGTGAACTCATACGCACTTTTTCAAATGCGCAAAAAATCTTTTGGATTTTCTTGTAACATTTGATGAATTAAATATGTATTAATTTTATAAACAGGTTTGTTTGCTTCACAAATAAGGCATTTATCACTATTCAGGATAAACTTCTCGGTTGTTTGAAAGCCTAAATAAATACAACTACAAACAATTATCAAACAATAAGGTCAACGAGGAAAGAATATAACGCAAAATATTTGTCTGATATTACACATTCTTTTTTGCAATAAACATCGATTTTTTTCGTAAGAATTAGAAAAATGTACGTTTACGTTAGTTCAAGAAACATATTTTAACTATTTAATAATAAATGACTTTTCATAAATGCGATGGTTTGTTTATTTTCTCAGGTATCATTAAGCCTTTACAGTGACAACTCATTTACATAATCACCAAAATGGTCGGGTATATTTATACTAAATTGAAACTTTTCGTGTGTCTCCAAGTAAATGACTATATACCTCAATATATAATTATTTATAGTTCTTTAATGAGGGTGCCAAAAGTCTTGCAACGCTGTGGTAATCTGTCTGGACATATATTTGCAAGGGTCATATTCGTTAAGGCGAGAGACTTCAACGATCGACCACAAAAGTAACCTGCTGGCGGTAACAACAGGTTTATTAATTATGTTTATCCATAAATCTTAAATAATAATCGAAAATTGTTAGTTAAAGATATTCATGAAAATTTTCAATTTATTTAAAATAATTCTGTTTTTTTTTGCTCCTGGTTATTAACAAAATTAAGAGCTAAGTATTTAGTTTTCTTTTAAATGCCTAAATTTAATCCTAGGAAAAGGTCCATACGTATAAGTAATAGGTGTTTTCTGTTTTAGTTTGTGAATTATATAATATATAATGATGTAGTTTTTAAATTCAATAATAATTTTTGTCTCAAACCCATGTACGACACTTATCAAAATTTTTCAATATTTATTATTGCTAAAATAGAAAGTGATATTAATCATCTCCAGATGGTTGAACATGGTTGATGAAACGGGCGTCCAGAGATGGTATTTCAGTGTAGTGTTCACGTGTGTTGGTGTTTGTGCAAACTACTTCATAGGATAAATCTTGAGTCATAATGATGATTTAGGTGTTTCCAAATTCAACATCTTAATAAATAATGCTTAATAAATAATGCTTAATTATTCTGATTTATATAATTATTTGTATATATAGATATTGTCCATCAGAAATCTGTGTAATTGTTATCCTATTCACAACCAATCTAAAGCACTCACCTCCCCTTTTTATACCACCCCTAAAACTATCAAATAACCAGCATTCAGTGGATTTTTTGCAGGTTATTGAAACATTTTAACATGACTGTTGCTGAATAAGGATATTTTTGATTTTGTACGTGTATTTTAGTTATTTCGAAGAGGTGGAGGGGGGGGGTGGGAGGAGGAGGAGGGGGTGATACAGGGGGTATACAAGGGAGGGGGTATACAAGGGAGGGCGGGGGAAAATTTCGTTTGAGGTGGAATCGATTCGATATTGATAGTAAATAACAAAAACACGTTTTTCAGTTTTTTTTGTTCAAAAATAAATTAGGCCGAAAACCGGACTTAAAACCAATTTAAATCACATTGTGACTGGTTACGTTAGAGCGTGGGTTATGATAACTAGTATTCACGAAGTATAAGAGCCCTGTACTTGGGCAGAAATTTTCATCATATTTAGTAATAAACATACATAGATAGGCCCAGTAGCAAAAGAGGCACAATTATTAATTAAATAAAAAATATGCCGATACATTTTTATACTTACTATATTCCAACTTTATAATTTATCATTTAAAAATACACTTGTTTGTGTACAGCGAAAAGGTTAAAAAATATCATTGCTAGGTTACTTTTTCTATAACTCAGAAGTGCTAGGCCACCAATTGGGTAACTGTATTTATTTACAGGTTTTCATGTTAAATTAATTTTTTTGTCTTTGATAACGCTATATAATTACTCCTCTAATGATATGTTTGTACCACTTTAGTTGCAGCAAGCAAGGATGAGCTCATATACATTCTGGACACTCTTCAGATAATATGCTCTGATTATGGTTTAAATGAATTATGATTGTGATCAAGCAGATTACAACCACCCAGTCACGTTAAGGAATGTGAAGTAATAAACAAGATGGTATACCTTGGAACCCCTGGGAACAATACTGGTAATTGTTAATATGAAATTAGGCATAGAATATAGATGTAAGCTCGCTTTCCAACTGAGCAAAATTTAAGGAAGCAGCTAGACGGAACATTGATACTTTCGAAATTTGTGCCTGGAGACGTTTGATACGTATTCCCTAAAGAGTCCATTGCACCAATAGCTAGATTTACCAAGAAGACGCCCCTAAAAGCCATCTCCAGCATCATATTTTCCCAAATCCTGTATTTTTTGGCCACGTCAATTAGAAAGAGAGTAATAACAATCGGTTGACAGTTCAGGAAAAACCTGATAGGAGGTGAAGAAAACTATGTCAAGACGATGGGAAAGAGTTTTGGTGAGGTTATAGGCCTAACAGGCAACTGTAACTGATGGCGTTATGTCGTCAGACGTACTATACAGCAAACGAAGGCCAACTAGAATAATGCATAATTACAAAACGTCTGGCAGGCCATTGTGAATAAAAAGAAGAATAATTTAATATCATTATTATCGATGTATACCAGTTTGGTATACTCTAAAGCCAATTGGAAAATCTTTAAAAAAGGCCGACAAAGCGCCGACGCGACATTTAATCTGTGCCGTTTTTAAAGTACCGCCGCGGTAAAAATCAACGTCGTTTTCTCAATTGATATTAGAAATTCTATGGACTTGTGAATTTTATGGTAAACCGTCGATAACTTTTTTTCGATACTCTCGATCAATAATTCTATGAAATTTATCTACCAAATAAGTTAACAGTGAAATAAATCGACCCTTTCAGAAGTATTTGAACATAATCGTGTTTGATCATCCTGTATATTTATATGAAAAAAGAAAATTAAAATTCATTTGCATTTAAGCAAAAAATGATGTGAATTATGCTATGAATTTTCCAGACTATGTTGCTAAATATATTTCTTCCGTACATATTGTAATAATAACTTCCAGAAGTATTGTTGTGTAAGAATTATTGCAATTTGTTTACATATTTAGTACAATAATTTATTCGGAATTACCGATTTATAATAAATTTCCAAATACAAGAATTAAGCAATATTTCAACAGGTATGCGTTGATATAGCTATACTAAGACACGAAAATCTCATCTTCAAGAACTAAGTGCCCCCACCTACAAATAAGTAGGTTACCTCAGTATAGATCTACTACAGGTACAGTTATCTGACGTGGAGGGGGTGTTCTGGTCTCACAGCTCATGGTAGGGCTCTTGATGACCAGTTTTATGTCTTCCGCCGCATGGTTCACGTCCTTGTGTACCACAAAAATTTCCAAAATTTTCGAAAACTACCCACCACCAGAAAATTTCTATAATTGGTACGACCTCATTTTCGAACTTTATGCGATAATTTTGTATGACGTCAAGTGTGTTTTTACTAGGCCAAAACTTGTGCAATCTTAAGGGGTTGTTTTCATTTCTCCACCGATTATACAAATTTCTTAGGTTTGGACAAGTGATAAGGAAGATAAACAGATTAGTGACTTATGCAGTGTTTTACAAGATAAATAACATAAAATGGGATTATAGGAACAGAATTAAGTCGTGACACCATAACATACTTACATAGTGGTCGTAAAATTTTTGTGTTTACCGTTCGGAACGCAGTGATGTATTTTAGGAAGAAAACTAAAATTTTAAATAAACCTATGCAGTGATAATATAATGTGATTTTTTCGACACTTCTATTCACTCCTAGTGCCCTCATTGGATTCTAAATTAAAAAAAAATTGTTCGGTTTTAAATTATTCCGTTGTTACATTTAAAAATTTGGAACAAAGTAAAGTGACACTTGTTTAAAAAACAATAGACATTACCGGATGTGCATAGTGTAAAATTGCGGATAATACCACATCAGTGACCTATATTTTTTGTTATTTGGAATTAATAATACATTTGGTAAGTAGTTGATGTATGGTTTGTTTTGCATATTCATCCATTAAATGTAAAAAAGAGCAATGAATTTCCTTGACAGTGGATGAAGGACGACTACTTACCGTTTAATATTCGTTTAAATCACTGTCATAATTTTTATCCGTAATTGGAGGATTTACATTATTGAGCGTTATAGTAATAAAACGATTTAAATAATTTTCGGTAAATTAGGTGATAATGCTTATCAGGTAGATATGTCATTTTCACATAACCCACTGAAAAATGAAAATATATGTACGAGGGTGTGCTTAAATCTTATACATTTGAGTCAGTTATGCAGACAATATTTTAAGTTGAATAATCAATATAATTATTTTGTTTAAATTACCTCTTCTACGGAAAGGTTGTCTCATAAGAATATCACTTTGGAAGGCGAATTTCACGTTTCATATTATGTAGATAACGAAAATTAAGGTATATCAATTCCGCCAGTTTGACTGTGTGTGATATGTTTAAAACATATTTGACAGAGAAAAATGTTATTTAGCAGGTAATTGGCGCTATTGCCAAAGAAGACACCTGATATATTTTTAGTAAAAATATACAGGGTGGACAAGGTAAAAAATTAATGAATAAATTGTCCTGGATAATAATGATATTAATATGTAGGTGACGCTATTTCCAAAGGAGAAACTTGTTGTATTTCTAATGAATAATGCACGAAGTGCTTAAATAAGAAACGACGGAGATAATAATATTTGCAAGGTAGTTGACAATACTGTCAAGGAAGAAAATATATACAGTTACCGAAACAAAATAAACAGGGTGGTCACCGAAAAGAAAGAAATAATTGATATATAAAAGGTCCAAATTCTTTACATAATTTTTTAATAGTCTCTAATTTTTTCTGAATGTTAAACAGAAACAATATTGGAAAGACAAAGTTTGATTTACATATTGTTGAAAATTCTTGAATGTTCTGAATAATAATTTTATCTTTTAATCAGAGTTCGCTATTTCAAATAAAGTGGCGGTGAATTTGAAATAATGTTTACAGCATTTTTATTTTAATATATTTTCACATGTTTGTAAATGTTTTAATAATAATGTAATGTTTACTTATAATATAATCAACACTAATCGAAATACCTGAAATTATTTATAATGGCTATTAAAAAATTGTAAGGAAAATATTTTATTAAGAATTTACTAGTGGTAGAAAATATTTAATTCTAAAAAGTAATGAAAATAATAAAAGGGTCAAAATGTATGAGATCAAAAACATACTATCGAAGTGCAAAATATCATAATTTGTTGAAAAACCGACTGTTCAGTTGTAAGTAAGAAATAAAATGTAATATAAATTTATTTGTAAAGCAATATTGACATTAGAATAAAAACAATTATAAAAAAAGTTGGTCTCATAAATAAACATGACACCACATATAGACAACCCCGGACAGTACCCGATAGATAGAGTGATCAGAACAATACGCAGCCAACTGAGCTACTGTACCAGTAGGGTATCCATTCTTAATTAATACTTTCATCATATTTTGTAAATATTGGCTGACAAATCGCATCATACAGGCAACTCTGGGTCAAATTCGACCAGTGTAGTGGCTGAGCGTATTTACGTGTGTCACCGTCCTTCGAGAGGGAGCTAAAACTGTGAGATGCAAATGTTTGCGATGTGCGCACGTTTAAGGTATAGTAAAGTGGTAATGATAGTTAGCTTAATTTCAGATTACAGATTCTATTGTTTACACAATCGTCAATGTCAGAAAAAACTCATTAGCTTTCCTCTGGTGTCGAAGTTTTGGTAACGAAAATGGAAATAATAAAAAAAAATAATTGTATTTACCTTTGATTTATACGTTTCCTGGTCTTTAAGTAAAATTTGATCTTGATACCACATTTTTAGTATTTTAATACATTTTAGCTTTTCTCATTGTTTCTAAAACCTTTCTGTTAATTTTATTTGACCTAAATAAAAAGTATATTTTTTCTCATATTCGCGAATGGATTTTTCACCTATTTCAACTACATCTAGAGATAATCTATTATAATTTGAGACACCTATTACTACATGGTGGTAGGTGGTGGTAGTTCTACAGCATGTACAAGGCTAAAATTTGTCACACTGGCAAAACTTACGAGAAAACTTATTCTCTCCAGAATTTTCATCAATAAGAGAATAGAGAAATGAATTATCTGATTGACAAGTGAATTTATGTTGCTAAAATTTGAAAATAAAATATATTGAAAAATAAGCAAAATTTATGACAAACGTAGAATTTTCGGAAGTTCACCTTAAAATTTGATCAATATACGATGTGTCGAAAACACCACGAAGCTTCCAAATATTCATTTCTCTTCCGAAATGAAAGTTCCTCGAATTACGGAGAAGAACAACTGAAGAACGTACGTTAGAAGGGGTCAAAGTACAAGTACCAGAGCAGCAATGGAATATTTGCGCCTTCTTATTCATGTGGTGAATTTTAAGGCGAAAATTTGTATTTTTTCAAGATCAAATGTTCTCAAATTAAAAGTTAATAAATACATTTAAAATTACACTGTTTTCGAAAAATAAATTTCGTGGCTGTAAATATTTGATTCTCTGATGTTATAATAAAAAATGTAATATTTGTATAGCTTTTTGGTAATTGATTTGGTACAAATTTAATTCAATTCAGATCTGAAGAGCTTAAAGCTAAATTATAACGATTCCCCCTAACACAAAAAAAGTAACAACTTACTAAGAATGGGAAAATAATGTTTGCCCTTATTAACAACATATTAACATATGTAAAACAGCATAGTACAATAATCCCTATTGAAACTGGGCCATATCTGTAATACATGGTCATAACCAGAGGCCTACAAACTCTCACTCTTACGTAAAATAGGTTTTATTTTAATTTTAGAGCAAAATGTGTTTTTTTATTAAGCATGCAAAAATATGAAGATGTATTTATAACATTTATAAACCGCAATATGCCGGGTGTATGTTAGGTTCAAACCAACTTTATTTAAATTAGATGTTATATCAATGTTATCCTAAAATTTGGGACATGGTGTTTTTAATAAGATTATTATGTTGTGAGAGTTTGTAGGCCTCTGGTTATCACCATGTATTACAGATATGTCCCAATTTCGATAGGGATTATTGTACTATGCTGTTTTACATATGTTCTAAATTGTAATTAAATATTCTAACAGAAGTTATCGTGGTTATAAGAAACCGTATACACACACATACATATACATGCACACACGCACTTACAGACACAAAGACATTTTTTATTCGATATTTGAGTTCAGTCTGCTATGAAATGGATATCTGTACAAAAAATTTTTTTCTACCATGATTATTAAAATTTCTTTTCAATTCATAATAAATTTATAATAAAGATAGAATATACCATTCATTACTGAGCCATAACAGATAAAAAAAAAATTAATAGATACATTATTGTAGAAAATTTAGTCAGCTTTAATTTTGCATATAGTCTCTTTTTGATTATGGCTAACCGTTTTCGAGATATGAGCGAAAAACCAAAAATCGGGACCTTCTTCGTGCCGCCCTTCACCTCCGCACCTCCTGTGTTCGGGGACTTTTGGTATGCTTACCTCCTAAATAGTCCAAACACAGCTTCAAGTCAAAAATTGTGATCTCGGCATTTCCCTCTAGAAACCATTCATTGACAGGACTATTTCTAGTTTTCGTTTTTGTAATGTGTGATCAAAATCACGGTACGGGTACGACAAAAAGCCAAAATAGTTGCACACGTCATATACAAATGAATTTATAATTTTAATTTGGATAAAATCAAAAATAAATAATATTGCGAGCTGTGTTGCTTTATTTTTATGTATTCTTTTGCTTAGTAAAGAAGAATATTTAATGTTCGGTTTATTTATGGTGAAATTTTGCGCTTCCCTGAAATTTTGTTAATCTCTATTAACAATAGTGCAACAAAGTATAGGAAATTTCTATTCTTATAATTATAAATAAAGACGATTTTTGTTATTAATAATACATACGAGCTTGACCAAATGACAGGCCCCTTGCCATTTGGTCACACTCATCAATTCAAATTTAGTTTTGATAGATAATATCTATTATGTAACTCTTTTTTTATATTTTTCTTTATCCTTGGAATTTTCCCATAACAAAAAACCTTAATCATTTAGGAAGTACTTATTTCTCAATAGATTTGAAACAACCGTTAGATTTTCAGAAAACTGCTATGTTAATACAAAATTTTATTAATATTTCATGTAAATATGACGAATCAAACAGGAAAATAATAAGCCAATGCATTCATTCATAACCTACTATAATTTTTATTTGAATATATTAAATTACTTATAAATATGCCAATGTACTCGACTTGGTAGTTAATATTGATACTGCACGGTACCATTTTCCTCGTCGTTTCGCTGACGGTGTCTCGGCATTTATTTCACATTATGTATTAAAGTAACGTATTATACAACTTAAAAACTCATAAATACAGTGAATACACAGACAACATAACAACTAGACCTATATTTTAAGCAGAAGAGGAATATTTAAATATTTAAATGAGTCTCAAAGTCAGACAAGAAGAAATTTTTGTTTATATTTTAGAATAATATATTTGCATGTCAAGTTATCCATAATTACATGTTACCTACAGAAAATACTTAAAAAGATAAGTATTTTGGACTAGATGGCATATTTTATTAATAAATTATGTTAATGCAAAACATAACTATTTTAAAATGTTCGGTTAGTAAAAACACCTTAAAATATGTCATAGTTAAACGGCAAGGAATATTAAAAAATCTTATCAGAGTGTCGTGCTCTTTGTTTTTCTTCACTTGTTTAATTGTGATTTAATTCGAAATCGGTAAACAAAATGAGCAAAACTCTATGATAGGATCAAATCACACAGTAAAATCTATAAGTACACGCCTAAAGCAGAATTAATACTAAGCAAATTGGTGCGTATGAGATTATGTGAGTACTTAGAGTGTATTCTTGCATTTTAGCTAGCAGCGTGCCATACTAAATATGTAATATACGAAATACTCAAAATCAATATTTGTAATGTAGCGTTTGTCTTGGATTATCACATTTTCCAAAGAACAAAATTCATCAAAATATAAATTAATCAGCTAGGTTTATTATTTTTTTGTTTTCAACTAGAACTTAGGACATATAATGATATAAAAAAAGGTTTACAAAGGTAAAGTACCGGCTTGAACCTGAAAATCGTCAGAATAATAGTGTAATAATAATAACTTTTATAATAATTATTTTGGGAAATTTTTTAAAATTATTATTAAAAATAATAACAAAAATTGTAGTTTTTTTACATTTGTGTCTGGTATATATGTTAGTTTAAATAATACAATATTAAACATTAGCAACACATCATCAACGATGATTTTTGCTTGCTCTTGTATTTCATCTTGAACAGGTTCTTCTGGAAAAAAGCTTCATTGTTCCATTTTTGCGTTAATAAATTGCATTAATGTGAATGTTTATTCAGTATTTCTTACATCTAATAATGTTTATTTTTTAATTTGAAGGAAAAAGTGTTTTGTTTATATAAATATACTGTACTTCTGTGAATATTGAAAATAATTCAAAAATTAGGTTGACAATTGACTTTCAAGCACTTGTTTCACACAGTTCAATTATGTACGAAATTCCAAATATTTGATTTGTAAACACAATAATTTAATTAATAATCGAAATAAAATTAGAGAAACTCAAAACTGAGACTCCGGTATACAGAAGAACAACAGCTGACGCTCTCTTACATGAACACAAGCAAAACAACAAATATGTATATAAGACTCGCGGTGCTATAAACAGCAGGATCGAACCAGGAAAAAAACCAAGCTTTTTTGTTACTAGATGGGAGATCGTAGGGTTCAATAATAAATAGAAAAGGGAAATCGCACCACATATCCTAAAGAATAAGAATATGAGATAAATGTGGATTATTTAGAGATTTTATATGAAAGCCAGGGCCCTAACAACGCATTTTTAAAAAAATTTGTAATACCCTGTATAAAGTACTTCATGTGTACACAAAATTCACTTACATAGCGACTTATTTTGGTGTAAAAACCTATAGAAAATGGACTAGATATATGTTACGAAAAACGGTTGTTAATTTGACTTGGATTCATTGCACATTTTAGAAAATTGGATTATTAAGAACTTACAGTCACACAACTTCACCACGGAACTATGAGTCTTTAATGCATTTTTCATTTGCTTCTAGTCAAAGTGGAGAGCTTTTTTATGGTACTTAGGATGCAGCAGAAAGAATATGTGACCTAAAACTATTTATTAAAATATTAATCTCTGTCTTTATATTCTTCTGACATCCTAAATATGAGACTTTGTCAGAAAATAAGAGTTTTAGTTTTTTTACATACTACAATGGAAAATATTCAAAAATTTATTTTACATTTCTTTAAATAGAAATTTCTAAATCCTACTTGTGAGAACTAAGAAGGAAATAAGAAGGAACAAGTTGGTACAACCTATCCATACTTGATTTCTTAAGAATGATAATTTAAGGTATATTAAAAATAGGTTTGTTTTGCTTTAAATTCTACCATATAATTTAATACTCTTTAATATTGCCAAAAAGCAACGTGTAGTCATGATGAGGCGTTGCTTATAAAGGTAGTTGTTAGATTGAGTATCCAATAATGTGTGTTCTGCAGTCTCGTTTCATATTGATCTTTACTCCTAGCTTCTATGTTAAGATACCTATATATACAGGGTGATTAAAAAATCTATAAACATATTTAGGGTAGATAATTCATAGAAAACAAGCGAGGTATGCTTAATAAACCTGTCTTAATATAAACAGTTTTCGTGTGTTGAATTTCAGTTATTTTAACAAAATCAAATCTACAACAGATATCAAATCGAAATTACGTCGGGCACGTTTTAAAGGTCAACAAATACTGTTATCTGTTATCCACCAGATGGCGCTACTTACACAGGAAGATTTTGCTAATTTTTTAGAAGTATTTTTTCAGTGCAGTTCTTGAAATAATTTTTCATTTTACTAAAAGTGGTACTCTTGCTTAAAATCGTTAATATGAACTGTTTTCAAGTATTGGAGATTATAGATAGCAAGTTATATTCAACAAATAACAAGACATTGTGTGGTATTGATGACTTATGGTGGTATTTTCTTTATTTTTCATTAAGCTTTTTTTAAAGGACATTAACCCAGACACCAAAATTATATTTTAAAAATATTTACTTAGCATCTGTATTAACATTATACTAACTAAATATTTAATGATTTGCAATTAAAATATTTAAAAAACGTATATGAAATGTTTTGAAAATATACTACACAAGATGAATGAAATCCGTTTTGAACTATTAAAGATGATTGGTAACAGAATTTGAGAAATACCAGAACTTAAACTTAATTCCGTGACTCAATGATGAAAATTATTTATTATAAAATTTTATTCGGACCCCAAACTGAAATCTGGAACGTTTCAAGTTCACTAACCATAAGTGTTCCCAAGCGTTATTCTTAAAAAAGAACCTTGTGCTTCTAATATCATTTATAAAGAGATTAAAGGGACATTTTTAATTAATTATTTAAAAAATTTAAAGCACACATATCTTTTAATGTTATAGTAGCATTTTACAAACTTTTTAAAACGTTTTTGAAACAATTTTAGAAAAGTAGATTCAACATATTTTTAAAAATATTACAGTAATATTGAAAATATTCCCTTAATAATGAAAATCATTGTAAAATATTTTGAAAATATTGAATTCTGTTAGCAGTTAACATAAATAAGGAGTAACCCGATAAATACCTGTTTAACTAGATGTTCAAAGTGTCTCTCATTTTCACGAATCCACAATTGTGGATGTCGTATTATTCACAAAAATGAGAATGTTCTCTAGTATCTACCGTGGTCTCTTGCCATTAAAATTTAAATTTGTTAGTCAGGTTCTAACTTTAAAAATAAATATTTGAATATTTAATGGGAAATAAAAAAAAAACAGTCGTCGCTCGTTGCTTATTGATTTGGCGACCTCATACCTGATTCCAATCCAATCACTGTTGCAGTTTTAATTTTGTCATAAAAAATAAAATAAAACTTTTAATATAATAATATATCATGTTATATATAAATTGTCAAAGATTTTTATTTGTTTGATACCTAAAACAACATTTTTATAATTTATCACCTCCTTTAACACTATATTTACGTTGTGGTCAATAACCTCGTGCTACTCGAGCCTAGTTCTATCATTAAAGTAATAAAATTCTTAAGTACTTATGCTAAAAATGCTCAAATCCTCGCAAAGTAGGGGCTGGACATTTAAAAAATAATTTAAGTGAAAATGAAATTAAAATCATGAATGCAGTACTCCCGAATACGCACGTTTTATAAATCTTCATTAAATAATGGACTTCCAGCAGGTCTATCTCAAACGCCACACATTAATCTAGCCTCGAGCTATAGGTTATAAAGGTTTAAGTATACGTCCTTAACTTTACTAAATGATTATATTCAACCTGTAGAGTACATGCGTACGGCGTACGGGTCGTCGGTCGTAGACGAATCTTTCAAGTGGATAACATAGCGTTACCGCGCATTCATTTATATAATACTGATGTTAAAATATATTCGTAATACCTACAGCTTTTATTTATATAGTTATTTCAATTAGATTTCGATCATTCTAATATTTACGGAAGCGTACTGGCACACGGCGAAAAAAAAAGTTGAAAGTTGTTGGATTTTTTTGGATGTTTTCAATTGAAACTTCATACTGATCAAACAATTTATTATTTACTGAGTAGGTACATACTTCGTTCAAACGTTAAAAGTCAATGCTAAAAATGAGAAACTATTAGGAATTTATAAAGAAATTGATTAAGAAAAATTGTGCAGGACCATCGCAAAAGTTGTTTTTAAAATTTTTTTATTTTGAAAAACCAGAATCATTTTGCATTCTTTTATAATCATTATAGTACAGTTGAAAATTCCCTATGCGTCAAAAGTCATATACACTTTTTGACGTGCTTTCACGGATTCTCAACTTATCTGCTTAATATATCTTGTACTAGTAATCGGATGAGAATTTTAAAAATGCTGGCTTATTTGAAATAAAATTCTTAAAAAATATAGACCTGTCCGATATGTATTTGTCAATCCGGCATCTTGGAAAAAAATACCGAAAAAATCAAAATTGAATATCTTTTTCATAAGAAGGAGTAATTTTACCAAAGTTGGCAAAAATGAAACTCATTTGTGGTCAAATATAATGCACCACTCCAGACACCGTATGTCTGATGAAATAAAATTTTTAATTCTTCGTTAATTATCTAGGAGGCATTGTACATCACTTTTTTTTCGATTGTACATTATTTTCAAGTCATAATAGTTGATGAAGATATTGACCTTTTGGTTATAATGAGTCAACTAGCATGGAAGTCAACTAGCATGGAATCACCGTAAAAAATATCTATTTTTGCAAATCTAAGATTAGTAAAATAATTGGCAAACATTATGATGAAAATAGAATTGTCTGCAATTCCACCTACTGAAAGGTAATAAAAAAACAGTGTTTGAGAGTCTATTTCCAACTCCAAAATGGTTAGGTTCTGAGAAAGATCCGTTACAATTCGGGTGGTTTAAAACTGAGAATGGCTTAATGCCTGATATTAGTGAAAGTAATGCTTTTTCTAAAAATTTACTAAGTGATATTTCTTGTAAATCTAAGAAAGGCTGTAAAAATAATCAGTGTAGCTGTAGAAAACTGAATATATAATGTTCTATTCTATGTGTCTATTGTAAAGGAAATAATTGGGCCAATGCTTCTTCTACCTTTGATGAATCGGCTATCGATGTAGTGGAGTAAAAAACAGGAAAAGTCGCTTACTTCTCGAGTTTTTTTTTTTTAATCTTAGAACAAACTGAGGCATATACCATTTCGTTAAGTAGGTCGATGTTCATTAGAAATCATGAAATACGACATTCTTTAGTGGTCACGGACATTGTTATTTTTAAAAAGGTGTGAAATTTTGTTTTATTTTTTTAATCATGTTTTTTTGAACATCTAATGTCCTATCTCAAAAACGAATGGAGATATCCACATGAACTTTTTTTGTTATAAAACACACACTTAAGCGCTTCTATCTGTATATAGTATTGATAATTAAAACATTTTTAAGCATGCTAAATACTTAGATAACGTTGAAAGTTCAGAAAATACGCAGTCAAATTTTCACTAAGCTACAAACTTTTTTGTTTTTGGAAATTTTGTATAACATGCTGCGAAGAAAATAAAGCCAAAAGACCAAAAAAGTTTTTTATAGCATAATTCTTATTGTGTCTTTGATAGGTTAACCAGTGATTTTTTTGGAGCGCGCGAATTGCAGAAATTGAGTATTAATACGCCCGCGTCCACTAAAACTAACTAGTCTCAGAGCGGTGTATGATCAACGTTATTCGTTTTCGTCGAAGGTCAAATTATAAGACCGCTGCCCAAGGAATCACTACTTCCACATCCAGATCTTCTATCCAAGTCTCTCACAACGAAAAAAATTTGAATGTGGAAATAATTGTTTATGGAACTTTAATAATAAAATACCCCAAAAAACCTATTAAACAAAATGCCACATCGGTAGTGGGGCTGAGGGTGGTGGAATCGGGGTGGTAGTAGTGGTGGATAAAGTAAAAAAAAATTTGAGGCCTTTGGTTCTTGTACACAATGTACACACACACACTAAATGACAATTTTATTTTTTTCGCCCCCTTGAATAATGGGGTGGGAGTTGGTAATGGGGGTGGTTAATGCCGAAAAAATTTTGTATATACTCAATACCAATTTTATGGACTCTTACTTGCTTGATTTGCCTATTTACCCCCATTTAACCCCCAATCCTTTAACGGAATAATGTAGTTCCAGATCTCGTTAAAATACCAAATTTCAAGTCAATTTCTTAAACGGTTCCGGAGTAATCGTGCGCACAAAAAAAGTTACAGACAGACCGACAGACAGAATTTTTTTTTTTGCTCAAACTTGAAATCTCGACGTTTCATGACATTCTAAGCCTATTTGGACAATACAAATTTTCAAAAATATTTTTGTCGATACTATATTTACACTGGATGTGGAAGTAAAATGTGTAACGATATTCTTTCCCTTATTTTCAAAAATGGGCCACAAATCATTTTTGTTGGAGATCTTAGATCTGCTATTAGTTTTTTAATATAGGGAGTGCATATTTGCAAATTCAATTCGCAACTTTCTTTCTAAATGCAAATATTTAAACTTGTTATATGAAAGATATTAATATTAAATATATGATTTTGTAAAGCGAGAGGGAAATATGCGTTTATTTTCGGTTTATTATAAATATTTAAGAAATCATAAATGGTACAATCTTAAAAATAGTTTCAGATACTTCCCATTATTCTAAGGAATACAACCATATTCAGTATTTATCATAAATTTTGTATATAATTTAATGCCATACTCTAATGATTAAATTAGGAACTATTTTTATTGACAAACTACAATATTCAAGTACAACAGAAATTTACAATAAAAAATATACATATTTGTATTCGTTAGAACAATAGCAAGTATCTAAAACAGTTTTAAAGATTATATTATGTTTGGTTTTTAAATATTTAAAATGAATCGAAAATAAACGCGTGTTTACCTCACACTCTGCAAAATCCTATCCTTAAGGAAGGCTGTCTACAACCAAATTATAATCGCTCTACTTCTAGCAGTTGCGCATTACAAAAAGAGTAGATTGAGTCCGATCTTCAAAAAGCTCTATCGCCGTTAATTTCCAACTTGACTTTCGACATATTTATGTTTAGAATATGAATACAAAGAGTGACCCAAAAAACCCGTATTTTTCGCCCCTTTTGGTGACCTCATGAATTTTATTTAAAAGTGGTTTAAATGATACTTTATGGTGATACTTTAAAGTAGGTGAAGTTTCAAGTTGAGCATAGTTTTTGTTTTGGAGATATGACGAGTTAAGCTCGTTATTCGCATACTTAAATATACTTGCTATTAAGATTCGCTTCAGGAATTAATTTATTTGTGAATTAAAAACAAATGAAAAAAACTAAAAAAAGATAAAAGTCAAAAACAAATTGAAGAAGAAAACAACAAAACAAGAAAAAAATAAAAAACATAGACCTCTTCCTGGATTAGTACGGTGACGTGGTGAAGAGGCTTACATGTTATTGAAATACATTTCCTAACCTTTCTTAGAAGTATACATTTACTTTTTAATTCAAGGACCGTCGGGTACGAGGTTTGGAGTATCTATCAAGTCTCCAGCAATTTTAATTGATTAATCGAATATTGTCAGCAAAAATCTTGATTTTTCCTGTAAAATCGACTATACCTCACTTGAACAACGTTTTTGATAAAAACAACGATAGATTCGAAAAGAACGGAAGATTTTACATAGAAAATGATACACTTTGCGTATTTGAGAATCTTGAACATAATGAACGATATTGCCAAGAATGTTGGGTTCATCTTGCCGTGAACAGGTCAACAAACATGTTCGACTCGTCATATCTCCAAAACAAAAACTATGCTCAACTTGAAATTTTGCCTACTTCAAAGTATCACCATAAGCTATCATTTAGACCACTTTTGAATAGAATTCATGAGGTCCCCAAAAGGGGCGAAATTTTGGGTCACTCTATTGCACATATTTCGAATACACCTTGTATGTAGTACACCGACAGCAACTTGTTAAATTGAAATAAAGACTTATTAACTTGAAATTTCGAAATTATGTTTAATTTCAACTTAATAAATTGAAATTTTGACGTGTTAAGTTGATATTTCAACTTATTTCTTTTTTTCGTTGTGGCCTCAATGCATTTCCGCAAATATTTCTATATTGTAACAGCTTTAAAAAAAATGGTTAGTTGGAACCAAAGTTTAAGTTTTTAGTTAGGTATTGTTAGCATTGCTCTCTGTATTATTTATGTATTATTTAAAGAGTTTTTCTTACTTTTTTAGGGCGTTGCAATAAGTAGAATTAAAAATAGTTATGTTTAAAACATTTAGTAAATTACAGCTTCATCGTACATGGATGTACATACAAAGACCGAGTCTTGATTTTTGAATGTAGGACTCGTTGCTGCCTGGGGTAACGCAATATGAACAGGCAGGTTCAAAATAATTATCACTAGTTTGTCCAGCTACTCGTTTTAAAACTTCTGGATTTACTTATTTACATTATCATCTAAGAGCCAGCTTGTAATTAAACTGAAAAGAATATGTTCGTAATATTAATGACTGAAGGTTCATTGGCTGTTTATTGATATAATGTACGTTCATTCATACAATGTACACATTTATTAATACTATGTAAACGTACATTATATTAATAAAGGGATTGATTAATTTTCAGCCGATGAACCGATTTATTAATATTATGAACATATTTTTTCCGTGTAGCTATATAATTATGAATATATAATACAAATATTTGGGTATTTAGATTAAACTATACTATAGTATATTGAGCAAAGTAATATTTCGTCATCATCCCATATTTTAGCCATACTCCTGAAGGAAACGGAAAACTAGAGACAAAACTATTCCACTCTGGACAGAGCCATGTTGCGTTTACCATAATTATTAGTATATATAGAGTAAACAAAAACAAAATGAAGAAAGTTAATAAAATGCACGAATATTCAAAAATTAGTATTACTTCCACATCCACGTAGTATGGATTGGAAGTATAGTAATAGTAAAATAAATTTTGAACATTTTTTTTTTGTTCAATGAGAGTTATTAGAATGTCATGAAACGTCGAGATTCTAAAGTTGAACAAAAAAAGAAAATCAAAATTTTGTCTGTAGGTCTGTCTGTCTGTAACCTTTCCTTTGTACGTATGGTAACTTTGGAACGGTTCACGGTTGACTTGAAATTTGGTACACGTATGTATTATGACAAGATCAGGAACTAAATTATATTTTGATCTTATTCCGTTGAAGGGTTGGTGGGTAAATGGGGGTAAATCGATAAAGCAAGCAAGAGTCTATAAAAAATGCATGCGCCAAAGAACCAAAGGTCTCAAATTTTCTTTGGCATTGGCCACTTTCACGACCACTTTCAGGCCGCGATTTTTTTTTCTGAATGTTTGTTGTTGTTGGTGTCTAGGTCGAAGCAGTAATTATTGCAAACGAAAAATAAAATCGAAGTACTAAATTAGTGTTCATTAAAATAAAGAATTTTTTTCTACTGCCATACGTAAAGTACTTATTTTACACACGCTGTGTGGTGCGTAAAGTTAAACTTTGCGCACAAGGACATAAAGGAAAAAAGTAAAAAAGTTACACATTGAAGCGTCCAAAATAATCATATCTTATTTGTGTAATATATAATTGTTTAATTTAATTATTACTTGAAACAATTTGAAAATGATTAAAATATTAAGAGGAACTAGAACATGATTGATAAATAATAATTTGTGCATAAAAATGCAAATAAACAATAACAAACCCAATATACTATTTTTGCTCTTATGGGAACATTCTGTGACCTATTATAAAAAAGGGTATTATGGTGGTTTAGAATTTATTATTAATTCGTATTACTTGGATAGTTGGGAGAAGTGGACCCGTGTGCAAATTTAATTTTATTACATTTTCACGACTCCATCGCAAATTTACGAACAGATCTATTTTTTCCACTAAATCTGGAGAAATAAAAAACTTTTTTTACTGATATAAACTTGAACCACCCCACTGTCCACGCTTTGTGCAATACTTAATTAAATGTTTTTCCTTACACAGCTTTCGTTTCATTTGCGATTTAAAAAACCGCTGCCCAAGGAATCACTACTTCCACATCCAGATTTTTTATCCAAGTTTCTCACAACGAAAAAATTTTGTATGTGGAAATAATTGTTTATGGAACTTTAATAATATAATATTTGAAATCCTCTACCCCAAAAACCCATAAAACCTCTCACATCGGTAGTGGGGTGGGGGTGGTGATAGGGGGTAGTGGGGGGTGGATGAAGTAAAAAAATATTTTGAGGTTTTTGATTCTTGTACACAGTACACACACTAAATCATATTCTTTTCTCTTCCCCTTTAATAATGGGGTGGGGGTGTTAATGGGGTGGCTAATGCCAAAAAATTTTTTGAGACCTTAACTTTTCTTGTATATACTTAATACCAATTTTACGGATTCTTACCTGCTTCATTTACCTGTTTACCCCCATTTACCCCAATTTACCCCCCAACAAGATGAAAATATAATCTAGTTCCAGATCTCGTTAATATACATACGTGTACCAAATTTCAAGTCAATATCTTAAACGGTTTCAGAGTAAACGTGCGCACAAAAAAAGTTACAGACACATCGACAGACAGACAGACAGACAGAATTTCTTTTACTAAAACTAAAAATCTCGACGTTTCATGACATTCTAAGCTTATTTGAAAAATAATAATTTTTAAAATTTTCGTTGTTACTATACTTCCACTGGACGTAGAAGTAAAATATGTATTTTTACCCTCCTTGTTTAACATACTTTATTAGAATTTTATTACTTTAGAGCGTAGAGATTTTCGTATGAAATACATCATTAACTTATCTGGCAATTATGTGACAATTATTTTAGTACAAATTTATTTTATTATTCAACAACTCAAAAATGAAAAAGTTACACAATAACGTTTTAATAGAAAATAATATCCGTGAAATTATGTGAGAGTTTGTCGTAAATATTTATTTGATGCTTGATGAATATGTTAAATTATACTAAAACATATGCCCACCGTAATAATTTTTAAAATATTTAACATTTATAAATTGTCTTTATGTTGTGAAAATTCTGATAATTACTATTGAAAAGTATGACTGGAGAATCTTCAGTACAAATAATGTGCAAATTATTTTTCAAATTATCACATTCATAAGGCTCAGAAGCTAATGGTAATAGGAATAAGGACACTTGTTCAATATAAAAATATTTTGAAAGTGCTTAATATATTTAATCGTCCTAATTATAGGAGCTTTGAAGTTATGATCTGGGAGCTAGTGACAGTCTTGGTTGGATCATTTTATTAACTTTGTAAATTGTTTTTTTGTAGTGTACATGTCCTATTAATTGATGAACGAATGATGGTGAACGGCGAGCCATGCGAGAGCAAGACAATGCTCAACAGAAGCGTCTTAACTATGTAAAAAAAATGTCACTGAAAGACTGACAGATTACGTTTGTCTTACATTCTATACCATAAACTATTAATACAAGAAATTTAAACATTAATGATTTAAGTCTTACTACTTTGTTTCTTTGACATACTTGTTCAAGTGGTAGACGCATGTTGTACCACAAGTATGTTGCCGGGCAGGATTTTTTCGAGCATTTCCATAATTCATAAAGAAAATTTTATCGTTAATGGTTTCAGTCATCGACACTTTTTACATAGTTGAAATATTCCTAACGAGCTTTGTCCCGCGCGTGCTCTGACAGATAACCATTTTCATTACTTATGGTACAGAAATCGAATAACTTTAAAAAGAATGTTAATAAAGTCGGCCAAAAATTTCTGTCGCTGTCTCCCGGCCTATTAATGCTATTTTCATTTATAATAGATATTGTGTTTACTATAGGTACACATTTAATGTGTTTTAACTGACTTCAAAATGACCCTCTTACGTCTAGGCATGGGCGCAGCCAGGGGGGGAGCCATGGGGCCCGCCCCCCCCCAAGCCGTCTTCCATGAGCCAAAAAATAAAGAAGCAGTACAAAGCAGTATCTAAATTATCCCTTGAAATAAATATTTTGTAATTAATGCCAATATTATCTAATAGAGGAATCTACATACACATCCGTTTTCAACCATTTTCTGAAAAATTTTCCTCATCCTCTGGGGAGGCCGGTTCTATTACCCCCCCCAAGATGAATTTTCTGGCTGCGCCACTGCGTCTAGGAGATCTAAATTTGTCTGGGAAAAGGACATGGAGCCCTATAGTTTATAATGGGATCCAAAACATGTAAAAGTTGAAAATAACATCTTATAATGTTACAACATCAATTAATAAAAGACACTCATTTCAAGCACCGTTGATATCACAACGGCAGTCTGCAGAGAAGTTTATCATAAAACCATGAGCAATAGAAAAAAAGAGTAACGATGATGTACTTTAACTATGTTCGTAAATGAAAAACTAGTATTCTTCTAGTTAAACTACAGCGTGTTTACTCTTTTTTTCGCCATGCTCGAAAAAGTGGAAGTGAGTCTTTTTTTCATTTTTTGGGGCGTAATTAATTACACTTGCTTACATCTTATCTCTATTCTCCATGCATTAAATATTGGTAGCTGACCGTCAACTTAACTTTTGAGAGATGCGGTTACTTTATTTGTTGTCAACTTGTTCCTCTTCTTATATACTGCACACAAGTTCTCAGTTAATTGCCTCTATGACGCCACTGTTTTTCTTTTGAGTCACATTTAAATAGTCGAAGTTTGATAATGTTTTTTAATATGTTGCGTCTTTTTTTTTTTTAATTGAATATATAGGTAACGAAATTAACGCCTTCGCGTCTTCACCATTTTTGGAATATCAACAACCAAAAATCGGGTGAGTCAAAGAGTTCTTGAAACTTTCCGACAGTTTTCTCGAAAATGGTTGGAATTATCAAGTTCTATCAAGTGTAACTTTTTTACGTAGGAATGACTTCTGCATGAGATTTTCTAGTCAAAAGTGTCATTACTAAATAAGGTAAACTATCTAGTAAACATTATTATAGGTGACAAAGAAAAATAAAAACGTAAGTACACGAACACTTAGAAGGCAATTATTGCATCCAATTTTAAAAATACAATGAAATATCGTTAATATTAAAGTAAAGACACAGAATAATTGGATAATAGCACAATATGGTTTTTAAAAAATATATTTATGATGATCTCGTTAAAACAACGTTGCATGACATTTAATTGGTAATAATGTTCCTCGGAAGAAAAGAGCGTACGAATTATTCTTTAAGTAGTTTAAAAAAAATGGCTTGGGAACTGATAGTTTGACACACAAGTTGTACGGAAGTGAGTGATTAAAGCAACAGAAATACGTCCTCAACATTTTCTTCATGAAATCAGCTGTTTCTCTATCATCACTTTTCACTCTGTGACTTTCTTTGAAAATTGGCAGCAAGTTCATAGACTTATCATCAAGAACTAAGATTTCCATGACGTAAATATTGGAAAGGACCTAATAAGAGTTAATCTAAGAGAAAAACACATGCATTTTAGCACTGTCGCCAATCGTGTCCGTGGAGCCAAGCGAGCAGAACTAACTTAGCTACTACTACTTACACTTATTCAAAAAATCATTTCCTCAAACAACGCTGAGTGAGTAGTTTCTTAGCATAGAACATGTTTATGACGAGGGGTTTTCTAGCCCCGATATACAAAAAACATAAAGCCTAAACCCAAAGCACAATAAGAAGTTCAGTTTTGATCATCCTTAACATGTATACCATAAGCGAGTAGTAGAGGGAGGCTAGGTAAGGGTTGCTCATTTGTAACTTGGCTGCGAAAGGGCAGGTAGTAGCTAAGTTAGTTCTGCTCGTTTATATATGCAACCGAGCAGGTTGGGCGAGGTTGGATTCGCTCATCTGTACAAACATCCCAGTCAAACTAGAACAAATTTAGACGTTTGACGGAAAAACTGATTCTCAAAATTTCAATAAAATCGGACTTTTCTCTCTTGAGTAATTTAGCTTAAAAAATAAGTGACGGACGGACGGACAGACGAACAGACGAATAGACGGACAGAAAGACGGACCCATAGAAGACATTTTGGAAATTGTTGCTAATTCTATGACTATGACAACGCAGTGATATCAGTGATCATATTTTTTTTCTCTAGGAGCGATATTTACAATTTTTGAAATGTGTTGATGAAATACAATATACTCTTTGCTCTCATGTTTCCAAAGAGTATAATAACAGATACGAAAAAAATGCATTTAATTTTTTTTGTAAAGAGTTTTATAAGCTTGGTTTATATTAAACAAAATTTCGATATCGCTAGTGGTTAGAGAGATATAAGCAAAAAAACCGAATCTTTTCAATATGGCGTCTCGAGTGCAACAATTGAGTTCAGGACTTTTGGTATGTTTAATAGTAAACCTTAATGAACATTTTTGCCAAATTTCAAAACTTTATCAGTTTTTCCCTCTAATTTTCCCTATTTGACTGGTGTAATAAGCCAGGATCTAACAGGGTTAAGCTAGTTTAGGTTCCGCTACATCGTCTTTTCACTTCTGCGCATGCGCACAAAATTCAGTGCAGATGGCATACATCCTACTATTCGTTACGCAGTAATCACGGTTTCATCATTTAAATCACCATGAGTTGATTTTTTGCAATTTTCTGCGTAAGCGCCAACTGGTCTCATGTGGTTTCCTATGGAAAAATTCTCTTCGCGAAGTATTTAATAACATACTGGAAAAATATTCAGTATGCTGGAAGGTTTTCGCGTCGCGATCTCGTTTTCAATAAATTTTAAAAAACTCGTCCCGAAAGAACGAGTTTTTTAACATGAAAACGGATTTATATCAAAATTCTGAGGTTCGGATTCAGCGGGTCAAAATACATAAGAATGACGTAGCCTGGTTAAATAGGCATCACTTTTTTCTGTAAACTTGTGTAATTAATGAATAGAAGGTGTCAAATAGAATTTTAGCAAAAAAGTTTACAAACTCTTTATATCCCTCGCTTACCGAAGGGAAGTATTGTAATCGTGAAAAAATCACTGTTTCAGATTACTTAGGATTTCCATATTTCAAATTTAGATTATGCAAATGTAGGTATTTCAATTCGGTTATTCAGTTCGTCTGTCAGTTATTCTCTTGGTTCTATATCTAACAAAATATGTGACTGAGAAAAATAATATTCGGCAGGTAAATAAGTCTTATTGCTATGGAAAAAATCTGGTATATTTTAATCGAAAAATAAGAAGCTGAATACCTCAAAAAATAATAAAAGAAAAAAACGTCACTGAAAACAATAATATTTGACATGTAGTTAACACAATCGCTAAGGAAGAAACCTGTTTTAGTTTTAGTGAAGAATATATACTAAAAGAATAAAATATTTAACTGGAGTAAACACGTCAGCATTTGATGGAGGATGTATAAAGTAGACTCTTTTGTTTTTATGAACTACTCTAGGAAAAAGTGAGATCATTACGTTGAAACAGAGCCGTGAATTTCTCTTAAATGTAAGTGCTGGTAGTAAGTTCAAAGATGTGTCTCCAAAGAATAATTTCTAGGATACATTTCATCCCATTCCGTCGAATTTCGACGGGGTGAACTAATCTAGGTTTAATTACTGTTAAATAACTCAAAATGATATGCTGATGCCGAAATAGAAGAGGCTACAAATACAGTCATTTTACCTGACAAGATATTTATGAAGTGGTGTGTAGACAAAAACGTTGTGGATGCATACTTTCTCGAGCGATCGCAAGTTTTAAAGTCACTCACAAATTGATAATCTCAATTAATAAATATTAAAAACATTTTTTAAGTTTGGGCGTTTGTAAAAAAGAAAAATGAGTTTTCAAATCTAAAATACTTACAAAAGACGAAATTACAAAATTTATATTGAAGCTTCTGACCGAAATTATGTATTTATTTATTCTCAATAATGAGAGTTGCTGCAGCATGCAGAACAAATGAGCTCTATAAAATGAAAGTCAGAGGTATTAAATATAGAAATCATAATTCAGTAGTAAAAATAATGGAAACAAAAATAATGTTAGAGGAAGTTTTGCTATTTCCAGTAATACTGAAAATCGTCTAGTGTAATTGGTTTCTTATACCAAAGAAAGCGCAAGACGAGAGCTTCTTTTTATCATGTTCATCCTCCTGTTACTTAATAAATCATTACCACGATCATTTGTATTGCTTACAAGTAGTTACTACATGTGAAATTGACAATTTTTTAAAATTAAAATACACCATTGAATACACTCGACACGCTTTCCTAGCAAATGTATCAGGCGTATATATTTTAAATTTCAAATAATATGGCTGATGGAGATCTACGGTATCAGAAGGGTTATCTGAGTCACTGAAAATAAAGGGAACTTCTGTAACTCAGCTACAAAAAGAAGACCAAGAATTTGAAAATAACGATAGTTCCATTGAAGAATGTCATTATAAAACTCGGTCCAAAATATGGAGGTAAACACTATTTCAAAACAATAAAACCTTTCAATTAACCCTTTGACTGCTGACTTAATATGGCCTATATGACCTGGTGGATAACCTAGTCAAACTTGTTTTTCTGTCGCACGTGTACTGGTTTTGGCAAGATATTTCCAAAAATATAATCTTTAAAAAAAAATGGAAGCAAAAATTAACAAAAAACTAAAAAAAAAAAATTAAACTAAAAACTTCAAACTAGGTTATACGAATGACGCCTGACGGCGTCATGAACATTGAAAGGTAGTAAGGAGCTGAAGCCTCCAGACGTCATCAGCAGTCGAAGGGTTAACATTTCTGGCACCGCGAATTGTACTATTACTGTTAATATCACGTGAATGTATCAGTTGTTCGAACTGCATAGAGTCTACAAATGTTTAGTGCGAATAGAAAAAAGGACATAGAAACCGGCCATAAGAATATCGAAGTCGGCGCTATTACCTGCTGACAAGAGTATTACAGAGGCGTACTTCAAATTTTTGCATATTAGAATGAACAAAATAATACTAGAGATTTAAAAATCGTGTTTTCCGTAGACACTTAATGACATTTTTAGTAAATTAAAAAATGTTACTGTGTATTGCGTTAAGATAGGAATATCTTATGTATTGGTGGACGTATTGCTCGTCCTTCGCGACATTGAGAGATATATTCAAAGGACGGCTTTTTTATCTGTTATCTTCGTATAAACGCCAACAATAAACTTCGCGCCATTCTAGTTAGGGGTGATTCGCGTAACTATTTCATAAGAGTTAGAAATCTTAATTAAAAGAGGCGTGTTTCCGTTTATTTCTTATCTAAATCATGCCAGAACATACTTTACATGAGAGTAATGATATTTTATCTATTAAGTAATACATTATATTTATCATTTAATATAGTGTAGAAAAATAAAGCATGTCCTGGTCTACCCTTATATTATCTCGGTCGGTAGCTTTGAGTTTTTTATGTGCAGTATAAAAATGGAGTGAACTATACTAATACTTTACTGTTAATATAGATAAAAAAGAATAACTAAACAATGAATTGTTTATTTTGCAAGTGAAATGTCTGCAACCAACGAAACGTAAAAAAACATAAAATTTGAATGCTCTTATAGTCCTGGCATTTTAGTCACGTAGTCAGCGTAGGTCAGCGGACCATTTACGTACCTAGCAACACTTACGCACCCAGCAAACAAATTAACAAGGCACCTAGAATCTTTCACTTATGCTTACGGATGTGCTGGCAAATAAATATAATGTAATCTCGGAGAAGGTATCAGGTAAAACTATTTAATTTTCGAAACGTTTATATAAATATTCGTATTTATCGAAATTTATTTTCATTATATGTCTTCAATGGCATTTTTTATTTTTATTCAAGGGAGAAGGAATAACCCCCACTATGTATTTACAGTAAAATGACCGCTCCCTTGTTTAATATGTTATTATGATTTATACATTGCTTCAAGTGAATTTTGCTTGTCTCAATAACGGTTGATATGAAGAATCAAACAAATCAACAAAAATCAGAAGACCTCTTCAATCGGTTGGTAGTTTTTTTATGAATTTTCGTGTAAATCGAAATTGACCAATTTGTGTCACATGTTTTTCTATTACATTATCAGATTACTTGGCGTAAATTTGTTGTACAGAAATATGCTAATTTGACAAAATTTTATAAGAAGGAAATAATTTCATAGACCTGTTTAAGGTATAAGGAATGTTTGACTATATTTTAATTTATTTAAATTAAGTGTAATGTTGCTTAGTTGGTCAAGACGTATTTATGTTACAGTAAATCTCATATAGGATTAACAATAAATTCGCTACACAAGCAATACAATTTATGATACAGTAATCCCACACAGCACAGGATGACCGCGGGACATCCTAAACTGATCCCATATATCCGATAAATGGATTATTCATTAGGGATGCCGATAGGAAGTTCAATGGTTATCCTTCGGTCCTAATAACAGCCAGAATAGGGATATCCACTGGATAACCTATGCGGATATCTATAGGATAACCTTTAGGGTTGTTGATGTCCTATATAAAACCTATATAGGGATAACCAAAGGCTATCCCAAGGGCTATCCATAGGTTAATCTGTTGGGCTAATGTAGGTTCCAAATACATGATAATTCATAATTCACGTAAGGTACAAGTAAGAAATTTTTAATTTAGTTTTTATTTACATTATATTTTCATCGTGACAGAATGAATTTTATTAGAGGAAGGCATTACTTATAAAATGTGGTCCTAATAACAGCCAGAATAGGGATATCCACTGGATAACCTATAGGTTAGCCTTTAGGGTTGTTGATGTCCTATATAAAACCTATATAGGGATAACCAAAGGCTATCCCAAGGGCCAATGTAGGTCAACCTGTTGGGCTAATGTAGGTTCCAAATACATGATAATTCATAATTCACGTAAGGTACATATATGAAATTTTTATTTAGTTTTTATTTACATTATATTTTCATCGTGACATATATTTAGTTGATGTCCTATATTTTACATAGGACATCAACAACCCCAATATTTATATATTGGCTAGCTTGCTCTTAGCGCTAGTTTCAATAAGTCATGGTAGATGGCTCTCCTTGCAATTTGCAAATTACTTCTGTTGCGGTACTCACCAAGTCAGCAGTCTTTACTGCTAAAAAGTCAGAAACTAAAGTGTAGTCTATCCACTACACAAGAAAATGCACATATTGCAAATGCATATTTTATTATTTATTATTTTTTTTGCAATATGAGATTTATTTATTACCCAAGGGAGGGTGAGTGAGTATTCCCAGAATTTCAAATTGTTGTCAACAGCAATCACAATATTTTAGAAAGAGATACCTATGGATAACCAGATGCAACTTTTGTGGATGTCTAGGTTGTCCAGATTTTAACCTAAATTGGTCCCTTTTTCTTCCCATGGGGATAACCATGGGCTATCCCATTGTGGATGTCTGTAGGTTGTCCAGATTTTAACCCAAATTGGTCCCTCTTTCTTCCTATGGACGACCATGGGCTATCCCATTGAAGACATCCATGGGCAAACCCAATTTGCACCAAAAGGGTATCCACAGGAGGTCCGAAATCGGGATTAACCCAGTTCAGGACGTCTCCAGGACGTCCCGCTTATCCTCCAAGTATGGCCATTGGTTGTCCTAAGGCTATCGAGTGCTGTCTGGGATATAGTACTTTATGATATTAATATAGTAAATTGTATGTTAAAATTTGTGTTGGCAAACATTTTCTTGTACTATTTGACGTAGTGTCATTGAGGAAGTACTTTTTGTGAAAATTAAGTACTGACTGAGAAGCAAACTGCTTCATTAGGAACAATATTCCTGTGCAGCCTAGGTTAAGACATTAAAAACTCTGAAACAATAATTACTTCGAACACCTTTGCGCAGTTGCGATCGTGGTTTTCTACTGTCGTATTACTTCTGCCATGATGCAAGTAAATAAGGTGTGCTTACGACACCTTATTCAGGACACCTTCGGGATCAGCCAATAGCGAAATTCTTCCCAATTACGTCCATGTTGAATTTTCGGCGAATAAGAAAGATGCATTAAATAGCGGCAGCTTTAAAATGCAAGTAAATTTGTAGTCTTGTCACATAATTATGTTATTTTAGTTAGTTTGGTTGCATAAAGTTGGCAATGGTCAAAAACAGAGTTGACAACTGATGTAATAAGTAAGATCGTTCGGTTCAATTAATAAATTATAAAAAGTAAAGTGTTATTATTACTAATAATAATAGGCATCACACAGAACGTGACATATTTAATAAAATATTTATGAAACATTAATGGATATAGAAATTCCGTGGTATAATTAAAGTTTATATTTCTGCTGTGTACTTTGCATAGCAGTTTTTGCCGACTGATGAGCAATATAGCAAACAAGTTATGCACGTAAGGCCAATTAAGATCGACATTTTTAAAAATGTATACAGAAGTATCAATAATTTCGGGAAATCATAAGATTCATGTCGAGCTCAAGATCTACCAATATCAGTTTAAAAAAGCATATTTGGGTTCATATAAAAGAACTATATGCATCAAGATAGATTAGTAGATATTGCTTTAATATGGTTCCCCTCCCCTCCTATTTTCGAAATTGAAACATATTTGAATGTAAATAGTTTTTTTCGTATGCTCGTTATCGCTTACAAGGGGATTTGAAATTGATAACTCCCTTCTATTGATATTAAAAAAATTAACGCCCATTTGTTTGTGTTTTTTCATCTATTGTCTCTGATTGCTCGTCATTACCTATAATGATATTCAAAAGTGGGTGAATTTTTTAGGCAACAAGCAAACAAAGGAAACTGACGAGCAAACACGAGCAAATGATTCGCATTGAAAAATTTCTCAATATCGAAAATAGGAGGCCAACTCCACAGGTATCGATATTGTTCAGTAACTAATATTAGGAATGCTATACAATAATTAAAACAATTAAGATTAGTTTACAGAAAAAAACTTGTATTTATATTAAATAACACAGGTCCACAAAAACAAAAAAGTATCCTGGGTTAGTGACCAGACCCACATATCCCCATGTATTTTCACTCGCTGATCACGAATCTGGCATCAGAATGGGACCTTCCTGAACGAATTTATGAGTTATGGTGGAAAAATGCTCGAAATTCATTAATTCGTCGTATTAACTTTATATATTTCAAGATAATTGGCAGCAGCGTTGGCGTAAATTTAAGACAGCTCTAATACATATTTTCGAAGTGGCAATGATATAGCAGACAAAAATAAGACCAATAACCCAACGGTCCAATAACCCAATGATCCAATCAATGAGCAATTCATATTACCAAAGTTAGTAAATTAAAAAAATAACCTACCCTAAATTAAAAAAAAAAAAAAAATCCTCGTTCAGTGATGCTTTCGTAGTTTTTTTTTGTGTTCAAAAGATATACGTAATGATCCATAAACCAACAATAACCTAACTGCCCAATAAATCAATGACCCAATAAATCAACAATTCATATTACCAAAGTTCGTAAATTTAAAGCAAGAATTTCTTACATTCGGCGATGTTTTCGTACTCTTTTGTCTTCAAATGAAGTGCGTAATGGGTTTCTTTTCATCTTTTTTTGTTTGACAGCGATTCCCTCTTCATTGTCCTGCAAAGGTCAGCCACCATATTGATGTCCCATCTACCTTGATACTGTCTTTCCATTTCATTAATATCTTGATGAAATCGTTCGCCTTGTTCTTCACTCTAATCTCCTAAGTTTTCAGGGAAGTAGTAATGTGTGAATGAAGGAAATGCAATTTCAAATTTATTAGACAGTCCATTTTGTGGTAATTCTGGATCATGCTTGCTACTTTTGTACTTTGCACTTTTTTGTTACCTGGAAATTGTTCTACAACTTCTTTGAAACTAACCCATGCAGCTTTTTTGATGCCAGTCATTTGAGTAGTGAGATTTTCATCCTTTAACAAAGTACGAGTTTGTGTTCCATCAAATATTCCTTCCCTTAATTATGCTTCTGATATACGACTGAACTTAAATACTCATAACATTTTCCTTCTTCGTCAAGAGTTTTGACAAATTTATTTATAAAACCTAGTTTAATGTGAAAAGAAGACAAAAGAATTTTGGAACATTCGACTAATATCTTTTTAATGGCATTCATTGAGCCAGGATTCAGAGATCCTTTCTTTCCATTTGTCTTTGACGTAATGATTCCTTCGATCACGACTATGCCATTCACATAAGAAACATAGATATTTCACAAATCCCGACCCTTGACCCAAAATCATTGACAATATTTTCAAGTCACCACAAATTTGCTATTCATGTTCTTCATACTTGATCTTCTTCGAAACATTCTATATTTGAATACTGTTCCTTCAGGACTGTCGAATGGGCAACAGGTATCGGTGTCATTTATTAGTTAGTATTGTGTAGTAGTATAGCTTTTAAACTTCGTGTGGAAGAGTCCAAAAACAATCTCCATTCATTAGGTTCGTTTGGTTTCAGTTTATCCACCTATATACATATTTTTGGAAAAGTTCAAAGTGAAAATTGGTGCTTGTTCCATATTTGGTCCATTTTTCGACTATAAATTGACTATAAAAACATTGTGACGTGTAAGCCCGATTTCAATGCCAGATTCGGATTTTGCGGTAGAATTTTTTTTCTTTTCTTTTTTTTTTGGTTTTACTTAAACTTAATAATATGAATTGCTGATTTATTGGATCATTAGGTTGTTGAGCCGTTGGGTTATTATTGATTTATGGGTCATTATGTATATTTTTTGAAGATAAAGAGTACGAAAGCATCACTGAACGAGGAATTTTTTTTTTAAATTTACGAATATTTGTAATATGAATTGCTGATTTATTGGGTCATTGGGTCGTTGGGTTATTGTGGGGTTATGAGTCTTAGTGTTACCTGCTGTATCATTGCCACCTAGAAAGAATGTATTTGAGCTATCCTCAGTTTACGACAACGCTACTGCCAATGATCCTGAAATATATAAGGTTAATACGACGAATTAATGATTTTCGAGCTTTTTTTCCATCATAACTCATAAATTCGCCCATCCGTCTCATTAACCTGCTCAATTCTACATGAAAATGGTCTCTTGTGTTTTTCTCATCAGACGCACAGCACAGTCCTTGATAAAAAGGATTAAATTCAAATTATTTCATTTAGCAGTATTGACTAATAATTTTTGAACACATAACTCTAGTTATCCTGGAATAAATGACGTTTTTACAAACACCATTTTCAAAACAATATTTGTTGACATAAAGTAAATTGTTGGTGTTCAAAACCATCTCATCGTATTATTTCTTTGATTTTTAGTGTTTTATTGAAGTTGTTTTATTTTTTTGCTGTTTTTATTCGAATTTATGGTCTCGCAGATGATAATGCAACAAAAGCTAGAAGTATGCATCAGAAACGATATCCTAATCATGTCTTGCCAGATAGCCGATTCTTTTCGATTATTCATCGGCGTCTTTGTGAAACTAATAGTTTCCAAAAAGGTAGACCTCGAACTGTCAGAACACCCGAAATTGAAGAAGCGGTGCTGCAGGAAATCGACGGACATCCTAAGACGAGTACCAGGAAGATTGATAGAGCTCTGAATTTTTGTCATCAAATTGTTTGGCGAATTTTGGTTGACTTTTTGTTGTATCTGTACCATATTCTAAAAATACAAGCTTTACTTCCCAGGAAATTTTCACAGCGTTGGAATTTCTGTCAGTGGTACCTTCAGAATATTACACTAAATCCAGAGTTTGAGTCACAAATTATGTTCATAGACGAAGCACATTTTTCTAAAAATGTCATTCAAAATTTCCATAATAATCATGTGTGGGCGGACGAAAACCCCCATGCTATAACTGAAACCCATTTCCAAGAGCAATTTTCGGTTAATGTATGGGTAGGAATTATTGGTAATAATCTTATAGGCCTTTTTTTCTGCCAAGACGCTTTAATGGACAATCTTACCTGCATTTCTCCAAGAAGAACTACCTGTAATGCTTGAAGATGTACCAGTTGCGTTAAGGAATCAAATGTGGTACATGCACGATGGAGCTCCTAATTGTTCTCGATCATTTACATGTGGTTTATCCTAATCGTTAGATAGGAGGACCTTAGCAATGGCCAGCAAGATCCCCGATCTCAATAGTTTGGATTTCTTTTTGTGGTGTATAAAACTCCCATTAACACTTTAGAAGATTTAAGAGAGCGAATAGTGTGAAACAATACAGAATACACCAGGAATATTTGAACGAGTGCGCAATTCGCTGCGGAAGCATGCCTATTAAGTGAAGGCGGTCATTTCAAACAATTTTTATAAAACGAAATTTATCATTGTCAATGTTAATAACACAGCCCCACAAAAAAAAGTTCAAAGCAGCAAACCAGACCTATGTATTCCTATGTATTTTCGGTCGCTGAATCCGAATCCGTGGTCAAGAAAAATCGCACACCCCCAAAATCATTAGCTAGAGCCAAAAAACACCCCTGAAATGGGGTAAAAAGAATATTAAGCTACGAGAATAGTTGTTACATCTTAATCAATCGAATTATACAAATCAAGGTTAAACAGCAGCATACATACAATAAATATGAAACACATTGCCAGGGAGGGGTGAAAACTAGCCCCATATATAAAAAAATCGATCCAAAACAGCAATGACTGCTAAACAAGCTCAAAATGTCTAAGTTTTGTTAAAGCGATAAGAAACTGCATCAGGTCCGGCGTAATCTTCATAAACTGCCCCTATAGAGTTAAGAACAACCACTCCCAAGTTTAAAGGACACGAGAAAAACAAGAAAAAACGTAAAATGCAAGAGGATTTCTATTTTCATGAATGCTATGATTGGCTGAAATTGCGTAGTACTCTGAAATAGAATTAGAAACTTCTCATCTATAAAACTTTGAAACACCTGCGTTGTGTGGAAGAGAGAAGAAACTAGACTCTGTTCGACGCTGTGCTTGAAAACCACCCCCACGGGGTTGAGAGACGCCACCCCAATAAAAAAAAGAAACTATGGAAATTAAACTTATAAGCAACAGTATAGCTTTTTCGTTACATCTTGAATTACGGTAGTTTACATCCTTTCTGGGGGTGTTACTTAGTAACATTTATAGGACATGAGTTTCAAACTCTAAGTGTGCAACACGATTTTTGCCAATCGTAGCATCCATAAAAATGTAAATCCGGTTAGTTTCTCTCTGTTTTTCCAGCATCCAGATAGAGGGGTAGTATCTCGCAACCTCGTGGGGGTGGTTTTCAAGCACATCGTCGAACATAGTCTAGTTTCTTCTCTCTTCCACACAACGCAGGTGTCTCGAATTTTTATAGAAGTCACTGTAACTTTTTATAGTTAAATCTTAGAACGGGGGTAGTTTTCACACAGTGTAGGATGTTGATGGTACGTAAGTTTCTGGTTCTATTTTAAAGTACTACGCAATTTCAGCCAATCATAGCATCATGAAAATAGAAATCCTGTTGGACTTTACGTTTTTTCTTGTTTTTCTCGTGTCCTTTGAACTTAAAGGTGGCTGTTCTCAACCCTATAGGGGCAGTTTATGAAGATTACGTCGGACCTGATGTAGTTCTTAACACTTTAACAAAACTTAGACATTTAGAGCTTTTTCAGCAGTGATTGCTGTTTTGGATCGATTTTTTTATATATGGGGGCTAGTTTTCGCATCTCCCTGGGGGTGCGTTTTATATCTATTGTATGTACGCTGCTGTTTAACCTATATATTATATGTATAATTCGATTGATTATGAAGTAACAACTATTCTGGTAGCTTAATTTTCTTTTTATCCCATTTCAGGGGTGTAGCTAATGATTTTGGGGGTGTACGATTTATTTTGACCCCGGATTCGGATTCAGCGACCGAAAATACATGGGGATACATGGGTCTGTTTCGCTGCTTTGAACTTTTATTTTTTTTGTGGGGCTGTGTAATTAGCTTCAATTTGAATTGACCAGGCTAATCAGAAAAAATATACACATGGAAAAATGTCAGTGACGTACCATTTTTTTGGTAAAAAATATCAGAGGACATGTTTGCAGAGACGTCACTGGTGGAGCGATAAGATAACTTTTCTAACTAAAATATGTGGTTTTATATCCTATTAACACATACCAAAATTGAAAATAATATCTGTTGTACTTTCTGAGACGTTAAAAAATAACGACTTAAAAAAAAATCAACACCTTGTAGCAAAAAGTTTAACCCGCTACGGACATATGTTCATATGAACTTTTCTTCATAATTTGACCTAAGGAATCACTCCCTGAAATATTAGCACGTCATGAAGGAGCAGCCTTATGTATAAATATTTACAAATAAATATTAACCTGTAATCCAAAACCTAAATATTATATCAACAAAATAATAAATGTCAGTGTTGCCAATAATAGATATACAGAGATTATTATAAACCCAATATTCTCGTTGGTTGTCGCAAATACTAGTACAAACATACAATTTGGTATACGTCTAAGTGCCCTTTTCATCGAAATTTGATTTCTATGAGGTTCAAAAATGACAATTCTTTTGATTGTCTATTCGTATAAGAATTTCAGCAACAGAAATTTTCTTCAAGATAATGCATTCCTACGTTTTAACAATTGGGCTCCTGAATTCAACAGTATATATAAGAAATCTTGTTTCTTCATATTAAATATTATATTTTGGGTGCATGAATATCATGTCCTAAATTTCCATAATAATATTTTTCAATTACTTAACTTATTTTAGTTTTAATTTAAAAATTACGCTGGTAAAAATTTAAATATTTTAAATTAACTAAATATTTTTCAACAAATTACAATATACATATAATTTTAAAACTACTGTTAATCTGACCCACATTGTAACATGTAATAAATGACAATTGTACGAAGCAGTGTTTTCTTTATTAAGTGATGTTTTAATTCGTGCTTAGAGTACTCCTTAAACATTTAAAAACTCTCTTTAAGATTCTGTAGAATACAAAGACAGTCATAAGATACAAGACAAGAATTCGAGTTAAGTAAAGTATGCGTCGTTGGCAAAGTAGGTCAATGGACTACTTACCTCTCCCCCTCAGTTGACTCCGGGTCCCCCTTTGCCTCCCGGATCTCATGCGCAGACATCGACCGACTCTTCCGGTTTAAGTACCATCATGGCAGCGGCGCATTTAAACAGAGTCCAAAGCCGTGGAATCCCAGAAACCGTTTTGCATGAGTTTTCACAGTAATGTACTCTCACTTTGTTTTTTTTTTAATAAAAGTCTCATTTCAATGTATTTAAACATATCTAATGCAGTAGCATCATAATTATAGTGGATTAGAGATAAGTGGTTCGTTCGTCTTTAACGATTATTAATACTGTAGATTTTAATAGATGTAGTTAATTATATATTTTATTGCTCATCGCTAGGGTCTTAAAAACTATAAACGATTCGCTTATACTTCACAAATAAAAAAAATTGCTTATAAAAACTTGTCATTAATTTTTTTTAATAGCAACACTGTTAGAAATTTCATAATTACGTCTAAATGAAAAGAATACAGAAATGGTAATTCTAGAATTAAGTAAATAAAAGTTAATGAAATAAGAATATAGAGGTGCATTTATATATTTGTCATAAGCTTCATAAAAAGGTCATCATTAGTTACAATTGTACAATTGGATAATTCTATTTATAAATAAACCCCTAAAAATAACTATATAACATATGAATTAAAACGGAATATTGTATTATACAGACAAAGATATGTAAGATATTCTATTTAGGTATCACTTTTTATACTCTTCGCAAATACGAAAACGAAGAGTATATTGCATTTGATCGGCACATTTCTAAAACCGTAACAACTTTCAAAATGTCCGTCGGTCCGTCCGTCCGTCCGTCTGTCCGTCCGTCCGTCTGTTCGTCCGTCACGTTTCTTGTAAGCACGATAACTCAAGAAAGAAAAATCTGATTGTACTGAAATTTGGACAGTAGGTTAGTGTTAGCTAGAGGAAGAACCCTATTTTTGAACAAAATCGATCAGTAAATAAAAATGTCATTAATGATTTAAATTTGACAAAAAAAAAAATTTTATGTTTTTGTAATTGAATAGAAATTTGGTGAAATGATATTTCATTTTAATATTTAAATATTTACATGTCTTACAGATATACATTTCATAATGCAATATACAGCCGTGGACATATAATTTTAGCTCGTCTCTTATAATGTAAAAATTTACGTTTTTTACGTGTTAAGTAAGTGGTGGTGTAGTTCTTACGCTTTTGACTCGGAAGCCAAGGGTCCCGGGTTCGAACCCTCCCCCCCCCAAATGGTTTTTCTTTATTTTTACTTTATTTCACACTGAGTCTTTTACCAACTAAGTTCGCACTATAAAATTAAAAATGTCTAAAACTAAGATTATTTACAAACAACTGCGAAGAGTATCCTATAGAATGTGTAACAATTATATAAAAAGTTCAGTGAACAGGCGAAGAGTACGTTTTTAGCTTATTTAGATTTAAATTTGGGAAGCATTGTTGGTATGAACGGTAAATGATATTTGGGTTTCTTAAAACTTCATACAGCCTGACACATTTTACTTCCACATCCAGTGGAAGTATAGTAACGACAAAAATTTTTTTAAAAAATTTTATTGTTCAAATAGGCTTAGAATGTCATGAAACGTCGAGATTTTAAGTTTGAGCAAAAAAATTCTGTCTGTCTGTCGGTCCGTCTGTCGGTCCGTCTGTCGGTCTGTCTGTCTGTCGGTCTGTCTGTAACTTTTTTTGTGCGCACGTTTACTCTGGAACCGTTTGAGATATTGACTTGAAATTTGGTACACATATGTACTTTAACGAAATCTAGAACTAGATTATATTTTCATCTTATTCTATCGAAGGGTTGGGGGTAAATTGGGGTAAATTTGGGGTAAATAGGTAAATCAAGCAGGTAAGAGTCCATAAAATTGGTATTTAGTATATACAAGAGAAGCTAAGGGCTCAAAAAAAATTTTGGCATTAGCCACCCCCATTACCACCCCCACCTCGTTATTAAAGGGGATGACAAAAAATGTGATTTAGTGTGTGTACAAGAACCAGAAACCTCAAAATATTTTTTTTCTTCATCCACCCCCACTACCACCCCCTATCACCACCCCACCCCACTACCGATGTGGGGTATTCTTTTGTGAGTTTTTGGGGTAGAGGACGTCAAATATTATATTATTAAAGTTCCATAAACAATTATTTCCACATACAAAATTTTTTCGTTGTGAGTGACTTGGACAGAAAATCTGGATGTGGAAGTAGTGATTCCTTGGGTAGCGGTTTTTAATTTGAAATAGTGTTTCAACAAGGTCCTATTCTTTTGGAAACATCAATTAGATTTTACTTGACATTCTAGATATTTTAAATTGTCTTTGGTTAGAGTCTGTACGTTTGAATTCGTCGTAATGTCTATGTATTTATTAGAAAATGACTATCTTGAAACAAATATGAATCTTTCCACAATGTGCTGAATGCAACAGTTTGTGAATACCTCAAGTACTTATTGTCGCATAGTGGGGGTGGAAGAAGTAAAAAAAAATGAATCCTTTTGGCTATGCCAAAAAAATTTTGAGACCTTAACTTCTCTTATATATACTAAATCCCAATTTTCTGGACTTTTACTTACTTGATTTACCTACTCACCCTCCATTTACCCCAATTTATCCTCTCCCCCCCCCCCTTCAACGAAATAAGATGAAAAATATAATTTATTTCCAGATCTCGTTAAAATACATACGTGTAACAAATTTCAAGTCAATATCTTAAACGGTTCCAGAGTAATCGTGCGCACAAAGAAAGTAGGTAATAGTACAGTTTTGATTTCCTTAATCCCATTTAGTAATAAGTAGAGTTGAAAAAAAGTACAACTTCTTTCCAAATCGAATTATAATACGAATTTTATTAAATTCGCTTTTATCTTGTGGCTTTTGTGGCACTTTCAGAAAATGTTTAAAATTTTAGAAAAATTTTGTTTTATGAACATTTCTATGATTATTTTACACCGTGGAAAAAAAATTGTTCATTGATTTAATTCCACCCTGAGAAATTCGAGAGAGTGAATACAACAGACAATCATCTTTCCCAATAGATTTTCTTGACTTTAACTCAATTTTTCTCTGCTGTGTTTAGGAAAATGTCGGGGTTGAAAGGCATGAAAGTTTGTTAAAAATAAATAGCCATGATTCCACAACATATTTTACAGTTATATGCGCTCCACTTAAATGAAAATGTCTGATTCTAAGCGAAATATTTATTTTCCCATTATGTCAAAAACTAATCAAATTATACCGTAGACATGTTTATGCGAGTTACTGAAATTTGGTCATGCATACCGGAAAAAGTTTTCGTTTCAATAATTACCTGTTGTGCAAATGTTCTTGATTTTAATAATCTATTTTGAAAAAAGAATAATTTTTCATAACACAGACTTTACCGTACAAAATAAGGTGGTTGACTTATTTACATCATTATTAACTAAACGGATGACAAGCCAGTGTCTTTCCCATGTAAAACAGATTAAATCCTAACTTCTTATGTACTGCCGACAAAGCCTAAATGAGCCAATGACCTGGTGATGTCGGACTGTATCTCTTCCCCTATCGAGAATGATAATGATAATCTTCTGTCTCAACAAAATAGCAATAGTTACGATTATTGCAAGTAGCACTGTGATTATTTTTAATGATTTAAATGTTATTACAATTACGTCTTACTTTAAGTTGATTATTCTTCATTTGTTCAAATTTTTCTGGTGGAATTTTAGTTGCTTATATTTCTAATGTATCTTTTTGTAAAATACACACAATGGAAGAGGTAAGACAATGGGAACATGAAAAGAAAACCTGTTACAGGAGTCTTACTCCAGATCAAAGACAAGCGAAAAACTTTATAAAGCTATTCGCAAAAAGAGCAAATACGATCTCAGCAAACTATAATTAAAGCTAGATGGGTTACATGCGGTAACCCAGCCGGGGACATCAAATAAAACCTACAGTTATAAGATATGTATATGGAGAAAGTTCTAGAGCTATCTCCATATTATGCACATCTATAAAAGCGCTAGAACAAATTTTATTTTTATAAATGTCAAAAATATTGACAATAGAAACCGAATGTGTCCCCAGATGGGTAAACTTTCTTATTTTTGATTTTCCGAGAAAAAGACATTATTTATAAACAGTGTTGCTTTTCTTAGAAAGTCATAAACAGCTGTTAAAGATAAATTAAACTGGGTATTCTGAAAATTAGAAATTATGAAATCGACTTTAAGCAAACTATCTTTTTTTTACATTTTTAATGAAAATTTGATTTTATCAAAGTTTTTTCAGTTATGAAGAAAAGCTGCTCAAATATACGGAGTTTAGTTGCAAAATAAGGAAATAACAATTTTCAAGAAAAAAATTTTTTTTTAAATGCCTTTGTTTATATTAAAGTCCTGGCGAAGTTTCAGCTAATGCTTCTCTACCACTTAACCAGGACGGCGAGATGAGATACGGTCACCAGTCCAAGTGACGAACTCGCCCGGCCGTGCTTAACTTCGCCAATCGAGGTCCAGTCACTGAAACTAGTACCGTACCTCACCTCACAAAATTTTATTCAACTCCTTTGAAAATTATTCCACATGTAGACCTTTTACTAGTACGTTTTCCTACATTCTTTATAGACATGTGAGTGAGATCACATCTTCATGTATGGTCGCAACAGCATCCACAATTTTTTGCTCAAAAGAAATCTACGTCGTTTTCGAAAAGTGTACGCAAACAATTTCGAAAACGACCCTCTGATTCTCCCCGAATGATCAACCTTTCTATATTTCCCCTTTCTGGGTGATGTGGACAAAAAATTTTTGTTGAAATTTACACTTAAATCAGAGCTTATTCTCTGAAGTTAGTCCAGCAAAGTATCATGGTACATACGGGCAATTATGACCTCATAATTACCTAAGTACCAAAATTGTTTCTTACCTCTGTCTGCATACCACCCTTTTTGTCATTTAATCTTAATGTTTTTTTTTAATACACATGGCTCCATGTGTTATTTTTATTATTGTATATCTTGTATGTATATATACGTGTGTACTGTGCATATTGTCCTTATGTACATGAGTGTCATCTATATATGCATATGTTTATACGTGTATACGTTTATATTTATACCATTATTCTCCTCTTTATAATTGTATTATTACATTACTGCTCAAGATATTGATTTTTATATTGTAGTAGTACTGAATATTATTCATATACCTGTATTATGAGATGAAGTAAGAAATAAATTTTATTTTGTTCTATTCTGTTAATCCACGCTTGTTGCAATTAAGATGGTATGATCTGTAAATCTCAAGTTTGAAATCTTGGTTTCGTCTGCAGATACTTTACCCTACCGGTTCACCTGCACACGTCGTGTGACGTGCTCACTATAGACGATAAAGATGATTGGTGATACATCACAGCCATGTCTGAAGTCTTTGCCAACTTTATATTTGTAGTGTTATCTAATTTTACCAAATTAGAGTTTTGCCCTACAGTCGACGAATAAAAAAGGTGGACAAATGAAATAAAGTTAGAAATATTTCATTATAGTTTATAGAGTATTATACGTAGTATATTTTCTGTTTTAGCACGTAATTATAAATGATACTCAATATTGTCGTTTCTTGAGTGAATAAAATTGTTGAGTGTCATCTCAATAACAAACTTGATGTATTTTCATTCTTATGCGTGGTATTAATATAAGCCTTCGTATGTAGCAAAATAAGCATTCACTGATATAATGCTGGTGAAATATGACGTAGGAATTGAGTAAAGGTGACAGTTGTTAAAAATGTTGGGGATTTCTAAGACGAAAATTAGTCCTGAATTAGAATAATATGATTTTGCCTTAATTAAATTATAGTAATCATATAAGTCTTGCTCTTCGTGAAATATCAATTGTTCATTATTATGGGTTTCTAAAAGTTCGTAGATTATTATTTGAACTTCATGTATCGTAAGAATACCATAGTATCTTAGTAATACTATAGTATTAAATTTCGAAAAATTTATAACATTCTGTTCAGGGTGTCCCAAAGATATGGAGATATGGAGGTAATACTTCGGGGCGTATAAAAATTTAAAAAAATTAACATACAATTTTCTAAAATAAAATATTAAACATTAAAGAAAGTTTTATTTTATCAACTTTCAAACTATTTTTAACACAATTTTCCTATCTGCTCTTCCCATTACATGTTAGAATATTTTCAAATTTTTCTACTTTGACTCTCTCAAATTAATTATATTGTCTTTGTGTACAAGATTTGCCGAAGATGTTAGCTGTGATCGCTTACCAGTAAAATTAATTTTAATATCGGTATCAAACAAGGGTATAATTGTTTAAAGGATTTAAAAATGTTGCTTCAATTTCGAAAGATCTGTCAAAATCTAGGGGAAAAAAGCATTAAGGATATTTCACTAATGACTTCCTAGACAAGATTCAAAATGCATCATATTTTTCAATCACATAGACCTACTGTCGATAAATTAGTTGAAAGTTACGGGAAAAACTTTCATTAAGATCTAAACTCTACGAGCTGATAGCTCCAAAGCGGAACATCCTCAAAGAAAAAAAAATAAGAGATTATTTATAGTTATCTTTTTAGAAAAATATCACTGCCTCGTACTGGTGCAGGCAGTAAAAAAAGTGGCAAGTACAAAATAAAATATAGATTATTATCTACGGCAAGGGCGCTACATAATGAGGGCCCCAAGCTACGTCACTGGGAATAGGACGTCTCAGAAATACGAGGCGCGAAAGTATTAGTGTTTTTAATTCAGCTTTATTTGATCAAGCAAATCTTTAAAATCCATGTAATGATTACATTGGGATTGTATGTATTTGGTTTTATTATGTACCTGAAGTTTCGAACGTTCACTTGAAAGAATTTCATATGAAAAGGAAAAACCGCTGCCCAAGGAATCACTACTTCCACATTCAGATTCTCTATCCAAGTCACTCACAACGAAAAAACTTTGTATGTAGAAATAATTGTTTATGGAACTTTAATAATATAATATTTGAAATCCTCTACCCCAAAAACCCATAAAACGATACCCCACATCGGTAGTGGGGTGGGGGTGGTGATAGGGGGTGGTAGTGGGGGTGGATGAAGTAAAAAAATATTTTGAGGTTTCTGGTTCTTGTACATACACTTAATCACAATTTTTTTTCATCCCCTTTAATAAGAGGGTGGGGGTGGTAATGGGGGTGGCTAATGCCAAAAATTTTTTTGAGACCCTAGCTTCTCTTGTATATACTAAATACCAATTTTATCGACTCTTACCTGCTTGATTTACCCATTTACCCCAAATTTACCCCAATTTACCCCCCAACCCTTCGTCGGAACAACATGAAAATATAATCTAGTTCCAGATCTTGTTAAAGTACATATGTGTACTAAATTTCAAATCAATATCTGAAACGATTTCAGAGTAATTGTGCGCACAAAAAAAAGTTACAGACAGACCGACAGACAGACAGACCGACAGACAGACAGACCGACAGACAGACAGACCGACAGACAGACATACAGACAGAAATTTCTTTTTCGCTCAAACTTAAAATCTCGACGTTTCATGATATTTTAAGCCTATTTGAACAATAAAAATTTTTTTGTCGTTACTATACTTCCACTGGATGTGGAAGTAAAATTAAGAAAAACTACAAATCGACTTAGGCGTACCATTTTTCTGGCACCGATATTATCATTGCCAGCAAATATTACTAGACAAATTGTACCCCAAGTCGATTAATTTTTCCTTTTCATATGAAATTCATTCAAGTGAACGTTCGAAACTTCAGGTATATGTTTATTTAACAAATATTCTTATTCAGATTGCAACGAATGTCCTGTTGGTTACGTACTACTGAACATATTGATTTATTGTAAAAGTTGATGAGGTCGATATTTAATGAAAGTTTGTTGTGTGATTAGAGAATATTATTTAGGTATTAAGCAAATCGCAACTTACACACTTTTTTATTGTATGAGTTGATAACTTCATTTTGGTTTTAGGATAGTTCTTTTCTCACATTATCATATCTGACTGCATCGTTGTGGCTGAGATTCCCTGAGATAAATTTTAGAACTGCATCTAGAAGATCGATTAGGCCGTATCTTGAACGGGTTTGTTTAAAAGGATATTGGAACAATTTTGTTCTAAGCTAGTTTGGTAAAAAACATGACTTCTGTGATCAGATCAATAAAGTAACAAAAGTATTGTATACTAATGTATGCTGATTTTATTAATTTGAAAAAGTAGTTGCACTGATATATTATTTCGTGCATTTTTATAATAGGGACCTAAGGATAGGAATGAATATCCTGGAGGGTTATCGTTAAGAAGGACATAATCAGTTGGTGTAACGGCATCGTCTTTGTTTGGCTCTTCAGTAACGTCTAAAACATGGATTAATTACTTTTCTAGGTGTAACAAAGTGTAAGTTTCAGTTTGTTTGGGCTATACTTATATTCAGCTTATAAGCAAATGAAACAACGAAATTAGCCACGAAAATGCTTAATGTGGGTCAGTAGGATCAAGTATTGTATTCATTGGCAAAGAATAAAGCATACTTTTTCCTTGTTCAAAATAATTTTGAATCAAGTTAGTAAAACGATGTAATGAATTTCCAAATTTTTTTCTTCAACATAAAGTATGTACATAAGAATCTATATTGTCATTTTTTCTGCTTTTTGGTTAGGGGTGATTCCCACTCCTTCTTGGGGGTTGTCGCAAAAAATAGACATAATCTGATAGAGAATCGAATTATAAGAAAGAACACTTTTTTGCTAAAATACATATTTTTCGCGAAATGGAAAATGTAATTTTCACCCCCTAAAATCAGTATTCCTCGTCATTTTTTTTTTAAATTACTTGAAAAATGTGGACTTTATTTAAAAAATGCAAGGGTGCAAAATTAAAGCTTTTACGAAAACAATTCAAATGGTTTTTTTCTTTTTTTTCTCCGATGTTTAGTTTTTGAAATATGGCATTTTCCAAATGGCCCCGAAACATTCAGAAAAAGTATACGATGTTAAAATCTAAAACTACTCTAAATCTACAACTGTGAGAAAAAATTTTATTCTTGTAAAAATTAAAGGTATTAATTTTTTTTTTTCGATTGAGACGTATTACAACCTTTTATAAAAAAAACTAAAAAAGTTACAAACAAAAAAGTAGCGCATTTAAAAATTTAGGCGCCGTCTTTTAAATCTTATTGCTCTAATTTCTTATTAAATCAAACTTTATAAAAATCCTTCTAGGTATTGTTAATGCATATTATTAATAACATGCTCAAATTTTTTAGAATTTTTGATGTAATTATTTTTCATTCTGTACCCATTTTCAATAATGAAATTTTCATATTTTTTTGAAAAAAAATCGGGTTCCTGGAAATGGCTCAGAAAATATTTTTTTATAAAAAATGGTAAGAGTACAAAAATTAAGCTTATAAAAAACGAATAGTTCGTTTTTTTTAATTATCCTACGACAAACCGTTTCAGATTTAAAGATGACGCTTAAACGCATGTGCAACAAAATTATGTATTTAAAATTGAAATATCTCAAAAACGATAGGATTGATAAAAACATGATATAAGAATGAAATGAAGCTTATAAAAAGACGAAGAGTTTGTTTTTTTTATTTTCTTTCCTACGACAAACTGTTCCAGAGATATGACAGTTTGAAATAATGTTGAAATTTTTCAGTTTGCACGCGTATTTTTAATGTCTATAGCAGGTAGAGACACGAGCAATAGTCGTCTATTTTTCGAAGAATACGCAGAAAAAGCGGGTTGCATTGCACTTTAGCATGTTTTAGAGTACAAATTAACAATGTTATTCAATTAGTTTACTTAATTGTATTGATTTGATTTATTTATAACAATCTGTATTTTTAATAAAATTAGACATATTACTATACTCTTTTGTGACCATTTTTAATCCATCATTTTTTTTTTAAATAAATTTAGACCTCATAATCATATTTAGCGACCTAAAAAACATAAGTATTTTCGTAAGTAAAGTAAGATTTTAGTGAATTTATTTGTAACATTAGAAGAATTATTAATTTTTCAGTTTTTAAGCATGGTTTCAAGTTTTAATATTTTCGTCTTTCCTATTTTTTTACCTCATAATCATATTCAGCGACCTCAAAAACATAAGTATATGGATTTTCGTGATTTTATTCGTAAAATTAGAAGACATTAATTTTTCAGTGTTTGAGGGTGATTTCAATCCTTAATATTTTCGTCTCACAAGTTTTGACCTCACAGTCATATTCAGCAACCTCAAAAACATAAGTATATGGATTAATTTATTCGTAAAATTAGAAGAGTTATTGATTTTTCAGTCTCCACCCTTAAAAATAAAAAGCAGGTAATGCGACAATATAGATTTTGATGTACGTATTTTATAAAGCATATTGCCAAAAAAATTAAGGAAATTCCTTTCATCGTTTTCGGGCCGGGAATTTTACTATTTTTACTGCTTCGCTTACTGTACTAAGTGTACAGAGTGTTGTTCAGTGCCTTCAAATGGAAAACATTTTATCTTCGTCGAATACTTTATGATTGCATCTGTTAAAATTTCATGGTCAGATAATTACGGATAAATTGAAATATAGAAATCGGCGGAGTGTCGTGACATATAGCATAAGAAAGCGCTTATAATGTTAATTGACTAATTTTTCTTTACGCGCTATGAAATTCTTCCATCCTCCTTGGCAAATTCATAGTAGAATTTGATATATAAAATTTCTCACAACTTGAACAATAAGAAGTTTACTGCATAAATTCTTTAACATATGTCGACTCAATGGCTTAGTACTTACGGTTAGTCTTGACACCACGTAGTACCGGGTTCAAATCCTGGTTAGAGTATGGATGTTTAGTGGAGATTTTAATATGTCACTATCAGACCACGGTTGAGTGAAATAACACGACTGGTCGCTGTTATCCCTTCCGAGTTCGTGTCTAAGCCACGGCAGACGTCACTGTTGCAGAGAAAAATTGTTGTGTTGTGTCCTGGTTGAATGGTGAAATAGCTATGGCTAAACTTTGCCAGGATGTTAATATAAAGGAGACGTTAAAATAAATAAAGCAAAAAAATATGCTATCAACGATATGCTTTTTGAAAACAAACTAGCTTTGAGAGTGAGAGAGCAAGCTAGAGGGGGATAATTTATTGTTCAAAGACATAATGAAGAATTTATAAAATAATAAATAATTTGGATTTTACGATGACATGAAAATCCAAATTACGCATTTCACTGTACTTTTGATTGATCTATTTTTATTTTTCTTCTATTTTACAAACATACAAATTGTTCTTATTAACAAATAAAATAGTTATGTGAATAAACTTGAAAAAAAAAAATTAATTTCAAACTGTTTTGAAAATCCTTTTTTTGTGCTTCACAGCAGTTAACAATTGATATATTATTGAAATAAAAGACATACAGTTCATCTCAAACTTATAGCAGCATGAGGCCCAGTGTTTCAATGCAAAGTTAAGCACTTTATCTTACGAATAAATTAGCTAGAAGTTTAGAATATGCTTTTATTAAATACTTTAATATTGCAACTTCATATTCTAAACTTCTAGCTAATTTATTTGTAGGATAAAATGCTTAACTTTGCACTGAAACACTGAGCCTCATGTTGCTATAAGTTTGAGATGAACTTGTAATGGTAAATTCAATTATCAAAAAGGTAGACTATTTATATGTTATCATTATTTTCTCACAAATACTCGAAAAAATCAGTTTATGTCCCGTAGCAGGAAATCCTTTTTATAACGGGGAAATATCCCACGATTAGACTAGTTTTATGGATATTATTTATTCTTAGTAATAATCATGACTAGAATCTAAATAATAACGATTTTTTTAAAGAAAATAAATTCAAGAATTTATAAACGCAATTGGCAAAACGGTTTATTTATATTCATAAATATGTATAAGATATAAGTTGGAATTTAAACTACCAATCTGTGACGTAATTAGGCAAATACCTAGAACTTTCGAAAGGATTAGTAGTTTTACTTCCACATCCAGAAATAGAAGTATGATAACGGTAAAAAATAATTTGTTTTATTGTGAGAGAGGCCTAAAATATCACGGAAATGTCGAGATTTTAAGTTTGAGCAAAAAATATCTTTTTCTTTGTTTGTCTGTCGGTCGGTCTTTCTGTAACTATTTTAGTGCGCACGTTTACTCTGGAACGGTGTATGATATTAACATGAAACTTGGTACACTAATGTATTATAATGATGGGGGTAAATGGGGCGGTAAAATAAACAATAAGACTTCATAAAATTGGAATATAGTGAATACAGGAAGCCAAGGTCTCAAACCTTTTTTGGCATCAGCTACCCGCACTATCCCAACCATTACCACCTCTACCCCATTATGAACGGGTGTGAAATAAATTAAATATTATTTAGTGTGTGGACAAGAACCGAAGTTCTCCAAATTTGATATCAGCCATCTCCACTACCACCACCTTTACCACCCCATTCTATTATTAAGGGGGGTCAAAAATAAAATAATGATTTGGCGTGTTTACAAGAACCAGAGGCCACTCCCACTCCAACTACCACCTCCACCAAAAACTTGGATGTGGAAGTAGTGATTCCTTACGCAACGGTTTTTCTTTTTAATTCTCCCTTTTTAGAGATACGTAGGTTCTATTGTTACTCAAGTATTCGTTCGTTCATCCACTCATCAGTTGGTTACCACTTCCTAACTTTCAAACTATAAATGCCGTGCAATTTTTTTTACCACCGGTGTTACTCTGCAAAGAAGAAGAAATTACGAAAATGTATTTTAATTTTCGTATAAAGTACACGTATGACATATCACTGAATATGTCACCTGATGGTGAAGCAGGTTCTCTAGAGTGGCTGTTCAATATATATCACTAGTGGTTTCAGCACCGTAAGGCATTGGAAAACAAGATTATATGGTAGCTTGAGATAGTACATTAGGGCAAATCTGTAGAATTTGGCAAAAAACACGTAACAGCCTATTGAAAAAACAAAATATTTCAATCGCAAATAATTTTTAAAAACAATGTTTCATATTTCTACTTCCCTTATCAGATTAATATTTCTTAAACTTTTTATTGCTTCTGAAACCCAACTTAGTATTTTTCCTAAAAGGCCGTATGTTATAAATGTACACTCATCTTTCAAATTACTTTATTAAAATCTTTCTTTTATTGTTTTATGACGTAACCACATAACGCTGTTCGGTATTATCGGAATGAAAGTTTCTAATAAATATGAAATATGTATAATAATTAAAAGAAATAAATAAATAATACTAACAAATTTTTAATTCCACGTTTCATTAAATAAACGTGTCTGTAATATCATGTAAATCAAGCAAAATAAACGCCATCGACATCAGTCATATTAAAAATTAAAAAATTATCGAATTTAATTTTGTCAAAATTGCCACAAGTAAAATACAAAACAGAACCTCAAGGAGGCAAAAAAATGTTTGAAATTCCACACATTTCTTTCTCTTTGTAGCAAGGATGCTAATAAATATAAACACACCACATATAGCAGACTACCCCCAAATCCAAAGCCAAGGCTGTAATATGACCGATGTCGATGGCGTTTATTTTGCTTGATTTACATGATATTACAGACACGTTTATTTAATGAAACGTGGAATTAAAAAATTGTTAGTATTATTTATGTTTTTCTTTTAATTATACATATTTCATATTTATTAGAAACTTTCATTCCGATCATACCGAACAGCGTTGTGTGGTTACGTCACAAAACAATAAAAGAAAGATTTTAATAAAGTAATTTGAAAGATAACTGTACATTTATAAGATATGGCCTTTTAGGAAAAAGACTAAGTTAGGTTTCAGAAGCAATAAAAAGTTTAAGAAATATTAATCTGATAAGAGAAGTAGAAATATGAAACATTTGGAAATATTCAGACACACATCCATACCCATCGACATTGTCAGTGCCCAGACTGGAGCTCGAACCCAGTGAATGATAGACAGTGCGACCCGCATACCCGCCACACAATACGCCTTAGCCGACTGAGCTACCATGCTGATATGCTAGGTAATTGGCTAAAATCACATAAGTTCCCAATTTTTGCGAAATATTTTCAAAATATCCTATTTTTAAGTCGCAAAATACGAATCTGAAATATATTTTTTTTGAGATTACCTCGATAAGTACTTTTTACAAAGTAAATACTAAAATACCTTAGACGCGTTGCAAAAACTATTTTTTTTTAATGAAAAAAAAAAAAAAGGAATAATATTATTTACATAAACGCATCATCTGTCATTAGAAATATATAATTTGCGTATGCGTTAATTTATTTTACAAGATGACTGTGTCTCATGATAGAACCAAATAAATAATTTCTGCATAAATATATCAATGTACTCAGTCTGTGAAATTACCAGTATTATGCCTCTAATCTAATATAACCTCAACGTTTTTTTAAACAAAAGAGAAAAAGAAACAATAATGTAAGTTGACGAAAGTGTAAAGAAAACAATCGAAATAAAAATATTGAACATGTATGCGTTTATCATTTGTTTAAAAAAGTTAGAGCTTGAGTTAGGTTAGTGGTATAATACTATTACTTTTCCAGCCCATTTATCGATTCCCTAATTTGGTCTTATTGTCTAACACCTTTTAATTTACTTTTATTGTCTGTTAAAAAAAACATGAAGTCAGTGGTATAGTTATTACTTATTTAGCCTAATACATTGATGTTATGCAGAATTGAAGTAGTCCTACCTTGAGTTAAAGTGACTATTTCAAAACATTTAATTGGATGGTTTCAACTAAATAATACAAGAATTTTTGGAATCACTTTGTTAGAGAACGGTAATACTTTTATAATTAAGAATAAAATAGTCATTTTTGTAATAATATATCTAGTACAGTAAGCGAAGCAGTAAAAATGGTAAAATTCCCGGCCCAAAGACGACGAAAGGAATTTCCTTAATTTTTTTTGCAATATGCTTTATAAAATACGTACATCAAAATCTATATTGTCGCATTACCTGCTTGTTATTATTGAGGGTGGAAACCACTCCTAAAAACTGAAAAATTGATAACTCTTCTAATTTTACGAATAAATTAACGAAAATCCATATACTTATGTTTTTGAGGTCGCTGAATATAATAATAATAATAATAATAATAATAATAATAATAATAATAATAATAATAATAATAATAATAATAATAACAGGTCTTTATTTAGGGCGAAGTTCTCTTGTAATGCGTTCTTCCACGTAACCCTTATCACTGTGAGGTCAAAACTTACGAGACGAAAATATGGAGGGTTGAAATTACCCCTAAATACTGAAAAATTAATGTCTTCTAATTTTACGAATAAAATCACGAAAATTCACATACAAAACAGAGGAAAGATGAAAATATTAAGGGTTAAAACCACCCTTAAAAACTGAAAAATTAACAATTTTTCTAATGTTAAAAAAAATTCATGAAAATCCATATACGCAATAAGTCTAATTTTAATAAAAATACAGATTGTTATAAATAAATCAAATTAATACAATTAAGTAAATTAATTAAATAACATTTTTAATCTGCACTCTAAAACATGCTAAAGTGCAATGCAACCCGCTTTTTCTGCGTATTCTTCGAAAGATAGATGGCTATTGCTCGTTTCTTTACCTACTATAGACATTTAAAATGCGCGTAGAAACTGAAAAGTTTCAACATTATTTCAAACTGTCATATCTCTGGAACAGTTTGTTGTAGGAAAAAATATAAAAACCCAAACTCGTCGTTTTTTTATAAGCTTCATTTCATTCTTATATCATGTTTTTATTAATCGTTTTTGAAATATTTCAATTTTAAATACATAATTTTCTTGCGTATGCGCTCAAGCGCCATCTTTAAACTTTTATGTCTCTGGAATAGTTTGTCGTAGGAAAATAAAACAAAAAAAGACAAACCGTTCGCTTTTTATAAGCTTCAATTTTGTACTCTTACAATTTTTTATAAAAAAATATTTTCAAAGCAATTTACAAAAACCCGATTTTTTTCAAAAAAATATGAAAATTTTCATTATTAAAACTGGGTATAGAATGAAAAACAATTATTTTAAAAATTCTAAAAAATTTGAGTATGTTAGTAATAATATGCATTAAGCATATCTAGAAGGATTTAAAAAAAATGAATTAATAAGAAATTAGAGCAATAGAACTAAAAAAAATGGCACCCAAATTTATAAATGCGCTACTTTTTGTTTGTAACTTTTTTAGTTTTCATTATAAAAGGTCGTAATACGTCTCAATCTAAAGAAAATTTCAATACCTTTAATTCCTACAATCAAAATTTTTCTCATAGTTGTAGATTTTGAGTAATTCTAGATTGTAACGTCGTATATTTTTTGAAAATGCCATATTTCCAAAACTAAACATCGGAGAAAAAAAAACCATTCAATTTGTTTTCGTAAAAGCTTTAATTTTGTACCGTTGCATTTCTTTCTTTATAAGTCCACATTTTTCGAGTAATTAAAAAAAAAACGTCTAGAAAGGGGGTGAGAATTGCAATTTTCAGTTCGCAATATCTCGAAAAATACCCATTTTAGCAAAAAAGTGTATAAGGCCATTCTTTCTCTCTCTCTTATAATTTGATTCTCTGTCAGATTATGTGTTTTTGTTTTTTTTTTTTTTTTGGATAATCCTCAAGAAGGGGTGGGAACCACCCCTGCCAAAAGGCAGGAAAAATTTCAATAGAAATTCTTATGTACATACTACTTTATGAAGCATGTTGAAGAAAAAAATTTGGAAACTCATTACATCGTTTTCGGGCTGGGATTTAAAAGCTTCACTTACTGTACTAATCGTTAGTTTGTTGATACTTTATATAAAAATAGATTTCCGAAAAAATAAAAAAAAAACGGCGATTTTTACCTTACTTCAGGACTCCATATCTCCAGTCCATTTGTCCTTACAGAGTTCTTTGCGGCTAATTTTTTCCATAATATGATGTAGTTTGAGGGACACCGATCTTTTATCTATCTTAATTTTCTTAAGTTTGCGGAACCAATATGTAAAAAGTTGTTTTTTTGGCATATTTTACACTTTTCACTCTAATTTTGTACTACAATATTTCCGGGATTGTTAGTCCTACAACGTTTAACAGCACTCACTTTTGCCTTTTTAAAATAGAGGAAGGAATGAGTATTCTAAACTTTTTAGGAAATATTACATTGTTTTCAAGTTATAACACATAAAATGAAAAGACCATTTTAATTATTTTTAATTGCTTTCCTTCTCGAATTGGTTTCTGCAAGATATTTACGTCGAAATACAGACAAACTCTAGTTACCAACAGTTTCCTATTTAAATCCTTCCAGGACTAACCTAAATAGTATTGTGTCATATATGACTGACATTTCTTTGCATTAAGCGCACGACATAATTTGTACGTAGAACCTTATCTAGGTTTTGCAGTAATACACCTTTAACCATTCTACTTCTAATTATTATTGCCAGTGCTTAAACTTAAGCTGATTTCGCTAATTAGTAGACCTCTCGGTAGACCTATACAAATATATGGCGTCTAACTGTCGACTATTTAATGCTATGGACGACGACACATTTTAGTTCAAAGTAGACGGTGGCGCATCCACCATAACTTTAAAATATTCGTAAAATGCAGTTGTAATTATTGTCCCTATCTTTTCGATACAGCGGTAAATTTTAAAATAAAAAAATATGTAGCATGTGGTAATATTGGTGCTAATTGTACAATGTTCAGAGAAAATATAAATCAAAACAGTTGTTAACAGTAATGTTATTTCCATAAAACTTTCTTTCAAAATCCGGTATATAGATGGGAATAACGTGGAATTTACCCGGAATGTATTATTACTAGCTTGCAAATGCGAATGGTAGTTATGGAGGTTGTCATGTTGATTTCTTTGAACCTTTAGAAGTCAATGGCTTGGTGATTAATAAATTCTCGAAAACTCGGAGCACTTTCTCCAAGCCGTATTTGCCAGTTCAATGGCGTCGACCTGTAAGATTATACTGCACCAGGAAATAATGTTACTCGCAGAAACGTTAATTGCAACACAACACAACATTAGATTAAATAATAAACAAACTACTGGATTTAAATTGGTTGTTTACATTTTATGGGGTGCAACTTGACTACTGTAAAATAATTTTCAGTAATTTGTGTTAAGCAAGAGCCTATTTTTTTGTAAATTATTTTTTAATCTTAATTAGGATGTAGCAACGAATAACCTAAAATTTTTCTCATGAATGATACGGGGTGTTTCAAAAATACAGGGCGCTTAAAAAATATTAAAATAAAAATGCTTACGATGACTTGTTCATTGTAACCCATTTCAAAATTAGAGAATATACAAAACTGAAAAGGCAAGTTTTCCATTAGTCCAGTAGTGTTTTCTACATTTTTTGACAAAAATAGTTAGGGGACAGAGTGTTTCAAAATTCAGTGTTATAGCACCATGACTGGTGATTGTTGATTTAAATATTGATTTTAAAACTAAATTCTATGTCGCCGTTCTATAAATAAGATAAATTGTTGTTTATCTACTAAAATTTGGTATAGAATTTTAAATATACACGTATTATTAGTGATTAGGGATAAAACTGGAAAGGACCCCGCTCATTTCTTAAGGGAAGCCCCCCCGGTTAAATTGGCCGAGTTTTTAATATATTGTAGATTTCGACTATCTAATTAAAAGATCTCATGGGATCAACTCGATCGTATGTCCAGTTTCCGAGATACAGCTCAAGAAATATACAAAAATGACCTTTTGTACAATTAAGACATTTTCGAATTCATGATTTTTTTCATACATTTTATATTGTGATACGTTCTAATATCCCTTTATAGTATTTCGCACTAAAAGTGTTGTTATTTTAATAAAAATAACGTAGAAAAAAAATTAAAGTTTGAAAAATATTGGCGAAGGCGCCGGGAAATCTATATAAAAAGTGAAAAAATATTCGGTCAAATTGGCTAAAATTTTTTTTACATAAAGTATGTGTCTTACTGATCAATACATTAGAAAACTCTTTTGATCTCTGATACCCCATCAATAAATAAGAAAATCGAGAAGATACAGAATTTATATCTGTGTCTCGGAAACTAGACAAAGGATCGAGTGGGGCCCATGAGAGCTTTTGATCAGAAAGTCGAAATCCACAATATATTAAAAATTCAGCCAAATTCACCGGGGGCCACTTCCCGTAGTGTATCGAAAAATAGTGCGATTTTTTTGTTTGTGGATTATTGAACGATGAAATTTATTCTTTGTCAAATGAAATGTAACAAGAACTTTGGAATTGAATTGTAAATAACTGCACACCAGAGAATGTTCTCAGATGATAGGTGAGTAATACGACATTTTCGTAAAGAATTTATTTCTGTATCAAGGAATGTAGTGGAAATTTCAAAAATAATTTAATTTCATTTAATACTGATCCGACCAACTCAAAATTGTTACGTGTTAGTAGATTTATATTTTTGCTTCCCTCACTTAACCAGTACTGTAATCGTGAAAAAATTACTCTCCGAGATTTCATCGGATTTTCACGTTTCAGACTGTGTCGATTACGAAAATTAAGTTCTTTGAATTTCGCCTGACTGCCTGTTTGTCTATCGGGCTGGTGTCTGTCAGTCTGTTGTCTCTATAAACTATTGACGGAGAAAAATAATATTCGGTAAGTAGCCGACGATATTGTGAACGAAGAAATGGGACATACTTTTTGTGAAAAATGTACAGGGTGGACACCTTAAAAAATCAATGAAGAAGATGTGATAGAGGACAATAATATTTGAGACCTTGCACAAAAAATAAAATTGAATTAAAACACTCAAAATCGTAAACTGACATCATTAAAAACACCATAGAGAAGAATTAAAAAAAAAATCTCTTCCAGAAATATAAGCCATTAAAACCTACTCGATTTTACCTACTCTTGAAACATAACGTCACGCCATGAATACCAGCGTCTAGGTAACATCCAATAACAATTGATCCTAAAGTGGAGAAGGTACTAAATGTAATAGAGAAAGACGGCACTTTTTTTAAATGATTTTTTTGAAAAGTTAACATAACATTTTCAGCAAAAAAGACCAAAAACGGCATATTCAAAGAGTTTTACGATACGTACTAATTAATTGTTGCCAAGAGTGTCATCGACTGGTGTTTCTTTCATGTTATTGTGCTAATAATTTAAATTGTACAATATTATACTGTAAAAATAAAAAGTGCGTCGCTGTTTCAATTAAAGAGTCTTTATTATTAAATACCTACTTTAAGAACCTATTCACACAAACTTCTTGTTTTATTACAAGCTTTGGGTTGCAGTGATTTGTTTATAATGTTATTGTTCTAACTGTTTATACCGGAAGATGCATACCCAGCGATTTATTTTCTATTATGGACCCAAACTATATAATATGTTACCCGCAAAATTAAAAAGCATAAAAAACAAGCATGAATTAAAAAAAAATCTCAAACTATTTCTAAATGAAAACTACAGACAAATAAAAGTCATTTTCCAGTAGTATAATGTTCAATATCCATAATAATTACAACTATATTTATAAACCTACCCCACTTACTAGTAAATTTAGAATATAATATCCTCCTTCTTACACCACTATATAATAATTAAAATTAAAATAAATTTTAAATGAAGGTATTTATCTAATTCTTACCATGTATATAAAATTTTCCACATATACTATAATCCAGTTACGTTGCTGCTTTATTTGTGAAAATCACGCACAAGCTCCTTAGAGAGTTTAGGTGATTTCATAAATGTGCAGCAACATCTGTATAAGGTTATAGTAATATGAATGCTTATCTATGTATTGTATTCTACATATTTTATACAATTTTTATGTTACTTTATACAATTTTTATGTTACTTTTTATCTATTTACTTATTTGTTATTTTATTTCTTAAAGTTTGTTAACAAGAATTTGTATTTTTCTAAACAATAAACAACAATAAAATAATAAACAACAATATAAACCTATGAAGCTAACAAGCTTTTATTAAAACGCACTAAAAAGAATAAAATAAATATTACGTAATTCATATCAGTTTATCAATGCTGCCTATAATGTTATTTCTTTGGAATTAAATACCTATAAATTCGCGACAAGTTTTTAGGTCAGTTACAATATTGATAAAAAATGATGTGATTACCTTTTCAGTGCATTTTAATAAAATCTTGTTAGCTTCAAAGATTTATACATATAAACAGTTATGGCCCAGTCACTTTATGCAAAGAAATCTCCAAAACTCTAAAAAAATCCAACCTAACTTTTGTAGCCGTCCAGTTGGCTTTATGGACTTTTGAGAAATTATTTTTTACGCCAAAATAAAGGGAATCCCGTTGGAAAATCTTAGGTTGGATTTTTTTAGAGGTTCATGTACAAAGTGACTGGGCTATTAGAGTATTAATCTGTTAAATAATCACTGCAACCCGACAAGTTAGAATTGTCTGTTCTAACCTACAAACTATAAGCGTCACAACACACAAAACTTCTATTACAACTCTTGCGCCTTGACAGGATCAATTGTTATAAGGTCGTTTTCACAGAGTGACATCACAGTGCTTTTCGCGATGATTTCAACTGTAATTATTTATTGCAAAGTAAGTGCTGCAATTTAAGAGTTGATATTCGGTATAGCGTGTTTTCACACTTTAACACACATTTTAATGAAAAAAAAAAAAAGAAATGGGTAGGCTCCCTATTGTCAAAGGAGAAACCACCTTAGTTTTAGTGAAAAATATACAGAGCGGTAACTCTGAAAAATTAATAATACACAAGGAAGGAAAACAATATTTGGTAGTTGACGCTATTACTGAGCAGGAAACCTAACATGCTTTGGTGAAAAATATACAGGGTGGCCACTAAAAATAGTTAATTAAGAAACAGAGTGAAATAATATATGGAATGTAGTTGTCACTATTCTCAGGAAGAAATTCTGATATATTTTTAGTTTAAAACATATACATGATCACCCATTAAAAAAAATAAATAAAAGTTGCTAAATAGAGAACTTTATTGTCAGTTTCTAAAATAAACATTTTGTTCGAAATTTTAGAGAATACTTTGAAGGGCTATATTTCCTCGGCGGTGTAATTTAAAACCATAGAAGAAGGTTCGGTTAAATCGTCAAATTTTAACCTGACCTATGCGTAATTACTAGGTCCACTTACTTACGGAACATCTTTTAATGCGTGGCATAATTAGGGAATCACGGATTAATTAGACAGGTAATTTGTTTCATCAAGATGTGTATCCATTGTTAATATTAATTTGACTATGACTCGGAAAAGACAAGAGATGAAACATAACCAACAGATAAGGAATCTACTGTTAGAATTTTGTAATATGACAAACTACTAAAAAATATTTTAAAAAATTGTAAACTATTTTTCGTGTGTTCTTATGTCTAGTCTAGTCACATTAGTTTAAGGGGACGCATTTAGCAAACTAAAGGCTTCAATATAGTTGTTTAAAAATAATTTTCATACACACATAAAATCGACACAGTGTTCTAGAATATTGATCGTGAGCATTCTGTCATGTTCTGGGTTCAATATTAGCAATATCTCTGGTTAATAGGAAAACGTCTGAGTTTTTCAAAATTAAAAGAGGGATTTGGGGGTTGCCTAATATATGTGTTATATTTATGTTTATCTTTATACCGTATGGTTTCTAGGTTGTAAAATTATAATCTGTAATAAGTACAAAACTAGTGCGATATTAATACAAAAGTTTTTTTTTTTTAATTTTATTATACATTTTATATATTTTGTGACTATTTATAGAAGATAATTCTATGAATTATATGGATTATAATCAAATATATTTGTTGGGCGCTATGACAAGCATTTGCTAAATCTTCGTGATTCAATTTTGGTCGCTTAAAGATGTGATGTAAAACTTTTGATTGCGAAACTGGTAGCACATTAACAAAGAATTGGAGTCAAAAAGAGACTATATTTTTCATTCTCATAATGAACTCACCTAGGATTAATCATTCCTATATGCGTATATTTCAAACAAGTTATAATCATTTTTAAAATGAAAGAAATATAAAAGGTTGATTTGAAGAATACTAATATATTATAAATTATGATAGATAGAAATTATTTTACTAAGTCTTCTCGATATAGAGGCCAAGATATTAATAGAAGCGACCTAAAAGTGACTAGAAATATTCGAATCATGGGGATATTGCAGCATTCTCAGAATTTTCTACCATGTTAGAGCTGTAGCAACATATGAAAAAGGGAAAGTAATTCTTCAAAGAGTCAAAGAACTAAAGCTGTCGTGTTTTGGGTACGTTATCTGAAATAACCTATATATTGAACATTACAATTCATTGCGCAAGGATAATTCTGAGGAAAGAAAGATCTGGAAGATCCTGAATATCGAAATAATAGACCACACCCTCCACACAGAATCTTGATTATTTTGTACTAGAGTTCATCACAATCACATTTGTTATATATTGTGCATTTTGATATAACGTGAATACTTATTAATCTTGGATTTGGTGGGTGAAACTTTTTATGTGGTATTGATATTGTGACATTTTTTCTCAAACACCCAAACGATGAGCAATCGCTAATGAGTTGGCTTATTGGGAGATTATTGAAACTCAATAATTTTAATTACCTCCACAAAATCATCTCCAGATTATGGCGACAATTGAATCTTAATAATTTTAATCATGTCCTGATGATTATCTCTATTCGTGTACTAATCGCGTAACCTAATATGATGCATCTTATGATAGATTAATGAAAACTAATCGTTATTTACATCAAATTAATTTGAACAGGGTTGATTATACGTAAATTATATAGCAACTGAAATAACACTGGTAGAAAAATTAATATTGATATATTAATATTAATTGTAGAACAAGCAGTTAGGAATTAAAGTAAAATTTGAGTGAATATTTAAGATTTATGTTTATTAGTTTGTTCTGAACAAATTTAATGTAATTAATAGATTTAAAATTCATTTATTTATTTGTTTATAATATTTTAAACACATCCCACGTGGTAAAGACGTAAATATAGCGGAAACAAAGATCGCCTGCTTATCATTCCTTTAAATTGAAATAGATATCATCCATAATGAAATCTTATAACATAACATAAACAAAAGGTTAACAAACTGGTTAACGAATAAGCAGAATAGAAATTATAGGGCAAACATATGAAGGTTCATAGTCATATGTATCATTAAAGTCACCCAGAAATTAGGATTTATGTATAAAACTGTACAATATAAAGGACCTAACGGACATTTCAAACAAGGGACAATTAATTTGAAATAAAATGCAAAAATATTTTTACTTCCTTATAATTTCAAGTGTGTAGATATGGGGGGTAGAATATCAAAATATTTTTTTGTCGTTTCGCTCCCATGCGATATTATGTTTACTGATGTCTAATATGAGAACATCTAACAACGAAATGTGTGTAAGTTCTTGTAAACATTGCTTTTTAAATGTCAAAATGTCCAAATAAATTCTGTGAAATTAAATTTTAATTTTATTAGCTACTCTTTTTTCATATTTACCATAAATAATATTTTCTATTTCGTACCACAGTATTGACATTTTAACTAGATACAGTTACATTTTTATCGATTATTGCACTTACTAAATATTTTTAGACAGGTAATTTACAAATAAATTAATTTTATATTTAGGGTATCCCAGAAATATTTAATTTTAACCAAGAAGTACTGCTTTATACTTCTTTTCTTTTCTAGCATAGTCCGACGATTAAATTATTAGAAGAATTCAAAAATTTTAAATGAATAGTTTTAAGAGATTGGTTATACATTTTTTTCCAGATAAACACTACATCAAAAAATATAAACTATTCCAACTGCAAGCAAATAAAAATTAGTCATTTAATAATTTTCCAATAATTTAAAAAAATATATCTTTTAAATACACGAACAGCTAGTCACGTAAAACCCTTCTATATTTTTTATAAGGACTATCTACATCACATCTGACTAACTTTTATTTGTAATTAGATACAACCACATTAGGAGTATGTTATACAACTTTTATATCATATCAATAATAAATATATTTTATTTACTTTACTGTCTTAGCATATGTATTAACTTTACTTTTAAATTCCCGATGATAACAGTTTGAGTAATAGTTTTATTTAATGATAGTGATTTGGCCGTTTTCAATACTGTTAATGCGTATTCAGAAAACTTATCCAGTTATAGAAAAAAATGAACTAATAACGCTGCTATGAATTTAATCTCTGCGCCACCGCCCTGGAGCAAGAATAATTTTGGCCTTTCTTAAATTTGATAAGAACTTAGTGAAAGATTTATTTAACAAACGACATATTTTTACATAAATTCAACTAACAAAACAAAGTTTTCATTTAAAAATAACACACTTTCCTGCCTTTAACTCTGAGAATGCCTTTCTCCTCTTATTTCTCGGTCTCGAGTAATTTAAATAATAGCATGTTCGGCAGGAATCGTTGCCAAAATTTACTAAACGATCTTGACCTATTATAGACTGCAAATAATTTTTGAGTAATTTTAATTTGAAGGATATTCTTTCTTACCTACAGTAATTGGTACAGCCAAATAATAATATATGCGAAACATAATGAATGAACTTGAAAAATTCTGGAATATAATGACAGCGGAAGTTACATTTAGCCAGATATTTTTGCGCTTTTTATGAGAATTTAGGGATCTGTGATGTAATTTGACGAGTAAAAAAAATATTCTGCCAAAAATCGGTATTGTGGTATTTAAAATGAAGTTTTTCTCAATCAATCAATCAATCAATCAATTAAAACAGATTTATTAAAAATTTAATTGTATATAGAATTTCCGACACCCGCGTTTGGAGCCTGTCATACATCTAGGGCGTGAAGCGCCATGGAAGTCGAAGGACAAGACGTGGTACGAAATAATTTAAAACTAAATGTAAATATAAAAATCCTAATTCCTTCATCACTATGGACGAGTTAAAAGTGATATTATAAATAACATTTCCAATAGGAATCAGAAAACTTAGTTGCTAGTAAAAGATGTCGCATACTAAAATAAAATTCTCATTTGCTGATACGAGAAAAATGACTAAACGAAAAAACCCGCTTCAGATAATTGACACAGTATCGAGCAGATTCCAAGCCGCTTAATTTATGGTACAAATATGTTATGATTTCGAAAGTTGTATAAAAATGGTAAGAAACGGAGCAATTTACAATAAACAAAAAAGTATAACAATAAAAAAAATAGAGGATGTAAAGAGTAAAATATTAGTAAATTATCTTAGGAAGAAGTTGCTTTATTATAATAGGGTAAAGGTATGACTAGATAGGTTGGGGGAAAATGGGCAACGCCTGGTATGGCAGGGTGTACTTTATTCGACATGGGACATTATGCTCTCTGATTTGAGTGATGTTGCTTGTAAACTGACTGCCAGCCAGCTCAAATGCGTACAATTTTTAAGATATATGTTGAGCATAGTCCGTTAGTGAAGTAATAACATATAAGTCTATGTATCGTGATGAATTTGAGACGAGGCGTCTACATTTATGCTCCAGGTCTTTAAGATTTTTTGAAGGTCGTGGCCGCCTTGCTGCACCATACTGGCGCCGCGAAACTTTTCTCAATGTTCCCTAATTTGACAACCCCCAGCCATATCATGAAATGGCCAGTGCAGCGACCTTAACTTGATGACTCCTTGTTTTGTTTTAAGAAGTATATATGAAAATTTTATTTAAATATCATTAGCACTTTGTGAGGTCAACTGAAGTTGCGGTCAAGAGGTACAACTACGGAGGAAACAAATGACTGGGGTATACATTGGTTCTAAAATAATATGACCCTATCCTTCGAAACTCGATAATTTTAGCGAGTCGATCTCGCGATTACTTCTGAAATTATGACATAAGCCCCATATCGCAATCACATCCACTCATATATATTTCATCCCGATTCATTCCGCGTACATTTAATTCCTCCGTAACTGTATTAATAGTAACAGTATTATGAAGTTTTTGATCATATTTTGAAGAAAAATAGTTTGGGAATTGTCAGTTTGGTACATACCTTAAGCACGCACGGTACGAACCTTAGTTAATACCAAGGGAAAGTTATTTGAGGTACTATAAGATGTTTACTGCGGGTGTATCTCCCATAAAATTTCGTATCATTTTTTAATCTTAGAGTTTCTTATGATATTTGAGTTTTTGGGAAAAAAGCAAATTATGTAGCATGTTTTAAGTAAGATTTCAGCACAATTAGAGTGTCATTTATTTATCAAAAAATACATATATGCACATTAACATGTCAACAACTGTAACAGTAATAGCAAATACAATCACGATACTTGTGAAGCTGCGTAGAGCATTTGAGAAAAGAAAAAGAGAAATAAAATAGCCAGAAAATATAAAAAATGATATTAATATGTCTAAATAATTTATAATAGTTATAATTAAACATTGAAACTAAGATTGGTTGATTTGCTTTGATATTGAATTGTAATTATTATTTTTGAACATGGCACTAATTAAAACCTTGCTTTTATTATTTCATTAAAAGAATCCACCTACCGAAAAAACAAATTTCAAAATTAAATTCTACATAACCTGGAATAAAACTTTTTTATTCTTACGAATAGACGAAAAAGTTACCGAAATTTTGGGTGTGATACATATTTACTGAATTATTTGTCAGGCTATATCTCCCCAAAGTTGTGATTTGGTATAAAAGTAAGTTGGTAATCGTTATATTTTAATCTGATCTACATATATTTGTTCTACGTCCTCTTACTTACGAAACATCCTTTACATAGTAATTATATGAACATAATCAAATATAAAAACATTCCCAGTAAACCAATTTGTTTTATAATTGTCATTTCTACAAGAATTTTGATATATTGCTATTTTATTACATTTATAAAATTGCAATAAAACAAAATAGTTATATAACTTTTAAATTTTGCTTGTTGGGTTAGAGTATTTAGAACGGTATTAAGAATGATACTGTTCATAATTAAAAACAAATATAAATAACTACACTTGTATTTTGTGACCTAAAGTATAGATTAATTCAGAATTTGAAGCTTAGTTAATGAATCAGTAAATTATAATAAATTAAAACCACATATAAACATATAAACAAGCACTTTTCTTTCTTAATTTGAATTATTTTTCACAATCAGAAATTTCTAAAACATAAATGTTATATACATTTAATATAAATGCTTTAAATATTTATAAAATAAATCAGTTAAAATTACTACATGCTGAACCATATATAGAACAGGTGTTAGCCGACACGCTACAAAATATCAGATACTCATCACACAACATGTAACGCTTGACAAAATATAAAGCCCAGTTAACCTAAAAAAATACGTCCATCACCAAATAATGCGGGCAACTACCGTAATATAAAATTGAATAATTGAATAAAACATTATTATAGTCAAAATTATGAAGCCCTTATATTCTTGACTTATCTTGTAACGGATAGTTGGTCTAAATATTTGCCATATTATAAAACCCGTTAGTTAGTAAAGTGTACTAATGATTAGGCTATTGTTTGTAAATCGCTTTAAGAGATTTACAGTCGTATTGTTACTGTTTCAGTTGTAATATCATAGACATTAATCTACAGGTAGGCTGAACTATATTAGTGACAAAAATATCGATATCAGTATATTGAGTTTGAGAAAGTAATATTTTTATTGCCGAAAAAAAAAAAGAACTATCTTAAAAAATTATACTATTGTTGAATTTCATGTTTTTTAAAATACATTAGAGGTTTGCAATTGTATGCAAATATAGACTAACTTCATTATATTGATAACCTTAATTTGGAATGAAATGAAATGAAATTAGTCAATTGTGTTTAAGGATCTAAAGTTGCTTACTGCTTAGTTTGAATATGGAACGTCCAATTCAACAAAATAGGGAAAACATCTCCTTTATATTGTATTACAACCATATCTTCAATTTTGGGGCAATTCTGAATAAACTTTTCAAATAATGATTATCGCCGATCGCTGTATCATCTCCTTTTTTTAGGTTCCATATTCAAAAGTAAAAAACGGAAGCTTTATAAGAAAACTTGTTTGCTCGTCAGTCCATCCGTCCATTCTTCTGTTTATTTCCGAAACTATTGTAACTTAGAACTCGAAATTTGTCATTCCGTAGGCAGCCCAAGAATCCATACTCCAAAAATATTTTTGATGCACCTTTTGTGGGTCAAAATGTGGAAATTTAAAATAAAATCTTTTTGATTCAGACAAGTGGTGTATATGGTTTGAGAGGTTTAAATATAAAGATTTCAGATTCCAGATGAAGAAATTTAAAGAAAACTATAGTGAACCTTCTATTAATATTTAAATTCCACATCTACATAGTGATGTTTAGGGTAGTAACTGTAAAAAAAAAAAAAAATTTTTTTTCTCAAATAAGCTTAAAATGTCATGAAACGACGAGATTTTAAGTTTGAGTCCATAAAATTGGTATTTATTATATGTACGAGAAGCCAATTTTTTTGGCATCAGCCACCTCCTCTACCAAGGGGACAAAAAAATAAAATTGTCATTTAGGGTGTGTACAAGAACCAAAGACCTCAATTTTTTTATATATCAGCCACCTCTTTACTATCCCCATTTCCACCCCCACTCAATTATTAGTATTAGATAAAAAATGAAATTATAATTTAGTGTGTACAAGAACCAAAGGCCTCAAAATATTTTTTGTCATCAGCTACCCCCTTCATCACCTACATTACCACCCCCACCTAAACATTAAAGGGGGTTAAAAAATAAAATAGTGATTTAGTGTGTGTACAAGAACCAAAGACCTCAACATTTTCTTGGCACCAGCCATCTTCTACCACCTCCATTATCACTTCTACCCTATTATTAAAGGAGGTAAAAAATATAAAATTTTGATTTAGTGTGTGTACAAGAATCAACTTTTATATAAAAATTTTCATCAGCTTATAACTTTAATAACTCTTCAACATTTGGAATTTAATCGCTCTTTATTATTTCTGTTTAATTGATGACGAATTTTAAAATACTTTTATATATAGAAAATAAATGTTTGACACACTCGAACTCGACATGATTTGCAAATTGTGTCTAGTGGTAATCCTCCGCTATCGGCATGGTACCGCAGTGGGTGAAACGTATACTGACAATGTTGGTTGATAATGGATTCTGTCTACGATTTTCCAAATGTGTAACCCCCCACGATGTGCTGCTGTGTAAGTTGAGTTCGACTGAGTCATATTTTTCCGCTAGAATGCAACTTGTACAGTGTTATGAGCTCTCTCAAACTTTGGGAGTCCCTCAGGGTTCGATTTTGAGACATCTAATGTTCATAGTCTTTATTAACGACATTATGCTAAATGGACATATTAATTACCTTTCGTGTTTGGATGATCTAAAAATATATTGCGAAGTTAGATGTGAACTTGACGCAGTCAGTCTCAAAATAATCTTGACGTATTGAACTCCTGGTGTGATGATAACAGATTTCCTCTCAATCCAGGCAAATATAATATGTCATATAGTCGCCAAAATGGGCCATTGTATAACTATAGACCCGACAGTTCTATTCTAAGTAGGCCTAACGTTATTGAAGATTTTGGTATCACGTTTGACTGTAAACTGTATTTCGTTGTTTATTTTGATAAAATTGTATCAAATATACACACAACAGCCTAATTTTTGTAAGTAGAAAAATGAGAGATTTTGAAAGTATCCAAACAACGAAGCTATTATTTAAGAATATTTACAATATTTATGTGACATCAATTAAAAAAGTTCAGGGTAGCATTTTCAAGTCTGCAATCTATATTATAGATAACATATATCCATCTAGAGGTACGCCACAGCAAATATTTCGAGAACATTTCGGTATGAGTAGCCTACATAGAAGGCGAATAATGTACTACTTATTTTTTAATTTAAAATCGTAAATAATGTATTCAATGTAATTCCTTAGTATCTGTGTTAAGTTTTCATATACTTCGGGTAAATGCTCATGACATGCATCTGTTCGAGAAAAAAAATAACATAGGACAAACTTATATAAACGTTCTCTTATTTACCAAATGTTACCCAACTATATTTATTCTCGGATTGATATACTGCCATATAGTGTTCATAAATTAAAAAGTACAACAACTGATATATAAACATTTGTTTGTGTATGTATGAGTATATTTGGACTATGCAGTAGTATATTCATATCAGAGAATACTTCGCGGCTGATTGCACTGTACTGTCGAATTTTACCTTGTTTTTAATTGATGTTGTAATGCGATGTTTAGTTGTACATTTATATATTTACGAAAATACCTGTAAGTACAATATCGTTTGTACTTTTTTACTTTTTTGTGTAATCTTATCCTGTAACTGGGCTAAGCCTGTTAGGTATTGTAATTGAAAATAGGTACAAAATATTTATTTTAAATAAAATTCATGAACTTGAAATCAAGAGTATAAAAAATATGACAGTAAAAGTTTGTGCTCTTATACCCATATTGCTCCCTGTCTCTTAGATGTGGGTATGCATGCGTAAATTATTTGGTTCTTATGACAAATGATGTATTAATTTATAATAATACAGATAGATGAAACAGAAACATGAATTTTGACACTTATAGACCATAATTTGTCTTCCTTTTGTATTTCATCTTTTATATAGATAAAGTTAAAAACATTGTATTTGTTTTTTATCTGTCTTGTTATTTACCATAAGTTATTTTTTATTTATACACGTTTAATGTTTGTTAGCATAATTTTGAATAGAATTTCTCTGTAACTCCCTGTCCTATAGTTGGGTCAAGTACCTGTTGGACAGTGTAATTAAATAAATAAATAAATAAATAAATAAATAATGAACATTTTTAGCCATGAGACTATCTTAGATTTTTCCTTTAATAAAATTGGTACATAAAATGACTATGTGCTATTTGGGTTACTCAATTTTTGTAGTTCATTTCTCAATTATTTACCATAGAGAATTACTACTAGTTGTGTATATATACCAAATATAGCGTCTTATAGTACTGATTAGTCTTACTTTTCCTCAAACATTCTTCCCCTCATTCAGTCAGTCCAAAAAGCACGAGTCGACTCAAAGAGCGGTATACTGTAGGGTAGTTGTCCCACAATTGTATTGTCATGTGCACCTTTTCCTTTCTTTTAACTGCATCGTATGTATTCCTTGTGAGCATCTAATGGGTTGTTCAGGGTAATTCATATTTTCTTAAAATAAAAATTTTCTGAAACTGTCATAGGAAATGTCCGCCATCTTAGGCGAAAAATATGAGATACCTCTTAGCCAAAATCAAAGTTTGCTATATTTAGTATAAGCGCCCCAAGTTTAACGTCATCAGTAGAACAATCTTACAAATATTTCATCTTTTTGTAAAACTACTAACGGTCTTTTGGTAAATAGTATCCTGCTGTTTCACGAAGAAACTAAGTAAAAAGTAAATTGTTCTGCAGAACCGTTAATAATGTAACCACTACAGAGGGTGGAGATGAAATTCAAGGTGTTTTTAATGTTTTTCGATAAAAGGTTCATGTCAAGGCAGAAAAAATATATTTTTTAAACACAGTGCGTTTACATTAATATAATTTCAGATTCGCATACTACAAAAAAATGTATCAAAATTCAATTACGTATTCTTTTAATATTACTAGGTCATTATATTCTCTATTAATTGAGAAGAATCATATGTGTACCAAGCATCAGGTCATTCGCGATTTATATTTTACACTACTTATTATTGGACTGAATAAAATAATTCATTTTCTCTAAGTACAATATCGTTTGTACTTTTTTACTTTTTTGTGTGATCTTATCCTGTAACTGGCCGTTAGGTATTGTAATTGAAGATAGGTACAAAATATTTATTTTAAATAAAATTCATGAACTTGAAATCAGGAGTATAAAAAATATGACAGTAAAAGTTTGTGCTCTTATACCCATATTTGCAAATAACACAAAGGGCTCCCTGTCTCTTAGATGTGGGTATGTATGCATAAATTATTTGGTTCCTATGACAAATGATGTATTAATTACTTCTACATCCAGTGGAAGTATAGTAACGACAAAAAAATTTTTAAAAATTTTTATTGTTCAAATAGGCTTAGAATGTCACGAAACGTCGAGATTTTAAGTTTGAGCGAAAAAAAATTTTCTGTCTGTCGGTCTGTCGGTCTGTCTGTTGGTCTGTCTGTCTGTAACTTTTTTTGTGCGCACGATTACTCTGGAACCGTTTGAGATATTGACTTGAAATTTGGTACACATATGTACTTTAACGAGATCTAGAACTAGATTATATTTTCATCTTGTTCCGTCGAAGGGTTGGGGGTAAATTGGGGTAAATTTGGGGAAAATAGGTAAATCAAGCAGGTAAGAGTCCATAAAATTGGTATTTAGTATATACAAGAGAAGCTGAGGCCTCAAAAAAAATTTTGGCATTAGCCACCCCCACCCCATTATTAAAGGGGATGAAAAAAAATTGTGATTTAGGGTGTGTACAAGAACCTCGAAATGTTTTTTTACTTCATCCACCCCCACTACCACCCCCTATCGCCACTCCCACCCCGCTACCGATGTGGGGTATTATTTTATGGGTTTCTGGGGTAGAGGATTTCAAATATTATATTATTAATGTTCCATAAACAATTATTTCCACATACAAAATTTTTTCGTTGTGAGTGACTTAGATAAAAAATCTGGATGTGAAAGTAGTGATTCCTTGGGCAGCGGTTTTTATAATACTGCAGATAGATGAAACAGAAACCTGAATTTTGACACTTATAGACCATACTGAACATTTTTGGCCATGAGACTATCTTAGATTTTTCCTTTAATAAAATTGGTACATAAAATGACTATGTGCTATTTGGGTTACTCAATTTTTGTAGTTCATTTCTCAATTATTTACCATAGAGAATTACTACTAGTTGTGTATATATACCAAATATAGCGTCTTACAGTACTGATTAGTCTTACTTTTCCTCAAACATTCTTCCCCTCATTCAGTCAGTCCAAAAAGCACGAGTCGACTCAAAGAGCGGTATACTGTAGGGTAGTTGTCCCACAATTGTATTGTCATGTGCACCTTTTCCTTTCTTTTAACTGCATCGTATGTATTCCTTGTGAGCATCTAATGGGTTGTTCAGGGTAATTCATATTTTCTTAAAATAAAAATTTTCTGAAACTGTCATAGGAAATGTCCGCCATCTTAGGCGAAAAATATGAGATACCTCTTAGCCAAAATCAAAGTTTGCTATATTTAGTATAAGCGCCCCAAGTTTAACGTCATCAGTAGAACAATCTTACAAATATTTCATCTTTTTGTAAAACTACTAACGGTCTTTTGGTAAATAGTATTCTGCTGTTTCACGAAGAAACTAAGTAAAAAGTAAATTGTTCTGCAGAACCGTTAATAATGTAACCACTACAGAGGGTGGAGATGAAATTCAAGGTGTTTTTAATGTTTTAAAAGGTTCATGTCAAGGCAGAAAAAATATATTTTTTAAACACAGTGCGTTTACATTAATATAATTTCAGATTCGCATACTACAAAACAATGTATCAAAATTCAATTACGTATTCTTTTAATATTACTAGGTCATTATATTCTCTATTAATTGAGAAGAATCATATGTGTACCAAGCATCAGGTCATTCGCGATTTATATTTTACACTACTTATTATTGGACTGAATAAAATAATTCATTTTCGTAATACAAATATTTAGAATTATGAATTGTGTGGCAAATAAACAATATGAAATGGGAGTAGGCCAGGAAATGAGTCCAGTAACTTCACTTTCAATTAACGGTGTCAGAATCAGCGAACATCACAATATTCTAAAGCAAAATATGACGCACCAGAAGTACCGCTAGGGCTATCTACTACATGAATATCCTGAACGATCAACACGCGGGAGTCGGAGTTCCTCCGTCTGCCCACGGAAGTATGTTAGCAGTATCAAAGTTCCCCCACCCATCGGAATCAAACTAACGGGTAACGGTACGGCGGTGTATTCACTTCCACTGATCTTAACACTCGTCATTCTGGGCAGGGGCGTACGTACATTATAGTGGGAGAGCAAGACCCTTGAAATATGCAAAATAAAAGTGGCCCATGCAACTCGCAAACATGCAAAATTAAAGTCATAGTCTTATGTAAAATAACCTGCCGAATTCGATTATGGAGATCGCGATTCGATTTGGAATTGCAAAATCAGAAAAATCACACCTTTCCACTTTCTTATGTTTCTCAAAAGTGCAGTATTTTACATTCCTCTTCCCATAATTTTGTTTCTAACCTTTAACTAGGCTTGAAACAGGGTATATTTTATGTAATTTTCACTGGGCGACACTAAAGCTCGAAAAATATGTCTATTCAGGCTCATAGTCAGAATTTCTTTTGGAAGATGATTTTGCCAAACAGTACATATCAATAATACAAGTAAAATTGGAAATGCGTCGAATTTTCAATTTCTCAAGATAAAATGAATGAAAAAAAAACCAACTGAATTTTTTGTATAAGCATAATTATTATTATTAATAATAGGAACTTTACATTGCATAATTTCAATAAAATAAAAACTTTTTATGGGAAAAGCTACTGCTAAAACTAAAAAATTTAAATCAAATTCATATATTCAAGTCATTATGTACAATATACAGCGTGCTCTAACGAAGACGAAACAAGGCCATTTTTCCGGCGATAAAAACCTTTATAAGAAAAACTAAAATAACTTTGATGTATTTTTTCCGCCAAATCCAAAAGTTATAATAAAAAAACGAATATAAAATAAAATATGCTTTTTTGTGTCATAACTCTTTTGTTTTCAATTTATCTGTTTTCATTTATGATAATTTTTGTTTTCTGCGGGAAAAAATACATCGAATGGCTTTTTTGGTTTTTTACATAAACATTTGTATCGTTTGAAAAATGGCCTTGTTCAACCCTTGTTGGACCATCATGTACCTAAACCTATATACTACTTACAAGAAATTTAAAAAATCCTTGGTTTCATAAAATTTTAAAAAATAGAAACTTTAAACAAAAATAGGCCTTTGATTACATTAAAAATAAAAAAATGTTTAGCCTAAATAAAGTAAATTTTTGCTATATCTTTCTTTGACACTTGTGTTAACTACATGCCAAATATTATCGTCACATTTCTTCATTATATTTTTGGGTAGCCTCCCTGTATACTGCACGCGAAATATTATTGTCCTTCGTCGCAAAAAAATTTGGGTGACTACCCTGTATATATTTTTTTGTTTTTCTTCTTCGGCAGTTGTGTTACCTACATGCAAAATAGTATCATCCTCCCACATTAACAATAAGAAATTGAAAATATTTTTTCACATTTTTCTTATTCGACACATTTTTAAAAAAATATTGTTAGGGTGACCACTCTGTATAATTTTCTTACATCTTTCTTTAACATTTGTGTTAACTGCGTGCCAAATATTATCGTCACATTTGTTCATTATCTTTAAAGGTAGCCTCCCTGTATACTGCATGCGAAATATTATCGTCCTCTGACACATTTTTTTGAAAATTTTATTAGGGTGACCACTTTCTATATTTTTTTCACATTTTTCTTCTTTGACAGTTGTATTAACTGCATGCAAAATATTATCATCCTCCGTCGCATTATTAAATTTTTTTTTTTTTTATTTTGTGACCATTTATATATATTTTTACTTTTCTTTGGCAGTTGTGTTACCTTTATGCGAAATATTTTCGTGCTCCTTCAAATAAAAAAAAATAGTGACACCCTGTATATTTTTTTTCAATTTTTCCTATTGGACAGTTGTTTATTATCGTGCTCCGTGACATTTAAAAAATTGTTAGGGTGACTACCCTGTATATTTTTCTTTCATATTTTTCTTCTTTGACAGATGTATTAACTGCATGCGAAATATATCGTCCTCCATCGCATTTTTAATTTTTTTTTGGGGTGACTTCCCTCCCTGTGTATTTTCTTTTTCATATTTTTCTTCTTCGACTGTTATGTTAACTACATACGTAATATTATCGTCCTCCTTCACATTTAAAAAAAAATTTGAGTGACTACACTATTTTTTTTTCATATTTTTCTTCCTTGGTAGTTGTGTTAACTACATGTCAAATATTACTGTATTGCGTCATTTTTTTTTCTTACTTATATTTTTATGGAGTCCACCCTATATATTTTTCAATAAATTTTTCTATCGCAGTTCTTCGTTGGCAGTAGTGTCAACTACCTACCAAATATTATCGTTCTATGTCAAGTGATTTTGTAACAGACAGCCAACAGACAGACAGACAGACTTACAGACAGACAGCCAGACTGACGGAATTAAATGGTTTAAATTTTCAAAATCTACGTACTCTGTCTGAATCGTGAAAATCCGGAGAAATCTCGGAGGGTGATTTTTCCACGATTACAATACTTCCCTTCTGTAGGCGAGGGAAGTAAAAAATGATAAAAAAATTTCACCGTACGAAAAACTTGTTTCAGTCTGAAATGAATGCATATTTTCTGAGATATACCGGATTAAAAGCTGATAATATGGTAATCCTCGCACGTTTCTCAATATAACTTAGCAGCTCTTCAAAATTGTTCAACGTAAGTTATTCAAATTTCGGCGATTGCTTTACAATAATACATAATGAACAGATTTTTTTTTATTCGGCCTTCCGTTTTTTAGGTATTATCGGTTAAAACGAGGGTTATTTTGTAAATGGCGCTCGGCGCATTGTAAATACACTTTCAGAATATGAAAACAAAATGCCCTTTCAGTAGGTGGTAAGTCACCAAAAGTAATGCATATTTTAAAAGTCGATATTTTAAATGAATACACATATTGTTAATTATGTAAAACTGATATTTTTTTGTTATACAAGGTGATCTACCATGACATGCGGAAAATTTATTATTAGTTAAAAAAATGAAAAATGAAAAAGAAGTGACCAAAAAAATTACCTTATTTTTTTGTAGAAATGCACCGCCAATGACTTTAACCAATCTGGCGTAACGAGGTACAACCATATCACTTTATCCGACTTGGGATTGACACTATTGACAGCAAAGCTGTACAGGGTAGAAGTAACTTTTTGGTTTTAATCAAATCACACTACGAAAAGGGCGAAATAAATTGAAATGCTAGTGAACTCTACACAACAAGTAGATATAAGAGATATTGACTTAAACCCGTCAATAACACAAAAACATTAACTTCGGCGGCACTTTGATCGCACCCGCCAGCGTCACTTTTTATGCCAATTAAGGAAATGTATCTCCAATATGTTCTTTCACAAGTAAGTTCGTCGCTCTATTATTAACCTGGACAATAACAGTAGTGTACCTTCATAAGTTTTAACCATTTTTAATATACTAATTTACCTCGGAGCACTCTAAAATTTTGCAGGGGCTTTCCCACATTGAAGACTAGTACACCATTTTATTTTATATCATATGATATAATGGTAAATGGTAAATCACGTTGTATAAATGGATAAATAAATGGGCTTCTAAGTGATCCACTCGGTGATCCATATATAGGAAATTTTTAAACCATTTATAATCGAAATGTAGAATTAAAATTGGAAGATTTATTTAAAATGTTAACATTTGTATTTTAAAAATAATTCAAAAATATAATTTTCGTTTTATTATTATATCCATAGAGATTGTTTTATATCTATGACAACAGTATGTAAGTGAATACACTACTATATATACACTATCAATAATAAAAAATGAGTTTTAAAAAAGAAAAGTCAGAACTGACGAATAAATAACATTAGTAAAATGAAATAATTAATCCATAATAATAATTTATATATTCAATTATAGATAATTAATCCATTTAATATTTTAATAGTTTTCTTTGGTCACCAATTTATGGAATTAATCCCATTTAATAAATATTCATTAGAATAGTAATAATTAATTCAATAAAAGAATATTTTTGGGAATGAAAATGAAAGTTCGCAATCGAGCGTAGATAGCATCAAGATTGAGTATCTTTCATTAATTAAAAATTAAATGTTAAAATAACAACAAATAATTGTACATTGATACGTTGATAAGATGGTTTAATAATGTAGGGAGTTATAAGGGTAGAGTACTCACCTACACACGCACAATGTAAATATCAATGTTTACGGAGTTACTGTTAGTCCAAGTTTAATGGTTGGGGAATTCAACGTGTTGTCAAGGTCATTAGGATGCAGCGGGGAATCAACCAGCATCTATAACGTTTCTAAAATCATGACTTCTTGTAGGTTCCGTTTATCAAATACGAATTAATTACATAGGATCTCTCACTGTACGGCATACTTTTAAAAATTGATACCTAGTTTTTGGATATTGTATTTATTTAGAGCTTGACATGTTATATTTGACGTTGAAAATTTCATATTTGTACTCCCATACTTTTTTTTTTTAACTACTTATTTAACGTCGGCCTATTTCCGCTACCAAGGCCTATCACCGACGCCAGGAGACGAGCTACCCCCAACCTGGAAATTGTGCCGAACCTCTTCCCTTAAGAAGAGTAGGGATCTTTTATTGCCTAACATTTAATAGACAAGGGACTGCCTGCTTTACATCCACTCCGAAGGATGGTATATCCACTACGTAATCCTCATCTGAAATTACATAGCTTCCGCGTATACACTGATATACAAGCCGCTAGAAGGTGAGACGAGATCGCTGTGTTTCCCTAGACGGGTCACCCATCTAAATACTAACCGCGCTGCACGTTGCTTCACTTGGAGTATCGAGATATTTACACAGTGAAGACGCATCTATGCTCGCCCTACTCCCATACTTAAAATTGATGATTGTAAAACCATTGTATATTTGTCTCTTCATTTACAGTTATTTAGTGCGGTTCAACCAATAATAGAGCTCCAGTTTCAGACTTATCCAGATTCTGCGCTTGGGGCGAATTCAGATTTTAGTTCAAAAAGACGAAATTCTTGCGTGTGTCCATTCGGGTTCGCCAAATTATAGGAAATTTATAAATTATTTATAATCAAAAGGTAGAATTCAAATTGGAAGATTTATCTAAAATGTTAACATTTGTATTTTAAAAATAATTCAAATATATATATATATATATATATATATATATATATATATATATATATATATATATATATATATATATATATATATATATATATATATATATATATATATATATATATATATATATATATTTTATTATTATATCCATAGAGATTGTTTTATATCTATGACAACAGTATGTAAGTGAATATGCTACACCATACTTTTGTAAATTCTGGACGACCATATAATAAGTCTTGAAAAACTCTAATTGCTTTTATTAAGCAATCATCAAAAACACATGCGCCATTTTCATTAATTTTACCAAATGGCGGGATTCCAAAATTTACTTTTTTTAAATTAGTGGATTTACTTTACGTTTTCCTGAATATGTTTACAATAAAAATTTCTCACCTGATCTTCTTCATATTATAAATATATGATTAATCATAAACCAGTGGAAACTAAAACTATCTATTTTTTTTTCTAAATAACAATATTTATAATAATATATCCTAAAAACACATAGTAGTGAACTAAACACGCCACGCTCACATAGAATGTGATAAAATGAAAATTATCTGCTGCATGATAGAGTTAGGATTGCGTTACAGGGCATTTTTTTTCATTTGCTATGCATTAAACAAAAAATTATCCAAATAAAAAATACTCATTCCATTAGCTACAACTTACTCGCTGAGAGTATGCAGTTATTTTGAAAAAAAAAAGTTACCTCGATCCACATTCCATTAATCTTTATTAATTTTCAGTTATATCATAACAAATATTATTTTGCATATACTTTAGAAAGCGAAACGTTTGACTATTGTAATATAATAATAATAATATATTTATTCATGTAAGCCATTTTAGAGGATATGACCAGTCGAAATGTGAAAAAGAATTTAAAAAATATAGAATACATACAAATATACATTTTTACAAAATAAAATACACATAAAACTACAATAAAACATTACAAACACTTCACATTAAATAATAAAATTTAACTGACTATGACTAAGTCGAAATTATAAAATTCATGTAAAGAATAAAAGCAATTGTCACAAGTTGAAGTTTTTTTTTAATTTATTTAAGTTCGTTTCCTGTTTTATCTCAGTTGCCAATTTGTTGAAAATTGTTCCACAGCGTAGAAAGGTCCTTTCTTATAAGTTTATTTATGTAAATTAGACTACAACCTCTTGTGTCGTGGCCGTGCACACTATTGTGTTGAGGAAAGTGTGCTGCGTTAAGCTTAACAAAAACAGCTGCCTCATAGATTGACAGATAAGGCAAGCAGAAAATTTTGTTCTGTATAAAAATTTGACGACTGACTGCAAGGGATTTAGTGATAATATTAACCTAATGATTTCTGCTAGTTCCTCAATATATTATTAAGTATTCCATATGCATGTATGCTAAAGCAAAATAAAAGTTTAATAGATATTTTTTATTCATAACCCTCCTTATATTTCTGATGGCAAAATAAGCTGAGTTTATTTTTTTTCTAACATGTTCAATATAGTGTGACCAGGTGAGTTGTTCGTCTAAATATAGGCCAAAAAATTTCACACTCTGAACTTTATCAATTGCTGTGTTGTTAAGTTTAACCATAATATGTGGATTTTTGTGAAACATGATATATTTTGTTTTTGTAGCATTAGCTATAAGTTTGTTACTAAAAAACCAGGAGTGAAATTGATGTAAAGTTTAGTTCATCTTACTTTGGAGTTTCTCAGAGGATGGAGCAGTAATACAGATTGTGATATCGTCAGCATATAACACTGGAGTTACATTGTTTGCAATATGTTGTTCAAGATGATTAATAAACAATAACAATAATGGTGGAGACAACACACCTCTCTGAGGAACATTTAAGTTGATCTGAGAGAGTTGTGATATGTGTTCATCAATTTTAACTCTGATTGTCAGACAAAAAAGAATGTATCCAGTCATTTAAAGGTTCTCTTATATCTAAGTTCTTTTAATTTCTTGCTTATGAAATTCTTGTTAACGCAGTCGAAAGCACGTGTTAAGCCAAAAAAACAGTGTTAAAACATATTCACCTTTATCTAGTGCATTGTAAATGTGATTAATTAGCGAAAAAGATGCTGTGTTTGTAAAGAAATACTAAAATATCAAGTTTTTACGACAACAAATGTCAGATATGGAAACATGGAAAATTTGAAAATACTATTTTTTATAAAAAAAATGAAAAAGTGCAATTTTTTCCAATTTTGCAATTCCAAATCAAATCGCGACCTCAAAATTATGTTTTGTTAGGAATTTTTTGTTTGTTTTTGTGTGTTCGAAAGTTGTATAGCATATGTTAAATTCGGGGGTCTCGCTCTTCGACTATTATGATCGAGTTTATGGTGGTAATAAAAATTGAAATTACCTTGGGACCAGCTACAAGATGTTTTATGGAAGGTTTAATAAGTCAGTTTATTATACAAGATTCGAGATGTACATGCCTCTTCTTACAGTTCTTTAATTTTCTACAAAAATATAAAGTTTCTGAAGATGTAGAAGCCTTTGTAATGATAGCTATAAAATTATTTTTATTACACTTAATAATTTGACTATGGTGGGACAAGAAACAGACTTTACGGTACTACTTGGTACTTGATAATAACATCATTGCAAAGATTTTCTTTGGGAATTCTTTTATTGTACCTTATCACACGAAGGATAGGCTTAATGTTCCACAAATCGAAGCGATCACAGAAAGTTTTTATGAAAATCAAAAAGTGAAGAAGTGATGATGATACGTAGTTGTAAGAATGGAGAAGTAGATAACAGAAAAAGTGACGAAAATAACTATGTAGTATTATAGTATGATCCTCCAATGTGTTAGAAATATAGTTTCAACTTCATTTTACCGACTAATATTTGTTTAAATGCAAAAAGAATATGCTTAAAATTTAAAATAATGCATTTTACAGGTAGTCCAATCAATGAATGCCCAAAAGTGGATTGTAGAGAACATTTAGGAGGGGAGAATTTTCCTCTTCAGAAATGTGTTGGGGGTAGTTAGGAGGTAAAAATACTAAAAGTCTCCGCCCCTAGCCCCGCCGCTTCAGGGGTAGAGGGGGGTGGAAAGTTTCCTTTTTTCGATTCTTCGCTTATAACTCGGAAACGATGCGTCGTAGGGAAAAAGGTAATCTCCCACAAGAATGTTTATATTCATTTTCTTCCTATATGTTATAGTTTACGAGATCCTCGCCAGCGAAAATCGATTAAAAAAAAAATCAATTATGTACCCTGAATATTTCTATCAAAGCGGTTTACCATGGTCTGCTAATAAATCACAGCCACAAAAGAATCTTTATTTTACAATACTCGACGTATTTACTAACGTAATATTTTGTCGTCTATACATTTCCTCAAATATACAATGTGACTCACTTACAATGAAGATACCCTTATAACTTTTTTTATTTTGTTTCCGATTTGAATCAAATTTTACTCAAGTATAGAACAAATTAGAATCTACTAATGACCAGAAAAACATTCGGCTGCTACAAAGGCAAAGCCATCTGCGGTTCCAAAATATGCTGAAAAAAATAAAACTCTTTGAATGTTAAAAATTCTAAAAAATGCACCCGATCAGTGCCACAAACGCACATACACCAAAATTTGATTTGGTTATTGATGGGGGATTTCTTATACACAAGCTCATCTGGCAAAGGGGATCCTCAGTTTCCGCAATTTGTGGTGGCTACGTGAAATTCGTCAATATGATTTTTAATCTTTTTCCTCATATTTTGGTGCCGCGCAGGTGGCTTTGCCTCTATAGCAGGTGAATGATTTTCTGGTCATAAGTAGATCTTCATTTGTTCTATACTTGAGTAAAATTTGATTCAAATCGAAAACAAAATGAAAAAGTTATAAGGGTATCTTCATTTTAAGTGAGTCACGCTGTATATTTAAGGAAATGTATAGATTTCGACAAAATATTACGTTAGTAAATACGTTCAGTGTTGTAAAATAAAGATTGTTTTGTGACTGATTTATTAGCAGACCACGGTAAACCGCTTTGATAGAAATATTCAAGGTGCATAATTGATTTTTTTTTATTAATTATCGATTTTCGCTGGCGTATATCTCGTAAACTATAACACATAGGAAGAAAATGAATATAAACATTCTTGTGGAAAATTTAATTGCGTTTAATTTTGCACAGATTACCTTTTTCCCTACGACGCATCGTTTCCGAGTTATAAGCGAAGAATCGAAAAAAGGAACCTTTCCACCCCCCTCTACCCCTGAAGCGGCGGGGCTAGGGGCGGAGACTTTTAGTATGTTTACCTCCTAACTACCCCCAACACATTCCTGAAGAGAAAAATTCTTCCCTCCTAAATATTCTCTACAACTCTTTCATTGACTAAGGTTATATAATGATGTAATAACATAAGATGCGTACGCTGCGGTCATATCTAGAACCTGGATTGCAGCAACGAATGACTATAGGTGATGTATTACTATGTAAAAACTTTCATGCATATATAACATAATATTTTATTGTCTCATTTTGTTCTGTGAATTCAGTAACATACAAATTTAATTCGATCAAATTATTATATAAACCCTTTCAAACAGGGCTGGAAGTATTAATTGCTGTATACACTAACACACTCATGTATTTATAACTATCTATCAATCGTGAGAATAAAAGTATATTTCTGATATTTGTTCTAAATGTTTTGAAGATAAACTTTGGCGCTTTCATTAAAAATCCGTTTAGTAAAATCAGTAAATACTTTTTTTTGCAAAAATAGCGTAATTCAATTTTTCATTTTCATTTTCAAGCTGTTCGGGGGTTCATTCTGAGTATTTTGTCAAATTTGTGAGGTCGGCGGGGGTTGGCATCTTTGTGAAAAATACAAACAATATATCTCGCAAACCATCGATGCCATGACAAAACTAGTAAGCACTAAACTCTCTATAAATTTTTTAAAAGGCTAATTTTTATAAAACTGTTTACGAGTTACATCTCGTCAAAGTTTTTAAAAAGTGGCCTTTGCGAATTATTTCGTAAACTGTTGATCGTCCATTAAAATATCAAATAGCAATCTTGTAAAGCACTAAATTCTCTACAATTTATGTGACAGATGCCATTTTGTAGGACTAGTAGTTTACGAGCTATGTAAAAAAATATTTTTTTCAAAATATGTCCTAAACTATTCATAGTTAAATTTGTTATTATCAATTTTAGTACAGTACCTAGAGGTAAAAAAAATATTTAAAATTTCGAAATAATTTCATATGTAATGATAATTTTTCTTTATGGGTTATTATTGTAGTAAAAGGTATTGTCTTCCGTTTCTATATGGTCCGGACACTTTCTCTTAGCCTCGAGGGGTGAAAATCACTCCTAAATTTTAATATTGAATATTTGAAAAAGTGTTACTAATTTATTGTTGAAAAGTAGGATAGTTATGTTTTTGGGATCACTGATTACGAATCTGAAGTCAAAATTAAAAAATTCAAAATGGCCTCTTTAATGTGGCGGATGGATTTTTTTTAAACAAGTGTACCTATTAAACGGACAAAATGTATTAACGAAAAACACCATTTTTGAAAAAAAAAATTAATTACTGAGCAATTACAATAACGAAATGGCAACATTTTGTTAAAGAAAATGTGAAAATATACATTGAATCGGCCATAACTTCTTTATTTTTGTGATATGGGAACAATCAAAAAATCATTTTAAAGATTGATTAACTATTTTCAATTTTGTTCCTTAGAATTTTTGATGAAAGTGTCACAGTTTCTAAGATATTATACTTCATTCTAAAAACGGTCGGACGTCATTTATAAAATTGAATATCTCCGAAACCATTGACACTACACAAATATATATAAAAAAATAAATTAATTCTCAGTTTATAATCTTCATTTTTGATGTTCACTATATTTTCTCTAAAACCAATATTTATTGAGATCTTTGCAGAGAAACAAAAATGTTACGTTTTTTCTAAAATTCCTTTACAGTTTAAAATGCATTTTTTTTCTAAAGCAATTGCTATAAGCGGACGAAAAAATTTGAACGTGTAGGTTATACTATATATTCACGGAAAACAGTGTATGGGAATACATTTTTTTTAATTACTGACTACTTACATTAACAAAATGGCGATGTTTTTATTAAACAAGTTTGAAAAAGCACATTGTTTCTGTCATAACTTCTTTGCTTTTTATGCTACAGAAATAGAAAAAAAATAATTTGAAAGCCTAATTGATTTAACATTTGAATTAAATAGTTCGTTTTGTAGACATTCGGACGCCACCTTTATACTTCCAGATCTGCGAAGCCATTAACTCTACAGAAATTAGATGAAAACAAAATTCATTCTCAATTTAGTAGCTTTCATATTTGTCTCTAGCATGTATTCGCTCAATGCAATACTTTTCGAGTTATTTGACGAATATTGTTTTGAAATACCTTTTTTTTAAGCTAAAATCTCAACTTTCAAGTCGTTATAATTTAAAGATTATCAATTTCTATGAAAGGCTGTATAAAGCCTTTTCTTCTTAAAATTTTATTTTATTTCAGCTCCAGTGTTTTTATTTTTTCTTAGTTGTCACCAAAGGGGTGGCTATCCCCTATAAATTAGGAAGCCGCCACATAATATAGAAGTTTTTCTTTGATGCATTTACTACTAAGTTGCCAAAAATGAAAGAAATCCATTCCATATGACATCATTCCGAAGTTACTGTATTATTTTGTAGAGCACTAAACTCCCTACAATTTTTGACGTTTGAAAAAAATATTTTTTATATCTTATTTTTAATATCTAAATAAAAATTGTTGAGAACTTAATGCTGTACAAGTTTGCAACGACTTATTTTTATATCCGACCAATATAATTAACGAAATATTTTTTTATAACTTTTCACGGACTGTAGCTCGTAAACTATTGGTTCTACAAGATGATATCTCTGACCAAAATTGTAGAAAAATGTCTGGTCTTCAAGATTTCCATTCGAAATTTTAATGTGCAATCAACAGTTTACGAAATAATAATCCGCAAATATTACTTTCTAAAAACTTTGAGACGCTCTAACTCGTAAACATTTAAATCTATGAAAATAAGTGTGTAAAGGAATTTGTAAAGAATTTACTGCTGTACAGAAAGGTCCTTCCAGTTTATGTCGTAACATTAACGGTTCGCGTTTGACTTTTTACAATGATGGCGGCTAATGCCAACCACCGCCGACCCCTTTAAATTGGCAACATATTCAGGAACACTATGAAAAATAAAAATTGGCTTCCGCTATTTTGTATTACATTTTTTTAATATTGTTTAAATGTTAAATATCAAATAACAAAAATGCTAACAATCGAAATAAAAGAATATTAATTAAGCTTTCAAATGACTGTTTCTATAGCATAAAATACAAATAAGTTATGACAGATACAATGTGCTTTTTCACATTTTTTTAATAAATACGTCGCCATTTTGGTTACTGTAAGTAGTCAGTAATCAAAACAATATTATTCTCCAATACTATTTTAAAATAGCGTGATCCAGCTCCTCAATATTTTTGTCCTTTTATACAATACTTGCTTTAGAAAAGGAAATGCATTTTAAGCTATAAAATAAAAGCATTTTCAAAAAAATTTAAAATGTTTGTTTCTTGCAAATATTTCAGTATGTATTAATTTTAGTGAGGATCAGAGCTTAGAAGCTGATGATAAATTTGTTTTTTTTTATTTATTCATGTAGGATTAATGGTTTCGGAGAAATTTAAGTTTAAAGATGGCATTCGAAAATGTATAGGATCAAGTATTTAGTTTAAATGTCGAATATCCTAGAAACTATGTTACTTGTGTCAAAAATTCTAAAAACCAGAATAAAAAATAACACAGGTCTACAAAAAAAAATCTGCTCCAAGCACTAAACCTATCATGCCTTAAGTATTTTTGTGTGCTGAATCCGAATTTTCGATTTAAAAAATTTTCGAGTTAATCCCGGTTTTTATCGTTACGTTTTTTTGACAATTTTTGACATTTACTCGAAATCTATGCGATAGAAAATTTTTTAAATTGAAAATTCGGTTTCAACACACAAAAATACTTGAGGCATGATAGGCTTAGTCCTTGGAGCAGAACATTTTTTTTTGATAATCTGTGTAATTAATCAAACTTTAAAATGGTTCTTTGCTTGCTTCTTTATTATAAAAACAATGTGCGTCTTCACATTTTTTTAAACAAAATATCACCATTTTGTTTAAATTGTACCTATTTCACATTGTAAAAATGAAATATCTATAAATAGTAACCTTACCGTTGTTGTCAGTAATGTTAAGCTTACTATAGTAAGTTTAAACTTTAGGTTTTAAACGTACATTAGCAAGTATAATATTAAAGATACTGAAGACAATGATATGATTATTATATTATACGTATTTCATTTTTACAAAGTTTGGGAATTAGACGAGTTGGTCAACATGTGCAATAACTTTTAGTGATATCAATCTAATTTTCACCATGACACTTTTTACCAAAATTTCTAACGTAAAATAGTAGGTCAATTGTGGAGTAATTAAAAAAATTCTCAAAAATACTATTTTTCGTTAGTATGTAGCGCCATCTAGATGCCCATTTTTTTGTCGTTTAAAACACTTGCTTTGAAAAGAAATTCCATCCGCCATAATGGAGCCGTCATTTGATTTCTTTAATTATGACTTCAGATTCAGAATCAGTAATCCCAGAAACATAAACATACTATGTTTCAAAAATAAATCAGCAATACTTTTTAAATATCTATTTATATATAATTTAGGGGTAGTTTTCACCCCTCTGGTGTAAGAACAAGTGTCGGGATCATATAGAAATTGAAGATGACACCTTTTGTTACAAAAATTACCCATGAAAAAATACATGAGATGATTTCTGAATTTTACATATTTTATTACCTCTAGTGACTTTACTAATTTACTATTACTAAAATTTAAATATAAAGGATTGTCTACAGTAGTACAGAATCTCTTGCATTATTTGTAGATATATGGCAACGAAGCGCTCGTTTCTTTAGTCGAACTTGGAAATTACAGTATTACCTTACAACCAATAGGCTAGCTTGAAAATTTGCGGCAATATCTGATACTTTGAGCAGAGTTTAAACTTGATGATTTTTTTTTTACTATATGACATTTTCCAAATATGTAACCCCTTCCGGGCAGCTTTGGCTTTGGATTGGGGGTTGTCTACCATATGTGATGCGTTTATATTTATTGGTAGTAAATGAATATTACAATTCATTAACGAATGTCTGGCTAATAGGTAACCTACGTTGTCCTACACATTATAATGTAGACCACAAAAATAAATGTAAAGAAGCATCTATACTATTAAGTTCTTCATAGGAATATTAAACGGAGTTAAATATTAATGGTTATGCACATTTAGATAGGAACATACTTCTATCGTTATTAATTATAAAATGATTTATGACATATTAATGCACATATTACAGATCCGTGATTGCCAACACGTTAGATGGCAGAGTAGAAGAACTCATTAAATTTCTTTTGCTATAAACAACTTTGTATTTAACAATAAATTAAATTTCTCTTTTTATTCCAGTGACCACCTGTCAAAATAGATATATAGATATTTGCATAATTATTTATTTGTCTGATCTGTTTACAGTTCCAGGCAATAATTACCCAGTTTGTGTAGTGTGTATTGCTTATAGAAGCAGAATGAGGGGAAATTTAATTTTTGTTTTGGTACAGTATTGTCTAATGCGTATGTTTATAATTATTCTTTAGGTTTCTAATAATTCATGAATATTTTAAAGTTTGGTACAACTGCTATTTTGATAAATGCTTATATTTTATTTATTTTTGATTTAACTGGATAGTTTAAAATAAAAGTAAAAGAATTTTGACAGCGGTACTGTACGTAATGTGCATATCGCCTTTCTTTTAATCCAATATTCATCGAAGTATATAACCGAAAAAGTAGTTATTTAGAAAGATATATGTTTATAGTTATCTCTAGTAAGTTTTTGTACAAAAACAGTATGTTTGCATATGAAGATATAGGTTTAGCTGAATAATTCTGGAATGGTAAGGTTTTATATGCTATGGGAGGATATTTTTTTTTAACAAGCAGAGGCTGTAATGAGCTTGCGGCGCCCTTCATCTTGCTCTAGCGCGTGCCCATTCACGCGTTGGCGCCCCTAGGCTATAGCCTAGTGAGCCTTATGGATAATCCGGTCCTGTTCCGGCTTTGTATGACTCAATTTTTACGTATAAGTCATCGTTTTCGTGTGAAATCTAAAAATGCACATGAAAATAGGCTTTTTTTGAAGTAGGAGAAGCGGGTTCGGAACTTCAAAGCGTTATCTCCGGAGATACCCGATTAACATACTATAAAAATATTACCACCACTCTTCCCATTTAATTATTTTGGGTATAGAACCCGCCAAAAATAGGTTATTGTCTAAAATCATATATAAGAAACAACTTTAAAACAAAAAACTTAAAGAATGAATTCTAACAATTTTGACCCTTGTGTATTTTCTTGTAAATGTAACGTTAGGACCAGAAAAATATTCTGCATATAGCATGCTATTAAAATCAAATGAACCTCTTTAATTTAATTGGGATACCAAATAATAATCTTCATCCGTAATAAGTAGAACACAAGAAGGACAACTTGTCGTTTTAGGCCAGTTCTGGGCGTCTTAAAATCGAATTAAATAGGAAATATGTTGTAACTGAATACCTAAATTTGCCAAAACCATTTCGAGATGGAAAGGAATTGGAAATGGCAAAACAAGTCAATTTCTTCTGGTTTTATATTATAACTTGAAATCGATATTTCGTAAAAAGTATACTTTTTTCTCTATTGCATCGAAGGAAATGAGCACCGCTGAACTTTTTACGAATACAATCTGAGATATTTCATTGCAAACTTATGGTAAAGAAGTGCAAGAATGCCAAAAACCTCACTTACACAAATAAAAAGAGAGAAAGAAAAAAGTGACTCAAAACTACATTATACATATAACGAAGCGGTTAATAAGAGATATGAGGCCCTGAAGAAAATCCCCTATAAAATCCCCCTATAAAATCTGTATTTTCTTAATTTATCGACAACGTCACATTTTCTTTGTAAAAATCAACAAAATAATGATATATTATTACATAAATATTTATTTTATCCTTGACTATAAAACATATGACCTTCCTCTAACAACGTGAACCCAAAAAAATCCTTTTTTTTTTTAACTGTTTAACGTCGGTCTATTTCTGCTACCAGGGCCTATTACCGACGCCAGGAGACGAGCTACCCCCAACCTGGAAATTTTGCCGAACCTCTTCCCTTAAGAAGATTAGGGATCTTTTACTTGCCTAACATTTAATAGACAGGGGACCGCCTGCTTTACATCCCCTCCGAAGGATGGTATATCCACTACGTAATCCTCATCTGAAATTACGTAACTTCCGAGTATACACTGATATACAAGCTTCTAGAAGGTGGGACGAGAACGCTGTATTTCCCAAGATGGGAGCCCATCCAAGTACTAACCGCGCTCGTCGTTGCTTCAACGGAATATCGACTGATATTCACATTGAAGTCGCCTCTACGCTCGCCCCTCAAAAAAATCCTGTATTATATATTTCGAACCTTATACAGGTTGTCTCAAATGTCGTAAATACGAAGGGAGGGGCAATAGGTGAAGTTATCTCCAATCAAAATGGTTCTCCGATTTTTGATGGTTTGAAAGTTATTTCACCTTTTGTATTTTTGCCCGAAAATACCTAATATTTTTACTAAGAAAATGGTAAAAAAAACCTGTAATCTTGTCAAAAAATCTTATTCATATTTTGCTCTAAAGCTGATAGTCGCTTAAATGGTAAAAATATTCTCAACTCATGGAACCATCGGTATAGGTCACTGGTGGTCAGGGCATTCTGGAATAGACTTCAAGGGGAAATCTGATGAGCTTGTGAGACAAGGAAGAGCTAACACATCCTATGGCTTAGAACCCATCTGAAAATCACTAAAAATTCAGCAAGAGTTGCTAACAAATATTGTGTCAAGAACAAACAAACACAAAACTCACCGAAGGAACCTCCCAGGAAATTATCATGGGAAAACGCTCATCAAAGAACTGTCTCAAAAAACAGGCTGAGACTGAGACTAATAGGACTTCTTACAGGACACTTTCCTGTCAAGAAGCACCTACACATAATCAAAAATTTCGAAGATTTCCTTAAACTACAGACTATACAGAAAAGAACCAGAAACGATGGTTTATATCATATTCAAGTGCGAGGCGTTGGCCCGCAAGAGACACAAAATATCAACAGATCCGGAAACAATCCACACATCAATGTTATATTGCTTACAAGAAATAGTCTACACACATACAAACACAAGTATTTTTTCGTTTTTCGATCTTTGAGTCTAATATGATTATTAAAGATATTTACTAGGTTATAATGGACCTGTTTGATTAAGTCAGGAAGCTATTAATAAATTTCGAAAAAATAATTAATTTTACAATTTCATCTGGTATGGATATTTTAAATAATTTCATATTCTAAAACTTTTATTATATACAGTTATTGTTAATCTAGCGTATTCTGTGTCATTTATGTTGCAACCTGTATTAACATATGTGTGTCGATCAATGGACGCAGAATTTGATAGAGTCTAAATAGGTAATCAGATTTAGGTGGTCTATCGCCGTTTGAAAAGTTATTTACCAAAGAGTATGGATCAACATACGTCTCGTTCTTTGCCTTTCTTGCACTTTCTACCTATTATTTACCTCAGGTATGTCAATCTATGTCGTATGGTTTCATTCTAACATGATATAAGTTACTTTCTACCATTAAAAAGGTAATAGATACTCAATTCGAATGGATGAGAACATGCTCTACCAGATGTTATGGGTTTCATCTGTTTATACGTCAAACTCAAATTATAATTTTTGTTAAAAAATAATTATTATATCGTATTGAGAAGTAGAACGACAATAGGTACAAATAAAAATGCTAGGTAATCTCCTATCAGTATTAAAGTTTCACTTGCCCAAAACCTAAATTATGTATAGATACTTATCTACCAAGCAATAAAATGAGAAAAATAATATATCCAGAAAAAAAGTACGCTTATAAATGGTATGAATGTAATAAGTAGTATAATCTGTTCATTGAATGAAAATTTTTGTCATAGATTGTTAATCAAGCCCAGTCGATGAAAGTATTTAGGTACCCACAAAATTTTGCAAACTGTGTAAACTTTTTTTAATGAGTTCGTGAAAGTGTGTAGAATAATATCCTGAAAAGTTTACATTTCGCTCGGATGCAGAACATAAAAAAAGTGAAAAAAAATTTTTTTCATCCATTTTTTCAAAATTTTTAAATTAAATCAAGCTAGAAAAAAATATATACAGATCGCGTATTTATGAACGAAAAATGTCCTAACATAATTTATCGTTAAAGCCACGGTTTTCCCGGAAAAAAATAGTCAAGTGTAACGTTATAACAGAGAGAGATCCATGCGGGCACGCACTTGAATACGCATGACTGTGACACCGACTCACTGAATTACATGTCACTAAATCATAATTTGTTCAGTCTATATGAGTGTTGGTTCATTTAAAAGATGGAAATTGTAGCTTTCTGATGCTTTTTTGTTTTAAATAATACAAGCAAAGTATGGATGGGAAAAATATACTTATATATATTATCACGCCCGAACTCAATCGGCGCAATACAATATAGAAAAACATAAAAACCCTTCAAAAAAATTCTTTCTTCATTGAGAACTGTTGACAAATTTGTTCACTTCATGATTATTATGGTTTATTACATTGTAGTAACGAGGATTAAAAAAAAGTACATCTCAAATCATTTTAATTTCCTTGCTTGATGATTTTTTTTGATACATATATATATATTGGAGGCTGTAACTTGTTGAGAAATTGACCCATTGGAAAAAATAAAATATCATTATTTCGGAAAAATGTATATTTTTCGAATGTTCAAACATAAATCGTTTACTTGTATGCATTTTTTCGAAAATATAATCAATCGGATCATGATAAGAAATTGCGATTTTCACGATCTTATCCTTATAACTATGAAAATATCTTTGATTGCTTTGAATATAAATTCTGGAACGTTTCCAATACATTAACAAATGTATAAGGAATCCATTGGATATAGCTGAAATGTGGATAGGTGTACCTATAATAAATACAATACAGTAAAGGCACGTAAAAATTCATGCGAGCGATTCAGCGGCTATGTGTGGTGTCTGTGTATGCGTTGATAATTATATATTTCCCCTCCATACCTACTATTTATCCTCCTATTTACTAAGAAAAATGTTTAAAGCGTGTAATCAGAAAAAGAAAAAAGCTTTATTTTACTCGATAGAACAGCTAAGAATTTTTAGATAGTATGCATTTAACTTTGAGCTCATCGCGCAGAGTGACAGTTACTTCACTATTTTTTTCTAGGAATACCGTGGCTTTAGCGATAAATTTTATTACGATATTTTTTGTTCAGAGACACGTGGTCTCTCACCTGTATTTTTTATTTTTTCCTACCCTGACTTAATTTCAAAATTTTGAGAAAAATGGATAAAAAAATTTTTTCTTCACTTTTTCTTTTATGTTCTGCATCCGAGCGAAATGTAAACTTTTCAGGATATTATTCTATACATTTTCACGAACTCATTAAAATGATTCAGTTTGCAAATTTTTGTTTTCTGTCGTCTGGGCTATAATCCGTACGACTTCCAAATAAAAATGAAAAAATTTTTGGCCAATGTTTTGGAGTTTCGTTTTTGATTATATAATTTCTAATCTGAGCGTGAAAGATGTTTTAATAAGTATTTAGTTTTTTTTTATTTCACAAAATTAATATATTGGCGTCTTCTGAAATAGAACGCAATACAATTACAGAGCTAGGTAATTTGTTATCAATATAGAAGCTTCGCTTAAGTAATACCGAAATATTGTATAGATAAAAGAGTATGTATAGGATGGTCACGCGAACGTTAGAACCCCATTTAACTTAAATTTAAAAAAAGGCTATAGACAACTAATTTTCTAGAAATCAGAAAAACAATTCAAAGTTGTATTCCAGGGATATGAACTTGTCAATATAGTTTTAAAAGTATATCCAAATGTTGTTAGCATAATGTATTATAAAACATTTGTATACTTTCTAGTATTATTTTTCGTAAAATTTCGAAAAAAAAAATAGTCCACTCAACATGTCTCAATACCAATTAATACTATTCATGCTCTTCTTTGCATTATATTAATTTGAAAGAATTGTAATCTATGAATTATTGTTACAGAATAGCACGATGCAAAGGTGACCCGACTAACAACAGACGACGTAAAAGTGCTAATGCTACACCCGTCAATGAAAACAATGAAATATCCCAACGTATCCCAAAGTACCAATATGGCAGTCAACAATGGTTCGCACGTAGACGAGGTCGACTCACTTTTCACCTCATCTTGTTGGCAAAACTCTAACTCCAACTTACAGAATGAATTCATGGATACCCACAAACTTATTTTGGACAGTCCAATGAGCAACTTAGGTGCAGATAAACTTTTGCTGGACTCTTCTATGAGCCAAGATGATAGTGAAATGGAAACTAAAGTTACAATGGACACCATAGAAAATATATTAGGTTCCCAATCATTAAACAGTTTAGCTGAGTTAAAACCCCTGCCCCCATTCACAGGCTACACGGCCAATTTAAGTATTAACGGTATACAAGGACACCATTATCATACGATATCCCAAAGAATTCCCGAAGAAAACAATAATTCTTATAACAGTTATAACGAGCAGAATATAGTGTCAAGTTCTACTTGTAATGTTAGTGCGGACTCTGCAGGTGACCAAGGCGGTAAAACTTTTTTCTCAGGTGACGGTTATGCGGACTGTGTAGATCCAGACTCAGTGTCGTCGATAAAATATGAAGATTGCAGTCATCCCTCTGTGGACTCCGCCACTCATGTAAAAACTGAAATAGCAGAATACGACATATCCTCAATAGAAGACATCGCGGCTATAATAGGTTCTGCTATAGCAGACACGACCGTTCCTAATAATAACGCGGAAAGTGAGGATCCTACAGGTTCAAGAGACAGTTGGATGGACTTAGATGCGTGGATCGATGGTGCTTGCGTTGACCAACAAAAAAGTATAATTATATCTCAAGACGGTTTGTCGGAATTTGTAATACCGTGTACGAGCGACTTTACAAAAACACAACAAACAGTACAGTATACAGCTAAATTACAACCACAACAGAGCGGTTCTGCCTTACAAACACTACTTACACACGGTTACATGCCCTTGTTACATGACAGACTTCAAAATGGTCCTCCTATAAAACAAGAAACACCAAGTTCTACAAATTACGGTGCCGAATTAATATCAACCTCCAGTCCCCCCGCCAATGTAGTATCCACGACAGACAGTTTACTTTTAACGGTGAATGGTCGGTTTATGCCCCAGTATAGTGTACATGGTCTTAACGACGACCATCGAATAAGAAGTCCCGATATGCTGGGGCAAAATTACCCCCATACTACAACAACAACACCTAATGCTCCAAAAAAATCTAGGAGTAGAGCACAGAAAAAGCAGCAACAGGCCACTAGCTCGTCGGTTTTTCAAACAGATCAAACTCTTGGTCTTTTGGGTAAGGAAAAACCGGTGCATCGGTGTAGTATTTGTAATAGAGGTTTTTTGAATAAAAGTAATATCAAAGTTCACTTAAGAACTCACACAGGGGAAAAGCCGTTTCGTTGCGACACTTGCGCAAAAGCGTTTAGACAAAAAGCACATTTGTTAAAACATCAGCAAATTCACAAAAGAATTGGGCGTGATTGATTTACGCTACCTTCTAGACTTTACGAAACTAATGTATTTATCGAGTACTGTATTTAACTTTCCAACCAAAATTTGTGGTTCAGAATTAGGCTTTGGTAGTGAACCAAATTATTAAACGTAATATTTGTTTATTATGTGAAATGGTACTCTGGTATATATCGCAGAAACTTATGCCAATAGGTATAGTTAATTATTTCTGCGGTTAGTTTCGTAAACTCTGATGTAGGCCAAAAAGAAATAACAAAACGATGTTTATTGGTACAAATACAACATTCATTGTGTTCTTATAAAAGTGATTAAATTAACATGTTGCCAACACTTGGTGCAAATATACAATTTTACGTACCTAAAATTGGCAGTGATGAATACTCCTATCTGATGAGATTCAAATAAATCGAAAGTATTAAATTTCTCATAGGATTTCATTGACTGATTTATTTATGTGCCACTAGGGTTTGGCAACAAGTTAACTATTTCCAAATATCTACTGCAAGGGTACGAGATTAAATAAGTAGCAATAATTTTAAAATCAATTTCCATTTAATAACGTCATTATGAGAATTAATACTCGTTCTATTGTAACGTATATTTATTGTTTTTATGTACTACCTTCCTTCAACTCTTGTAGTCTAAGGAAGTATCAGGTATCAAATACATCAGGTTCGGTGGTTTAATAATAGTAATAATAATAGCAATTTTAAAATGAATAAATGAATAGTTAGAACAAATAATGGGCAGTATACAGTTCCCTTATAAGATCAATGGAGGTATAGTATAGTCAGTTGTTACGCACAGAGCTTCGAATTGGAAACAGTAGTCGTTTTACTATTTCCCCTCAAAGCCTAAGTTCTGCCTATGTTTTATTTCTACATAGGCAGCAGCCTACACTTCCTGGAATAGAACAAATGGATTTTGCAATCCTCTAATCTTCTCATAAGAAAACCGTACTTCCTGGTTTGTCTTCAGGAATATTTGGAAACAATGTCTGCTCCGATAATATTTAATCAATAACAACACTCAGATTTAACGTTAATATTCCAGGAAGGTGTATTCTAAAAATTTTGAGTATGAGTTGTCTGTAGACTTTCTTTTCTGTCTGATAGTTTTAGTGTCAAATCTTAAAGTTTTTATCCTTAACCCAGCCTGGTCTCAAATTGAGTCTTTGGTTAAAAAATGGATAGAGAGCGCAAATATTGTCGGAAATGAACAATTTTTTTCTTCCTGAAATTCGAACAAATAATCTCGGAGCCCGAATTTTGAAAAAAAATTTTCCTTTTTTATTATATTAAGTTAAAGGCCGAAAAAATGGCTAGAGAGCGTAAATCTTGTCGGAAATGAACATTTCTTTTTTAATTAAAGCTTACCGAAATTCCAACAAATCCTCGGAGCCCGAATTTTGAAAAAAAATTACTATATTAAGTTAAAGGTCAAAACATTTTTTACAAAGTAAAATTGAAATCGTTTGTAGATACTAATTTAAATTCGAAATTGTTTGTTTTGGTCCTTACACTTACAGTAGATGTTTGGAAATAGCCTACGTCTGATGTTGGATCATGTATGCTTAAAGCATTAACAGAAATCGACTTAAAACCTTCTTCATATGAAACAGAAATTAAATTCTACAGGATTCGAAGATAATAACTTCGATAAATTCAATAACTTTGAACTAGTCACATATTTAATTTGAGTGAATTTTACTTATTAGATATAGATATTTTGATTTGCCTAACATCTAAAGGTCAACGGACCGACTGCTTTACATCCCCTTCGAAGAATAGTATATTCACTATGCAATCCTCACCTTAATTGCATAACTTCTGCATATACGGTGATATATAAGCCGCTAGAAGGTGAAGCGAGATCGCTGTATTTCTCTGGAGTTCACCTGTCCAAATATTAACCGCGATTAATTTTGCTTAACTTTCCGTATAGAGATACGGGTATAGCCAAGAGTATTTATTTATTACGTTACAGATTTATAGAAAGAAAAGGAAATTAGTCTAAAAAAATTCCTGTAATCTATTATAATCCTTTATCAATGCGATCTGCTAGTCCATATATCAAATGTTTGTTTAGCTAATTATGGTCTAACTGCGTGCTCAAAAGTTAAGGAGTCTTGATTTTCAGTGGCGTAACTAGGGGAGCTAGGGAGGCACTCTGCCATTCCGCCCCCATAATGTGGCGCCCCTCCTCTCGAACATCGGGGAATTTTATGCTCATCAAGAAAATGTTTTCCAATCTTGCGCTCCCCCGCTCGTCAAAAAATGTTTTTCGATTTTGTGCCCTCTCCTCCGCTCATCAAGTACACAAGTCTACAAATAAAAAAAAATGTTCTGCTCCAAGGACTAAACCTATCATGCCTTAAGTATTTTTGTATGCTGAATCCGAATTTTCAATTTAAGAAATTTTCCACCGCGTAGATTTCGAGTAAATCCCCGTATTTATTGTCAAAATACGGTGTTTTGACAATTTTTGAGAATTACTCGAAATCTACGAGGTAGAAAATTTTTTAAATTGGAAATTCGGTTTCAGCACACAAAAATACTTGAGGCATGGTAGATTTAGTCCTAGGAGCAGAATTTTTTTCTTTTTTGTTTACCTATATTATTAGATCTGGAAAAAACTTTCAAAAGTCACTGTTGATTTTTATCCCAGGGTTTCTGGTGCGATTTCTTAGTGGCTCGAGTCCTGAATATCTGAAGCGGAACATGCAATTTAAATGACAAACAATGCTTATTAAACTGAATAAAAATGGAAAAACTTGAAGTTTTTTAATGTACACGTAAATGCGAATCTTTCGGAAAGTACGAGGTTTACTAATTAAATTAAAATTATTAATTTCATTATTTTGATGCTTCCAACTGATTACCAATATACCAAGTTTTGTTTATTTCTTTTTGACTGATATTTTCAAACGTGCTATAAAAAAGGTACCTCATATTTAAAAACATGTAATATTCCTATTATGGACAATGTGCAATTTCATCATCTAGTGAAGCCGGTGCAAATCAACGAAAATCTTTTTCTATATGAAGTCTGTCCATTATTTTCTAAACTCTTTGGAGGATATAACAAAGATAACACCCTGCAGGTTGTTTTATTTATTCGTACTTATCTATTTTTATTGTTGTAAGGTCAGTCCCCGAGGCAAAAATCGACTTGAAAACGAATTAATTAGAAGTAAGCAAGTTATTTTATTTTTGGGTGCAATTTAAGGTAATTTTTAAATATTTAATTCTACAAAAACAAACTCAGATGAGAACATATTAATGAAAGCTGAAAAACGCGTTTTTCTTTCTCTCACGATATATTCGAAAATATGGGGAATATGTAAAAAAAACTTTTCTTATACTATTTTTTAAGACAACAAAACAATAACCAGACCCCTCTCCAATAAATGGTTTTGGAGATATAGTGGTTCAAAGTTTAACCAAAAGAATTAAAAAATAAGGTAAGAATATTTCATTTTTATATTTTATATTCTTCCTAATAAATGATCATTTATTGAAAACCATAAACCTATGAGTATAGGTTTTTTAATTTTTTAGTGACTAAATAGGGTATTTAAAACAAATTTACCGATCTACTGGGAAAATTTAACATCAATAATGCTACGATAAGTTCCTATGAGCAAGGGTCCAGTGATGCTTCGTAGTCGAGACAGAAGGTGTGACAGATTTAGTTATTTCTTTTCAGTTTTTTCAAAATATCCAGACACGATTGGAACTAATTATTTGAAACTTGTTTACCTAAGGACCTACTAGTAAGATATAAAATACATACGGTACAATTAAACTTACACTCGTCATTGGGCTGGCCAACGTGTACTTGTTGTTTGACCACCGTGTTTGCCACATATTAACCCTTTAGATTTCTACCACTTAAAAGAAGTCGTTTATAAAATGCCAGAAAGAAGAAATATTACAATGAATAGATCGAGGAATTAGAGGTAATCATTACATTTACTAATTTCTAGAAAATTTAATTTAATATTTCAAATTAATAAATTTATAAAAAACTTATTAAGCTTTTAATTGGAGTTTGGGCTGAAAAAATGCCAAAGGGAAAGTTTTGTTAAGCTTGGTCTCCCAACTGCTATGTAAAGAAAGTAAAAAGTCAGATGCGGACATATTTGTTTCCAAAAATTTAAAACACGGTTCGCAGTGTTCGAGTTTATTTATACCCAAATTATACCTTCCAGTTAGGTTCCTAGGAAACAGGAATTTCTAGTAATTATTTTAAGCCATTTCTGAATCATCTCGAAAACTTTGAAAAAGTTAAAAACCCGTATTTCAACAACAAAGTGTCATGGACACATACACTTTTCGTAACATTGTTGTTGATGAATCTAAACCAGTAGCTTGGTGGATGTTTTTGTAACACCCTGTATAATAACAATCTCTTAAAACAACGATAAAACTAAAGAAACCACAGCTCATACATTATATTTTATCACTTATTTTTTTATGATGCTTGGGTACGCATATTTTAATTTTTGTATATTACTAACATTTCCTTATGGTCCACAAGAATTCATCGACAAAATTGTTATTTTAATATTTTTATACATTTTATACATTTTTTATCTTCTTATAAGAGACGATTTCTTTCTCAAAATAAAAGTTTAAATGCTTTATCATAGCCACCATTTACATGTTCTTACTAATATAACATGTAACGATTTTAAATCCTAGACCACGACTTCACTATCTTCGATTTTATTGATAGCCGATAGCAGATAGCTTCGACTAATGGCATTTTTTTCATCGTGATGTAGTTTAAAGACTCCCATCTTTCGTGGTCTTTGGCGCGGGAAGATTGTAAATTGACAAATTATAAATTGAGCCGTTTTCACAGGACTTTAATATTTTTTTTATCACATCATAACTTATTTATCGTAGAGAGGTCTGCTTGCTCCGACATGTTTTTTAAAAAACTATGGAAAAAGTTGTTTCTTTTTAATACTTTCTATAGTTTCTATAAATATGAAGTGAAAATGAACAAAGACAAATTTTTCTTAATATTCACTGAAAAATACAATAATGTGTCTGTTTCTAATTGATTCATTTTATAAATACTGGGTACTAACAATACAACATGGTTTAATATTAGTTGGGATGATTAAATAAAAATTACAAACACAAACAAGATGAAAATTTTCCACCAAATGTTTACAATATATAGTTTTATACGAAAATATTTCTGAATGCGCACTATTCTTTTATAATATCTTTTTTAGAAAAGGCGTATACTTTTCTCAAGTAAATGAGCAGAAAGAAGAATTCACACTACAGTTTCTATGTTTGTGTATGAACTAATTTGGCAGAAAGTAAACAGGACACACATTCTTTTTTAGGCAAATTATTAACCAAACTTTCATTTTGTCAGCTGAACTGTTTTCAAAGTTTGACAAAAAATATAAAACATTGCTTTAACCTCCTCTATCTTGGGAAAAATAAAACAGTTTCCGGAAAGTTTATCTAAGATTTTCATATTGTTTTTGTTCGTACTTTTTTCACATTTCGTTTGTCGGTGACTTTAAATTACACATCCTGTATGTAATGTTTATAAACTCAATTATCATTTAAACAATTTGTAGTGCGGTATCCTTTCCTTCAGTTTTACCTATGTTTTTGCGCATTGTTGTGGTGTTATACTGTATATTATTTTCTTGTATTATATTTTCCTATATTTATTTTGTTATTATCTGCTAATCTAGAGGTTGTTGTATTTTTTTCATTATTAGATGTCACCAAACGGCTAAAATCGCTTATTTTGGAAAATGTGTTTTGTAAAAATAAATCACGATTTTTCTCAGGTTTTTTTTTGTAACACAGTTCTTGTGATAAAGATACTTAATATTTAAGTAAAGTATTTGTATTTTAACAAAGTTATTTATTACTGTATAATCATTAATTGATTATTTAACGAAAATGTATGTTCTGTTATTTTAACGCTATTGTCGGGTTAGTTAAATATGCAGAAAGCTTTATATAAAGTAAATAAAATGCAGTATATGAACACCTGATAATGGCATTAAATAGTTGTTGTAATAACATTACATATTTCTTCGTTTATGTAAACTAAAAAGGCAGAAAAATTGTAACAGCGAATACCTGTAAATTTTGTATCATAGAACCCCTTTATTTATTTAATCTATACTAATGACTTTCGTGTTATATGCCTCTGCCAATAATTCGTCTTGAACAAATAGATCTCAATCAAAAATCTCATTGTTGCTTTTGCACCAATATCGTGTGATAGAAAACAATGCATTATTTTGACTCGAAAATAAGCTTTGAATCGTGATGTCACGTGACCTACAAACTATCGTTTGAATGTCAAAGGTAATGCGATGTTTTCTCTTTGCATGGCTATCTTTATATCAATCAGCTGAGTATAAATTTGTAGCTGGTTAGGAACTAATTTCAGTATTTGATTAACTGAATTAGTTTATGATTGTGATAATCATGTATAGAAATTACTCTATCTAATTTATAAATGAGTATAGAATGGCACTATTGCTTGAAGAAATAAACTTATCAGTTAGTATGTAATTATACAAAATAATTTTAGATAGACTACATTTAGATAGTTTAAATTAATTATTGTTATTATTTTATTGTTGATTATATTAATAAGTATGTTGTATAATAAACACCATTATTTTTAATATGACTATTTATAAATCTGGCGTTTTATTTCTTACTTCATTTCAGGTTTCAACAACTTCACTAGGCAGATAATCTTAAAGACTGTTCAATGTTCATGAAGCTGTTGATATGTAGTATTACAGAATTCACTAAGTAGCTTGAAAATTGTGTCTTTTAAATCTATTATAACTATTCAAAGAAGAAAAGTCATCTAATTTTTTAACATAAGTGTTGTATAAGTCACAGTTGCTAATGAGTATTTGTTTTACACTTTCCCCCATCTGTTTTAAGCTTTTTGTTTGCATATGAAGGACATTGCACTTCCCTAATAGCACAACATTGTCCTATGGATATCTAAAGGACGTCCACGACGACACACAGGACATCCGAGGGACGTCCAAATGTCACAACTTTGTACATCCCTGATACGGATGTTCATAAAGTACGATATATGTATGGACTTCCTATTTTTTTTATATAGATATATTATTCAGGGCGCTTTTCGAAAAAGTACAACTTCGACATGTAAGTACTTTACTTATTGATAAAAAATAAAGTAATGCACAAACATTGTCCTATGAATATCCAAAGGACATCCTAGCGAATATTGAGGGCGTCCGATGAATTTGTTAGCATTCGTATATTTTATTTACATTAACATATCTAATGTTGTTTACCACAACTCCAATTTATTCTCACAAGGGTTTCCTGCAAATTATAATGTTTGTTAAATTATTAAATTCATTTCATTTTACTTACTTACCTTTTTACCAATTGCCGTAGGTAGGAATCGAACCTGCATGCCTGCGTTACCTCTATAACAGTTCTACTGACTTACCCACTGGGCTATCCTGCGTTCGTTATTTTGGATGCCAAAAGTAGTATAATAACGTATGTTTAATGAGATTATCAGTAATAATAAGTCTTTATCATGTGAAATTGAATTTATAGCCTTATTTAAAATATGTGAAAATCATTCAGGTTCTCTTTTTTTGTCTATTTTTTATTTGTGTTTCCAAATATGAATTTTTCCTGTCACTAGCATTTATATTTATTTATAATTATTAAAAAGAACTTATTTAATTTCTAACGAAAAAACTGTGTATTGTAATCGAATTCTCACCAGTGTCACCTGAGAAGTACGAATAGTTGTTGAACAATGTAATATTACATTACATTAATTCAGTGGCGAACCCAGCTTTTTGGGACGGGAGGAGGCCAGTCCGTTAAAAACATTTTTTTTCCTCAGATCTCAAAACTGAAGAGCAGGGGGGGGGGGGGTATCAACTATTTTATGAATTCACGTTTTATGGTTTAGGTACTTCTACTAACCTGGGAAATGTGTTTGAGAAAAAACGGTAAAGGAATAACGTCGTCATCTACAACATAAATAGAATATTTACAACAGCGAATATTATATAGACATCCTGCGGCTATCCCTATACAGACCTAAATTGTGTGTATTTGCCGTATGTAAATTGGTCATCCAGAGGACGTCCGTTGTACATATCTCGAAAACGTGTTGGAGAGAAAGCGGTGTGGAGATATTATCATTTATTACAAAAATATAATATTTAAATCAACGAACACGAAATGGACCTCTGTCTCCTGTCCCTATACGGACTTAAAGTGTACATACTTCCCGTACATAAGATGTACATTCAGAGGACGTTTATTCCGTACAATTTCAAAGTAAATCCGATGATAGACATCCGGTGGACGTCCAGTATATGTCCATGGACGTCAGTATATTAAATGGACATAAAACGGACTGACGGACATCCTGTGCTATTGGGGTTACTTATATTTCGGACAATATAGTTTTCGCACTTCTGGGAGTAAAAATACTAATTCAACTACTTTTTTCGAAAACTCAACGGATTTGAATAATTATAAAAGTCCATTTTTGAATTTTGGGTTTAGGTTCCGGTTCCAATTCGAAATTTTTGTCACTCTTGATTCTCGACTTAGATCGATATTCTCCGAAGTTCTACAACAAAATCACTGGAGTTTTCTCTTGCTCTGTGATATTCTGTTATCAGAAATAGTTAGTACAAAATTATTTTCTTACCACTATATTTTCATTTGAGAATGTAATTCAATAACTACGAAACTGCAGTTGCAAAAGAAGAACGTAGTGATATGCTAGATGTCAAAGGGATTTGGTGACAGAACACAAACTTGTTTGACTTTTTCGTCACCTTTATTGTTGTTGGCATTAGTTCTGTCGACTTTCCTAAGAGTAGTTTTCTTCATATAATCGAAGAATAATGAAGATCAAATGTCGAGGTGTTCCTGCCTTGGTTAACTTCCCTTAATTCCAAATAGCACACATTCGCCCATGGATGTTCTATGTATGTTCATAGAACATAGCTGCTTTAGGATTTGACCAATTTTGGTCATTCTGTGTCCGTTATTTTGGTTGCTAAAAGTGGTATATTAATGTGTGAGAAAGGTATTTAATGATATTATCAGGAATAACATGTCTTTATTATGTGGAATTGAATACAACTAATAACTAATACAACTTTTAACAAACAACCTTATTTAAAATATTATGTGAAAATCGTTCAAGTTCTATTTTTATTATTACTTCCACATCCAGTGGAAGTATACTAATGTCAGTAAAATTTTATTGTTCAAATAGGCTTAGACTGTCATGAAACGTCGAAATTTTAAGTTTGAGCAAAAAAAAATTTGTCTGTTTGTCTGTAATTTTTTTTGTGTACCCGATTACTCTGGAACCGTTTATATTAACTTCAAATTTGGTACACGTATGTATTTTAACGAGATCTGGAACTAGATTATATTTTCATCTTATTCCGTTGAATGGTTGGGGGGTAAATAGGTAAATCAAGCAGCTAACAGTCCATAAAATTGGTATTTAGTGTATACAAGAGAAGCTAATGTCGCAAAAAAAAATTGGCATTAGCTACCCGACTATAAAAAAGGTCATTATAAAAGGGGGTGAAAAAAAAAATGTGATTTAGTGTGTGTACTGTCGTAAGCAAAAAAACTAAACTGTTTTGTTATGTAAATCTGTATTTGAATATGTAATGACAAATAACTCACAAAAATTAAAGTTAGATGTATACAACTAGGTTGTAGCAAAAATACGTTATAAGACTTGTCCCAATTTTTTTTATGGGCACGACAGTACAAGAACCAAAGGCCTCAAAATATTTTTTACTTCATCCACTTTTGAAGAAGACAGTTTTAAATGTAGTTTTCATTAACAAAGACAATTACATAAGTACTGATAATTATTTTGTTACCAATTAACGACAAAATGCAGCCATGTTTGATTGTCGAAGTTGAGCCGAATGAATATTTAGAGGCTTATAACCAGGTTGCTTGTGTATCGGCGCGATATCTATTTCGGTAAGAAAAATTATATCCTATGGACGTACATAATAAAGACGTCCATTGAAGCTACAGAAATGGGTGTCTTATGGATATATTTGAATCGGATATCCATGTATATATTAAAACAGAATATCTGATAGATATCCAAATAATGGACGTACTATTTGTTTTAGCTTATGGATAATCGGTGGATATCCAAAATAGGTCCATGGATCTCCAGACTAAAAATGGACAAAAAACGGATATCCATATGATATTATGTGCTGTCTGTGATTTAATCAAACGACGTTAATTATGTCGTAATTCTGTCTGATTCAAAACTAGTTTATTTATTCATAATTCTAACAATTTATAAGATACAATTTATTATAAATGAAGAAGTAGACACATATATTTTTATTATTAAATGATGTGAAATTTGTGCACAATAATAATTAAGGCTAGTAAGGCGGCACGAATTCAAACAAGAGAATAAGAACAATAGTAATTTGAATACTTAAAAAACAATTCCTATGAGGAACATTAACGTTATTATATAAAATATATAGCGGTTAATTAACAGACATTTGTAAAGTCAATTTAAGCTTCGGAACCATTCAACTCAAATTATTGTTCAGTGCTCTGAGCTGTACAATACCACAGATAGTACAACCTCCTTCATCTCTAGAGTAAGTCTGTGCGGTAGGAGAAATAGTTTATATTAAGTTCTAATAAAAAAGACATCCTATTAAAAAATATAACTTATTCAAAACGTTGTTTTCATAGTTTTGGTTAACATTTATGAAATGTAAACGGGCCATTCATCATTTTACAAATTTTCGTCATTTCTTCTTAATCACACCGGCTTGGTGGAAGTCTTGTGATCCATGCATCATTTTATAAGCCTCCCTTTTGCTGTATGACACGTTTGACAGTATCATGCCATATATATTATCCTCTCTTCCTTGCCTTATAGTACAGGAGCCATCGACCAGGATTTTCAGCCTCATCGCGACATGAGAATTTCAAACTTTTTCGGACAGTCTATACTCAAAGAAAAAAGTCCTTTATGGCGGAAGTCTTCAATGTTGCTAAACGACCGAAAAACAATAATGATCATGTAAAAAAAATGGGTTAAAATTATTATCGCGACACGTCCGTTTCCTGGTTTTTGTGTTGCAGTACGGTGTCTGGAACTCTACAAAAATTTGAACGAACATTTTCCGCCTTGTGTAAGCGGCTAATGAAGATAAAATTGGAAAATTTCCCAATAAATTTGAAAGTAGAAAATTCTGTCATCGCGACCCGTCCGTTTTCAGTGTAATTTAAGAATTTCCGCTTAAAACAATCATGAAGAAATGTAAACGGACGATTTGAACGTTGCTCGTGGGAGTGAATGAATTTGTAAAATGTAATTTTTTACGGTTCCCGCGAGGTATCGCGACCCATCCGTTTCCTTGTTTAAATCATTGCTCGGATTTCGACATATGTAAAAAAAATTGGAACGGACGTTTTCTGCGATGTTGTTCCCAGAAAATCCGTTTTCCGTACAGAAAGTCGCAATATGGGTGTTTCGTGTTTTCATGTTCTGTAATTTGTCGGAATCTTGCAAATGTAACTCGAATGCGTAAATAGACTCATATACACACACGTAATCACACTCACACGCAGAAGGGTAGATAGGGAGGGAAAATACAGAGGCAAAGCAGAGGAGAGGAAATTGAAGAGCCAAACGTACCAAATTCTACGGGGGAAAGGGTCGATAGGGAGGGGAAGCAAAGAAGCAAATCTTGCAACCCCTTGAGTTCAAACTTTTCCTCCTGAACTTTTTTCGTATACAGGGTGACAATTGAAAAACTAACCAGCCGGATTTTTCTTCGGGGAAGGATGCGGGGAAAAAAGATTCGGACAAAGTTGTAGGTTCCGGAGGGGCGAATCGGGTAGGATGGTTTTTTGCGATTTGGTGGAGGTACATTTAGGATCTCAAAGTCATCTCCACTTTTTCAAATGGGAACTCCTTTTTTTTTTACTGTTCTGCCTTGATAACAAAAAACATCTTTTGCCCCAAACTTTCTTCACACCTTTCCGCTAATAATGAGCTTAAAAAACGTTGGTCTTCAAAAAATATGTTTAAAAAATGTCAAAATTTTCAGAAAACGTCAAATTTTCAAAAAATGTCAAATGAAAGGTAAAATTGAAATGGGGTGCGAATCACTAAATATGAATACTTACAGCCGTCCGCAGGGGATAGAATGAATTCTAGTATAGCTGTATGGCTATAAAGGTGGAGGCATAGACATAGAGGTATAAAGAGGGCGGACCACGACAGTGAGAAACAGTGAGAACGACAGTGAGAAAGAAAGAAGACAAATTTACTGACCTCGAAGCTATCGGACGTCGTTTGGATCTCTTTTATCTTTCTACTGCGGTCAGTTACCTTCATCCTCTATAGCGCATGATGGCTGAAACATGAAGAGTAAGAGACGACTCCTGGTCAGCCATCTAAACAAGGTTTTAGCCATGTCGCTGTAACTCGGTCGAGCCATTTTTTTTAACATTTAATACTACATTTATCATGTTTCTACAAGGTTCCATTCTTCATTGATTGGTGTTTATTTTTATATTCTGAATAGGATTCCATTAAAAACGCTGTAAAAAAATTACGCGATCTTTTTTTATCGACGGAAAATGTTTTTCTACCACATCCGCAACCCGCCAGAGCTTTGCTTTACATAGTAAAGTTTTCTATTTTCCGTTAAACTAAACAGTTTTTATGGATTTGTCCATGTCGCGATAACGAGAAAATTTGATCGATGGCTCCCATACTATTACATTACAAGTTCTATTTTATATTTTTCGAATTTAGAAAACGACAAAATATAAAAATGTAATAGAAATCACAATAGCTTATATTTTCTTACTTAAGAGATTAACTATTTGGAAACGAAAAAGCTTTCCAAGTTCTACCGCCTTTTTATCTGCGGCACTCTAGTAATAAATTGTTTGAGGTTTCTTAGGGAATCCTAACAGTTACCAACATACCAAAACTAAATAGTGGTAAGATTAGAAACTACGCATATTTCTAGGTTCCAAGTGTCACATCACTTTATTTTAAACTTGACTTTAAAGTGGGTCTAGAGAATCAAAAAATGTACTTGCATATTTTCGTATATTCGGCCGCGCTTACCTAGAAGATTATAATTTTGCAGTACTGACCTATTTCTTTTTCAACATAATGCTGTACTTATTTAAAATGCATAATAAACTAATTTAATATATGTGTAAAAAATATGTATTTACATACAAGACGCTGACTATGAAAGAGAAAGTTGGTATAATCGTTGACAAGATATAGACAGAAATTAATAATCCGTCATGGTAATTTAATTTCATTAATAACTGATGTCTAGTTCCAATGATGTTAATTGATTCGTTAGTACTACAGAATTTCATAGATCCTACATAATGTAAGATAATTCATACAAATGGACGATCCTGACTAACTTAGCAATTTTTATTACATATTATTATAGAAGAGCCCTTAAACAAAATTCGCAAAATTCGTCAGTGTATTAATCCCGACAAATTACATACATTATACATTTTATAAACAAGGGCGAAAGGATGAACGGAGGAAAAATTTGTCTCTGACGACATTTTAAGTCATAGATAAACTGGAGATTTGCAATTTATTACTCTTACAGACAAATGGTTTTAATACCCACGACACAACTCGAAAAATTGAGCTAGTCAGTTGATAATTGACTTAAAGTAACTGTAATAGAATATAACAAAATTAATAAAAAATAATAAAATAACAATCATTTTCCAAACTAGCATCAAAATTGATTTAGAAAAGTTCTCAGTTTCCAAAGACGTTATTTCGCTCAACGATATGAAATTTTGGAACCTAAGCTAAAATTGACCTTTTCTCTTGTCGCCCAACGACATGTCGCTTAATAGAACAAATTTTGGAAAATGCACCGTAGTTCGAAACTGTTGGAAAGCTTCATAACTCGTATTTGCGTTAAAATAGCATTTCAAAGTGTTGGGTAATGACGAATGATATAATCACCCATAGGGACTTATGAAGTTAGATCAAGCAAACCAAGATTTATGTTATTATTATTAATTCCAATCCTTTCAATCCTAAAACCAAAATTGTTAAATATATCTATTAAGAGGATTATTGAATCTATTTGTGCCAGTCGATTGATACCACTGTAATCACCATTGCATTCAGACCGTTCGTCTGAAAGACGTGACACTATTATTTTATTAAGGGCCCCAGCCGCACTCCCATCTTCGACTTAGGCCCGGTAATTTCATCTACCGTTAAATTTATTCTTCAGATAATTTCCTTGGATACAATTGTGTTAATAATTGTTTTCATGGGATATATCTATAGAATAGACAGAACGGGAGATGAAAGTACCCGAACCTAGGGTAGTTAATTTCCACTCCCAGTGGTTTAACCTATGATGTATATGAGACGACCTAGGATCGGGGCCCTATAATAGACGAGAAAAGTTCACCTACCGTGAACTGTTAACTGCTCCCCCTAAAGTCTCCGCATTCTTCTTGATACATTCGTTTCATCTATAACGCTGCTTAGAGTCTTTGAATCTTAGGAAAGATAGGAGAAATAAATTATAATATTTTGCGTAAAATTATATGCGTAAGGTGGCTAGTTTTCAAAAGCAAAAGAGTTTACAAGGCGCAAATGTGAGCTCCAATAGTTGGTCCCCTCTAAAATTTTATATTCTATATAAAATTTAATGCAAATAACGTCCTATGTATTTTTCTGATAGACGCAATGGTTTTCTAATAAGCATTCAAACTAGGGAGTTGGGCTCCGGCCGGCGCGCGCTTCACATGTTCTCAATATACAGGGTGTTTCAATGATGCCACGAACTTTGAAGGGATGCTCCTTTCTTTGGAAACAGCAAGAGAACAAGAGTAACATTTTTTGCTGAAATGCTTCTCTAAGCACTCTATGTTGCTCATGATATTCGATGACTTTTTAATTGTTACTCGTGAATGACATGATGTAGGAAAAAACAGAATAAAGACAGAAGTTTTAGTTATGGATAATGCATCCAAATAACGAAACAAAAATCCATTCGGTTATAAATAACTTTCTTCTGTAAGATTCTGTCGTACCAACCCGCCCTAACTTCAACGCCACTGGTTGGTTTTTGATAAAATTTTTCATGTACGTAGGAACTATGAAAACACTTTTTTCTGCTGAGTTTAAAATCTTTACTTTCAATCATCACTCAGTAATTATTTAAAAAGTCTGTTTTAAGTTATACTTCAAAGAACCGTAGAGCGCTTACGAAAGATTTTAGAAAAAAAACAATTGCTATACAACTTCAATCCTATTCACCATGCTTGTAGGCACCACTTTGATAAAAATATAAGCCCGCCGATCGGAACCCAAAGCTCTAATTTGTTCGCTCATTACTCGAAAATCATTGCGCCTATCGGAAATGTGCATGGGACCTTATTTGTATTAAATTGTCTATAAAGAATATTATCAATGAGTATACAATTTTCTGGGGACCAACCATTTCGCGAAAAAATGTAAAAAATCGCGACGGGGCATGTTCGGCGTGGTTTTGGTGATGAAGCTACCTCTTACGAATTGGGAACACTTTTGTTTTTACAAGTAGCCCTATGGTGAGTATAATCCTCAAAGGACAAAACATTATAATTCATTTCCTCTATTTGCCGATATTAGATCCAACATCAATGGACTATTATTGATCTATCACTTGTTAATGTCTTAATTACTATTTTACAGTATGTAGGCCCAATGGATGTCCCCTTCATTCAGTTGTCGACTTCACACATAAAAGCTCCCGAGAGATTAAACCTAAAGTTAATCATTCAATCAAGAAAATGCAAGAATTCAACTAATCGCATTTATTGAGATGATTCAAGTTACAGTAAATGTGTGTACAAGAAAATATTTAAAAATATGTAAGAACCTGCCTACCAAACATGGCAAGGGCAGACACAATACAATTGATAGTATATAATAGCAATTGACTTGGTAAAAGAAGATTCACAACTTCCTAGAAGCATACGAAAGCACTTTGACTTAGATTCATGGTAAAATATCCCTACAAAAAATTTTGTTCGTGGCTAGCTTTATGGTTCGATTAGTGATTATATCATTTACAAGAACTCGTCAACTGCGTTTTACGGAAGCGCAGTATAAAAGTCATATTAGTCTTTCCCCGTAAAAACGGCATATAACCTAATAAGGGTAGAGTATTACTGCTTCGATTCCGAGCCACCCCTATGGAGATATCCACATAAATACATTTTACGACCAATTGGCTTTTTTCACTATTTTGCTAACATTTAGAGATCTGCCTTCTGGCATGAAACTATCTTTTTCTGATGACCCTCCGTTGGCCCTGTCCCATGGTCAAGTCGTCGGATGGATTTAAACTATTTCATGCTAATAACCGGCCTTGGCAATATTTGCCTTTTTTACCCGAGGTTTTCATTTAAATTGTACACGCCTTTGCCACTTTTCTCGTTTTGCTTCTTAATATTCTACCAACTTTCAAAATTTTGATATAAGTCCACATTTATGGTACTTTCTTGGGATAACGCTGTGGGAGGTGAAAATGTTTTTTTATGTCAAATTTCGTCAAAAAGAGCAAAACAATGGAGGGTGTATAAGACCGGTTTTTGGCCTAATTTATTTTTGAACAACTGAAACTAAAAAAACTAAAAAACATTTTTTCATCATTTTTTTGGGTTGCGGTGCCAGAAGCCCCGCTGTACTGAAGCTTAAGCTTATTGTGCCCCATAGTCTCGTTATTCCATTAAACCCGTTCCTCTCCTAAAATAGAGTATACGGTAAATGGGAGCTCTGGCTATTTCTTCCGGGGTTACGGTTAGTCCCCCGAAGTATGAAAACCTCCCAGCCATCAAGGCTGAGCATTCACATAGTATGTGGTGAGGAGTTTCTTCATCCTCGCTACACATCCTGCATTCTGGATTATCCTTCACACCTATGTTAGTTGGGTGTCTGTTCAGTGTGCAGTGTCCTGTTTGGATTCCCACTGCACATCTCAGCCGTTTCCTGCTCAGCTTTAGTAATTCGTTAGTCTTTGTCTTGAATGGCCCGTCGGTGATGAACATGCGTGACTATCTCATCCCCGGCGCGCCGGTCTAATGCAAGAAGTGTTTCTGACTCAATAGTTCTTTTACAATTCCTCTTGCGGTGTTGTATGATATCCCGCAGGATGGCTCGGGTCCCATCAGGGCTGTTTTTGCGCCTTCTTTGGCCAGCTTATCTGCTTTTTCGTTGCCTTCATTGCCTTGGTGTCCTCGGGTCCACTCCAGTTGTACACTGTTGTATTCCGCCAGTTTCGCCACGGATTCAAGGCAGTCTACCGTTTTGGAACGTATCTCTACTGCGTTCAAAGCTTTGAGAGCTGCTTGACTGTCAGTGATGATTGATGTCTGTCCCTGGTTGGTCCCCCGTAACACCCGCTCCAGTACTTCTTGACGTTTTCGATCCGTCAGTATACCATATAGTATCATTTGGATATCTTCGCAGTTGCCTTGTTCCTTCCTCTTCCCTATCGGGTATGTATTCCCTGAAGGTCTTTGTGAAGTTGTGGCTTGTGCTGATTCTATCTGACTGCATATCTAGTAGTCGATTTTTTCCTATTTGTTGGAATATTTCGGTGTGGTATCCTATTTTTGGAATGGTCCCATGTCCGTTTGTTTTCAGCCTGTCGCCGCCAACAGTGCCTCGCTCTCCACTACTAGTTGTAGTGGGGGCAGGCAAAGTAGCGCTTCCATGGCTGCGGTAGGCGTTGTTGACTTTGCTCCCGTTATTCCTAGACATGCCAGTCTTTGTACTTTCCGTAGTTTTCTCATTACCTCCCTTTTTTCGGCTTTATGCCAAAAGATCAGGGCAGCATAGGTTATTATTGGCTGTAGTCCCCTACCGTTCTTCTGCTGGCCCATAAGGCCCGAGTAGCTTTGGTAGTCACTCTATCTAGATGTGGATTGAAGTTTAATTTGGTGTCTAGAATCAGTCTCAAATATTTCACTTCATTGCACACCTGTAATTCGTTTCCCCGGAAATATAATCTTCCCAGGTTGAGTTTCCTCTTTCTCGTGGAGGCAACCACAGTGGTCTTCCCTGGATTCACGGAAAAACCTTCCTGGGTACACCATCTGTCTACTGTAACGAGGGCTCGCTGCATCTTTTCTGATGCAGCGCCCTAGAGTTTTCCTGTTACCAGAACTGCGATATTATCTACATAACCTTGCGCATATATTCCCCGCTGTTCCAGTTGAGATAGGAGCTCATCCGCAACCAGGCACCACAGGAGAGGAGATAGAACCCCTGCGGGCCCTTTGGTCACAGACACCTCCTCTGTTGTGGATCCTAGCGTGGACTGAATTTTCCTAGTTCTGAGCGCTGAGCCAATCCATCTTGTTATTGACTTCTCGACTCCGCGCCTCTTCACTGCATCACTTAGTGAGTCGAATGAGGTATTGTCAAAGGCACCCTCTATGTCTAAGAAGGTTTCTGTGGCAGTTTCTTTACTGTCTAGGGCCCTTTCTATTTTTTGAGTAAGCTCATGTGTTGCTAACTCACAAGATTTTCTTGTTTAGTAGGCATACTTGTTTCGATGTAGAGGTTCTGTACTCAGTTTATCGTCCCTGATATGCCTATCAACCAGTTTCTCCAGGGTTTTCAGGAGAAATGATGTTAGACTAATGTGTCACGCCCTGGTTTTGGTATGAATACTACCTTTATATTCCGCCAACCGGTTGGCACATAACCCAGGGCCAGACTGGCCCTGAATAATGTGCACAGGGGTGTTGCAATTATTTCCACTCCCTGTTGGAGTGGAGCTGGTGACTTGTATGGTTGTCTTGTTTATTATTCTGTTTACAGTTTTTCAGTCCTCTTTTGATGCCGTTCTTACTGGTATGTCTTTGGGTGGACCGCTTCTGTCTTGCGGGGTGGTTACACAGCCTGGGAAGAGTGTCTCTAGTAATAAATCTAGAGACTCCTTCTCAGTGTTTGTGTACTCACCTTGTTGTCTTTGCAGTGATCCAATCTTTCCGTGATTGTCTCTCTGCAAGATTTTCTGGAGTCTAGCAGCTTCTGGAGTATTTTCCATCTCTTCGCATTGCTTCCTCCATGATTTGCTTTTTGCTTCTCTAATGGCGTAGACGTATTTCAGACGGGCCGTTTTGTATTCGTCCCATCTGCCAGTCCTTTTGGCCTGGGTAAACAGTTTCCGAACCTCTGCCCTTCTGGAGGAGAGCTCGCGGTTCCACCATGGGGTTTCACGCTTGGCTCCTTTCTCTTTCAGAGGGCAGCTTAACTGGAAAGCTGTTATTACTGCTGTGGTTATTAAATCACTCAGCAGTTCTACTTCACCCGGTGTTTGTGGTCTTGATGGACAGTCCTTCAGCCCCTGCTCTAGGTTCTCGTTGAAGAGTTCCCAGTTGCAGGTTCTTGGGTTTCTGCTCATCTTTCCTTCTTCCGGTGGAGTTTCTATTTTGAATCTTACGTACCTGTGGTCCGATAGCGATGGTTCTTGGGACACATGCTATTCACTTATCACTCCTCCCGCGTATTGTGTGGTGATGGTAATGTCAATAACTCCTCGTCTTGTTGTTGTGACGAAAGTTGGTTCATTTCCGCGGTTTACTACTTCTAGCTTATTACTAATAATAAATTCAAGGAGTGACTCACCTCTTGCGTTGTTGCCTGTGATCCCCCATACGATGTGGTGTGCGTTGGCATCACAGCATAAGATGAGCTCTAGGTGGTTTGTTTCGTATTGCTGGACCAGTTCTTTAACTTCCTGGGTTGGAGGTAGTATTGGCTGTTTCATAAGGAAGGTATGCCGAAGGTGTTACTAGCTCCTTCATTTACCCTTCCACCTCGGCATTAGTTCGTGCTACCATTAGGTCCCTCGTGCAAAGTCCCCACATAGGTAGCAAATCAGTATTTTTCTTTGCTATAATGCAAGCTCTTGGGTGGTTTTCTGCTGGGCTGATTACTTCCCATTCTTACCCCACCTGTAGTCCTCTGTTTCCCCTCCTGTAAACATAAGGTGTTCTTGTATCAGTGCTATATCTATACTATTTTGTAGAATGAATCCCTGCGAGGCAGCCAAGGCCGCCTTGCAGTGATGTATATTTACCTGTATAAAAGTGAATGTAATCACTAAAGGGTGAGGTGACTGCTGGTCCCCTCTGTCGCGACTTCCATTCCCTCGGGTTCGTCCTGCGTCCCTCGAGTATTCTCTTCTCTTTCCTTTTGCTCCCCTTCCTTCTTCCTCCCCAAGGCTTTGAATAAAACCCTGGATAGGTTGAGGTAGGGTCTGCATTGGAGCTCTTCTATCTTCTTCCATGAAGCCATATCCACCAGTAGGATGAGTTGGTATCCCTTTGGATCGGGCTTCATGTCCACAACAGTCCAGGTCCCTTGCTGACCCTGCCCCTCTCAATTGGCCGCGTTTTTCTGAGACCCTCATGGGTGCTTCCCTCGGACCAGTCGCGTTTGACTCCCTGCCCTGGGTTGTCTCCCTGAGGTTTTGTGCTTGTGCTCGGCCAATTCCTGAGAATGCCATTGCCTCCAGGCTGTGATAGCCCAGATCCAGATGGATCCCCTAATCCCTGCCGTTTGATCTTCCGAAGCTTCCTACTGGCAGCTCCGGAGAGTTTCTTCGGTGGATCCTCCTTTGCAGGACCTCCTCCCGAGGTTGTTGGTTTGGTCTTTTTTTACTTGATTTTCCATAAGGTTCCCACAAGTAAGATGCTCAGAACCCCCTGTAGGCACAGAAGACTACATAAAACGGGGTGCGTCAGGTGCCCCAAATTTTGCCTCTAATAACCGAGCCTCCCCTCGGCCATGCATCCCCTCGACGCGCACAATACCTTGGGATTGGGAAGGTTTTTATAGTGGTACCTCATCCACGTGAACCGGGCGGTTAATCCAAGTCCCCCGTGCCCCTTGTTAGTACTATCCGGCTCAGGTTTTAGGCCCGCTACCGGAGTCGTTGCACTGCACAAGCGGTTTACGATGTGGGTCGTGAGATGGTCCCCGGCGACAGTTTCGTTCGGTAACGCGCGAGTTTTAAACCGCGGCCCTCCCTCACGTCACTAACCAGTCCCACCGGTATGACCCAGCAGACTGGCCGTTCTCCTATCCGCCACCTGAAGACGCGCCCTGTAGATAGCTCAACCACAAGGCTTACTTTCAATATCGAATCGATTCCACTCCAAACGAAACTTTCCCACACTCACCTTCCCTATTTAAACCCCCATAAACTATTAAATAATCAGCATTCCATTGAAACATTTAACATGATTGTTGCTGTATAAGGATATTTTTGATTTTGTACATGTATTTTTGTTGTTTCGGAAGAGGTGGGATGGGGAAGGAGGGGGTGACAGGGGGTAAAAAGGGAGGGTGGGGGAAAGTTTTGTTTGGGGTGGAACCGATTAAATATTGTTAGTAGATGCTAAAAACATGTTTTTCAGTTTTTTTTTTCAAAAATAAATTAGGCCGAAAACCGGCCTTACAGGCCCTCCTCCTCCATCTTAAAGGTGTTATCATCTTTTAAAATAAATTTGTTTTGCTATTTTTCAACTTAGCTGCTCTGAGTTTCTACATTTTCACTATAAGCAAATTTGCTTACAAAATCCCCCGTACATGATAATAAACTTTCGAAACTCTCAGACCTTTGTCTTTGCACTTACCAAATGTTCTCCCTCAACTGTCATTAACAAAGATTTGTGATGCACTATTTTTCCGTAAATTTTCATATTTTTCACAATAATTTGACAATGCCGCAGTTTAAAAAAATGTAAAATTTTACACAATAATGAAAGAATGTACAAGGTGTGTCACATAAAAAATTCAAGCTGTCGTTCTTTAAATCAACGCCTTGTGTATTTTACATATTTTAGAAATGGACAACAAAGTAAGCCATATAACATTTGTTTAAAATATATTTTTGATATTCCTTATAATAAGCCAGATATTGGACTTTCTCGCACTAATGGGCCGCCCAGTGTTTCCTCATGTTTGTTCAGGATCCAAATTATGGCATAGAAACTAACGAGGCAATTCTATAAAAGTATTAAGCATTTACGACATATCAGATAAAGTGCACCTCGTCAACGAAAGGAGTGACATCGGAGAGCAGCACGCAGTAATCTACGGTAAGCAGAGATATATATATTTTTTTCATCTATCATAGGACGCAGATCCTAAGTAGCCCTTAAGAGTAAATCGCCCTGAGAGCAGAAAGATATCTTTAAATGTTGCAGAAGGTACGACTGGCGCCTTCAGCGGCCTCAGCAGATACATTTTTGCTACGTTCTTCAGACGTACGTTAGTGAGATTTTCTACAATATCCAGCATATTTTCCTCCGTCTATATTTTTTACCAATATAATAAAAATTTTGAAGTGGGGAGACAAACGGAACCTATATACTATGTGGTGGAACCTTTGCTGTGGCTCTGGCACTGAAGGCATGATAACATTTTAGTCATCAGAATTTAGATTTGATATAATTATAGATATTACTTTAACCTTTGATATATCCGAGCGAAAAATGGGTATTTCTGCTAGTAAAGAGTAATGAACAACAGAAGTATAGTTCTAACATATGTTCTAGTATAACATACTTCTCCGTAATATAGACTAGAAACAATACATACAAATTCCTTTATGTATAGCCATAAAAACTTATTAAGAAAATTAAGGATTTATCGTTTACCAGATTCAAAGTGAAGATCAAGGAAATATAAAGAAATATACGCCATGTTGGGTCCTTACAGTATCAACAAATGTTTCGGTAAAGTATTCGAAGAACTATAATAATAAATTTGAAATTAATAATAAAAAATCTGTAAAGGTATTTACATAAAACTTCCCTCTATATTTGGGATCCTCTATTTACGAATTATTCTTTCTGTTGGATGATCACCTTATATATTTTCTTATTAAAATTATGTCAGAACTTTTGATGACAATAGTTACAACTTATTTTTTCCTCTGTCATTTCTTATTTATTAATATGACCACTCTGCATATTTTTCACTAATCGTATGTTAGGCTTCCTTCTCGATAATTGTATCGACTACTGCATTCCATATATTATTTCCACTATAGTTTCCTAATTATTTTTTAAAGTGGCCACCTTTTTTTGTGGGAGGGGAAATGATCATGGTCACCCGTTGCTTAGAGTCTATCGCGGACGGGTAGTGCCGGGTTCCAACCGGCTAAAACCCCTCCCTCTATTCAGTGTTTCCTGTTGATCTGGGACTACTTTCGCTTTTCATCGGACCCACAGGTCATTTAAGTTTGCCGGTGTTAATTAGCGTATGTCCATGGGTTCAAACCCATCTCTCTTTCCTCCTCTTCCTTCTATTTGATAGTACGGGCCTCCTCCGGGAAGCTCCGTTTTCTCGGCAGATAGCTCAAGCTGCATTCTTTTTAGCCATCTCTCAATCTTTCTGATGACCTCGTTGGCTGCTTCCATTATTTGAATAGTCCACCTTCCAGTAACCGCTGTGGCCAAGTTGTCCGTATACTCGATGACCTTCACATCCTCCTTCCAAGGCAGTCGAAAAACGTCATCAAACTCAGTCTCGAATCCGATCATCCTGTCTTGGAAGTAGCTCATCGTCACCCTGACGAGGTACGGAGCTACACCCAAGCTCTGCATCTTCCTGACAATCATCTCCCATCCCGCCATGTTAAACGCGTTTTTGACATCTAGGATCACGACGCCAAATATCTGTTTCGTGGCTAGGGCTTCTTCCACCGTCTCCTTTAGTAGTCTAATGGCTCCTACTATTGATCATCCTTTTCTGAAACCGAACTGGCTTTCAGATAAGCCGCCCTTCTCGGTTATCTCCCTCTCCAATCTCCCCAGTATCAGATAGTCGAGGAGTTTACCCATCGCGTCAAGTAAACATAGCGGTCGGTAGGATGACGATCGGCGGCTTGTTCCCTTTCCGGATCAGGACCACCCTGACCTTCCTCCATCTGCTCGGGAAATCTCCACTCTCTAGAGCACGGTTCATTATTCTTAAGATGCCTCCCGGGTATTCTTCCACAACTAGTTTGACTATTTCAGACTGAAGCCTTTCCACTTTTAAGTCTGGCACATGCTGCCTTCAGCTCTTCCTCCGTGAGCGGAGGGACTACAGTCACTTCTACCACCCTCCATCTGACTATATCCCTTTCTGGGAATAGGGCATCCACGACTTTCGACACTTTCTCTGCCAGCAAGGCAGGAGGGGGATTTCTGATTTGTAAAGTAGTTATCTTGTAGCCATCTCTCCAGACATCTCCATCACTCCACCCTATATATTTTTCATATTTTTCTTCATTGACAGCTTTAATAACTATATGTGAAACATTTTCGTCCTCCGTCATCTTCTTCCATTATTTTTTTTTTTGGGGTGCCACCTTATATATTTTTTTCATATTTGTCTTCTTTGCAGTTGTGTTAAATACATGCCAAATATTATTGCAGTGCGTCACATCTTTTTTCAATATTTTTTAGGGCGACCTCTCAATATATTTTTTTCAAATTTTTCTTTGGCAGTTGCACTAACTACATGTGGAACGTTATTGCCCTACGTCACATTTCTTCCATTATTTTTGTAATGCGACGACCCTATATATCGTTCATATTTTCTTCCTTGACAGTTGTGTTAACAACATACGAAATATTATTGCTCTCCTCCGCATTTCTGTCATTATTTTTTAGGGTGACCACTCTCTATATTTTTAATATTTTATGTAGTTTTTACTGTAAGTTGTACGTATTTGTACTTCCACATAATTAAAATAATAGAATGGATTTTATTTGTGCCAGAAAGTTTACAAAAGTATACAAGAATAGAAAATTTAGTTTCAGAAACTCAGAAGGTTTGTACATCTTATTTACAAATGTATTAATAAGGACTGTAATAAATCAAATTCAATACAATAAAATCTCACTTACTACTAAAGTAAAACTAAAAAATAAGACAAAACTTACAATAAAATAATACACAGTGTTGATTTACTAATTGTTAGAGTATTCAATAAAAAAATCTGTAAAAGTATCACCTTTCATTTATTCATTATCTTTTCTGTATGATGACTACCTTGTATATTTTTTTTTAACTAAAAGTATGTCAGGTTTCCGTTCCGGCAATAGTGACAACTACGTTCCAAACATTATTTTCTTTTGCCTAGATTGACCACCCTGTATACTTTTCACTAAAAGCTGTGTTAATTTCATGCGAAATATCATTCGTCAAATTTTTCCATTAACTTTTTTACTGTGAGCACTCTGTATAATTTTTTTTTATATTTTTCTTTGACAGGTGTGTTAACTACATGCGAGATACTATTGCCCTCCGCCACATTTTTTTCATTACTTTTTTTTACTTTTTGACCGTGCAGATTCTTCATACTTTCCTTATCTTCAGATCCCAGTCCTTCGTTAGAAGTAGTGTCAACTACCTACCAAATCTTATTCTTCTCCGTCAAGTGGTCTTGTGGATATAGCGCCAACAGACAGACAGATAGAGAAACTAAAGAAATTAAATGGATTTAATTATCTTATTCTAAAAAATGAAAATCCGGAGAAATCTCGGTGGGTGATTTTTCACGATTACAATTACTCCCATCGATAAGCCAGAGAAGTAAAAAGACAACATATCAGATACTAGATAAATAATATAAAATCAAAATTTGTGTTTGAGATTTTAATCCGCATTTTGAGTTTTTACTGAATAAAAGGATGGTACCATTGAATATTCTAAGCTCATTCGAATACATATTGTAAACTTTACACAGATAATAGAAAATATCTTTGAGTTGTTTTATGGGAGATATAAAGTACCTACATTTATGATTTTTATGGCTCTAGATTTATATTCGTATTCAAAAAGATGGAATTTTTATGTTTTTATGTAATAATATTTTAATATATCAAATATATACAATTCCCTTAAAGTGAGACCATTAAAACTTGGAAACATAATTCTAGTTTGTCAGCGCATTGGTTTTATCATGATGGTTTTAATCATTCTTTATCTAGATTAGTACTTACTTTCATGTCCAGTGGAAGTATAGTAACGCAATTTTATTTTTTAATTTTTATTGTTCAAATAGGCTTGGAATATCATGAAAGTCATCATTTAAGTTTGAGCAAAAGAAAAAAATTCTGTCTGTCGGTCTGTCTGTCTGTAACTTTGTGTGCATGATTACTCTGGAACCGTTTATGATGTTGACTTGAAATTTGGTACACCCATGTACTTTAACGAGATATGGAACTAGATTATATTTTTATCTTATTCCGTTGAAGGGTAGGAGAATAAATTAGGGTAAATGGGGGAAAATATCTAAATCAAGCAAGCGAGAGTCCATAAAATTGCTCAGCCGAGAGGAACACTCTTGTAACTTTTGAATGGGATATAAGATGAAATTTACAATTAGATGATGTAATGAAACAGAATGGGCGACTTCCGGTTTCCATGAAATTTATATAAAAATCAAATTTTTAAACGGGACAATCTGTATATTTTTACATAATTGGATTCTGCTGGCCAAAATACATATGATCTGACCTTTAAATATTATTTTAATTTTCAAAAAATATAGATTTCTTTTTAATTCTTAGTTTATTATTGTAGAAAATCGATTATCAAAGTATTTCTTTTTTTAATTATAGATTTAGTACAAAGAGAAGGCAGACATTATGCATATCATTTTTTTCTAATTTAAAGGTCTAATTAAATAACAGGCTTTCCCATAGAAGTTCCATTAAAAAAAAATAGCTTTCGTTGAAAAACCAATATCGTTGAACTAAACGAAGAATAAATCGTGTTTAATGTTAGTATCTGAAGAGATAATATTTTAAAGGTGCCTGCAGACCGATTTTTAACAATTTTGGCAAAATCGAGGCTTTTTATAACTAAAACTAAAAATTAAGAAATCTGTATTTTTTGAAAATAAAAATAATATTTGAGAATTAGATTATATATATTTTGGCCAGCAGGATCCAAATATGCAAAATATTTAAAAATTTGATTTTCATGTCAATTGCATCGAAACCAAAAGTCGGCCATTTTGGATCTTTACATTATATAATTGGAAATTTCATCCCATATTACTACACCAAATTTGAGAAAAATCCATTCGCCCATTCAAAAGTAACAAGAGTGTCCCCATCGGCTGAGCCACCTGGTATAAGACAAGGTCGAAACAAAATTTTATTAAAGGGTGTGAAAAAAATAAAATTGTGATTTAGTATGTATACAAGAACCAAATGCCTCAATTTTTTTTTTACTTCATCCATAATACCATATATTGGTTGATTCAAAGAATACAACTATATTTATGCAATAACGTATCTAGAAAAATGTATGTTATTGGAATAATCGCCTCCCAAGCAGGGCAAGGATGAGAGCCTCTTATAGGGGACGTTTATATCGCAACTACCATATAATGGAGAGCGTGCAATAGCAAATCGATTAGGTAAAAAGATTCACACAACTTCCTCAGAAGTTTATGAAGGCACTTTGGTTTTGGGACTGACTAAAAATAATATAAAAATATTTTGCTTTAAAAATTTTGAAACACTAGTCATATATATATATATATATATGTTAGATCACGGTTCACATGAATGACTTTTTAAAAACTTTTATTTAGTTACATGGAGCCAACGTTGGCTCTTGGAGAAGGAATATAATAATAAATTAGAAGTGTTGCATTCTAACTGAGTTTAATAACTGATTTAACAAAGCGTGTTTAGTCGTATTTATAACATTCAGAACCTGAGTAAGCAAAATATAGAACAAAGGAAATGCAATTCGACAGTCATCATAAAATGTGAGAAACAAAGGTGAAACATAATATCTCTAAGATAAGCAATTAATAAGAGAAGTCGTTATCATGTAATATGATATACCTGTGAAGGTTTGTTATGGCTAAGTCTTGGTAATAAGCGTATAATTTTATATAACAACTTCCCCCTTAATAAAAGTTGATGTTATGCAGCAACTTTTGAAAATTGTTAGAACGTTAAATGAATATAATGCAAAATAAATTGAAACAATGTTGAATGAATACAAAGCAAAATAATAAAATACATAAAAGTTAAAATTGGTAAATGATAATAATAATAAGCAAGTAGTACATTACATAAATGTGATAAGAATAAAATACAATGGTCTAAATTAATAGACAAGGGTAAAACTCCACATATGAAAGTCTATGTTAACTCGATGTCCTCTTCTTCTTGAGGTTTAATACCGGGTCGCTTTCTTGGAGGGATCAGTCTAGGAAATTTGGTAAAAACTCTGCTTCGCTCTGAAGGAGGTGAAGGAGGGTTGTCCGTTGAGGGTTGGATTCGCAATGCTCCACATCTTCTTCTGCATTTACAGGTTATGTAAAGTAGAACTAATAGAATGATGAGAGTGATTATGAAATACGTGAACCAAGATACGTGTTTGGTCACAAAAGGCTCGTTTATGAGGTCATCCAGGTCTTTGGAATATTGGTCCAATTTAGTTTTTGCAATATCTAGATCTTCTACGTCGAGATTGTTTAATTTGAGTGGCTTTAATTTTGGAATTTCGATTTTGTCGGGCATGTGATTACAGCATTCAAAAGGAATTTGGACAGGATGTGAATTGTCCTTAAGTTCGGAGAAGTCTTTGGCACTGGCTTGTATTCGAGTAATGCCTGCATAGGCGTAACATCCTGGTTGTAGTTTGATGATGGAATTTTTGTTGATCAATTCTGTCGTGGATTCTCTCTTTGGACAGTTGATGGTGATGTGAAGTGGTTCGGAATTAATTACTAGCCATGTGTTGTCTTCGAGTTCTTGGACGTTGTATCCCTGACTAATAATGAAGGAAGTTTGACAGTTCTCTGGAAGTTTCGGCAACGGTTTTAGTATTCTGGCTTCACATATGGCATTTTGGTCGATAGGATAGGCAAACAGGTTCGAACATAGTTTGGTTCCAAAATAAAGAGTTTTGCATTCTTTCAAATTTTGTATAGGTATGTACATTAAAGAATCATCGTCTCTCGCGATATACTTTTGTGAAATAGATAAAATGTGATGCAGACCAGTTCTGTTATCAAGTATCGGGATAGGATATAGGCGATAGGTGTTATAATTTTGGGGTTCAACAAGTGGTATTGTTAAAACAAATACTAAGTTAGAATCCATTTGAAACGCTTGTAATTCAATAATATCCAAATACTTAGCAACTGCCGATAATTTAATGGGGAGAGGCAAATTGTTCCTTCGTAAGCTCTGTGAAATTTCTTGTAATGCTGTTACCAAATGATTAGGGGTTATGATTGAAGTGTGAATGATTCCTAATCTGGCAAATGTTATTGAATTCAAAATGTCGTTCAAATTATCTTCGATATACAAATAGCTTGCCATTAGTTGTTCAGAAATGTATATGAATTTTAGTTTTATGTGAGCAGCCTCGATAGCTTGAGTCATGGTTTGAATTGTGTGTTCGATTTCTTCGAGATCTTTGTTAAACGTTTCCTCGTCAATTTGTAATTTTTGTATAGTCGAGTTGAAGTTTTTAATAACAGAAGTTGTAACTGAAATTTGATTTTTGATTAAGTTTTCCAATTGATGTTCATCGTTATTTAGTTTATTTATACAATTAGTATAGTACTGGCCATCTTCAGCACCTAAGTTTCCAGTTATGGATTTGAATATTGTACAGATACCGTTAAGTATTCCTCGTTTATATCTTTTTGTGTCTGAAAAGATTTCGTCAAATTTTGTTTTTATAGAGTTGGATATTTGCGTCAAAAGGTTAAAGTCTGTTTTAATTTCACTCGTAAAAATAATTGACTTGTGATCACCATTATTGAGAGTGTACAAGATTCTGTCTAAGATATTTTGATTTTTGTCAAAAGCTATTTTGAGGGATGAAATGTTTTTATGCACTAGCAGAGTCCATTTGTCATTTGTCACCACGATGTCCGTGTCTTGGTGGTAGTATACACCAACAGTGTTATTGATCGGGGTAATTTTATATTGACAGAGTGCTGATCCGAACAGCAGGAGAAACCTGAAAATAAATTTAATTTTATATGGTTTCATTCTATCAAAATTTACTTTAGTTTCTTGTTTTGTTTCGAGATTTAGTAAGGTAGCAGAATTTTGAGAAATTTCTTTTATTTTAAAGGGACCGTTAAATTTGTTTTGTAGTTTGTTCTTAATTTGTGATTCTTTTACATAAACTAAGTCACCTATTTTGTATTCAGGTCGTTTTTGGGGAACATTTCTGTCGAAGCGAACTTTTGCTTTCTCTTTTTGAGATTGTGTTCGACTACGGGCTATTTTATAGTAGTGGGATATTCTGTTCTTTAAATCTCTAACGTATTTGGTTATTAACTCTTTTTGGTTATATAAAGTTTCAGGTGGTCTGTTAGACGTATGACCAAAGATAAGTTCATATGGGGTGAAACCGTGTGTTTTATTTACCGAATTGTTATAACATATTACTGCATATGGTAAAATCGTGAACGGATGTTCATTTGGGTTTTCAGTTTTATGAATTCTTATCATTTCAGCTAAGGTAGCATGAAATCTTTCTATTGATCCGTTCGATTCGGGATGTCCTACGCTTGAATAAGTTAATTTTATGTCGTAGAGGGTGCAGAGATCTTTTAGCAAACGGTTGTCGAATTCGCCACCGTAATCGCAATGGATTCTTAATGGGGTACCATAATGTTGAAAATATAACAACAAAGTGTTTACGACAGATTTTGCGGATTTATCCGGGACTGCATATGCTTGCGTGAATTTGGTTAATTCGTCGCGAATGGTTAAAGCGTAATTTCGAGTGGGGAATTCAAATAGATCGATATTGATTCTTTCGAATGGTGTTCTTGGGGTTTCTGTGACTACTAGAGGGTTATTAAGGTTTTTCCGGCATACTTTAGTCTTTTGGCAAGTTTCGCAATTTTTTATAAAATTTTCAACGTCTCTAGTTAGACCTTGCCAAGTGTATTTTTCTCTAATTCTTCGAATCGTTTCATTTATTCCGCGGTGTAGATTATTTTTACCAAAATGATTTTGCTCCAATATAATTGGGATTTCATCTTCGTCGGCAGTTCTGACGATATCTTGACAAATTACTACTTTTAAATCTTTTTCTGCAAAAATGAATGATAGAATTTCGAGTATGGAGAGGTCTAGGTTATTTTCGACAAAGTATGTCTTAGAAAGGTCTAAAACATCTTGATTTTTAAATAATACCAAAAATAGATGTTCAATTACAGATTCGATATCAAAAGGTAGAGGAATGATAAAATATCTCCTATGTCTGACTGTTTTGCTCGATACAATATTGATTTTATCGTTATGAAATTCGGGGTTTTCTTCAAATATGTCCTCAATAATTTTGTGATGTAGGTCTTGTAAGTTATTTTGTTGGAAGAAGGTTATAATATCTTTATGTTCTCGGTATAAGAGTTGTTTGTTTGAGGCTTTGATTTTTGAATAGTCTATTAAAGATGTTGTTTTATATAGGTTGGTGAAAGTATCAAATTCTCGGGAAATTTGTTCGTTAGTGATTTCGTTGTTATCGTCTGGGTTTTCGTCGTCGTCTGACTCTTCGTCATTCGCGGCTAGGACCTTTGAATAGAATTTGGAACATTCGGAAAAATGATTAATTTTGATTCTGGAAAGTGCGTCCGCGTTCTTATTGATTTTGCCTGGTTTATAAATTATTTCGTAGTCGTACTCTTCTAATTTGAGTCGCCAACGGGCAAGTCTGCTTCCTGGGTCTTTTATAGAGAATAGCCAGGTGAGTGGTCTGTGGTCGGTTACAAGCTTAAACTTTCTACCGTACAGATATGGTCTAAAGTGCTTTACACTCCATACTATCGATAAAAGCTCGCGTTCAATCGTTGAATACTTAGTTTCTGCGCTGCACAAGGTTCTAGAAGCATAGGCAATGGGTAAATCTTTGCCAATGGGCCCCTGGCTCAGCACTGAGCCGACGGCAAATGCGCTCGCATCAGTGGTTAGAACGAAAGGTTCATCAAAATTAGGGTAAATTAATATCGGAGTCGTTGTTAATGTTTGTTTCAAATTTTGAAAAGAATTTACACAATCATTGTCGAAGAGAAATGGTATGTCTTTTTGTAGTAGTTTTGTTAGGGGCTTGGTTATCTTGGAGAAATTAGGGATAAAGCGCCTATAATATCCGGCTAAGCCTAGAAATGATTTAATTTCTTTTGGATTTTTCGGTTGAGGAAAATTTAAGATAGCGTCAACTTTCGAAGGATTTGGTTTTACGCCGTCTTTTGTAATGAGATGTCCTAAATAAGCGACTTCCTTGCGGAGAAACTCGCATTTGTCTGGTTGAATTTTGAGGTTGGCTTTTTGAAGGCGTTTAAAGACTTCAGTTAGACGGGAAATGTGTTCGTGAATTGTAGGGGAGTAAATAATAATATCGTCCATGTAGACGAGACATCGTTCATTTTGAATACCTAACAGGATGTTATCCATAACTCTTTGAAAAGTTGATGGAGCGTTTTTGAGTCCAAATGGCATTCGCACGAATTCATAATGACCGTTCTCAACTGTGAAAGCAGTCTTTTGAATATCTGCGGGATTAATTTCGATTTGGTGGAAACCAGAAGCCAAGTCTAAGGTTGTGAAATATTGGCATTTGCCAAGTTGGTCTAAAAGATCGGAAATGTTGGGCAGAGGATATTTGTCACCGATTGTAACCTCGTTGAGTTTGCGGTAGTCGACTACAACGCGCCATTTCTGTTTACCAGAAGCGTCCAGTTTTTTGGGAACTACCCAGACAGGAGAGGACCAAGGTGAGATTGAGGGTTGAATAATACCTTGACTTAACATTTTCGATACTTGGGACTTAACTTCTTCTTTATGGACCTGAGGATAACGATACGATTTCGTAAATATCGGTCGGGAATTGTCGGTGTCAATAGGGTGTTTGATTTCGTTGGTAAAAGTCAAATCGTCTCCTTCTAAATAGAATATATCTTGAAAGTCTAAACAAAGCTGCGTTACTATTTCGGCCTCTTCTTCGTTTAGATGATCCAAGCGCAATTCGTTCCTGATTTCGAAGGATCTGTCCGTCGTTAGGTGTTGGTCAGAATTTTGCGTGTTTAAGTTAAAAATTGACTTAAATTTTTGTAAAGGTTCTAAATTTAAATTGGAAAAATCGACAGTCTTCGGGATGACATTAGCATTGATTATTGTTGTTAAAAATTCTCCGTTTTCGTTTACTTTAACAAGAGCATTAGGTAGACGGACTTTTTCATTCTCTTGCGCTTGCAAAATAGCGTCGGTGTTTCTAAGGTTACATTTTAGTTTATAAATTTTTTCGGTACGGCCTTCAATTTGGATCTTATTTTGATTAGGGTTGTGGTTTGATCGGATTTTGTCGTATTCGGGTTTCGACGAATCGTCGGTTACTTTGAAAAGTGGTACCGTTTTGAAATTGGTTATTAATTGTTTATTTCTTATGTCGACGATACAATGATAGTGCTCTAGGAAATCAGCTCCTATCAGTCCATCAAAATTGATATCTAGGTCGTAGATGTAAACCTTATGTGGGTCGTTATCAGTGAAGGGTATAAGAACAGATTCACTAATAGTAATTTTCTGATCGGTTATACCTTGCATAATTACGTTTTCTGAAAATCTCCGTTTGTAATTTTCCGCTGTTTTTGGTTTAAAGATAGAGATACCTGCGCCAGTATCGATTAGAATTTTGAATTTGTTTGTGATGTCTTTAATGTAGTATAGATTTTTTGAATTTACGGTCAACAGTGAGTGTGATAGCGTTTCTACATGAACCCTTGTTCCGGGAAGTTCAGCGACGGGTCGAAACTGTCGTTGAGATTCATCGTTCGTATTTGATTTGTTATTTGGTCGAATTGGTCTGTTTGCTGTGTTGGAGTATCCGTGGGGTACTCCGGATCTAATCGAAAATCCTGAGGATTAACAGTATAATCCTCCTGTGGCGTTTCAGAATTAGCAGTATAATTCTCGTACTGTTCATATGGGGAATTAGCTGTATAATTCTCTGAAAAGCTTTGAGCGTTTTCTAAATCGTAATTTTCATAACTGTCACTTACATTTTGATAATCGGGTGAATAGTCATTGTATTGATTAAATTGATCGGCATAATTATCGTAAGGTTCGTAATTTAAATGATGAGCTTTTTGCTGGTTAAAGCGGTTAAAATTCGGGTTAGGTTGAATAGCTGACGGTCTTTGTTGGTTAAAGTTTGGATTCGGCCTTATAGCTGAGGGCCTATTTTGAGGTTGATTAGGTTGGTTTTGAGGGAATGTCCTCTGACCAAATTGATTGTTTTGAGAGAAATTTTGGAAATTTGGGTTTCCTTGATAATTTGGTCTCTGGAAATTTGATGTCGATGGCATAGACAGTTGCTGTTGCCTTGTGCGACATTCGTTTATTACATGTCCATTGCGCTTGCAAAATGAACAGAATTTTTGTTGGAAATTTGAGGTTGGTCGTTTTTGTTGTAAAGCGGGATTTTTGACCGGACTATTTTTCGGAAATTTCTGTTGCTCGAAATAAGAAAGTTGTAGCTCTCTACGAATTCTACTTACAGCTTTCAATATATTTGGAGGGTTGCTGGCACGTATGATACGGCCTAAGTTTGGTTCTAAACCCGTTAGTAAGTTATTTAAAGTCATCGTTTCGATGAGGTCGGATTGTGCGGTTCTTTGTGTCGAGGTTAAATTTTGCTTTTGCACTGCAGCGTGCATTTTCGCATTGTGCGTTTGTAAACGCGAAACAAATGTTAAAGCGGATTCACCGGGTAATTGATGAATTCGTTGTAGGTCCTGAATTAGGGCCGTTAGATCTCTGGAATCCCCAAAGTGGGTTTCCAATAGTGCTTTGATTTCTGGCCAGGTACCAGGGTTACGTGAATTAATTAATTCGGCAGCTTTGCCTTTCAATTTATTTTTTATGTGGACGGTCAAAAGAATTTTTTGATCTCCAATTGCCATGCTTTGGGCGCAATGACAGGAGTTGAGGAATGTTTGTAAATTAATGGCATTGCCATCGAATTCAGGTATTAGAGAAAATATTTCAGAGAGCTTGTAAGGCTCAATTTGCTCTGGTTGTGGTTGTTGTTGTTGTTGTAGTTGTTGTTGTTGTTGTTCGGCTGATGCCGGTGCTATTGGTTGAGCTGTCTCTGGTTGAGCTCTATCTGGCATTTTGCTTTTGTGTATTTAGAAATTGTTTGAATTGCAAGGAAATTGATTGCGTATCAGCAGTATGATACGAAAATTAAATTGAATTGGATTGTTACGTTGCGTGCGTAGAGAAATTGTGCATTAACTGTATAATACACAATTGTACCGTATTAGCAGTATAATACGAAAATAAATAAACTTAAAATTAAATGAACTTGTTTCGTTGCGTTTGGAAAGGAATGGATTCACTTTGACAAGAGAACTGGCTTTGTGCGCCGAGTGTATTAGCAGTATAATACACTTTTAATAAAATAAGTTGCGAAAAATAATAAAATAATAAAATGGTACGAGATGATTCTTATAATGACTTACGTTAATTTCATCTCCATGGGTAGGTTCTTCGTCCGTCAAGGGATTGGGATCCGCCACCACCAGTGAGGAAGGTCTCCTTGTTCTCGCAGATGTACACGCACTAGTTAGGCACCTTCTGCAGATGTTGTCCTTGTTCTTTTGCGCTTCACTACCAGTTAGGCTTCTTGTTCTGATGATGTTTACGGATCCTACCGACTGCGCCAATGTTAGATCACGGTTCACATGAATGACTTTTTAAAAACTTTTATTTAGTTACATGGAGCCAACGTTGGCTCTTGGAGAAGGAATATAATAATAAATTAGAAGTGTTGCATTCTAACTGAGTTTAATAACTGATTTAACAAAGCGTGTTTAGTCGTATTTATAACATTCAGAACCTGAGTAAGCAAAATATAGAACAAAGGAAATGCAATTCGACAGTCATCATAAAATATGAGAAACAAAGGTGAAACATAATATCTCTAAGATAAGCAATTAATAAGAGAAGTCGTTATCATGTAATATGATATACCTGTGAAGGTTTGTTATGGCTAAGTCTTGGTAATAAGCGTATAATTTTATATAACATATATATATATATATATATATATATATATATATATATATATATATATATATATATATATATATATATATATATATATATATATATATATATATATATATATATATATATATATATATATATATGCTTTCCTGCCTCCTTTACGGCTACATACTGGTCCCATATAGGTTCAATGCAGGGTATATGACATGACCTTATTTTCGAGTGAAGTTATTGCAAATGACCTTTTTATCTTATTTATGCACAAGGCGAGTTTCCCTATAATTTTGCCATATTTAAAGACCTGCATTTGGTTTGTCTACCACAGCTTTCTGTCGATTCTCCAACGCAATCGTCCAAGTGACGAATCTCTGGATGAATCCAAATTTGTTTTATTCGAGAAACCGGCCTTGACCATTTTTACTATTTTTTTACTAATAATTGCGTACAGACGCTACGCGCCTTTGCCACATTTTTCGGTTCTCGTCTTTCAGTACATCTCCTCATCAAAATTTTATTGTCATTCTTCTGAATGATTTCCACAGTGACTCTGTCTCCAATTTCGTCATGTTTCGTAAAGCGATAAAAAAGAAAGAAATATTCAAAAATATTTTCAAATCCACTATTAGCTTACTTCTTAAAAAGTATAATATATTTTTTTCCTTGTCCACAAAAATATTGTATCCAACTTTGGCCTACTTTTGAAATAGTATAATACCTACTATGTTTTTTTCTTGACCAAAAAATATACTTTTATTTTCGGTCCACTTTTCCATGACCATATACTTTTACTCTTGCTGCCTGGACATAACATATTTTCTAAGTGAAAATTCGGTGCTTCTTCGAATTTTCACCTGGTTAGGCTTCTGCGAACGTGTTTAAATCCTTCTGTGCCAGCCTTCGATGCTGATGCCTTAAATATGGTTAGTTATGCTGTAAATCGTCTTTTAATAAATTTTTCCTAATTCGAAGTTTTTATCCATTCTTCGACTTATGTCGATTTTGGGAGCTTCTATAACAGGAACTCGGGTAGGAACATGAAAAATAAGAAAATAGTATTTTTCGAAGAAAATGAGAAAGTGCATTTTTTTCTAATTTTGCAATTCCAAATCAAGTCACGACTTCAGAAATATGTTTTGCACAAGAATCAACCGTCTGTTTTTGTATGTCCGAGATTTACATAACATGTGTCGAATTCAAGGTCTCGTTCTTCAACTATTTTGCTTAATGGCAATGCTAAAACTAATTTAATGTTATCCAGCGATTAAAATAATTTATTATTATTATTATTATTATTCAGAATTCGTCTTATCACGTAATATGTATTATTAGGTACCAAGGAATATCAGTAGCAGCGCGGATAATAAAGTAGTATGAATTGTTAAGTCGGCAGCTTGGTACCGGCAGTACCAAGTACCAAGGCAGATTGAGATTCTGCAGATGATGGGAAGAATCGGCGGTTTAGTGTAGTAGATGATGACGATGTCCTCGTTTGCGCACCACGTCCGTCATTGTAGGAAGCGTGTCCGCATAGCTGCCGAGCCCCGAACCCCTCTGGCCCACTAAGTGTGCCGTGTGCTACTTACCAACAACACATCTGAGTAGCACTGACTGAAATCAGTGGCGGAGATGCATTTTTACGTTGTCATTGTAAATACAAAGATAGAACTTGTCAGGTATGGCTAGTTGGATGCTAGTTTAATGCATTTAAATATGGGTTACGTTCATTTTCACCCAAGATTGCAATTCACCACTGAAATAGAAAAAAACAATAATATACACTTTTTAGACATAACTATTAAATACAGTGAATCTGGTATTTTTAACTAACTGGTACACAAAAGAAGCTTGGTCAAAAAGATATGATATAAATTTGATTTCACATACACCTGACAGTTGTGTAGTCAATAGCCTAATAGATCGTGCCATTCAATTATCACATCCAAAATATAGACTAAATTATTTGAAAAAAATTAATACAGCCCTTAAAACAAATCCCTACTTAAAACATTTTATGAACATACAATAAAATGAGAGTAATAGACAATAATACAAAGGAATTGAACAAATCAAAATAACAACAAATATATATCTATGCTCTCTATACCAAAAGTATCTGAAAATATTTTTAGCACGCAAACCATACAGCATGACAAAAATGTTTTTCACAAAACTTAAATCAAAAATGAAACCAAAAGATGAAAAAAACACCATATACAAAATAGACTGCACTAAGTGTAATAGCCCGTATATCAGCTAAACAAAATGATACCTTCATAAAAGGATATACACACATAAATACAGTATAAAAATACAAAAATACAAAAATTCGACAGCACTCACAAAATATGCTTCAGAACATAATCACAGCCTTAACTTTGACAATATTAATTTAGAAAAGGAACCAAGCTATTGTAGAAAAACGCACTATCGGGCATCAAAATGACGCGACACCAATTTATTTCTCAGGGGCGCCAGTCGCGACTACCCCGTTCTTCTACTCCCAGACGGGTTCGAGATAAGATGCACTTCGATAGCCGAGTAATGGATCAAGGCTGCACTACCTTAGATCATTAACGGCGCTCTCTCTGGCCGTGAATTCCTCGATTTAGGTTTTGGTTACCTTTTGAAAAGCTAAATTTTTGCATAAAAAAATCTCGATCGAAGAATTTCTCTCCGGTGGGATTAATTTTTGTCGTGCGAACACGCTTTTGTCTGCTAATAACGGACTCTACACCCGAGGATTTCTGAGAAAAACGCATAAAAAAATCCCTATCAAACCTCCGTATAGCAACTAGAAGGTCGAGTGTGGTGCAGTAACTCGACACATCCGGTTTTCGATATGAAATTTCCAGGGATTATAAACTAGCAGCAAGTCTCAAGATCAATTAAGATGCAATAGTTCAAAGAATCCGTTTATCCGTTTATTTAACAGATATGGTTATACAAAAAAGGGGTTATAGCAAAATTCTTATTGTAAGAATCGCGCCTTCCCCAATTAAAACGAACGACTTTCAGACCATGCAAGCGAGAGCGCTCACGCTAACGATCGATTAGGTAGAGAAGATTCATGCATTCCTTTTCAGAATCAAAATGCGAGCTTTTTAGAGAAGTCTTAGACTCTTTGTAATTTTAATAATTACGGATGACTGATTTTAACTTAAAAAAGCTTTACTAAATAAATTTAGTTTCGCTAGAGACTACTTAGCTTTAAAGTTCTTGTATCGTGGCGGTTCACGTACTCAAACACATTCATGAGAACTTATAACTGCATAAGTTTGTTTGGCGTTCGATTAGTCCACAACTTTCTTGCCCCTATGCAGTTGTTCAATATTAGCAAAATTCCGACGATCCACCTTCGAGCGACTTTTGGGTAAAATTGAATTTTTGGATTTTTATGCACAAGGCGTTTTCCTCTATAACTTTATTATTTGGAGAGCCCTGCTATTGGCTTTCCTACCATCTCTTTGTATGGACTACTCAACGCGCTCGACCAAATTGCGAGCCGCTGAGTGAATCCAAACTCTTTCTATGCGAGAAACCGGCCTTGTCTAATTTTTGCTTATCGGCGCTACGCCGTCTTTGTCAAAATTGTCGGTTTCGCCTCTTAGATGCATTGCATCGTTAAAATTTTATGCTCATACTTTAGAACAGGACATTCAATGACCGTACCTTAATGGTCAATGTCTTTGGTGGAGGAATAAAAATGGAAAATATTTTAATATTTTTCAAAGTGCATTTTTGGCGTACTTTTAAAAATATTATTTTCTTCAAAGTCCAACTTTGTTGCACCTTTGAAAAAGTATATTATTCTTAAATCCTTGCCACTATATACTTTCGCTCCCATATCCTGAACCAAAACATATTTTCCTAAGTGAAAATTCGGTGTTTCCTCGAATTTTCACCTGGTCATTTCTAGTGCCTTATAGAACTTATAACGATCCTTATGGACTGGTCTGTGGCTTTGTTGTCCCTCAGTCTTCGACTTAGGTCGATTCTGGAGGGTTCTACAACACTATCACCGAAGAGCTATACACGAAATGCTACAAATGAAAAGGCATATTAACGCAATAAACAACTACACTGATATAGAACATTTAAGCGAGACATATTTTAGTTTATTAAATTAACATAATAGGATAAAATTATTATATAAGTTAAATATGTTTACGTGTATCCACCTAGCACACTAGAGTATTTAAATTATAATCGAGTGGTCAACAGCACCCAACATTTTGTACACAAGACTCCCGCTTTGTCGAAGATTACACAGATTTCCTCCAGATTTCCTCAGATTTCGTCCAGATTTCCTTTTTTCGATTTTAAAAATAAATTTTTATTATAATTGTTTTTATCAGGTTCAAAAATTTCATAAATATATTATAATTCAATTCAATTTATTAATTTTATCTTTAAATTAATTAAAATTAAAATATTAAAAAAATTATTAACAGAATTATATTTTTAACCTAAATAATTTTCAGCTATAATGTCTCAAGGACATTGATAATACGAAATAATTTTATCACAGTTTCCGAAAGTACGTTACTTGGTAATAGCCCGACGCCGTAGGTGGAGGGATATTACCAAGCAACCTTCTGTCAGAAGTTGTGATAAAATTATTTCGTATTATCAACGTTCGAGAGGCATTGGCATAGAAAAATTTTTTGCAATTTATTTTATTTATTTATTCAAAACACCATTTTTAAAAAGCAACTTGTAAAATTAAATTGTATTATTTAGCGTGTTTTTCTCTATTACCTACTATATTTATCAAGTCGTTATTTGCAGTGCCTAAAACGTAACTGTGACATTGTCAAAAAATAAATTTTAAATTATTGAACTGGTGCGGCGCAGTAGCTCAGTCGGTTAAGGCGCATTGTTTGGCGAATATGCTGGTCAACTTTCATTCGCGTTCTAGGTTCGAGCCTCAAGCCTGGCACTAACAATGTGGTACGGATGTATGTCTGCGTTTTTTCAAATACGTAACCAACCTCCTTCTGGACAGCCTTGGCTTTGGATTTGAAGGTTGTCTACTTATATGTGGTGTGTCAAACTGAATTACATAAGTGACAATTGTCCTAAGGGAGATTATCAGTGTAATGTTGTTTTGATTTATTGTTTCCGCTCACGTGGTTAGAAATAGATGAATTTAATAGGATTTCTATTTGAGCAAAACATTTTCAATTCAATCAAAAATTTTTATATTTAAATATAAAAATTCAACTATTACCTTTATAAAATTAAATTTGATTATAAGTATAGTCTCTAAAGTAATAAATGAATCAGAGAAAATCGGTTCAATTACGATTTTCTCTGATTCTATCGAGACGGTTCGTCAAGAAATGTTGTTGTAGGGAATATGGAACGTAGGACGGAATAGCTCGCTATAAACAATGTAGGTTGTATCAAATTAACTTGATGTGGGGTTTTCGGACTTTTTAAATGAAAATTATTGTGTTTCCTTATATCTTGGTTTATTCACGTCGTCAGAGAAATTAATTATTATTTTTACTTCCATATCCAGTGGAAGTATAGTAACGACAAAAAATTTTTAAAAAATTTTTATTGTTCGAATAGGCTTAGAATGTCATGAAACGTCGAGATTTTAAGTTTGAGAAAAAAAATTCTGTCTGTCGTTCTATCGGTCTGTGTGTAACTTTTTTTGTGCGCACGATTACTCTGGAATCGTTTAAAATATTGACTTGAAATTTGGTACACGTATGTATTTTAACGAGATCTGGAACTAGATTATATTTTCATGTTATTCCGTTGAAGGGTTGGGGGGTAAATTGGAACAAATAGGGGTAAATGGGTAAATCAAGCAGGTAAGAGTCCATAAAATTGGTATTTAGTATATACAAGAGAAACTAATGCCTCAAATAAATTTTTGGCATTAGCCACCCCCTTTACTACCCACACCTCATTATAAAAGGAGGTGAAAGAAATTGTGATTTAGTGTGTGTACAAGAACCAAAGGCCTCAAAATATTTTTTTACTTCATCCATTACCACTACCACCCACCCTATCACTACCCCCCACTCCACTACCGATGTGGGATATCGTTTTATGGATTTTGGGGTAGACGATTTCAAATATTATATTATTAGAGTTCCATAAACAATTATTTCCACATACAAAATTTTTTCGTTGTGGGAAACTTGGGTAATAAATCAGGATGTGGAAGTAGTGATTTCTTGGGCAGCAGTTTTTACATTAGTTACATTGTAGGTGTCTATTTCGGTTGAGTGTTTCAATGCAACTAAAAACTAATAGACACCTAAAATGCAAATAATGTAAAAGAATTTATTGTTCCTAATTAATTTCTCTGACGATGGTGAATAAGCCGAAACGTAAGAAAACCTAGTAATTTTCATTTACGAACACCGAAAATCCCAGGAGACATCAAGTTAAGTTATAAGCAACACGAGGGAAGTAATTGAACTCAAATATGTGTAAAAATAATAATCTAAGCCTAATTTCATTAAAAATATAACACAATTTCATCTTCTAATACTGAATACTCCAATATAAAACACCAAAATTCAACAATTATCAAATTTGATTATACGTAACGAAATTCAACACACGAGAAGTGACTGATATTACATATGTGTAAAAATGGTAAAAAAAAATATTAAAATTTAAAGAAACATAACATAAGTACTAAAAACAATAACAATCTTATATAATATTCTTCAATTATAACTTTGTTTCGCTTAGTAGAGTTAACAGATCCAGAAACTGCCTTTTCTTATTAGTTCCAATGGATGTTCTACCCGTTGCACTAATTGGGTATAATTCATCAAAGTACATTTGACTGAATTCAAATGTCTTTGATGCGTTTTTGGGGTATTCTATTTTCAGCAAAAAATATAGGGCAAATGCTATTTGAAAAGCTTCAAGACAGGTGGGCACACCCTGCTATTTTTTGTGATTTCCAAATACACAAAGTATTCAGTGTTTTCAAATTGCCATTGTCTGAAAAAGAATAACACTTTTGATTATAATTACAAATTTGCATTTGTTTAGCACAATTACTCGGAGTGGTTTATGATATTGACTTGAAATTTGGTACACCTATATATTATAGCGATCTGGAACAAGATTATATTTTGATCTTATACCCTTGAAGGATTCGGGGTAAATAGTTAAAGTAATCAAGTAAGAATCCATAAAATTGGGATTTAGTGTATGTACAAGAAGTTATGGTCTCAAATTTTCTTTCAACCGTGTGTTTTTTTTCCCGTATCAATAATGAAATTAGTCACCCATTGGCCAACTGGTTATGGGCATGCGCATATACAGTTAGGCGCATGCGTACAGACATAACATAAGATTGAGCGCAAGATTTCCTTGAATTTCCTCGGATTTCATTCTGAATGTGCACCAGATTTCCTTCACAGTTTGCCCTCGATTATAATATTTCACACCACCTATATTAACAAAAACTTAATTAAAGTAATACGCATCCATTGTTATAGGTAGATGAATTCCCTATTATATTATTAGCTTTTAGAACGATTCCCAAAGAAGATTTAAAATATTCTTCTGCCGAACTAATATTTGGTCAAACTCTACGATTACTTGGAGAATTTTTCATAAAGTCATATAATACTCCTGACATTCCTTACTTTATTGACAAATTACAAACTTATTTTAATAACTTGACTTTTATTTCTCCATTTCCTCATGTTCATCACAAATCGTTTGACATTTCTACTTGTAATTTCATATTTGTTTGCAAAGAACGTTTTAAACCTACCTTTTCTCCTTTGTATAAGGGTCCATTTAAAGCTTTATCCCGTACAAATAAATTAATTACTTTTGGTAAAAGAAATAAAGTCATAACTGGCACTGTTGACAGAGTCAAACCTACTTTTTTGTTAGTTGACAGATGTAATATTCCACCAACCCATATTAAAAAGGTACGTTTTTCCCTACATACGTTGATTGATTGATTGTTCTTTTTATTAACGGGGGTGTATGTAGCAGCTCACGTACCTCAGATAAAGGATTTTGGGTTACTATGGAGAAAGAAGAACAAAAAAGAACAAGAAATAACATTTATATATTATTACATCAACAATTTTTATTTTGCAAATAATGAAATTTATTATATAATAGAATGATATTAATAATTATTTTTAATCTTAATATATCTTCTTAAACCAAATGATTTTTTATTATCGTACATCTTACCATATCACGCCAACTTCAGAGATTTTGGACCACGCTCCGTTTGTCACATTTCGTTAAGACTCAATAAATCAGCCAAATAATGTAATGTTTACTGTAGTTTGATAAATATGGTTACGATGGAATGACAAAAATACGAACGAAAACAATAGGATTCCATTTAGACACGTTCGGGTACTGAATACTAAAAATTGAAAAAATGTAAATTGGAAATATATTATTACTACAAACATTTGATACTATTATTGGTTTATTATCAGATCCTATAACGTATCATATGCTTTCTTTAAATATTGAGATGTACAATGATAACCACAATTGGCTTTATTATCATCTCTGTGTATATTAAATACTCAGCACGTGAAATATTTCGTAATGAAGTTTTAAGAAAGGATGCTAACTGCTCCTTTGACATAAAAGTCACGGGCGTAAAGGATATTTTCCAGTAAAATTCTGGATAATTATATTATTTTGTGGATTTCACTGATACTGTGGTGTGGCTGCACCTTTAGCTTTATTGGTTTTTGTAATTATTTCAGTAATTTTTAATTTTGATAATAGGGGACACTACCGCACCGATAGAAATTAATTTAACTATTCATTCATTCGTTTTAAGAAAGTCGAGAGTATAGTATAGATAGTAAGCATAGGCCAATATAGTATTTTACCTAATTCGTTAAGAGGTAAATTCGGGTTCTGAAAATAACCGTCCCAGAACTATCAGAGAACTGTCAGGAGTTTGCGCAGTTCCAAATCCGACCGCATCAAAAGCAACTGCGCAAACTCCTGACAGTTCTCGGACGGTAATTTTCAGAACCCGAATTTACCTAAGGTGTCAAGTGCATAGAATATCAGAATCCCTACTTCCATTTCCACCTTTTTATTCCCCGTCTCTGATATTCGAAGCAGAGGTCAAAAGGAGCGGAGCTGCCGAATTGGGGTAAGTGAAAACTTACAATAAATTATATCTACTACTTAATATTGTAAATCTAGACAGTCCACTCATAAAGCGTATGTGGTCGCTACACCACAATTTGGTTCCTTCTTACCGGATAAGTAGTTTTTTTTAGTAGGCATTAGTGCAATAGTAGATTTAATTTTTTGCTTTGTTTTTACAGACAATACTCAATTCGGTTTATAGTCATTTCGATTTATAGTTTATTTAACTTCAAACGTAAATATTATACACGTAGGTATAATCTTTAGTAGAATTATTACATATCACTGAATAGTACCTAGTTATCATTTTAAAGGTTATTGAATGCTAACAGATTAAAATTTACAACGCGAAAATTCTGTGTCCAATTGGCGCTGAATTGGTTCTGTGCCCTTGAACTTGGTTTTTTACATTTGTAGATATCTAACAGCTGAGTTTTTCCGTGAACAAGTAGTGTTTACATTTATTAAATTACACTGGTTTGTTTTCTTGTCGATATGTATTAATTTGGTAATTTGTAAATTTATATATCAAACTACACAAAATTATAATTTCACATTAGGCATTTGGGATATTTGTATTAGATATACATACGAAAATATTAATTAGTGTTATCATAGAACCATTTGAGTTTGTTCGTCTTGATAAATATACTACCTGAATAGTTTTTACGGTTTTACTTATTAGTTTTTTTATTGAAACTTTACACACAGAAATTTAATTAGTCTTATCCAAAATGTCGGCTAAAGAAAAGAAATTAAAGGTTCTTACTGAAAAAAAGGAGACATTGTTTTTGAGAATGCAGGCATTGTTAGATTTAAGTACAAAGAAGGTCCCTCAAAAATTTTGAAATTAGGTATGCTAGGCTTGATCAGACTGAATCACAATTTGAGCAATTAATAGATGAAATTAATATTATTCAGGTAGAAATAGACTCAGAATATCAACCCAATTTTCAGGTACTAGATGTTGTAAACGAGATGTGCTGTCATATTCGTGCAAATTACAGCCAACTTAGACAAAATATAGCTCAATCGTCAAAACAAAATGAACAAACTTCCAAATCTGTCAAACTACCAAAGCTAGAATTACCGAGTTTTGATCCAGACAAGGGAATCCATTTATGGCCCATTTTTTATGAAACTTTTAAAACTTTAATTCATAGTAATAAAGATCTTAGCGACAATGAAAAGGTCCAATATTTAGCATCGTGTTTAAAAGGTAAAGCTCAAAATGTTTTTGCTGGTTTACCACCAATAGGAGATAATTACGAAATTTTATGGGATAGTTTGGTTAAAAAATATAATGATAATAGGGCATTAGCTAGTCAATACTTTGAGCATATGCTTAACTTTAAACCTTTAGTTAATGAAGACTTAAAATCTTACAATACCTTTTTAGAAAAATTTCATGCACCGGCCCAAGCCTTATGTAACCTAGAAATCGACAATCTGGCAGATTTCATTATTGCTTCCTTGGCTTTAATGAAATTAGGTCCAGAAACTGTTAAGATGTTTGAATTAGTTAGAGAAAAACAAGATATGCCCTCATACAAGGAAATTGTAGAATTTATATCGAATCAAGTGAGGACATTGCATAGATCCGTTAAACCTACTCGACTTCCCGGTAATAATACGAGTTCAAATACCAACAAATCAGCTGTAGTACGATCATTTGTTGTTAGTCAAGACGTTAATAATAATTTATGTAAATGTTGCAAACGTGATACTCATACAATTAGTCATTGTTCAAAATTCCTGAAACATTCGCCAAACGAGCGATACAAAATAGCCAAACAAATGGGTGTTTGTCTTAATTGTTTAGGATCAACACATAAAATAGCACAATGTTTCTCGAAGGTTACTTGTAACATTTGCAATATGAAACATCATAAATTATTACATTTTTATACTGATAGCTCTGCTGCTCGAACAGTAACAAATTCTAATAGCGCTAGTGCTAGTACTTCTTCTGGTAGTAATAATCAAAACGATTTTAACCATAACAATAGCTCAACAGTAGCAACAAATAGCGACCTCCTAGTCGAAAACCATACCCATAGTCTTTGTTCAGTGTCCAATAGTACGGACTTGAAAAGAAGTCATAAACAGTACACAGTTTTGTTGTCCACCGCCGTTGTAAATGTTATAGACAGCAATGGTACAAAACAAAACTTACGTTTTCTAGTGGATATGGCTTCACAATCAAACTTCCTTACGTTAGATAGTTGTAGACGTTTAGGTCTTATAGTATGTAAAACATTTTCACTTGTTAGTGACATAGGCCTAACTTCGCGGCCTATTAAAGGTAAAACTAACCTAACAATTATGTCTCGTTTTGATGACAATATAAAATATCCTATCGATGTTTTACTCATAGAAAAAATAACTGATCAGCTACCTACTTCTACAATAGATAGAAAGTTGTTGGGTCATTTAGAAAATCTGAATTTAGCTGACCCACAATACTATAGGCCATCTCAAATCGATGGGATTTTAGGTGCAGATATTTTTGTACATATTTTACAGTCTGGTAGAATTGTAGGCGTGCCAAGTGCAATACAAACGCGCTTAGGCTATTTAATTTGTGGTAATGCTCCGACTTTGGATGAAAATCTCAAAGATAATTTAGCATTTTGTACTTTTACGTCAATAGAACCATTTATAAAAAATTTATGGGAGATAGATGACGCTATTTCAGCGTCTAACAGTGTGGAAGATGAAATATGTGAAACAATATTTATTTCAAGTTATAATCGTGATTCCACTGGTAGGTATTCAGTGGCGTTACCATTTAAAGAAAACCCTGTAAAATTGGGAGATTCATTTCTAACTGCGCGTCACCGATTTCTATCATTAGAGCGTAGACTACAAAAATCTCCTCGACTATATCATGAATATAGTGAAGTTATGCAGGATTATATTAGTAAAAAACATATGACATTAGTTGTTGAAAGATGTATTGATCAATTAACATATATATTCCACATATTATATTCCACACCACTGTATTTTTAAAGAGTCTTCTAGCACACCTTATAGCGTTATCGCTATAAATAAAATTAAAATCGAAGTTAATATATTTGTATATTTGTTTTTAATACATGTTCATATTTTATATGATTTTGGTATTTTTTAAGTATATTCATATTATATTTTTATATCGAATGTTTTTATTTTTCTTAGCGACTCCATGGAAACTTCTCCATTATGGATCGAGTTTTCCTTTTTGTTTCTTAGCGACTCCATGGAAACTTCTCGCTTTTGGAACTTCTTGATTTCCAGTGAGTGAGTCGCTATAGTCGCTATATACACCCCCTCGTTAAAAAAGAAAATAGTCAATCAATCAACGTGTCGATTGCAAAACGTACTTTTTTAATCGGGGTAGGCAAAGTGTCACATCTGTCAACTAATACAAAAGCCGGTTTAACCCTATCAATATTGACAGTTATGACTTTGGCTCCTTTCTTAAAGGTAAATAACTTATCTGAACGAGATAAAACTTTAAACGGTCCTTCATATAAAGGAGTAAATGAACGTTTTAAACGTTCAATGCGAACGAAAATAAAATCGCAAGAGGCAAGATCTGAATTAACAAAAGTTTTGTAATTGCCATGCGAAGTTGGAGGAACAAATTTTAAATTATTAAAATAAATGCGTAATTTGTCAATGAAATAAGGAATATCTGGGGAATTATACGATTCAACGAAAAATTCGCCAGGTAAACGAAGGGTTTGACCATATATGAGTTCAGCAGGTGAACATTGCAGATCTTCCTTGGGAGTTGTCCTAAATGCTAATAAAATGATGGGTAATTCATCTGTCCAATGTGATGTATTGGCTCTAGCTAACAAGGAAGTTTTAAGTGAGCGATGAAATCTTTCAATTAAAGAGTTGCCTTCTGGGTGATATGGAGTTGTACGTATTCTATGAAAACCTAAAAACTTTGCAAATTCATTAAATAATTTTGACTCGAATTGTACTCCTTGATCAGTCGTTACTGACAAGGGAACACCGAATCGACAAACAAAGTTTTGAAATAAAGTACGCGCAACTGTTTCTGCTGTGATGTCGCGAAGAGGGTACGCTTCCGGCCACCTAGTGAATCGTTCAATCACCGTAAGAATGTAAGAGTTACCTTTGGATGGAGGTAATGGTCCTACCAAATCTATGTGGATGTGGTCGAATCTGATTTTCGGAATGGTGAAGTTCCCGAGAGCACTTCGCGTATGTCGACTGACTTTGACAGCTTGACAGTTAATGCACGATTTTGACCATAAATTGCAATCTGTGTTCATTTTCGGCCAAAAATAGTTATTTGAAATCAACAGTCTAGTGGCTTTAATACCAGGATGAGATAAGTTGTGAAAAATATCGAAAATCGTTCGTCTGTAAATAAGTGGGACAAAAGGTCTGACTTTTGCACGAGAAACATCACACCAAATAAAATCATTTGAATCTGGAATTTGTATCTTTTTTAAAATTAAATTGGTTTTAGTTAGTGATGATTTATCTGACAATAAATAGTTGAGATTTGAATCTTTCTCCTGAGCTTCACTAAGCAACTTTAGGTCAAAGTTAACATTAAGGAAGGGAGAATTTTTAAGTTGAAGTGGTAAAATATCTTGTTTTAAGGAAGAAGTGTCGTAAATACGTGACAAGCTGTCAGCTATTACATTATGTTTTCCTTTAACATGTTGTATTTTACAAGAAAATTGAGCTATGTATTCTAAATGACGTATTTGACGAGGAGATCTTTCTGCTTTTGTGAATAAAGCGTTGATTAAAGGTTTGTGATCTGTAAAACAATTAAACTTTCGACCTTCAAGTATAAACTTAAAATGTTTAATTGCAGTATATAATGCTAAAAGTTCTTTGTCAAAAATCGAATAATTGGTTTGTGCTGTGGTTAATTTACGGGAAAAGAATGCTAAAGGAGCAAGAAATCCCTTATTATCTTTTTGCTCTAAAACTGCACCCATGGCAAGGTTAGAACAATCTACTGAGAGAGATAAGATAGTATAGTCATTATTGCAAGGATGAGCTAAAACTACTGCATTACTTATTGCGTCTTTGGCTTTCGAAAATCCGTCTAAACATTGATCAGGCCAACTATTTATCTTTGTAATTTTATCATTAGATAAACTGTTACAAAGAGAATATAGGGGAAGTAATATTTCAGCAAAATGAGGTATGAAACGATGATAAAAATTCACTATACCTATGAAACGTTGTAGTTGTTTGAGAGTTGTCGGTAAAGGGAAATTATTAATGACTTCGACTCTCTCAGTTGATGGTAAAATACCTGATGAAGAGATGTGATGACCTAAAAAGGTTAAATTGTCAACTCCTAAGATACATTTAGATGGTTTAATGTTAATTCCGTATGTGTCTAATCTCTTGAAAACCTTTTCCAAATGTTCCAAATGTTGCACATCTGATTGACTTGCGATTAATATGTCATCCAAATAGACGAAAACGAAAGGTAAATTGACAAGTACTTCATTCATAAAACGTTGGAAAGTTTGACCGGCATTGCGTAGACCAAAAGGCATGCGAGAAAATTCAAACAGTCCGAATGGAGTTGTTATAGCTGTCTTATAAACGTCATTTTCAGCGACAGGTATCTGATGGTACGCTCGCACTAAATCAACCTTGGAGAAAATAGTGCAGCCGTGCAACTGAGAACTAAAGTCGTGGATATGAGGTAAAGGATATCTGTCTGGAATGGTAATCGTATTTAGTTGTCGATAATCTCCACAAGGTCTCCAGTCATTCTCTTTTTTCGCCACTAGATGGAGTGGAGAGGAAACTTGAGAAGATGATGGTTTGCAGATACCTAATTCTACCATGTTATTAAATTCTGTTTGAGCTATTTTAAATTTAAGATTGTCTAATCTACGAGGTCGTGAAAAAGGTAAATGACCTTCAGTAACTATATGATGTACAATAGAATGTTTAATAGGTAAATTGTAATCTGGGGAACTAATTAAATTAGGAAATTGTAAAAGTAATTTGTTATATTTATCTGTCAAAGGAAATAATTTAAGTGAATCTAATCTACAATTGTCTAAAGGACTATTTTTAATAAAACAATTAACTGACAAATTAGTCTTGTTATCAATTATTCGAGCTCCTTTAAGATCGACAACTAAACCAAAATGAGACAAGAAATCTGCTCCGACTATCGGTATGTCAACTTCTGCTATATTGAAAACGAAAGGAAATAATCTACGTAAGTTTAGATTGACTTTTAACAATTTCTTACCGTATGTAAAAATGGTTGAACCGTTAGCCGCGGTTAATATCGTATCAAAATTCTTTTTTAAATCTGTGAAAGCATTGCGTGGCACCACAGATAAATCGGCACCAGTGTCAATTAGGAAGTTCAGGTTGTTAGATCTATCGTAAATAAAAAGTCGACGACGTTTGCTGTTAGTAATATCAAAATCAGACGTCATAAAATTATTATCAAACTTCAGTCATCTTTGAGAATTATCAGATTTTTTACAATTCTTACTGAATTTGCACCATTCACCTCCACAACGATAGGCATTGGCACCATAAAGTTGATGGTAGTAACAAATAGTATTGTCTGTACGATCAAATTTATTGGAAACATTATTACGGCTGGGTGAACGATTGCGATTAGTGGTACGAGTTTGTGAATTGCTTCTACTTTTGCAATTGTTGCAGCATGAAGTAGAAGGTTGAGGCTCGAAGGATTGATTGGAAAGTCTGGATTCTAAAGAGTTTAATCGATAATTAAAAATTTCTTGTTTTTGTAATACTTGATTAATAGAATCATGGAAAGTGATTGAAAAATTTTTGATAGTGGTAGTTAAATCTGATAGCTGGGTTGGCTCAGAGTCAAGAGGATTTTTGGAGTACGATGCAACCATTGAATTTTGACAGGACTCCCAGATCCGATCCGCAATATCTAGAATCTCTTTTGTGTCTGTTTTCCCTGAAGCTGTAATGGCAATATATACTGTTTGAGGTAAACGTCTTTTCCATAGCTTTATCAATAAATCTTGACTAACCATGCTGAATTCTCCAACCATATTCAGCATGGATCTATAGAAATCTGAAGGTTTCAGATCGCATATTTGGGAACCTGATAACAGATCATTCAGACGTTTTTCCTCACTCGATGATAAACGTGAAATTAAAACTTTCTTTAAATTTATATAGAGATCCGTTTCCGGGGGATTAGATATTATATCGTATATATTATCTATCACGTCTAATGGCAAATTAGCTATAACCTGATCATACTTTTTCTTGTCATTGACAATTTTTGCAACAGAAAACTGTGATTCGATCTGGGTAAACCAAATTTCTGGTTTTGATTTCCAGAATGGGGGTAATTTGACAGAGGTGACATAATGGGTTTGAGGAAAATCCTCGTCTGAAGGTTGTCTTTGCATAACTAATCGATTGTGATTGATTGATTGATTTACTACTCTCTTAGATAAAAAAGGAAATGTACTTTAACTCACTCACCGACAGATGACAGTACTTGTAATGTACAACTTCAGTTGATTGAATTAGGAAATTACCATAAATTATAGGAACATCTATTCAAATTTGGAACCTCTATTCAAAATTCATCGGCAAAATTCTTCTCTTCATAAAATGGTCAATTTATACGGTAGTTGATATATTGAATCTCTTCTTGTATATATTTATCACGTTGGACATAAAATTTTCACTTCTGGCATATATTTATGACGTTGGACATAAAATTTTCACTTCTGGCATATATTTATCACGTTGGACATAAAATGATCACGTCGGGGTCACCAAATTTATAGCGTTATCGCTATAAATAAAATTAAAATCGAAGTTAATATATTTGTATATTTGTTTTTAATACATGTTCATATTTTATATGATTTTGGTATTTTTTAAGTATATTCATATTATATTTTTATATCGAATGTTTTTATTTTTCTTAGCGACTCCATGGAAACTTCTCCATTATGGATCGAGTTTTCCTTTTTGTTTCTTAGCGACTCCATGGAAACTTCTCGCTTTTGGAACTTCTTGATTTCCAGTGAGTGAGTCGCTATAGTCGCTATACACCTCTTAGAATTGTTTTCGATGCTAGCGCGAAAACCGATAATTCCATTTCATTAAATGATATTTTGTATACAGGTCCAAAACTTCAAAATAACTTATTCAGAATTTTGTTAAATTTTAGACTTTTTCCCATAGCGATAACAGCGGATGTGAAACAAATGTACCGCCAAATAAATATTAACGAAGACCATCAAAAATATCAGAGAGTTTTATGGAGATTTAATCCCAATGAACCGCTTTTGACATATCAATTAAACACAGTCACATTTGGAATTAAACCTAGTCCTTGGTTAGCTTTACGTAGTATTAAACAACTGGCAAAAGATGAAGCAGACACGTTTCCTAAGGCTATTAATTACGTAGAGAGAGATATATATGTAGATGATATAGTTTCGAGTGTCTGCCATTTGAGCGAGGCTAAAATAGTATTTGAACAATTAGTAGGTTTATTTAAAGCCGGACAATTTGAGTTAGTCAAATGGTCTACGAATAATGCAGAATTATATACATATTTTCCAGAGTCAATGCGATTAGTAAAGGTTGTAGATTTCGAACGAGATATTTTAAAAATTTTAGGATTACAATGGGTTACTAGTATTGATAGATTTGTGTTTAAGATAAATCTTGATTCACAAATATGTACTAAACGTGGAGTACTCTCAACGTTAGCTAGATGTTTTGACCCTTTGGGCCTTTTAGCGCCGATGACGTTCTATATCAAATATTTAATCAAAGAATTGTGGAAATTAAAACTAAATTGGCATGAAACTCCCCCCTCTCACTTTGTAGATTTGTGGACTCAGTTTCAAAGAGAATTGACTGTTTTAAGTCAATTACAAATACATAGACATTTAGGGGTAGATAATAATAATAGTTCGATTATTTTAGTTGCCTTTGCTGATGCCTCCGAAAAGGGCTATGCAGGCGGAGTGTATGTTAGGTCGACGGATGTTCGTGGCAATATACATGTAAATCTACTTTGTGCACAGTCCAAAGTAGCTCCCATGAACTTGGTATCACTTCCTCGCTTAGAGCTTTGTGCTGCTTTATTAACGTCTAAATTAATTAGTATTGTGATAAATACTTATCAAGGTCGTATTCAAGTTAAAAAGATTTATGCATTTTCGGATTCTACAATAACTTTAAATTGGATTCATTTCGAACCCTATAAACCTTTATCGCAAATCGTGTGTCGAAAATTCATAGTAGACTACCGGTTAATAGTTGGTATCATGTGAATAGTGGTAATAATGTAGCTGACTGCGCCAGTAGAGGCCTGTCACCAAAAGGTTTATTAAACCACCCCAATTGGTTACGTGGGCCTGATTGGTTAACACTTACTGAAGAAAATTGGCCTATAAAATCTTTTAGTAGTAGTGAAATAGAATTAATCGATAGTAATTTGTTAGAGGCTAAAACAATGGCCTTCCCGGTATGTACGAAAGATAATAATTCTTTATATAAACTTATTTTATATTTTTCATCGTGGCCTAAACTACTGAACTCTATGGTTTATGTTTTAAAATTTGTTAAACTTATACAGTGTGGCCCAACAATCGGGACCTTAGATATAGACAAAGCGGAACTTGTTTTAATCCGTATAATACAAAATATATATTTTACAGAAGAGCTGCGTGCTCTAAATAAAGGCGAACCTTGTTCCTTTTATTTACGCAAATTACGACCTTTTTTGGATAATGATGTGATTCGAGTAGGAGGACGGTTGAATAATGCGTCACTCACTTTTGAACATAAACATCCCTTGTTACTGCCAAAATCTGACCATTTAGTAAATATTCTCATCGATTATTACCATAGAAAAAATTTACATGCGGGCCTCAACTATTGTTAGCAATTTTACGTAAAAAATTTTGGATACTGTCTGCTCGAAAAATTGTTAGATATAGAATATGGGCATGCAATATTTGTTTCCGAGTAAAACCGAAACCTGTGTTTCCGATAATGGCCAATCTGCCAGCTGTTAGAGTCACCCCTCCTACAAAGGCTTTTCTCCATGTTGGGACTGACTACGCTGGACCCTTTTACGTTACAATGAGACGTGGAAGAGGTATTAGAAGTCAGAAGGCTTATTTATGTTTGTTTGTTTGTCTAGCTACCAAAGCTATACATCTAGAATTAACTTCAAGTTTAACTACCGAATGCTTCATTGCCGCTTTTAAACGATTTATCGGAAGAAGAGGTCATTGTGCAGTACTGTATTCTGATAGGGGTACAAATTTTATAGGTGCAAAGACACAATTAGATGAAATTTATAGTTTATTAGAATCTCAGGAATATCTAGATGGTTTTCAAAGGGAATTACTTTCGAATAAAGTAGAATGGAAATTTAATGCGCCCTCCAGCCCACATTTTGGAGGAATATGGGAGAGTAATATTAAGTGCGTGAAAAAAACATTTATTAAAGGTCGTTGGTTCACAAATTCTTACGTACGAAGAATTATACACAGTACTAGTGCAAATAGAGTCCCTGTTAAATTCACGACCTTTATATTGCTTAAGCTCTGACCCATCTGAACCATTGGCTTTGACGCCATCATAGAGGAAGTTTACCCCGGCACAGATGGTGTTGTTAGGGTGGCTTCAGTTAAAACTAAAAGTAATACCTACAAACGTCCTGTTGTTCGTTTGTGCCCGCTTCCAAATCAGTAGTATAATTTTTTTTTTAATTTTGAAAATTTAGTTAGTAGTTTCACATATAAATAATAATATTCACTTTACTTTTATTATTGTAATTAGTGTAAGGTAAAAGTTTGAAATTGGCAAGCTAGCAAACTAGAGTAAGTATTTAAGTTGTTTGAACATATTTCTATTTAAATGTAGATTGAAAACTTGAGCTTTCAAGGGGGCGGAGGATGGTGTGGCCGCACCTTTAGCTTTATTATACTCTTCGCAAAAACGAAGAGTATATTGCATTTGATCGGCACATTTCTAAAACCGGAAATATCCCTCGTAGAGAAAAAATTTTCATATCATTGTGTTAGTGAACGAATTCTGAACAACTTTCAAAATGTCCGTCTGTCTGTCCGTCCGTCTGTCCGTCCGTCACGTTTCTTGTAAGCACGATAACTTAAGAAAGAAAAGTCTGATTGTATTGAAATTTGGAAAGTAAGTTAGCGTTAGCTATTGTTTTTGAAAAAAATCAATCAATAAATAAAAAAGTTATTAATCATTTAAATAAAAAAAAAATGTTTTCAAAATTTCTGTCATTTGTACTTAAATAGAAATCTTTCGAAATATTATTCTCTATAAACTTTTTGTTTTTACATTTTACCAATATATATATATTTCATAATAATGTAACTAATCCGATGAAATACAATTCTTGAATGACATTTATTCAAGTTTTCTGTTAAGATGAGATAGCCCAATGGTTAAAGCATTTGCCTTGCAATCCAAAGGTCTTGTGTTCGATCCCTCACATGGTGAATTTTTTTTCATATATTTTTTTTTCCACAACAAAGTTGGTATCACAAAATTTAGAATGTCCAAAAACTAACATTATTTACAAGAAAAATGCGAAGAGTATCCTATAGAATGTGTAACAATTATATAAAAAGCTCAGTAAATCGGTGAAGAGTATAATGCTTCCTCTAGTTGGTTTTTGTAATTATTTCAGTAATTTTTAATTTTGATAATAGGGGACACTACCGCACCGATAGAAATTAATTTAACTATTCATTCATTCGTTTTAAGAAAGTCGAGAATATAGTATAGATAGTAAGCATAGGCCAATATAGTATTTTACCTAATTCGTTAAGGTGTCAAGTGCATAGAATATCAGAATCCCTACTTCCATTTCCACCTTTTTATTCCCCGTCTCTGATATTCGAAGCAGAGGTCAAAAGGAGCGGAGCTGCCGAATTGGGGTAAGTGAAAACTTACAATAAATTATATCTACTACTTAATATTGTAAATCTAGACAGTCCACTCATAAAGCGTATGTGGTCGCTACACCATACTGTCTTTAGAAGAAGATGCATGTGGCAGAGAATTTCAGAAAGAAAAGCAGAGAAACAAGAAACTGTTTTTATTAATATTAAAACAATTTGTATTGTTTGTATTGTGTAAATATACTCTACCTCAAGGTGGTGTGGAAACGAGTGTTGAGCATTGAGCTATGCGTAGCAGACAAGTAAAATCAGCTATATTTGAAGATTTTCAGGTATAAAAAAAATTTTGTCTCAGCACAAAAATACTCCTTCATAAAAGTCGCACTAAATTGAGAAATTACAAAAAATCATAATTTCGGCTGCTGCACCGAAACTATTCAGTTTAACGAAGAAATCTATAGGACATATTTTATAGAAAATTTAATGCTCTTTAGTTTCCATAAGAACATTTTTTGTCGTATGAGACTGTTTCTGTGCGCCATTTTTCATTATGGCGGCGCCCCTCCCCACTCGAGCGGTCAGCAAATTCCCAAATCGGGGTCTTCCCTTAGTGTACGATGTATTGTTATGGAAACTTTTCATAACCCGAGTCATATCGAAATTTCGTGCCCAGCTCTTAGACTATAAATATAATTTGCTATTGCCAAATCATCACTTGTGTATGACGTATTGCTATGGAAACTTTTCATAACCCGAGTCATATCGAAATTTCGTGCCCAGCATATACTATAAAGATAATTTGCTATTGCCAAATCATCACTTGTTACTTTCTGCAAATAGGATGACAATAATGCCTTTAAAAATTTACAATCATTTGTCTAACAATATCAAGCAAATAAACAATTTAGATAAATTGAAAAAAATTGTAAAAGAGAGAGGATTTTACTGAATGAGAGGAAAATATGCGTTTATTTTCGATTTATTATAAATACTTAAAAAACCAAACATAGTATAATCTTTAAAAATGTTTTAGGTACTTGCTCTTGTTCTAACGGATACAATTATATATATTTTTTATTGTAACTTTCTGTTGTAGGTACTTGAATGTTGTAGCCTGTCGGTGAAAATAGTTCCTAATATCCTTATTAGAGAATGGTATTTATTTATTTTATTTTTTTAATTACATATCCAACAGGCAGAAGCCCAATTACAGGATACAAACAGAACATATATAATGGTTAGAATACAAGAATATACAAATAATATATACACACATATTGCTATTACTAATCTAAAGAAAACTATGAAACATAATAATAGAATTGGTTAGGTATAAATATCTTTTTTCTGTTTTATGTTGCAGAAAAATAGATCAATTCTGTTCTCCACATTTTGGTAGGTAGTGATCATTTTATGAATCGGAGATGATTCCAAAATATTTGTTCGTGCTGTTGGAATATTGAACGCGCTGTGGTAGCGAGATGAGACTCTGGGTACTTTTAAATCTATTAAGCTTAAAATGTCTGTACAGTCTAAATTTTGTATTTAACTGTATATATAAAATTTATGATAAAAACTGTATATAGTTGTATTCCTTAAAGTAGTCGGAAGTATCTGAAATTATTTTAAAGATTATACCATTTAGGATTTTTTTAAAATATTTATAATAAACCGAAAATACGCGCATATTTCCTCTCACTCTGCAAAATCCTATCTTTAAAAAACAAATTCTATTCTGTTGAAGAGGATTTTAATTCTCACACTGAAATGTAATAAAGTTATAATTACTACATTTTTCGTATTGTGGTGTTAATGTTATAGTTTATTATAATTTTTAATCAGTTTTTTAATCACTAATTAATTTATTACTTTTTAAATGTTTGTCTTATATATGAAACATTGTATTTGCGTTATATACTTTTAATGTTGCATTGTAATGTATACCTCCTATTCTTTGATGTTTTTCCATGCATCTAAAACATGTCGTATGCATATAAAGTTATTATTAATCGTACGAGAATTAATATTACCTAGGTATACGGTTATTAAGTCGGTACACTTATCATCCTTATAGCTAAATATACTAAAACCATTGATGAAACAAATTTGAAAATATCTAATTTTAAAAATGATAGTTTCATTTGCAAACGAAAATATATGATAAATAATAAAAAAAAACGAAAACATAATTTGACATTTTATTTTTAGGTGAGGCTTTTTATTATTTTGTTACAGCGATGAATGTTTATTTCGCATATTTAAGCACTAAACATTCATTAAATGTTATGTTCAACTCATTTCCAGTTTTATTGCCGTTTCGCCCGTAATCTCGCCCTTTATTGCCTCGCATATTTAATGTGTTTTAAAATACTTATTAATAATTTTAGACATATCCTTTAAATATTTATCACACTTTTTTTGCTTAACAATTAAAGACGCTAAACAATTTAGAGGCAGAGGTAATTATTTTTGTCGAAAATAGGCAATCCAACGATAGAATGTTAAACCATACCCCAATTTAAATTAAAATTGAATAGAATATTTATTAACACTCACACTATAGTAGTGAAAAAAAGCAAGAAGTGTCTTCAAAGACGACAAATAACGCACAGTAACCATGACTCGAAACTGTGTGCAAAAATCTAAAAAACACAGTACTGTCATGTTTTTCACAGAGTCCTGCTAAAACCAGAACTGACACCTTTTATTTGTATTTTTTGAAGTAGGCTAGCCTATTCAGGTTCATAGCAACCGACTTATTCAACAACTAAACATCAGTTTTGAAGTCTTCAGACCACATCACTTTTAAAGAAGTTTATTAAAAATGGTTGATCTGTTTACTTATGAAATTGTTTGTTTTCCTTGCAGTCGTAGAAAAAATATTGTAAATAACACGTTTGAAAACATCATTTTTCTACGATTGTGCTGAAAGTCAAATTTTCTAACTTCAAAATGAGTGCAGAAAATATCACTTTGCCGCACGCCGTGCGGCAAAGAATTTGCCACACGCCTTGATTACATCTACACGCACCGGAATAAAATAGTGTGTTTACCTTAAAGAATTTTATATTATTTACTGGTAATAACAATTAAATTCTATGAATGTACATTAATTACACATGAATTGCAATTACAAAGTCAAGTTTTCTTACTTCAGAATGACAGCGGAAAATGTCACTTTAAATAAAATCTGACAAGCAGCAAATTTAAAATTTTGGAAAGACTTTGAAAAGGGAAATAACTGCAACCGTAGAAAAAATAGTATGTAACACACGTGTGGTAAGCTTCATTGCAAAACTCGTATGAGAGGAACACTCGCTGCGCTCGTGTTCCTACTTTCATACATCGTTTTGCAATGAAGCCCTTGCCACACTTGTATTACAATCTACTAGTCACACTCATTCGACTTGTGGAACTCGCCTTCGGCTCGCTCCACCAGCTCGTTCCACCAAACTGTCTCACTAGTGTGAAAAGATTCGTTTTCGAAACTTGTTGTTCAAAATACTATTTTCTACTACCGTGCGTAAAGTACATACTTTACCACGCTGTGAAATTCTAAAGATACGCGATACGCCTTAGGGCGTAAAGTAAAAAAGTTATAAATTGCCTATAATAATCATATCTTATTTTTAAAAGTCAAAAACTAGTATTTAAATTTATATAGTCCATTTATTTACTACCATTAGGTATATTATTATAAAATATACATATTCTCAGTGATCCTTAATAATGCTTGAATTATTTTTAATATTTTGATGTTTCACTTATATTCTCGAGAGTTTGATTAGTTTTCATCTTTTGAGTTGGTCATGGGTGTAATTTTTAAACAACTACCTTGCTATTTTATTATTTCACTTTACGCACTAAGGCGTAAAGTAGATTAAGTATACTTTAATGCATACACATACTTTTTGGTAACGATTTCGGTGTTGGAAAAAATATTGTATACAACTCGTATGTAAAATGCCTTTTTTTCACTCATGCGATTGCCGAACTCTTCTACGGCTCGTGCAACAAATTCCCATTCATACAAAAGTATCACTTTACACACTTGTTGCAGAAATAACCATTTTTTAAGTAAAGCCACACTTATTTCGTTGCCGAAAGATAATCTCTTCTTTATTTCTGTAAAAATAATTTAAATTGAGAAAATATAGTTAAGTTGATTTATAGCATAATCTGAGAAAAATAAGAATTTCATTTTTTAATAATGACGTTTTTATAACTCAAGAGTTTCCTTTTGATGAGAAATGAGGCAATAAAATTTGAACAGAATTTATTGTTTGCCAAGTAAAGCAATTAAGTTTGTGTTAAAGATTTTTAATTAATTTTTATTTCTTAATAGCGTTTACTTAATCATAAAATGATAGTATTGGCTGATTATAATGATCGGATGTCCAATACACCACCCGCCATATTAGTTAACAGCAATAATTTCATCAATTCAATTAACAATGTTCAATTGCGAGAAGGTGAAATTTTGATTTTTTTTGATGTATGTTTATTGTTTCCAAGTGTTCCAATTCTACAGACCTTGGAATATCTTAAAGATTTAGTCAAACAGTTGTTAAAAAATATATCAATTTTACTAAACTTTCCATTCATTATTTTTTTTTTCCAATTCAGTAAAATGTTCTTTGAACAATATGAGGGAAGGGAAAAGGAAACTGTCGCCTCTCATTGGCAGTTCTACTCATGAGTGAGCATTCTAGACCGATCTATTGGTTAGTGGGTCACGGTTCGTCGAGCCAAGACAGAGTTTAGGTATAGTCCAGTCAACGGGGGGATTCACCTCTAATTTGAATGCTAACGAATGGATTTTGATGAAACCTTGTGCAATGTGTTTGTAACGACGTTAATAAATAAGTTGAAGAAAAGCTTAGAGTAGGAAATAATCAGAAGGGTTAGAAAACACCTTGTAACTTGTAGAATTAGGTCAAAAATGAAAAAAAAACAATATATTTACATTTTTTTGCCCAAAATAAGATGTTTTTTCTCTTGTGAATGCACATTTTTCGAGACATGGCCACTCGATAATTCCTAAAATTGGCGGAGGGGAAATGTAAAAGTTAAAAAAAAAATCTGGAAAGATTTATGTGAATGTATCATCGAAATACAAGATTTTTTTTATTTGCAACTTTTATGTAAAGTGCGTTTTCAATGAGTTTCTCCGGAAAAACACGAAAAACTACTCCTTTCTTCGAAATTGTAGAGCGCTTTAAAAATATGTAATTAAAATTTTTTTTAAAAATCAGACTAATGCATTGAGATCTTCTAAACGTTTTTTGTATCTTGGAATTTTTTTGCAACTTGCTAATTTTCCGAGTTACATTCAGTTTCTGACGATAAATAATGTACTACATTTTTTGCACATTTTCATTTTAAAAAGTATATTGAACCTTTTAAAATGGTACAACTATATAGGTTTCATATTTTTTTATAATAATATATATAAATCACGCTCATTCTTCGAATTTTTATGTATTTTTTGTGCAAAAAATGTAGTACATTATTTATCGTGAAAAGCTGCCTGGAACACGGAAAATTAACAAGTTACAAAAAAATTCCAAGAGACAACAAAGGTTTAGAAGGTCTCAATGTATGCATTTTTCTGAATTTTTTCAAATTTTTAAATTACAAATTTTTAAATTACAAGTTTTTAAAGCGCTACAATTTCAAAGGAAGATGTAGTTTTTCATGTTTTTCCGGAAGAACTGCACTTTACAGAAAAGTTGCAAATGAAAACAGTCTTGTATTTCGACGATACATTCACCTGAATTTTTTCAGATTTTTTTTTCAACTTTTACATTTCTCCTCCCCCAATTTTAGGAATTTTCGAGTGGCCATATCTCGAAAAATATGCATTTTTCGCAAACATTCACAAGAGTAAAAATATCTCACTTTGAACCAAAAAAGGTAAATATATTGTTTTTTTTTTTTTTCATTTTTGACCTTATTCTACAAGTTACGGAATCCGTGATAAGAGGGGCGTCTTCTACTCCTTCCGATCATTTCCTACTTTAATATGTCTGTCAACTTTTTTATTAACGTCATTACAAACACATTGTACAAGGATTCATCAAGGTCCACTATTAACACTGAAATGAAAGATTTTAGGCATTTTAGCGCTCCATTGATTGGTAGTATGGATAGTGGAATTCGCTGAACCATGACATTGATTTAGTGTAAATACATTGTCAGATTTACTCTAGGTTTAATTGTCTCCAGAGGACGAAAACTTGGTTGGAAAGACGCGGTGTGAATATGGTTTAAATCTTAGAGTTGATGATAAAATAAAATTTGGTAAGGTGTTTCGTTGAGGCTGAAACCCCGTAGAATAATATTTCTCTCCTATTATACCAAGAAATTTATGATCTAGCACAACTTTGGGCAGGAGCACACCTCCAAATTTTCGAAATTATAGAAAAAAACGAGGCCGGTTAAAATGTTAATACGTTAAATTGTATATTTTTATGTAAATAAAAAATATTGCTAGGAGTGCTTTTTGGCTTTAACAGGTGATCGCAAAATGGCACTGTTGGAGGTGATTAGGGTGGCCCATCTTTTTCGAAATCGAAATTTTTTATTTCTCACCCCTGCAAATGGTTCCATTTGAAGAAAAAACAGTCCCCTTAAAATATTATTGAGGCAAATTGAAGGCAAGGGGTGCCGCAGAATGCATTATTATGCAATAATAAAAGTAAATGGAATTATTTACATTCTTTGGTTGATGCATTGTTTTTTTTTTTAATCAGCAACATTTATCTTTAGAATGACTAATCAAGTCATACAAATATCAAAGACATTATCTGTTGTGACTATGACATGTGTCATACTACTGTAAATTCGTAGTCTAAGAAAACTAGACTAGAAGTTTTTGAAATAAAACTCTCGATCTATCTTTGTGTATTTTATTATGAAACGTTTTTTTCATACATAGTACCAAATATTATCCTAAATCTACAAGACATATAGTAATAAAAACAATCTTTTTTGCACTAGGCCAAAGCATGCGACAGGGTTTCTTTTTTTACATTTGGAAACTGTGATTTATAATCATTTACAACTTGGAGTAAAAACTGTTTTTGGTCTTCATTTTTTGTTAAAATGTCATTATAGTCAGTAATAAGTTTGATTCCTCTCTCAGCGGCATCATTTACAACTTTAATTTTGTTTACAATATTGAAACATCGGGTATAACTTTCATTTTCCTTCCATGTTGTTGGATCATTTTCCAAAAATTCCATAGACAAACCTAATTTTTGAAAAAACTGTTTAGTGTTCTCGCATATGAAGTCCTGAATTTCCTTGTTTTCAACGTCAGTAATGTTACTAATCATAAGTCGTTTAATACCCTCTTGATTTGGTGCTTTCCTATTCAAAGCTTTAACCATTTCTCTTTTAGTGGTAACTGAAATATCGTCATCAAAGAAAGATAAGCCAACATTTACTGAATTAAGGTACCACAAATGGTTCACTATTTTCCTACTTGCGGCTTGAGATATTTATTTGTCAATATTTTGATAATTAATGAGTTCTTTACAAAAGTCTAAGTCATGAAGCGGTGCTTTACTAGCAAATGACGCTGTAAACCAGGCCTTTACATAAACCTTTACAATAAAGAGACATATATCTTCAATACCTATTTTTTCTTTTTTAGTTAGTTGGAACTGATCTTGGAAAAAAAATATTTTTAGACAGTAAATGGCTTTGGCCATCCAACATGCATGATGAAATGCCCCTAGTTGATAGAATGTCGTGTGAGTGGGCTCTTCTTCAACAAAAAGTTTAGAAAGCATTAAAAATTCTTTATAATCATCACGAGGCTGTTGCAAAGTTAAAGCTGCATTTAGAAACTTTACAATTTCGGCTTTAACTGGTTGTAAAATGTGTTTAATTTTTGATACCTGAAATCCAGTTTTTAGTTTATTTTGATCTATTTTAGGCGAAAATTCCCTAAAACGTTTAAATAGTGGCACATTTGGACCAGATGAGGAAGGCATTTTTGTGTCAAACACACTTCTCAAAACCACTTCAAAAATATGATGTCTACAAGGAAAATATAGAATATCTCTTTCTAATTTTTGTTGCAATAGTGTGGCTGCCCCATTTATATAACCCATATTTGATGCTGTTGTATCACAACACAAAGCTATTACCTTTTCGTCCAAATTCCATTCACAAAGCACATCATAAACTGCTTCAGTCTGTTCTCTTCCAGTTGAATTGGGCAAAGCTGGTACTCCAAGTAGTTGTTCAATATCTCCACTAGTAACTAAGATAGCACCTCTATCGATATTTCCTATTCCAGTGAGAGAAGGTAAAAGTTTTCCATTCCAATGGATGACTGGGGCCGGCAATTCAGAATTACCGAAGGCAGTTTTTAATATTTCAGCTCTTTCTTCGCGGATGCGTTGTCTAGAGCGCTGAAGTGTGGTTCTGCTGATGGACAAAGATGTGGTGTCATGTCCTAGTGCTTCTGCTACTGCCGTCAAAATATGGACTCCATACCTGTCGCTTATTTTGCAAGCATCAAATGCAGCGGCTATTTTTGGTGTGATGATGTTACATGTTCCATACAATCTCCTCTTTTTTGGCTGTGACGGGCCAGGCTGGTCTTGTAACAACTCTTCTTGGGCTTCGATTATTTCATCTTCATTTTCGTTGGAGTCGGCTGAATTACTACTTGATGATGGACAGGTGACTGTTTCCTCTAATCTAGCTTTTTCTTATTGACTTCGTTGCATTCGTTCGGATAATTTCTGTAATTTCTCCTCAGCTGATTTTTCTTGAGGAGCAAGTTGGTAATCAATACCATGCATACATCCAGGACGTCCCTTTTTTCTTTGGTTAATTGAAAACTGCTTATCTTCATCTATTTTCATCAACTCCAATGCATTTGCATGAGAAATGTCAAAAAGATCGTCCAATTTTTCATCGAAATTTTTTTCTTTACCTCCCGCACTGGCCCTTTTAGCCGATTTTTGTAAGTACCTCCACTCTGCATAAAGTTTATCTAGTTGTTTAACACAATGAAAATCCTGACGTGTCGGAATGCGAGCTTTATCCCAAAAAACTGACACCTATTTTATTGTTAATTTAGCACTTTCATGTACACTTAGCTTCACTTCACGAATGTTATAAAAGAGCACTTGTAATACTTGTCTATTAGACGGCAATTTATTGCCAATGATTTGTGACGAATAGTGTCCAACTAAGTAAATGAAAGTATCCTTTCGTAAGGAACTAACATCAGCCATCGTTAAATGTTTTTTCAAAAAGGAACGTATGCTAGAACTTATAATGTCACCACTGTAAAACACAATTGCAAACTGACATAAAAACCTACCGTGGGTGCATTATATTTCCAAACTTCCAAAACAAATAATTTCTAGGAAATAATTACACCAATAAAACATTATGAGAAAAGAGGTAGATATTTGTATTTTAAGTAAAATTTAAGTGTGTTACCGTAATAAAATCTTATCTACAAATTTCTACCTGAATGCGGCACGGGTTACCGTTCACCGAATTATCTGAAACTTTGTCATAAATTATTCCTAGTATAATAGTATATTTTCGTGGGGTGAGACTTAAAAAATACGCAAAAAAAATTCACCCCCTATAGAGATGGGCCACCCTAGGGGTGATAGACTTTTAAAGTGTTTCATTGAAGCTGAAATTTTCACAGCATATTTTTGTTATTCTCAAACGAATATATTTGCTAAGCTAGTCCGATTTAATAATAATATGAACACGAGGTAAGAGGTTTTACGTGTACACTATATTAGAATATTATGCAGACACGCGTGTGCATGTGCATTTGTGGAAGACCATTTACACCTTTTTACATTTTGTCATCATAAGAGATGGTACAATAAAACATCAAATAATCCAGGGCTAATTTTTATATTTTTTTTTTATGTACCATTACTTGAAGCATAATACACTTATTGTTAATATTCATGACGACATCATAATAATATAATTGATCTAGATTCATAGATGTTTAAGGAATCCGTGGTAACTACATCAAAGACAGATTGCGGAAAATGATCACTGGCAAATAAGTCCATGTTAGTTTTTTAAGAATTTTGAAGTTTTAAAATTTTTTTATAATAAGCCAAAACACTAAACTTAAACTGAGTGATAATAAAACCCATTTTGGAAGAGCTTGTAACTTAATATACTGCGAATAAAAATGTTATATTCGATTTGTTTATTAATTTTCATAAAAATACTTACTCGAGGTTCACTTTTCCTTGGATTCAGTTGTCTTTTTTCAGTTCCAAGAAAATTTCTTCCATGTAATGAAATAATCAGCAGAGCGTTGTTTTTTTAATTTTGGTTTTCAAGAAATTTCTGAGGCAAACTTTTATCAAAAGCAACTACACCAAGCAAAAAGCTTTTGTGTATTTAGCCCCGAGAAATAATTATGTGAAACATAAGATAATAATAATGGCAAAAAAGAAATGTTTGTTTAGCTATCAATTTCGCAACATTTTGAATACAAATGTAAATACCAGACACCAGTTTACCTCTTTTTGTATTTATAATACGTATATATTCATAATTCTTATATCTAACGTTTTCCATTCTATTTCAAAGAAATGATTGATAATCATTTCATTGAAATATCGTAAGTACTTTTACACATATTTCATTACAAAAATTTCTTAAAATTTTTTGGAATGAAGTTGAAACATATTATAGACAATTCGAAGAACATATAGTAAAAGTTTCCTGGAATGTTTTATGCTAACAATAAAGTTATCTCTATTTGGTACCATATTTACCCATTTTTCAATATAGCTAATGTTTAAACTGAATTAGATGCAGCAGGATTTAAATCAAGGCTGCTTTATACAATACACAAAATAATATGATTTATTACAAATTTTTAAAATAGGATATTCTAGGAAGTTATAAAACATTGCCCTCAATTGAATCTACTTGTTGGAAAATTAGTCCAACAGGGACGTGAACAGAATAAAATCATAAATGCTACTTCATGCCTTTTTAGCGGCTTTCAATAAGTACGATGTCATATTTATTTATTTGTCAATATTTGTAAAACATACTAATAACAACCAGATGTCAAGTAATGTTGAAATCTACGACTATAACCATTATTTAGAATGGCTTGTTCTTGGCACGAGACCCAGCGCTGGAAGTTGACAATGACCCAAGTGTACACCATATTAAAAAGAAATAAATTTGTCCTACGTCTGTCTAACAAATGTTATGACATGACAAAATCGATAACAATGGCAAATATAATACAACTTTTCAACGATAAAGTAGCTTTAAACTAGTAAGGGTGTTTTGGGTTTCTCTGAGTAGATGTATTTATTTTGAGCTAAAAAATATTCTATAACTGAATGAATCGTGTTGACCATTGTGATGTATGTATATGTACATTTATGAAGTGCAATTTGACCAAAAAGTGAGTGAGATTTGACTTGGGTATATTTGTTTAAAACTTTTTTTAATGGCTCTTTAACTCGTTTTATTATAAAAATTATTTTGAAAATGTTACAACTAAAAAAATTACTATTATTTTGGACTGAAAATTTCAACTGAGGTTCTGGAGGTCATTAATTTACGAATCTGAAATTTAAAGAATTAAAAAAAAATGTCTGCTTCAAAATAATCAAATTTAAGACTAAGTCATGCAGAATTCTATAAGTATTATTAAATATTTTATATCAGAAAATAAAAACATAAAATGCCTGCTTCAAAATGGCCGAATTTATAAACGTTAAAGTTGAGGAAATATAAAGAGTAGATTAGGGTTAAGTTTTCGTAGCGGGAAGTGTGGCTAAGGAAGTTTCCGGAAGATAGGCAACGCCTGGTATGATAGGGAGTGTCTTATATTGAATAGTATTGCATTTTGCGGTCTGATTCGGGTATAATATCGCAGGTTAGCGGACTATCGTCCAGTTTGAACTGGAATTTTTGTGATGTTTCTTGGACATAGTCCGCTAGTGAGGTTATGTCGTGGCATGTTCAATATTCTCTTTAATTTTAAGTTTAATTTGGTTAATTATTTAAATTTCATTATTCAGGTGCATTACTTCATTGTTTGATATAATTTAAAAATAAATTCTTTTTTTTCCTTTGCCATAAAATGGATTTAAATTAAATTTTTTGTTTACTTGCCCGCGTGATTTACTCGGTTTCACAAAAACCTGCTGCTCGGCTATAGGGTCATTTAGTGACATGGCAGTTTCCTACTTTTTCTTCCTCATTTTAAAGTATAACAAACCAACAGCCTCAGAAAAAAATTTCAGCTCAACTGAATCAATAGCCACAGAGATATTCGCATTTGAATAGAAACACGCTCGGCCGGCCAACAGTCCGTAGAGTGACGTCACTTGGCGTGCGCTGATACCTATATTAGAGCAGCGATTTCGTAAGTCTATCGTGTCGGTTTTTTTTTGGCGTAGAACCAGGTCAAACATGTTAGGTTCCTTTGAGTATGTCACCGGGCATATGAAATCATATTTTACGACATTTTTTTGTGGTCTCGAACTTTTTAAATCAATAAAAAGTGAAAAAAATGTATTTTTAAATAAAATTGTTTTTTTTTTGTTTCCACCGCCATGCCATATCTTTAAAACTATTAAAGGTACCGAAATTTGTTTTGTGTCAAATTAAAGCACACACTGTAGAGCTTTTACCAATATAAACGGTTTGGGCACAATTCGCACTTTCATTTCTCTAAAAATCAGATAAACTAAAAATATATATTTTATGTATTGAAATCTTCACCAATCGATAAACTTTTTTATTTTTGAAAATATTTACATATATGCAGCGAAGAAAATAAAGCCTAATAATCACAAAAGTTTTTGAAACAATATATTTTTTCCTAAAATGTGGCAACAGCGATTTTTTTTATCAGCGCTAAATGCGACATTGGGATGCAATTAATACACCTCGCATGCAGGGTTGGTCAGATTAGTCGTGGCGGTTGTCGAAAATCATTAAGTATTCATTGTTCGGATAAAAATTGTGACAATCGAAAATGTGCTTGTTTTAAGGAAGGCCTAAAATGTTGCAACGAGTGCAAATGTCGTTCCTGTAACAACATTATAAAAGATTTCAAGGCAGATATGGACGAATTAGAATGCTATTAATGTAGGGCCTACATAAACTACATACTACATATTTATCTATCCAAATAGAAAATTTATTTCAACAATAAAACTCATTTTATGCGTAAGTTCATTTTCCATTGATTTTGTGCGGGCTCCTTGGAAAGTGCATTTTATATAAAAAATATTTGTTATTCTAAAAATACAATTTGTGGAAAAAGAAATTAATCATAAATGAAATTATATATTCATTTTCATTTTAATTCCCATCATCCTCTTTTTGAGAACACACAATCCTCTATTTTTATATAAACCGACTTTGCTGAGTGCTCGCGTGCATTTGACTAGAGTCGCAGTTTATTGCGTGTTTGTTTATTGAAAGTGCACTCAAACTACTCGGGTAATTTTGAGTTGAATAAATAAATATTTAGGAAATGTTATCAAGAGGAATGTCACCAAACACCTTCAATGACTGTTTTTTAGATACTTAGGCTGGTTAAAAATTCGATCGAAAAGAACTAACAAGAATATTCAAGAAAATTCTCGGATTTGATAAAAGTTTAATAACACAGCCACACAAAAAAAAATTCTGTGCAGCGGACCAAATTACATGGATTTAGTGTATTTTTCAACGCTGAATCCGAATCCGTAGTCCAATAAAAGATCTATTTTGTCAATTTTGTTTTTTAGTCAAAAACATCCCTTAAAATAGTGTAAAATCATAGAAATAAAGTAATAACTCTTAATGAAGCATGAAAAATGGAAGTCGAGAATAGAGAATATAAATTCGAGCTACAGTAAGTTAGTTCTATAAATTAAACTGAAATCCGCCCTTACGGGTGGAAGGAGGGTGGTTGAAAACAACCGCTGAAAGGCCAAATTTTTGTATCTCTTAGTGCAAAATATTTTACTCTGGTACGACAACTAGCCATTACTCTCAAAGGGTAGAGACTCAACCCCATGTAGGGTTAAAACTATCCCGACATAGGTTCAAAACGAAAAAAAAATTTAGGCTTTTGTAGTTTTAGGCAGTGAACAAATATGGAGTAAATTCGTTCCAGTCACCAATACATGACTAGAGACTACCCTTAAATGGTGGTAAAAGCTATCCTATGCTCAAATGTTACATATGGGTGCTATTAAAATTCGGAAAGTGTCAAATACTTGTAGCTCATTGTGCCAAATATATAAATCTGGTATGACAACCACCCAATCATTTTAATAAGGTTGAAAATCACCCCTATTGGGGGGTTATAACTACCCCCACATACGGACGGAAATATATAGACGCAAATTTAGTTAATTTAGGTATATAGCTTACATATATAGAAAAAATGGTCACCGAAGAGTTATATCCTATATCTAAAACTACAGAAAAGATATTTTGAAGATAAGAGAGAAAAATCATAAGAAAAGAAAGTATTTGGATTGATGGTCGAAAGTATGATACAAATAGGAAAAAGAATAGCTTTACACAGATTAAAAGATAGATAAGTTGATACATGTTAAAATAAACAGTTGAATACGCAGGTATGGCGTAATAAATAAAACACAACTGGTTAATACTTAATGTGTGAATTTACTCCATATTTGTCTACCCTGCCTAATACTACAAATGCCTGAATTTTTGTTCCCCTCCATCTGTGGGGGTCGTTTTTACCCCCCCCCCCCCCCCCCCAATGAATTTCAATAGCACCTATATTAGACCAACCAAAAAAAAAATATTTTGTCATATTTTATGTCTCACCCTGTAAAAATGTTCCTTTTTATGTAAAAGAAGAAATGCTCTTTTGATTAAAAAAAAAAAATGAATTTTAAAATGTGCTACCACGCTCTAAAGTACGATATTTCAATCATTTTGCGTTATCTACAAAAATTAGGCTGCGGGCTTCATCTAATATATGTTTTTTAATGTCAAAGTGGTTTTTCACTTTAAATATTATATAAATAATTGAAAATTATCGAGCAAAATTTTTTTGTAAGAAACCCGACAAAAAAAACTACTTTAAAATGTTAAAAAATGGACAAAAGGAAAATCTCATATAAATCTGCTTTAGGCCTGCCGAAAATACTTTTTCAATATGTTCCAAAACATATCTAAACCAAAATTTACTATAATTACTTGCAAGCGAGCAGAAACTAGAGTGCGAAAATTAAAGTTTTCAGGGTGTATTTCACAATTTTACTAATAAAAGCACCAAAAAAATATCATTAAAATTGTAAATAACTAATGAAGTTACTTAAATAATAGTTTTTTCCTGGAAAATTATATTAAATATAGAAAATATTGTTTTTTGATGCCCCGGGTTTCTAAGGATAGGCTTGAATTTGTTTAACTTGTTCACCATTGTAAATAATTATTATTAATAATAATTTTTTAATTTATTTTATATATTTTTTGTTCTTGTACATTTCTTTGTTTCTGCACTTTGTGTTAACAGTAAAGCTTGTTTTTGTTCTTCATCTATTGTAATAACATTATTAAATCGAGAAGTCAACGCAATTTGACATTCAGCAGAATCATTGACAACTTTAAAATGTATGCATACATTTTTTCCACACACATAATGATGGCCTGAATTCCATAAATAAACAAATACCCGAATCATTTTTTTTTTTTGGATCTACAAAACCTCTAACATTACGTTGCGGCTCCCGTAAATTTTCTTTTTTTGAATTTTGAATCATTTTTATTTTTATTTCATGAGTCACTTTATCATCAAAAAATGCAAGGCACACGAGTTCCTCCGAAAGATACCAGAAGTGATTGGTGAATTTATTTAATAATAATAATATTTCTTGTCCTCGTCATGAACTTATTAGAAGATTTATATGAATATGAAAAAATAAATAAAACATTGTCTCCATTATTATTAAGTAAATTCACCTCTGGTATCGGAGGAACTCGTAAGCCTTGCATTTTTTGATGATAAAGTGACTCATGAAATAAAAATAAAAATGATACAAAAGTTAAACAAAAGAAAGTTTACGGGAGCCGCAAAGTAATGTTAGAGGTTTTGTAGATCCAAAAAAAAAAAATGATTCGGGTATTTGTTTATCCGATTTTATATCAAAGAAAAGTTTATTTTTTTTAAATTTACAAATATAAACGACTCTTTAAAGAAAAATCCAGATCTATGGAATTCAGGCCATCATTATGTGTGCAGAAAAAATGTACTTATGCATAAATCTTAAAGTTATCAGTGATTCTGCTGAATGTCAAATTGTGTTAACTTCTCGATTTAATAATGTTATTACAATAGATGAAGAACAAAAACAAGCTTTACTGATAACACAAAGTGAGGAAACAAAGAAATGTACAAAAACAAAAGATATATATAATAAATTAAAAATTTATTATTAATAATAATTATTTACAATCGTGAATAATTAAACAAATTCAAGCCTATCCTTAAAAACCCGGGGCATCAAAAAACAATATTTTCTATGTTTAATATAATTTTCTAGGAAAAAAAATATTATTTAAGTAACTTCATTAGTTATTTACAATTTTAATGTTATATTTTTGGTGCTTTTATTAGTAAAATTGTGAAATACACCCTGAAAACTTTAATTTTCGCACTCTAGTTTCTGCTCGCTTGCAAGTAATTATAGTAAATTTTGGTTTAGATATGTTTTGGAACATATTGAAAAAGTATTTTCGGCAGGCCTAAAACAGATTTATATGAGATTTTCCTTTTGTCCATTTTTTAACATTTTAAAGTAGTTTTTTTTGTCGGGTTTCTTACAAAAAAATTTTGCTCGATAATTTTCAATTATTTATTTAATATTTAGAATGAAAAACCACTTTGGCACTAAAAAACATATATTAGATGAAGCCCGCAGCCTAATTTTTGTAGATAACGCAAAATGATTGAAATATCGTACTTTAGAGCGTGGTAGCACATTTTAAAATTCATTTTTTTTTTAATCAAAAGAGCATTTCTTCTTTTACATAAAGAGGAACATTTTTACAGGGTGAGACATAAAATATGACAAGATTTTTTTTTCTTGGGTTGGTCTAACCTATATGTAACATTTGATCATTGGGGTAGCTCTTACCAAGGGTAGACTCTAGTCATGTGTCGATGGTTGGAACGAATTCACTCCATATTTGTTCACCCTGCCTAAAACTACAAAAGCCTCAATTTTTTTCCCGTTTTGAAACCTATGAGCGGTGGGGGTAGTTTTAACCCTCCATAGGGTTAAGTCTCTACCCTTTGAGAGTAATGGCTGGTTGTCGCACCAGAGTCACATATTTTGCACTAAGAAATACAAAAATTTGGCCTTTGTACATGTTATTCACACTCACCTGCGTCTTTTGAGTTTTAGCGGTAGTTTTCTTCCCCATAAGGGCGGATTTCGGTTTAATTTATAGAAATAGCTTACTGTGGCTCGAATTTATATTCTCTACTCTCGACTACCATTTCTCACGCTTCATTAAGAGTTCTTACATTATTTATATGATTTTACAATTTAAGGGATGTTATTGACTAAAAAACAAAACTGACACACAGATTCTTTTTTGGACTACGAATTCGGATTCAACGTCGAAAAAAACACCAAATCCATACAGTTTGGTTCCCTGCACAGAACTTTTTTTGTGTGTGGCTGTGTAATCTATATTCCTAAACTGCGCATTTTTCAAGATATTTGCAAAAAATAAGAATTTTGCAAAATCGCACAAATTTTTCCAAAAAAGTGATTTTCAAACTCTTGTAGGTAGCAAACAAGTAAATATACTCTTTCATTTTCGTATTTGCGAAAAGTATAATTACGCATTAATAAAATTTTGTTATTACGTCCACATCCAGTAGAAGTATAGTAACGACAAAAAAATTTTTAAAAATTTTTATTGTTTAAATAGGCTTAGAATATCACGAAACGTCGAGATTTTAAGTTTGAACGAAAAAAAATTCTGTCTGTCGGTCTGTCTGTCTGTAACTTTTTTTGTGCGCACGTTTACTCTGGAACCGTTTGAGATATTGAAATTTGGCACACATATGTACTTTAACGAGATCTAGAACTAGATTATATTTTCATCTTGTTCCGTCGAAGGGTTGGGGGGTAAATTGGGGTAAATTTGGGGAAAATAGGTAAATCAAGCAGGTAAGAGTCCATAAAATTGGTATTTAGTATATACAAGAGAAGCTAAGGTCCCAAAAAAAGTTTTGGCATTAGCCACCCCCATTACCACCCCCAGCCCATTATTAAAGGGGATGAAAAAAAAATGTGATTTAGTGTGTGTACAAGAACCAGAAACCTCAAAATATTTTTTTACTTCATCCACCCCCACTACCACCCCCCATCACCACCCCCACCCCGCTACCGATGTGGGGTATCGTTTTATGGGTTTTTGGGGTAGAGGATTTTAAATATTATATTATTAAAGTTCCATAAACAATTATTTCCACATACAAATTTTTTTCGTTGTGAGTGACTTCGATAAAAAATTTGGATGTGGAAGTAGTGATTCCTTGGGCAGCGGTTTTTTTTTCCATAATTTTTATCAGATTTAAGAAGACGTTAAAATTAGGATAATTGAACGTGGTTATTCCCACTTGAAAGATATAACACAGGTTTACAAAAAAAAAGTTGTGATCTGGGAATGGGACCTGTCATGCCTTAAGTATTTTTGTGTGCTGAATCCGAATTTTCAATGAAAAAAATTTTCTGCCGCGTAGATTTCGAGTAAACGTCAAAAAAACCGCATTTTGACGATAAAAATCGAAATTTACGCATTAAAAATTTTTTTAAATTGAAAATGATTCAGCACACAAAAATACATAAGGAATGATAGGTTCAGTCCTTGGAATAGACATATTTTTTTAGACCTGTGGCACAAAGTGCACCTGTGCACAGATCTACAAAAAAAAATCATGTTCCAAGGACTATATCATTCCTTATGTATTTTTGTGTGCTGAATCCGAATTTTCAATTTAAAAAAATTTTTACCTTAAATTTAGAGTAAATCCCGTTTTTTTCGTCAAAATGCGTTTTTTTGACAATTTTTGACGTTTACTCGAAATTTATGCAGTAGAAATTTATTTAATTGAAAATTCGGATTCAGCACACAAAAATACTTAAGGCATGATAGGTCCCATTTCCAGATCAAAACTTTTTTTGTAAACCTGTGTAATTGAATACACTTTATTTCGCAATAGAAACTTGTAATATTCTGTTTGTTTAAAAATGATTGTTTATAACAAATTTGGAGAAAAGCACACGCGTTTTTCTCTAGAATAATTTTATTTTTTTAGATTATTTGAAAAGCTACAAAAACAAGTTTAAATGAACTTTTTGTCAGAACGCAAATTAAAGGAACAAATTTGCAACTTCTATTTTAATAAAATAGTACTTACTTAAAAACATTGCCATAACTTGACCGATTTTTACCGTAGAGAGTTATATTAAATTAACTCTAAACATTGACAGCTCTTTTACATGTTTATGATACCCTAAATAACAGTTTTATACAATAAAATTTCAAGTCGCATGTATATCCCTCAGCCGAAAAAGTGCGCTCCACTATATGCCCAAATGACTTTTTAGTATTATATTTCTAATTTCTTGATATCAAATCGTTCTTGTGAAATCGATAAAAAAACAAATCAGCAGATATTATATTTGAAAGATTATTGAAATATAACTTTACGCATCATCAATAGTATTGTAAAAAATTAAGTAGGTAATGTTCATATTTTGCAGATATTTGTTTCAATTAATTTACACATAAAAAGGAGCGTAATTTTCATCAGTTTCTGTCTATTTTAATAATTTTAGCAAAGTTTGATCATTTCGGCAGTTTTTGTTGATTCTTGAGCCAATGGTGTATAGTGTAATAGATATTTCGCAATTATAATATGTAATATATATATATATTATTAATAATGACTGTATTTTGTAATGTTGATAAAGAAAATATAAATTCAATAAAAATGTTAACATGTTATTGGTTATAAATGCAATATGAAAGAATATTAATATATTGCTAAAGAGTTGCGGTTCAGTTATAACTGTCATGTTACAATATGTGTCACAAATATATATTTTTTAAGTCTTAATTATTAACACAGTTCATGGTTTTATGACAACTAGAAACTGTATAACTTATTAAGAATTTATATCCTACAAAGAAAAAATTCGTTAAAAAATTATCTAACAAAATAAAAATAATAATTGAAATGCACTGTTACACGTTTTTAACTCGGAGCTATTTGTCTCTGATTTTGAGCATGCTCCATGTAACTACTTTTTATTACCAATACTTTTTTGATGTTCTGAAGGATGAAAATATACACTTTACATAAATAGAATATAATAATTTATTTATTTACGTATAAATACATTTACATGGTGTGATGATACTAATACTAATAATTAATTTAACTTAACAACTACAAACTAAAATAAACATTAAGAGGAACATCGAAATGCAGAGATAAAATTAAAAACTAAATAGCAACAATAACAAACAGTTAGGTACTGCAGTACAGCATGTTTTGCCTGGCTTTTAAAACCATCAAGAGATTTACTAAATAAATCAAGTGTAGTACAGAATTTATCGACTTATTCTACTCACTGCACTGAACATTGCGTAATACTGGTGCTTGCTGTGTAAGGAACATAAATATCGCTAAATATTTTCAGGCCATCCGCAAACAGTAAAAAACCGCTGCCCAAGGAATCACTACTTCCACATCCAGATTTTCTATCCAAGTCCCTAACAACGAAAAAAATTTGTATGTGGAAATAATTGTTTATGGAACTTTAATAATATAATATTTGAAATCCTCTACCCCAAAAACCCATAAAACGATACACCACATCGGTAGTGAGGTGGGGGTGGTGATAGGGGGTGGTAATGGGGGTGGATAAAGTAAAAAAATATTTTGAGGTTTCTGCTTCTTCTACACACACTAAATCACATTTTTTTTCATCCCCTTTAATAATGGGGTGGGGGTGGTAATGGGGGTGGCTAATGCCAACATTTTTTTTGAGACCTTAGCCTTTTTTGTATGTACTAAATACCAATTTTATTAACTCTTACCTGCTTCATTTACCTATTTACCCCAAATTTACCCCAATTTACCCCCCAACCCTTCGACGGTATAAGATGAAAATATAATCTAGTTCTAGATCTCGTTAAAGTACATACGTTTACCAAATTTCAAGTCAATATCTCAAACGGTTCCAGAGTAAACGTGCGCAAAAAAAGTTACAGACGGACAGACCGACAGACAGACAAAAATTTTTTTTTCGCTCAAACTTAAAATCTCGACGTTTCATGACATTCTAAGCCTATTTAAACAACAAAAATTTTAAAAATTTTTTTGTCGTTACTATACTTCCACTGGATGTGGAAGTATAGTAATAACAATATTTTAGCAATATCATTTATGAATAAATTAAACAATAAGGGACCAATGTGTGAATCCTGAGGCACCCCAGATGTTGCAGAGAATGTCTCTGAGATATATCTGTCGACAAGAACCTCCTGGGTTTTCTCGGGGAAATACGACTGAATCCAAGATAATAAAGGAGGACCAACACCGATTTTATGGAATTCTTTATAAGGAGAGTTATAGAAGACTTTGTTAAAGTCCATGTATACTTCATGCACGCCAGCGCCTCCTACCAGAGAGGTAATGAAGACGTTGGTATAGATATGTAAATTGGAGTCCACAGAGCGACCTTGGAGGAATCCATGCTGCTCTAGAATGATGATATTACTTAACGACTCAAATAATTTCGAAATTGCAGACAGACTGCACACAGATCTATAGTTATTGATAAAAGATTTGTTAGCTGTTCTTAAGGATATGAAAACTATTGCTAAGAGTGGTAAGAAGAGTGACTTCGAACAGGACTTTAAGAAGATTGGTGGAATTTTGTCAGGACCCGGTTCTTGATTAATATCAGTTGAATCAAGGACATTTTCTACATCTAAAAAGCTGGTATATACCTTATGTATATCAACGGTAATATCAGGAGTAAAATTACATTCCACATCATATAACGGAATGTAAGCTGAAGAAAAATTGCTTGCAAACAAATTCAGTATATCCTCACCACACTCACCTTTACACAGTTATCACAGAATATTGAGAGAGACAAACTATGAGATTTTCGATTTAATTTAATAAAATTTCAAAAACATTTAACATTACACGTATTTCTTCTTCTAGTGTGTTCCTCGAGTTATTCGACCGTTTCTAGACTTTTCGAACACCCGGTATGATCTGCAAAAATGCGATAAAAACGAAGAGTTGAAAAAGCATATTATTTTTGTTACATTCCATTTAACAGAAAAACTCGTCTGCATTTACATTTTAAATGATGTATGGTGAGATATTCAGCAGCTTACGAGTTCCCTAGAGAAAACTAGCAAATTTCAACACCTCTGTATTGTTATCATATTGCCAGAATAAAAACAGTCATGATCACAATAGCTATATACCTAAATCTAACGCGTGGATTTTCTTTGGTACGATTGACATGCAATGCAGTGCATTGTTTCATTCTTTACTAAGGCAAGGTTAATCTGTTAATCTGATGATTAACTTTTATTTATATAGGTGTGAATTCTACGAACAGTCCAAGTCATAGACTAAGTGAAGATGATAGTTATATATGATCTTTCAGTCCTCAGTCGATATTTAAATTATATAGATAGGTTATTGCTACTTAGTGAAAATTATAATAGCCTAGATTTTATGTTAATCATATTAAGTACTTACATAAACTATTAAGGGTATAGTCGAATTTTTTTTCGGCAACAACATTCCACCTGAAATTTTATTGTTGATTCTTATGTATCATGACCTGATTACGAAAAAAATATTTGAGCCCAAAAATTCCGTGTGCGTCAAAAGTTATATGCCCTTTTTGAAGCGCTTTCACGGATTTTCAACTTATCTGCTTAATATATCTTGTACTAGTAATCGGATAGGAATTTTAAAAATACTGGCTTATGTGGAATGAAATTCTTAAAAAATATAGATCTGTCCGATATGTATTGGTCAATCCGCCATCTTGGAAAAAAATAGGAAACACCAAAAATAGCCGAAAAATAAAAATTGAATATCTTTTCTATAAGAAGGAATAATTTCACCAAAGTTGGCAAAAATAAAACTTATTTATGGTCAAATATAATGCACTAATCCCGTACACCATATGTCAAATAGAACTGTCAAAGATGGCGGACGAAATCAAATTTTTAATTCTTCGTCAATCATCAAGGAGGTATTGCACGTCACTTTTTTTCCAATGTACGTTATTTTATGTACTTTTAGGGGATAGTCCATTTTTTTAATTTTCAAAAAGAGTGCGTTTTTTTTTTATTTTCAAAAAAGTGCATTTTTACAATTTTTAAAAATGTATTTTCTTTGACCCTCCTTTTTTTGCCCAATTTTCATCGAAACAAAATGAAATATGCTATAGAAAATCTTGTATAACTTCAAAAATTTAATACAAAATGAAACTGAAAAGGAAATTTATTAAGCATACGCATGATAATAATAATCAGAACCAAGCAGTCAAGACTAGTGTAGTATTTTTTTTGATAAGTATGCCGATAAACAGAATAGTATTCGAGCGCATTCGTCGTTTAGAAAAAAATGTTTACGTAGGTATTTCAATCACAAGTGACTTTATGAAATCATCGGTTAGTCAAAAAAATTTCTAGCTAATAGTAAAAATAAGGATAACTTTATAAAATTATTGCGTAAAGAGTTAATAGAAGAGAAGACGCTGATACTACAATCGTTAAAACTGCTATTGATCTGGAAACCGAAGACAATCAAATTATAATAGCTGGTGAAGACATTGATCTTTTGGTTATAATGACTCAACTAACATGGAATCATCATAAAAAAACCTATTTTTACAAACCTAAAACTAATAAAATAATTGACGAACATTATGATGAAAATATAAAACCATTCCACCTACTGAAGAAAAACACTGTTTAAAAGTATTTACTAGTGAAATATTTTGTCGAACTCCTCTATACATTTCCTTAAATATATAAGGAATAAAAACCAAACTGCAACCAACCGCTATTCCCCGGACTAATGCCCCGCTGAGCGCTGAATTACGTATTACAAGCCTGGCCGCGTTGGTGCAATAACTATGTATTTCCACAAAACGCTAAAGTTTCGATTTTAATAGACACCAGCCGAAAGACTTATTCCTACTTAAAGGAGCTCTCGTGCCAGCCATCTCATACCACTTGCAGACTGCAGTTTCGAGCTATTGGCTCTCGTCAGTGCAAGGTAGGTCTGAGACGGCTGGAACGAGGCATTTGTTCACTCTTGGTACATGACGAGATTTATAAAACCACGACATGCAACAAAAATGGCAGGCTCCATCTAGCGGCTGATGTCCATTACAATCGAAACAGCAGTCATGGGCCCGGTTAGACTCGCAAACGCGATCCTCCTCATTAATTATGAGACGTGGACAAATTTTCTTTCTACATTTCTCTCCGCTCTATCCGCCCCCTCCCCCCCCCCTCACCGCTCATCAATCATTAAGTGCGGGGGGCCGCCAGAGATAATGACAAATTTCTCCCCCCCGCTCATTAATTATTAAGCGGGGGGACCCGCCAGTGAGTTTGGTACCGGGTCCCATGATTTCATATGTGGGGCCTGGCCTCAAAAAAAATTGTCTCTCACCGAATCACCGAATGCAAAGTTGGAAATGAGCTGGAGAGTTGAGATTTATATCACCTATAGACAATGGCTCCATAGCATTGAACAAAATCTAAAATCCTGAATTATAGTTAGGAACTGTAGCTCTTGGAATATTCTTCAAATCACAATAAAATTGTCTTTCTTTATGTCCCTGATAGTTAGGGAGTTGGTGAACATTTTAGTTACTTTCTAATAAACTAAAACAAAATCTGCAGACAATGTGGACGGTCCAGGATAAAAGACAGACATCCTGCAAATTTTTTGTAGATTTCTTACTTAAATCATATTGTCTGTCGTTGCAACTAACATGTATGCCTTCATTTTCCTATTGTTAAAATATTCTTGGCAGACAAAAATCAAGGGCAGGGAACAAGTCATACCAAGAAACAATCAATTTTGCTTAAAAAACCTAGAAAACCTTGTAAAATGGATTTTTTCAGAATACTACTCAATATAGAAAATATTTTTGAGAATTATTTTAAAACTAATTTAATTGTCATAAAAATCGGCTAAATTATAATTTTACAATGGTTTTATTGACGAACGGGTAATGGTATTGAATTGCCCAAAAATCGTTTTCCTGATTTTATATATTATTATTCTGATTACAACTATATAAAAGCTAACAAAAAAAAATATGTTAATTAAAAAAAACTAAACTAAATAAAAAGACTATTTATTAAGGTAACACTTTCTCTTTTCATTTTTTTTTTTTTCGAAAAATGAATTGTCTGTTGATTGTTTCTTCTTCCATAGTAGTTATTCAGTTTATTAGTTAAATTAAAAATAGTTTGCATGTATTGTTACTAAATAATGCAAATTAAGGACGTCTGCTTTTTATTCTGGCCTGTCCTAATTATATCTGCCGAACGTATTTTTGGGTTCATTGGGAAGTAATTAAATAATTTTGAAAAAATCAGCTTGTATAATTTTAGCAAAAATCTAAAAATAACTGTAAGTTCAGGATGTTTGCTTTTTATTCTGCACAATCCAAATTGTCTGATAATTATTTTTTGGAGTTCATTTCATTTTTATTCAAACCGACCCATTTAGATAAATGTCGCTTCGTTAGTAAAAAGAACATTAACACCGGATGCTGGATCATTGTTACATCTTTCCTGCCTAATTTCGCAAAATTCCACTATATAATCAAGGTTATTTTTTTAGATAATTCCTGAATAAAATATACGGATACAGTTTTTCTTTTTTTAAAAAGGCTTAGAGAATATTTTTTAGGTATTAAGCAAATCACAACTTATACACTTTTTTATTTATTATGAAATTATCTGCTTTAATTTGGGCACGCTAATATACTCATTATTGGAGAACCAATCAAAACAATTACTCTTCTAGCTAATACTGACGAAGTATTGAATTACACGATAGGATTCTGAGCATTTTGAAGCAAAAAGATATATTGAAAATACTTAAAACATTTATTTAAATTCAGTCATTCATACTTTTTTATTAAATATGAAATCATCTACTCTCTGTATATTGGTACCTTAATCTGGTCACGCTAATATGCTACTTAGGAAAACACTTTAAAACACTCATCACTGGGTAATCAATCAAAACAACTACTATTCTAGCTAATACTGACCAAGTATTGAATTATATGATAGGATTCCTAGCATTTTAAGGCAAAAAGATGTATTGAAAATACATTTATTGAAATTCAGTCATTCACAACAATTATTGAACCTTACATTCCATTTCAACTCTAGAAAAGCTGTACAAGTTTTTTCGAACTCGTTAGTTCTCATCAGTAGAGTATAAAAACATTCATTCATTTTTTACAAACCTATTCTTGATTTATTTTTACAATTAATTATTTTTTATTTATTTGCTTTTATCATGATTGGAGAATATTATTTAGGTATTAAGCAAATCACAACTTATACAGTTTTTTATTTACTATGAAATTACCTACTTTCTGTATATTGTTGCCCTAATCTGGGCACGCTAATATACTAATTAGGTAAATACTTTAATACACTCAATATTGGAGAACCAATCAAAACAACTACTCTTCTAGCTAATACTGACGAAGTATTGAATTACACGATAGGATTATTATCATTTTAAAGCAAAAAAATACTTAAATCGTTTATTTAAATTCAGTCATTCGTACTTTTTTATTAAATATGAAATCATCTACTTTCTATATATTGGTACCTTCATCTGGTTACGCTAATATTCTACTTAGGAAAACACTTTACAAATTAGCGGGACCAGATGAAGGTACCAATATACAGAAAGTAGATGATTTCATATTTAATAAAAAAGTATGAATGACTGAATTTAAATAAATGATTTAAGTATTCTCAATACATTTTTTTTCTTTAAAATGCTAAGAATTATATCATGTAATTCAATACTTCGTCAGTATTAGCTAGAAGAGTAGTTGTTTTGATTAGTTCTCCAGTAATGAGTGTTTTAAAGTATTTACCTAACTAGTATATTAGCATGCCTAGATTAGGGCAATAATATAATAAATAAAAAGGTGTATAAGTTGCGATTTGCTTAATACCTAAATAATATTCTCTAATCATGATAAAAGCAAATAAATAAAAAATAATTAATTGTAAAAATGAAAAACTTCTTACAGAATTTGAACAAATATTAAAATCATCAGTAAGTTTCCGCGTAGACTGCTTTGGATTTCCTCTAGCAGAAAAATGTTACGTACCTTTTCACCATTAGTTACTGTACTAGATTTGTCAGATTTTGGCAAGTTTATAATGCTACCAGTTTGTCGAAACTTTTTAACATCACTCTGAGAGCATATCTGTTTATAGATTTCTATTTGGATAAGGTTAATTAAAGGGAGCACATGCCTTATCTTGGGCCCTTTTGCGGTCGTCGAGTCTTACAAAGATTGAAATTTTATTCCTTGTTTTTCGCTTAAATGCTACATAACTTAAGTTTCAAACAACAAAGATTATTTTGAAATTAAATTAATTAATTTTTAATAAATACCTATTTTTCGGTTATTTTCTGCCGCATTTTTGGCACTTACCGCATTCATGGCATTCTTAAAAAATTTCTTTACAGAAAACGTAAAATAGTAATTTTTAATTCAAGGTCAAATTGGGGATAGTTAATTTTGAGATAACACAAAGATAACCATTGATGCCAAGATGCCATTAAAAACAAGGTGAGGGGGTTGAGGATGGTAGTCAATAAAATTAAAAGTTATAAATTGCCCAAAAAGTTGGGTAATTAAAATTATAATTCATCTCATTTAATGATTTCTTAAGCAATTAATTTTGTTAAAGGTCATGGTCATGTTTCAATACTTCTTACAAAAGCTGTATGGAAGTTATCAATTGATATGCCTTATTTATTTGCGCTTGTTTTTTCATTTCTTATTAATTATATCATCAGCAGAAAAGTAATTTTTGAACTATATGCTTCTAATTATTTTGTATTGCCATGCAATATTAAAACAGCGGAAAACAGACAGTTCTTTTTGGAATTGTGTAGCAAAATATTTTAATCGTAAAATTAATAAAGTGGCTGCCTTTACTTCCGGACATAATCTTCATTGTAAAGGTAAAGTTTCGTTGAAACTTAACTACAATAGGCAAATAATGATAAATAATTCATTTCTAAAATGGCATGAGGGAAGCTGTAGACCTCTTACAAAATGTTATGGCCTTATATATAAGTTTGTAGGTTGATCAGACTTGAGCGCTCCCTTTCAAGGATCTATGGTGATTTAAGTCTGAGATAAAGTTTATTAATGAAAATGTTCTTGGAATAACATATCCAGAACATATAAATAATATAATTTAATAGTTAATTTGCAATAGGCATCTTAGGTGTCGAAATTAACTGAACGAGAGTCAATTATCTATTAAGATGAAATATGTCAAATTAAAAATATTTTTTAGTGAAAAGAATTTAAATTTTATTTGCTGCGGAAATTATAATCCATCTTTGCAAAATTTCAGGAGACTAACAGAAGCTGATTTTACTGTATAAAAACCTAAAATTTTATAGTTACATTTACGTAATATGGAGTGTTTTATATTTTTTTCCGAAGAAACTTTCCTGTGAAATGATCACGAAAAAAGTATTTATTTCGACAAAAAAAGAAATTTGCATTTTTATGCAATCTGTTTTTATTTCTGTAATTCTCAGAATATATTCACAGACAAGTCTAGAAATGCTATTCAAAATTTCCATAATAATCATGTGTGGGTGGACGAAAACCCCCATGCCATAACCGAAATCCATTTCCAAGAGCACTTTTCGATTAATGTATGGGTAGGAATTATTGGTAATAATTTTATAGGCCCTTGTTTTCTGTCAAGAAGCCTTGATGGACAATCTTACCAGCATTTTCTCCAAGAAGAACTACCTGTGTTGTTTGAAAATGTACCAACTGCGTTAAGGAATCAAATGTGGTACATGCACGATGCAGCTCTTGTTCACTTCAGTGTAATTGTTAGCGACCATTGGCAAGCAAGATCCTGCGATCTGAATAGTTTGGATTTTTTTTGTGGGGGTCATCTTAAAACCCTGGTGTATAAAACTCCCATTAACACTTTAGAAGATTTAAGATAGCGAATAGTTTCTATAGTTTCTTCGTGTGAAACAATACGGAATACGCCGGGAATACTTGAACGAGTACGCAATTCGATGGGAAGACGGGCGCGGCGGAAGCATATATATTAAGTGAACGATTTTCATCAATTTTTATAAAACAAAATTTATCTAAAAGTAAGCTAACGCTCTAGTATTACTAGTATTCTAAAGCCTTCGATACTCTCAACCATGAACTCTTAGTGGCAATTCTGAACTTTATCGGCCTTGACACAAAAGCCATTAATCTTATAAAGAGCTACCTACATATGAGGACCTAAAAAGTAACACTCAACAGGAACTCATCGGTTCCTTTACCTGTGACGGTGGGAGTACTACAAGGATCCATTTTAGGACCGTTACTTTTTACAATATACACTAGGAACAGCTACCTAAAATATTCAAAGATGCATATGTACACAGATGACACTCAAATATACCATAGCTTCGAACCTCATGAATGTCAAGTAGCACTTTCCAAAATTAATAGTGATTTACAAACAATATCTTCCGTCTCTCGTCATCATCATTTGCTAATAAACTCGACCAAATCTGCAGTCATAATTTTCGGAAGCAAATCTTCTTGTGTCAGGATTGAACATAATGTTGATTTACAAATCAATAATACGAATATGCCAGTCGTAAACAATATACGTAATCTTGGTATCATTTTAGACAACTCATTTAGATATAGACTCCATGTCTCAAATTGTTTGAAAAAGGCTTATTATAAATTAAAACTTTTGTTTCCTCATAGATCTTATTTTCCTCGGAATATTAAAACACTTCTATGTGAAACTCTTGTTCTATCAAACTTTAACTTTTGTTGTCAAGTTTAAGCTCCATCTCTCGACAAAGAGTGTGAAAACAAAATACAGAAAGTTCAGAATAGCTGCGTTAGATTTATATTTGGCATCCTAAAATATAAGCATGTATCTCATAAACTCAAAAAGCTACACTGGTTAAATATGAAGAATTGATCTAAACTTCATTCTGCCTGTCTCTATCACAAAATTGTACACACCAAAAAAGCTTCCTATCTCTATAATAAATTAGTATTTCGAACTGATGTACGCAGAATTAATACCAGAAACAAAGACATTTTAACAGCGAGATGACACAATTATCTGTTGTTTAAATTTAACCAATTTCAATAAATTTAAAAGGTGGGGGTCTCAATTAGATTATTTTTCTATTCTGAATTATTCCAGAAAAAAAGTGTCAATTTCTTTAGTTATTGCTACAGAATATTTTTTAAACTGTGTCTAGAATTTAGGTTTAATATCATAAATAAATTAATTCCGACAAAGCGTATTCGATTCGATTAATTTAAATTTTATAAATAGAAAATGTATAACAAATAACGCATTGGCTGTGGAATAAAGTGCGTGAAAAAAATATATCAATAATTAAATGCAAATCAACTTAAATCCATAAATAAGAAAAAAAAAAGGCAAGTTAAAAACCGCATCTCATTTCAAAGGAGAAATCAAGTATTTAATAAAAATATTTAGTTGTCTATGAACGTGCCACAAAAGTGAACACCTTTGTTAAAATTTACTAGAATGGTTAGACAATCAGAACGTAAAATGCCAAATGAATAACGAAAACCACAAATATACCAAAAACTACTTAACTTTCATCTACGGTGACCTACATTTAAAAACGCGCTTTAGCATGTGTCAAAAATATCAGAACATTAGTAAAATGCATGTAGACGGCTGATCCCACCTAATGGAGAACTACTGTACGTACAAACGTATACGAGTCGAACACAGGAGAAATTATTGACCTTGTTTCTTGACCTAGAAATACGAAGACATACATAAGACAAGGACGTTAGCGTTTAAGTACTCAAAAACCAGATCACAATTGAGCATGCGCAGCACACACGTATTTGTATTAATTTATTATTATACCATCGAAGTAACGACATTATAAAAACATTTACATGCAGGACACGAATTATCCTGAATTAGTTTTAATAAGATTTTAAAATGTATGTAAACGTACAGGGTCAAGTGAATAGAATAAATATTTTGCAATTCCTAGTTTTAAAAGTTGATGAAGCTTTTTAAAGTACGCCAAGAATATCTAATATCAATAACCGACATCTTATTTTCCTCTTATAAATTTATTACCAGATAGTGTTCAAATAAATTTTAAATTTTTCTACTTTTTCTCATTTCTGTTAAAATATGCAATTACGTAATTATTTTTCAAAATTTATCAATATACAGGTTTCAGAAAATGACTACATGGATTACATTATATATTCATTTCACCGTAGTTGTCACTTTCAAAAAGCCATTTAAAAAAATAGTATAATAAGCTGGTAAAAAAAGGATGATACATTTCGATAATGAGTCAGATATAATTTAAGACTGATACAGCATTTTTAAGCTTTCCAAGAAAATATTTTGCAAGCGACTCAAGGTATAATAAAATTCTAGTTATTCACCTTTTACCCCAGTAGCTAGGTAAGAAATAGGCAAAACTTAGAAATAGTGTTATATGTACTGATATTACTTCCACATCCAGTGGAAGTATAGTAACGCAAAAAAAATTTTTGAAAATTTTTGTTATTCAGGTAGACTTAGAATGTCATGAAACGTCGAGATTTTAAGTTTGAGCAAAAAATCTGTCTGTCGGTCGGTCTGTCTGTATCTTTTTGTGCGCAACTCTGGAACCGTTTAAGATATTGACTTGAAATTGGGTACACGTATGTATTTTAACGAGATCTGGAACTAGATTATATTTTGATCTTATTTCATTGAGGCATTGGGGGAAAAATTGGGGTAAATGGAAGTAAATAGGTAAATGACGCAATAAGAGTCCGTAAAATTGGTATTTGGTATATATAAAAGGCGTTAAGGTCTGAAAAATTTTTTGGCTTAGCCACTCCCATTACTACCTCCACTCCATTAATAAAGAGGGTGAAAAAAATAAAGTTGTAAGTTAGCGTGTATACAAGAACCTAAGTCCTCAATATTTTTATTACTTCATCCACCCCCACTATCTCTACCACCCCACCCCCACCACCATGTGGCATATCGTTTTATAGGTTTTTGGGGTAGACAATTTCAAATATTATGTTATTAAAATTCCATAAACAATAATTTTCACATAGTGAAGTGCAAATATAGTATGAAATTTTTTTCGTTGTGAGAGACTTGGATAGAAAATCTAGGTGTGGAATTTTAAGATTTATAAACATCCTATAGGTTGCATTGTAATTCAAGTCCTATGAACAAATGAAAATCAGCGTGACTGCGTTTCAAGATTATTTTAGCGGGTTGCTAAACTGACACCAATGTTTCAAGGATAGAGATAGAGACGCGTCATCGCGTGTGTGTCTAGCTTCTACGATTTCAAATTAGAATACCATGCAACCTGTACGGTGTTTATAGATCTTCTATTATTTTCTTGATTCTATAATAAGTGGGTTACCTCGAGTAGTATGGATGCGCAGTGGATTTCCTCGAGTACTATGGATGTGCAGTAGGTTTCCTCGAGTATTTTGGATGCGCAGTGGCTTTCCTCGAGTCAAATGGATGCGCAGTGCGTTACCTCAAGTAGTATGCATGCGCAGTAGGTCACCTTAAGTAGTATGGATGCGCAGTGGGTTTCCTCGAAAATGCTTGAAGTAGAAGCTTTATTTCTATCGTGTAGTCCACGACCTACAATGATTTTTGTATATCTTTGTCAAGCCATTTTCTGCGTATTACTTCCACATCCAATGGAAGTATACTAACGTGAAAAATTTTTTTGAAAATTTTCATTGTTCAAATAGGCTTAAAATGTCATGAAACGTCAAGATTTTAAGTTTGAGCAAAAAAAATTCTGTCTATCGCGTCGATCTGTCTGTTGGTCTCGTAACTTTTTGGTGCTGACGATTACTCTGGAACCGTTTTGATCTACTTTTTGAGGTTATCTTGAATATATGTACCAATCGATCAATTCTAACCCCGAATTCGGATTCAGCGCGTAAAAACACATGGGAATATACTAGTGTAGTGCCATGCCAAAAATGTTTGTGGCTGTTATTTACATATATAAAATTTCTTTCATTGTGAGAGATTTGGATAGAAAATCTGGATGTTAGTGATTCCTTGGGCACCGGTTTTTCTTATGGGTGATTCTTATAGTAAATGATATCATCGTCAGTCTCTATATGGTCCCGATACTTGCTTTCACCCTAAGAGGGTGAAAACCACCACAAATATAGTAAATTTGTGGGGGTAGTACTGATTTATTTCTAAAACGCAGTATATTCATGATTTTGGGGTCACCGATTATGAATCTAAGGTCAAAATCTCGGTGGAAATGTGCTTTTTAATTACTTGCCAATTACAGTAATGGCTATATCTTTATTAAGAAAATGTGAAGATGTACATTGTTTCGATTAGAACTTTTCTGTTTTTATGCCAAAGACAAAAAAATATATCATTTGGAAGCTTAATTAGTTGTAATTAATTTTGTCAATTTTGACGCAAGTCACAGCTTCTGAGATATCAACATTTAAACTAAAATCCTCGTCTTATAAGTATTAGGACGTCATCTTAAAATTTCCATATCTCCAAAACTATTAGCTCTACCAGTGGCGTACCCAGTTTTTTGGAGCCGAGGAGGCAAACCGTTTAAAAGGCGATATAAAGAAATTTTTCCAGGTCTACTATTGATGAAAGGAGGGCGCAAAATAAGATAAACATTCTTGATGAGCGAGGGGCGGAAAATGGAAGAAAAATAAAGCTTGGAGGAGGGCACCTACTGAAATAAAAATGTTCACATTCTCTGAATTTTTATAAAAATTACTAAAATTCTCAGATTTTTCAATACATTTTCCAAATTCCCTCACATTTTTAGACAACTCAAATTCCCTGATTTTTCCAGATTTTCCAAATTCTGCAAATTGTTATGAACCCTGCAGCCATAAGGGCGGGGGCGGTAGACTCGGTGCCCCCTATCTCTTCTAGTTACGCCACTGAACTCTAAAAAAAATATAAAATAAAACTAACCCCAGTTTATAAGCTTTGTTTTTGACCCCTACTATTCAAAATCTAAAATTTATCAAGATATCTGCAAGAAAAAAAATGTACATTTTTTTCGAAAATCTCTTTAAAGTGCTTTTTCTAAAGTAGTGCTATAAACAGACAAAAAAATTGAACATCTAGGTCTTGCTAAATGTTAACGAAAAACAGTATTGAGATTTATTTTTTTAATTACTAGCTAATTACTTTAACAAAATGGCGATGTTTTTATTAAAAGCGTGTGAGAAATCACATTACTTCCGTCAAAACTTTTTATTATTCAAGTTACAGAAACATGCAGAAAATAATTTAAAATCTTAATTAATTATCTTTTATTTTTCACTGTAGCAAATGCTACAGTTTTTGAGATATTTAACATTTACTCTATACAGGGTGACCACCCACTTTAAATTCCTGGTGTTATTTTATCGATAAATAAAATAAATATTTGAATTCCGTAAAAGGTGTTCACTAGAATATATAAATGATCAGTTTTGAGTAAAAACGGTCATTTTACAAGTGAGGTATAGATGGCGTTGTGATGCAAAGAAGTTATTTGATCCTAGGAACGTTGAAATGAGATGCAAGTGATGGGACATTACATTCTGAGCAACTTTTATGATACGAACAATTTTCGAGAAATCACTGGTTCTCGATATTTGAACTTCAATATCATTTTTTAAAATATAGGTACCTAAAAATCGTCATAACTTTTTTAAAATATATTTTAGGCGGTAAGTCCTTTGGGACATTTTTCATAGTGAATCAGGCTGATTTAGATGGCAATGAAAGATATTTATTTCGAAACACAAAATAACTTTTTTCAAGAAAAGCAAAGGTGGGGAGTGGGGATGCAACTGCTATTTAAAAATTAAAGATTTTGACATTTATGTTTATTGTGTATTGTCCAATTATTGCGTCATGTTTATGTTGTATGTTCGACTAAATTTTACACTGTAAATTATAGACAAATGAAAAAGAAATGCGATATTTGTTACTTGAAAAATTACATTGAAGTTAAAATATCTCGAAAACCAGTGATTTTTCGAAAATTGTTAATATTAAAAAAGTTTCTTAGAATATAATTCTCCATCCCATGCACCTCATTTCATCGTTCCTAGGATCGAACAATTTCTTTGCTTCGCAACGCCATCTGTACTTCAATGTGTAAAATACCCATTTTTACTCAAAACTGAAGTCATTTATATATTCTAGTGGATACCTTCTACATAATTCAAATATCGCTTTTGGTTATCGAGAAAATGACGCCCGCAGGGAGTATTAAGTAGGACACCCTGTATACTTCGTCCTACAAACGTTCGGAAGCCATCTCTAAATTCCGTATCTCCTAAACTATTAAGTCTACATAAATTAGGAAAAATATAAACTTTGCTCTACCTATGAGCTTTGTTATTGACTTTGGTATTTTTCCGCAAATTGTAATAGTTTTCTAGTTATTCGACGAGAATCGTTTTGAAAGACTATTTTTTCAAGCTAAAATCGGAATTTTCTAGTCATTATAATTGAAGACTAACAACGTATTTGAAAAATTGCAGAGAACCTTTTTCCTGAAAATGTTATTCCCTTTCAGCTCTATTAGTTTTATTCATTTTTGAAACGTTTCTATGATGCATTTACTATTCAAAAAAATCGAAATTTAAATTGGTGACATTATTTCCAAATTAAAAGTTCTAGTTATTCTATTATTTGGTGGATGCGCCGGTTTGATTAAATAAACTTCGCTTCGGGGTAAATAAAAAAAACTACAAGGCAAAATATTTTGTAAATTAACGTAGATATTTTAATTTGTAAGAGTGAATTACTGCAATGATAAATAGCTTCAATTTTTAATGTAAATAGTTTTTAAAATGATAAAATGTAGATGGCGTGCTACAAATAAATGTTTCGATGACAGAAACTTTGAAATGTATGTAAAAGAGCTTTAATTTCTTATGCAATTTTGATGTGTGGATAGTTTTCAAAAATCGAACCTTTTAGAGGTATTTGTGTTTATATTGTAATTTTCGGAAAGCTAAGATTTCTGTAACTTTTTAAATTAAATTGTATAAGAGGCGTTCCTTGGAATTTTTTCATAAAAGGTTAATGTGAGTTGTGTTATGATAAATCATGTTTTATAACATCTGGTTAAGCCGAAAATGACCTCCACTTTCGATTTATAAACGTTTTGCCCTGTATTTTGTCACAAAATATTACAGAAAATAATATTGAAAGAATTATTTCAATTATAACTACGGTAGTAAATTTAGCAATAATGGAAATATTAATGAAATAATACAATAAAAGAATAACTTTTTACTTTTGTTCAGAAAAACGAAAAACAAACAAAATCAAAAACCAATTCATTCGAGATGTTCAAAATTATTACCATTTTCATTTATGCAAATAGAAAATCTATTGAACAGTTCAACTCACTTTAAAGTGATGGCTGCAACAGTAGCATAAATGTTACTTTAAAGATGGGACATGTATTCTATTGGTTTATTTTTTAAAAAACTTCATAATTAAAAATCTAACAAAGTAATACGAGCAAACCTAGAGGGCCACCTTAGTATTTGATTTGTACCTTTTTTTGTACCGACTACGGATCCATTTGCAAAGATACCTAACATTTACCCCATATCGTGTTTGCTAGATTCAACACAATTTGGGGTTTGTCTATCCACTTAATATTTTTGTAATGAAGCATTCTTTAAATTCCTGCTCCATTACTAAGATTCCGGATTTACACACGACACCAATGTGCACACGGCCCGCAAATCTACCAGCTCCCGTCTAGAGGCATGGATTTGCACACGACACTAAACTATACGCAGTTCTACGTCACCAGTAAGCTAGGATTCTCGGATATAAAAGCCCGGCCGCAAATCAACATAATTCAGAGTGGATAATTCTGCCAATCTGTCTACAGCGTGCTGAGCTGGACATATTGCAGTTTTGTGCATCTCCCGACGCAAACACGACGGAACGAATGCAATCTGACCCTGGGAATCCTACAGCGTGTTGAACTGGGACCCCTCGAGTCGTTAGTCATTCCCCGGCGCCGTTTAGCCGCCAAAGCCAGAGACGTCGCATCGCAACCGTTACACTCTCTCTCTCTCTCTCTCTCTCTCTCTCTCAGATAATAGAAAATGTTGTCCTAAGAACCGTAAAAGATACGGACATATAACCTGTACCTGTATGTTATGTAACACTGCCACACATTACCTGTTTGGAAAAGTAAATATATTGTTTATATCTTTATTGGGCTGTCTTATTAACTAATCTGGACCCTGATTAATCTCCGAACCAGCTACCCGACAACAAACCGTTACATTTTCTTGAGACCAGTATCGACACTTATGTCTGGTTACGACTCTATTATTATGGAATCAAGATTAGTCGTTACTCGTTCTACATGATTAGATGCAGCAAATTATGATTGATTTTTCTCATAAAGGATGGAATATTGTGCCAAAAATCTAATCACTGGTCTTAAAGTGATGCACCAAGAAAAATTTATATGGAAAAATTTATCATTTAACTGCTTAGTGATGTGTGGCGACTATTTTCAATTATATCTAACACTAAGGCTGTGCTTTCTTCATATTTTCTTGCTAGAGTTTTTGTGTGTTTTTAAAATTCCATAATTAGCTAAATTATCACATAAACTTTAAAAGATTTTATGATCACGAGTTGGTCTCTTAGGAAAACGTACTCCATATGAGCTTTGAAGTATTTTTACAACATTCTGACAAATTAAAACAATATTTTATTTATCTTGGTTTATAATAAAGCCATTTTTTTTTAAATAAAAGCAGAGGCCACAAGACAAATATTTTATTATAGCGGAGCGGATTTGGTTTTGAAATGAAACCAACTTTTTAAATTTTTTTTTTAACAATTCGGTTACACCCGTTCTTTTTTAATATGTAATCACACAGGGTGGGAGAGGAATTCACATTTAATGTAAAAAACACTTTTTCCACGATAACGTTGTTGTTATTAGCTTGACTAAAAAAAAGTTAAATTAAAAATTGAAGATCTCGCGGAAGCACATAATCTGGCAATTACTTTCAAATCGGACGGTAAATTTTCATGAATACTTATTTTTAAATACGCGTTTTTTTGCCTTAACACTAATATACAAAAAAGTAATTCCTTAATTTTTTCACGAAAAGAAGGAGTCAGGGGTATGACACTTTTTGAGGTGGGTGAAATCGATAAGAATTAATGAAGCCGAAGGATGGGGTTGGTGGGCCAATTAGGGAACTTTTTTCCCTATCTTGCAATTTTGAAAAACCAAAATGATAATAATAATAATAAATGCCTTTATCAATTGTGTATACAAATTAAATAGTCCAATCAATGAATGCCCAAAAGGGCATTTTGGAGGAGAGAATTTTTCTTAGATATACTGGGGGTAGTCAGGAGGTAAACGTACTAAAAGTGTCCGCCCCTAGCCCCGTCGCTTCAGGGAGGAGGGGGGTGGAAAGGTTCTTTTTTTCGATTCTTCGCTTATAACTCGGAAACGATGCATCGTATGGGAAAATGTAATCTATGCAAAATTAAACGTAATTAAATTTTCCAGAAGAATGTTTATATTCATTTTCTTCCTATGTGTTATAGTTTACGAGATGTTCGCCAGCGAAAATCGATAATTAATGAAAAAAAAATCAATTATGTACCTTGTATATTTCTATCAAAGCGGTTTACCGTGGTCTGATAATAAATCACAGTCACAAAACAATCTTTATTTTACAACACTGGACGTATTTACTAACGTAATATTTTGTCGTAATCTATATATTTATTTATATATACAGTGTGACTCACTTAAAATGTAGATACCCTTATAAATTTTTCATTTTGTTTCCGATTTGAATCAAATTTTATTCAAGTATAGAACAAATTAGGATCTACCTATGACCAGAAAATCATTCACCTGCTATAAAGCCAAAGCCACCTGCGGTACACAATTGATTTTTTTTTCTAATTAATTATCGATTTTCGCTGGCGAATATCTCGCAAAATATAACACATACGAAAAAAATGAATATAAACATTCTAGTGGGAAATTTAATTGCGTTTAATTTTGCATAGATAACCTTTTTTCGTACGACGCATCGTTTCCGAGTTATAAAAGTGAAGAATCGAAAAAAGGAACCTTTCCACCCCCCTCTCCTACTGATGCGGCGGGGCTAGGAGCGGGGACTTTTAGTATGTTTACCTCCTGACTACCCCCAACACATTCCTGAAGAGAAAAGTTATCCCCTCCAAAATGTTCTCTACAACTCTTTCATTGACTGGACTAAAAATACAATAAACAAAAAATATATATATTAAATAAACACATGTGAAAGGGCGAAGTTCGGTGATACACCCGCTCTTCCATGGAATTTGTTCGTTATTACCTCTAATATTTGACTGATTAATTTTTTTTGTTTTTCTCAAATAAACAAACTTGTGACAGGGGAAAAACATTTTGCATTTTTTTTCAAATGCGTCTAAAAGAAATTAACTCATTTTACGACATTAAAGTTTGACATTTTAGACGGCTATGCGTTGCCATTAACAACAAAAAAAAAACAACGGAGGTAAAAATACTTTTTCTGACGCTGTGCGCGAAAGAAAAAGTAATATCCATAGCCAAACGTATTTTATTTAATACGCCGGTCATGCTATATTAACACAATTCGTTTTTGGTGATGAAATTCGAAATTTTTTATTTTTTCTTTTTAGAGCTAATCGGCTTTTGAAGAAAAAAATTGTGTTTTATTCGGAGTAAAAGCCACTTATTGTGGCTCATCTGTAATTGCGGGACTCACTTCGTTCGTCCGGCAAACCTACAAACTGGTCACAAAAGTGTCACTTTTACTCTCAATAAATAAATAAATAAATAAATAAACAAATAAATAAACAAATAAATAAATAAATAAATAAATAAATAAATAAATAAATAAATAAATAAATAAATAAATAAATAAATAAATAAATAAATAAATAAATAAATAAATAAATAAATAAATAAATAAATAAATAAATAAATAAATAAATAAATAAATAAATAAATAAATAAATAAATAAATAAATAAATAAATAAATAAATAAATAAATAAATAAATAAATAAATAAATAAATAAATAAATAAATAAATAAATAAATAAATAAATAAATAAATAAATAAATAAATAAATAAATAAATAAATAAATAAATAAATAAATAAATAAATAAATAAATAAATAAATAAATAAATAAATAAATAAATAAATAAATAAATAAATAAATAAATAAATAAATAAATAAATAAATAAATAAATACATAAATAAATAAATAAATAAATAAATAAATAAATAAATAAATAAATAAATAAATAAATAAATAAATAAATATACTATTGTTTTGGAAACTGCACTAAAATATGACGTCAACGTCAACATGTGGCTTGGGAGCATGACAAATTGTTGATATCTACCAAAATTATTGAAAATATAAAAAAGTCCATTTAAATCAGTATATTCTCATTATCCTTATTGAGTTATATGCCGCCGGTACGTTCTGAAACGAACAGAAAAGTTTCGTATAAATCACATATTGTCGTAAAAAGCATTTCAGTTGGTCAGTTCTGTAGAATTATAAAATCACTTTTAGGGACTTATAAAGCTATCTACAAGCGAACCAAAATTATTATTGTGAATATATTATTATCATCATCCACTAAACCTTTCAGTCCAATGTCAAAGTTGTTAAAACATGGTTTCTAAGAGTTTATTGAATCTTTTTGTGCCAGTTGATTGATACTGAAACTATCCCATTGCATGTAATTGTGATTAAACACCATCTAGGGGATGTGTCCATCCTTGCCATGTTTGGTATGTAGATCTGACAACCTCATGTATAATTAGATTAAGCAATTTAGCGATATTTACATGTATACTCTTTGAACTTTTATACAATGGTATTATTAAATTTTTGCATTTTCTTAATTGAACGATTTATTTTAATTTAATATCTTGGACCGATTTTACATGTTGGGTCGAGGACTGAATTTATAGCACCTTCCCAGTGTTCGTCATGTCTGTTTTCAGGACATCTGTCATATCTCAGAAGCTACTGGTAGAATTCTATGAAAGTGTTTATATAATTAAGAAATGATTAGAAATAAGACTGACGTCAGATAAAATGCATCACATCGAAGGTAGAGACACTTGAGGGGGCAGTTAAGCAATCCACGGTAAATAAGAATTTATCTCTTTCGTCTATTAAAGGACTCCGGCCCTATATCGTTTCTAAGGAGTTATAAGAACCTCTTGAGAATAGACATAAACCATCGTATGTTGAAGAAGGCATGGCTAGCATCCTCAGTAATTAAATTATTTATAGTCCTTTAGGCATACGATGTTGAGATCTATATTACCTAGACCCTTCAGATTCTTCTTTTCTTGTACTCTAGTTAGAATTTTCCACTGTTATCCATGGTTGTGTCATATTCCCATGTATGTTTTTGTGTTCGCGTTGCTGTTCGTGCTTTTTCTTTCTTTTAACAAAACATTTGGATCTACGTCAGTTCACGGGATAACTTCACTTATGTAATTAATACGAAAATTTAATGTATTTTGAAGGAAATATTATAAATTTCAAACTGTATTAAATTGCTTATTTACTTTGATTCATGAGCAATAACTCAGCAATATTATTATTTATTACGACGAAATAATTATAAAGAAATGTATTTAAAATATTTTCTGTAAACTTATGTATGTTTGTTTAAAAAAATGACGATACTCCTCTTCATATATAAATATCTCTTCTAAATATATTTTAAAATAACAATGTGTATAGTTACTATGCCTTCAGACATCATGTGTGCTAAAAAATCCATAATTAGTGCTTTATGTATACATTCATTTATTCTCTGTAGACGTTTCTTAGATGAGAAGTATGTCTTGAGTTTACAGTCGCGATGCAAGTCATAACCTAATTGTTATTGTTAGTGTATCTTACAAAATAATCAACTAAGTATTAGTTTATCTAAAAACACAAAAATTTAACACATTGTACTGAAAGTAAAAATAGCATTTTATTGAGCTTATGGGAGTCTTAATTTTATATTATTCATTTGGTATGACATAATCGTTTTCAAGAAATTTTACAAATCATTGCAGATAAACGCTTTAAAGATTAATCTGCTTATATCAGATACTCGGCAGGTAATGTTATTCATCAGGTTTGTATTGTTGTCACTATCATCAGGGCGTAACTAAATTTTAAATTTATTATATTATCTAGAAAATAAAGCTAAATGAGATGAAATTAGGATTTGATTTGCTAGAAGTGGTACCTATTTAGAAGCAACAAGAAATCATTCGTATTTAGTTTGAGCCTTAATTTGCCCTTATGGTGCATATTTAACCTTTTAATCATTACACCGGCAAACAAAAAAAAGTCGTCTGAAAAAAAAAACCTGTCAAAATGTATATATTTTTGGGCGCTGAATCTGACAATTTTTGACATTTACTCGAAATCTACGCTGTAGAAAATTTTTTAAATTGAAAGTTCTCACGATATTCGCTTTAGAAAAGTCAAATTATGAATGTTTGTTTTGACGTTTAAGCTAATTTTGAAATTTATTTGTCTAAAAAATGTGAAAATTGAGAAAAAAATTGAGAAAAAATATTGTATGCATCGCATGCGTAAAATGTCTTTGTTTCACTCCCATTCATATTCTCTATATTAAATTATTTTTATTACTTGTCAATAATAACAATCTACGAAAATAGATATTTTACGAAGACATTAAAATTCAAAAGTTAATCGAATATACAATGGAACTATTTACAGAAGGAATGCTAACTTAGACAGATTACGTTTATGTTTAAGCATTTGTTGTATAAATGTTTTTACTTTAATTAAATTTATTTAGAGCATATACTAACCCATGTACTTTATACATAAAAAGAATTGGTTACTAAATCCGTGAGTATTGTTAATAAAACTGAATATGACGTGAACATATAAATACTAAATAAAAAAGAACAGTCATTATTATTTTTATAATAATTTCATTGTTCTCTAAGTAGAACACAAGCAGCGAAGAGTATGTAATTTAGACATTCTTCCATTTGAAACAAAAGAGGAATATAACAACTATCCGTGCATCATCGCCTAAGAGGGAAAGTGCAATATTTGACAAGCAAAAACTATATGCGATATTCTTTTTCATGTTATCGACGTGTTTATTCTCAATAAAATTAAGCAATCCCTTTCTTGTCCATTATGCCTCCTCGGTCATGATTGATTTGGACAAATATAAATTTTAAGGTATTATAAAGTCAAAACTATATATTTAAGAAAGTATGTCCAATAATTTATTTTTATATATTTTATTATAAATTATCGACCTAATTAAAAATAAGCATATTAAGTAAGATTTATTGTTGTCAATAATGATAATATTTGTCTACTAAAGCATATATTTTAAGAAGAGAACTGTTTAGTCATGATATTATAATTCTTGTCTATTCTTTTGGTATTCTTATGCTATATAAATTGATATAGGTACCTACTTAATTACTTCCTATGACTTTTATTGCAATATTGTGAAAACCCTTTCGAAAGCTATTATCTTGAGGTAGAACATGTCTGGCAGCAGGACTACAAACACGAACCTTTAATACTGAAATCAGAAATTTAGATAGCCATTCAGAAACTAAGAACTGGCAAAGCAGCTGTCAGGATCAGTGCGCTCAAGTTTCTCAATATGAGAACCTTCACGGAATATGTCAAAAAAATATGGAAGACAGAGATCTGAGCATCTCAATATTCGTTCCATTACATAGGAAAGGAGCGTGTCTGAATACCTAACTATAGATTGCTGGCCACGCCAGTAAAATAATTCTCTATATTTTTTAATCCAGATTTGGTAAATGCCTCCTGAGCATGTAGGCGTCGTTAAAAGACGCGGTACTATAGGATATAGAGAAGATATAGAGAAAAATCCTGATGCAATTTATCCAGAAGGTAAGATAATATTACGAGGCTGTAGACTTTGTCTTGTAGAGGGTGGTTTTTGACAATGTGGAATTACGTCGGAAACACCAAAGAAAGCTGCACTTTTTGAGGTCATAGTTGATACCAAAAGGTAACTTTTCAAATAGGGAGCCACTTGAGAATCCGTGTAGAACACGAAAAAGGCGGCCATTGAATACGGGTGCCATTAGCCGCACTAAATTTTTTTGTATCTCAGCTTCTAATGCTCCGACTTTGTTTTTTTTTTGTTTGAAAGCTCTTGTAAATAAGACACTTTTTTGTCTCATTATAGTTATCTCAACACCTTAAGGGTTATGCGCAATTTACAAAAATATGAAAATTTCACTTTTCTCACAAAAAAGGGTTTACATATAAGGGGTTCCGTACTTGTTTTCATACACAATTATTTTGAAGACATTTATTAAATTAAAAAAACAAATTTTTACAAACAAAAAACGACTAAATACTAAAAAATACTTCTGTAAATGAACTGCTTCTATACAGTTCTTATGACTTTAGATCACGCAGTCATTTTCTTCATCTTCTAATTCATCCCTGGAACAAAATAGTTATATATAATTATTATATTAAGGCATTGGATCAACAAGGCAATATTATGATCGTGAAATGGTGAAACGAATTTAAAAATAATCAATTGAACGCATACCTTTTATTGTATTTATTGCTGCATTGTCGACCTCTAGTCCAGTTCGTGCAAAATAGCGTGCATGGAACCTAGGTTTTTGAATAGGAGCATCATGTACGGCATCTGGAGCAACTACACTTAACCAATTCTCAGGCTGCCATGATAGAAGGAAGAGAAGATCAGACCGACTCCCTAGCAACCTTGGTCCATCCCCATCCTTCTGGCGCTGCAATGTTGTCCATCACTGAGAACGCACGACCCCAGACTTGTTCTGCCTGGTGTGCTGAACAAAGATAACTATGCCTTAGTGCCTCTTTTGTTGGGGGCAGCCTTTGTATATTGCGACTTTTTGAAATAAAGAGAAGCTTTCTAACAGGATTGACTGAGAAGTCTTCTGCATTTTGTAGTAAAGCAAAACAGTAAACTTCTCCAGAACTTGAAAAGTCTCGTCAGAAATAGACTGCTGTAGTAGAAAGATAGCTTGGAAGGCTTCAGCAGCTTTAGCAAATGATTTCCACACTTTCTAGGCAGTATGTTTTCCTTTCATTGGAAATGATGACGTTACATCTGATCCAGTAAATGCATCGAATCCTCTTAATGCAATAGCTTTATGTTCACCCATATCGTTCAACACTGCCTTTAGCGAGGAGAATAATCCTGCCGTCTGCTTCTTCCTGTTGCCTACATTAAACTCTTATCGATTGCAGTTTCATCCTGCCGAGATGGACGAATTATGTCATCAATTTCAGTACTGATGTAAGCTTAATCAAACTTCAAAAATGCATGTTCTCCAAGTAACTTGAATCTTATTCTTATTCTTATTCTGATCGCAGCAGAGAAAGTCATTCCAATTTTTTTGTAGCATGTTTCCGTGTGTTTTGCGACGAAGACCAACGCCTCTCTTATCTCTCAGATGTTTCTTCAGACAAGTTTATGAGTAAGTACACAAGAAATGTGTATTCTGTTTGCATGGAACCTCTCAGCATCATTCAAAATTCTGTTTTTGAATTCTGTATCACAGTATTCTCCAAAAGGGAGAATTAAAAAATATTTGTGTTTTTGAGAATTGTGCAGAATTCTTAAGGTTTAGAGATAAATGTATAGGGACAGAAAAGTGTCCTCTTCACAAGAAAATAAAAAAAAGAAAATCGAAATCGGACTATTAGGAGCTGTGATACAAAAAAAATTAGTGCGGCTAATGGCGGCCATTGTGGTGTTCTACACGGATTCTTAAGTGGCTCCCTATCTGGAAAGTTACCTTTTGGCATCAACTATGACCACAGAAAGTGGCACATTCCAATCAAAAAGTGCAGCTTTTTGGCTTTTTTAACCATGTACCCGAAGTACTAAATGGAATAACTGTCGGCTGTATTATTATACCTATATGATTTAATCAAATAGGTATATTATAATAATAATTTATTAATCCTGTCGACCATAAATACATGATATAGGATGAGTCAAGTTGTAGGTATCACAATTATTTATCTATAAATAGAATATAACAAATATATACACAAATAAACTAGGTCACTAAATAGTAAAAAAATATATAAAACTGCACATATATATGTATAAAATACCTATGAAAGTAAGAAACAAAATTGCAAATGTGCACAGGATAACACCTATAATATGGTGGGTAGTACTAATTTTTACTAGGCAACTAAGCAGCAATGGTGAGCCCTTTACACCTAGGAATCTACAATTTAGCGTGGACTCCAAACCGCGGTCCCCGGCCACCAACTTTTACCTACTCTGGGTTGTACAACCGCCTTTTTGGCGGTTTAACGATCTATAATATAACAACACTAAACATTGTTAAAAAGACACAAGTAGGTGTTAAAAAAAAACCGCTGCCCAAGGAATCACTACTTCACATCCAGATTTTTTATCTAAGTCACTCACAACGAAAAAATTTTGTATATGGAAATAATTGTTTATGGAACATTAATAATATAATATTTGAAATCCTCTACCCCAAAAACCCATAAAATGTTACCCCACATCGGTAGCGGGGTGGGGGTGGTGATAGGGGGTGGCAGTGGGGGTGGATGAAGTAAAAAAACATTTCGAGGTTCTTGTACACACCCTAAATCACAATTTTTTTTCATCCCCTTTAATAATGGGTGGGGGTGGTAATGGGGGTGGCTAATGCCAAAATTTTTTTTGAGACCTCAGCTTCTCTTGTATATAAATACCAATTTTATGGACTCTTACCTGCTTCATTTACCTAGTTTCCCCAAATTTACCCCAATTTACCCCCAACCCTTCGACGGAACAAGATGAAAATATAATCTAGTTCTAGATCTCGTTAAAGTACATATGTGTACCAAATTTCAAGTCAATATCTCAAACGGTTCCAGAGTAAACGTGCGCACAAAAAAAGTTACAGACAGACAGACCGACAGACAGACCGACAGACAGACCGACAGACAGACAGACCGACAGGCAGAAAATTTTTTTTCGCTCAACGCACGACGTTTCGTGACATTCTAAGCCTATTTGAACAATAAAATTTTTTTAAAATTTTTTTGTCGTTACTATACTTCCACTGGATGTGGAAGTAATTAAGAGAGAAAGAACATTCATAAACTAATATCATCGAAATGCTCATTTAAGGAATAATAACTCTTATTTATCAGGCACACAAAAAAAAATGTCGAGTGCTAGAAGGCAGACCTATGTATTCCCATGTATTTCAACCCGCTGAACACGAATCCGATGTCCGTTTTGCCGGATTGGCTCTTGCATTTTTGCTAACCTCAAAAAACACCTTAAAAATGCCCGAAGAATCCTAAACAAGTAAATAAAAAGTTTAAATGAGCTGATCACTATATCTATACGTAATTTGGGGCGCTGAAACTGAATATGAGCTCAGAATTAGCCGATCAGTTAGGAATTTTGACATAACCTCAAAAAACACCCAAAAAATGCCCAAAAATCCAAAACAAATAAATTGAAAGCTTAAACCAAGAACTTTAAAACTGACATAACCTAAGGCAAGAGCATTACACCAAGAACTTTGAACCAAGAACTCTAAACTTAAGATAACCTATGGCAAGAGCTATAAACCAAGAACTTTAAATTAACCCAACATAACCTGAGACAAGAACTTCAAACCAAAAACTTAATAGATTAAGACAAGAACTATTAAGGTTTAAAGTTAATGTCTTAGAATATGTTACATTTAGAGTTCTTGATGCAAAATTCTTGCCTTTAGTTTTGTTAGATTTTTTTTGTTAGATTTAGAGTTCCTGGGTTAAAGTTATTTGTGTAAAATTCTTGCCTTGTTTTCAGTAAATTCGATGTTCCGAAATATCGAAAAAAAAAATCAACGATAAAATAAAAAAATGTTTATCTAAAATGTTATAGCATGGAAATAGTGGATAAAGGTTTTCCATGGTAACTTGCATCATGTTATAAGATGTTGGACAAATGGAAAAAAATAAAAATTCAACAATATGGAAGGAGCCTGGAATTGGTGAAGAGTGTTTTTTTTAGCAATACAAAGGTTTCCGGAACTAATGCTAAAAAACGGTTAATGGAAACTGATTGTTCCGAAAGTCAAGAAGATGACAGTGAATATGAAGAGAGTGAATGTGAGTATTCGATAAGAACTAAAACTCCCAATATTTGGAGAAATGATAAACTTAATAAAGTTATTAGAAATCTTGGTCTATCTAATGGTAGGGAAGAATATTTAGCGGCGATTATGGAAAAAGACAATTTAGTATCAAGTGATGTTCATACAGAAAATGAGAAAAAGACTTTAGAAAACATTTTACACAAGGAAAAGAACACTTGCTCTTATATTGTCATAATGAAGAAGGGTTGATGAATATACTTAAACCTATCACATATATGTTTTAGATAAATATTTTTTATTTTATCGCTGTTTTTTTTTCGATTTTTCGAAACCTCGAATTTACTGCAAACAAAACAGAAGGAATTCGCATTATTTACACAGTTGTGCAAATTTCTTGTACTCATAGGAAGCCAAGTTTTCCACTTCACTAGAGTTGCCGTTGCACGATGACGACGCCTGCGGTCCCGCTTTCCCAACCTGACCGGCCACCGATACTGGGGTTTCCCTCCTTTGGATCGTAAACTTTTTCTCTGCTTTTGCCATGACGGGATTTTTCTTACCTAGAAACTTAGCTGAAATAAATCGTTGCCCACCGTTGACGTGGAGGTGTCCTAGTTGCATAAATAGAAAAAGAAATAAATGGCACATGACAATCAAACAGAATAAAGAAAACTATATAATTCTAAACAGCTCTAAGAAAAAAAAGTAAAAAATCATCAAGGGAGGGTGTTGGTAAATGTTAAGACCAAACGATATTCCTCTCTCAACAGAACAAACTTTGTCCGAAATTTTTTTCCTAAAAATGTCACTTTTCAGTAATATTTTCCTCTAGATACTCGAAAATTTAAAAGTTACCTATCTCCGCTTACTAGGGTTGATGAGAATATGTGTTGAAATGATATTTCTTTATAAAGTTTGCATTTATATGTTCGGATATTGTGTAGAGCAAAGTCAATTTCTGGCTATGATTCAGTCATTTTTGGGTATGTTTTTATTCTAAATATGGATTTTACAAGATACTCGATCAACGCGCATAAATTCTGACCTTGGATTCGGTTTCAGTGCTCTAGATTACGTATAGATGTAGTGATCAGTTCATGTAAACTTTTTATTTACTTGTTTGGGATTTTTCGGGCATTTTTTTTAGGTTATATCAAAATTCCTAACTGATTGGTCAATTCTGACCTCAGATTCGGTTTCAGCGCCCCAAAATACGTATGGAAATGGTGGTCAGCTCATTTAAGCTTTTTATTTACTTGTTTGTTCGGGCAGTCTTAGGGTGTTTTCTAGCACCCGACATTTGTTTTTGTGTGTGCCTGTGTAATTATTAAGAGTATTCATGTTTAGTTCCATTCTAGCATACATTAATAGATTCAATAACAAAGTCCAGGGCAATATTAATATTTCAAATCATTTGAACAAAGTTCTACAACTATCTTGCTCATTTAAACCGGCAATAAATCTTACGGCTCTTCTTTGAAATTTGTAGACTCTAGCACTATCGCTTGCAGCTCCCCAGGTAATGATGGCATAGTATATTACAGAATGAAAATGAGCATGTTAATACATAATTAAGATTAACATATCAACAACATCACGTAATTGGTTAACACAATAACAAACTAGAGCAACTCATTTGCAAATATTGTCACTATGTATAGACCACGTAAAGTTGCCTAGTAATAATAAACCTAGAAATTTAACAGTTTAATATCTTGCCTAATACCACCATTTTTTTTATCCTCACATATTTTCCTTGAAGTATTAAATCTTAAAAAGATATATTATTTAGAAAAAGCCTGTTTTCGGTAAACCATTTGTGAGCTTGTGAGAGCTTTACACTAGCTTTGCTTATCGTATGTTCTATATACTATTCTGATATTATAAAATATGAATCATCAGCAAATAGTATAGTCGTCCACAATAAAGTCGTTTACATAAAAATATACAGTAAGAAACCCAAAACTGACCCTTGGAGTACTCCTATTGAAGTTTTAAGAACATCAGACCTGGAGTCATTAATTTCAACAAAATGTGATCTACCTCTTAGATAGTTTGATCCAATCTTATACCATAGATCTCAAGTATTCTTATAAGGTTAGCATGTCATACAAGATCGAACGCCTTACTCAAATCAAGAAAGATACCTATACATTTTTTACCTTTATCTAAGTTCTCATACAGATGGTTCAAAGGTGTACAATAGCAGTTGTCTTAGAGAGAGCAACGCGAAAACCAAATTGATTGTTATTAAATAGCTTATGCTTATCAAAGAATTTTGTAATTTTTTGTGTTACATATTTTTCAAATATTTTAGAGAAGGAATTTACCTACTGTCTACAATTAAAAATCGGCAGCTAGTAAAATGGAGAGAAGAGTATTTAAACAGTGGAAAAGGAAGATACTATAAATACATCAACCCCAGTCTAAATAATAAATCTTGGTTCGCGGCTATACCTGCCAATACACTGACTAGACTGCGTATAAATCATGGACTATTTCCCATCCACAAATACCGGATTAACTTGGCACAAAATGAAAACTGCGAATACGGTGAAAGGGGCGATGCTGAACACATTATTTTAAATTATAATTTAAGGCAGGATTCGGTACACGAATTTATGAAAAAAATAAGTAACAACCATATACCTACCACAGCCATTTAATTTAAACGATATATTAAGGTCAAATAATTTAGAAATATATTTAATTCTATTTGAATATATAAAATTAAAATATAATGTAAGAAATACCCATTTTTGCAATATTAGAAATTTAAGTCTCCTCTGTTCTTTTCCTATGTTTTAAATCCTTTTACTTTCCGTGGTCCAGTGTTGTGATGTAGAAGCCCCTTGGCAAACTTACGGTCCTCGTTAAAATCCCTAATAATAATAGTAATAAAAAAAACATACATATTAAAAAAGATCAAAAAAAGAAAAAAAAAAAGAAAGAACGACAGAAAAAAATGTTTCGTGTTTATTCAAATGCATGTGTATATAATTATATATAAGAAATTGTTTAATTTAGTTAATAGAATGTTAGTAGTTTTATAGTTAATATTATTGTTATTATTACTTTATGGACTTCCTGTTCTGACATTGGTGTTGTGCGAATGGCTTTGCAGCCACAGCCATATATTACGAGTATATATAGATAGATAGAGAAGGAATTTAATATGGATATTATGTTGGCAATTTTCAGATTTTCTGGGAAGATTCCTTCACTTAAAAACAGTCTAATAGTTCTGTTAACGGTTTTAAAATTGGAATAATATATATTTTTAATAAATTCGTGCTAATACTGTACATACTTGAGGAATTTGATTTTTTCAGATTTTGCGCAATGCTTAGGAACTCATATTCGGTTGCGGGTTCCAAGAAAAATTAGAAGGGATTGTGTTTCATATGAGTTACATGATAATTTTGTTGAGGTGGATCAGGAGACAATAAATTCGGTACATCGTTAAAATATCTGTTTGGATGGTTACCTACAATATAATTATCATTTGTTAAGAATATTATTGTCGTCTTAAATGAGTTCGTTTTTATATTTATTGTTATTAGGCCTGATTATATTTCAAGCTATTTTTGATTCGTTTTTAGTATTAGCAATTAAATCATTGTTATATACCTTTTTTGCTTTTTTTAAAAGTTGTCTATATATATATATTTGCATTTTTTTATAATGAAGTTTTATATTCTCATTTCCATCTAAAGTTAACGTGTATATTATAACCGGACAAACATTTTTAATCGTCATCGTAGAATTTTTTTTACAGAAATCATAACAGACTAAATTCAAATAAATAAAAAATGTGTGTCTGTGTGTGTGTGTGTGTGTGTAGATCGTTTCTTGTAAACACGACAACCTTTGTTATGCTTAAAATTTTTAATTCAAATTTGGAATGTACATAAAACAGCATGGTAGAATACTCCCTGTTGAAATTGGGCCTTATCCCTCATCCAGAGTGTTCACCAGAGGACTGCAAACTCTCATTTTTATGTGAAACAACTTTTATCTTAATTTAAGAGCAAAATGTTACTAAGGTTTTTGATTAAGGACACAAAAATATGAAAACGCACAAAATTTCTAAACCGCAATATACAGAGTGTCTTTCAGGTTCGAAACAGCTTTATGAAGAATTTGGAATTTATAAAACAGCATGGTAGAATACTTCCTATTGAAATTGAATCATATTAGTCGTAGTAATTTGAAATGTAACAAATGTTTGATATGAAGTATCTTCTAGGTAGGGCTAGAAATACTAAAAAGAATTCCTCGTAAGGGGGGCTCTTGTACTATATGGCATGATCAGACTTAGATCTTCAATATATAGAAAGAGAGTTCGTTATATTGTTTTTCATGTTGAATGTTAGATATAGTTAGTGTATAAAAGAAGTTGACAAGTCGTTTCGTAAGGGGAACTCATGTTGATATGCTAACTTGGTCAGACTTTGACCAATGATATATGAAAGGAAAGAATGGTTTATTTGAAAGTTATCTGCTGAATACCCAAAATAATATTTTTTAACAATGATATAAGCAGGAATACAAGATATTTTTTTAAAAGTAGTTGAAATATTGCAAAAAAAAGAAAAAGAAATTATAATTTTGACACTCTGTATCTTTTCCACAGCAACAATTTACTAAAGCACGTTTGGTTATATCCTCATATTTTGGTCCAAAGAATCTACTCTTGAACTATGGTCTATAATTATTGGACCACCCTGTATACATATATCACACAATCAAGGTGAAGTCATTTAAGCTCTTAAGTCAGCGATTACATCTAAACAGCTAGAAACATCAAATTGTAGTACAAATAGAATACGATGTGTTCTTGGATGGGGTACCACACTCTTGTAAACTTTCTTATTTTTGATTTATCGAGAAAAAGTCATTGTTTGTCATGACTTTTCCCGGCAAATCAAAAATAAGAAAGTTTACAAGAACGCGGTAACATATTGTGCATATAATAAAACTAATTTTTGGATCGGGATTCTGGAATTGTTTTCATTTTTTTTGGGAGGAGTGTTCCCTTTTCTTCTCTGGCTTTTTTATTCTCAACATTTTAAACAAAAATTTACAGAGTCTAATAGTCCTCAGAAAGATATTCTTGTTGATGTACGATATCCGATAGCATAAGTCATTTAATTTATTTATTCTAGTAAGCTAATTGCAGAAATTTGCATCTATCGCTTCAATGAAATAATTTATGATACAAGAATTAGGAAAAAGATATTTTTGTAATTTGTCTTCGAAATAATGTTGTAGTTAAGTATCATTTCTACACTACCCTGCAGTCCTTAAAACTACAACAGTAATATGTTATCCATCAATAAAATCAAATTACAAATTTAAAAAAACCCCGTCACAAAAATATCGACTAAATAACTAATATAAAAAAAAAATAAATTAACACAACTTTAAAAATTATGAAATAATTTTGATTCCATATACGAACTCTTATGATTTATTTAAATCCAGCTTACATTTTCTTTATGTCCTCGAGATTTGCTTTCTTATACGCATGAATATATCGGGAGCTGCTGTTTTGAATATAACTATTTTGTAGTTCGTCTTTACAGCAGCCCCTACATATGCATGCGTATAAGAAAGCAAATCTCGAGGACATAAAGAAAATGTAAGCTGGATTTAAATAAATCATAAGAGTTCGTATATGGAATCAAAATTATTTCATAATTTCTAAAGTTATGTTAATTTGTTTTTTTTATATTAGTTATTTAGTCGATATTTTTGTGTCGTTTTTTTTTAAATTTGTAATTTAATTTTACTTTATACTTTTTAAACTAAACATATACATACAACATAGCGTATCATTATATCACGAGTGCCACACAGAACTTTTTAACCTTTAAACCGACGCGGTCCAATTTTGTATTCTACTAGTCGCACGCAGTCTACAAGACCGGTTCTATTATAAATATATTTATGTGTTATATTTAATTGTAATAAAAACTGCATCAAAATCGGATCTCCCGTTGAAGAGATATAAAGCCACCGAATCAAAACGAGGCCGAAATCATATTCGGCTACCATAATTGTCTGCACATTTTCAATTTTACTTCAATCGGACAATTTCTAGAGAAGTTCAACATGGCGAATTCAAGATGGCGACCAAACATCAAAATCTAATATGGCCTAAAACCTTCTCGACAAAATACTCTTTCAAATAAAAAAAGTGCATCAAAAGCGGGTCACCCGTTGAAGAGATATGAAGCCACAGACAGACAGACAGACATACAAACATACGCGTCAAACTTATCAAACTTATAACCTCTTTTTGGGTCGGGGTTTAAAAATTAACAAACTTCAAACTTTTGGTTATTTTTTGGAGGTGCGTTAATTTCTTGGAGAAGTGTATCTACATTGCGTCGTTCCTATCCGATATAAAACTCATAGTTTAAACCGAATCATTCACCATTTCTTAGAATGCAACGTATGAGCGAATACACTATACGATCAAATTATAGTGTTAAAACTAAAAAATTTTGTCCGCCATTTTGAATTTAGTGTGACGTCATTTTATTTTCGTATTCTTCTCAGCAAACCCTTTCATTTGATACCCATATCATGGGGGTGCATAAAAAATAACTGGTCTGTCATATTGGATTTGGAATGACGTCACTTAGCTAACCATGCACTGTCATCCAAACTAAACGTGTATGCAAAATTTCAGCTCAATCGGTTGGGGATAACTGTTTTAAAATTCAGTTGCGTCCGCCATATTGAATTTAGTGTGACGTCATTTCATTTTCGTATTCTTCTCAGCAAACACTTTCATTTGATACCCATTTCATGGGAGTGCATAAAAAAATGGTCCGCCATATTTGGGACTCCGTCATATTGGATTTGGAATGACGTCTTAGCTAACCATTGTCATCCAAACTAAACGTGTATGCAAAATTTCAGCTCGATCGGTTGGGCATAACTGTTTTAAAATTCAGTTGCGTCCGCCATATTGAATTTAGTGTGACATAATTTCATTTTCGTATTCTTCTCAGCAAACCCTTTCATTTGATACCCGTATCATGGGGGTGCATAAAAAATAACTGGTCCGCCATCTTTGGGAGTCCGCCATATTGGATTTGGAATGACGTCACTTAGCTAACCATGCATTGTCATCCAAACTAAACGTGTATGCAAAATTTCAGCTCAATCAGTTGCAAGATTTGACCCACAAGAACAAGGCAAGTTAAATAAAAGCTTATTATCAAGATGGCGACCAAACATCAAAATCTAATATGGCAAAAACCTTCTCGACAAAACACTCTTTCAAATAAAAAAAAGTACATCAAAATCGGATCACCCGTTGAAGAGATATGAAGCCACAAACAGACAGACAGACAGATATACAAACATACGCGTCAAACTTGGATCGGAGGTTAAATAGAAAATATATAATACTATGCGAATACCCCGAGCAAGCGAACGCATTTCCTGCCTTGACCACAGCATATCACTATTTCCTGCTTAAATAAAGAAAATAGTGTTCGTTTTCAAAGAAAAAAAAATTAATAGCTTTTTTGTCGAAAATTTCGTCACAAACAAGATGCATATCACGAAAGTTTTGCAAGATTAATTTTGAATTACATTTTAAATGGCCTAGAAAAGTCGTAAAGTTACTACAAAGAATGATGAAAAAAAACCCTCTGCAATTTTTTTGAGACTTTTGAGGCCAGTACAAAGTTAGCTATCAACTATAACCTTTCTTTCTTATAATCATTATTTTAAGAAATTTTATTTCCTACCAAAAAATACGCATACCTCACAATAAACGTAGTACTCTAACACAATCCATTTTTGATAACGATGACCTGTGAAGACTAATGTTATACACAAATATTTTATATCCTTTTTCTAATCGAGCTGGTCTGAAAAACTGATATTCATTTCCATTTAAGGGAATGTAGTTCCTAGTATGTAAGAAAATCTCCTATAAACCTAGTCAGTGGGATTTTTAATGATACACTTATGGAACTGGTCCCTGCCAAAAATTCCACATAGAAACTTATAAAAATAAAGTGATGCGGTTTTATCGTTCCTATAAGTTATATTATTATTATACAGACAGGATTTTATCTGTTTTATTGAGTTTAAAATCGGTTATGAAACAGTAATTCCGAATGAGCTATTTGGAATTATCATGTTGCCCTTTCATGAGTACTTGTATGAAATATACATCAACAAATCTACAGTTTAGTGTCTGCAAATGCACCTTGCCCTTATATCTGTAAACATATGGAATTACAGATACAACTTTAAAGAGATTCTAAACTTTTCTATAAGTAATATCATAAGAGTCCAGTCCGTCCTTTCTCCAGTATCTATCGTATATAACACACCATTTATCAACATGTTTTTATTGTAAATTTCAACATTGTCTTTTTATTAGTATTAATGTGGATATACATGTCAACAAATGTACAGTTTCAATTGTATATTTTACAGATGTATTTTTATTGTAAACTTCCATTTTGCTTTTTTATTAGTATTAATTTGGATATGCATGCCGACAAATGAACAGTTTAAATTGCATATTTCAAATAGAAATACTAATATTGTGGTAAACACAAAATACTGCAAAAAGTCCTTATTTCCTCGGGTGTTCTTGTTCTAGCCTAGAAGCAATGAATGAGTTGGCAGTGAAAGAGACTGCTTTACTTTTAATTTAACAAACACACGTCAGTTCCTTAGGTCACATTAGAGTAGATATGAATTAGCGACACGTATACAGCTCCCTCTACTGGAGCCTGGAGTAAAGCTGCTGCTGAAATTTCTATCAGTTTCTACCAGAATGGAGCAGCAAACATTTACTTATACCACATCAATGAGAATTTATGAGAACAGTATCTAAGGTAAAACGTGCGGCTTTCCGTGGTTAAATGGCAAGTGTTTCTATAAGAAACGAGCTGCATTAGGTTAGGACAGTTTTGACTTGCAATTGAAGATTACTAATTATAATGTTTGAATAGGGATTTATGAGATCAGTTTCTATGAGTATTAATGTTTTTTTTTTCAGTAATAAATATATTAAATGTGTTTTCATTTGTTTGAATGGGTAAAAAGAAAGGTTTTCAACTGCAGTTACAAATACAAGTTTAATCACTTTGAATGGGGTTATATGCGATTAATTTCTAAAAGTATTTATGCTGTTTTCCGAATATAATTGTGATGAGGTTTAATCAGTAACAAATTGTTCACTACTTGTTATGATATGGTCGGAAATTCCAAGTACACATTTAGTATTCCTTCAAAAGGATTGATGAGAGCAGTTTCTACGAGTATCTATTTGTTGTTCCTCTAGTAAATTATATAAGTCTTTACATTTACTTATACTATCTCAATGAGAATTAATGAGAACAGTATCTAATGTAAAACGTACGGCTTTCCGTGGTTAAATGGCAAGTGTTTCTATAAGAAACGAGCTGCATTAGGTTAGAACAGTTTTGATTTGCAATTGAAGATTACAAATTATAATGTTTGAATAGGGATTTATGAGATCAGTTTCTATGAGTATTAATGTTTTTTTTTTCAGTAATATATTAAATGTGTTTTCATATGTTTGAATGGGTAAAAAGAAAGGTCAGTTTTCAACTGAAATTACAAATATAAATTTAATCACTTCGAATGGGGTTATACGCGATCAATTTCTAACAGTATTTATGCTGTTTTCCGAATATAATTGTGATGAGGTTTGATCAGTAACAAATTGTTCACTACATGTTACGTGTGGAAATTCCAGGTACATATTTAGTATTACTTCGAAAGGATTGATGATAGCAGTTTCTACGAGTATGTATTTGTTGTGCCAATAGTAAATTATATAAGTCTTTATCAGTATGCATTCGGATCTAATTTAAATATGAAAATTATATCAGAATAAAGCAACCAAATATTTTAAACAGTATCTATTTGTAAATCCAGACATTTACTTATACTATCTCAATGAGAATTTATGAGGACAGTATCTAATGTAAAACGTGCGGCTTTGCGTGGTTAAATGGCAAGAGTTTCTATAAGAAACGAGCTGCATTAGGTTAGAACAGTTTTGATTTGCAATTGAAGATTACAAATTATAATGTTTGAATAGGGATTTATGAGATCAGTTTCTATGAGTATTAATGGTTTTTTCTTCAGTAATATATTAAATGTGTTTTCATTTGTTTGAATGGGTAAAAAGAAAGGTCAGTTTTCAACTGCAATTATAAATACAAGTTTAACCACTTCGAATGGGATTATATGCGATCAATTTCTAACAGTATTTATGCTGTTTTCCGAATATAATTGTGATGATGTTTGATCAGTAACAAATTGTTCACTACATGTTACGTGTGGAAATTCCAGGTACATATTTCGTATTACTTCGAAAGGATTGATGATAGCAGTTTCTACGAGTATGTATTTGTTGTGCCAATAGTAAATTATATGTCTTTATCAGTATCCATTCGGATCTAATTTAAATATGAAAATTATATCAGAATAAAGCAACCAAATATTTTAAACAGTATCTATTTGTAAATCCAGACATTTACTTATACTATCTCAATGAGAATTTATGAGGACAGTATCTAATGTAAAACGTGCGGCTTTCCGTGGTTAAATGGCAAGAGTTTCTATAAGAAACGAGCTGCATTAGGTTAGAACAGTTTTTATTTATTTATTTATTTATTTAGAAGAAGAAACAAACAGGTTACAAACCTAATTACATGTTTCTTGAGGGGGGACTACAGGCGATATAACCCGCTGGAGCCAACCCGGGCGACACGCTTCGAAGACCGGGTTTTGATTTGCAATTGAAGATTACAAATTATGATGTTTGAATAGGGATTTATGAGATGAGTTTCTATGAGTATTAATGTTATTTTTTTCAGTAATAAGTATATTAAATGTGTTTTCATTTGTTTGAATGGGTAAAAAGAAAGGTCAGTTTTCAACTGCAATTACAAATAGGTACAAGTTTAATCACTTCGAATGGGGTTATATGCGATCAGTATTTCGAATATAATTGTGATGAGGTTTGATCAGTAACAAATTGTTTACCACATGTTACGATATGGTCGGAAATTCCAGGTACATATTTAGTATTCCTTCGAAAGAATTGATGATAGCAGTTTCTATGAGTATGTATTTGTTGTTCCAATAGAAAATTTGTCTTTATCAGTATGCATTCGGATCTACTTTAAATATAAAAATTATATCAGAATGAAACAACGAAATATTCTAAACAGTATTCACTTGTAAATCCTAACATTTAAAGATATATTTTAATGAGAACCAATCAGAACAGTATCTAATGTAACGCGTGCGGCTTTCCGTGGCTAAATTTTAAAAGTATTTTTAATAAATAGCTTTAACGGATTTGAACAGTTTTAATTTGCAATTCCAGATGAATAGTTTTAATTGTTAAATAGGGATCTATGAGATCAGTGTCTTTGTGTAATGTTTTTTTTTAATAAAAACACATTTTATTGAAAAAAAACATTACACTGACCTCATAGATCCCTAACAATTAAAACTATTTATCTGGAAATGCAAATGAAAACTGTTCGAATCCCTTAAAGCTTATTTATTGCAAATAATTTTAAAATTTAGCCACGGAAAACCGCACACGTTACATTACCCAACAAACGCCGAAGATCGGCCCATCAGTGGGCCATCACTGGGCCAGAAGTTTCATTTCTGGCACAGTGATGGTCCGCTAAAGGGCCAACCTTTTGTGTTTGTAGGGTAGATACTGTTCTGATGGATTCTCATTATAATATTATCTTTAAATGTTTGGACACTGTTTAAAATATTTGAGGTTTCATTCTGATATGATTTTTGCATTTAAATTAGATCCGAATGCATACTGATAAAGACTTATATAATTTACTGTAGGAACAACAAATAAATACTCGTAGAAACTGCTCTCATCAATCCTCTTGAAGGAATACTAAATATGTACCTGGAATTTCCGACCATATCGTAACATGTAGTGAACAATTTGTTACGGATAAAACCTCATCACAATTATATTCGGAAAACAGCATAAATACTGTTAGAAATTGGTCGCATATAACCCCATTCGAAGCGATTAAACTTGTATTTGTAATTGCAGTTGAAAACTGACCTTCCTTTTTACCCATTCAAACAAATGAAAACACATTTAATATATTACTGAAAAAAAAAACATTAATACTCATAGAAACTGATCTCATAAATCCCTATTTAAACATTATAATTTGTAATCTTCAATTGCAAATCAAAACTGTTCTAACCTAATGCAGCTCGTTTCTTATAGAAACACTTGCCATTTAACCACGAAAAGCCGCACGTCTTACATTAGATACTGTTCTCATAAATTCTCATTGAGATAGTATAAGTAAATGTCTGGATTTACAAATAGATACTGTTTAAAATATTTGGTTGCTTTATTCTGATATAATTTTCATATTTAAATTAGATCCGAATCTTTACTGATAAAGACTTATATAATTTACTAGAGGAACAACAAATAGATACTCGTAGAAACTGCTCTCATCAATCTTCTTGAAGGCATACCAAATGTGTACTTGGAATTTCCGACCATATCATAACATGTAGTGAACAATTTGTTACTGATTAAACCTCATCACAATTATATTCGGAAAACAGCATAAATACTTTTAGAAATTGATCGCATATAACCCCATTCGAAGTGATTAAACTTGTATTTGTAATTGCAGTTGAAAACTGACTTTTCTTTTTACCCATTCAAACAAATGAAAACACATTTAATATATTACTGAAGAAAACACATTAATACTCATAGAAACTGATCTCATAAATCCCTATTCAAACATTATAATTTTGAATCTTCAATTACAAATCAAAACTGTTCTAACCTAATGCAACTCGTTTCTTATAGAAACTCTTGCCATTTAACCATGGAAAGCCGCACGTTTTACATTAGATACTGTTCTCATAAATTCTCATTGAGATAGAGTATAAGTAAATGTTTGGATTTACAAATAGATACTGTTTAAAATATTTGGTTGCTTTATTCTGATATAATTTTCATATTTAAATTAGATCCGAATCTGTACTGATAAAGATTTATATAATTTACTATAGGAACAACAAATAGATACTCGTAGAAACTGCCCTCATCAATCCTCTTGAAGGAATACTAAATGTGTACTTGGAATTTCCGACCATATCATAACAAATAGTAAACAATTTGTTACTGATTAAACCTCATCACAATTATATTCGGAAAACAGCATAAATACTTTTAGAAATTGATCGCATATAATCCCATTCGAAGCGATTAAACTTGTATTTGTAATTGCAGTTGAAAACTGACCTTTCTTTTTACCCATTCAAACAAATAAAAACACATTTAATATATTACTGAAAAAAAAACATTAATACTCATAGAAACTGATCTCATAAATCCCTATTCAAACATTGCAATTTGTAATCTTCAATTGCAAATCAAAACTGTTCTAACCTAATGCAGCTCGTTTCTTAAAGAAACACTTGTCTTTTAATCATGGAAAACCGCACGAATTACATTAGATACTGTGCTCATAAATTCCCATTGATGTGGTATAAGTAAATGTTTAGATTTACAAATGGATATGGCTTGACTCGTTTTGCTGGTCAATTCTGGTATAAACTGATAACAATTTCAACAGCAACTTTACCTAACTCTTATAGAAACTTATTGACCATATAGGTTCTCATAGATACTTATTAATTTTTGATAATTTTCAATACGGATTGATGAGATTTTTTTGACAGGGGTATCAGTCTATTCCCAAAGAAACGTGAATTATGAATTGTCATGGTGATCAAGCTGTAAATCGCGTGGAAAAAATGAATGGCTTAAAAACAAAATGGCGTCAAGGAATTAGAGCACAGAGTACTCGCTTTGCTCTTTAACACAGCATCATTTTTGATGGTTATCAAGGTACTTATTCTCTGTAGATTATGTATTTAGGATATACGTTCAATAAAAGGCAAAATGCATTTATTTTTTGATGAATTAGTAACTTCTGAAATATGGCACATTTGTTGTAGATCACTCACTGTATTTTAAATAAAACACGTGCATTTTTTGTAACAATTTATTAAAATTGAGTAATAGCTAAATTTTATAAATATTATTTGTAAACTTGTTTAGGTGTAATACTAAAAAACATTAATAGTATTTATTGTATCCAGTCCCAAGTAACCTTAATAAATACTAAAAATACAACAGTAATAATTTACAACAAAATATAAATTAAGGAAACAACAGTTGAAAAATAATGCAAGCAGTGCTTATAAATCAAGAAATAGTAACGAAATAAAAATACATTTTTGACACGTTTGCTCGATTTACTTCAGCTTGCACAGACGTCTGTAATTTTTCGACTCTTTTCCATTAAAAACAGTTTTACTACTAAGGTACGCTCATTCAAAACTAATTTACAAAGAATTTATGTACCGTCTCAGTTCTTCTTGTGTATCAAAAATCATTACATGGAAAGGTGATCCAGGTACCAATTCTCCAGCCCATTTAACTTCTACTCGATAGTCTCCAGGTTCCGTTGGATCAAACTGCAAGAAAATAAAATCAGAAAATTCTGTCTAGGTTGCTGCTATTAATTCTGAAAAATTGATTCGGATAGGTAATTTTTGTGTAAAGTTACCTTAACGCTCGCTAGCGTGCATCTGTCCTTACACAAATTTGGTCAGAAAATAGACAATGTATTTTTATGAAAATGACCCGAAAACTGTTGTTAATATAATAAAGGTTGATGTAAGAGAAACAATTCATTATCTAATTTATTTATAAGAAAAATACAATTAAACATAAATATGCTATGTTTTGTAAATAAGTCAGAAGTACATTTTCAAAAATTTCAAATTCTTCCAATTAGAAGTGGTTCCACACTTTGAAGGGTAGGTAAATGTCGCGACCATATAGAAGCTGACGAGATACCTTTTACTATAGAAATCAAATAAAAAATTTATCACATTATGATGGTGTTATTCCTAAGGTTTGCATATTTTTTACTTCAAGTCAAATATAACTAATGTCTAGCACACTTCTTACACTCTGTACATATATACAAATCTGCAGAAATCTTATTTTTCAACTCATCTATGAACTTTTAAGAAAAATTCCTCGATCAATATTATCAATTAAAATGGCCATCAAAACCATTGCAATTTTTATTTATTGAAATAATGAAAATAATTGTATATAACTCGCTGTTTATTATTTTTTAACCGATTTCTCAAAATTTTAAAAAAGGAGGTTCTCAATTCGACCCGTATATATGTTGTTTTTTATATTTGTTCAATTTTTAGCTACCTTTTTTGAAGGCATTAAAAATATTTTCACTGCTAAATTTATCTTAAGAAGAACATTATACATCCTGACAGATAAACTGAAAGTGTAATTGAAAGCTGTTTTCTTTATTAAATATGATATTGTCCTAAATATTAGCACGATAATTCATGCTAACATGCTATTAGTATTTTACACAGAAATATGTTGGAATACAAAATAGCAAAAATTGTTCATACCTTACAAAGAATAGTTCGATCTTTCTGACTTTCTCGTTGCATTTCTACCCTAAAAGCTCCTTTCGGACCTCTGACCCTCACAGTGAGTTGACCAGCACCAGCGCCCCTTGTGTCACATATAAACCTTGACTGAAACGTTGCCAAAACTCCGTGTTCAATACCTGGTCCATAAACACGAACCTATAAATAAAAATAATTAAAGAATTACACACAATTCTAGCAATTTTCTTTTTTTATCATTAAACACTATCTAATTTAATTGACGAGGAAAATAATACAATTTTATAGTTCAACATAAAACTACCGGGCTTGATATATGTAATACGTGATGTTTTTGAAATATATTCATATATTCATATATTCAAATCTATGAAGACTAATATCTTTTTGATATAATAAAAAATAACAGAAAACATTAATTTTGAATATTGCAAACAATTATCGAGTACGCCCATGATGTTATGATCTTTTTCCATCTAACATGAACCTGCGGTGCATCGTTCTACTACAGAATAGATCAATCAGAACACAATCTAATATTGGCGAGAAAAGTTGACGCATTTACAATTTACACGCGTCTGCAATATTGTTATGACGGAACTTTTTTGCTTTTTCATTTGTTTTTTTTTTTTATTCGGCGTTCTATATATTAAGTTGCTTTATACAGTGCGTGTAATTGCTGATTAGGCATGTACATTCACGTAGCGCGAGAGGTATGACAACCTAGCAACAATAAACTCGCCCGTCGGCGGCATAGATGAAGGAGTCGGCGCTAGACCACTGAAGCAACCCAGCTCTCAGTTATTTCATTTCAGCCAGCTGGCACACGCGATGTTGCACTTTTACTCCCTATGTCTAGCCCGCCACTACACACACTGTATAATATAGTGCATTTTAATATCGATGGGATTCTATAATCTCTACCAGATGGTTCATGAAATGGGGAGGAAATATTGAAGTATCTTTCAGTGTAACAACATGGTGGACGTCAGTTGGAATTTACCAAATTTTCCTATACAAGATTAAAGGATTTTTGTCGGAATTGTGTTCTAATTGTAATAATGTCTTCTATGATTCTACGCCGCACAGTGGGCATAAATTCAGATTTTTGGTAAAAAATTTGCCCACAAGTCAAATCTCAACCGATTTGAACGAATTTTTTTTAAAATACTCGTTAAGAACTGTATTTTATCGTGACTGTAGGTAAGAATTTTCTGTAAAATTAGACATTAACTTTATATTAAATTTTAAGCAGTAAATGATAAAAGTACAATTCATACAGTACAGTATTTAAAAAAAAATCATTCAAATCGGTTGAGATTTGACAAATGCAACAGATAAACAGCAGCAACAAGTGTCAATTATGTAGTGTTTACTGCTTTCAAAATACGTAGGTGTACGCGGTAATAGTGCATTATTGTGTTTTACGTCTTTAACATTGAGGAATTCTACACACATTGAGTGGAGGATAAACAGTGTGGCTTTGTTATTGTGCGGCCGAGGATTATGCACGTCAGGCTCGTGTACATTGCTACCAGCTATGGTTTCCTAATACGTGTGTTCCTGATGAACGAACCTTTGTGTCTTTCTGTTTATATGGACATTTTCAACCAATCTTTAGATAAATAAAATGTTAAATTTGCGTATGTTGTTTTCCAGTTTTATTTATAATTTGATCGTTTTGTGTGGACTTGGCAAAGTATTAATAAAAGTAAACAACTTACGTTGTCGGCGTCGAGATTGGGAGGGATAAAGGTGATTTTAAGTTAAATTTAAGAAGTGGCTCACTGGTCTTCAGATTAGATAATGACTCGCAGATTAAAATATATAAATGTATTTCAAAAACAGCATAAATACTATTATGTACTAAGGGCGTAAACTAACTATAGGGCTTTTGGTTCGAATATGGAAGCAGTCACACGAAGGCTGGAAACGCACTTTACGCCAGAGGAACATACACTATTTTTTGCATACCCTATTTTTATTTGACGTTTGGAAAACGAGGTGTTATAAATATAAATAAACTATTAGAATAAGAAATAAGTACAAACATTCCTACAAAAGACATTTGTGGATGCAGATACAAACGAACGATTTCTATAAAGTTACTCATAACTGACTGAGTAGCAGAACAAATATTTTTTTATGCTACTATTGAATGGCAGGAACTTCAATCGTAACAATGTCAATCTATATACAGTGTGTCTTAGCATCGCCATGCAAATATCCTGGTTCTCCTATGAAAAATTTCGAAAAATTTCAAAAACGGGATGATAGTAAGCACAACTATACATATTTATGCCCACTACCACGCCACTTTTGAAAATTTTTGATATATTTTATAGTAGAGACAGGATATCGGGACAATGCGGGGCTGAGACACCCTGTCTGTATACTACAAACAAAAGTGTAACAATGTTTGTACGTATATTCATCTTTCATGCCCGGTGATTTATTTGGGTGCTTTCCGATGAGCTAGAAACTTGTAATTTGGTGTGGAAGTTGGAAGTACCTTTCCGATCCCTAGAAAATTCAAAAACTTGCAAAATTCAAAATGGTGGCTTCAAGAAGACTATCAATCTATGTATGTAGAGGGCAATACGCACATTAAAAAAAATACACTGCCAAAATGGTAATAGATATGAAAAAAAAAATGTGGAGAAGAAAGTTGTATACAATTAAATTTTCTACAAACAAGTCAGTGAGAGCATATTATGTCTCTCTTTTATAGTATGTGCACAAGAAACGTGCAAAGTATGTCATTGCGCAGATTCTTCGGATTTGAAGGCATATATTGCCACAAAAATAAAAGATACATATATAATGTGCCTCACTTTTCACGGTAACACCTACGTAGCTCAGTTATTAATAAATCGATTTATTTTAAACTTGGTTAAGGTATACACCTCTTGAAGGCAACTAAAAGCGCATATACCTATTTAATTTATTCCTAAGGGGGTGAAAATGGGGTAAATTTTCAGGTAAACTGTATTAGGGATTTTTTTTTTAAAAGATTACCACCATCTCATAGGGGATCCTTTAGAACTCCTTTGTGCCAAATTTTGTTAAAATATCTCTAGTAGTTTTAGAGGTATAAACAGGTACATATGACGTTTTTGTCAAGAATTAATGGTCTTTAACTCGGAACGAGGTGAATTTAGAAACAAAGTTATTTCACATTATTATTTTAACTATTTAACGTCGGCCTATTTCCGCTACCAGGGCCAGGAGACGAGCTACCCCCAACCTGAAAATTTTGCCGAACCTCTTCCCTTAAGAAGAGTAGGGATCTTTTACTTGCCTAACATTTAATAGACAAGGGACCGCCTGCTTTACATCCCCTCCGAAGGATGGTATATCCACTGCGTAATCCTCGTCTGAAATTACGTAACTTTCGCGTATACACTGATATACCAGCTGCTAGAAGGTGGGACGAGAACGCTGTATTTCCCAAGATGGGTCACCCATCCAAGTACTGACCGCGCTCGACGTTGCTTCAACGGAATATCGACTGACATTCACATTGAAGTCGCCTCTACGCTCGCCCCGTTATTTCACATATTTTGCTACAAATTTGAAGTAATAATCAAAAATATCTTCGTACTCGCCAAAAACGCTAAGAAAATTCTGCCCATTTATACGGGCTCTATACAGTTTACTTATGTTAAATCTAACAAAATTTGGCACAAGGTGGTTTTAAATGATGCCCTATGAGATGGTGGTAATCTTTAAAAAAAAATCCCTAATATAATTTACCTAAAAATTTACCATTTTCACCCCCTTAGTCTGTGGAATAAATTAAATAGGTATATGCGCTTTTAGTTACCTTCAAGAGGTGTATACCTTATCCAAGTTTGAAATAAATCGATTTATTAATAACTGAGCTACGTAGGTGACCGTGAAAAGTGGGACATACTGTATACTATATTGGGGCTGGGTGCGCACGTACCAAGGCCTCACTCCCAAAATAATGTCCAGGGATGCAGCACCGCAACAACTCTTGCAATTGATATCATGCAGCTGCAAGAGGGGTTGTAGCAATGCGTGTAGTTGCAAAAAATCTGGATTAAAATGTTTGACTGTTTACACGCATTACAGTGGACAATCATGCGACAATGCTTCTGATTTAAGCATAAATATACACTCCCCAGACCTCGAAGAAGAATCACACCGATGCGTTGGATAATCTCTTCTGGGCTCAAGAAGAAGAAAAGGAGGTAAGAGAGAACATCGACACAGAGGACACGGATGACACTCCCGGACTGTCCAAAGGAGCTAAAGTTGTTTAAAAAAAATATAAGATCTGTTTATAACTGATTTTTTTTTATTTATTATTTTTTAATAATAATCCTTCCTCTTTTCCGATCCATTCAATATAATAGTACTATATATTGGGGGGAGGCATTTTTTGGCGTTCCTCTGATCCCATTTGGGACTTGTGCTAGGGGTAAGATGAATTTTCTGTTATAGTAGTAGTCTCGGTAGTAGTACGTATTTCCAGATTTATAAATTAAAAATTGTTAAAAATGTCAAAATATGAAAACTTTGAACAGTTGTATCTCGGATACTATTTGATCTACAGAGTCTGCTCTGGTACCAATTTGTAGCAAAGTTAGTGTATTTTTAAAGACCACTTAATTGTTTCTACCAAAAAGTAGGCCTTAGGTACCAAAATCAACAAAAACTGAAAGAAAAAAAAAAAACAAAAATCTCGCAGTTTTTTGGATTTTTGACCAAGACCCGGAGGTCTGCCGAGGTCATAAACTTAGATTTAACATTAATTTTTAATCCTGTACAACATTAAAAAGTATAGATACCTGATTTGACGTCAGGTAGGACGTATAAAGTTACTGTATTATAACGGAGCTCGGGCATTTTGCAAGAACATTATAACCTAAAGCTTACCTTGCTAGCATCGGGCGCTCCAGCGACCCTAAGCGTAAACGGCGAACCCTGTACGTGCTGTCCAGCGTACTTAATTGTAAGTGCGTGTCTTCCAGGCTCCTGTGGCTTAACATTAAGCGTAAAAGTGGCATCACCGTGGTCATAAAGTTCACAGTATGCTACTTTCCTTGGTCCAGTGCAATGTGCAGTAAGTTCTCCAGGACCAGCTCTTCTTGTATCTATCCACGATCGAATTTCTCTGCCGACTACGCCTTGTCGAAGTCCTTCTCCAGAACACAAAACCTAGAAACATTATAATAAGTAACCTTCCTTTCAGATCTACCATTTGTTTATTTTGGTTTATGATAATTTCTTAGTAAACCTCATCAATTCATGCTCAAGATTGACAATTATTAATACTTACAAAAATTGATTAATTTTATTGAAAATAATGTTATCAGATATCCGTGTTTCAAGTCGATTGGACACGTGGAAGTGGATCAAAATTGAATTACAACATTTGGCCCTAACTAACAAGTGAAGTTAAATAAAAGCTTGTAGATGTTATCAGATTCATTAACATTTAATGAATTAAAATACCTATTCAATACAAATATTATAATATAAACCCTACCTTAGAAGCATCTGCACCTCCCTTAGCTTCCACTATTAAGGGACATCCTTTAACAGGTCGACCTGCCCAGAGAACAGATAATAAATAATTTCCTGGGCTACCCACAGTGTACGCCGCTCTCCAAATTTTATCCCCTGCTAAACTTATCATCACAGGAACTGGTATATTTGTGTCGGCAGCATGTAAAGTAACTTCTGGGTTACCTAAAAAATCACATGACTATATAATGCTAAATGTTAGGGAATTTTGGCATAGAAACTTGTACCTGGGTTAAAATAATCAAAATCTACAACTATTATAAAGCCTACCTGTGCTAGCTTTAGAGCCATCTATCGTAAAAACAGCGGGTTCTCCACACTGCGCCTGAGCCAGGCCCCTACCGGTCAAAACAACTTGATCTCCGAGGCATATGATAGTATCAGGTGCTTCTGGTAAAGATATATTAGCAAATCTAATGTCAAATTCGTGTTCACCTGCGTTGAGACCTTCGCCAGATAGATCGAATCTCACACGAGAGCCACTTTTTTCAGGATTTATTTTACGACCAGAAATTTTGCATTCCAAGTTTCCAGGACCCGCATTTGTTATATCGAAAGCTAGTTTTGCAGGCAACTTAACGCGTCCAGAGTCATCTAAATATTGACTCCAACCTCCAATCAATCGTACCGCAGAAGGATCTACGATGTTCGGTCTAAACGGTGATCCAGGTAGCTACAATTTAAAGTTTATTATAGAATAGAGATACCATAAAGGATTAACTAGATACTTACATCATTTGGTCCAATACTAATAATAATATCGTAGGTACCGACCCACTTCGGAGTATATGAAACGATATATTCTCCTGGTTTTGGACTTTGAATGTGCACATCAATATTTCCTTCAACGGCTTCGACTTGCACCCTGGGTTGCACCACACTGCTAACTGTGAATGAGGTCCTTTCACCAACTCGTCCGCTCTCAAGACCCTTGCCTACTGCCCTTGGCGGTGGCGCTGGACCAACAGGACCTACTCCCAAGGCCAATGGCGAACCTTTTACAGCAACTCCTCCATAGGTTACCGCGACTTGGTATAACCCAGCTATGATCGGTAAGAATGTTATTTGATAAAGTTTATCATCTAATGGTGTTTGCTGGACTGCTAACGTTTGGTTTATTGGATTGGTGACTTGTATTTCGAGTTCCGCAGATCCGGAATTTTTACACGACACTGCAACAAAAAGATTACATTTACAGTCTGTATGTCCTTAATTAATTAGCGGTAATGGAAATGAATTTGACACCTTACCGTTTTGAGAACATATAGAGGGTCTTTCTCAACTGAGTCTTATAGGGAAGTCTACTCAATATCCGTTACTACAATAAATGTTTCTGGATCTGCGACACTATATCAGTCCTAGTTCAATTACCGTTTACCTGACGACATTTGCAGTGCTGTACAAGTTTAAATATTAATTTCACACGAAATAATTCTGTATGACATTCGTAGTTTTTTCGTTTTATTTCAAAAAATTAAATATTTTTAACGTTAGACTTACCAAAGGCATGAAAAATGAGCAAACAATCTTTCAACTCATTCATTTTTACTTTTCTCAGGATATAAATTGTAAAATATTAATCCTACGAAAACAAGTGAAAGCGTCAAAACTAAAGAGAATGTCAAGCTCTACAAAACCGCGCGTCTGTACTTTTTTCATAACTTTGACAGCAACTGAAATATTTCAAGAAAAACGAAATACAACCAATTTTTCAAGATGGCGGCGGTTCCACCGAGACAACATAGGTCAAAAACTTGCATATATACTCAGGATAGACCACTCTGCTGGCCCTCAAAACGGCATGGTGTCAAATTCATTTTAATTGAAAAAACTCCTACAGACTGCAGTAATTAGCCACATAAATAAAATAATGTATATATCGTACCATTGAATGAAACTTTCTCTCCCACATTTCCTTGCGTCGTAGGAATATCAACGATTCTTACGTTATCTGGATCGAAGGCTTGGCAAGTGAAGGGGCTACCGTTTACGTGTTTCGCTTGATGTAATACCTCAATTTTATGTGCTCCTACTTCTCTAGAGGTAAATTCAGCCTGGAGTTTGCCTGTTTTTGTTTGATAACATCTTACAGGTACAGCAGAACCTGTAGGACCACTTACGACTACATCGAATTCTCTAGCTGATCTGCCAAGGGTCTCAATGTGGAAAGATGATACTTTTCCCACTCTTGCTTGATATAGGCCTAAATGAAAGAATTATATTAGTTCAGGAAATAGGTGTTCAAACTAATGTCGTTGGAACAAGTTTTGCGGGTGTTTTGGAAATGGTGAATTAATAAGTCTTGAGGTATTGATTTCGAGGTCAAATTTTGTGACTAAAATTTTTTGCCGGAACTTCGCAAAAAATCTGAAAAAACATGCAAAAAAATTACTTTTGGCAGATATCTCAGTTCCTGTTCACTTTTCGAAAAAAAATATTTCTGAACTAAATTAAATATGGATAAATCATCTAAAATTTAGATTCATAACTTTCGCTGAATGAACAGTTTCGCCACTAGAACTCCACACATTTTTTGAATTCAAAGAAAAGCAATTTTTCACCACAAAATTAACTCAAAAGTTTTGCTATTTTTATTCAGTTATTTTTCTGAAAACATGCGATTATTTTTAATAATTCTTTTGTTGAACAAACAATAGTATTTTAAATAAGTTACGAAAACGAATCTTTTCACACGAGTGAGACAGTTTAGTGGAATGAGTCGAAGGCGGGTTCCACAAGTCGAATGAGTGTGAAAAGATGTATTCAAAAGTATTGCTTACAATATTCTCTCTACTACTGTAGGGAAAACAAACAATTTCATAAGTAAACAGATCAACCATTTTTAATAAACTTCTTTAAAAGTGATGTGATTTGAAGACTTCAAAACTGATGTTTAGTCGTTAAATAATATAATTAAGATGGCAAATTTGATTAAGTGATAATTGCCGGCGAAAATGTGAATCTTCTCATTCTCTTAACGACTCTCCATCTAAATGTACTAACATGTGTATTCTCATAACAATAGTATGAAAGACAAGACAATAGCCGAGAATATCATGTACAAAAGCAGGTTTAACATCGTTTCTTTACCTGCAACTGAGGATATGAGCATTCACTCCCGACTTACCATTGGGTCCAGAATAGGTATGAAGCCTCGAAAAATCCACAGGAATGGGGATGGAAGAAAAGTAAAGATGGGTTAGTTCCTGTTCCCACTCTTGAGCCTCCAGCTTCCGATAGCTAAAACTAATTTCTTGCAAATGCAAGAGGAGATGTCGGGGGCATATGGATGTAGCTTGATGCTTTAAGTGCTCCATTATTTACGCAATTTGTAATGATACGAGTAAGATAAGAGCGATAACAGTAAGAGGATGAAATGGAGAAAATATTTGAACAACATAAAAAGAAATAGAAAAAAATGAAGCCAGTGTGCGAGGTGGTGAAGAAAATGCATATTGAGGCGGATATTACCGACCAGTCTGATCACCACAAAATCGATGACGAACCGGGTACATCTTCGGAAATAAAAAGTCGGAAAATAAAATAACAACAAATAAAATGAGGAACCATGAAAGGAACGCGCTACATAACTCTACTGGAAATGAGCATATTTTTTATGAATGCACATGCATAACAAAAATAATTAGAATCAATCAAATATAGAAAAAAAAAACGGAACTGGACTTTAACTTAATTTTGCGGTTAAAACGAAATGTGTCTTTTTTGCATTGCGTTTTTTCAACAAAAAAAAAGCTATTAAAAATAATCTCATACTTTAAGAAAATAGCTGAATGGAAGCAATATTTTTGCATTAACTTTGGAAAGTATATTTTTTACAAATTCGAAAAATTGATTCAACTTTGCGGCGCTCTAGAGCTGAAACTGTACGCCCCCCCTCCCCCCCCAAAAATATATATAAAAAAGCTTGTGGAAAATTCATCCTTCTTTGATTTTAGAAATATTTTCTCGAAAAATGCACTGGAACGGAGATATTTGAAAAAAATAATTTTCTTGCACGTGTTTTGAGGTGTGAAGTTCCAGCCAGCTTTAGTCGTAAAATGTGACCTCGAAAATAGCTCCCCAAGACCTATTAATCCTACTATTTTCCAAATCTTTTTTCGAAAACTGCTTATTTGCTGGACTACATATGTTGTAATTAATTTACAGTATTATTATGTTACCTAGTCCTCCCGCCCATGGTTCATTCCCTGGTCCTTTTACTGGTACCTCTAAAACACCAAATTTGGGCACATCATTATAATATAACATAACACGGTGAGGGGCGGCTTGAATAGGATGAAATACGACTTCCCACATATTTGAATTAGTTGGACTTTGTCTGACACTATGCGCTACGTCTTTGTTGGCAACCTAATCAATGTTAAATGTTACATAGGTGCGTAATATACTCCAGGGAAATAAGGTTTTTGCCAGGACACTAAACCATCCAGACATCTTTCAGGAAATATATACGCCTATAGTAACAAAACCTATACTTTTCCTGCAGTGGATTTGGCGTGGTTTTTTAGTTATTAACAATTAAAGGCCAGAAATTGTATATTTTTGCACATTTTTGCCTACCAGTAAAATATAAAGTATTTGATCAACAATTTGGAGAAACTATCTTGTAGGGAATTAAAAAACCTTTAAAATGGCTTTTTGAAAATGTCGTTGCTTAGAAAATTGCAAAGAACGTCTATATTCGCATAATATTCAATTAATAATAAATATTGCAAAAATCAACCTACGACTTTGTTATTGGAGAACATACTAGAATCAAATGTAATGAAGCAATTAGAATGCTTGGTTTCATTTTGAGAAATTGCAAATCATTTACCAATCTGGAGGCATTAAAATTATTGTACTACTCATATGTAAGATCAAAACTTGAATATGGAGCAATAATTTGGAATCCACATTATCAAACTCACAAAAACAGTTTAGAGCAAATTCAGAGAAAGTTTTTAAAATTTATTACATTCAAATCAACAGGACAGTATCCGGAAAGAGGTGTGAACAACAATTATTTATTAAGCACATTTAATTTTGAGAGCCTTGAATTTAGAAGAATTTGTTATTTTTTGGTATTCTTATATAAAACCATTCGTAACAAAATTGACTGCCCAGAAATTCTTTTTCAGTTAAATATTTACGTTCCAAGGTTGCATTCTCGTCGAAATATAATGTTTTATTGTGAAAGTGCTAATACAAATGTGATGTTAAAATCACCTGTACACTGTATGTGTAATTACTATAATAAAATAAGTGAATTTTGTGATATAAACACGTGTTCTCAAAATGAAGTGATAAATTGTGCAAGACAGATTTTTAATATATAAGTTTTTTTTTTCCACTAAGAAATTATAAGTATATGTGTGTTTAAGTATACAATTAATGTGTAGATATAGATATGTTTTTCTACAATTAGCTTTTATTTTTAAGTTTCATTTTGTTCTACTTTCCTTTCTAAAAAAAAAAATCAGACAAATCTTTAACTTAAATTAATTGATAATTTTTGTGGATTAAACTTTGAATATAACTTTTGCCCTGTAATTGGGTTGTACCTGTTGGGCAAATAAAGTGTTTATTTATTTATTTATTTATTTATTTATTACGTAAAAAAATTGGGTCTTGTATCGATTCATTGAAAAGTTTTTGCAAAATTGTAATTGTTTATCCCAGAGATGTTTTTTTGTGCAATAATATTATACGCACAATAATGAAAATACAATGGTTCTACGGGTATCTCATGAAAGGGGAAGAGTTGTTTTATCGAAGTAAATTATTAGATCTAAAAAAAAATGTTTTCATTATTGCAAAATCTCATTCCAAAAACCCTATAATTTTTAACTTCTAAACAAATAGAATGACTTCGTTGTTATTGCTCGTAGAAAAATGCCTTTTTCATATTCGAAAAACTGACACTTTTATGGTGAATTAAAAAAAAATGTCCCAGGTCAATATGGGGCATAGTTAGCCGTTTTTTTTTTTTAATTCACAACTACTTTGTTTATAATAGTTTTTGTGTGAAGAAATTGAAAGCGATTGCACTTCAACAGGGTCATTGGTGAAGCTTCAAATATGTAGCTCGAACGAAGACGGCTCCGCGCGCTCAATAAATAACTGATATCGCAAGCTATATCTCTGGAACCTGTTGACGGATTTTGATGTTTCTTTTTTTAATTCATGGTACCCTCTTCGCGCACATTAAGAATATACAATTTGTTTACCAAGTAATTTGTTTAAACATTTTTCAAATATTTAAAAAAATTTTATTTTGTAATTGTTATCGGGAAACAGAAATTACTTAATGCACTTCAACAAACAAAATGTTATTATAAACAATTTTTGTCATCAATTTTATAAAAAAAATGCGCTATCCTTTATAAATTGCATTTATTTTACCCTATTAGTTTTATTTAAATATTCTTACAACTTTTTTTTTCAAATTTTATTGCAGTTATTTATAATTTCCGAAATTGTAGTTATAATCAAATTCAAATAACTCTCTGGTTTTTTTATTAATTAAAAAAAGGTGAAGGTGTAATGAAAGTAGATGAAAAAAGGCAACTTTAAAAAAAAATTTAATGCTCTACTTGCATTTGGAGCTGAGATACGTTAGTTTTTACGTTTAGGTCACTTATAAATAAACAAATCAATATTTCTTATTGAAATTTGGACTGGTAATTCTCCAATGTCTACTCTATTGTCTCTGCTACTTGAAAATATCCAAAGCTACAATTGTTAAAAGATACTGCATAGAGACCCGATAGTGGGGTCTTTAGTGATTTTGTTAGAGATCCGAATAGCACCAAATATATCTACAAGTTATATTACGTTCTTAGAAACCACACTCAAGTGGCTAGATAGATGTCAGAGTGGGTAAGGCGACAGCACTTTTTATTGTTGTTTTATACAGGGTGTGGACGTCTTGAGTTCTAATCCTGCTCGTGAAATATATTTTTTTATTGTATCGGTAATATTAGAAGTTTTACAAAGCTGTATACAAGTTAGGTTGGTTTACCATTTTCGTGACAAAAATTAAAAAAGTTATAAAAAAATTGAAAATGTGCATTATGCTCTCAAAGCCGCATTATTCGATGCTATTTTAACAATTGTAGCTTCGGATTATCTTCAAATAGCAGAAACAAAATAATAAGAATTGGGGAATAACCAGCCCAAATTTCAAGAAGAAATATCGATTTGTTTATTTATAATTGACGTAAAAGTAAAAACTAACGTATCTCAGCTCCAAATGCAAGTAGAGCATTAATTTTTTTTTTCAAAAGTTGTGTTTTTTAATCTACTTTCATTCTCGTTTACCGTTTTTGATTTCATAAAAAAAACAGAGAATTACTTGAATTTGTTTATAACTAAAATTTCGAAAACTATAAACAAATGCAATAAAACAGGTTTACCTTTTGAAAAAAAAAATGTTTCCTCCGTGATTTTAAAATACATATAGAATGCTACAATTTGAGCCATCGTACAGATTTCTCGGTATTGATGGCAGCATTTCACGAGGGTGCAAATTTTTAGAAATAATTGTATATATGAGCCGTTTTAATAATCATTTAGATTTGAAATTTTATGCGATGATTATATTTTGTAAGAGCTATAATTTTCCAAAATTTCATTGAAAAGTATCCTTCATTTTTGAAAGAACAGCAATTCGTTTAAAGACGCATAATTGTGCAATGTTTAATTTTTTTAAATAATAGTAACAATTGGAAAGAATTATTGTTTATGTACTTTTGTTCCACAACTCATAACGAACATTTTTCTTCTTTTTGTTTATTCCCATAGGACTTATAGATTTCGAGATATTCAAAGAAATCTGATAAAAAACACTGTCTAAAAAATTAAATTGTTTAAATAAACAATACGCCGACCTCGCAGAAACTGCAAAACTGAACTGTGAACTATGTTTAACCCACTGAACACATTAAAACAAAAAAACCGCCGTGACCAGACAATTTACATTAAAATCCTAATTTGACTCCACTATAAGTATATTTAATACAGATTGTCAATTTTTTGTATGTTTGTAAGAGATTTTTCATTGTATACATTTATCAGTAATGATTTCAACATCGTCGAATAGTAAAAAATACATTTGTAAATAATTGTAAGAATATTTAAATAAATCTAATAGGTTAAAATAAATGCAATTTATAAAGGATAGCATATTTTTTATATAAAATTGATGACAAAAATTAATTATTTATAATAACATTTTGTTTGTTGAAGTGTATTAAGTAATTTCTATGTTTCTCGATAACAATTACAAAAAAAATTTAAAAAATGTTTGAAAAAATGTTTAAACAAATTACTTGGTAAACAAATTGCATGTTCTTAATGTACGCGAAGAAGTACCACGAATTAAAAAAAGAAATATCAAAATCCGTCAACAGGTTCCAGAGATATAGCTTGCGATATCAGTTATTTCCACTATTGAGCGCGCGGATTTGAAGGTTCCCCCTATCTCGCCTCGAGCCGTCTTCGGTCGAGCTACATATTTGAAGCTTCACCAATGACTCTATTGAAGTGCAATCGTTTTCAATTTTTTCACACAAAAACTTCAGCTCTTTATCTTTAAAATGGTGCTAGTTACGTTTCTTAATTGTTATAAACAAAGTAGCTGTGAATTAAAAAAAAACTGCTAACTACGCCCCATATTGACCTGGGACTTTTTTTTAAATTCACCATAGAAATGCCAGTTTTTCGAATATGAAAAAGGCATTTTTCTACGAGCAATAGCAACGAAGTTATTCTATTTGTTTATAAGTTAAAAATTATAGGGTTTTTGGAATGAGATTTTGCAATAATGAAAACATTTTTTTTTTTTAGATCTAATAATTTACTTCGATAAAACTACTCTTCCCCTTTCATGAGATACACGTAGAACCATTGCATTTTCATTATTGTGCTTATAATGTTATTGCAAAAAAAACATCTCTGGAATTACAATTTTGCAAAAACTATTCAATGAATCGATTTGAAATTTTTACCATATATTAAGTAGTACAAGACCCAATTTTTTACGTAATAACAAAGTCGTAGGCTGATTTTTGCAATATTTATTGTTAATTGAATATTATGCGAATATAGACCGTTTTTTGCAATTTTCTAAGCAACAAATAATCATATCGACGTTTTTAAAAAGCCATTTTAAAGGGTTTTTTAATCCCTTACAAGATAGTTTCTCCGAATTGTTGATCAAATACTTTATTTTTTACTGGTTGGCAAAAATGTGCAAAAATATACAATTTCTGGCCTCTAATTGTTAATAACTAAAAACCACGCCAAATCCACTGCAGGAAAAGTATAGGTTTTGTTCCTATAGGCTTATATTACCTGAAAAACTTGTCAGCTGTCTGGATGGTTGAGTGTCCCTAACAGGGTATTTTTTGCTTAGTTCCCTGGAGTAATAAGCTATCTTATTAAAATAATTACCTTAACAGCTGCTGTTAAGTTTCCAGGCCCAACTTTGTTCATATTTATACCAATAACTGCTGGCCGATGACAAATCGCTTCTGGAGCATTAATTATATCAATTTTTGTGGTATCAAATACATGAATAGTTCGTGTTGCAACTATTTCGTTTTCTTTAACTATTTGTACACGATATGTCCCGGTTTGTGTTAAATTAAACTCTGCCTTGTAGTTCTTAATGATGTATTTAACGTGGTGGTTGTTTGGGTCGCTAATTTCGATTCTGTGACTATCGCTAGGTAGATCGATATACGTGGTAGCTCCTATTTGGAAGTATTGCGTTGATTCTACCACAGAACAATGGAATGGACTACCTGCTACTGTCATATCATTAAAAGTGATGTTAACAAAATGATCCTCAGCAGTTAAAGGTACGAAAGTAACGTCGTATAATCCTCTTGCGCATGCAACAACCTCAGCCTTAATAGTAGTGTGTTGGGTCGAGACTACCAACTCGAGTGTTCCCTCGCCTGCCTGGGCAGCATCCACACTGAATGTTACAGGTTTACCAACTTCGGCAGGTCCGACATCTCTTAAGCTCATATCATTGATCGATCTATCCAGGTCATTCTTATGACCCGGTAAACCAGTTACGATAACTTTGTTGACATCGTATACATTGCAACTAAATGGAGATCCAATGACGTGCTGATCGTTTATTAAAATTGCCACCGAATGGCGCCCTACTGTTTCGGGGATGAACCTTGCAATGTACATATCTCCATTTACTATAAGTTTTGTAGGGAGGATTTTTCCATTTGGTGCTGTTGCTATGACTTGTGGATCGCCACCTAAATAATAGGAAATATAATAATGTCATATCGGTTTATAAAAAGGATGTAAGGAACGACATGAGCACCTACAGGCCCCCATCTCATTACTTCCTACTGTATCAAAGGTCATCGAACGAGCAATATATAACCGGGTACTTTCCTTCCCAAGTAGACAAACATCTTAATGAACAATCAATATAGAAATATATGTAACTGAATTTGCAATTTTGAACACCTCGGAACAAATACATGAAGTGCTAGACAAAAGGCAAAAACAATCAGTTTATACTTCGATATGTCATATGCCTTTGATGCAATAAATCATTAAATTCTTTATTTAAAATTATTAAGTTAAGGTATCAGAGGTAAATACCTGGATATTATAGAATCATATTTACAGAAACAGGTATCAAGTTGTAAGTATTGGTCAACACTATTCCACTGAAAAGAACAGAGTAATGCAAGGTGTCCCACAAGGGCCAATAATGGGATCTTTAATTTCTCCTTTATATGTAATTAAGCTAAGTAATAGCCTGGGCATCAATTCAGTTTTTCTGTTTGCCGATGACACATCGGTCATCTTAACTAGTTGCAAGTATCTGACACTTTCGCAGAAATTCTCACATATTATTAACAAAATGACACAATAGTGTGAGAAAGATTGTCTAAAATTATTACTTTCTCAAAATGGAAAGATAACAGAATCTCTATACGTAAAACTTGATTTTAAATCTGTACTGACTGCAGGAAATAAAAAAAATTGAGGATTAAAATGGATAACACCCTTGGCTGGGATCACATGCACTTCCATTAAATTCTAAATTAAGTACTGCTTGCTTATGGAGTATTGAGGATGTTTAGAGATCAATTGTTGTTTTTATTTCTCCTACATTCACTCTATTGTAACATATGGTATATTCAGATTTTCCTCAATTAAAGCTAAAAAAGCGCATCTTAAGATGCATGTACAATTGTAGAAGATATGCTTCCTGCAAGTGCTTATTTAAAGAGTCCAACTTTTTAACTGCCCCGTCATTGTATTATCTGAAACTTGTAGTGTTGGTAAAATGACATACGAATGTCTTTACAACAAATAGTAACAGCTATTAAAAATATGAACATGAGGACAAGAAACACAAGCAGCTTGGGACTGCCTCTGCATAACTCTGTCTTCTATGAGAAAGGAATGCGCTCTTATTGCTTATAATCGCCTACCTTTCGAAACACGCAAGATAAATAACTAAGTTCAGAATCTCTGTAAGTAATTATTTGCAGAAAAAATGCTACTATAATCTCTACTATAAAAATTACTTCATATAAAATGTAAAATAAATATTAATTGGTAAGTTTTTAATTTTGTTCTTTCAATCGTATTATTGATTTATATATTTCTTATATTATTGTAAGTTTTAAACTACGACATATTTTAGTATGCATTACCTATTGTAATATTTTTTTATATCTGATGATGTCTCGTTCGGTTGGATGTATAACACAGGCACACAAGAAAAAAAATTCGTGAGCGAGAATTAAGACCCAGTTTTCTTTATGTTTTTCGGGCCGCTGAACACGAATCTGCTGAAGTCATAAAATAGCTTGTTTGTCAACGAATTTTCGAGGTAGAGGTCAAAATTGGACGAAAATCATGAAAAATCGGGATTTGTCATATTTCCAGGTTCGAAAGGAATAGAAAATTTTGGAAGACATGGAAATATCATTTTTGGGAGATAATACAGTATTTTCCAATGTATTCCATTACTTGATAGAGCCTGATATACGGTGAGTTCACTTTCGACCGCCTTATTATACAAAATTTCCGAGGATATTGCTCACAACGGTGGTTTATAAACATATTCATGTAGATTAATTCGGGATTGTACTTGTGTTGCGGTGCCGAGCAGAACTGCACACTAGGAAAGAACAATGAGAAGAGGCGGGAATTATATTTCGGGATTGTATGGAACACTTAGCCTGTGAGATTGGACCCTTACCGGCATCAACTTGTGATGAAACATTTTGACGCTTACCTTTAGACGACTTTGCACCCCCGTTACAATCATCTTTTTATTTGAACGTTTTAACATTTATCGGTCTGAATTTATCTCTTTATTTTCAGTGTAGTAACTTAATTCTTTTATCAAAACGCATTTTTGTAAATTTGGAGATCAGTTATTTTTTGCTCGTTTCGGGACTCTTTTATCATCGAACGATCTACGCAATGGATTTATTTTTTGTTCATGTGCCTCTTGGACTGTTTCTCTCTTTAATGACTAACAAAAGTCTCCTATCATATTGATATCCCGCCTTCCTTGATACCGTTTCTCCACTTCTTTGATATCTTGATGGAATCGCTCGCCTTGCTCTTCACTGCAGTCACCTAGATTGTCACTGAAATAACTTAGATGCGAGTCAAGGAAATGTAATTTTAAATTCATTGAACAACCTAATTTTTGGTAACTCTTGATCATCTCAGCTACAATGCTTTCGTAGTCATCACTTCTATGATTCCCTAAGAACTAATTGACTACTGCCTTAAAGCTTTCCCATGCGGCTTTCTCTTTTGGAGTCATCGTTGTAATGAACATGATCCTTCAAAATCTTTCGAATCTTAGGTCAATCAAAAATTTCTTCCTTAAGTTTGGCTTCCGACAACTGACTGAATATTCGACTCAAATATTCAAAGCAGTCCCTCTGTTTATCAAGCGCTTTCACAAACGGCTTCATCAAGCCTAATTTTATACACAGAATCTTCGACGGTTCAACCAGTGGTTGCTCTATTATATTCTTATCACCCGGTAAGAGGCACAATCGATTGGGACATTTTTTTTTGTTGTGATATATGGTATATTTAAAACAAGTGATCGAAAGGCCAACGCGGATATTTTGTCCACCATCCTCAATGGTTTTAAATCGATCTTTCACCGTTGAATGCGACATCCTCGAATAGGACTCGTTGAATGCGACAACCTTGAAAAGGAGAAACTGCTCTAAATATTCAAATTAAACACAATTAAAATGCGCACACCACAAGTTCTTAACGAAATGTAACTAAATAAATCAAAATTTAACAAAACAGAAAGGCTCACGGGAATGCGTTTTGATAAACGAGTTAAGTTACTACACTGAAAATAGAGATATAAATGCAGACTGATGTTGAAACGCTCAAATAAAAAGATGATTGTAACGGGTGCAAGGTGTCCGAAGGTAAGCGTCAAAAGGTTTCATCACAAGTCGATGCTAGCAAGGGTCCAATCTCACAGGCTGAGTGTTCCACACAATCCCGAGATATAGTTCCTGCCCCTCCTTATTGTTCTTCCCGCATGTACAGTTCTGCTCGGCACCACGAACACAAGTACAATCCATAATCAATTTGCATAAATATGTTTATCTACTCTTATTAGGTTATATAGGTACTAATTAATGAACTGCTTTTGATCAATTAATAGTATCCATAAACAAACAGCGTGAGTTATAATGCGTGAGTTATTATAACTCACGCTAGGTAGAGAGCCAATCACTTATATTTTCATGCCTAGCCTGTCCAATCGACGCAACGTGCGACACACGAAGGTGGATCCAGGGAGGTAGTGACAGATTATTCGCGTTAATGTTCATAAAGATTTTCTGAAATGTCACAAAATGCTACTTTTGATTCGTTCGTGCCGAGCCGAATTTTCGAATTTCGCCGTGCAATTTACGATCAGGTTTATCTGGAAGACTCTTTATGTCGCGACATCGTACGGCCGTCCCAATGGTGTTTTTAGAAAAATATGAACGTGTCAAGATTGCATGTTTTTGCAATTTTTTCGGCTCCGAAATGTAAGCTGTTTTTTGCTATTTTTCGCAGATAACTCCGAAACGGTGGGAGTTAGCTCGAAATAAAAAATAAGGCCAAATGAGTATTTTCCACTACGAATCTTTTGCTTCCATAAGAATTTTGATTTTTTGTTCGTTTCGGAGATAACTATTGAAATGTTGGCCATGTACGGCAAAAAATCGCAAATTTTGAGCTTCTACAGTTGGCAACTTTTTAATCTTGGCTCCTACGTCAAAAGACTACTCTAGTTAGCTTAAATAGAATTGAATTTGCTAAAACTCTTTTTTTCTATTTTTTGAATTCCGACAAAAATGAAGGAATTAGAGGGGGCGGGATTTGGGACTTTTTTTTTTTTCGGTAAATTTTCCCCATTTTGTCACCGTAATTAATCGGTAATTAACTGAAATCGATCTCATATACGATGTTCACTTAATATCATGTACTACTTTGACGCTCCGTTAATCTTGGCCCTTCGAAACAAAGGTTTCTGAGAAAAATTATTTTTTTAAGATTTGCATACGCTCTATAGGAAAACGTGTAATTTCTTACATTTCCTCGAATATCTCGATAATTATTGTTTTTTTTTTGAAAAATTTGTAGACAGCTTATGTAAGGAGAATTGATTGAACTTTCCGACGCTTTTTTAATTTTTTCTCTAACATGAAAAACAAGACTTTTGATCGAATATGCGCTCCGGGCTATTGCAGTTCGCGGAGAAGTTTTGCATTTTCCGCCGCGTAATATTAATCTACAAAGTTGATTTTTTGTCTACAAGCATTTTGTGCACTATTTCGATTAAAAATCACATTCTACCTCGGCTTAAAGGTGGCTAAATCTTTGAAGACAACAAATATAAAAGGGTGAACAAAAATTAAATTTTACAGTTCATTTTATTAATAAACAAACTTAGTAATTTAAACAAACTTTTCTCAATTTAATATTTATTGTTATAATCGTAGATAAAGTATAGTATTCAACTTGCGGTAATGGCAATAACTCACTTGATGAATTACAGCACTCGCCTACGGCTCGTGCTGTAAACTTTCATCTGCGTGAGTTATTACCTACATTACCGCTCGTTGAATAATATACTATTATAAACCACCGTTGGGAGCAATATCCTCGGGAATTTTGTATAATAGTGCGGTCCAAAGTGAACTCACTGTACATGAGGTTTTATTAAGTAATTGAATACATTGGAAAATATTGTACTTTCTCCCAAAAATGATATTTCCATGTCTCACAAATTTTTCCTGTTCATTTCGAACCTGGAAATCACAAATCCTGAGTTTTCATGATTTCCGTCCAATTCTGACCTCTAGCTCGAAAATTCGTCCACAAGCATGCTATTTTGACTTCAGATTCGTGTTCAACGCCCCGAAAAACGTAAATAAAAGTGGGTCTCAATTCTCGCTCACGAAAAAATTTTTTTGTGGGCCTGTGTAATTTATGGCAATAAAGAATTGATTGATTGATTGACAATTGTTCGAAGTACAGTACTACATAAGGCGACTATTACCTGTCACACCTTCAATTTTTATCTCAGCAGGATGTCCTACCGCTGAAAGTTCTATACCAGAACCAGATACTGGTACTCTAGGTTGTGTATTTCCTGGCATAACTTTGCAATTAAATGGAGATCCTGGGACAGGCTGACCATTAAATCTGTAAAAATGTGGAAATTGATTTGAACAAATCTACATTAAAATCATTCTAAACCACTCCATACCTTACGCTAAGAGTGTGTGTTGCGGCTTCCGTTGGCTTAAAATTAACCTTAAATCTAGCATTGCCCTCGCTTTGTACAAAATTAGGAACATTTCTGCCAGCCACAGCTACGATTATCTCTAAATTGCCGGCGCCGGCTTGTGAAGCGTTTATACTGAATGACACAGGTTTACCAACAATTCCATCAGTGATGTCTGTGACAGTGACTCGATTAGCATCATAAGCTTTTATAAGGAAAGGACTACCCTCTATATGACCTGACGATAAACGAACTTCGACGCTGTGATCGCCTACATCTATTGGAGTAAAAGTCACTTCGAATTTACCAACTGTGTTTTCCTGAGGGTTGATCTAAAAGAATATACCTTTTATGTTATTGTATAACCAGTGATAATAAATACAAGACAACAATTCAAAGTCGTTAATTGTCACAGGCACACAAAATTTAAAAAAAGTCGAAACCCAGAGGGTGACCCCACTACCCCCATGTATTTTGGGACGCTGAAACCGAATATGACTATAAAAAAAGATTTTAATTTTCCAGTTTTCCTCTAGCACCCCCTCACACCCATCGAGGGTAAGAGCGACAATCCTACTAGGGGATTGAAATTACAATTGTTCTAAAAATTTGAAAAGTAGGTTTTTTGGTGTCCTGAAACCGAATATGACGATAAAGACTGCAAGCCCCAGGCGGGGTTGAAACTCCACTTGTTCTAAACATTTAAAAAGTATGTTTATTTTTAAGTTTTTGGTGTGCTGAAACCGAATATGATGAAAAAAATGTAAGGGGATGCTAGGGGGTGACTGGGTGGTTAAAATCATTTGTTATCGTCATTCGGTTTCACCGCACTAAAATACTTAAGAATATACATACATTTTCAATTTTCATAAGAAGTGAAATTTTAATCCCAACTGGGGGGTTGTACGGAGGTGCTAGGGGGCGATTGGGCGGTTCAAATAAGTTTTTATCGTCATATTCGGTTTGAACGCACAAAAAAACCAACCTTTTCAAATTTTTAGAAGAAGTGTAATTTCAATTCCCCAGGAGGGTTGTAAGGAGGTGCTAGGGGAAAACTGGATAATTAAAAAAAAAATTATTGTCATATTCGGTTTCAACGTCCCAAAATACATAGAGGGTTTCGACTTTTTTTATTTTGTGTGCCTGTGTTATTAATAATTCACTCAGTTTTAAAGGTAATATTTAAGGTAAGTGAAAGCTCAAAATTCTAAAGATTGCCTTAAAGAACATATTCCCAAATTGTGGATATTCGGGGATGCATTGGTATTATTTGCCAAGCATTTAAATATGATGTGGGAATATTTCTATAAGTCGAAATTTACGGGAATTATTTCATACATCAGGTACTTTCCAGGGAAATAACTAATTAAATAATAAAAATGTTTTTCCACTCAAACCCTTTTTGGATGTTCAAAAAAGATCAAGTTTGTGAATTTTAATTCGATCTGTAACCAAGAAAAGGGTATTAATGGATTTGCAAAAAACCCAAAATCGTATATTGTGCATCCTTCTAGTTCATCCTAAGTTAAAAGTAGTTCAAAGAAAGAAAAGCTAATAAATTCTATGTAAAGCAAAAAAATATGCTCCTGTCCTAATAATTTTTAAAATATATTCTTGCAATTAACTCCTATTTTTTACCATTTTTGGCCCAACAATCGTACCTTCAGATTTTTTGAAATACCGTTGTTCCTGTTGATCATACTTAAGTGTTTTAAAGGCGACTTAAAGTACACTCAATTTTCTATGAATTAAAAAGTTTGACAGGATTTCATCTTTCTGAAAATAATTCTTTGTAAATGAAAGAGGATAAACCTCTCCGTAAAACTGTAAAAAATAGTGCACTACTTCTATTGTTTCCAAAATACGCCTTCTCAAGTAACTTCAATGTTCTTATATTTTTATACAGAAAATCCTAAATATCTTATCCCCCAATAATTATACGTAAAACTGGTCAAAAAATGAATAAAAGTACTTTTTAATGGAAGAAAATCAAATAAAATTATCAAATTATTGGAATTACTTGAAATTACGTAATTTAGTAACTATTACAAGAACATAATTTTTTTACAGTAGTATGCAGAATTTTGCTTTTTTTCATTTTAATTTAACACATTTTCAGTTGAATGCACTTAAAAGAGTTATTTTCGAAAAACTTCAATCTTCACAGGACTTATAAGAAAAGAATACATTAATAACTCACCTGCAAACCAATTTCACATAGGACCATTGGGGACAACGGTATTTAAAAAAAAATGAAAGGTATACATTTTTGGCAAAAAATACCAATAATTTTTCAACTAATGGTAACAAAAAATCCCCTTGTTATTTTTCTTGATTTGGTTAAAACACATTGTGTTTTATATGACATTTAATTGATGGTGGTACACCTTGCAACCTTTTAAAAAGTATATTCGACAGGAAACAAATTGCCAGAATCAATAAATCCAATACAAGTGAATAAAGAACACTTAAAATGGTGACCTAACACCGTGTCTCAAGGCACGGTGTTAGGTCCCAATATGTTCAACATGTACATATCGTACAGGGTTATTCATTATATTTAGGCCACCCTTTATTATCGTTATTATTGGAGATAGAAAAAAAAGTTTTGGACGAAAGTTGTAGGGCTGTAACTGAACCTCTTTAATAAGTTAATGGAAGCACAGTAGCGTGCAGAAATTGAAGGGTACAAGAAGCAATAATATTTTTTTTAATGGAACGTATATTGTTGAATTTTTCAATTGTTCTTTTTTTTTCTGATTTCAAAAATATAACATGATAGTCCTATCTTTAACCGTTTTCGAGTTATTGAACATTGAAAATCGTATTTAAGCTATTTATTGTACCAACGGAAATTACAATTATTAAAGTAGTCTATGAAAATGACAAGCATTCTGTAATTAAATCTGTCAGCGTTTCATATAATAACAGAATACTTGTCATTTTCATAGACTACTTTAATAATTGTAATTTCCCTTCGTATAATAAATATTTTAAATACGATTTTCAATGTTCAATAACTCGAAAACGTTTAAAGATAGGACTATCATATGTCATATTTTTTAAATCAGAAAAAAAGAACAATTCAAAAAAATATTATTGCTTCTTGTACCTCTCAATTTCTGCACGCCACTGTGCTTCCATTAACTTATTAAAGAGGTTCAGTTACAGCCCTACAACTTTCGTTCGAAACTTTTTTTTTATCTCCAATAATAACGATAATAAAGGGTGTCCTAAATATAATGAATAACCCTGTACATAAATAAATAATATCAGTGAGCTAAATATATCCCACAAAATAATAGCGTATGCAGATGATGCGGTTCTGGCATTTCAAAATAATAACTGCGATTAAGTAATCTTGACAGAGAATAGGAGCTTCGGACACCAAAGAAATATTTGGTCTGTAACACATTAACCCTTAATGCTTCGAAAACATTCTCCATTTCAAATGCTGGTACTCCTAATAAAACACCTTGCACAATACAAAATGTAACAGTAGTAAACTCTGCAACTGCACTACAGTCATTGCTAAAGTGTCAAAAATTAGGTATCATTAAGAATAGAATAGAATAGAATAGAATAGAATAGAATAGAATAGAATAGAATAGAATAGGATAGGATAGAATAGAATAGAATAGAATAGAATAGAAATACAAAAAATTGTAAAGAAACAAACACAAGGTATATATAAAACCTCAGACAAATATATAAAACAACAAAAACAAAATATAACAGGACTAAATAGTGTAAAACAGACAGTAAAATTGCAATTATTAAAGGCAAATAAAAAGATGGAGTAATATTCACCATATGAAACATGAACCAGAGCATCTCAAATAAGTAAGAGAACAACAATAGTAATAGTAGTAGTAGTAGTAGTACTTACAAAACAAAAATTGGGTGGTAAAAAATTCCTCAACAGAATAGAAGCAATAGTTTAAGAAATGCCTTTTAATCTAAAACTTAAAAGAATTAAAATTTAGAGATTTTAAATCATTTGGAACGTGATTATATAGTTGAAGATTTAACGTGTTTTTAATAGACTTAGTCTACGCCGAGGCTGAGGCTGTCTGAGTTGCATTAGCTTAGTTTCACAATTATGAAAATCAGAATTAGTCGAAAGAGATTCTTTATTTTTATGGACTTCAAGTAAAGTAGTGTACATATGTAAACAAGGAACTGGCATTATCTAGTTTTTTTAAAATTGGTTGACAGTGGTCTCTCCAGCCAGCATTGTCAATTAACCTAACTGCTCTCTTTTGTAAACGAAAAATATCTACTGCATGGATGAGCAGAATTACATAAGTAATGTGAGAATGGAACAAAGAGAAATAACAATTTCTTAAAGTGCTCAAACACAGTACATTATTTAGTCTGCGTAACAGAAAGGTAATAACTAGAGAATTTGTTAGAAAGTATCTACACGTGGTTGAACCAGGTAAGACTGTCATCTAAGACAACACCAAGAATTTTTATAGTATCACCTTTTACGAATGAGTTACTTGTAGAAAAAACAGGCCTCTGAGTCTTATCCTCATTAAGTTTAAGATTATTTGATGAAAGTCAATAACTAGCTTGCTTGCTAGCTTTCACGGAACTAGAGCTATCGTGATTTAAGCTATTTATGTTAGAATTAAAATCTAGAATTGATGTGTCATCGGCATAGGTAAATCATTTTATTGGTGACATAAAATGAAAGAAATCATTTAAATATAAAATAAACAATAACGGTCCCAGCACCGAGCTTGTGGCACCCCATGCTTTGTTGTTCGAAGTTCTGAATTAAAGTTATCAATAGCAACACATTGTTGCCTATTGGTGAGATAAGAATTAAAGAGAATGAGAGGTCTACCTCTAATGCCATAAAAGCTTAGTTTTTCCAAAAGTAACTCATTTGAGACACAGTCGAAGGCCTTAGGCCATTATTGACCAGCACTTGAAATGGAAAGGTCACATTGAGTATTTGGCTCCAAGAATTAGAAAACCGTTCTATACGTATTATGATTTAAGATATATTTTGAAAAGAAACATAAGCATACAATGCTTTAGCTGAATCAATTCTGCATTATGGTACGGTATCTGGAGAGGAATATACGATACATACTTAAAAATTTTGCAAAGCCAAAGATTACATGCATTGCCAAAAAATTTTCTAAAATGTTCTCTATTTAACCGGCTTTCTATATTTTATAATAATAATATTTTTAAAGCTACTTTGTATGTGGGACGCAGTAAAACCGAACGACCCCAGATTTTGTGATTTTTTGCACATTTTCGAAAATATTTTCTAGATTTCCAACCGAGTTATAATTCACAAAATTAGGATATTATTTTGGTCGGTTTTGGACACTCAGATAAAGGTTTAAGAGAAAAATTCAGACGTGATTTGGATTACTCGTGAACTAAATATTCTCACACTCACATTACACTACCATTTTTTAGAGTGACCCCAAAAATAGGCCAAAAATCGTCCTCAAATTTCGTTTTAAACTAAGTGCTAAATTATTACTAATAATGAGAACATCCTGAATACAATATTTCAACATGAGCATATGTTTGGTTTTTGAGATATGAGCGATTGAAGTTGCGATACGAGTGATGCAATATCGAAGCATATCAAAAAATACACAGCCTCACAAAAAATGAATACTCATCAGCTATGGCAGAGCAATCAAGATATTCTTAGAATTTTTTGACGCAGAATTCAAATCTAAAATCGCAAAATCCTTATATCCATTGATCAATTCAGAAGAGCCAATAACATCCCCTATAAAAGGACGAAAATAGGAAAAACTGATGCTATTGAGTCATAGAGCTTCCATGAACAGAAATATAATGTAAGTCTATTGGCTGAATACATAAACGAAGGTGTTGACTAGAGCTCACACAAATAAATCGAGGCACGCCCTTAAGGGGATGAAAACTACCTCAATGCAATATAAAACTGCACAAAAGCTCCAATAACTGGTGAAAAAGCTTTAGAGGGTTCATAAACTTTATTAATAGGAATGAACCATGAATCTGTTATGACCTAGTACACGAAAACAATTCATTGCAAGGTAAAAAACTACCTGCTACTACTAACTATCTTGGATTATGAACTTTAATCAGTGAAAAAATAGTGAATATACCAGATATCGCATTTTGATTGAAGTAAGAATGAATGTTGAACAATAACTAGAATTATTGTAACTATTTTATGACACACCTACGATGGGGTAAGAGAACGGGACGAAAACTTATTGGTGGGTCTTCACCCCCTTACCCCCATCGGGATTATTTGAGGGATGCAAAAGAATCAAAAGGCCCTGACGTAAAAGAAAAGCACTCTTGGAAACCGCTACATCAGTATTTTTTTTGCTCCGATATTCATCCCTTCGTACCTTTACTCCCTCATAAGATTCACTTGAGGACCACTAGACTATGGCATTCGGGAAAGGAGAACAGACCATTTGGACATTAATTTTATGGAGAGCGCCCTTTATTATCCCCGTGACAGAATTTACTTTAATGTAATATTGCAAACGGTAAGTTTTCAACCAATTTTCTCACCCCTTCATAGGTGTGTAAAAAACTATTGCGGAAATATTGGTTCTTGTTCCAGATCCAGACACACTGCAATCAGAGTGCAATATCTGGTACATTCACTATCTTTTCACTGACTCAAGTTCATATTTCAAGATGAGAGGTAGTTTTGCACCCTGTGATGGGTTGTTTTCGTGAACTAGATAACAGATAATAGATTTATGGTTCATTCATATTAATAAAGCTTAGAGGGTTCAAATTTTTTTCGCCAGTTATTGGAGCTTTTGTGGAGTTTGGTATAGTATTGGGGTCGTTTTCACCCCCTTAAGGGTGTGTCTCAATTGCTTTTTGTGTAAGCCCTAGTCAACACCTTCGTTCATGCATTCAGCCAATAGACTTATATTATATTTCTGTTCATGGAAGCTCTATAACTCAATAGCATAATTTTTTCCTATTTTCATCCTTATATAGGGGTTGTTTTTGGCTGTTCTAATGTAATCAATGGATTCGTCGATATTAGATATGAATTCTGAATTGATAAATATTCACTTTTTGTATGGCTTTGTATTTTTTTGATATGCTCCTATATTACATCACGCTTATCACAACTTTAATCTCTCATATCTCAAAAACTCTGTATATGCTCATCTTGAAATTTTTCATTCAGGATGAGATTAACAATAATTTAGCACTTAGTTTGAAGCAAAATTCGAGAACGAGAGAATGTGAAATTTTTGGGGTCACTCTTTTACACTAATTATATTTTATACCTGAGTTACTAGCGCTCTCCGAGCGGGCCCAAGGATTTCGACAATCGGAGGATTTGGACTTTCCACAACAAAAGTACAAGGCCGACCAACTGAGACTTTATCGAGGGTTTCCAAAGCTAAGATTCTAGCTGCCGGTGTTACATTACACTTAAAGGGACTCCCTGGGACGTCCTGTCCATTAAACCTTAAATCAACTGAATGGACAGTAGCTTCTCTGGGTGTAAAAGAGATGGCATACGTATGCGGCCCTTGCGCCTGGGCTGAGGTTGGAACCAAGCCCCCGTTTACGGTTACTTCTAGATTTCCAGGCCCAGCTTGACTAGTTTCGACTATTAAAGTAAAAATATTTAATAAGACTTAAATAAACATCAGTCACTAAAAACATAATAGTCGCAGAATGGGATCCTCGATACATGTAAAATAAAAGTGGCCTATGCAACTCGCGAATATATAAAAACTAAAGTTATATTCTTATGTAAAATGACCTGCCAAATTTGACTGGAAAAATCGCACTTCTTCATTTTTTTGTAAAATTTATAGGAAAACAGTATTTTACATTTCTCATCTCATAACTTTGTTCATGACAATTGACTGGGTTTAAAAATTTGGTGGTCATAGAAGAACAATAAATTTGAGCGTTGTACGTACTGTATTAAATCCTGGATTACCGATACAGTGTGAAAAGACATGGTGCGGTGTTCATAGAGACAATATTAATATTATACTAGATAACAGAATTCTGCACTGGCACACAATAAACACATCTTATTATTCGATATATGTACACTCGCCTTCACATAAACAGCTTATGGAGTGTGATAATACTTTTGCTTTTGCACAAAAACAGTCTGTGCTACAAATGAAGTATTTTCAAAATGGTGTTATATTTGCAAAGTCTGGCTTCGCAATTATTGACATCATGGTTGACATTGTGTTGCCGTCTTTCTTGTGTCACCTAAATTCAAAAAGATTTGGTGTTTTTGGGTGAACTATGTGGGCAGTTTTGTAAATAGTGCACTGTAGATACGCTTTCAGAATATGAAATGAGTACAAATGCACTTTTCCTAGGTGCTAAAGAAAAGTAATGCATATTTAAAAACCGAGATTTTAAATTAATACACATATTGGCAATTACATAAAATTGATATTTATTTGCGGGCCTTATGACCGTTTTACACGTTAGAAACATATTTGCTCGTAAATGGTCCATACTTCCCGTAAATTTTGGACGACTATATAAAGACTTGGGAAAACGGCTGGAACTTCCTCAGCAAATGCTTGAAATTTTTTTTTAATTTTAATTTATCACCGGGTTCGTTACCGCTGAGTTATGGGATGCAAGCCTCTGTTCCGCAAGAGCCAGAATTCATATTTAACGATCTACCGTCGCAGTACACGAATTATTATTTTTTTTTTATGAGAACTGAACGGAAAGGAATAAAGTGCGATATGTTATTGAAATCAAAATAACATCTATTTTCGAATAGTACAACAAAAGACGTATATTATGTTGAAAAATAAGAAAGGTTATGTATTAAAAGTGCAATAAATATCATATGATCATCTGCATCAAAACTTTTTCAGCTCATGTATGGTGCCAATATTACACAGTTTCATTAATATCGGCTTCAGCGCTATCGTGTACGTACATACATATGCAAAGACATTTTTAAAACCAGCTTTGCATGCTCCTGGGACCTCAAATCGTAAAGATCTGATCTTATCTCAATTTTCGATTTTCGACCAATTGCAGTAACCTTCCCATGGGTGAAGAGATTAAAGCTATATACATTTATTATCAATCTTCAATAATATATGCGCCATTTTTATTAATTTCGTCAAATGATTGAAGATTCTCACAATATATATATTTTTAAATTAGTAAACTCAATAGTTACATTTCCTTTTCCTAAATGGAAAGTTTACCGAATCATAGCCGCATACAAAAAAATCTTATTCCATTAGCTACAACTTACTCAATTACAAAGTTACAAAAGTGGCAACTCTTTTAATAATATTTGTTTATTTTTCAGTCATATCAAAACAGATATTATTTTTGCATGTACCGTTGAAAGGCAAAGGGTTTGAATATTATAATACTGGAATATCAAGTTTTTACGACAATCAGTGACAGATATAGGGGAATGGGAAGATACAATAAGCGAAAATAGCATTTTCGTAAAAATGAAAAAGTGCAATTCTTTCCAATTTCGCAATTCCAAATGGAATTGCGACCTCAAGAACAGGTGAGATGTTTTTACATACGAACCAACTGTTTCTGTATGTTCGAGAGTTTTCTAGCATTTGTCAAATTCAGTGGTCTCGTCTTTTTACTATATCTTATTTTACAGTGTACTAAATCACTTACCCAAGAAAGTAACGGACTTTCCCACAATTCCACTTGCAGCCTCCTTAACTTTAATAGCTTGCACATCATATACCTTTGCAGCATATGGGCTACCAGCAGTCGGAATACTATTAACGCTTACGTTAATTCGATGTTCACCAACAACCCTTGGAACGAACTCAGCCCTAAATTGGCCATTTCCTAGGGATTGTACTTGTGTTGGAACTGCTTGTCCGCCGGGTCCTGAACGTCAGTCAAAAGTTTCGTCAATGAGGATTAGGTGTGGAGCAGAAAGGGTTTGGAGGGAATGAGGAAATAGTCCTGACTTGTTTTATACAAGAAATTTGTTTAAACCTTTTGGAGAAATTAAGAATTTAAATGTATTAACTTCACACTAGAGAGTAAATGGTTAACAGTTTAGTGATTAATGTGAAAAATTTCTAAGAAATTGTTACGCAAGACTTTATTTACTTGATTATTTATTTAATATGTAAGACATCATAAAGAAGTTATATAAATTATATAAGAGCAACTTTTTATTAAAAAACAAAATATTACTTCATTTCTCTCCAAAATTTACGCATCTGATTTATATTTGATAACAAACAAAATTTTTGGACTTATAGAGATTGTGCGTAAATATGGGGAAGGGACTGGATATGTTAGTTAAGCATTTGTAACGAATTTAACAATTTATGGCAATAAGTACTTATTTATTTTTGCATTCATAATGGAATGTTTTTCTCTGTAAATTGTTCGCTTTTAGAGTATTTTTAATTGTTCTATATTACTAGGTAATTAAAAAAAATGCTATATTTGCAATAGGTTTCGTTTTTGTGTTTGGAGTTTCATTTTATGTTATTTCTATATTAAGATCAAATAGTTTTTATTTTTATTTGTTTTCTTATTTACAAACATTATAAGTATAAGTAAACAGTAAGAAACAATTAAATGCACTTTATACTGAAATAAAGTATTTTAGCTATTTTTAATAACAGTTACGTAGGTATAGCCTTGAGAGGTTTAATTTACATTAATACCCCACTTGCTATGATGCAAAAAATATGGTCACAAACAATACATTTGTCTTCAACTAATGTGTTATGAAATATAGTTTTTAATTCGAACTTATTCTTAAGTATTTCATTGAAACAATCTGCCACATCATTTAAATTTTTTAATTTTCAATAATAAAAACAGGGATATCAAAAATACTAATTACTCTCTTCTTAACTTGAACACTATTCTAAATTAAACGGGCCAGTTATGAAGTGATGAATTTGACAAGATTTTTCAAATATTTTTCAATTACCATTTTGAAAATTTAGAATTTATTTATTATTACGATTTTGCTCGTCAGACATTTTTAATAATGAGAAGATAGAATCCTTATATTCTGATCTGATCGTCTTATTATTATTATTTTCCTGTTCTCGCCATTAGTTTGATATTCGCTGCTGATTGCACAAAGTGAATCCAGATCTCAACCAGATATCAGTTATCCACCCCAAAATTTTTCTTAAAATGTGTGCAGCACCTAAAAGTGCGATTTCTTGCACTTCGTGCACACTTATTTTGTCCGGCATTAACTGTAGATTCCTGTCGAGTTCTTTATTTACAGTGCCTAGGATTTCTATAATTAAAGGAACCACTTTGGTTTTTTCGGTCCACATTTTATTGGTTTCAATTTATAGGTCTCTGTACTTGCTCAATTTTTCGGTTTCCTTAAGCATTACTTTGATATCGTGGGGAATGGCTACATCGATCATTAAGCAGCGCTGCTCTTTCTTGATATAGATTACAATGTCTAGCCGATTAGTCTCAATTTCTCTATCTATTATTATTGGAACGTCTCACATTATCATCACTTCGCTGGTATTGATGACTTTCTCAGATATATGTACATAGTGCTTGTCGGGTACCGGAACGTTAAACTGTTTGCATAGTCCTCAGTGTATGTAACTGGCCACCCTGTTGTGTCTATGGGTGTATTTTGATGGTGCCAAAGTACTACATCCTGCCACTATATGACTTACAAGCTCTTCAACCAACCAACCCGCACATCCTACATTTGCTGTCTACTAGCTGCTTCAATATTTTCCTCTGATGGTATCGAGTATTTAGAGCTTAATCCTGCGCTGCTATTATGAGGCTCTCAGCCTCTTCTTTCTGACCCGTGCTGTTGAACCATGCCATGGAGGTCTTTGGTCTATCAAGATCTCGGAAAAATTGACCATGCATTGGTTTTTCCTTCAACGCCTCTATATTCCTACGTTCGATGCTTTTTTTTAACCGTTACTTAAGTCTCTGATCAACCGTCGCTTCTGTGCTCAGATATTGGCTTTTAATTTTTTCCGCTTCCTTCTGGGGAGAGTTAAGTACATGTTTTTGTCTTTGTCGTGCTCATTGACTAGCCGAGTAAATTAATCTTTTCCTGGTTAAATATACTCGTTGAGCCCTACGATGGATGAGTTATAGACATACAACTTTAACAGCCTACAATCACCTTGTTTTCTTTTTATGTATATTCTGTGTACATCTGCCTTTGAGTGGTGGGTGCCTCCCATTGTCAGAATGTTTCTTGTTTTCCTATCCACCTTGAGTATATTATTTCTAAGCCAGTCGCCCACACCAAAACTATATGTCACAACTGGAATAGCCAAGGTGTTTATTGCCATTATTTTATTATTTGCGTTTAGTTCTGTCTTTAGAACTTTTCTAATGCGGCGATAATATTCTCTTGAAATTCTGCCTTTCATCTCAGTGTGGTCTATTCCCGCGCACACTTCAACCCCTAGATATTTATATATCTCCCTAACAGCCATATTTCTTATTGTAGATTGATCGTTTGGTATAATGTTCTGGCTTCTTATCTGTTTGCCAGGGTGGATAGTTACAGTGGCACATTTGTCCAGACCGAATTCCATTTTAATATCATCACTGAACGACTTCACGATTTCTAGTTCTCGTTTCAGTCAAGATTCGTTCTTGGCGAAACGTTTCAAGTCGTCCATGTAGATGTGGTGACAATTTCTACTATTTTTCTTCACTTCAAAGACCACACTTGATTTGTTCGGCATATTTGAGAGTGTGATAAGTGTCATAGAGAGAAGCAGCGGGGAGAGGAAGTCTCCCTGGAAGATTCCTCGTTTTATTTCTACGTTATCTGTTCCTATTTGTCCTTTTTCATTACGCAGGCACATTTTTCTGTTTTTCAGCCACTCATGGTCGATTCCACAAAGTTCGTTATTGTGTGACATAGGCGGTAGGTTTTTAGTGATTCCACTTCATGAATGAATGGAGGACTTTTATAATCTACCCACGCCATACAGAAGTTCTTGTGCTTATTCTTCGTCACCGATGTGATAATTTTACTAATTAGAAATTGATCTTTACATCCTCTAGATGCTTTTTTACACTCCTTCTGTCCGGCTGGTAATACTTGATGACGTAATAGATGAGCGTAGATTCTATTTGATAGCGCTGCGGTTAATAACTTATATGTTGTGGGTAAGCATGTTATTGGCCTTACGGTCATTGGATTTCTTTCCATTGTATAGAAGAAACGTTTTCGCTCATGTTAACTACTCAGAAGCATCTTGTCGGTTTTGTATTACTTTGTTGATTCCTTTCGTTAGGATATAGTGTAGGGCACTTAGTTGTTTCATCCAAAAGTTCTGTGCCATGTCCGGTCCAGGTGCTTGCCAGTTTTGTGCCTGCCTGATTATTATCCCTACTTCCTCCGCTGTCAAATCTGACCACGCATTATTTTCTATGTTCTGGCGATTTTTCTGTTCTTGTTCTATCCAAATTCTGCGTTTTTTTGTTGTGAAGGTGGATCCTTCACATCGGATTGTTGGTTGTTCATCTGGTGATACAATTTTTTGACGTCTTCGTCAAAGAGCTTATTTTGTTGATAATGGTTGCTCCTCTTCGCATATCTTCTCAACCGTTGTGCTTTGACTTGAAGTTTCATCTTCAGATTTTGTTTTATCACGTTGATTTCTTTGAATTTATGCTTTCTAAATATGCTCTCGGATTTCAAGAGCATTTGCCGTGTTGACACTCCTTTTTGAAACTGCTTTAAGATAGCTATTTCTGTCCTGTAGGTTTCGCTTTGGTCCTGAATCCTTTTCTTCCACATAGGTTCTCTTTTTATTTTTCCTTGGCTCGTTGGTTTCTCAATTTCTCCCGCTGTTACTGCCGCGGTCGCATACATCACACAGTTGATATCTGTTATGAACATATCTGGCTTTCTTCGGGTATACTCGGTTAAGATCTTATTAGCCTCGGTGATTATGATTATTATTTTTATTATTAGAAATGAAAGCAGATCTGAGGAACCGCAGTACTCAGGCCTATCGGCCCATTGTACATTCGCGACATTTAGGATCCCCTAAAAAAGACCAGTGCTCTCCACGAAGGAAAGTCCTTTCCAGAGTAGATCCCGTATTCCCTCTGGCTGTAGAAACTGCCTTCCGAAATACTTACACCATGACACTATTGGTGCACAATGGCATAGAATAGAAGTGATGGTTTCATCACTTCATACATCTGACAAGTAGGATCATCTTTCAACCGTATTGTATGCAGGTGCTTCTTCAGAGGACAGTGTAATTTTATCAAGCTTATCACTCGTCTCAATCGTTCTCTATCAGGCTGCCTCATTCCGGGAGCCTGAGCCGAATAGTAGTTAAACTGTGCCATAGCCCAGTCTTTCAGCTCTGATTGAATCAGGCTTCTTGGCAGATCGAAGGCTGGCTCTGGGCCAGAGAAAGGAGTTTTTGTTACTTCACCCGCCAAACGATCTGCTTCTTCGTTGCCCTTGACGCCGCTGTATCCGCGCAACTATCATCGTTCGTATTACTTTTTATCGAGCGAACGTGGCTTTGTCCCTGAAATAGTTTAAAATTCAGATACAGAGTTGAAACTTTAGATTTTTGTAAAGTATGAGAACACCTCTCACCCCCACCCTTGACATTTCCAGATTTTCTTCAATATTTTTCTTGATATCACCGCTACACACTAAAGATATATTTAAATTTTCAGAATTTTGACCTTCTAAATGTTCACTTTGAACCACTGTGAGCTACTCTGCTCTTTGTAGATGAACAATGGAAATCCCTTTCGTGCAGTTTTCATAAATCTCTGTGGAAATCTCTTTTTTACTAAACTGAAACAAGTCTGGCTCAAGAGAGCATATGAGAGTACTCGAAAAAATGGTCTTTTTTGCAAATTAACGCAAATTATTGGACAGATTGAGGCTTTTCATGTGTTAGTAAATTAATGAAATTATTTAGAAGGGCCTATTATTATAACTTTAGAACTAATTAGCCGAGATTAACCTGCCTAGATTTATTTTGATCAATGTCCCTTGACATTTTTCGGTACCGTTTGTTTAACTATATGTCAATTTTTGGGTTCTTCCAGATAATTGCTAGAATTCTGTCAATTTCGGTTTTTTTCCATTTCCAAATAACAGAAAAGTAATCTATGAAAAATCTATCTATCAAAAAGAAAATGTATCTATGAAAATAATATTCAATCTTTGCATTCTTTTGATAACCTACATTCTGCTTATACTAGAATGTATAATCTATTAAATTATTTTTTTTTACAAAACACCCATACATTCAATCAAAATGAATATCTAAGATATCAATTTTTAATCTTTGTAATTCTTTGATAACCCACATCTGGTTGTACTAGAGAACAAAAAGGTCTATCATGGTTTTATCTACAGAAACCTATTTCAAATTTTTATATTTAAAATGACACCTTGAAATTAATTTGTCATTATATCTCTTAGAAATCACTTAGAAACGTTATTCGTCCTTGTTATGAGCTCTTCAGGAAAATTAAAGCCACTTTCAATACATTTCAATCATGAAGGATGATATCTCAAAACTTTGATACGTTGAAACTACGTATAGAAATTTTTATACAGCATTAAATTTTCTATTAGAAACGTAGGTCATGCGTGTAAATAAACCAATAAGTTCGATGACGATTCCTCCTAAAGCTGTGAGTTCATAATGCTTTTTGTATGCCTTGATGGTAAAAATTGAAAAAACTAGTTTAGCGTTCAGCAATTGTTTCTAAATTGACCAGTAACTAGATCCCGCGTAGAATTTGTTTATGAGTTTAAAGTATTTTTTGCATGTCTCTACATAAAAAAACAAACTTTTTATCTCTCATTTTCTTTTTTCTCATTATAAAATTCATTTGAGCACAATACTGCCATCTGTCTTGTAGAGAACGAAATTTTCTAAAAAAAAAAGAGATGGGAGAGATGAGAGTTGGTCGGCAGAGCAATAGTTTTTACCAATATTTTTGAAAGTTTCCAGATTAGTAATAACTTGTTTATAGAATTAGCCCATATATCTTGCAGAGAATACAATTCTGAGTAAAAAAAGCAACATGAGAGTTTCTTCGTCAACGTAAGTATTTTTTTAAATCATAATCCAGGATTCCATGTCCACTACAGGAGTGCATTTTCACTGAAATATTGGTAAAGTCTAAGTATTGCTCGACCAAATGTCAAGAAACCTTTCTTGTTGAAGATTTTGTTCTCTACAAGAATCAAACGAATTTAGAGATTAGCACTTCGAAAAAAGAAATTTCATATTTTGATATATACACCATTAACAAAAATGGGCATCCAGAACATTTTTTAAACACGTAAGTAAATTCCTCGGGGAGTCTAATTATGGATCAATTTTTTGGAGACCGATTACTATGTTGACCTGTGACTTTCAGATGATGCAGCAATGCACTTCTTAATAGCCTAAGAACTGGTGAAACTTATTTTTCCCAAAGTTAAGCGTGCGGATCACAAAATTCTGCCTGGTCAGAAGCTAGCTTAAAAGAAGTAATTTACCCCTTGAAGTTGTTAAAATTCTCGCATATCTCACAGTGCCCAATCTGAATTTTTGCTTGGTTATTATCTACGTAAAACATTTGTCAGGTACAATTGGCATTCTAAGTTGAGCAGAAGGGGAGGTAGATTCACTCAAAGTTGTGAAAGAAACGGATGATTCTTATCTGATGTTCTTCAACGTGACAACAAAATTGCAGTAATAATACGGTGACAGAACTCCACAAACACCCTTCGACGTTACCTTAGGCGGTGAGTGCGACCTGTCCGACCAATGATGCTCTATATCTTGTAGTATGATCCAAACATACATGATGTTTGGATCATATGAGAAACATTACTTACAGGTAAGAATAGTAGCAATGAAGACAAATCGGGTACGTATGTATAGTATAATTAAATAATAACAAATATGAATCAATATAATTTAATAGTATTGTTGTCTGTAATCTTTGGCGTCCTCAAATCGATAATTGGTTAGAGTTTGATAATTCAGTATTAGTTGAGAATTTTACTATTTTTTTAAAGTGTTTTATTCATGTCAATATTGTAATTCTATCTGCCAGACCTACGAAAAAAATCGATAGAAGTAAAATGTTGGATACTGAATTATACACGAAAAAGGGATAGGTAGGTAGGCCTTTATATTAAGTGAAATTAGTGACATTCATAATTAGAACAATTTGGAAGAGAAAAATTTAGACAGGTAAGATTGGCTCAATAATACTATCCACTATAACATTGTTTCTATCAATATTACGATATCATGGCATATATTATTTTCTGTGGAGTATGAAATTCCGTATAAACCTCGGCCTGTCATGTCAAAATTATTAACAGTTTGGAACATATAAAACACCGTATGGTCGGACTCAACCATCAAAATGGCGCACAGTGGCAAAAATGAGCCCATCTTTTGCCAAAAATTTGCCGGCAGTAGATATATGAATCAATTTAAATAAAAAAAAAATGGAAAATAACCTTAAGACATTGTACCTTAGAAAAAGCGGCTTTTGGTTAACCTAACCTAAAAATTGCAGATATTTCTTTTTATTCGCGTTTACCTCCTTGGTCGAGAGTCACAAACAAACGAAGCGGTGTTCATGTAGATTGGATACCAAATTCATTTTTATGGGATCATAAGTTAATTGCTTAAGTTTCTTGAATCGTTTTTAACGTATGAACCATAACCTTTTTAAGGGGTTAAAATAGGAGTTGAAAGTTTAAGGTGGTGAAAATTCGAGATTCAAGTAAAATAAAGTTTAAGTGATCAAAAATTGTTCTTCGGGGTTCTTTGATGCTGATCTCATCTTTAATCTTGCTAGCATCCTGTCGATCCATCAAAGGAATGAAAAGGTTGATCTAAAAATATTCCAAATACTCGTCACTAGTTGTGTTTAGACTTGTAAATATTATTTTACTGACAGGTAAAAATAAGGATAGTTTTTATCTACATGATTTTCTTCCTATGCACTCAGACTACCTAATTAACAGCTTTAAACCTAATATAACCTATAAGTGAAAAATAGTATGTATTAAATAACAGTCACCAATCTAAAAGTTTTAACCATAAAGGGGTCATGAATGTTACTGGGCAGCTGAGGGTCATTTCCGAAGTATTTTTTTTTTCTATTTTTTTTATTTTTACCTGTCAGTAAAATAATATTTACAAGTCTAAACGCAACTAGTGACGAGTGTTTGGAATATCGTAATTTTTCGCAGCAATACTCTAAAGTACAATGCCTCAAGGGTATTTTCTATTTTTATTATTTAAATTGTTTGATATATCTACTGACGGCAGACTTTTTCCAAAAAAGGGCACATTTTTCCCACTATGCGGCGTCGAGAGTGTTTGTCGCATTTTGACAGACAGTTATAGCTGCATTTCTATTCTGCTTTTGTAAATATGGGTTACGAAACTTGTATAGAAAAACATTAAAATTTGGGGTTGAAGATGAGGCTGTCAAAACTTTGCGTGGGTTTGTCACCCTCATCTGTTATACCTATCATTCTGTCAATTATATGGAGAAATACCAAGGCAAAAATCAGACTGGAGGAAATCAATGCTCTACAAAAGTTCCAAAATTGTCCATGTGCAGTCTCAATGAATCTTTCGCCGTTTTCGAGATATCAACGGCATAAGGCTAACACTTTCGTTCGTTTTTTGAATTTTCATGATATCAATGGAGCATTTTGCTCCGTTATTTAAAGTCACTAACACTATCCATCCGTGAAGGTATCACTTTGTAACAAATTAGTTTCGTTTCATTATCTAATTTGACTAACCTTTAGTTCATAAATGAACATTAGGAGCCAATTCATACAAAACCGATTTGTGCGATTATGAGGAATATCGTCACTTTACAAGGTTAGACAATAGGTATAGCCCAGACGACAGAGATCATTTTATAGTGAAACCCACAAAAAGTTGCAAACTGAATATATATATTTTTTTAATGAGTTCGTGAAAGTGTATAGAATAATACCCTGAAAAGTTTACATTCCGCTCGGATGCAGAACATAAAAAAAGTGAAAAAAAAAATTTTTATCAATTTTTTCAAAAGTTTTAAAAAGTCAGGCTAGAAAAAAAGAAAAAACACAAGTGGGTAGACCACGTGTTTCTGAATAAAAAATGTTTTAATAAAATTTGTCGCTAAAGCCACGGTTTTCCCAGAAAAAAATGGTGAAGTAACTTTGTCACTCTGCTCGGCCAAACGCACGGTTAAATGCATACTACGGAACCTCTAAAAATTCTTAACAGTTCTAACAAGTAAAATGAAGCTTTTTTCTCTTTCTGATTACACATTTTTAACATTTTTCTTAGTGACTAAGAGGATAAATAGTGAGTCTGGAAGGAAAAATAAATAATTATGAACGCATACACAGAAACCACACATAGCCGCTGAATCGCTCGCGTTAATTTTTTCGTGCCTTTACTGTATTGCATTTATTACAGATACACCTATCCACATTTCAGCTATATCCATTTTGAATTCCTTATACATTTGTTAATCTATTGGAAAAGTTCCAGAATTTATATTCAAAACAATCAAAGATATTTTCATAGTTATCAGAATAAGATTGTGACAATCGCAATTTCTTATCATGATATGATTAATCATATTTTCAAAAAAAATGCATAAAAGTAAACGAATTTGTGTTTGAACATTCGAAAAGTATACATTTTTTCCGAAATTGTGATATTTTATTTTTTCCAATAGGTCAATTTCTCGGCAAGTTACAGCCTCCAATATATTATTTATCAAGAAAATCATCAAACAACTAAATTAAAATGATTTGGGGGTTGAGTTGAGTAGCTTAGGCTAGACTTCGCCCATTTGGAAATAATTGTAATGTTCAATTTTTCTAAATAAAGTCATTTATTATTATTATTATTATTATTATTATTTGAGATGTACCTACTTCTTTTTTTAATCCACGTTACTACAACTTAATAAACCATAATAATCATGAAGTGTACATACTTTTTAACAGTTCTCAATGAAGAAAGAATTTTTTTGAAGGGCTATTATTTTTTTCCATATTTTTTATTGCGACGATTGAGTTCGGGCGTAATAACATATATAAGTATATTTTTCCCATCCATCCTTTGCTTGTTTTGTTTAAAACAAAAATGCATCAGAAAGTTACAATTTCGATCTTTTAAATGAACCAACGATCGACTGAACAAATTCTGATTTAGTGACATGTAATTCAATGCGTCGGTGTCACAGTCATGCGTATTCAAGCGCGCGCACGCATGTATCTTGCTTCGAGTCATAACGTTACACTTGACTATTTTTTTTCCGGGAAAACCGTGGCTTTAGCGATACATTTTGTTAGCATATTTTTTGTTCATAAATACGTGATCTTTCCATCTGTATTTTTTGTTTTTTCCTAGCTTAACTTAATTTCAAAATTTGAAAAAATTGATGAAAAAAAAATTTTTTTCACTTTTTTTTTATGTTCTCCATCCGAGCGAAATGCAAACTTTTCAGGATATTATTCTACACATTTTCACGAACTCATTTAAAAAAAGGTTACACAGCTTGCAACTTTTTGTAGGTAAATACCTTCATCGACTGGGCTAATATCCTATTTTAAAAGATTATGGAAATATAAACTATGTACTGGATGTCAGTTTGATATATAATTGAATGTTAGCAGTTGCAGTTCTACAATCAGTGGGCAAGTTTAAAATTATTTAATGCATTTTTGGGATAGTTAAAACTAATTTTAAATGGCTCAATGATGCTTTCGTGATAAAGTTTAGAAAACCATTGCAATTTCAACTATTTTACAATGTATAAGTGATTTTAATGAAAGAAGAAATATTTAATCAAAAGTTAAAGGTGCTATAAGTACTATGATAGTTCCATAGAGAAAAAATCGGTGTAGTCGAGCAGCTTTCATTTGTCCTCCAGACAGAAAAGAGTCTATTGAGAATTCTATGTAACAGAGTAACAGGTTATTTGAAGAATGTCTGCCATTAGTGAAATTCGAAATTACGTACAAAAAATTATAATTGAAATGTGATTGACTTTAGTTTATCTAGGTAGGAGAGAATTCATTTGAGAAGAAATCTCAATATTCGCTATATTGTTCACTGCGGAGAATATTTCTAAGTATTATTGAATTTTAGACTATATCATTCATACCTCTGATTTACCAACTTTAAATGGGGTACACAAATATACCACTGAATAGTACCTAGTATAAACTGTTACGTTTATTTTTTAATGTCACTTGCATTTTATACATAAATCAGATGTTGCGACGTTTTACCCCTACCCTGTATATTGTATATGACATAAAAAAACAATCATTTTGTGCAAAACTTTGCAATTTTTTTGTAGACATGGTGCATAATTTTACCGGGCTAACATTCCATTATGCAAAAAATGTTTGTGTCATAAGTAATACTGTGTATGTATATGTAAATTTGCTTTTATCATGTAGGTAGGTACTCATGCATGTATACAATAACAATTAAACTAACAAGAAAATAGGTGTGAGAAAAATTTAACAGAGTTTAGAGAGGTGCTGTAAAAAATACAAGAGATAACCACAGCCAGTATTAATAAAGACAGAAGAAAGTTGAATGATTAATGAGATGTTAGTATTTTAAAACACATTATGTTTCTTCTTTAAACGACCCATATTAATTATTAAGTTTTTTGTGCTTGGATCTTGTTGAATACTTTCCAAATCTTGCCATTTTAATTATTGTAACATCTGTGATTCTACAGCGGTTTTTATCATCTCGGAAGGCATATTATACTTCTGTATAATATTTAACTTGCTAAAGTTCTAAGAATATCAACAAGTATGAAATAAAACATGCAGAACGATAAAAAAATATGACTGTCCTTTATGTAGAACACTTGCTTAAATGATTTAATGATTCAATTTTTAACCTCGTTTTGCAATTAAACTCTCATGTTTAATCACTGGGTAATGAATTTAAAAATAAGTTGTGAATTATATCGATGCCAAATATCTTTGTAAAATGCCATCGTCACTGTATCAATTAAAATTAATTAAATGCATTTGAAAGACAAACGTCGTACCATTTATTCTATACATTTGTATTTAATAATAATACCATTAAAAAGTTACTAAAATGAAACCATTAATTTAAATTTGCTTCAAGCATCATGATTCAACCATTAATATGATGAAAGATTATGCCTAACACTTATACCTTATATTTAAATCAGATTAGATTGTTTCTCAATAAACATATGATTTTATTAATTTCTGTTGAAATTGATTTCATCTACAGGAGGAAATTGCACAAAAGGCAATATTTCTAGGATGTACTCGGTGGATCACAAAGTTCATGTGGAAATAAATTAAGATTTTTCTTTTAATTGGGGTTATTAATATTCATGGAGTTAGGAAAGATTTTAAAGCTATTAATCGGTAGTTCTAATGTTAGACAGTGGTAGAACTAGAGACGTTTCGCATTGGTTGCCGAGATCACCCAGTCTAAATCCTCTCGATTAATATTTTTTGCAGTAGAAGAAAAGTTTAGTTGATGAAACATTCTGCCGCTGTAATAAGGATTAATCAGTGATAAATTCAATACGTCTTTGATATTGGTGTAATATTTTTCAGAATTTATTGCAAGTACTCTTTTACTCTTTTATTTTTCTGCAATAATAAAAACAGATGAAAGTAAAAACATAATTTCCAAGTATTTTCTAATTTTTAACTGTTTTTACATTTACTTAGGATTAAAACATAGTCTGTTATTAGAGTGTCAAAACTGGGAGTAGTAGAAAAATATTTAAAAAAAGGTTTTTAGCTAACGTTTTATATACTATTTGTTTTTGGATCAAGCTGTTTTCTTTATTAATAAGCGGGGTATGATCAATTATTTGCTCAAAAACATGAAAGAGAAGATTATCTGATTAAAAAAATATACAGGGTGTGCCACCTCGACCATAAACTAACTGCATTTCCGAAACTATTAAGAGCACAGCTAGGAAGTTTCTTAGATTTTCTACATTGCCCTATTCAACTAAAATATTTTTATTTATTTTGCAAACAATTATACGGAGTCATGAAAAAATTCCAGTAAGTTTACGTTTCAAAAATTCATCAAAACTTTTATTTTTATTAATAACCTTCAAGTTGTATTTCAATTATTAAAAAGTATTGCAAAATAGTGCTGATTCCTTATACCAAAAGTGTATCGTTTTCGAAATATCTACTGTTGTAACAAAATTACAATATTTTAAAAAGTCTGTTTGACATACGTAGATCAATATTCCTAATTTCTTTAAAAATATATTTATGTCAATTCTTGTTATAATCATTTATATTTAAAATAGCCTAAAAACAGCTAAAAGAGAATAAAAATAAAATTTGAAAATAAGTAGAAAATATTTATACGTGTTTTTTGTTATAAAGGTAAATATTTGGAAAATGGTACGCCTTTGTTGCAGACAGGTAAATACAGTTTTGCATTGTCTTTAATAAAGAATTATGAACTGAAATAAAATTTGGAGGTTGCCATTAAAAAAAATGAGTTTTGACATATTCTTGAAATGTAAGTTTAGTGGTATATTTAACCACCCCGTATGATTATTTTTTATCCAATTTATATTTTCTTAAATCTCTACCACTCTAGCAAAAGGCGTCTCTTTTAAATGACTTGACTTAATTAATACACTGATGTAGACAAGAATTACTGCATCCATGAAAATTGCACAAGAATTTGAAATTGATTTTTTTTCTAAATCGTGTGTCCGATTTTAATTATTTTCATTTGTTTGGTAGGTGAACTCTTCTGAAATGTAAAACCATTTTGATTTTATGAAAAAGTTATTTTATTCTTAATATAGGTCGTTAATAAATGAATTAAAAACCCTCTGTGAAAATCACCAAAATTAAAATGCAGTTAGATTTAATTGTAGCCTCATCATTTCTTAACATTTTTCATGTTGGTACTTTTTTATTTTTGTATCAAGAGAGAGAGATGTTCCAAGTGGAAAAAAAATTAAAAATTTTGGTATATCTCCTCCCTTAAAAGCAAAAATGCAGGTGTACCAAAAATGAAAATATGAGGCTACAATTGGGCCTGAACTGAATTTTAATTTTACTGCTGATGATTCACACAGGGGGTTTTTACATATTTCAATTTATTTTAGTGATTTTTAGATCTCACTTTTTTGCACATTAATTTTCAATTTCTAAAAAATTCTTTGAAAATAGCGCTAACTGTTTATTTTTCTGCGGAAATAAAGTATCTTGAAAGATGACTAAATTATTGATGTTTTAGTCAAGGTTCGTATTTCCAGCTTCTTTTATTTAAAGTTGTTTTATTTTAGGTTAAAGAAATAATTTCGGTTAAAATAAATAGTGAAAATTCTCAAACTACTTAGGTAAGTAATTTAATTTTTGCATCCTTCTTTGTTAAATGTGGAAAACGGTAAATAAAAGGATATATGTTTTCAAGAGCCGCTAAGTACATCCTAAAAATATTGATGTTTCTCTCCTTATTAATCATATTGTGTTCATATCTCTTACTTATAAAAAAACATAAATAATTATCCAGTATGAAAATAGTGTATGAGTATATACAAAACGTTTATATAGAAATTTAAAGAGAAGTACTCATTCCATGAAAACAAAACAAGACATATTAACCAGAGCTTTAATGCAACGTAAAAAGTATACAAATTAAGGGATTAGGGAAAGGTAGTTAGTAAAAATAAAAGGGTTTAAATAGTCAAACAACTGTCTAATATACGTAACGGCGGTGACCTGAAAATGAAAAGAGTGCAGACAGTGATTATGAGAGAGGAAATAAAAACAAAAAACGAAAAGAGATAGAAGCATGCTATATATTTTACACATACAATGAGTACAAATTATTCAAATTTACATATACACAACATTAACATTAAAATAAATTAAGACACAAATGCTTAACCAAATTGGTAGGTATAATATTTACAAAGTACATACACTATTAAAGCTTTTAAAGCTCGAAACATTGAGTGTGGTTTCGAAAATAGTCAAGTTTAAATAAATACTAATATACTTTTGCATAGTTTATAACTTCTAGAATTCGAATAGGACTTCAACATATTCAAGAATGTTAATTGTATTTATGGTTTATTCAATATTATTACTTTTTTTACGCCAATTTATAACTTATAAAGATGTCATATTAACAATTGAATTATAAATATCTTAACGCAGTTTGAACTATGTGAATGGCTGATAAGATGTTTCCAAAATACGGTGATACATTTGACAGATGTTGATTTTTTTTAAATTATAGTTGTCCACGGTTAATTTTTTATACTAATATAAATAAATACATCTGTAAATGTGTAGTTTAATAAACAATTGATGAATCTTAGGCTAAAACATCTGAATATTACGTAAAATCTCATAAAAAGCTAAAATCCCTGTATTTTTTTTTTTTTTTGTAAAATGTTGAATAAGTACTAATATTTTCAATAATTAAGAATTTATTTTTATTACACAGGATGTATACAAAATTTTTGGCACAAGTTAAGGAGCATATCCCTTATGTCAAAATAAGAAACAAAGTTTCTATGAAGATTGGGCGGTAACGCCTGATTTCGGATATACAGTATGATGAGGGGCAATGAGGAAATTAATATTTTTAAATTTTGACAAAAATAATTTTTAAATTTGCACAATATTTGGCATAATTGCTTAGAAGTTATTAATGATTTAGAATAATGATCTAGCATTTATTTCCATAACTAAAATAATTCAAGAAAGTGCTTAGGAAATTGCAACAGAGACTAGAAAAGGATAAAAATAGATAAATTCAAAACCATTTGAGAATAGGTGGCAAATGAAAATAAATAAGAACAAAAATTTTATAAAAAGTCGGAGCTGAACAAATTGTTTCATTAAGAGATACGGAAAGATAGCAGGAACTAAAATTATAATAGAAACAAATGAAAACGATAAAAACCTTAGGATATTCAAGAACTAAATTAACATTGGAAACGGAGAAATAATCTCTTTGAAAGATGGCACACGGAATAAAATCACCAAGATATGTTCATAGTAGTGAAAGTATACTACACCAAATAAAGTACCGCCAAATGTTGTAAGGGCATAAAAGAAATAACGAACGAACAAATTACTACAGCGCTTAAAACTATTAGGGACAATAAAACTACTGGATCAGATGGAATATTCTCGAAAAAGCTGAAGGAGTGAGGATCTAAACTAACTGAATTCAATAAATGCCCGGAACAAGGCCGCAAAAAGATGATATTATTAATATCGACAACTACAAATCTGGACCTATGATTGGAGAACCTCAGTCTTCGTAAGAGGTGCGTGGCGAAGGGGGGTATGGGTTACCCCCAACTTTGTCAGACTTGGTAAAAGTTGGAAATTTGAGACGCAAGTTGGCAATTTTTATTGAAATTTTTTTTTTAGAATTTCTTCCCCCCGCTCATCAACTTTGATTTCGGCGGAATTTGGCAAAAGTTGGGTAAGAGTTGGAAATTTGAGATGAGGTGGCAATTGAAATTGAAAAAATTTTTTTTTAAATTTATTTCCCCCGCTCATCAATTTTTTTTAGAGGAATTATTATTTAATTATTTACAGAGTTGGCTTTTTAAGTCTTATGAAGTTGGCAAATTTGAAAAATAACCTCCGAAAAAAGTTGCTACGCCCCTGCTTCGTACCACTGCATAAGAAGGAAGTAACAGATGTCAGTGATAGCTACAGATTGCTGGCAAAATAATATTCTGCAATGCAGATTTTAGCATGATTTGACAAATACCTCCTGAGGAAGAAGGCTTTGTTATAGGACGCAATATTGGAGAATAAATGGCAAATTATTGAGAAGGTAAGAGAATATTACGTGCCCATGCTCCTTTGTTTCGTAAATTATCGTAAGGCTGTTAATAATATGAAACGGAACAAATTGTGGGCTGTATTATTGGAGATAGGGACACCCAGATATCCGGTCCTTGTTATTCGCCAATTGTATGACTAAAATAAAACTATGCTTTGGAGAAATAGTTCCTTGAGGTAAAGCTTTGACCCCAGAAATTCTGTAACCAGGCCGCAGGACATCTACCCCTCCCTCCGCTTTCTAGGGCGGGCAACACGATAATGATAATACTTTCCAACCTACCCTTCACTCACTACCTCTAAACCGGAGAAACCACCCTTTTCTCCGATTTTCTGGTGCTAAGCTTGAGAGGGCTTGTCGGTTCTGTTTTTTGTCAGTTCGAATAAAATAAGTAAGGATTGACCACAGGTAACCTAACTCATCCCCGGAGGTTGAAACTACTCCCACCCTCAATAACGAAATGCACGAAAACAACAATAATCAGCTGGAAAATGGTATATCCCCGTTTTTTCCACCCATCACCCCTTAACCAGAAAAGCCATTCCTTTTCCGATTTTCCGGTGCTAGGCTTGCAGCCTAGCTGGACACTAAATTGTTTTCTTAATATCTCAGTGACACGGCTAAGAATTAAAATCTTTTGAAGCTTGTGGCTGCCAGTATGCTCAAAATGGAATAATTTCTGTCGCAGAAAGTTGACACATTCTGGATTCAAAGAAAAATTGAATATCCTGACCTTGCAAGAGAAATTCTTAAATTGTTAATACTTTTCGCTACATTATATTTAGACAGGACACTTACCAAAGCAACCACGGCTGTTGGGACGTGCCGTAGGCTGTTTGGTAAGACTTGATCTGAAGCCAAAAATGGGCCTATTTTTCGGTTGTCAAACCCATGGTGACCTAAGCATCAAGTGTATGGTGGCCAAAAATACAAGAAAAAAATTCAGACCAGGCGACCTGGTCGATCACTTAAGGATTCTGGACCAAATCCAATTTGAATCCATGACCAAACTCACTGACTCAATGCCATGGACGAAGAGCGTGGGCATAGCGAGGCCCAAATGCAGGCTATCTAACGTCCTTGGTAACGCCCCAACCATCTTCCAGGCAGAAATCTATGCTATACATCAGTGTGCCCAGGAATGCCTAATAGAAGCACTCGAAGGACAAAGATCTCTATACTTTCAGATAGCCAGGAAGCTTTTAGACTCTCAGAGTCTAAAATTGGGAATGCAAGCAATCCCTGAAGCAATTGGCAAAAAACAACAAGGTTATCTTGATTTGGGTGCCAGGGCATGAGGGAATAGAAGGCAATGAATTAGCTGACAGCCTCGCAAGGGGCTGAAGTCCATTTTTTTGGACTAGAACCGTTCTGTGAAAAAAGAAGGAAGGAAGAAGTCCTATTGGAGGAATACTCCAGGCCAAATAAAAGTGAAAAGGTTTATAACCTATTAAATAGAGAATGCCACAAGGCTTCTCAACTTGAAAAGTCTGACCTAAAGCTGATCACAGGCCTTCTAACTGGCCATTGTCCCTGGAGATATCATCTTAAGAACATGGGCATGGCAGAAGGTAACAAATGCAGATACTGTGAAGCTGCAACTTAGACTGCGGAACATATACTTTGTGCATGCAAGGTACTAATTCACATTAGGCTAAAGCTAAAGCTAAAACTAAAGCTAAAGCTGGCGGAATTAACACCTGAAGTCATAGGAAAATTAGCTCCCAGGAAAATCACAAGCTTTGCAAAAAGTCTTGGAATCCTGGACAACAACTAGTTGTAGGGTAGGGGTAGAGTAATTTATAAAAGACCTTTTAGGTCAAGGTGAAGAAAGGCCAACTCAGTGCCAAGTTACCCCTTAAACAATCTACAATCTACATCCTATTTTTGTGAGCTAACGTTCTCTACAGTGATGGACCTAAAAACGGAAAAGAGAAATAGACTATAATTAGAAAACGATCTTATTGTTTGCGTCTCACATCTGCAACTACGATTTGAAAGACTAATAAAAACAAAACAGACACACCCTTCGCACTGATTTAAACTTATTAAGATTGAAATTATATTTTCTGTTTAACTAAATGTCTAGCTAATCTTTTCAGGATTAGGATTTGTTGCTTTAGTTAGCTAGTAGTACCTAACACTACCTAATACTAATGCACCTGACACCCCTAGAATGGCTTCCCGACTCCCCGGGAGACGCGACTCATACTTGGAAAACTCTGCTCTAAGAAATACCGAAACTCGACTCTTCAATATAGTATTCTCCCGAATCCTCCCATTTCTGGCCATATGAACCGGAGAGGGGACGGTTGATAGTTCAGGAAAACCAAATGGCAAGAGATGACCTACAAATCGTTGGGCTGATGTCTCGCAATCGAGGTAGATAGCGAGACGCTGACAAATGTGCTATATAGCAAGCGGAGGCTAACTAGAACAATGTATGATTCACAAAACGTCTGGCAAGACATTATGAATAAGAAGATCGTCTAACTCTCTAAAATTCGTATTCAAAAAAGTGTTTTTATCAAAATAGATAAATTGTTGATTTTCTGAGAGCTAATCATCAGAAACGAAGCGTTGTCGGACAAACTTTTTTGTTATTTTCACGTAAGGAATATGTTCTTTAATCTTATATAGTATAGGTAAAATATTAAAATATATGAAAATTCGCTTCAACAGGGAATAGCAATTATACTTAATTTCTTTTAGTTGTTTATAAAAATATTTAATTTTCAAAAAAACTACGAGTTCCTAGCTGTACGTTGGGCAGAACGTACTTAAAAAAAGATCATTCTGAGCGGATTTACGGTTTCTCGTCTTTTACTTGAAAAATTAAAAAATACACAGTCCTTTTATAACATCGACAAAATGTCCTCTGAAGCAGTTTTATTTGATTGTTGTACGAGAAAAATTCATTGTTCACCACAGTTTAATATATATACTTTTTATCTATCTTTTTAATCTATACATTTTCTTAAATATACAGTGTGACTGACTTAAAATGGAGACACCTATATTATAACTATTTTATTTTTTTTCCCCATTTTAATCAAATTTCACTCAAGTATAGAACAAATTAGGATCTACTTATGACCAGACCAAAACATTCGCTTGCTACAAATGCAAAGTCATCTGATGTAAAGTTTTATAAAACCAAATTTACTCTTCCGCAATATTGCAGATGTTGAATAGCAGCCAGTAAAAGCATGCAGGAACAGAATTTCTTTTAGTCCTAGCTGCTGAATTTGGTGTGCGTGGCTTGAAATTTTCCTTTGTCAGGTTTTATGAATAAAAATTGCAGTAAACATCACTGCGATAAAAAAAATGCCTTATATGTTTTTTTATTTTTTTCCGCATATTTTGGTACTGTAGGTGGCTTTGCATTTGTAGCAGGCGAATGTTTTTCTGGTTATACGTAGATCTTAATTTGTTCCATACTTGAGTAAAATTTGATTCAAATCGGAAGCAAAATAAAAACGTTATAAGGATGTTTTCATTTTAAGTGAGTCACACTGATTTTCGCTGGCGAATATCTCGGAAACTATAGCACATAGGAAGAAAATGAATATGGACATTCTTATAGAAATATATAACTTAATTTTGCATGAAAAATTTTTCGCGTACGACGCATCGTTTCCGAGTTATAAGCGAAGAGTTGAAAAAAGGGACCTTTCCACCCCCTCCCCCCTAAAGCGGCAGGGCTAGGGGAGGGGACTTTTAATATGTTTACCTCGTAACTACACTCCAAAACATTCCTGAAGAGGAAAATTCTGCCCACCTCCATGTCCTCTATAACTCATTCGTTTACTGGACTAATAATAATGTGATGTAAAAGTATTGAACAGTTTTAATTTGCGATAAAGAGGGAAGAATGAAAACAAACTTATACTTATATTTCAAACTATTGAAACAAAATAATATAGTTCAAAAGTACTATATTTCGGCCAATTTTATCACAGCAACAAACAACAAAAAACAAATTGGAGGATATTTTCTTACGTTAAAAATGTTCCTGGTACTTTTTAATTTAACTCGTATTTTCCGAGTGAAACGCCAAACAATAATTTCATTCATAATAGAAAATGTTTAATTTGTATCTAGGGAAACTTCTATCATACAGCAACAGAAAAAAAAAAATAAGGAAAATTTTGTCTAGTTGATGTTCTTAGATTTATGCATATTCTTCAAGTAGAAAATTAAAAATCATCATTTTGCGAACAATGACCAATATTAAGTATGTTCTACCCAACGTGTAGCTAGAGATTTATCGATGTCTTCAAAGAGTGTTTTATAGACATTTCCAAGAAATTGCTTGCCATTCCTTACTGAAATTCCATTTATCTGCGCTAGTATTACATCGTTCGAATAGAATTGTGTTTTTTTTTAATACCTAAATTATCAATATTTAACCATGAACACCTACGTCCAAAATATTGTGTCAAATATTAGGAACTGAATCGAATTATATTTTAAAAAAATATTCGTTGTAAAACCAAGTTTTAAATACGTAATTTACATATTTCGAATTGAAATTGATTAATATACTTAGATACGTAATATTGTCTGAGCATACTCATTAAAAGACATGAAAAAAACTTTCGGTGCCTACATTTGTATTCGATGGAAATTTAGTAAATGTAAATTTGCTAACGAAAATTGGGCACTTCCAAGCAAATTTAGTTTAAAACAAGAAATGGATTTTAATAACAAACCTAATATAGTAAAACTAATACACACGTAATATACGCTGGATTTCGTGGAAGAGAGGTACTTCCGTTGTCCTTCATTAAATTGAAATGAAATATATATTTTTTGCTTCTATGTACGTTATCCTACTAATACTTAGCTCCTGCAAATAAAATAGTGTAGTTGTCCTCAGATCCACTAAGCACTCAAAAAATGTCGCCGTCTTTGATCTTTACCACACCGCCAAAGACGCCGACATTTTTTACACGCATAACAATTGTGTAGTCAACTATACAGATTGTGGTTTTACTTTTATCTAGAAATAAAATATATAGATTTGATGTGTGTAGTAAAGGTGAAATAAAAGGGCTTAAAAATAAGAAAATATATCACTTCAGCTGCAACCAAGATCATTGATAAAATGTGTTTTAATAATACTTATTTCAGTTTAAAAAACAATATATTGTGGTAAAATTCGTATTTATTTAAACTTGATTTGCAAAGCAACGCTAGCTTCAAACCAAAACCCTAGAAAAAATCCAAAATAAACATATTTTCTCACCCTCAACATTAACTTCAATATCTTCGAGTCTCCCAGGATGATTAATTAACAACGTACTGGGCCTATGTACAGGCCCAGGTCCAGGTAACGTTACACTAGGTCCCGTACCACTACCTCCCACACTAACAATTAGAGGACACCCAACTACAGGTCTTTTATTAAATGCCACATTCACCACGTGATCACAGGCTTCTGCTGGCACAAAACTAACTGCGAATTTTGCATTCCCTTGAGGATGAACTTGCGTAGGGATATTCAGACCTCTTGCGGATATTGTTATTTCTAAGTTTCCTTCGCCCGCTTCACTAGCGTCTACAGAGAAAGTCACAGGTCGACCAACTGTACCTCTAGCGACTGTCCCAACAGTGACCTTATTGGAGTCAAACGCCTTCGCAATAAAAGGTGTTCCTTGAACTGGTCTACCATTATAGTCGACGCTGATTTGATGAGCTCCTACTTGTATAGGGGTAAATTCAGCAGTGAAACCTGAGTGTATGTCTCCTGTTACTTTCACGGGTAATTCACCGATGGGCCCCCTAACAGCTACGGCCAATTCTGCAGCTCCTCCACCAGCGACGCCCATATGGAATGAGCTGGGTTGATTTACTGGGATGAGCTCAAGGTGCGACAAAGATAATGTAACTCTGCTGGTGTCGGAAACAGCACAAACAAACGGACAACCCCGTACCGTCTCTCCGTTAAATTTAATGTCTATCAAATGAGGTTTGGCTTGATCTGGTGTAAATGAGACTAGGCATCTTCCGCCTCCTACGACTTGCACGTGGTTAGGGACCTCTCCTTCATTTATAGAAATTTCTAGCTGTCCCTCGCCGGCCTGGCTTGCATCAACTAAAATAAGAAATGGTTAGAATGGATGTTTGAAAAAGCTGTAAAAAAATATGCATTTTTGAAGTGTTTTAAAATGTTTAATTAGGTGCATTTTTTGAATGGTGTAAAATGTGTAATTAGGTCTTCGTATCCTGTGTAATTACAAGCTTTTATTTAACTTGCTCTGTGTGTATGTTAGTTAGTTAGTATGTTTAGTTCAAATCTTGTAAGTCAATTTTGAACCACTTATCGACGTCCAATTGAGCTGAAATTTTGCATTCGCGTGTAGTTATGATGACAACACAATAATATGGTACTGCATAGTGTATTCACTCAGACGTTGTATTCTAAGAAATGATCCGGTATTATTTTAATTAAGGACGCCAATATATAATAACTAAGACAACTAAAAATTTAAAAATAAAATTAAAAGTAAAAAAAAACCTTTTAAAAACAATCTTTTATTATTATTTAGGAGTACTAATACGAAAAAGATAAGTTATGTTGAATTAATTGTCTTAAAAGCTTGTCGCGTGAACAGAAAAAAAAATACTTCAATCTCTGTCAAACAAAATTAATGCCTGTATGAACTTCTCGCGCGCGACATGCTTTTAAGACAGTTAATTTGACGTAACTTTTTCCGTTTTAGTACACTTAATAATAACAAAACTTCTTCTTAAAAAGTATTTTGCATTTGTTTTTTTTTAATAATTTACTTAAATGCATCTTCAAATAGCGGATTATAACTAACTGACACTAATTGCTACGCTTAATAAAGACCACATCGAACTTACTGTCGCCGAAAGGTATAGAACCCCGAGATTTATCATAAGGAAAAGAATCCTTTATTTCAGCTTACACAATTACTCAAAAATATCATTTTGGGTATTTATCAAATAACTTTGAAAAATACCATTCGTTTTTTACAATTAATTATTTTTTATTCATTTGCTTTCAACATGATTACAAAATATTATTTAGGTATTAAGCAAATCACAACTGACACACTTTTTTGTGATTTGCTTAATACCTAAGTAATGAGGGAGAAAGGAGGCCAGCTAGTAGCATTATCAGGTCCTCGTTAAAACCTCCTTCATTTGACGGCCAAAGCTCATGGACAACATACAAGAACCAAGCCTCGGAGTTGCTTCAGACTACAAAGGGACTTTAAAATTTTGGAAGCTGCATTGGACTTGAGATATGGCGACTAACACCTCGCCCATATATACCAGGCTTAGCTGAAATCACGGACGTAAAAGGCTGGGGAAAGCTTACAATAATTTGAAGCTGCGGTAGGGAGACTGGCGCACCTGGCATATCTGAGTGCCCCAAGAGAATTTCAGGAACAATTAACAGTGGGGGCCTCTTTGGCTGGCATAAGGGATGAAGAGGTCAAACGAGTTCTTAGGTTAACGCGATATCAAACTAGTAGCGAAGCTTTGGTGCGTGCCCTTGAAGTAGAGGCTGCCTATAAGGATACCCCACGATCAACAGTGCGTGCTATGACAGTCGAAGAGTTACAAGAGGCAAAATGAAATGATCGTCCGGACAGCTACGGGAGACAGGTTCATGGAGAAGTAGACCTGGGTTTGCAGATTGAAGATTTTAGATTCGACCATAGGGTCATCGTAGCTGACATTCTCAGGTCTCAAACATTTTTTTTGTTGACATTAGCCACCCCCATTGCCACCATTAAATGAAGTGAGACAAGAACCAAAGGCCTAAAAAATTTACTTCATCCACGCGGCGAGTCTATTTTCCGTATTATTTTTACATGAACTTCTAACAAATCAGATGAACTGCCCTGATATTCTTAGAAGCTCTATAAATTTTAATAACCGGCTTTAGAAAATTTTATGATCTGCAAAAAAATATATATACTTCGCTTAATTTTCAAGGGATTGACGAAAAAATGTCGTTAGCTTGTCGTTATCATTATTAATAATTTTTGAGCCTGAGAAAAGGGAGAAATACGTCATAATAAGTATGATACTTTAAAACAATTAAATTTTTTTTTTTTTGGCATTAGGGCGATTGATTCACAGCCAGACACTAAACTGTTAACTATGTTAATATACCTAATTCTAACCTATTCGACGAGCTAAAACCATTTCGTAACACAAAAGGATATATAGACAGGGACACACGCTTCTCACCCAGGGGTCGATCAGGGCATTTTTCTTTTGTTACACATACATATGGGTAATTAGGGTCGCTAAAACAATAGGTTAGACATAAGGTGACAAACCTAAACCTACTTTAGATATTTACATTTGTTGTATTTATGAATAAAATTATGCAATCCATTATGGGTTTTTTATTTAGTGCTAGAAGGTTCAGTATATTAAATGGGACTTCTACTTTGTGTTTGATTAAATTTTTATATACGTTACTTGCTTGAGCGTATTTTTGACAATTAAAAAATATATGATCTAGGTCCCCCATTTCATTACACTGCTCACACATATTTGATGGCAATATGCCTATTTTATGCAGGTGATAAGGACAACAGCCATGGCAAAATTTAAGTCTGCTTATATGTATTATGCTCCTTCTTGAGTAATTTTACTCCGTTATACCAATGGTTTTTGGGATTTCTTGTTGGATAAGAGCATATCTTGTTGGATTAGTGAAACAATATTCATTCCATTGTTGAGACCCCTGTTTTTTAAATAAAGTTTTACATTTACCAATGCCATCTTCTAGACATGGTACGTTATTATAAGAGTATTCCTGAAGAGATACTTTTTTAGCCAGCTGGGCTACCTTTTCATTATTCTCAAGGCCAATGTGAGTTTTGAATTTAAATTTTTATGACGGTGATCTGTGAATACCAGTGTTCACATATACGTCTTGAATTCGGTTAATGAACTTGGACTATAAGTATAAATCAATAAATAATTGTTTGTTTAATATTTTTCTAGTTGTAATCCTGTTTCCGTTGAAATCCAAAGAATATGTTAGTTTTTTACTGTTTAAAAAATAATAATTTATTAGCAAATAAGTAAACTTTAAGTCAGTATCTTAAAGGGTTTCAGAGTAAACGCGCGCACAAAAAAAAGTTACAGACAGACCGACAGACAGAAATTTTTTTTGAGCAAACTTAAAATCTCGACATTTCATGACATTCTAAGCCTATCTGAACAATAAAAATTTTCAATTGTTTTTTTGCGTCACTATACTTTCACTGGATGTAGAAGTAAAATAAGTGATGATAAGACGTATTCGAGAATTAAATAAATGTGTAAGTATTATACATAAAAAAAACTCAAATTATAATGCACAACTTTTTTTTCAGTGAAACACACATTTCTTGCCTCGGTAGCAGTATATCATGACTTCTCGCCTGAATAAGAAAAATAAGCCTTGGTCAAATAAAACAAAAAAATAAATAAATAAATAATACCCTTTTGAATACCCTTTTCAGCGAAATTTTCGTCACAAACAAAATCCATATTACAAAGATTGTCTCAGATAATATCTAAGACCCGAAATCCACAAAAAACTCGCCAGTACAAAAAGTCACTTTTTAAATTTTTATAACAACCAAAATAATAATAGGTCTAAAAAATCTGTTGGCCATGAAAAGTGTTTTTTGTTTTCAGATTTTTAATAATACTTTTAATACTGTAATATATTGTTCCATACCCATAATATAGCATAGTAATTCTGGTGGAAATTTCTATTTTTGGTGTGCTTTTGCATTGAAAAATGCATATTTAAGAATTAGTGGAGTCAATAGAGATTTTCACTTCGGAAAAATTCCGGGAAGCGGTAACTTTTGAGAATACATCTCTAAACATGTCAAGAACAACATACCAAAAGTTACCAACAATAGTCCTTGAGCGTAATTTGTTATTAAATAAATTAGTTGCAAAATACCAGTCTTTGTCAAATATATCTTAAAATGTTTTTTCTTTCAAAAAGTAATTACGCCATTCGAAAGTACGGGAAATTTCACATCAAAAATGTATATGAAGTTTTTTTGTACGATCAAAAATGTAGGCTCTAGATTTTTTTGTTTAAAGTACGAAAATAGAACGCAGGATAAGTAAGTAGGGCGCGCAAAGCGCGCGCGGCTTCGGGTGCGCTACACTAAATTTGTTATAACTTTTGAACTAATTGGCCTCTCAAAAACTTAAATGAAAGAAGAAACAGGTAGCTATTGGATGATTATATTTTCAAACATAAAGATGAATGTATGTAGGAATAGTACATATATGAAGTCGGAACATAAAGAGATTTGCCATGAAATAGGTAAAAGCGCTACCATTTCTAAAAATTTAAAGATAAAAACTTGGGTCTTTCACATTTTAGTCTTGAAATAATGTATAAAAAGATCTGATAAGTGAAAAAGATCTCAAAAATTTATTTTTGAAGATGTACACTTCCAAAATTTCAAAATTTTGAGAAAATGATAAAAGATATACAGGGTGGGTGTCCCACATAAAACTCCCGGCACCATTTTCTCGATAACCAAAAGCGATATTTGAATTCTGTAAACGGTGTCCAGTAGAATATATAAATGACTTCAGTTTTGAGTAAAAATGGTTATTTTACACATTGAGGTATAGATGGCGTTGCGATGCAAAGAAATTGTTCGATCCTAAGAACGATGAAATGAGGTGCATGAGATGGAGGACTATATTCTAAGCAACTTTTTTAATATGAACAATTTTCGAAAAATCACTGGTTTTCGAGATATTTGAACTAGAATGTAATTTTTCAACTAGCAAAAATCGCATTTTTTTTCATGTGTCTACAATTTACAGTGTAAAATTTAGTCGAACATACAACATGAACATGAGGCAAAAATTAGACAATATACAATAAACAGAAATGTCAAAACCTTTAATTTCCAAATAGCAGTTGCAGCCCCACCTTTGTTTTATTTGAAAAAGAAAGTTATTTTGTGTTTTGAAATAAATATTTCATTGCCATCTAAATCAGGCTGATTCACTATGAAAAATATCCCAAAGGACTTATCGCCTAAAATGTATTTTAAAAAAGTTATGACGATTTTTATATTTAAAGAAATTATATTGAAGTGATTTTTCGAACATTGTTCGTATTGTAAAAGTTGCTCAGAATGTAATGTCCCATCACTTGCACCTCATTTCAACGTTCCTAGCATCAAATAATTTCTTTGCGTCGCAACGCCATCTATACCTTAATTTCAAAAATGACTGTTTTTACTCAAAACTGATATCATTTATATATTCTAGCAAACACCTTTTACAGAATTCAAATATCTCTTTTATTTATCGAGAGCGTGGCACCGGGAGATTTAAGTGGGACACCCTGTATATAACTAACTTTAACCATATATTTCTTTGGTTTAAATCTGGTTATTAGATCTCTGTAGGTGCGATTAAAGCCTGAAATGTGTACTTTAAGATGCTTCAAGGGTATTTACCTTAAAAATTAAATTAACTAAATTAAATTAACGAATACTCAAAATCATTTTGAATTTTCCGGCAAGGTTTTCAACTGAGGAGCTTTCTAAACATACCAAAATATGTGACGTAAGAAACCTTTTTTATTTAACTGCGTTAACAAATATGTCAAACCACAAATTAATAACGGATTCTATCTCACATATACATAATACAAGACACAGAACACAAAAAAATCTATTATTACCCAAAAAAAGTAAGACCATTGGACAGAGAGTGTACCACTACATTAGTATAAAAGTGTACAATCTTCTACCATCCGAATTAAAGCAAATAATATATAAAAAGTCCTCAAAAATAAAACTTCGCCAGTGTTTAATTGAAAATAAACCTACGCTTTTATGAAAGCTCATTATTATATCCGCTTTTCTGTTTTTTACCTTTTTCTTCTGTGGTGTAAATATACGTTTGACAGAATCGTTGTTATTTCTTTATATATATTTGCATTCCTTATGTATATGTTTATATATTTTGTTTCTTCCCTTTTCATAAGATATGTGCACGTATAATGTATATACATGTTTACGTATTGTATAATACTTATATATCACTTTAGTCACCTATTATTATTTGATTTTCTTATTGTTATTTTAGTATTTTATTACATTTAATATAGCAATGGTGTTGAAAAAATATATTACTCCCTAGGAATTCGAGGCCTACAGTCAAGTTTTTTCGAAAACTTAAGGAAGTCTCGGACACCTACTTTTAGTAACTATTATAGTCTGCCACTATTCTCAATATTTATTTATACTGTTATCTAATTAATATATGCGTATGTGCTATGTAAATTAATGTAAATAAATATTATTATTATTATTATTAACTTTTTATTTTAAGCTATGTAAAAGTGATATCAAAAGGTTTTAGGAAAATCAAAGCTTCCCGTAATTATTCTGAAATATTGCACATTTTCAGCCTCTATTGACTCCACTAAATAATAAAGGGCATCATCGTGTAAAGCGACCAAAAATAATAAGTAGAAATATCGGCAAATTTGATATTTCCATAGAACAGCTAATATTTAACTGCAAAGTTTAAAAGGACCATAAAAGTTTTATGTAACATCGCCAAAATCGAAATATGTCAGAAATCGATATTAACTTCGTGAAAAAATCATCCATGTGACTTACATTTTTTCAGTTTTTTCGGAGACCTTTATTTATTCCTGTTCGATATGTAATTAAGTTGGCGCGGGACACTTGAAGTGTAGCGCGGAAAACGTCATTTTTTCATGCTGACAGATATAGCTCATGAACTATAATAGATAAACATGCTCTCGAAATTTTAACCAGTTGTATTTAATTGTTTAAACAAATTGGCACGCCTTAAAACCAATCGAACTGAATCAAATAGTGAGAAAAAATAGTTTTTTCAAGTACCGGGAAATTAATGCAAGTGATTTTACCAATTGCACTGCAGTATAAGCGCCGCGTTTTTTTGTTATTTAGGGCTACATTTTACGCATCAATTTTCACTAGTTTCACCGATTCGTTAATTAGTTAGACAGTTAAAGCACGCATTGATTAGCCTACATAATATCAAGAAAAATGCTCGATTAACCATATTTCTCTAGAATTATTATGCTACATTATCGTATGAAACAATACATTACAGCTTTTACTTCTTACTTTCTACAGCATTATTGAGTTATTTCAAGGCAACGAACAGTTCTTAATGACCTTAAAAAATTAAATTAATGTGTGGAATTTCTATTTCCTTTTGTACTTATTACTTAATCAATTGGAAATATTTTACTATAGCGAATTGTAAACCTAAATGTTACTTACTTGACAAAGAACAAACTGTTTGTGTGGATTTTTTTTAAAGTAGTGGTAAATAAAATTTAATTCTTATAATTAGGTGTATATGGTTGGCAGATCACGTAAAATAATCAGAAGAACAAGTTAATTAAATTGCCTTATTTAATATCATCTGTTACAGTTACTGGTTGAAACTTCTTAATATACTAGCTTGACTTAGAGAATCATAAATTATAAAAGTTAATTATTTTGCCAATTTTCTAAGTATTAAAACGTTTACAGTTTAAAGACATAAAATTTTATAATAGGGTCATGTTTCTCTCATAAAATATTTTAATTATCTTTGATTACTTTGCGTGATTTTAAATTTCTGAACGAGAAAAAATCGACTTTGAGTTAAAATTATGACATTTTTTGTATAAAAACATAATAATGGTGTCTAGTTATTTTTTCATAACCATTTAAAATCATGCATGACTAATGTGCTCAAACTTTCATAAGTGAAACGCCAACAAGTAAGACTGCACTTTTTGTATGTGAATTTTTTCATTTGATGTAAAGAGGAAAAATATACCGAATTAAATAACTAAAATAAGGGGAAGTTATTGAATTTACTTAATGCTTATTTCCACGCAAAACTTATTAGTACAGGGAAAGATTGAAAAAAATCATTGTAACTCGAAAAAAATTTGTGCAGGCTTTAAACTTTGGTTATAAGTTTAAAATAGGCCAACGTTCACGAAACAAAAAAGTTTAGTAGTTTTACGGATCCGCGGGAATCTGTAGGGGTAAAAAGGAGTATTTTTAATAAAAAAAATCGATTTCTATTTATTTTCTCGGGAAATATGGCATTTACCAAAAATAGTTCAAATAAAAATTATTTCTGGAAAATTATCTTTAATTTGGTGTTCTTAAATTAATTTTATAGCAATAATTAACTAAAATACGGCCATTTTTTTACGGCGGGATGGCGGATGGAATTTTTTTCTAAAACAAGTGTTTTAAAGGGACAAAATAAATTGAGCATTTAGGTGATGCTCTATATATTAACGAAAAACAGCATTTCTGAAAGAAAAATTAATTACTGAGCAATTACAATAACAAAATGCCGACATTTTGTTACCAAAAATGTAAAAACGCACATTGAATCGGCCATAACTTCTTTATTTTTTCTGATGTAGAAACAAACAAAAATCATTTTAAAGATTGATTAATTATTTTTAATTTTTACAACTTTTGATGGAAGTGTGGCAGTTTATAAGATATTCAACATTTTAAACTAAATACTTCATCCTAAAAACGGTCGGATGCCATCTTTAACATTAAATATCTCCAAAACAACCAACCCTACACAAATATATAAACAAAATAAATTTATTCTCAGTTTATAAGCTTCATTTTTGATGTACACCATATTTTTCTCTTAATCTAATATTTATTGAGATATTTGCAGAGAAACAAGAATGTTACGTTTTTTTTAAAATCCCTTTACAGTTTAAAATGCAATTTTTTTTTAAAGCAAGCGCTGTAAGCCGATGGAAAAATTTCAGCGTCTAGATCACATTATATATTAACGAAAAACAGTATACGGGAATATATTTTTTAAATTACTGACTACTTACATTAACAATATTGCGAAGTTTTTATTTAAAAAATGTGAAAAAGTACATTGTCTCTGTCTCTGTCAGAACTTCTTTGTTTTTTATGCTATAAAAATAGGAAATAAATCATTTGAAAGCTTAATTAATAGTTTTTCATTTTGGTTATTAGCGTTTTTGGCTTAAGTGCCATAGTTTCTGAGATAAACATTTAAACTAAATACTTCGTCTTATAAACGTTCAGACGCCACCTTTAGACTTCCAGATCTTCGAAAAATTAGAAAAAAACGAAATTCACCCTATATATATAGTAGCTTTCTTATTTGTCTCTAGTATGTTTTTGCTCAATGTAATACCTTTCCAGTCGTTTGACGAGAACGTATTTGAAACAGCACTTTTTAAACTAAAATTCCAAATTTTCTAGTAGTTATAACTTAAATCTATCAATTCACATGGAAAGTTGCATAGAACCTTTTTTTCTTAAAATTTAATTCTCTCAGCTCCAATGTTTTTGTTTTTTTTTTTAGGTGCCACCCCCTGAAAAGGGGTGGCATCCACCCCCTAAAAATTAGCAAGCTATCTCATAACATAGAAACTTCTTTTTTTTATGCATTTACTATTAAGCTGCCAAAAATGAACGAGATCTAATTCATATGACATTATTCCGAAGTTAAAGCCTCTAGTATTTCCGTTAATTATTGCTATAAAATTAAATTTAAAAAACACCAAATTACAGATAATTTTGTCAGAAACAACTTTTATGTGAACTATTTTTTTTGTAAATGCTATATTTCCCAAGAAAACAGAGAAAAATCGATTTTTCAATTAAATATACCCCTTTTCACCCCCCTATAGGTTCCCGCGGATCTGTAAAACTTCTAAACATTTTTGTTTCGTGAACTTTAGCGTATTTTGAACATATAACCAAAGTTTAAGGTCTGCACAAATTTTTTTCGACTTAAATTAAAGTTTTCCTGTACTATATGGAGAATATTTCATTTTCTGTAGGTTTTAACCTAAAAATAATTCGTTAACTGAGTAAACTTTGTACAAGCAGTATTTTATATAAAGAAGAAGATCAAAAAAGTTTCCAGGTTTTGCCCTAAAAATCGTCAAATAATGGGGTAATTTATGTACCTGAAGCCGTTTTTAATTGTGTCTCAATAAGTATAAAAAATATAGGTTTTTTGTATAGCAGAGTGAAAGATGTGAAAATTAAAACCTTCGTAGGTGCTAAGGTTTTCGAGTAAATAACTAAACAGCTGTAAGTTCATCGCGGTGTAATAAGGGATGGACAGATCAATATGTCGAGGCATTGGCTCGCAAAATTGAGTGTTCTCTCAGAATCAGAATATGATAATTTCGTTAATAGTCATGGGATTAAAATAAAACAAGAAGCATTTTAAAAAGAAAGGTTTCAGATTTTTTTATTTATTTATCGCTTAGCAATTATTTTTTAGGTATATTGTATGTACTTATGTATATTTTATGTACTTATATTGAAAATTTAATGTGAAAAGTTCGTATTAAAGGACACCGCACGTTTTATAGGTAAATTGGTGGCCTGTCAAATTTGATGAATTTTTGATATGTTGTAGTTCAACTGATTCTGAATAATAAGTTCCTTTGCCAAAACTTCAAATTATGAACAGTTTCTCCGATAGATTGCTCCAAAAACTGAACCTAGCGGACCTACCCCTCGATATGTATCAACGATTTCTCAAAACGTACTGCAGGTATTGAAATTATAACGACTGGAAATGAATAACCAGACTGTATACCATTATTTTCTTTTAGATTTATGTGCCTGAACTTCCGGCTTTGTTAAAATTCACTATCCTAGTAAATAAGTAAGTACGTACATTTGATTGATCGAACATTGATACTAGCTTTATTTTTCAAGATATAAAATTGCAGTTGTGTCTAGTCAATGAAAACTAATTATTAGTGAGACCTTTAAGTAGAATAGGAAGTTTTTGTTTATTCATAGTACATTAATCTTTGTTAGTTGTAGCAAAAATTGCATAGCTGATTATTTTTATTTTTTTAAATATTTACTTATTTTAACCATTCATTAAATTCCAGAAAAGGTAAATTTAAGTCATTTCTGCACCTTGTATCAATAGTCCTTTTTTCTCCGCTTAATTCATTGAGACATACCGTACTGTTTGTTGTGATAGTCTGGCAAATTCACAAATAAAACACATTATTCTAGTTCTATGAATATAACAATCAATCAGTTCAATCAAAACCAACAAGCAAATCAGTAATAAAAAAAGTGGTGGTATAATTAATACACGTCACAAAATTAAAACAAATGACAAATAGTTCAGGAATTACATATACAGATAACGGCAGCCAAGTACGTATACGTAGCAGATTGAATGCGCAACAATACAAAGGAATTTAAATTGTGGTGGCTTGATCGAGGCGACTATCGCATACTAAAACCCGGCCCGCTCATACGTACTTGTCTACCGCTATATGTAAATGCGTTCCGATGGCTTTTCTAAGTTTCAAAGTTAAGTCATTCTTGTTAAAAAACCTAACATGCCGTACGTAGGATTTATTTTCTGCACGAGTAGGGTTTAATTAATTTGAAATAAAGTTTTTTTGGTTTGATTTCTATTAATGAATGATTAAAATAAGTAAATATTTTAAAAATATGTACAATCAGCTATGCAATTTTTGCTGAAAATAATAAAGTTTAATGTATTTATAAATAAAGAAAAAATGTCTATTCTACTTAAAGGTTTCACAAATAATTAGTTTTCATTGACTAGACACAACTAGAATTTTATATCTTGAAAACTATAACTAAATTTGTTTTGTACCAAAATTATGATGTACCCGGTATCAAGCTAGCATCAATGTTCTATCAATCAATACATATACTTACTTATTTACTAAGATAGCAAATTTTAACAAAGCTAGTTATATATATGATGTATTAAATTGAAGTAAACGGGTGTTGTGCATTCAAAAAACGTGAGTTGACGTCACTTCCGGCAAAACGGGAAGTTCAGGCACATCAATCTAAGACCAGATAATGGTAAATACTCTGGTTATTCACTTCCAGCAGTTATTGTTTCAATACCTGCAGTAAGTTTTGAGAAATCGTTGATACAGATCGAGGAGTAGGTCCACTATGTCCAGTCTTTGGAGCCATCTATCAGAGAAACTGTCCATAAATTGAAGTTTTGCCAAAGGAATTTATGATTCAAAATCAGTTGAACTACAACATATCAAAAATTCATCAAATTTGACAGGTCACCAATTTACCTATAAAACGTGCGATGTCCTTTACCCGTTCATTATATATCTTTGGTAAAATGCCACGAAAAAAATCCTCGTAGAATTAATTAATCTATACATTCATTTATGAAATGTCTTAAAGTAAACATCTTTTATATTTTTTTCTTCTTAGTTTGCGTTTAATTAAAGTGAATAATCGAAATCTATGCAGAAAGCAAGTAATTTAAAAAAAAACGACAAAAAACTATAAACAGCAAAAAATTTATTGCATTTTTTTATAATCAAAAGCTAAACAAATTAGTTTACGTTAAATTGAAGTAAGCTATCAGAAATCTATTCAAAAAACAAGGAATTTAAGGGAAAGAACATTCCATAAAACAAAAATTATTAAATTAAATGGAATAATCAAAATTTAGGAAAAGAGACGATTAATTTAAAAAATATATATCCCGGTAAGATAAAAATTGAGAGAGATATGAGCGTAAGACAGAAATATTACTTGTCAACCGCGATTTCAAAAACGTTTTATTAGATGCGATTTTAAAAAATGTACTTCTAGATTATTTTCAACTAGCTGGAACAAATATATATGTACTCGGGAATAACCAATCCGAATTTCAAGGTGAACTATCAATTTGTTTATTTATAAGTGACTGAAACGGAAAAACTAATGTATCTCAGTTCCAAATGCAAACAGAGCATTATTTTTTTTTAATCTACTTTTACAAATCGTTTACCATTTTGATTTCATAAAAAACTATAGAGTTATTTGAATTTGTTTATTACTACAATTTCGAAGATTATAAACAAATGCAACAAAAACGGTTTAAATTTTGAAAAAAAAATGTTTCTCTTCGTGATGTTAAAGCACTTATAAAAAGCTACAATTTTAGCCATCGTACACATTTCTCGGTTTTGAAGGCGGAATTTCACAAGGGTGCAAAATTTTAGCAACAGTTGTATATTTGACCCGTTTTAATAATCATTTAGATTTGAAATTTTAAGCAGTGATTGTACTGTACAAGAGGAATATATTCTCGAAAATTTCATTGAACATTATCCTTCATTTTTTAAAGAACAGCAATTTGATTAAAAACGCATAATTTTGCAATGTTCAATTTCATTTTAAATAATAATAACAACTGGAATGACTTACACTTTATGTACTTTTGTTCCACTACTCATAACAAACATTTTCCTTCTTTTTGTTGGTATCCATAGGACTTCGAAGATTATAAACAAATGCAACAAAAACGGTTTAAATTTTGAAAAAAAAATGTTCCTCTTCGTGATGTTAAAGTACTTATAAAAAGCTACAATTTTAGCCATCGTACACATTTCTCGGTTTTGAAGGTGGGATTTCACAAGGGTGCAAAGTTTTAGCAACAGTTGTATATTTGACCCGTTTTAATAATCATTTAGATTTGAAATTTTAAGCAGTGATTGTACTGTACAAGAGGTATATTCACCAAAATTTCATTGAACATTATCCGTCATTTTTTAAAGAACAGCAATTTGATTAAAAACGCATAATTTTGCAATGTTCAATTTCATTTTAAATAATAATAACAACTGGAATGACTTACACTTTATGTACTTTTGTTCCACAACTCATAACAAACATTTTCCTTCTTTTTGTTGGTATCCATAGGACTTATAGATTTCGAGATATTCAAAGAAAACCGACGAAAAACACGATCTAAAAAATTAAATTGTTTAAATAAACAATACGCCGACTTCGCCGAAACTGCAAAATTGAACTGTAAACTCTAGTTGACCCCCTTAACAAGTTAAAACAAAAAAACCGTCCTGACCAGACAATTTACATTACGAATTTATAAGTCCTAACTTGACTCCACTGATATTCTAAAAAATATATTAACTATAGATTTAATAGCAGTCGAAGGAAAGTATTCCAAATTATGCTATCAAAATTTGATCATTTAAAATTGGGAAAAATGTAATCATTGATAATTCCTATAAATCTGAAACGATTTAAGTGAACTTTTCATCCATCGAGAGCTTAAATTGGCTTGAACGTCAATCGGGTAACCTATTTGATATTGTCGGAGCGGTTTTAAAATAATTCGTCCGTATTCTTTTTAAAGTCTTATGTTTTCTTTATCTGAAATTATACACTTTTACGAGATCATCTGGTCGGTGAATCAACTACAGCTACTACAGGTGAACAAATTGAGAACTTTCTTTTCTAAGAATAAAATAGTTTCTTCTTATTTTGCTACATCTTTAACAAAAGGAGTCATTTAGAGTTGCAAAATATTAATCTTTAAAATTGCGCACTTCTGTTAAGAAGAAGGCATTTAAATTGTTATGGTAGTCGGCTACGCGGGAATGATGCAAGAAAAGTGCGTAATTTATGTAATTTATTTAACGAGCTGTACACAAATTTTAAACCAATTATACAACCAGGATTGAGCAAAACATTCGAAATTAGATAAAAAGATAAAAGATGTGCACATTCTATATTCTAGTAACTTGTAAATTAGCGTTGCATGTCTGATATGATGTAGAAAATGCAGCAGATCCTATTTTTAAAAGCTTTTATTTAACTTGCAATGTTTGTATGTTTGTTTGTTGGTTTAGGTCAAATCTTGCAAGCTGAATTTCGACTAGTTCTAATTAAGCTAGAGCTTTGAAATTTGGCACACGTGTATAAGTCCGGTGACAATGCAAAATAGTATAGCCATTATCGGTCTAAATCCAATATGGCGGACGTCCCAAGATGGCGGATCGGCTTTTTAGTCACAACCCCCCTGATATGGGTATCAAATGAAAGGGTTTGACGAGTAAAATACGATAAACAATGTGACGTCATTCTAAATCCAATATGGAGGACGTCCCAAGATGGCGGATCGGCTTTTTAGTCACAACCCCCCTGATATGGGTATCAAATGAAAGGGTTTGACGAGTAAAATACGATAAACAATGTGACGTCATTTTAAATCCAATGTGGCGGACGTCCCAAGATGGCGGATCTGCTTTTTAGTCACAACCCCGTTGATAAGGGTGTCAAATGAAAGGGTTTGATGAGTAAAATACGATAAAGTGTGTGACGTCATTCTGAATTCAATATGGCGGACGTGGGAGAGGTGGGGAAGGGGTAGAAAGAGGTGGGAAGAGGTGGTAAAGGGGTGGGAAGAGGTGGGGAAGGGGTGGGAAGAGGTGGGAAAGGGGTGGGAAGAGGTGGGGAAGGGGTGGGAAGAGGTGGGGAAGCGGTGGGAAGAGGTGAGGAAGGGGTGGGAAGAGGTGGGGAAGGGGTGGGAAGAGATGAGGAAGGGATGGAACGAGGAAGGAAGAGGTGGGAAGGGGTGGGAAGAGGTGGGAAAAGGTGGGAATAGGGTGGAAAGAGGTGAAGAGAGATGGGGAAGGGCAGGGGAAGTGGTGGAAAGAGGGAAGAAGTGGGAAGTAGTGTTAGAGGGGTGAGAAGACGGGAGAGGGGAGGGGTGGATGGCGGTGGCAAATGAAAGGGTTTTGTCTGTCTGTTTGTAAAATAAGTGGACTAAAAAGTAAAAAATAAAATTATATAAAAAAAGCATTTTTAAGAAAAAGCTTTTATCTGAAAAAACTACTAAAAAGTAAAAATAATTTTTTTAAAATTCATACACATGGAAACCAAAAGCTTTGGGGGTGGTCAATTGAGCAAAGTAACTATGCAATATCACTATATGACCGCCCCCAAAGCTTTTGGTTTCCATGTGTATGAATTTAAGAAAAATTATTTTTACTTTTTAGTAGTTTTTTCAGATAAAAGCTTTTTCTTAAAAATACTTTTTTTATATAATTTTTATATTAATAATATATGTGCTTCTTCCAACCATGAAAAAGAAAACGTAAAAATCGACGGAAACCTTCTGTCTGGTACTTTTTCTTCTTATTCTGACATACAGCGTCTTTTCATACGTTTTGTGATCCTTTTATTATTCGTCCTTCCACTACTGTACGGAACGTCTGACAGCATTGCGCCATCTGTCGTCATTATCTGTTCTACACACCGCCTCACCAGAACTACTTTCCTTGAACTCGTTATAGTGACACCAGTCCAACGTTTTAAAGAAAGTTCTAGGCGATAGCTGTTCAAAAAATTCGCATTAAAATTTTCTGCTATTTTCCTTTGTAGCGTACTTTCCAACACTTGAATACATAATTTTAAATATTGCCACGTTAAGCCGGAAAGCCGACAGTTGAAGTAGGAAATCTCGTATCGTAATTAAAGTAGGCAATCCCGCTCATTACGCATACGCATCCCTTGTACCTGATATACTAGTATAGTAGGTATATGCAAAAAATAGGTGATAGGTGGAACTAATTCCCACAAAGACGGAATTTAAATTTTTTAGTTCGTTGTTGGTATCTTTCTGACATACTAAGTCTAGAAAAATCGGAGTATGCAGTATGCGTTTTTTTGGCCACCATCTTGAAAAATTTTTTAAAAATCATAAAAAATCGTGTGTTGTATCAAATTACAGAAAATTTCATGCTGAAAAAGATTATGATATTGGTTTTAAAAAATAAAAATAAATAACACACTAAAAGTCTAGGAAAATCTAAGTATGTAAAAATATTTAAATTTCATTTTTTTTTTCAGGTGGCTTCTTCACGAATTGACGTCTTCAAATAAATTGAAAATGGCAGAAAGGAACTGTATATTGTGCTCTGAAACTAGAAGCGAATCTTCGAAGTGTGTTAAGTTGTCCACTTAAGGTATACAAGGTATCATCAGTGCAAATAAAATTCGAAAAGACAATATCCATGAGTTATTTGAACCCCGTGAGTATCCATGTCGAATGCTGCCGTCCGTACACAGATCCCAATAATATCTAGAGTGATATGAAATTGAAGTTGCATACTCATGCAGTATTACGGTCGGATATACCAACATTTACATTTAAAGAATACTGTTTGTTTTGTGGTCGCTTTATTACTGGCAGTCGACAATAGTTTGATTTTTGTGATCAAAGTTTTGTTGCTGCTTCAATTAGACGATATTTCTTTAATTCATGGTCTTCTAATTTCTTTTGTTTCTTGTAATCTAAGAGAATATTAGCCACTGTTTGACCCATAGTTACCATACTGGGCATTCCATAATTTTTGGAACGATAATGTTACCAAAAAAATGTCTTGCAGCATGTGACGATTACTATATGGTTCATTATCAACTGGTAGGAAGTCTTTCATTTTAGTAAGCAGCTGCTGGACAGAGACCGGCTCATCATTTCCTTGAAACCACCTACATACTTCCAAAAAAGCATCATGTTTTTCTTTCTCTGCAGGACGACCAAGAGGCTTGCAACGTAATTCGTCTTAGGAATCATCTCGGTACTTCTTTGGGATCGGGTGACTTTTTCGGCTGCATGCCTAGTGATAAATGGCATCTGCTGCTGATAAATCATTAACTGATAGCAATCGTGATTAAACATTGGCTGACCATAAATTATTTCTGGAGTTACACGCCTTTATAACAGAATTTTGAAACATTACGGAGCTGTATAACGCGAGATTAAACCCGTTTCTCACTGTCAGTAATAAAGCGACCACAAAACAATCATTTTTCTTTAAATGAAAATGTTGGTATATCCGACCGTAATGCTCTACTACAGCTGGCTAGTGCTTCATCCTGAGTATGCAACTTCAACTTTATATCACTCTGGATATTATTGGGATTTGTGTACAGACGGCGGAATTCGACATGGACACTCACGGGGTGATCAGGCAATGGTTCAAATAACTCATGGATATTGTCTTTTCGAATTTTACTTGCCCTTATGATACCTTGTATATCTTTAGTAGACAATTTAACACACTTTGAAGTTAGTGTTTGTAAACTTTACTTTGTTAAATTTTTGTTAAATGAAACCTTTTTCTGATTACATGTTTTTATTGGTTGTATACGCAACAATTGGTGATCCCGACGTGATCAGACGAAGTTCTCGTATTAGTCGCGTTAGTGAACTAATCTGTTAAATCTCTAACAAAATGCCAAACACAGAGCAACAAACCGAATCGCATAACAATAAAAATTCCACCCTTTTGGTCAGAAGAACCGGGCACTTTGGTTCTGCCGACTCAAGGGACAATTCACGCTTTGCAATCTAATGGCAGATTCCACAAAGTTTTATCACATGAAATCAAAACTGGACAACAAAATCGCGCAAGAGGTAAAAGACATCACAACTGCACCCCCGGCTACAGGAAAATACGATGCATTTAAAGACAAGGGTGGCAATGCCATGCGTAAGAAAATGATTTCATAATTCTACAATTTCTCCTACATCCCTGAACCGCTTCAAAATTTTTTTTGATAGGCTATTAGAGATAACTCTTCAGAATGGTACTAGGCTATTGAAAAGTCAACATTTTTTTTTCTGGTTTTCGCACAAGAATTTTTTTTTCTTTTCTTTAGTTTCGAATAGCCTAGTACCATTCTATAGAGTTGTCTCTAAAAACCTATCAAGGCAATTTTTGAATCGGTTTAGGGATGTAGGAGAAATTGTCGAATTACGTTCATGGCACCGCCACCTGCTGATATATTGTTAACTTGAAAAAGTATTGCACAAATCTTAACGAAAGTGGGTAAAACTATGTTTTTTATTGAAATAAATTTTAGCACAAATTATTTAATTAGACTGCTAAAAATAAAAAAAATACGTCGTTTTAATAGCTTTAGTTGGGCAACTATGGGGAGATTTTTTATTGTGGGTTTTTACATGTATTTAGTAATATTAGGAATCAATTTTCTTTTTATCACTTAACATTTTTTTAAATTTGTATATAATTTTCGAAATTATGGTTATAAACAAATTAAAATAAATCTGTGAATTTTTTATGAAACCAAACACGATAAATGAATTATAAAAATAGATAAAAAAATAATATTTTGAAAAATCAAATAAACTCTATTTGTATTTGGAGCCAAATACATTAGTTATTGCGTTTCGGTCGCTTATAATTAGAGAAATCATAAAATAAGTATACAAATTAAAGGCTAGTTAGGTACATTTTAAACCCCCACAATGACTAGAAATTATATTCTACTTTAAAAAAGTTATTCATCGTTTAACTAAGGTATAATAATTAACATGTTATTGTGTTGTACAACAAAATATTTATTTTTAAAATTCGTTTCTTTTGTTAAATAATAAATTAAATAAAAATAGGAAATATGATAATAATATGCCAATTGTTGTGTTAATATTTATGTAAAATGTTTTAAATTAGTGGCCAAAAAATATGTAGCTCAAGTGTCTGTATAGCTCTTGTTCATTTGGGACACATTATCCAATAAATTTCGAGAAACTAGATGGTTAAATCTCAATGAAAGATATCAAGTACATTTGGCATGCCTTACATTATGTAAAATGTTTTAAATTAGTGGCCAAAAAATATGTAGCTCAAGTGTATGTATAGCTCTTGTTCATTTGGGACACATTATCCAATAAATTTCGAGAAACTAGATGGTTAAATCTCAATGGAAGATTTCAAGTACATTTGGCATGCCTTACATTTAACGTTATTAAAACACAAAACGAATCAAAAATCACTTTCGCCGATTCAATGATATTTTAAATCGACCGCGATCAACTCTTGCTGCTGCGGCTGACAATCAACTCCCGTGACAGTGACAAGTGTACCGCCATATTGTTTGTTTACGTTTTCCACTTCTTACTAATAGGTACCGATTAATTTTATCAAATTTCAGTCTAATTTATTTGTTTAATAGGTGTAGAAAAAGCATAGTATTACATTCGTGATTATGACCATTATTCACTCAGATGATTTGCGCCACTGGCCTACGGCTCGTGGTCTCAAACATCATCTTCGTGAATAATGGCTATCATAATCGCTCATATAATAATATACTATTATTTTCGGTTTATTATAATTATTAAAATTAATAATAAATTAAAATTTTAGTTTCAGGTTCTTCTCATTACTCTCTAAGGAATAGAGCCATATACAGTTTTTATCACAAATTTGTATCTACTTAAATGCCATGCTAGTCCCCTGACAAGTGTACAAAAATAGGCCCCTTGATGATGCAAGTGTAGTAGTAGTCTGAATCTCTTTGTTAGGCTTTGAAGAAACATAATTTCGATATTGGCACTCTCAAAAATGATGCGCATGAGTACTGGGCGCGAAAAACAAAATGGCCGCCATTTCAAACACTTTTTCCAATTTATTTAAGTAACCATTGGAATTGCGAAAAAAAGTTTTATACAAAAAATATTGCTAAATCAATTATACAAAAAAAAAGGTTATTATAAGTTTTTATGCAGGACTAACCATAAAATTATTTCACGGCTTTATATTTATTAATAGTTATTTGTTTGAAATTATCTTTTCATTTTTTTTTTTTTTTTTTTTTTTTAGTTCATACTAACAACATTCAGTTCTGGGATCCGTTGAAAAAGAATTTTATTAAAACGTGTAAAACGGCAGCGAAAAAAGTTAAAATTACCCTCAAAGACAAATCTATATTCTACAGATTTATCTCTTATTTCAAGATTATTGATAGCATCCAGAAGCAGACCTGACGTAGATTTGAGATACTATTTGAGCAACTACGAGTTCTCAGCACTACCGAAGTCATTATTTGCAGTTGACGGGAGTATGCACCATTGTCTAGCTAAGTACAAACTTATGGATGGCTCTTGAATCAATGCAAGGTATACCTGCCGAAGAAAACGATGATGATCATGCTTCCATCACACCTGCAGTTTTAGAAGAAAATGAGGAGCTACAGGAAAAAGCTGCGATAATAGATGGCATGGCGCTTCTTCACATCTACCACAAACCTAGCACAGTGAAGACATGCCGTGACCTCGGTTTAAGCTTCAGCAAATAGATCGGACGAAAATTCAGCAATTACAGTGAGGTCCATGTTGTTTTCGACCCTTACAAAGAAAACTCGTTGAAGAAAGCCATGAGAGGGATTCGGCAAAAAGGCTCAGATCCAATCCAGTACAAAATCGGACCAGAAACGAAAATTGGAAGTGTAGCAATGAATAAATTCTTGTCCCACGATAAGACGAAGGATGAACTGACAGAGTTCCTTTCCGGTCTGATTCTTCAATTTGGCGTGATCAATAACAAAAGGTTTGTAATCAGTCGGAGGGACAAAGCAGCTTCATCACATGGCGATGATGTATCCAGTCTTTCAAGTACGCAGGAGGAGGCGGACACAAGGATCATATTACATGCAGTATATTTAGCACAGAAAGGAATTAAAACTACTCATGTATTCTCCCCCAATACCGATGTCCTAATTTTGGCACTAAGACGATATCCCCAACTTTGGAAAGAGTTTACATCTTTCCTTGGCCATGGAAAAGGTTTGTTCAGCTAGGTTCAATTTACAGAGCACTTGGACCTCTGAAAGCCTCTGCACTTCCTGGATTACACGCACTTTCAGGAACAGATGTAACAGGATCATGTTGGAAAACATTTAATTCTGCAAGTGATAAGCTGCTAGAAGCTTTGGCTACATTGGGGACCACACTGTCTCTCACAGAAGATGTCAGGGTTAACTTGGAAGCGTTCATTTGTCAGCTTTATATCCCCAAAACAACACTGACCGACATAGGAGCTGTGAGATGGTTGTTGTTCACCAGAAACAATGTCAAGATGAGAACCTTTCTCCAACAAGATCTGCACTGGATCCGGCTTTGCTAAGGGCCCACCTTTAGTATTTTGAGTAGAATTAAGATCTCATTCAGCATCCCAATAACCCATCACCCTCAGATTTTGGATGGAAGAAAGTAGTAGTAGGGAGCACATACGAGCCAGTTGCTTGTACCAAACCTTGTGCTCCAGAGCTTATCTTGGAACTTTGTCGCTGCTCATGCTCCCAAAGGCGTTGCTCTCCTCCATGTACGTGTCAGTCGAATGGACTCCGGTGTACCGAAAAGTGCGAAGGCAATCTCGACCGATGTGATAATATGGAAGAGTGCGAGCAAGGCGATGATGAAGATTTAGGGCTAAGTGAGATTTGCATTGAAAATGACGATGATTTTAATTAAAAATGTCATTGTAGAAGTGAAAAGTATTGCTTGTCTGTACTTTGTCTATATAAATCTGTAACTACTGTATTTCTATAAGTATCTACATTAAACGTTAAAAAATTTTTTCCCTTTTATGGCCTTGGATGGGTTCCATCAGCCAGCTACGCAGATGGTGGAAAGAGAAGGAAGTAAAAAGGAAAACGTTAAAATTATATAGGTACTTTTTTTTCAATTTCCTATGCCTACCTATACTGTAAAACATAGGGGAGATGGGGGTATTTGGAAATTTATTTATGTTTGTAATGTTTTAGTTATAATTATTGTTTCCAGTGGCCCGAGAAATAGTGTCAAATGTGTTAATATGCACTTGCAAATCTCTCATCATTAGACATATTAATTTTTGTTATTGGACACTATAAAATGAAACTTTTTGAGAGAACGGTTAGTTCTACATAAAAAATTGTAATAACCTTTTCTCTGTATAACTGATTTAGCAATATTTTTTTTACGAAACTTTTTTTCGTAATCCCAATGGTTACTTAGATAAATGGGAAAAAGTGTTTGTGACGTCGGCCATTTTATTTTTATGTGCTCAGCACTCAAACGCACCATTTTTGAGAGTGCCAACATCTAAAGTATAGCTCCAAGGTCAAACAAAGAGATTGGGACCACTACCACACTTGCATCATCTAAGATCCCACGGATGTACATTTGATAGGGGACTGTGCTCTAATAATGAAATTAGGAACTATTTTCATTGACAAACTGCAACAGAAATTTAAAATAAAAAAAATATATAGTTGTATTCATGAGAACAATAGCAAGTATCTAAAACAGTTTGAAATATTATACTGGGTTTGGTTTTTTAAATATTTATAATAAATCGAAAATAAACGTATATTTGTGGTTGAGATAACATTAAATCATATGGGAGCATGAAGAAAACACGAAAAATCCGCCTGACGAATCCCTAAAAATCATGTTTCAAATTTGATTTTATTTTGACCATTTCAGTTTTAAAATGACAACCAAGCTCCGTAATCCAGAGAAAGGTTTAAAGCTAAATTTTAATGTCTAAATTCTTAATTTGCGTCAAATGAGTTCACCACCGTAGGTCAAAAATTTAAAGTGAACTATTACGGCTTAATTATACACTGTGGTATGCTACACCTATAACCTTTTTAAAATAACACCTAGCCTAGTTGCTTAAAATACTACTCGCATAATATTACCAGAGATATGACTATCATCAGGGAGCATTTTTCTTTTTAGATTAAAAACGTACTTTTTATTTAAAAGTAAGTTATAATAGTGGAGCAAAATTAAATCACCTAAAAAAAAAATGAAATACAAATTTAAATATTATTATGAATTTGCGGAAAAACATGATAAACAAAGTATGATAACCCTTAGGCTCCATGCCCTCAGAATTGTACGGGCATTATCAATATGTGCTATAAGGATCAAATTTTCGTTGTACTTGCTAGAAAACCAGCCACAAGGATTGTACATGTTCTAGTTACAAAGACAAATGCGAATTTGTCGCGATTTTCACAGGTTAGACGGTGTAAACACATTATATCAGTGTGTGTTGCAAACATTTTTAGCTAGAAAATGTTCTCCAGAGGTGAGTAAATTATTTTTATTAACTACATGAATTATTTTAAATAATTAGTTGACTAAATTGAATAATAAAAGTATATTTTAATATGTCGTTCGTTAGGACTTGATTCATTTGTATTTTTGAGGTTAAATTTTGCTACGTAATTGGTTGCCAACACAATTGTGTACTCCGGGAGTGTTATGTTACAATTTAAATGTCAATTTAAATATTCGGATGTACCAAAACCACCTTGAATTTCATGCTTGTTTTTGGTTCTTCAGATAAAAAAAAATAAAATCAACCTTGCCAAATTACAAAATAATCCAGAACATTTACGATTTGTTAGACGAGATATGATCTGATCTAGAAATTGATTCAGATGAAGATGAACATTGGGAATCAGATGTATATGAAGACCAAATTGAGCAGGAAGAGGAAATGGACGTAGCTGAAGGGGCAGAATCTGTAGATGAGAATGAAGAATTCGACGATGAGGACAATATTCCTCTGATCAACTTTTTAATTTGGCAGAAATCTCAGTTCACTTCTAAACCATTCCCAGATGAAGCCATAGCAGAAAATAACTCTGTAGAAATTTTAACGCCTATGGGTTATTTGGAAAAATAATTGTCACACACTTGCTTACAAAATATGTGCCTTAACAATAAACAAAATTGTTTTCTAAAATTTCAAAAGAAACTTTAAATAAATCCATATTTATCATAACACATAACATAACACATTATTACCGTTTTAATACCTATTTCTAATTTGTGAAGTTTAAAAACCGCTGCCCAAGGAATCACTACTTCCACTTCCAGATTTTCTATCTAAGTCACTCAAAACGAAAAAAATTTGTATGTGGAAATAATTGTTTGTGGAACTTTAATAATATAATATTTGAAATCCTCTACCCCAAAAACCCATAAAACGATACCCCATATCGGTAGTGGGGTGGGGGTGGTGATAGGGGGTGGTAGTGGGGGTGGATAAAGTAAAAAATATTTTGAGGTTTCTGGTTCTTGCACACATACTAAATCACATTTTTTTTCATCCTCTTTAATCACGGGGTGGGGGTGGTAATGGGGGTGGCCAATGCCAAAGTTTCTTTTGAGACCTTAGCTTCTCTTGTATATACTAAATAACAATTTTATGAACTCTTACCTGCTTGATTTACATATTTACCCCAAATTTACCAATTTACCCCCTAACGCTTCGACGGAACAAGATGAAAATATAATCCAGTTCTAGATCTCGTTAAAGTACATATGTGTACTAAATTTCAAGTCAATATCTCAAACGGTTCTAGAGTAAACGTGCGCACAAAAGAAAGTTACAGACCGACAGACAGGCCGACAGACAGACAGAAATTTTTTTTCGCTCAACCTTAAAATCTCGACGTTTCATGTCATTCTAAGCCTATTTGAACAATAAAAATTTTTAAAAAAATGTTTGTCTTTACTATTATACTTCCACTGGATGTGGAAGTAAAATAACGTTAAAACTGTTTAGTGAAGCAGACAATGTTCTCTGAAAGGTATTTAAATACCTATTAAGAATTGTAATGTCCTTGGTATCATTTTAATTTCCCGAATTAGTTGCGAGTTGTGATCATCGTAAATATATTGCAGCTGAGTACATTTATATATTCCCAGAGCGAGTGTATTTAATGTGTCTACTTGATCTACAAGTAACGTTATACAGGGTGTTTCATGAGGAAACGGACATGCTTTAATGGCAGATGGAGGGCACATAGAGTAATCATAATCACCCATAGAAAAAGCTAGTTGGGCCTTCGTTGCTGAAATACAGGGTGTTTTATATATTTTTGACAAAATTTCTTTTGGTTGTTACTTTGTAAAGGAACGGAATAATAAGTTCATATTTGGCTCATATAATACACTAGTGATTTTGAATAAGTACTTGTATCACACAAAAAAATCCAGGTCCGGACTCGAAAAAAAAAATGTTTTTGTTGTTCTTCAAGAAAACAATATAACTGAAAACAATATAACCTGTATACACTAAATAACGCAATATGAGACTTTAGAAAATAACGGTGAATGTTACGCGTAAAAAATGCTTCGACTATTAAATTAGGCATTTACTTTTTTTTTTTTCAGCAATAATTATTATGTTTTTATTGTCAATTTTTACGGAGGGGGTAAAAAAATAGAATAATAAATCAAGAATCTATTCATTCCTCTAATTTATTAAGTAAAAGTTGCATATCAATAATGCACATTGTGACCAAGTTATCAACAGAATAATTGTAAGAAAAACAAGAAATGCAGATATTGTCATAAAACGCATTTATCAATAGGGACAACTAACTTATTAACATTTAAAGTTATTGTCTAAAGTTATCACTATTGATCATAGTAGCGTCATATTATTTGTTTATAAGTTTTTTAATAGTTTTCGTTATTTAATACAATTTTTTTTTAATATTACAAAAATGCAGTACCAATTTTCAAACGAAGAATATGCTGACATAATTTTGATCTACGGATATTGTAACGAAAATAGCGGGGCAGCAGAGAGGGAATATCAAAGACGGTTTCCTAATGGTTTCCCTACAGATGACCATAAAACTTTTGAGTCCGTATATCATTATTCCAGAGAACATGACAAGTTTTCTACAGCTGCAGTTGCGGAAAGCAACATAAGACAAGAAGTAAATTTAGAAAATAATATTTTACATATATGGTTAATTAAAATTCAAGTCTAAGTACCTGAAAAATTAGTTCTGTGATTGGCGTTCCTTACACTAGGATATGGAGGATATTGAAAAAAGAACATTTTTACCCGTACCATATTCAATTAGTACAACGTCTTTGCACCAGGCGATGAAGTCAATCGCCTGATTTTTGTCGATGGGTATATGAAAATTGACGAGTAATTTATAGAACTTTATTCACAGACGAGGCGCAGTTTACAAGGGATGGTATCAATAATTCTAGTAATGCTCACATGTGGGCCCAGGAAAAACGTGAATGCTGTTCACAACATAGATACTCTATCAACATTTGGGTTGGACTTGTAGGCGGTCACTTGTTAGGACCACATTTTCTTAAAGGTACACTAACTGGTAATGTTCATCTTAATTTTTTACAACATACGTTATCGAATCTTTTAGAAAATGTAAATTTCCGAGGTATGTTCTTTTCTACATGATGGAGCCCCACCTCATTTATCCAAATAAATTAGAAATCATTTAATACATATCCAAACAGATGGATTTGTCGGGGAGGTCCGCCGGCAAGGTCTCCGGATTTCAACCCTGTATATTATTTTTTATGGGATCACTTAAAAAGTGAAGTCTACAATGTAGACATAAATGACAGGGATCAGTTAATTCAAAGGATTGTTAATTACTACAACGAAATTATAAAAAATCCAGATGCGATGAGATCAATCGGACATCTCGTGAACCGCACCAGAAAATGTACTGAAGCTGAGGGAGGGGTGTTTTAAACATAAAAGATGATAATGTTTCTAATTTGTAAATACGTTTTTTTAACAATATCTGAATATCTGAATTTTTTGTTTTTCGTATAAAAATTATTCTGCTGATAGCTTGTTGGTATTTTGCTATTTACATTATTTATTTACATTATTTTTATACAATTTAGTAATTATCATTATTGTTGTTGTTAATAAGCAGGTTATGTTGTTGTTTTACTAGTTTTAAATAAATGAAAGAAATGAAATATATTCTCGGTTCGGTGGCCTCTAATTTTTTTTTTTTTGTTTATTTTACCCCATTCATAAAAATTGGTGATTAAAACATAATAATTATTGTTGAAAAATAAAAAGTAAATGCCTAATTTAATAATGGAAGCATTTTTTGCCCCTATCATTAATCGATATGTTCTAAAGTCTCAAATTGCAATATTCATTTGAATTTATTTCGAAAGCGGAAAAAGTGTGGCAAAAAAATTAATAAAGACATTTGGTTGAGTTTTTTATTTAATATTGAAATTGAAAAAAAAACATATATAGGGTATTGTTTTCTTGAAGAACAAAGAAAACATTTTTTTTTAGTCCGGACCTGGATTTTTATTGTGTGTGATATAATTACTTATTCAGGATCACAAGTGTATTATATGAGCCAAATATGAACTTATTATTCCGTTCCTTTTCAAAGTAACAAGCAAAAGAAATTTTGACAAAAATACACAAAACACCCTTTATTCCAGCAACGAAGGCCCAACCAGCTTTTTCTATGGGTGATTATGATTACCCTAGGTGTCCTCTATCTGCCATTGAGGCATGTCCGTTTCCTCGTGAAACACCCTGTATAATTTGTCGCTGTATGAGGTACATTATATCTTTATGTCATTTTTTCCTGAAAGAACTTCTGTCTGATTAAATCGTAAGAGCTGACAATTTATGAATTCGAAATATAAAAATTAGGAAAATGAAATACCTAGTTATAGATAGGCAAGGGTAAAAATAGATAAGATTTTAAAAGCACAAGTGGTATTTGCGGGAAATATTTTACGAAATAATCATAATGCGTTTTACAACGATCAAATTATATAGTGATAAAACTGCATGCTCGTGCTGCTAGATAGCAGTTTTAATACTAATAATGATATTTGATTAGTGTAATGATCTCAAAACTGGTATTTCATTGGTTGGTATGACAGTGAGTGGAATAATCATTCAAATATACTTCAAAAATGCATTTTATATAAAAATAAAAACTTGCACTTACCTCTAAACTGTACTGGTTGTCCAACAACTCCCCCGCTTACATCAGCAACTTGGATCAACCCAGCATCATAAACTTTAGCAATAAGAGGCCCGGAGGGAAGTTTTTCCCCGTTAATAGAAACCTCTACGACATGAGTACCGACTTCCGTTGGAACAAACTCAACACTTTGTACCCCAGTGCGATTTCCTGGGAGTACCCTTGCTTGTACGCTTCTTTTGCTAGGGGAAATTACATGTACGGATAGATCAGCAGGTGCTGTGTTAGTACTTGTAATTATCTCGAAGACGGCGGGGGTGTTTGCTGGTACTAACCGAGTGGATTCACCCAAGACAGATAAATTCGAGTTTGTGTTGGACATGATGTTAACATGCCAGGGGCTCCCTTGAAAGAAAATTGTTTCTTTAATTACAGGTTCTTGTAGGCGGCGATACGATGAATGGATAAGCGTTGTACCCCGTAAAAGTAAAATTACATGATGTATTAGCAGTTGAAATAAATTAATTTTGATGTAATATGGACTTGGGGTTAACAAAATGATCACATCTAAACTCAATATTATATTGTAGGTGTTCTGTATTATAAATTAATCACTTGTTTTTCTCACCTTAATTTTCTATGCTGTCTTACACGTAATGAAATTGTTTTTTGTCTAATAGGCCCATTTTTAAAGAAAAACAGACAGATATATATTTTCTTCTACAACTGTTACTTTCTTGTTACTTATTTTTGTACTTTGTACTTATTGTTAGTGCGTAAATAGTACATTTTGTATCTAGTAATAAAAGCAATACATTGCCGGACGACGCGACGATGTAAATTGTTGGCCAAGGCGTCAGCAGATCGAAAATCGAAAAAAAAAAACGATAAAACTATCGAAATTTTAAATTCTCTATCTGACCGCATAGGTATTGAAATGAATAGACTTAATTATTAAAACTAGGATTATTAAAACTATGCATTTTTTAAAATTTCATAGATTTTTAAATCTAATTTTGCATAATCCATCCTGTTAGCTTAAAAAAAACAGGAGGTACGGTCCCTTCCGGGAGAAAGCATGAAACTTGGCCTACCTGTAGCTTTCATGCATATTCTTCAATTTAGACGTGGAAAAACGTTGAGAAATGATTTTTCACTCAAAGAGTGAAATTCAAAATAGCGGTTCAAATATAACTTTACTACATACATCACCGGTTGACACTGGAAGGTAATTTAAGTGTCCAAATTCTAGGAATTTGGGAATTTTCGGCTATCATCTTGGATTATGGCAACCATTTATATATACAGTGTGTTCCAGAATAACAAGAGATGTAATGGACAAAAATTTTTTGAAATGGCACTTGGAAATGGGATTCAGTTCTGCTTGATGTAAAACTAAAGTTGGTACATTATACATGAATTGGATCTGTGTTATACAGGGTGTTGTTTTATAAGCAAATTTATAAGAATCATCGCTAATAAACTACCTTTATTTTTCAAGATATGAGAAAATTCCACTAAGATACGTTCTCTAGAATATAATCATATGCCCCCTTACCAAATTGCAGGAAAATAAATTAATATTTTTTGAACTGACACTTTTTCCAATAATGAATGTGAAACTTTGATTTTCTGTTTATATTAGTTCAGAGTATTCTCAACTTGATAAAATATTTTTAAAAAGTTTTGGTTGCATCGTTCAAAATAAAATAAGTATTCATACCTATATTGGAAAAAACGACATTTCAAAAAAGAAAATTCATATTCCTGAAATTCGATAAGGAAGCATACAATTTCATTCTAAACAACTTTTTTAACCTCCCCACAATAAAATTGTGAGAGGTTACTACAATTAGTCCAAAATCGAAAATTGAGATAACATCAAATCTTTACGTTTTGAGGTCCCAGGAACCCAAAAAAGTTGTTTTTGAAAAATGTCTGTGTGTGTGTGTGTGTGTGTGTGTGTGTGTGTGTGTGTGTGTGTGTGTGTGTGTGTGTGTGTGTGTGTGTGTGTATGTCTGTTAGCACGATAGCGGCGAAGCCACTAAACGGATTTGGATGAAACTTTGCATGAGGGTTTCTTTAGTGCTCCAGAAGATCTGAAAAGGTTTTGGTTGAGATCGGATTACGTTTGTTGCTGTTTTGGCACAACAAGTTGTTTATTTTATGATTACTTACAATTTGTAATGGAACCATTGAAAAGCAGTAAAAATTCCGATTTCAACGATATATAACACTTGCACTCTTTAGCTTTGGTTTCCGTGAACAAAATTAAAAACCAAATAACACGCTTCTTGTGTAAAATATATTTTATAGTGGAACCACAGAATACAGTAACTGCACAGAGGCGAAGTCTTTGGCGGTTCCTTTCAGTTTTGATGGCTCGTTTTCTGTGACCTTGCGTACCCGTTGCGTCTACACCACGGTGTATTAAATAGGTGGTCCGGCACTTTCCTATTATAATAATGGCTTCATAAGTGCATGGTTTCTATTTACTTTAATAGATGGCGCGAGCAATACGGTCCTACAATTACCTGCGCATGTGCATCGCATAACTAACATAACCTCAAATTTTAAGGTGTTTTCGTTTATTCTCATAGTTAATGTTTGTATAGGCATTTTTAGCTTGGAGCCATACTGGCTCCAAGCAAATATTTAAAAATTCACGCAAATAATTTATCAATATTGTTGCTAATAGACTACTAATTATAGGTTAGATTCCTAACCTGCAAAAGTGTCTTATTTTATTGTGACAAACTATTTAAAACTTCATACATATTACGTTGAACTTGACTTTGGTTGAAAGTACAGGAACCAGGCAGAAATTTTAATAATAGTTACGTAATACCTGTAAATCTTAAGAAATATATATTTTTGAGGTTAGCTGTGACGACACGTGCAATACTGCATGTAGTGTTACATATATTCTTTCAATGTTTTAATTTAGCTACTTAATGTCAGATGTCACTGGACTCTTGTCAAAAACAAGAAGCCGGGAATGTATGCAACACTGTATGTACGTATGCACAGAACCTATAAAATTATCTATCTATGCGTAAGTAATGAGAGAACTTAGTTGAGCCATCTTTTACAATATGTACGAAGTAAGCACTTATTAAGCCACTGTGAGGGTTGTCGTCGCATCACCTATTTAATACACCCTGGTCTACACTGAGAGATATGTTGCTTATTTCTTTTAATAGGTTAGATTTCTAACCTGCAAAATGCGTTTTATTTTATTGTGACAAACTAGATTTTGGTCGAAAGTATGGGAACCAGGCAGAAATTTTAATAATAGCTACGTAGTACTTTTAAATTTTAAGAAATATATATTTTTGAGGTTAGCTATGACGTCATGTGCAGATCCCCATTTAAGGATACACTGAAAACACAGTGTATTACGATTTGAATTGCTTATAATTGGCGCCTATTTTCAATTGAGTTGTACACTAGGTTTTATTTATGAGAATTTTAATTCTCGGTTAATGTTTTCAATATCCCAAAATGAGTGGAAAAAAAAATTCACAAATCCAAACTTAACACGATAAACATCAACAGTGTCAAGATAAAAGTGAGGTTGATTGTTAAACAATTAAGAAATGGCGATGAGTATACAAATTGGGTTTTGGCGGGAAGGCTAGCCTTCGCCTCTGTATAGTTACTGTACTCTGTGGTCTAACCTAACGTTCAATAGACTAGTGTGTTAAAGCGTGCAGACTGTATGCTGAGTAAATTTGAGTGTCAAGTGCATCGAGACATTACAAGTTTTTTCGACGTTCATAAAGCCCACGGAAGGTGTGAGAAGCCTTCGTGAACCGCTCACAAGCCCTACAAGTATAAGCAATCTCACCGGAACGTTTTCGGCGAGTTTTTTCCAATAAAACTTTAAAAGTGACATTATATTTTAAAAACTATTTCCGCTACTTCTGCCATCCCGCCGGAAATTCTTCCGGCAACATAACCTAAAAATAGTGCTACATAACTTAAAAATAATTTAAGACATTGGTACCAATCTAAAATATTTTTTCGAAAACTGTCAAAAACCAAATTCCCCCAGAAAAACATTGAAACCAAAAATTTGACAGCTTACTTCCCCGACCGATTTAGTGAAAAATCGGCCGAGGCCAGAAGATAAAACAAAATATATCAACTCAAACTTAAACGATCCACCATGAACACTACTCCGGCCACATCTGGCAGGGAAGCTGTCCACCAAGAGTTATATGGTTTTTCCAAAAGATGGCCATCCCTACCACCCATTACCAACGAACGGATGTTTTCGTTTAGTTGTTTCCAGTATCAATAATCAAAATTATTAAGTGCTCTTGCCTACGAACTTAGTTTTTATAGTGTTGTGTTTATTAACCTCCCCACAATAATTGTGGGAGGTTACTACAATTAATCCAAAATCGAAAATTGAGATAACATCAAATCTTTACGATTTCGAGGTCCCGGAAACCCAAAAAAGTGGTTTGTGACTAATGCCTGTGTGTTAGCACGATAGCTACGAAGCTACTAAACGGATTTGGATGAAACTTTTACATGAGGGTTTCTTTAGTGCTCCAGAACATCTGAAAAGGTTTTGGTTGAGATCGGATTACGTTTAGTGCCATTTTGGCACAAGTTGTTTATTTTATGATTACTTAGAATTTATAATTGAACCATTAAAAAGCAGTATAAATTCCAATTTCAACGATATATCACACTTGCACCCTTTCGATTTGGTTTCCGTTAAAAAAATTAAAAATAATTCGTTATATGTGCACATATGACAGCATCCAAAAAATTGGTATTATTGTTAGGGGAAAACGTATTTTGCCATCTGTCAAAAATATTTGGTAACCTTTGTGAATGTTGATTTATAGCTTATGGTACGTGACGTCACAGCTAACCTCAAAAATATATATTTCTTAAGATTTAAGAATATTACGTAGCTATTATTAAAATTTCTGCCTGGTTCCCGTACTTTCAACTAAAATCTAGTACAGTGTAATGTTTATGAAGTCCTAAATACTTTGTCCTAATAAAATAGGACTCTTTTTGTGGGTTAGAAATCTAACCTGTAATTAGCAATATATTTTTTTATTAATCAACCATTTTTAGGTCACATGGTTTTGACAATTTTGACATTTTGCTTGAGGGACAACAAAACGCAGTTTGCGTGGTTTTATATATTTTTTTCTGATTTTCTTGAGAAACTGTGTGTGTTTTCGTAATAATGTCATATAGTGAATATTATCCAACCCTTATGGGTGATGTAAAGTGTCGCTACGATGAGAAAATCAAAATAATAGACAATATTGACCCATACACCCTTGGAGTGGAGACTGGAGACCTTTCTGCAGATTTGTCTATTTTACCTTGTGTGTCCGTAATTAATATGGTAAATTACTTAGTGTCGACTCACAGCTCCTTCGCAGATCAGCAGTTAAAGGCATACAAATCTTTACAAGCATATAAATATTATGAGGCCGGATTTGTGCAAGAAGTTTGTGCAAGAAAGATAAACTCAAATGTATTCATTGTTATGGGCAAGGCAAGTTTACATTTAAATAACTAAGTGCTAGATTTCAGTGATAAGCTTGTTATATTATCCGTATGTAGTATTCAATAGACTCTGCCAGAAAGTGATTTCTTTACCTTTCTTCTAATCTTTTTTACATTCAAAATAAACCTTATCTTACAATCGCACCTTGTCGCAAAAAAAGATCGTGTTTTATTTTTATTTCACATTTAAAACTGAGATTACTTCTTTGTTTACATTGGAATAAAAAGTTTGGTTATCCCTCAGGCAATATGATCGACTTATCGTGACGTCATCCTAAGATGGTCTATACAGAAAAATTATTTGCATGAGTTTTTTAACTATCTGCTTGGAGTCACTGTGGCTCCAAGCTAAAAATGCGTAGTCAAACATTAAAAATGTGAATAAACTTGAAAAACTTAAACATGTTATGTCCCTAAATATATTTCATAACCTAAAAATCAACATTCGTAAAGGTTACCAACCCAAATATTTTTGACAATGTCAAAACTTATTTTAGTTGTTTTTTTTTAAGGTAATAATTGTTTATAGCCGTGTTCGGATATTACGTCTGATTGATGGGACACGTCACAATCGTTCATTGCAAATCGAGTTAACTGAGCTAAATCTTAAACGTTCGAATATTACAAAATAAAGGCCTCGGACGAAGCTCGACTTGCTCGACCTTTTTGATCGAGCAGGAAGATTTTAATTTGACCCATGCGTAGTCTGCTTGAAGAGTCCATAATGTTATTGACTTGTTGGTTAGAGCGTCATTTGGGCTAAATTCTGTGTTATTATTTTTTTTTCATTATCCAATATTTTACAAAATCTTCGAAACGTTATCTGTTAATACCCTTTTAATATCCGGCAATTGATTAACATGCAACATAAACAAACATGAGAGGTTATGTTTTAACAGATTGCTTGTAGTCCGCTTCAGTTCGTTCGATATTTGTTGATGAAAAAAATGGCTCCAAAGTCACGTGTAATTTATCTGTTTGCTCAGTGCTCTGATTTCCGATGTAATATCCAAATACAGCTGATAAGGATCCACCGTGTGGGGAGGTTCCAGCCGCTTCCAGTAGCTGCCGATTTTTTAGTGGAATTTTTTTATATTTTGTAAAATATCAATGATGAATTTTTCAATAATTTTGCTCATAAAACATCGATCCAACTCATTTTTAGTATACGTAGTTTTACACCAAGCAGGACTGAATGCTCAAGTGTAGTGTGTGTTTCACTTAAACACAATAACTTTTTTATTTTTTTTCCGATTTCAATCAAATTTTACTTAAGTATGGAACAAATTAGTATCTACTTATGAGCAGAAAAACATTCACCTCCTACAAATGAGAAGCCACCTGCGATACCAAAATATGTATATTTTTATCGGAAAATTTTTAAATGAAACTTGTTCAGAATTGTCAAAATCCGAAAATATCATTTTAATGGGTTTTTTGTTTAGAAAACTGTACTATGACAATTTTGTTTGAAATTAAACCCAAGCTTCCAGGTAGTTGTCAAGCAATAATAAAGGTTTTTTTAAATAATTTTAAAGTTTTTAAAATTTTAATTTTTCAATTTTTTAATTTTGATTAAATTTTGGGCATAAGGTTTTTGGACAATTCTAAACAAGTTTCATTAACAAAATTTTCTGATAAAAAATGCCTAATATGATTTTTTATTTTCTCCGCACATTTTGGTACCGCAGGTGGCTTTGCATTTGTAGGGGGCGAATGTTTTTCTGGTCATAAGTAGATCCTAATTTATTCTATACTTAAGTAAAATTTGATTCAAATCGGAAAAAAATAAGAAAGTTATTGGGGTGTTACCATTTCAAGTGAAACACACTGTATAAATATTTAGCAATATAAATGGTACAAGGTCATAATGGCAAGTTCAGTGACAAGAACAGATTGGAATAAGTTAAATGAGTTTGAGGAAATACCTGAAGATGTATTCGAAAGACTGAAAGAGGGAGGGAGGATCATTCCTGGAAACTCTGCAATCTAAACAGGCTAAATTTCACAAAAAGTATCGTGCAAGGTACAACAATACTATTTCAGTGGGTCAAGAAAACCAAAAGCAAAGTTGGAAATAAATTAGTAGTGGAACCAAGTAGCACAAAACGCACATCAAGAGCTACATGCTCTACAACTACAAAAGTTTGTTTCTCCTGAAATAAACCCACGACCTATAAGGAGACCCTGCAACTCTGAAGGTCGAGAAGCATATTCGCGATGGTGCAGCAATTCTTGAACGATAGGATTTGTTGGTCAAAATGGCCATAGGAGATCTGGCGGCCCAAGAAGCACAAGAATTGTCTTTCGAATTTCTCTAGCCAAGTTCGATCAAATGAGAGGAAGATGAAAGAAGATGAGACAGGTTTCTTAAATCTTGAATTTGCTGACGATTTTTCAATCAATTAGTATTTTATATTGAAAGATGCGACGAAAACTAAAAATTGTTTATATGATTTCAGAGTTATCTCAACTTGATACAATAATTTTTAACAGTTTGCGTTGCATAATAAAATAAAAAATTATTGAAAATCGTCAGTTCCAACAAAGTACATTTATATTCCTGTTTGACAAAGAAGCATAAACGTGCATTCTAAACAACTTTTCTTACTGACATTCTTTCATATCTTGGAAAATTAAGGTAAACTACCTAAATTTATATTTTTATAAATTTTCTTATAAAACACCCTGTATAATACTGATTCAACTAATTTTTTTATATACCATAGTTTTACACCAAGCAGTACTGAATTCGCAAATGCCATTCCAAAATTTTAAAATGTTTTGTGCATTACACCTCTTGTTTACATCTATCCTGCGATGCACTGTGTACATAAATGATTACCATAAGCTATGTGACAGCCGAAAATTCCCAAATTCCTTGAATCCCTAAACCTTTGACACCTAAATTACCTTCCAGTGTCAACCGATAATGTTTGTAGTAAAGTCACTTGTTTGAGCCGCCATTTTGAATTTCACTCAATTTTGAGGCAAACAATCATTTCTCAACGTCAACAATCATTTTTCCACGTCTATATTGAAGCATATACATGAAAGCTACATGTATGAAAAGGTCCATGCTTTCTTCCAGAAGGCACCGTATATTTTAGAAAGGAGCCGTACTAGCAGCCATAATCGAATAAAAAAAACCGCTGCCCAAGGAATCACTACTTCCACATCCGGATTTTTTATCCAAGTCACGCAACGAAAAATTTTATATCTGGAAATAATTGTTTATGGAACTTTAATAATATAATATTTGAAATCCTCTACCCCAAAAACCCATAAAACGATACCCCACATCGGTAGTGGGGGGTGGATAAAGTAAAAAAATATTTTGAGGTTTCTGGTTCTTGTACACACACTAAATCACATTTTTTCTTTCATCCCCTTTAATAATGGGGTGGGGGTGGTAATGGGGTGGCTAATGCCAAATTTTTTTTTGAGACCTTAGCTTCTCTTGTCTATACTAAATATCAATTTTATGAACTCTTACCTGCTTGATTTACCTATTTACTCCGAATTTACCCCAATTTACCCCCAACCCTTCGACGGAACAAGATGAAAATATAATCTAGTTCTAGATCTCGTTAAAGTACATATGTGTACCAAATTTCAAGTCAATATCTCAAACGGTTCCAGAGTAAACGTGCGCACAAAAAAAGTTACAGACCGACAGACCGACAGACCGACAGACCGACAGACAGAAATTTTTTTTTCGCTCAAACTTGAAATCTCGACGTTTCATGACATTCTAAGCCTATTTGAACAATAAAAATTTTTAAAAATTTTTTTGTCGTTACTATACTTCCACTGGATGTGGAAGTAATTATGGTTCTCTAGGCATTGCCGTGGTATTTCGGCATTAACATTAAAAAAATATATGGTAAAAAATAATAAATGATTTCCCATTGGAGCTCTCTCTACAAAAACGGAAACAACCGCATAGAAAGAAAAAATCAATTTTAGGAGACAGGCTTAAAACATATCTGGTTACAATTGTTAGTACATCTTTTTCAAACGCCTGTAAATATTTTGAAATCTTATGTAAGGCTTTTTAACAATGCAACAATTTCTTTATTTACAAATACAAAAGTTCTTTATTTACAAATACAAAAGTTGTTGGAATCCTACGCAGAAAGTTGAGAAATTACATTACTTAATAGGAATTTGTTATAGTCTTTAGTTTTACCATAGTAATTTTTTCTTACTAGATTTATGGCTCTGAATATATCAGCGAAACATTGTGTTAGCATTATGTGAACAATCTTAAATATGTTTTCGATAAATCCATTAATGAATGTTTTCTATTGATATATTTGGCATATTTGAGTTAATTTATATATCTATTGGATTTTTGCATGTGTATGTGACAAATTTCTATTGATCTAGTTTTACTCTATATAATTTCAGATAGACGTACATGACTGCTAAAATTGTTTTTGTTTATATTTAGACAAATGTGTATTAATTACGAAACGTTGATTATTATCTGCAAACTGTGAACGTGAGAATGACTCCAATACCCCGAAAATCATTATAAAAATATTGGTTTAATGTTCATATTTCTGTGAAAAATCAATTTTACTTTTTCACTGGTTACATTTGAGCGGTGATATTCTTGATTTACCTAACCCGGAGGAGTGCAATCACCTTTAACTTTTTTTTTTATGTAAGTGGCATATCAAGTGGTACGTCGTTTAAAATTTCATTTCGAGAGTAATACAATGCATTTTTTATTCTCGAAATATTAAGGGTAAAATGATAAAAAAACTTACATTTTAAGTTAAATATTGTTTAAGGTATAAGATATACAAAATGTACAACATCCCTCTTTTGAACAGTCTTTATTATAAAAAGAAATAATGTTGATAGCATGCATTTCTTATTTATCGCTACTGTTTTCTCTTTTTTGCAGAAGGCTTGTTTGTCTTCTGCCTAAATAAATTGCTAAATTTGTTAAATTTCATATTGTGTTATCTGTAAATTTACAAGCTTTGTAAAATTATTTGCAAATATGGCTTATTTAACTGAAGCCCTTCGTATCGAGATTTTAATTATAATTGGGGATGGTGAAGGGTGCCGAACTCAGACTGAGGTTGCTAAATTATTTAGACCAAAAGCGTTCAGATTTACCACGCTTTAGCCAATGTACAATTAGGGTAGGATACCGGGAGTTAGGTCATGTGAGGGATGTGCCTAGACGTCGACAACCCATTGTTAAAGACAATATAATATTAAGCTAACTATTCAAGAAAATCCAATGACTTCAACAACTGACTTTGACAACAATATCAGTCATACTACTGTAATGAAAATACTTAAAAATTCAAAGATGCATCCTTACAAAATTACCAGAATTGCAGAATGAATTTTTAGGAAAAAATTGACTTTATTAAAAGTAACCAAATATTTCTGGAATGGATGCTTTTTTCGGAAGAAAATATTTGTTACTTTACATGGTGAAGTTAACCAGAAGAACTTTCATTATTGGGCTAACGATAACTCCCAATGGATGCGGGAAACCCATACTCAGCAGCCCTGGCAAAAGTAAACGTCTATGCTGTGACAATTGGTGATTGAGTGATGGGACCAATACTCTTCAACAATAATTTTAATTGACCAACGTACCTAAGATCTTACTATTCTTCAAGAAGATCTCGTTCCACGTTTGGCGGCTTTATTTTCAAGTCAGTTAAATCCAATCTTAGGCGACGAAATGCTCTGGTATCAACAAGACGGAGTTCTACTGCACCGTCCTGTGACCATTCATCTGGATTTAGACGAAATTTTCCCGAATTGTTCTTTTCCCTAAAGAAATGACCTAGTCGAAGAAGAGAAAGAAAGAAAACAAAAAGAAAAACAGAGAGAAAAAAAAGAAGAAAGAAACACAAGTGATAAACAAGGACACACTCTTCTCGGCGACTTTATATAACCACACAAAATTGGAGACCACGGTTGGTAGATGTTCACAACACAGAGTTAAACAATAGGATACAACTCTAAACCTATGCCAATCTATAGTTTAATTCTTATCAAATATAGGAAGTCCACTATAATTTTACCTAATGGCGGCTTTTCATTAATTAGAGCTACCAGGTTTGATATATTTGTTGGGAGCGAGGTTGGGAGCATTAAAGTTAAGTTTGCAATATTTGTAAGAAACCTATTAATTTCTGTAGTACGATTTCCACACCCAAAGAATATGTAATTTAAATCACATATCGATATATTGTCACATGTGCATAAGGGGGAATCTGTAAGGTGCATTTTGTAAAGATGTTTAAAATTACCGTGATTAAATGCTATTCTAGTTAGGGAAAAATAGGCAGCACTCGATAGCTTAATTGTTTAGTACAAGGGTTGTTTTCTTAGATTGGGGTGAATCAAACCATATTTGCATTTTTTTCCTTGTAAGAACATTAGTCCAGTGAGGTTGCCATTTTTCATATATCCGCTTTTTTAATTCCGAATATGTGAATTGGAAGAAGAGGAAAGATCTTCGAACCTTACTCCACTGGATTTCTTTTAATGGGGATGTTTCAAGAGTAAGGTGTATGTAACAAAATTGAAAACATTTGGGACCTGCAGCAATGTATCATGATAATCTCACCGGAAAGGTTACAAAATGTAAGGGAAGAGTTTTATCATCGATTGACTTTTGACCAAGAAAGATATAGTGCATATTTTAAAAATCTTATACCTTAGACAGCGTTTAATTAAAATGTAAGCTTTTATTTTTTTATCCTTTTTTAGTACCTTGGAATATTTAGAAAATAATGCATTGTATTCCTCTCAAAATGAGTTTTCAAATGACGTGACTTGATATGCCCTTACCTTAAAAAAAATAGTTGGGGCGTTGGGGGTAGTTGCACCCCTTCGAGTGAAGATAAACTAAGACCATTATTACTATAATGTATACAGTAAAAAGGCAAAATTGGGTGTGTTTTAGGATTTTTAACAGAAATTCTGTATATCTAAGCTACAGATTTTATTCCAGTTAAGATTTTCACATAAGTATTTAGTTTAGAGTTTAAGTTACTCCCTTTTTCTCTTTTAGGCAGTAAATTGTTCATTTAATATCAATGCTTGTCAAAATATTTTGGTGAGAAATAAAAGAGATAAATATGCAACAACTATTTAACTGTTTAGTTATGTCGCAAAAGTTACAATAAACCTAAAGAAATACGCTTCGATGTAATATTATTGAAGATACTTAAAAAACTTAGCTGTTCCTAGATAAATGTTAGATTTATATTGTTCCGTTTCTAGAAACAAATGATGAATGAGTAAATTAAAATATTAAAAACATAACTGTTCGGGTTAATAATATACATGTAAACAAATCCAACTTGTGGTACAAAGCATATCCATTCACGTTTTCACCCCTCTACAATATTCATAGTAAGGCCACTTTTCACAAATTCTGTATTTTACCTGGCACTGACACCTGTTGAATCACTGATTTGTTGTTTGCTGATCGATTACGATTATTATACACTAAATATTGTGAAAATAGACGTAGCTTGCATCACTGTATACGTTTACACATTTAAAAGTCGAACATACGGATTGCGCTCTGTGAAACGTTCTATGGTTGAAACTCGACCTGTGTACAGACTGGGCTAAGTAACAATGTGGTGGGCGGGGTAAGAGGTGTAGCGGCATTCCTACACCGCTGAGCAACAGGTAAAACCATCAAGGTAGTACAACATGGAGTAGGAAACGAAATAGCTGTAGGTGTACCGCGCAAAATGCAAATGGTGTAGTACCTACCTAAATCGAATTTTTGGAGGATGAATCAACATTATTTTTTTAGAAAATATAAAACTACTGGCACTATGTAAAATTCGAATTTTCTGTAGTGTTTGTCAGAATACTCTATTGTAAGCCGTAGTATACTTACCTGAAATAAATTTTTAGGCGCTATTTTCTTTTTAAATTTACTGCTCTGATATCCAATTTTATAACAGAGTAAAATTCGAATTTTCGCAAATTCTTTTCAGTAAATGGTAATGTCTTCCCTATTCTTGGGTCGTCAGATACGAATTAGCTTCCTCAAAAAAAAAAAAACAAAAAAAACTTTCTGACCTTACCAAAAATTTTTATGAAAATAATCACAAAAAACGTCTTTTTCATTAATGTGATCATACTGTAAGGGCTTTGCACAATAGTGCACCTTTGGCACATTGAAAAAAGGTTTTTTTTTTAATAAAAATAAAGAATATTATTTGCCAAAACACATCGTAGTGCGTTGAACTAGATAATTCGTGCATGCGTTGTAATTTATTGGACGAGATTCTATGTTTCAAACATAGACACATAATGTAACAACATATCAATGTATTCGTTCTGTAAAAGTAATATTATAGTGGATTGTGTGAGCCGAGAAAAAAAAATGAAAAACCCGACTGTTGTCTGATGCAACCAAAGTAGTTCTCCGTCCGTTTTCGAGAATGGTGAACATCGTGGTGGTGGCAGAATTTCCCGTTGGGGTGACCCAGCCTCACAAACGGCCAAAAACCACCCCCAAAGAGGGTCAAATGCGTATTGATAATGTTTTACGGAATCTAACTTATTGATTCCCCGTTTTCGAGCATGCCAATTATGGGAAAGGCTCTGGGACGCGTGCCTGACACCTGCTTACCCCCTCAGTGGCCAATAACCACCCTCCAAAAGTATGAGAGAGTGCTCTCTTTACTCCACTGGACAAGAAGGTTTCCCTCCCATTTTCGAGCATGCCGAACATTAAGAGGAACATGAATCGAGTGCTTGACACCCATCCACCCCCAATGGCAAAAAATACCTCTTCAATAAAAATATTTTATATAATATATTATAATTGAATAAATTAGGTGTTTCAATTATTAAATAAACCTATTTTCCCGAAAAATATGTACAAAAAATATACATTAATCTTTCTTCAGCTCCACAGTAAATGAAGATGGCTACTTTGTTGACGAGATCGAGGTGACATCTTCTTTTTCCTGTGTAGCATCCTCAAAAACGGAGGTGGGGGCGGCATCTTTGCCCGGGGGTATGCTGAGAACGCACTCTTACCTCTTTAGAGGGTTGTTATTGGTCATTTATGAGGGTGGATCACACCGCGGAGGAATTCCACCATCACCACGATGTTCAGGATCGGGGGATCACCAAGTAAGAGTTATAATACGCGTTTGGCCCCATTTGGGGGTGGTTTTTGGCCGTTTGCGAGAAATTCTCCTACCACCACGGTGTTCAGCATTCTCGAAAACGGGAGGGAGAACTAATCTGGTTGCATCAGACAATAGTCGGATTTTCGTCCAACTAACATAATCCACTATTACTTGTCTAGCCTAAAGTAAACCCTACGTTATATATTTCTATTTTATAATTTCATACCATTCTGTTAATTATGGCTTGTTTAAAAATACTTTTAAGTCAGTGATGTAAAACTGTTAGTTTTACAATCGATTGTTCAAGGTAAATCTTTTATCGAATTAGAAAATAACAACAAACATAATTTTGTTTTATTTTATTATTTGTTTAAAAATATGTTGAGGGTTAGGTTAGGTAAGTTATGTAATATTGTTACTTTTATAGTAAAATACTTTGTATGTTTACGCAGAATTAACTTTTGTTGCTACTTTAAGACACAGACATCTTATACAATAAATTACAACACATGCGCAAATCAACTAGTTCTTATGACAGCTCTTATTCGGGGAAATAATATTTTGCTCTTTTATGAAAAAATTAGGTTTCTACAATGCACAAAAGATGCACTCCTATGCAAAGGTCCTATAGTGTGATCAATAACGGAATAAATCGAAATTTAAAGTATTTTAGTTCTTCTTTAGTTGATAAATGTTTGTCAAGGCAGAGTTTTTTCTTTTTTTTTTGAGAAAACTTTTTGAGAAAATTATCTGACCCAAAACAAGTTTTGTGCTCTATGACCTAAGAATAGGATTCTCTAAAAACATTTCGCCAAAATTCGAGAAAGTGAAAGAAAGATTTCTTCCCATTGAATTTTTTTAAAAAATTGTGCGATTTCATTTCTATAACTTTATTACATAAATATAAAAAATTAAAATCAGAGCAAGTAGTAACTTTTTGAAATTCTAACAACTTGGCAAATATTCCATGAATTTTAACGAAATTTTTAAACTTCCAAAAATAAAAAATACTACACCTCTCTTCTTCTTAGCACTTCAGCAACTAACCGAGAAATTGACATAACCTACTTAACTCAAAATTTGGAATAACCTAAATTACAAATCCTAACATGAACAATATTAACATGAGTTGTCATGGCAGTGTTATTGATAATAATTATTGAATTATAATATATATTTGATCCAATTGTAAAAACTATAATTAATAAAGATGTATTCAATAACAGTACATGGCGCAGTCGGTAGGATCTGAATATTAGATTATTCTAAATTTTAAGTTAAGTAGGTTATGTCAATTTCTCGATTTTTGCTGAATTGCTGAGAAGAAGGGATGTGTAGTAAGAGTACTCAAGTGTACTAATTTATTATAGTGCAAGAAGTTGGCAGCACATATAACATAAACAATATTAATATGGGTTGTTATGGTAGTGTTACTAATAATAATACAATTAATAAATTATAATGTTTGATCCAATTATAAAAACTATAGTTAATAAAGATATATTCAATAACAGTACAGCTAATAAAAACAGTTTGTACGAAAAAAATATTAATTTTGATAAAGGACGAAAAAAATAAATTAGAAAGTTTCGAGAAAACTATAATTGAGTTTTTAAAGAAGTTAGCACCATAAAATAAATTAAAAAAAAATACAATTTAAAAAACAGCATCACTCTAGTCTACTTTGCGTAACAATGATCAAAGAATCAATTTTGATTTTAAAATGAATTTTCTAAACGTTCTAAGACAGATATAGATTTAAAGTATGTTTTCCCAAAATTTCATTGAAATCTATTCAAGTTATTAGCAAAAAAAATACTCTTTGATTCCTAATGTCAAAAAGTTTCAGTAAATTTACGCCACTATTAATGAGCGTCTAAGACTGGTTTACCAAGTATGATTATCTCTTACTCTCCTATATTGGGCGCATGAAACTCGTATTGAGAATGATTGTGCTAAACAAAATTGCATAAATCGGAGGATATGCAAATTTTGAGTAATATGATTGATTGATTATGTGCAAGAGTAACTTAATCGAGGGTAATTTTTTAAGACAGAACGTTTTTTAAACGAAGCCATGATCCATTTTATATAAAGGTAATTATATTGCCTTACTCCTCTCCTCTGCTAATCGGCGTTATTCTTTGGGACTTCTTATATTCCTTGTATGTCTACAATGAACTATACATTAATTATACGCTAACAAAGTATGTTTCAATTTAACATTCTAATAAATTCTGCACGATTTGTAATTGATGTAGGTATGGTTTATTCATTAGAACTATGTGTGAATTTAAAATTACATAACTGACATCAGACGTGAATAGCTATTTGTAGGCTAGTCAATACAAACAGAAAAGTAACTGAACAGTGAAAAATCGGAATGGTACTAATACTTTATTTGATAAAATTATTTACTTATGTATAATATGAAAAAAAAAATTGGAATAAAAATGAACCACCTTCAAAAAAGTTCCTAAACATTATGAAATAAAATTTCACCGTCGTTCAGTTCCGTCGTCAGGAATCTATCTTCTCATAAGACGCTACTAAAATATCACGGTGTCCACTAGTTATAATTTTGAAAAAAATCGTACATTATCTGAAATGACCTTGCGAAACTAAATGTGGAGGGCGCCAGCCTGGTCGCGACTGCAAAAAGACGAAAAAATTTTTCCGATTATTTCCCTCACATTATAAAAATTTGGACCAATAAGAAAAAACTTTCAGCGAAAATTGCATTACAAGTGAAAATTTTACATAAAATTACAGCGAAAATTTCACTGGCCTTGACAGCTAAAATGTCACATTATAACAAAAAATAATAGCTTTTTTCATTGTAATAATTTAAATTGTTAATTCAGTTAATAATAAAAATATTTCTTGTTCTATGCTTTGTTCTGGAATGGAAATAGTCTAATAAATATATTTCATGCATTAAAAATAAAAATTCAGCATTCAAAGAATATTGCCTATAAGATACCACATTCATTCAATATAATGTGATTTGACTGAAAAAGTACCCTCGGCTGCGTCTCGGGCACTTTTTGTCAAATCACATAAAAATGAACTCAAGCAGTTTCTAGGCAACAAGTTTTAATGCGCTGAATTTTCGATAATTTTTAATGCATAATATATTACTAAAAACAATGTATGTATTACAGAAAATTGATTAATCTTTTGTTCCCACCGCATTTACATGCTTATTTTTAAATATTTCTTAATGATTTTCAAACAAATGGAAAGATTATTCTTTCTAAATTCAGGTGGTGCCCAATTATTCTCGAAATTGTTGATAACAAATGCAACAGAAAGTGTTTAAACACAGTATAGCAGAATAGTGTAGTGTATATTTTAGCTTCCAGGCATTTTATAAACTATTGCAGATAGTTAGCATGCTTCTATGATATGAAATCTACAGAAAATAATGGAGCAATTTTTAGTGATAGAATTATCTGCAAGTCATTTAAAGACACGTTTGAATTCATTACTTGTTTATTTTCACACCGACCTAAATATCGATATTAGAGCAACTGTGAGATTTTGTTTCATAATCTTTACCGACTTTTTTCGAAGGCGGTTCAATGTTTCTTCAAAAATTTTCTTTCGCCCTTATTAATGGTCACTTTATTTAGCACACAGTGAAAGAGAATATCCGCTGTCTTGACTGTTTAAGCGTAATATTAGACTCGTCATGAGAGAATTCTGAAATCACCATGTTCCAAATTTCATGTAAATCTGCAAAAATATTGTAATTAGCACAGCCATTTTGAATTTGCCAATTTGAATTCTTAACTTTTAACATTAGATTCGTTATCAGCTGCTCTGCATTAAAAATTGTAAGATATTTTAATCTTTAATTTCAATGCAATTCCGATGAAATTTGAATTTTCATTTTCATTGCAACATTAAATTTTGTATCACTGGCGCATTCACCAAATTCTCGACTACGAACAATTTTGTTTCCAATTTACAAAATAATTTTTTTTTAAAAAACTGTAAATGTACTTCAAAATCGTGAATAATTAAAGGTACATTTCAGTAGTTGTTTCTCTTATACAGGAACAACGGTAAGAGCTACATCGAAAGTATTTATATAATTCTTTGTTAAGTGTAAAATTCTGCGTAAAATATAAAAGAGATAGAGCAGCGGTTCAAGTACGATACAAAAAAGGCCTGAAGCTGCGTATTTCTAGTCAACTTCTTTTCTATATATCCGGCAACAAAAATGCATATACAATGACTTGAAGTACTTACACCAAATATTGAGAGAATGAGCTGAAAGAAAACACTGACTGATAGGTCCAAAGTTATGATGTCTCAAACGGCGTTCTTCTTATTCACAACGTTTTGTCAGACTACACAGAATTTAAAATTAGGCAAAGGAAATATCTTAACTTTTCGATTATGATTAGAGGTCGTATCTCAGTTTGCAATTTTACAGTTACGAGGGGGCGTAATCAGATGGGTTTGAAAAAATGTTATTACTTTGAACGTATTTCATGTGCAAAAATGATACCATTATACGTTGTCAATATGATGATGCTAAAACTTGGTAGAACATGCACAATACAGCACCAAAGCTATTCATTTATGGCGGCACAATAATAATAAAAATTAATATGTAAATGTTCTAAATGTTCAAACTAAACATTGACGTTTCTTGTCAAAAAGCCAAGAATAATTCGAAAATGATCTTTCAACTTCCACAGGTACAGTAGGAACATGTTTAAAATACTTATATTTTTTTAGAGATAGCAGTATATGTCTACTTCTTTTCCTATAAAAAAATCCACAATATAAGAGTGAAAATTTCATAATTTTTCAATCATCCAACTGCTGTAATTTTAAAATAGTTGACCGTGGAAAAAAATTGCTAAAACAAGAGTTTTAGGAAATTTTATAATACGAAATATTAGTGACAACTAATTACTACACAGAAATAACGGGGACAGAGATAATTGCAAAAATCGGCAATGAATAACAAACTTTCACCTTTCTGTTATTTTTCGAATATGGCGGTCGTTGCGGCAACGATATTTTTGTGTAAAATATTAATTTATCCCACTTATGTCCTTACATTATTCATTACATGATATAGAAAAAAACCTTGTAGAAATTATTCACAGGTACCCCCTTTTCTTATCCTGTTTTTTTGCTCTACAGACTGTGCGAGAATATATCTTAGATGCGCTACTAATTTGAAAGAAAAGACTATACAATTCGCTAGTACCTACGAATGTGTCCTTTATGTATCACTGATTGCAAATTGTAAAATTTAAATAACGGAAAGTTGACTTCCAGTGTCAACACCCTGCTTCTGTGGATCCCAACTGAATTGTTTCACGTATTTGCAATAACCTAATAAAATAAATAAACAGGATCGAGTTGAATCTCCGTAGTTGAATCTTCCGTGATAGTAAAAAATGATCGCCACGTGCTGAGGAAGTAATAAACGTAATGATATTGTATTTATTATCATTTGGTTTACTTAATTTCCATGAAAAAATAATATGAAGGTAAAGGTCGTCTCCGAGGGAATGGCACTTTCTTTGAAGTACGTAAGAATTTATTAGTAAACGGGATATATTATTTTATTTTACTTTGCTAGTAAATAAAAGAGGGTCCACAAGCGGTTCTAAAATTATCAGCTCATGTAAAATTGTTTGTCTGTACACACTTCCAGTTTTATAATTCATAAACTAAATATACATAAGAAACAGAACGGAACAACTTTTGTCTGAAACCTTCTCTGAAAACCTTTTTTCGGGATAAAAGGGGTAGTAGACAATAACCGACGCGAAAGAAATTTTTTTTGTCCAAAATTGGGTTCAGCGCGTCAAAATGTCTCAGAAAAGTTAGGACAAGACTTGAAGACTTTTATTATTAAATGACATTTTAATTAAGTTGTCAGAAATTTTGACCGCTGCTAAAAGTGAAAACTTTATTTTAATATCAATTATGGAATTAGAAAGTTTTAAAACACTTTATATCACTTCTTCTATGAAAACTCATTATTTTCAAAATTACAAAACCCACTTGCAAATTTTTAAATTTGATAGCGATTTTGGCAGCTGTCAAGAATAAAAAGATGGAAATGAAAAATCTACTTTGGAAGATTAACTATGTATTTGTAAAGACTTAAAACTAAAATTGTGCGAATCTATATATATTTGTGACCTGTAGACTGATTTTAATTGAAAAATACGATATTTTTCAGTAAAAATTGAATTTTGTATCAAGATAAAAAATTATAGCAAAAAATAAAAAATACGGTTCGACAGACTGATAGAGAATTTAAAAACAAACATAAAAAAAAAGAAGTTTCTGAAAACTTTAACATGACCACCTGTAAAGTGATTTGGGTGGTACAGTAGGGTTTCATCCCACTGTGAGCCGGGGTATGATTACACAGCCCCACAAAAAAAAAAGTTCAACCAGCGAACCAGACCCATGGATCCCTATGTATTTCGGTCACTGAATTTGAATCCGAGGTCAAAGAAATTCGTACACCCCCAAAATCTTTAGCTAGAGAAAAAAAACATCCCTGGACTGGGGTAAAAAGAATATTAAGCTACGAATAGTTGTTACATGCTAATCGATCGAATTATACAAATTAAGGTTAAACAGCAGTGTACATACAATAGATATGAAACACACCCCCAATGATGGGCGAAAACTAGCCTCCATTTATAAAAATCGATCCAAAACAATAATGACTGCTGAAAAAGCTCAAATTGTCTAAGTTTTCTTAAAGTGATAAAAAACTGCATCAGGTCCGACGTAATCTTCACAAACTGCCCCTATAGGGTTGAGGACAACCACCCTTGAGTTTAAAGGACACAAAACAAGAGAAAACGTAAAATCCAACGTAGCACTCTAAAATAGAACTAGAAACTTACGTACCATCACGGCCTACAGTGTCAACTCTCAGATGGTGTGAAAACTACCCCCTATGTAAGATTTATCCATAAAAAGTTACAGTGACATCTATAAAATTTCGAAACACTGCGTTGTGTGGAAGTGAGATTATGCTCGACGCTGTGCTTGAAAACCACCCCCACGAGGTTGCGAGATGCCATCCCTATATCCGTAGGATGCTGGAAAAACAGAGAAACTAACCGGATTTACATTTTTTTGGATGCTATGATTAGGAAAAATCGTGATGCACACTTCCAGCGTCCTACGGATATGGGGGTAGCATCTCGCAACCCCATGGGGGTGGTTCTCAAGCAAAGCGTCGAATATAGTCTAGTTTCTTCTCACTTCTACACAACGCGGGTGTTTCGAATTTGTATAGAAGTCACTGTAACTTTTTACAGATAAATCTTACATAGGGGGTAGTTTTCACACCATCTGAGGGTTGACACTGTAGGACGTTGATGGTACATAAGTTTCTAGTTCTATTTTAGAGTACTACGCAAAATAGAAATCCTGTTGGATTTTACGTTTTCTCTTGTTTTGTGTCCTTTAAACTTAGGGGCAGTTTATGAAGATTACGCCGGATCTGATGCAGTTTCTTATCACTTTAACATAACTTAGACATTTCGAGCTTTTTCAGCAGTCATTACTATTTTGAGTCGATTTTTTATAAATGGGGGCTAGTTTTCGCCCCTCACTGGGGGTGTGTTTCATATCTATTGCATGTATACTGCTGTTTAACCTTAATTTGTATAATTCGATCGAATAGGGTGTACGAATTTTTCTGACCTCAGATTCGGATTCAGCGACCGAAAATATATAGGGATACATGGGTCTGGTTCGCTGGTCTGAACTTTTTTTTTTTTGTGGGGCTGTGTTATCATATATGAGACAAATGTATTAACCGGAACTAAACGCCGACACAATTTCTGTGAATACATTCTCTTGGCCTTCAAATTTGTTTGATCTCAAATGAAGAAAATTGATAAGGTACATTAATGTTACTCAAAGGACAATGAGTTTGTTTCTTTTATGCCTGTTACCTAATACGATAAAATGCATTTGGAACAATTTACGTAATCTTGCTTTGATCTATGAATTGCGCAAGGTTGGTACAATAACCAATTTGGAGAGAAAAAACATCTTGGCACTTGTGCTTCTTTGTAGGATTCTGTTAAAATTAAGTGGAAGCAACGTTTAGTAAAGTATGTGAAGAATCAGCAAAAACATCGATTCGTTTACTAATTTGAAATACATAACTTCTAACCTATCAAAGGCGTCCTGCGTTTTTTTATAAAATTTTGAGTCATATTTGCATTTGCAATTGATTTCAATTAATATTGTGTCGAGTATTATAGACCAGTTTGTTATTAACAACACAGGCACACAAAATATTTAAAAAATTAGAGAATACCATATTCCCATGTATTTTGAATTGTTTAACCCAAATTTGTGAGATTTTGCAATATGTTTTTTAAATCGCGAGAAATGTCATATTTTGTCTTTTTTGCAATTTGTCTGAAATAAGAAATATCTGAGGGCTTAAACGTCTTAACAAATGTCGAGAGTACTTCTTTTTAACCGACTTCAAATGGCTTGTCGATGATTCCTAATTAACTTCATCAAGCTACGTTTAGTTATGGTTTTCCGTTTCAATTTTTAATGAAAAAAAAAAACAGCCTAGAGTTGGGTATACTAAAATCTACAGTCTGTGTGACAATATTAATTGAAAACAATTGCAAATACGCCCGGAGTTCAGAATTTCATAAAATGCTGTTTTTCTCTGCAAGGCGACTGGCGAATTAGTTGCAGAAATTATTTGTTTACCTCAATTTTTCATTGTTTAGTGTAATGGAAATTTGGAACGCAGTATTTTCCGTTCTACTTGTTGCGAGGGATCCATTTTGCGCTCATTTTATGCAGAGTTGTATACGTAACAAAAAAAAAATGTGTATAACCGCTTTTAATGCAGCTTCCACCGTTCTTTTGGTGCTAGAAAAAAAAACACACTAAAATGTACTTCTGGTAGTTAATTTTCAACCGCACTCCTATTACTGTTTAATAATTTGATTTTTTTTAAGGTTATACATAAATGAACTATTTTGTGAGATAAAATATCTAAGTTCAATTATCGATCATGAATTACGTATTATCAGGATATCATACAGCTAACCATTAAACTCACTCCATGTTTTCTACCTCGATGGTACCCTCACTGCAAAATGCAGCAGAGGTTGACCTGAGTTACGCAGGCTTCGTGGAACAGTCGAGATCACTCGGATAATAACTAATAATACTAAAACGATATTATTGTTCTGTGCAACTAAAGTTCGAATGTCAAATGGCGCTTTTTTATTTTCACTGGCTCATCTTAATAATGTGTCAGTGGGCCACGCTGTATTAATCGGAGCAATGAACTGAGAATTCTTCTCTCAGATGAAAGCGGAAAATGACCAACCCAACCGTCGAGTACACACTTTTATAGAACCATCACGTATTTCACAGGAATATACGAATTCTTCGGATTTTTTAAATTGTCGGTAGTATCACAGAATAACATTTTGCCACCACCGAAATAAATTAAAGGAACAATTTAATTTGAACTATGAAATTACATTAAATTTCGAAACTGCTGAGTTCCTCAATTACGAAATTTCCACTGTCTTAACGAATTTGCATAATATAAGATGTAACGAGAAGAATCAAAACTATTATTTGCATTATTTGTTCAATACCAAGATATTCATCACTCGTCTACAATTTTATTATTATTTTTTTAACTATTTAACGTCGGCCCACTTTATATAATATACACAATTTTCTCATTAAATTAAGAACTAAAACTTACTATTCAGTAATAATAATAATAATAGTTACTTTCATATTTCTCTTCTGTTTAAAACTCTTAGTGCCCATGATAGTGCGCATCACGTAACAGTATTTTAATATTTAAATTGTTGAATGAGTTATTAAATAAATAGCCCAACACAACGCCGTCTAGCTGTCCCATATAGGAGCAGCTTTCACAGTACAGTATAGCTTATTATAAATTTTCTCCCTTATACCCTCCCACAGAGCCTTCCTTCCTGTATTTTCTAAGAGAATTAGTTATGTTACCTCATATTAATATTAAGGGAATATCCATGTGCTAGATTTAATAAAAATTGTTAGGTCACCCCACATCTGAGCTGCACCTTGAGATGTGATCATCCAGACAGCAAATTTTACCAAAATCGATCTAGAAATTTGGGATTTACGTGAGACCATAGATGACAGACAGACGATAAACATAGTTTTGGATTCGGGAGTCCTAAAAATGTGTAAATTCTGATAAAAATCGAATTTTTGTACGATCGCAATACCTATTCGCTGTATATTACTTCGTAAATATGGGAAAGTAATAAATGATGTATTAATACATACATTTTAATGAATAATTCTGATATTCTGTGCTATCACACCAAATTTAATCGTTACATGGAATAGCTTATCAAGTACATTATGCTTTAGAAGAAATCTTTCTATAATTAAAAAACAAGAAGTCTTCATCGTATAGAAGCTTGACCAACAAGAAAAAATAATGAACAGGTTCCTCCGCCAGATAGCAGTAGCACTTTGAAAACGAAAAAATGTAAATCACTCAGACATATTATTAAGGATAGGTAATTGTAGCAGTAGCAGTAGAAAAAATAGTAGCCACGGTAGTTCTGGCAGACAATTCCAGCAACTGCGAACCTGAGATTCGGCGAAGAGTATAGAAGGCAAAATCGATAACTGGTTGAGAAAAATTTGGCGTGAGAGAAAAAACACGCACGCATAAATATCAGACTTGCTAACTCCTTAATTTTTCTCCATCTTACTTTATACCTTTTAGATACGGAGCGTCATGGAGGTAGACACATGACGTATTGATGCTTTCTATATGTGAATCTGGAGACGTTTGCTACGAATTCTCTGGACAGCTTACCACACTAACAGATTGATTCTCCAAGAAATACGTCCCTCGAAGCAACTCTCCAGCATCGTTGTACCCCGAATTCTCTCATGGCCACATCAATCGGAGAGATAACAATATAACAATAATTTGTATTGATGCTTTTTATATGCGCATCTAGAGGCGTTTGCTACGTATTATCTGGATATATTTTCGCACTAACACATCGATTCTCCAACAAATACGTCCCCCATAGCGACCCTTCAGCATGGTATTCCTCCGAATCCTCCCATTTTTGGCCATATCAATCGGAAAGATAACAATATAGAAGGGTTGATACGTCATGAAGAACCAGATGGTAAGAAGCGAGGACGACGCCATAAAAAGCGTTAGACTGATGTCATCAAGGATCTAATAGGTAATCTCGGATGGCTTGAAGTTGCCAGATGTGCCTGGCATACAGCAAGAAGGCTTAGTAGAATGGATCATAAAATATCTACCGATACTTGTGAATAAAAAGAAGAAGCCTTAAAGAAACTAATTTAATAAGCATCTAGGACTACACACAAAAACAGACAAGAGAACTAAGAAACTTGCATCCTATGAAGTAGAAAAAAGGTGACCGCAACTTAAAGGTGGGCAGTACAGATCAAAATGATGAAAAAAAAATCCTATTCACAATGGTCTGCAAATGACCTATCGAGTTATGAACATTGCAACTTTTGAACTTAACTTTGTTATAAGAATTATTCAGTGAATACAAACAATGAAAGAAATAATTTATCAATGAACTCAATACGTTTTAAGTTGGAAAGATATTCATTATTTATGCCAAAAAAGATATTCTCAATATTTTGCTTTCTATTTTATTTCATTTCAGGTCGTGCTGCCAATCAAGAAGTGATGAAAAAATGTTGTTGCAACGAAAAAATTGTTTTACGAATTGTAATCGGGCTCAAGTAATAGATTTTATTGATAATTCTCAATACTTTAGTCTGCCAAGAAAGTAAAAAGTTATTATTTCATAATTAGAGCACCTATGGCAAGAAGAAAGCTCACATACTTTAATTCAAATTAGGTACCAGCGCCAATTTTCCACAGATGTTTGGACTATATTATCTAATTGCGCCTTTCTTATAACTCAACGTTTTAATTGGTGAAAACAACAGAATATTCTTAGAAAACCGTCCGACAAAATTCGAAGAAATGAAAAAGATACTTTATTTGTTAGAATACCCCATCTATTCCCGGCCAGTTTTGCAAGAAAATATAGTCGGAGCAATGGATCTTTGAACTGACGTCATCATCCTATTTTGCTTGAACTAATTTGTTAAAGGATGACAATGATTGCGTACCATAGGCGGAGCAAATTGATTATGAAGCTAATAATTAATAATACGTTATTAATAATGATTAATAGTAATAAATTGGACTAGACTAGACATAAAGAATCAGATCGGCTTTGGCCATAGACTCAATTAGAACAAAAAAAAAATAGATTTCTAGCTTGCGAATTCAGGTACCTATAATGAATTAATTACCTTACGAAGGACAAACAATTAGTGCGCCAATGAATCAAGAAACCGATGCGCTTCTATGTAGTTAGACGTACGCGTTAGCATTACTCTCAAATCTAACGCGTAGGACGAGCGTGCGTAGGTCGTAGACTATGGAAGACATACATCCTGATATCGATTCCAGGAAGTTCGATTGTAAGGAGTGGGACGCCAATATACAGCCGATAGTCTTTTATTGTTACCTACATTAGTGACGTCAGATCCATTGCTTCGACTATAAATGCTTATTTATTATACTTATTAGAGTACTATTAAATATATTTCATTAAGAAAAAGAATGTGTAAATCCTAGTAAAAGTTTAATCGTTACGTTGCTGCAGAGCTATGGTATAGCTCTGCAGTTAACGCTGTAGTGAAGTAGTATGAAAGTAGCAAAAAACTTCATAAGCTGTAATTAAACGAGTAAGGAAAGCAAACAACTTAATGTTGCTATTTTTAGTAGAATATTCCTACCTTTAATCGTAGCAGGATAAGCAATACTTCACTTATAATAACATACTTGGCATATAAGTACGGAAATATAAAACTGTAATATATAGGGTGTTTCACTTTTTATTAGCATAAGTTCAAAAGTCTTTGAAAAACCTCATTTTGAGAATAAAAGTTCATATAAATATGGGTCTTCATTTCTGAAATAGTTTGAGTTCGAAATATTTTTTTTTTCCTAATTAACCGCCCAGAAAAAAACCGTGATTTTACTGCGAATGACGTCATTTGAGAGCAAATAATTCAATACCGAAAACCACTGTTTATTATTTCCACTGGCGATGATAGAGGGATATCTATAAATCTTTGTGTAAAAAAGTTATCGCCGAATTGAAGACTCATAGATGCCCCTTTATCTTCGATAATGGAAATAATAGTCGATGGTTTGCAGTATTGAATTATTTGCTCTCAATTATATTTTTAGGGATTTTTATTCCCCAGGTGAGGTCTTCTAACGACATCCTGTATATAATTTGACCAACATAATTATATTTTTTTTCAAGAAAGCATAATAAAAATAAAAGTATTTCACAATTAACCCCCTAATGTAAAATAGCTGGTTTCTTCTTGAATCATCTATATGGTACGAAACAATCGTTTGATTTTTACATTTCACGAAAGCCAAGTTCATTTTGTAATAATATGAATAATAAGGCACAGCTAAGCGCCATTAGCATATGCTTCCAAATTTAATTTAATTTCATCTTCAAATATACGAAACAAATTTAAGTTGCAGTGGCAAACATTTCATTTCATAGTTCAAATTAATAAAGTTCACAAAGAAACTGTAAATTGTCTCTTACAACCTACTTAATAATATACTATATCGACTTACCTGGCACGGTCTCCCCATTGAATTTTATATCCACCCTGTGAGGTAAGGCCTGATGTGGGGTAAAAGCTGCTTTGAATCTTTGACCACCTAAACTTCTTACACTTGAAGTTACCCTGCCACCTTCCACCAGAATTTCCAGGTCACCAGATCCGGCTCCGCTACCATCAACTAATGAATTTTTCATTAGAAAATATATAGTGTGCTCACGCATGGCCTTCGCTATACTTGTGAACTTTTGGTTTTTTGATAAAAACTCATTCTCCATTAAAACTTCTGATGCTCATTCTGAAAAGTCTTTAGCTATTCTCGTGATTACGATTTACTATACAAAGTGATCGAAAATGAAGAAAATATAAAGTTTTACCAAATAATAAATATAATGAAAACGTATGAAAAAAGTTGTAAATAATGCCAAATGCACTTCTAATACAAACTTCCACCCGCATAATAATGAAGAACTTAGAAGAACAATTGGAAAATGCGCAGAAGTTGGTAGTCTTCCTGTATAATAAATTTTACAGCGAGCGAGTTCATTAAGAATGTGTTATTTTTCCATAATATTTTTTCATTTTCATTTTCATTTCTTCATTTTCTGTCACCCTATAGAGAAAATAGTAATTCATTTAATATTGGCAGCAGCCAATTTATTTATATTGTAAATTATATTAATTTAATTATTCACAGCCAACCTGACTTACAAACTTTATGTAATTTAAAATACTTATGTCCGATATTTCAGGCAATAAAAATTGACAAGAAAATTAATTGTTGACATGTGGATAAAACTTGACATTAGGGCTATACTAGGCATTATTTACAATTTTTTTTATAAGATTTGATTACATTCATAAAATAAAGGTACTTTACTCTTGGTAAAATTATACATTTCCTTAATTTTTGATCACTTAGTAAAGTAAGTCGTAGTTGGGAATGGTTAAGGACTTTTCAGAATAAGCACAAGTTTTATGAAAAATTACTTTTTATCAAAGAACCAGAAATAAAAAAGTTTACAAGTACAGTTAAGTCCATACGTGAACATACTGTATTTTTCAATACATTCAATTTGCTATGAATAAAACTTGAATATTATAGATATAATAATAGGTTGAAGATGTTTCAAATAATTTTAAACACCTGCATTAATGTAATATTCGGAGTTCTTTAGAGTCCCAACTTAGGTCTCCTTGTATATAATATTGGCGTGTTCACATCTTCTAAACTTGTTTTTTAAGCCGACGACTAAAACGTTCATAAATGAATTTAATTTCGGATTGTAACAAACTTCATTCTGAATACAACTTTTTCAGATTACATTGCATGTATTTTTTGTAAATTTAGACAAAGGTTTATGTATTCTGTGTTCGAAGTGTCTGAATGCACCATTGCCTAAATATGTGCATGCGCATAAATATATGTATAAATAATCCTCAAATAAAGGCAGTCACTCAAAATTTGGGTTTATTGTTAAATTCGAAGTTATCGCTTGATAATCGTAATGATTAGTGATCACATTGTAAACAATGCATTCATCCAGATTCTCTATCCAAGTCACTCACAACGAAAAAACTTTGTATGTGAAAATAATTGTTTATGGAACTTTAATAATATAATATTTGAAATCCTCTACCCCAAAAACCCATAAAACGATACCCCACATCGGTAGTGGGGTGGGGGTGATGATAGGGGGATGGTGGTGGGGGGGTGGATGAAGTAAAAACATATTTTGAGGTTTCTGGTTCCTGTACATGCACTAAATCACATTTTTTTTTCATCCCCTTTAATAAGGAGGTGGAGGTGGTAATGGGGGTGGCAAATGCCAAAAATTTTTTTGAGACCTCGGCTTCTCTTGTATATACTAAATACCAATTTCATGGATTCTTACCTGCTTGATTTACCCATTTACCCCACATTTACCCCAATTTACCCCCCAACCCTTCGACGGAACAAGATGAAAATATAATCTAGTTCTAGATCTCGTTAAAGTATATATGTGTACCAAATTTCAAGTCAACATCTCAAACGGTTCCAGAGTAAAGTGCGCACAAAAAGACAGACAGACAGACCGACAGACAGAAATTTTTTTTGCTCAAACTTAAAATCTCGACGTTTCATGACATTTTAAGCCTATTTGGGCAATAAAAATTTAAAAAAATTTTTAGTCGTTACTATACTTCCACTGGACGTGGAAGTAATAAACGATTTTAAAATTGTTTATGTTTAGAAAAAATCTTATCTCGTAAACTCTATTTACTTCAGACATTAGAGGAAATAATAGAAAAGTGAATTACACGACTGAAGAATAGAAGTTTATGAATTTTGATAAATAAACCACCAGATCCTGGGAATGTAATGCCCAATGGCAAACTGGCTTACTTAAATATACTAAATAATACACTAAAACTCTTTTGATGAAAATTATACAAATTGGCTTACAAGTCGATATTTTGAGATTAATAATGTTGATCTGTCAATATCAAAAAATCAATATATTGACATATGTTAGCAAACCTTCAAGCACAATCGATCTACTATTTTTCATTATTAAACTATCCATTTTTCTTGAATTAATGAATACGTAAATTTAACCACTTTTTTTTTTTAGTTTCATGGACCACTTCTTGTGAATATACGCCGTATTGTTTACTTATTCATATTAAGATATCATCTTGAGCTCAAAACTCAAATAATAAGATTCGTCTCATTGCTTTGCTCTCTGATGATGGACGTCTAAAGCAATGTTATAATGTTACAAATCAAGAACCAGGGCAATTGTAGGATTTCAAACAGATTTTATAATATCACCAATATCTGCTTAATTAATTCAAAATCGAAAAAGTGGTGTGGGATAGTTCATGAGTTTTGCAGGAGTGGGTCATCGCCAGTATATGGTGACTCGTATAATTAAAGAAAATGAATGTGTTGGTTACTTACTGCCTTTATTAATGTTAAACTTTGCTTCTTGTACTTTTGGTTTTTATTATGAAGTCGTTTGCAAATGAGTATACAAAATGGAACAGAAAAGTATGGGAAGACAAAGTACCGTTATTGCCAGAAGGGCATCATCATAGTCTGTACGTCAACTATTCATAAAACAAGATATCTAAATAATCTATAATGTATCAGTTAGATGGGGAAGAATAATTGATATATTTAAGCACATAAAATGTTGATTTCTTAAGTATTGCTGTTTTGTACCATTCTTATCATAATCTGGAATAGCTACCTTCCTGAATGCCAACTCTTTAGATCACAGTGTCTATTTTATCGGAATTTGTCAATAGATTGGTTTTTAAGATGTAAACCATCACATTTATTATCGTAGAATTGGGGTGGTAGAAATAGTACAAGAAGACGATACCCAAGAAATTACTGTTCAATAATTTAAATAGCGAAACTGATCGGAAATTTACTTTCAATCCCAGCAGCTTGTTACTCTATTATTGTCCTCTGGCCAATGTGTAGCATATTAAGCATTTTACGCCAGAAATATGTTTTTGCTACTTTTAAATGTTCTGATAGTTTCAAGCAAACAATGCAGCATAATGCTTTCAGTAGTAAAAATATTATTGCGGCATGAAATGCTAATGCAATAATGGAAGACATAACGCAGCAGTTGCTAATATTGTTTGAAAGCAACTTACAGTCTGGCTATTTAGGTAAACACTACGGCCTTAAAAGCCTCCAGTCATATCCTAAAGATAGAATAAAACAAATCCTGTTAGGGTCCCAGGAATATCCTAAGGATATACAAAAGTACGACCGTGGAATCTCCTGAGGATGCAGAAAGTAGTGCCACTACTGGATCCCATGGATATTCCACGGATATCTTGGGATATCCTCAGGATATTGATATATTCTAGCTTTTATATCTCTAAGTGGTAAACAGGATAACCTTGTGCCGTCTGGGATAGAGTGTAAATACTGAATTTGAGTCAACTTATCGAGGAGGTATTAGAATAATAAGTGCCTATGTACCTATGTTTCGTAGACGATGGTAAAACTTTTAACAATGTGGATTGAGATAAATTGTGGGCTATATTATTGGAGAACAACCAAACAACTGATAGTTGTTATTTGCCGTCTGTATAAAGAAAACGCTGCCTTCGTGAAAGTCAACAACACTAGCCCGTCCAAATGTAAATACGGCATAGAAGTCAGTGTAAAGCATTTATGTTTAAATTAAAGCAAAATAATTTTTTTTATTTTAGACCGAGACAATGAAAACTACCCACATACATTAAGGAAATGTGATTGTGAGGTAGTAAACAAGATGATATACCTTGGAGCTCTTGTGGGCTATGCTGGCAACTATATTTGGTGAAGAATACAGATGGCAAGAACGGTTACTTGCCAGTTGAGTAAAATTTGGCGTAACAGAAATATCACGAAACACACAAAGATGAGACTTGCTAACGCCCTAGTTTCTTCCATTTCGTTTCTTGTACGTCGCTGGGACATCGTAGGGGAGGCAGGCAGACGGCGTATTTCTGCTTTCTAGATATGGGTCTGAAGACATTTGTTGGGAACTCCCTGTACACTGTACAGCCTATTACCCCAATAGCTCGATCTTACATGCGCTCTCACAATGCGACTCTTCAGCACTATATTTTCCCGAATCTTCTCATTTTTTGTTCACATGAACCGAATATATCAGGATATAGAGCGGTTGATATAGGATGGCCTTCAAAACGTTGGACCGATGTCATCAAGAAGCTGATGGGAAAGCGCTTTTGTGAGGCCGTGTGCCTAATAGGCAATCGTAACAGATAGCGTGGTGTTGTTAGACATAATAGGGAACGTGAGATGGGTTTAGACCGTCGTGAGACGGTTAGTTTTACTCTACTGATGACTCGTCATTGCGATAGTAATCCTGCTCAGTACGAGAGGAACCGCAGGTTCGGACATTTGGTTCACGCACTCACTCGAGCGGGCAGTGGTGCGAAGCTACCATACGTGGGATTATGCCTGAATACCTCTAAGGCCGTATCCTTTCTAGTCCAAGGTGGAAAAGATTATCTCATGAAGACACAACAAAAAGAGGTCAACGAGATGATTTCAGAATTTCTCTGTTATTAACAGATTTTTAGCAAAGAAGTGAGTTACTTGCTTGATGAAAACGATGACACTAATACGGGGAGTTAAAGGACTGTTGGTATATTCTTTAGTAAGCTTAACTGAGTATGACAGCAATTTCTAACTTTATATTTTCTGAAGTGAAAGACCTAAGCTACAATATGGATAGTATTCTAAATGACGGTTTGTTGTTTATTCCCAATATCACCATTTGACATGAGTACTAGTGATGTTTGGTATGATTGGTGTTAACCATTATAATTTTTAAAAAATGTTCATTTTTTTTACTAAATAGAAACTTACTTTTATTAACTTGTTTGAAGTAAAAGTGTTTTTGTTGCATCTATTGTGCAGATTTTAATTTGCAATTTTGTCCAGAATAACTAATAAATTGTAATTTAGTGAATTTTTTAAATATGACACATTTCAGCTTTGATTTAGGAAATGTAATAATGTGGAATACGGTATATTACACCTACTCTCAAATTCTACAGGTTGCCCTAGAACACCATCAGGAACTGGCTGAACCTTTACCGAAGAGGCACCTCCAGCTTTGACAGGTTTGTAAACCGGCGAATTTCTCCCATAACTTCTCTCACCATATGTATCTAGATTGCTACTATACTTTTGTGATGAATAATTTTGATTATAATTAGATTTATAACTTTGCTCATTCATGACGATTCTTGAATGCTCTTCGGCTTTCTTCCTTCGCAAGTCCGAATCTAGTTGGGAATCGGTCAGATTAGCCAGTGACTCTAAACTTCTGTCTGATAGAACATTTCTTGTTTTGGCGATTGCGTCCCATGAATCTCGTCTAGCTGATGAGTGATCCGCCATAGAAGATACTTTGATGATGGGACTAGTATCGACCCCTTCACTATAATTATTGTAAGTTCTGTTCTCCGTAACGCGTTTGTCGAAACGTGATGTAGCAGAATAATTGCCAACATCGGGACTAGATCTGAAAATAAAAATATTTCGTTACCAAAAAACATGTATTTATTTATATTGTAAAATAGGAAATAGAGAGGATTTAACTCAATAATAACGAAAAAGGAAATATTCAAAATTCTTCAAAGGTGTTTGAAGTCAAATCTCGATACCCTGATTCAAATATTGGAAGACAATTTTTCTAAACGTGAAATCTTCGCTTTCCAAGTTGACAAAAGCACGAAAACCAATGTGCAAAAGATTTTGTGTAATTTCAAATCAAAGTGGAAAGAGTCGCACTACATCGCAGATTGGTTCTATGAGGAAAATGAAAAATGGATACAATCATCAGTGACTTTTAAGATGAATATTATTTTATATGGATAATACAATATGATAAAATAATATTATATAATATAATGAAACAATTATTTTCTAGAACATTTGCGCAATGAGTGAAACACCCGAACCTTCTACAACAGGAAGACGGATGACGATAATTTATAACTATTTATACTCTTTTTTACATTATTTTATATACTGATAAATTTAACATGCCCACACATATTTGTCTAATAAATAATTTTGAGTTTTGGAATTCGGGTTTTAAATTAGTATTCAGCAACCTCAAAAACCAAAGTGAGTAAAGTTTCGCTCAAGTAAAATATTTTTTTCAAAATTCGTTGGCCATTTTGGGCCCGCTATTTTGAATTTTGGAATTGTGGTTTCAAATCCGTATTCAGCGACTTCAAAAATTTTATTATCCAATATTTAGCTGATTTCGGAAACTTAACCTAGTTTTGGCCACCTTTTTCGCTTTTCCGACCACTGTACAGCTCCGGTATTGACAATGTCGTTGAGTATGGATGTATGTCTGCGTTTTTTTCAAATGTGTGACCTCCTTCCGAGCAGCTTTAAATTTGAATTTTATCGATTCCAGGTGCATGATCTCCTGTAGTTCTAACCAATGTTTCTAACAGATGATCTTTGTTCAAGGGCCAGTGGTTATTCCTTGTAGTTATTCTGCTCGCTCTTTCTTTGCGCCCCCTTTTTTCTCCAATTTCTTGTCCAATGTTGCAGTAAATGTAATTTCTCATGTGCGTGTTGTTATTTATGTTGAAGGTTTAGTTTGATCACTGTCCTACTGGAAAGATTTCTACAATTCTTCTACTAGTCTTTAGTTTAGGTTCCGCATCAATTGGTATTTTTCTGTGGCTTTCATATTTTTTAGCTATTGTTATTTGTTTGCCTTCTCATTTCAACCCCAACACAGTCTGCTAACAGATTCTAGTATAGACTTCTAACAATACAAAGCATAGCATACCACCTACTTTTTCCAGAAAACAAAAATAATTACCGAAAGCAATTTAAATCGAGCATCCTACTTGTCTAAACAAAACGGATGCCGGTGTTCGGCTTGTTTGAAAGACAATGATCTTCCTATTGACTACATAGTCTTCATATATACTCCGCAACGCCACACCATTTAATACCTATCTTTTCGCAGTGCTAAAGACATATGTTATTAATATTATAACTAATTCACTACCAAAGTGTCACGGCGCGCGGCGCTTGCACAAGGTGAGAGTAATGTTCCAAAAGTAGTCTTGTCCTCAGTGTCTATGTCGATTATAATAGCAGCTATGATTAGTTGAAAGAAGAAATAAACATTTGTTTCAAAACGTAATGTTAGTATACATATTTTACACTAAGAGAGAAAATTGTCTTTATTTATGTTTTGGTGGTGAGATCTGGGCTTGTAAACCTTCTAGCGACGCGGGCTTTCGCTAAGTGACTACTACACCATTGGTTATTACCACAATTATTACGACAGCCTACTACTTCTCGCCAAGCCAAAATGCAATAGCAGCTATTGCACCAATAATGCTGGTTCTGTCAATTACTATAATAATATCTACCACACTACCACACATAGGTTTTTGTGCTCGAGAGTGCATAAAAAGGCATACGAGAAGCAAGAATTTAAATATTTTCAAATAGCCAGACAGCACTCAAGTCTCTAAGTTAATTTACTTTTAAGTCCAAAATTGCCTGCAAACATAAACAGTAAAGCAACCGGCAACGAACATTAAGGTTACCTTATAATCGGCTGTAAGTGCACCCCCCGATCGTTGGGGACAATATTTTCCAGAAAGATTAAAAGCCTAAGGAACAATTCTAGACATGTCCTAAAAAAAACTGTACTTTCAAAATGGCGGCCATATGTTAAAAAAAACTGGTGCAAATGTTGTTTTTGTCATTTAACACAAGAACTAAAAAAGATGGAGCAAAACTTTCTACACAAAAAACAACGTGCATAAAATTTTCCACAACTTTGTTTAGATAGGAGTTGCCGTTTTCGAGATAAATGTCTGCAAATTATGGGCTATCCAATCTGGGATCAAATTTTCAGTATGGCGTAGCGCAGCGGTGGCCAATGATTGCCAATTTGAAGTTACGAATATTAAATTGGGGCTAAAAGTGTTGATATATCTTTTGGATTCCTCTGGCTCATTCCAATAAAATTAAATGTAAATTACTCTTTGATACCGGATTTGGCAATAAAACAAGGCTTATTAACATATCCGTATTAGCAGAAGAATACGGACCTCAAAAATGTTCGGCATTACTGGGCCTTCATTCATTTACTGGATGCGACTCAGTCTGCGCCTATAAGGGAAGAGAAAGATGAAACCCCTAAAAATGTTACTTTCTACCAAATACACCAAATATATCAGAACATTTCAAGATTTGGGGAGCAGCTGGAATAATGATGATAAATTAGTTGCATCGTTAGATGAATTTATATGTGCCATATATGGATCAAATAAATGCGCTAACGTGGACGAGCTTCGCTTAATTGCCATTAGACAAAAATGTGGTGACAAAGATTTGTCTTTATCAATTGACACTAAAGTTGATTTTTCTTCGATTCCACCACCAAGAGCTTGTCTTATCGAGCATATTGAAAGGAGTGTTTACCAAACGCGTATTTGGTAATTAGCCGACGAAGGTATTCACAATATTCCAAATCCTTGGAATGATTATGGATGGCAAGAAAATGGAGAACTTCTTTGGTGTTCAGCAGATAAAATACTGCATCAATAGCTTATTGAAATTCTTGAGAAGATGATTCCAAATCAAATCGAAAGTGAGGATGAGGCGATATCATAAATGAAGCAGTAGAGGAAGAAAACTTGGAAGAAATATTTGATGTATTGGGAGACAGCGATAGTGAATCTGAAAGCAAATCGGGTGTTACTTCTTATGTTGAATTTTATATTTTATTTTAAGAGCTGAATCATTTATATCAATAAAAATGAATGAGATTGCAAAAAAGGCGTGTCATTCATCGGACCGGAGCCATTCCATGTGATAGCAAAATATCACACAACGGAGGGGATAAGAAAATGGGAGAATGAAAAAGGCTTCTCTTACTTGAATCTAACTCCAGGCCAGAGACAAGCGAAAAACTTCATCAGCTATTCGCAAAAGAGAGCAAAAGAGCTACTCATTCTCAGCTAATAACAGGCCATTTCACAAGACATTGTCCATTGAAATACCATCTCAAGAAAATTGGCAAAGCAGAGGATGAAACGTGTAGCTTCTATATGAAAGCAATTGAAACTGTCTACTTTACATATGCAAAGTCCTGGTCCACCAAAGGCACTTCAGGCAGGTAATTTTGACACTTGTTGAAGTGAAAAAGGTGACTCCTAGTAAAATTCTAAGATTATTTAAAATCTTATAGGCTTGTATACTTATAACGTTTACTCGTACGATGTGGGTGGAAACTACTGGCCGTTGGGATCATTGTGCACTGGCTCCTAGTGGTCGGGAGCTGTTGCTTGATACTGCGAAAGGTATTCACAAAAGATTGTTTAGATCGAAATGAAGAAAGGTGCTTCATGTTTAAGCGACCCCAATAATTGCAATAATCAAACTACAACACGCTACAGCTTTAAGTTTATACAAACTCTACTTCATAATAAAATTCAACTATACTAAATCAGCAAAAGAAGGATAACAACAAATGCATGTGATCAGTGTATGCAGCAAATCCTATTGATATTTGAATTTAGAGGGGATGAAATTCAAAACAGGTTTTACAAAGACTTATCAAATCAACGTTATGCCGCTTGACACTCTTGACAGTTCCGTTCAGTTCACCACATACCTCCTTTAAGGGATTTAGTAGAGTCAATAAAATACTATTACTAACCTTTCTATGAAGTTGGGACTTCTAGAGTCAGATATTCTCATAGAAGACATTTTACTTGTATAATTAGAATCATATTCGGCTTTTTTGGCAAAACTTGGACTAGATGTGTCGTATCGTTTTTCGTTTAATCGCTTGCTCGAAATGTAATCGGGACTGTCTCTTCCTCCAGGTGAGCCTTGGTTGCGATAACTCGGACTTGCAGTTCTTTGCATGTAGCTGGGACTATTAGTTCTGTGCATGTAACTTGGGCTATTTCTTTCGTTAAAGTTCGGTGAGCTAGAACTCATTCTTTTTTCTGCTACAGATTTCATGTGGTAATCTTGCGCGAATTTGTGGGTTTCTTCGTGGAGTGGACTTGCATTTTGTCTGTAACTATAAAACAGAAATATAAAAATAAAACGAATTAAGAAAATTCTGTCAAAAGAGAAATATATCTGATATCTAAGAATTGGTATTGAAATTTTAAGTCTATAGTACAGTGTTTTAGTAAATTGCCAAACTGACGTCAGGCTGCAATAGCCATTGAATCACTGTTGAATTTTTTTCTAGCTAAGACCGCACTTCATAGTGAGTCATCGAATAAAATATAAATAAGTATAACTAGTTATTGCAAATGAACGCATTAACGAAAAAATTATGAATTATTTGGAGTAAGATTTTTATTTCACTAGGCTTTTTCTAAATTATGAACTTTTCGAGATACAGTTCATGACTGCCACAAGAATAGGCAGAATAAAATTACTATGAGTAAATGGATTTGCAGGTATTTACGCAATATTCCTGCCTTGAGCCATCGGTGTAGTTTCCATTTTCCGTTGAAACAGCAGGCATTAGCAAAAACGATATAAAATGAAAAATGCAACATACTCTTCGTGTTCGTATTTACGAAGAGTATAATAATGGACCGTACTAAAAAGTAAAAATTTTAATACGAAAAATGCTAATACGGAATATAAAGATCAAATATTTAGTCACTGAATTTTGATAACGTTATTCTGGTTCTATGAAATTTGCAAGGAATAAAAAAGTTAATAACATTTATATTCCAACCACATTATTATACTCTTCGCAAAAACGAAGAGTATATTGCATTTGATTGGCCCATTTCTAAAACCGGAAAAATCGCTCGTAGAGAAAAAATTTTCATATCATTGTGTTAGTGAACAAATTCTGAACAACTTTCAAAATGTCCGTCTGTCCGTCCGTCACGTTTCTTGTAAGCACGAAAACTTAAGAAAGAAAAGTCAGATTGTATTGAAATTTGGAAAGTAAGTTAGTATTAGTTAGAGGAAGAACCATATTGTTTTTGAAGGAAATCAATCAGTACATAAGAAAGTTATTAATCATTGAATTTAAAAATATATATTTTCTTAATTTTTGTCGCTTGCACTTAAATAGAAATCTTGCGAAATGTTATCTGTATAATATATATTTTTTTGTTTATGCATTTTACCAATATATATTTTATAATAATTTTTACTTTGCAATCCAAAGATCCCGTGTTCGATCCTAGTCAGGTTGGATGTTTTTTTTTTAATTTTTTTTCACGTATTTTTTTCACAACAAAGTTGGTATCACAAAATTTAGGATATCCAAAAACTAACATTATTTACAAAAAGCTTGTTCTATTTTATATAAGTAAGAATTGGGTTTTAAATCCATTTTCAGAACAAATATATTTTTCTTGGTTTCTTTGATCCTGTCGTGTAAACTACATCCCCTAAAATATTAAACGACATGATAGGGTAAGTAATGCCCCATTTGAAAGACCTTCCTCCCCTGAATTTCACACAACAAAAATGTTCAAATTCTATCGATTCCTTTTCATGATTTTCAAAATTCAAGTTGCAAAGGCACTTCATATCTATGCAAGTAAAAAAGACCAGATATTTTTTTCCTAGCACTTCTGATGGATTATTTGAAAAATATTTAAAAAAAATATATTTTATTAAAGACAATTTTTTTGCAGTTTTTTTTTTAAGATGTTATCATACTAAAATTATTTCTGATAAAAACAATAATCTTGTCTTCAGCAAAGTCAAAATCTCGGTATCAGATAATTCGGATTGTTTAGAATTGTATACACAACTGAGGAAAGTGTCGAAATAATTACCTTTTTTTTTTTACAAAATAACAAGTGTGACAACCTTACAGAAAAAATATTCAATTTACAACATCCGGGTAAGCGTGTAAATAAAAAATACGTTTAGTGGAAACATTCCGAGAAACTGAATCAGTGGCTAACAAGAATTGAGATCCCGAACGTGGACTTCCGGTAAGAACTGAAGCTGTTGAAGTTTTGTTTGCAGTATTAGGACAAGTTGCTGCGAACCAACTTTGTGTGTGAGGAAATTGGCTACTGTTACTAACATCAGTGGAATGACTATTCGCGAAATCCTGAAATATCATAAATTTCATCCTTACAAAATCCATTTAGCACACGAATTAGGTGTTTTCACTGTATGCAAATTTGCTTCTTTGATATTATTAAAGCACTTACCAATATTTAAACACCATTCTTTCATCTATCAATTTAAAATTTCAATAAATAAATAACAAAACTGAATAACTGCACAGGTATTACACAAAACGGGCTGTGACATCATCGGTTGTATTAACATAACCTCAACTTTTAGGTATCCGCACTTCTCATTTGAAACCAGTATGGCTCCAAGCAAACATTTAAAAATAGACGCAAATGATATCTCAATATTGTTGATTACTAAAAATGGACTGCTAATTATAGGTTGGATTTTCAACCTATTAAAATCGCATTATTTTATTGGGAGAAGATATTTAAAACTTGATGAACATTACATTGAACAAGATTTTAGTTGAAAGTACGAGAACCAAGCGGAAATTTTCATAATATTACTAGGAAATTTTTAAAAGATATATATTTTTGAGGTTAGGTGTTTACGACCGATGACGTCAACAATATAGCTTAGTGTTTTGGGCGATCAAATTTTAATTCAAATTTAAAAATACTTTTTCTTGGATATTACTCAACTGTGGAAATTCAAATATTTTTAGTTATAATTAAGTATTACCTTCACAGTCAATGACATTTTAAAATTTGTGAAAACACCCAAATTGGGTGAGGATGATTTTATTCAACGACAGGAGATTTGCAAAATTATGGCGGCTCGAATAGTTGTTGATAGAAATTTTGTTACATTTTCTGAAGAGTGCATATTTTTTTTAAATTCAAATGTAAATCGTCATAACTGTGGCTATTAGTCAGATGCTAATCCAAAAGTCCTCCACAAGGTCTGCACTAAACCTCTCCAAAAATTAAATATCTGGGCCAGTATTCTTTGTAGATAAGTTCTCAATCGCGGGATTCCGACTCGCATCACTAAGTTGATACAGTCATAAATTTCTTATCGCAAATTTCGAGCAGTAGTCAACCAGGAGTGCTCACCAAAATTTCTCATCCCATCTGGTAACCCCCAAAGGTCAGCCCTTGGTCCTATTCTATTCAATATTTACATTAATGAGATACCAACCTCTACAGACCATCTCAAAACCATTTGCTTTTACGCTGACGAGATAGCCATACTCACGACATTAGAAAACCCCGGATTGATGACTCTTACAAAAACAAACTGACATCATAACAATATTCTACCTGGAATGGGAGCTTACAACAAACCAAAGCAAAATTCGAGCTAGCTGTTTTACAAAAAAAAATAGTCAAACACACATCGTCCCCTTTTAAAGTTTACAATCATAATCTAGAATGGCTCGAATGCATAGGCTATCTTGAAGTGGCACTCAATTACAAATTAATATTTATTAAATACTTGCAAAATGTTACAATCAAATGTTGGAGGAAAACAGCCTCAATTTACGCCCTCCTCAATACGTCACTCCCTCACGCCTCCATCCTTATCTACTAAAGTGCCTAACAAATATCATTTTACTTAAGCACCTTAAGCGTAAAATAAAGTCAGTACAAATGAGCAATACCAGAAAACACGAAACATGCAAAAAAACAAGATACAAACAAACACACTATAGGTCACACCAAAAAAGCCACAATACTCAATAAACAATACTACGTGCATCTTAAATTACAAAATAACATAAAAGAAAACAAACATATATATTACATCCTAAGAAACAGATAAAAACAATTAAAAATAAGCTAACAAAAACTAACCCATGAATAACATAGAAGACACATCATATGTCAGCCCACCCTACGAGCACCGTAATTCCTTAAAAATTTTAACTCGAGACAAGCATCGAGAAAGGTGAAGTCTTATGCTACTGCAACCACTAACGGAGAATATTTGACCATCTGATTGGACTCATTTTTATTGATAGTAATATGACAGGTGCAACGTATTTGGAATTGCTGCAATTGCTTTCCCATCCGTTACTTGTTTTTTTTTTATCTATTTATTTAACGTCGGCCTATTTCCGCTACCAGGGCCTATCACCGACGCCAGGAGATGAGCTACCTGGAAATTTTGCTAGCTAGCTAGAAATTTTGCCGAACCTCTTCCCTTAAGAAGAGTAGGGATCTTTTACTTGCCTAACATTTAATAGACAAGGGACCGCCTGCTTTACATCCCCTCCGAAGGATGGTATATCCACTGCGTAATCTTCGTCTGAAATTACGTAGCTTCCGCGTATACACTGATATACAAGCCGCTAGAAGGTGGGACGAGAACGCTGTATTTCCCAAGATAGGTCACCCATCCAAGTACTAACCGCGCTCGACGTTGCTTCAGCGGAATATCGACTGACATTCACACTGAAGTTGCCTCTACGCTCGCCCCCGTTACTTGTTGATATTATTGAACATGATTTCTGTTACCTGGAAAATCATTTGATGTTCTAACAAGACAGAGCCTCTCTACATTATGCACTGGCCGTTAGGGAGTTCTTGTACAGGATGTTACTTGGATAATGAACTGGAAGAACTGGACCGATAGGTGCCATGGAATGACCGAGCAGATCTCCATATTTAACTCCGCTCGACTTTCCTGTGGGGCAATTTGAAAAGTAAAATCTGTTCAATGGAACCGGAATTTCTGGAAGAGATACGACGTACGGTGCAACATACCGGTCACGATAATAGAGTTTTTGAACACAAATTTATGCGCCTCATTTCTGATTCCGGCAGGTACACCTCCCTCAGAGATTTATATGCACGTTGCCATGACTAGCGGACTACGTTCAAGAAATATCACAAAAATTTTATTCCTTCAAATTGGGCGATGGTCCGCTAACTCTCAACGTAACACAAATCAGACAGCATATTGCCCCATTTCCGATAAAACATCCCCTACCATACCAGGCGTTGTCTATTTTCCGGCAACCATTTTAGCCACACTTTCCTCTACCATAACTTATTTCTACTCAACATTGTATCTTTCTTAACTTTACATCTTTAATCCTCTCCTTTTTTGGTTTATCTGTTATCTTTTGTTTTTACTATTTTTATTCTTTTTGTCATTCTAAATTCATTTTTGGCCCATAAATTGCTAAAAATTACAACTTATTTAAATAAAAACTTTCATAAATATCATATTTTATTTTTCTGGCGGCAGGGAGATCACCAGAGCCCGGCGGTTGCCTCGTATTTTGTCAAATTTTCATTTTTACAACCTTTCAACCCCCATTTTACTCGATTTTCACCCTAAGAATGAAATTTTAAATCAACCTGAAAAACCTCTAAATATAGTAGTAGTAGTAGTAGTATTTATTGATGCATTATACAAAAAAGTATTTACACAAGTCAATATTACAATGTAAAAAAAAAATGTATAAAAAAATGTATATATGTATATAGTATAAGAAAATTTTATTATGAAAAATAATAATAATATGTACACATACATATACATACACAAGTATATACATATACACATTTCACACATATTATTATATACACATATGTACATGGTCACAAACAAATGTGATTGGAAGTGTAATAAATATTATTTAAAAAAAAAAAACGAACAAATATAATTTTTAACAACAAACACGTATTTATGTTACTTACATAAAGTAGAAAAATCAGCGGTAAGAAACTCGTTCAATGAAAAAAATGCATTGTCAATTAAAAATGATTTTAGGACTGTCTTAAAACGTTTATAATCTAGTTCCCTGATATTGGAGGGTAATGCGTTGAAAAACTTTATTGCATAGTACCCTGTGCCATTTCGTGTTTTCAATAAACGTAAAAAATGAAAATGTAAGTTCCCATTACTTCGGGTGGAATAAGAATGTAGCTGGGCGCGAGACAAATATTTAGATTCATTTTCTTTTACATAAAGAAGGCATTGCAATATATAGATGCTATATAATGTTGGAATTTTCAGTTTTTTAAAATATTCCCTGCACTCCTCCCCGCAACCCAAACCCGCGATCACCCTTACTGCCTTTCTTTGCACCGCAAAAGCAGTTGCAGCATGCGAAGAGTGACCCCAAACCAATATTGCATAGACAAGTACAGAGTGAATTACACAGAAATATGCTGTTAATAAAGTTGTCTGTGAGACACAATTCACAAGATTACGTAGTAAGTAAATATGTAAGTTTAGAATGAAAATTACGTATTTTGTCAAATTTTAATTTTTACCTTTTTCAACCCCCATTTTACTTGATTTTCAGCCTAAGAATGAAATTTGAAATCTGCAACCTCAAAATCCCTAGGATTGTATATTAGGAGTACTTTTTACATGTACTTATTGTCACTATATACGAGGGGCGATTTTACCTTATTCTAAGGGTGTTTTTTCTCTCCAGCTCAAAATTTTGAGGGTGTTTGAGCTTTTCTGAGGTCGGATTCGAATTCAGTGTCGAAAAATACATTGGACTGCCTGGGTCAAATTCCAGGATCAGGACTTTTATTTGTGGTTGGGTTATTTTATTGAATTTTTCATCTTTTTTGCTTCTTCTGACCCAAATTCTGAAGCCGCCATATTGAAAAACATTTTTTTTTCAATATGGCTTCGTTTAGCTTTTTCTTGTGCCAACTATCTACATTTTTCAATGCTTGTGCCTAGTGATAGTTTTTTAAGTAATTTTTATTTATTTTTAAGCCTCTTTGTGGGCTAGTTTTAATCAAATTGTTAATTTTTAAATCCGCCATAGGCGGATAGGAGTTTTTAACCGTTCTTATTGTTTCATTGTCGTTAAGCCGAACCGGATATGCCCCATCCAGCCCTACAACCTAGGATTCGGGGAAGCACATATTGTACTATAACTATAAATAAACTTCGTTTTTTTCTTCTTCCTAGTTTCATTACGATCCGTTAAAAACAAAGAAAGCGGAAAGTGACTTTTGTTTTGAATGAGTTTATCGATTTTATGTTTTAACTCTTGGTCATTTTTTACTGTTTTGAGTGTTTATTTCCATTAAAATATATGTTAACTGATAACTCATCATATGTTTTGTATTTATACTATAGATATTTTTAATATGGAATTATATATATTTTATTGATTTGCTATAAACATTGTGCATGTACCATAGCTAAATATCTATCTATCTAAAAGAATTATATGTGAAATCTTATACCTGTTATAACTAGTATTTTTAGAAGTGTTTAGACTAGAATTGATTGGACTCGAACTAGAGAAACGATTAGTCGGACTGGTCCTGTATGTTGCGTTAGGACTACTACTTGAGGATTTCGTTCGTTTTTGCGTTCCAACGCGCATCATAAAAGGTGAACCCTTTACATCGTACCCATTGAAATACAAATACACCTAAAACATAAGAATAAAGTAGTTTATCTTCATACAAATCATCATCATTTAAAAAAATTACTCTGTGTTTTCCAGCATCCTTGGGAGTAAAATGTAGTCGGTAATGAAAACTATCAAGTCTCTCTACATGGCAATGAACTGATCTTTTATCGTGTACTATATCTGCGAAGACTTCTCCTGGAACTCCAACAGCTCTGCAGTCTAAGTCTATGCTGTGTGGAACTAGTGGAAGGGCACCCTCTAGTCCAGATACATGGACGCCGTTTGGATCAAAGACAGCACAGGTAAATGGTCCGCCCTGAAAAAGTTACATATGATTAAATATACATGTTATAAGTAACTAGTATAAAATTAGTCGATGCATTATAATTCGAAATTCACGTCTCAGCGGAACATTAAATAGTTCAGAAGGGGGCTACATAGTGTAAATTACGTACTTTAAATGGCTTTTGTCATCCTCTGAAGACAAAATGTTAAATATAAGGGCAGTTTACTTAAATGCAACACCGATTTTTTGCATTTGTTGACAATTTCCGAAATTGTAGTTATAAACAAGTTCAAACTTCTCTGTGCATTTTTTACGAAATTAAAAATGCTAAATAATTAATGCAAGTAGATAAAGAAAATGACATTAAAAAAATATAATGCTCTACTTGCATTTGAAGCCGAGATAAGTCCGTTTTTTTGCAACTTGTTGTTCTACAATGATTATATTTTTGTCTCAACTAATTGAAAAGAATCTGGAACTAGAATTTTAGAAATTGCATGAAATAGAGCATACGTTGATACGAAAAATTTCTCTCCTCTGCTCATTGAATTTTGCAATTAGGCACCTAATGCAATATCTCCCGCAAATTTCATTGTATCGGAACTTTTTGTTTAACGAATGGTTTTGCTAGATATTGCTTTTTGAATTTAATTTAAGAAAAAATAATTCATTTAATGTTTGTTTGAAAAAAAAATGCAATATATTTTTGACTATTTATATTTTTTCAATGTTTGTTGTATCGGAACGTTTTTGTAAAATGACTTGTTTTAGTTCGCATCTTTATATTATTGACTTTAATTTAATTTAAACGAATTTGTTAAGTTTAGGTTTATGAAAGAAACAATACATTTTTAGTTTATAAAAAAAATATACTTACTATTTAATTATTTTTGAAAATTGTCTTTAATTTTTTTTATTTTCAAACATCCAGTGTTGCCCTAAATTAAATTTAATTTTTTCATAGATACAATAAATATTCTGAAATTACAATTTCTAATGCATTTAAAATAAATATCGGCCTATTTTACGCTAAAATATATTAAAAAATCAAAATCTGCGTAAAAAACAAGCAAATAAAGAAAAACATTTCAATATGCTAAAATTGAAAAACTATAGAAAGGAAAAAATTATTTACATTTTTCATAAATAAAGACATAGGAAATTAGTTTATGTTAAATTAAAGTAAACAATCGATATTTACACAAAAAACAAGTAATTAAAAAATAAAGTTTCGATATGGCAAAAATTAATATAGTTATTAAAAAGAAATAATTTAAATCTATTGAATTTTTTATGAACAAAAGTGAAACAAAAGTTAAAAATCAAAATCTGCGCAAAAACAACGTTCAGATTCGAAAAACGTGTTTTAAAAATTGATTGTATTTTTTGTAAACCAGTTAAACAAATAACTTAAAAAAGACGATTAATTTTAAAAAAGAATGTCCCGATACGATGAAAATTGAGGGAAAATAACTAATGCAATATGCATTGGTTATTTTAGTTTTCTAATGGAAAAATCGATGAATGGAGAAGAAGTCTTCATGTTAACCATGCATTATATTTTTAAAGACGCTTTATGCAATAAACTTTAAAAATTTTAGTTCTAGATTGTTTGTATCTGACTGAGAAAAATATAAGCATTGGAGATCAACTAGTCCATATTTTAAGATGAAATATTAATTTGTTTATTAAGTGCTCAAAATGCAAGAACTAACGCATCTCGTCTCCAAATACAAATAGACCGTATTTTATTTTAATGTTGGTTTATTATCTCCTTTCATAATTCGTTTATCGTTTTTAATGTTATAAAATATCCACAGATTTATTTTACTCTGTTCATAATTACAACTTTGAAAATTAAAAACAAATGCAAAAAATGGTTTAAATGGAAAAATCGTAAATACCATTGCAAAATATATATAGAAATCGACACATTAAAAAAATTGTACTCTTACGCATCGATGTGCTTAACCCGTGATTGAAGTTTCAAAATCTCTTTTGATTTTTGGCTGTTTAAATAAAACTTTTAGCTGTAAGAATTGGTACGAAGTGTTAGTTCAACAAAAGCCACTTCCAATACGATTTACCCATTATTATAACATATTTCTTAAATTAATTGGACATTTTTAAGAGTTTTTATTTTTTTACAATTTAACAAATTACATATTTTTTATAGATCTAGTAGTCCTGTCAATGAATGGTTTCTAGAGGGAAATGCCGTGTAACATAACATACAATTTTTGACTTGAAGACTGTGTTTGGACTATTTAGGAGGTAAACATACCAAAAGTCCCCGAACGTAGCAGGTCGGGGCGGAGGGTGCAGGGGTGGCACGAAGAAGGTCCCGGTTTTTGGTTTTTCGCTCATATCTCGAAAACGGTTAGCCCTAATCAAAAAGTGGCTATATGCAAAATTAAATCTGACTAAATTTTCCACAATAATGTTTCTATTAATTTTTGTCGTATCTGTTATGGTTCAGTAATGAATTAATTGTATATCTTTTGACTGTATTCTAACTTTATTATAAATTTATTATAAATTGAATAAAAATTTTAATAACTATCGTAGAAAAAATTTCTTGTACCGATATCCGTTTCACAGCAGGCTGAACTCAAATATAGAATGGAAAACGTCTTTGCGTCTGTAATACATGCTGATAGCCAGAGGCCTACAAACTCTCACTTCATAATAATCTTGTTAAAAATACCGTGCTCCATATTTTAGGATAACATTGATATATCATCTAATTTAAATAAAGTTGGTTTGCCTAAAATTCATCCAGTATATTGCGGTTTATAAATCTTATACATCTTATTTTTGTATGCTTAATCAAAAACCTTAGTAATAAGTGAAAGAGAATGTAACTTACGCTAGTGTTGCAAGTAATAATAGTGAGACAATAGTTATAAAGCCTAAGGAGAAACAACATAGTAACAAAACAAAAAACGACCTGAAAGAGAAAATTGACCCAAAAAAAATGGCTATTGCCGTGGAACAAATTAAAGAAGGAAGAGATGGAGCTGTCATCATCAATTGTGGTAACACAAATTCGAAGCAAAAATTAAAAGAAACAGTAGAAAATGAGCTTGGAAATAAATATAGTGTAGTTGACGGCAGACAAAAAAATCCAAAAATTATAATACGAGGAGCTGAAGAGGAATACATTACTGCTAGCGATGAAACATATTAGAAGCTTTAAAAGATCAAAATGAGCTTGATGTAAATGACGAGTCGACTCTCTCAGTGCTCTCGAAATATAACCAAAAAGGCCAAAGTAACAAGGGAAACATAATACTGTCTGTTGATGTGTCCTTAAAGAATACAATTTGTCAGTTAGGTAAACTAAATATAGGTTGGAGAAGGTGTGTAGTACATGAACATTACTCAATTGTAAGATGTTATAAATGTGCCAGATATGGTCACATCGCAGCAAAATGTGAAAATAACTCTACCTGCTTCAATTGTGCTGGATCCCATAAAACTTCCGATTGCAAATTTAAGACATTGAAATGTATTAACTGCATTGAAACAAATAAGAAAGTAAAAAAATCATTAAAAACCGACCATTCAGCATCTGACACAAACTGTCCTTGCTACAAACGAATTTTGGAAATTGAATCTAAGAAAACAAAAAGTGCATAGCAATTATATTCACAAAGGAAGAATACTCCCATGGAACAAAACACTGAAGGCGATCTACTAATTTATTACCAGAACGTTCGTGGTTTGCGGACTAAACTTCCTTTACTCCAACGCAGTGTTTTAACCTCCTCCTATGATGTCATCATCCTGACAGAAACATGGTTAACCTCGGACATCTTAGACAGCGAAATCGGTTTACACAATTATATGATTTATAGAAAAGATCGGTCAACTACAACCAGTATCTACAATAGGGGAGGCGGTGTACTTATTGCCATATACAAATCCATATGCAGTTCTCAGCTAGAATCATCTCAATCTCTTGAAGAATTATTTGTCTCCCTAGGTAGAGGCAATAAACATATTATTGGAGTTATATACCTACCCCCGAGATCGTCCCCAAATTGCTTATCGTACGTACAGCGATGATATTGACTCTATAATGGAAAGATTCCCTAATACCAAAGTGCACCTATTTGGCGACTTTAACTTACCCAACTGTACTTGGAATAAAGAAAACTTATCCTCCACAGGAAGTGCTACACCAACTGCACCATTACATGAAATTGAAGCGATCGAAATTTTGTCTAATATATGCTCTTATCACAATTTATTCCAAGCCAACGTTGTCCGCAACGATAGAGGTGTTTTGTTAGACTTGATTTTCTCTCATGACGAACTTCCAGTAAAATATGCAGATGACTACTTAGTTCCACTTGATTTAAATCACCCCCCCTTACTAACTACTATAAAACTGGTCAATCAATCGTCTAATAGCCATCCTCCTCAAGAGTACTATTATGATTTCAAGAATGCAAATTATGCCGCTATTTGTGAATGTTTAGGTGCCATCCCATGGGATGACCTATTAAGTGATAAATCATTAGACTCTATGATGAATATCTTTTATGATACTCTTTACTGTGTTTTTGAGTTATATGTTCCTATAAAAAAATCATCAGCTAGTAAATTTCCTCCGTGGTTTTCTCCTGAATTGATAAATTTGATTGTTTTAAAGAAAAAGGCGCACAAAAAGTATAAGATTTGCAACAGCCCTGAAAACTATAATGATTTTAGTACTTTGAGATCCAGATGCAAAATTCTCTCGAAACAATGTTATACGAACTACATAAGCTTTATGGAGTCTTCCATACAGAGTGATATAAAATCTTTTTGGAAATTTGTCAATTTGAAAAGATCTGACAATCGATCACTCAATGAAATGTTTTTGGATAACAATCAAACAAACTCAATCCCAGTAATAGCAAACTTATTTGCTGAATACTTTGCTTCAGTTTATTCCACGAGTACATGCGATTTACCCAAATAGTCTTGTGCCTCTAACACTAATATAACAAATTATCATATCTCAATATCTGATATATACATAAAGTTGAGTACATTAAATGCAAATAAGGGGCCAGGGCCTGACGCTATTCCACCAAGCATACTTAAACATTGCAGCTTTATTTTGGCAAGGCCTCTCTATTACATATTCAATCAGTCTTTACTCTCTGGTCAATTCCCTGTCTACTGGAAACTCGGTTATATCACACCTATATACAAGTCAGGCAATAAATCAGATATTAGAAATTATCGTCCTATAACAGTCCTTAGCACTATACCTAAACTATTCGAAAGCTTAGTTACTGATTACTTAACCGCGAAGCTTCATAATGAGATCATCGATGAACAATTTGGATTTTTTGCTGGTAGGTTCACTGAACTCGGCCTGGTGACCTATGTAAGCTATCTGTCGGGGGCCTTGGAGAGCGGTTATCAGGTTGATGCAATCTATACTGATTTCTCCAAGGCGTTCGACAGGGTAAACCATAGTGTTTGCTGGCCAAGCTTGAATACTATGGTATAAGTGGTTCAATTATCGACTGGTTAAAAGATTATCTTACTGAGAGAAAACAGATTGTTCGTATCAAAAATGTTCTTTCTAATGAAATTTCAGTCACTTCCGGTGTGCCACAAGGGTCACATTTGGGACCATTGTTGTTTAACTTATTTATTAGCGACATCAAATACTGTTTTTCTTTTGGAAAAATTCTTCTATTCGCTGATGACCTCAAAGTGTTTTCTATAGTCCGGTCTGAAAATGATGCCTTACATATGCAAGCTGATTTAGATACTCTTGATAACTGGTGCTCGGTTAACGGTATGACATTAAATATCGATAAGTGTCATACAATGAGATTTTACCGTAACAGGGACCCTATTATTTTTAATAATCAAATTAACGGCAATCTTTTAGATGATGTACAAGTAATTAAAGATTTGGGTGTCTTACTTGACCCAACCCTTAATTTTCAGGCTCATATTTCTGCTGTAACTAACAAAGCATTAAAATGACTGGGATTTGTCAAACGCACAACTACCGATTTTTCCAACGTACAGACTCTTAAGATTTTATATTGCTCACTTGTGAGACCACACCTAGAGTATTGTTCCTCAGTCTGGTCACCACATTACAATATTTATGTACGAAAGATTGAGTCAGTTCAACATAAATTTTTGAGACATGTTGCCTTCAAGTTAAATATTTTTATTGATGACTATTCTGATCTTGAATCACTTTTAAACATTGACTCTCTTGATATATGCCGCCAGCATAAAGACCTGATATTGATTTTTAATATTATAAATTCTAAATGTAACTGTCCTGAATTATTATCGCAGATAAATTTCTACGTTCCTCCTCGAAATACTAGACAAAATATTACTTTTTTCCTGCCCTTCTTCAGGACAAATTATGCATATAATTCTTGTTTACCGCGTATACTTCGGTTAGCGAACCAGTTCGAAAATATTGATTTTTTCAATGCAAATCTTAGAACTTTTAAACATCAACTTCATCAATCTATTCATTAAATTATTACCATTAACTTTAGTATTAAGTTTTTATTAGTGTAAATTTTTATTAGTGTTTAACTCTGTTTTATCATTCATGTATATCTACCAATCTACCATGTATTTTAGCTATATGTTAGTCTATCATTGTCATTTTATTGTTGTCACTCTTCCTTCTTTATTACTCATTGTCTGTACTAATGGGTTCACCCGTTTATATGAATAAATAAATAAATAAATAAATAAATATTTTGCTCTGAAATTAAATAAAACCTATTTTACGTATAAGAGTACAGGTGTCTGGTTATCACCATGTATTACAGATATGGCCCAAATTCAATAGGGATTATTGTAATATGCTGTTTTACATATGTTTCAAATTGTAATTAAATATTTTAAGTCTAACAGAAGTTATCGTGTTTACAAGAAACGGTATACACGCATATACACGCACACACACACACACACACACACACACACACACACACTTACAGACGCAAAGACATTTTTATTCGAAATTTGAGTTTAGTCTGCTGTGAAACGGATATCTGTACAATAAATCTTTTCCTACGATGGTTATTAAAATTTCTATTCAATTTATAATAAATTTATAATAAATTTAGAGTACAGTCAAAAGATATACAACTCATTACTGAACCATAACAGATACGAAAAAAGTGAATAGAAACATTATTGTAGAAAATTTAGTCAACTATAATTTTGCATATAGCCACTTTTTAATTAGGGCTAACCGTTTTCGAGATATGGGCGAAAAACAAAAAATCGGGACCTTCTTCGTGCCCCCTCTTCACCCCCCTCACTTCCTACGTTCGGGGACTCTTGGTATGTTTACCTCCTAAATAGCCCAAACACAGTTCTCAAGTCAAAAATTGTGATTTCGGCATTTCCCTCTAGACCCTCATTGACAGGGCTATAGTTCTATTCGACATTTTGTTGCGAACAATTCGCCATTTTTATTTTTGCGATGCTAAAGCCCGAGATACAGGGACGTCTTAAGCATTCTTGAGGCCCTGGCCCCATATGCAAATGCAGGCCCCCTTTTATAATTTTGTTTGCAATCAAAAAATTTGCTTATATAGTATCACTAATATGTTATTAACTATAAACTAAAGAAATAACCTCTAAATGGGCATGTACGACGAGGCCCCTCGGAAGTCGAGGCGCCCGGCCATGGCCCAGTTTGGCCATGCCTTAAGACGTCCCTGCCCAGATATTAAGGAGAATAACAGAAAATTATAATATTGCAGCAAAAATTGTTTTAATTTTATATGTAGATTTATTTCATAACTTCTCATTGCATTAATTGTCACAACTGAAAATAAATTAAAATAACAAAATTGCTGCAGCAAAAGGCGTCCATTCAAAATTTCTTTTGATTCCACTAATAGTTTATAAAAATCATGTACATTTTCCCTGTAAATCCAGTAGGTTAGTTTACCTACCTGAATTTGCTTTCCTTGGTAAGTAATTTCGATCCTCCATTCTCCGGCTTCGTCAGGTTTAAATGTGGCACTGTTAGTTCCATCTACCGTTGTTAGTGGGCAGTTTAATGGACGTCCTGTTGGGCTGTAGGCTGTTACCAATATATCTTCTCTTTTGGGTGCACCTGAACAAAACAATGTTTAAGACAAATGTCTCTGTTTTTATCGAATTAATAAACAGACAGAACATTAGTCTTCTTAAACCTGTTTGTTAAATTATCTATTAATGGAAATAATGGAATACAACAGAAATGAAATTAGGATTGAAAACTAAGTATAACAATCCAGAGTTCCAGTTTGACCGATTTACAAATATAAAAAAAAGGCTACTAATAACTAAAAACATGATGATTCACCAAAAACGCTGAGAGAAGCGTACAGATGCGTTAAAATTTTATAAAACTTAGGTAGTATAGGATAAAATTCTCTAAGAAAAAGAAGAACAAATATTTATATTTTATAGTTTAGCAGTGAGCCGGGATCAAAATTGCGCGAAAGAAACTCCTGGCGTATGGGAACGGTCGTATTGTCGTTCTTAGTTGCCTAATTTATTATTTACATTTTATAACAATTGAAATGAGACTAAGAAATTGATAAGCCTTGTATATCTACATCTGGAAAATTTTCTGTAAAAAAAATCATACCTAAAAATTCAAATTTTGGCAACTCGATGAAAAAAAAAGCCTTTTCAAACATTTTCAACACGATTTCAGCGAGAATTAAAATTAAGATATTTTTAAAATTATTTATCGTAAAAAGCTACTCGTACTGTGCAAAATGTAGTTTTAATAACTGGCAAGGTTGATCTTTTGACATTTTGTTGTAAAGCATAGGGAAATAATTTACACCGAACATATCGTTTCATATGTGCTTTAATAAAAACCGAAATGCTTATAGGAAGGTGCAAATGAATGCTATAATAAAGACAAACTCACCAAAGTAGTCAAAACAGAGCGAGTCATTATTGACCTAAAGGTAGAAACAGTCAAATTCCACCATGAGGTTAGCAAGATCCTAACTTGACTAATAAGTGCTATTGTATTACGTGAGCAAAATTAACCAACAATATTGGACACCAAATGATCCTTAATGTATCTTAACGATGTTAGTGTTCCCCTGAGTTTTTACTTATCACTTATAGATAGAGAAGTACTAAAAAAATCTGCTGAAGACGATAAAATACACTAGATAGCACATGATATTTGGTTCATCTCGTAAATCAGTTCCTTGAAAACTTCTCTCCCTACTCCTTAAAAACTTTTTATTCCACTTTGCAAAAGAGAATTACTGATGAACGTCCAAATTTTCGTCAATATCTTTAATGATCAATATCTTTAATTTTAGACAGTTTACAGCTTTCTAAAATAATCAAAAAGCTAGTTAAGAAAAGAGTATTCGATAAAAATATATTAAATTTTAATCTTTGGGTTTCAAAGTAATTAAAGTAACAGCGACGCTATTTTTACTTTTTAAAGAGGTATGTCATAAATGAAATGAGGTTAAGGCTGCTGCGGTTATATTTTTTGATTTATCGAAAGCATTTGGCGATGATTTACAATCATGAAATATTGCAGGAAAGTCAGTGCCTTGAATTCAGAGGTACATCATTTTTTAGATTCCCATCTTAACATGTTGACTGTCCTTATTATAACATAACTGTCATATCCACTGTAACCGCAATTATTTTTCCAAAGTTCTGTGTTCACGAAAAATACAATACATAAAATTTATATGTAGATTTACACCACGTCCTGTGGGCCATATATGGGTTACACTCATATGGACTAACATTCTGGCCTGTACTTAGGAGTTCATATAAAAATAATTTTCTGTATTTCCTAGTCCGGGAGAAATGCACCACTTCAAACAATATGTAACGCGTGACCCACATACAGTTCGTGGACTCTGCAAACCCAGAGTCCGTGACCGATAGTTGGGTCACACACCGTCAACGTATTAAGAACCCCAACCAAATGGTAAATACTCTAAAGCTAACATAAGTTGCGGAGTTCCACAAGGGTATCTTTTGGCCCAATTCCATCATTGATGCATATTAATTACTTCTCATTGTTCGAACTACTCAGTTCGAGAAACAAAAGGCAGCAGCAAGTAGCTATCGGCGAGAACCTTAAGATGGCGGATATGGTTCTGCCGAACGTCGTTTAGACAACCTCGATTCCTTTTTTTCAGATTTTTCTGATTACAGTTTACAACTTTTATTAAAATAAATCATTATTATAAGCGAATTAAATTTTTTTTTCTGAAACCAAAATTCTTATGGAAATATTTTTAATAATATTAAAATGTAAACCAAGGAAACGAGATATAATTTAATAATCTATGAACGATTACACTCAATGTTATAGAGCATGAAAGTATGGGAATAGCAGGATAACTTGAAAAATACGAATCAGCGTTTTGCATGAATCGTTGAGGCGCACCTTTTTTTTTTTTAATGTTATATATTTTTTTATATTTTTTACGTCAATCGAATCTGAAACTTATTTGAACCACCCCTAATTGTCAACTTAAGGTAGGCCGTAATTCTACGTGCGAGCTATGCATTCATGCCTCTAAGATCAATGCCGCATAATTTTATCTCGAATTTCATAATTGGTCTGCTCAACATTTTTTTAATATAATTAAAAATCACTTATTTTGAATGACACATTCTACACCCCAATATTGGAGTATTCTAGAATTTACTTACGTACGAAAGGACCTCGCACAGAATGATAGGAAAATGGCCCTCAGTTAAATTGCACCAAATTTTAGTATGTTATAAGTCTTGGCGTCCTGAATAATAGTTCTCATGGGCGCAATGCTCAAAATTCCATAGTTCGGCCACCAGTGGCCCAGGCCTGTAGCTAGGGGGGAAAATATTGAGGTAGCTATTTTTTACTCTAAATGGAAAAAACGATAAAACATTTTTTGGACCACGAGCCCCCCCTGAAAAATTGTTTCCCGCCATTAAAGCATTTTCTAGCTACAGGCCTGCAGTGGCCTTCTTCTTATAGTTCTTATATAGTCCCTTGAGGTGAAGCTTTGACCCCAAAAGTTCTGTGACTGGACCGCAAGACCGTTTTCGAGTACGGGAAATACGATGATGACAATATTTTTCGACATACCCTTCACTCACTACCCCTAAACCGGAAAAACCACCATCTTTTCCGATTTTCTGGTGCTAGGCTTACGGAGGCTTGTCGGATTGAGTATCTTTTGTCAATTCGAATAAACTAAGTAACGATTGACCACAGGTAACCTATCTCACCCCTGAAGGTTGAAACTATCGCCACTCCCAATAACAAAATGCCACGAAAACAACGAAAATCAGCTGGAAAACGGCATACCCCATTTTTGAGGGTGGGGAACACGATGGTGACAATATTTCTTGATCTACCTTTTAGCCACTACCTCTAATCCAAAAAAACCACCCCCTTTAACAATTTTCCGGTGCTGGGCTTGCAAGGGCTTGTCGTATCGGTTTTTTTCGTCAATTAGAATAAAATAAGTAAAAATTGACCACAGGTGACTTAACTCATCCCCGGAGGTTGAAACTACTCCCACCCTCAATAACGAAATACCACGAAAACAACGAAAATCGGCTTAAAAACAGCATACTCACGTTTTCGAGGGCGGGGAACACACTGGTGACAATATTTTCGAACTACCCTTCACTCATTACCCCTGAAAATTATCCCCTTTTCCGATTTTCCGCTGCTTGGCTTGCGAGGATAGGATTTTTCTTGTCAATTCGAATAAAATAAATAAACCTTGATCAGACGAAACCCAAACAACCCGGGGGTTCAAGCAGCCTTTACACAAAGTGAACTTTTCCTTCGGTGACTGTGACTCGACTCGGATGAACAGTGTGGTTATAATTGTAGGTGTCGAAAGATCTATTAGCATAGAATGAGAATTGTGTATAATGAACCAGATGTAATAAATGACCATTGAGTGAATAAAAACGAGAATATTTTTACATATATTATTATAATCAATGAAAAACAAAAATATCTACATATACCAACTCCCGAGTTGGTTAGGTCTCGTCCGATCGAGATTTAACTTATTTTGTTAGAATTGACGAGAAAAATCCTATCCGACAAGCTCTCGAAAGCCTAGCACAGGAAAATCAGAAAAGGTGGTGGTTTTTTCAATAGGGGTAGTGGGTAAAGCGTAGGTCGAGAAATAATGTCACCATCGTGTTCCCCGCCCCCTTCCAGCTGATTCCCGTTGTTTTCGTGGCATTTCGTTATTGGAAGTAGCGGTAGTTTCAACCACCAGAGGTGAGTTAGATCACCTGTGGTTAATCGCTACTTATTTTATTCGAATTGATAAAAAAAAACCCGATCCGACAAGCCCTCGCAAGCAAGGGATGGTTATTCTATTCCCTATAGGTGGGTGAAAGGTATGTCGGAAAATTTTGTCACCATCGTATTTCCCGCACTCGAAAACGAAGGAGTAGATGTCTTGCGGTCCAGTCACAGAATTTTTAAGGTCAAAGCTTCACCTCAAGAGACTATATAAGAACTTTATATTTTTAGATTTCAAATGCCACTGGCGGCCGAACTATAAAATTTTGAGCATTGTGCCCATGAGAATTATTGACAGGAGGCCAAGACATACTAAAATTTGGTGCAATTTAACCGAGGCATATTTTCCTATCATTCCGTGCGAGGTCCTTTGTTATTAAAATTGACGAGCAAATGTCGAAAATACGCTAGATAGTGTGATATAATACAAAAAAAAAACGGAATACCTGTGGCATTGACTAGCACTTGTACAAGAGAACCAAGAGCACAGGGTGCCATTCCAGGCGGAGCAACCTCAACAAGTGGTGGAAGTACTCTAAAATAATGTCCAGCAAGAACTTCTTCACCCTCGTATTTCACAATCAGTTCGTGCATTCCCACCTTGGAGGGTATGAAGCTACCTCTGCCCTGCTTCAGATTCTTTCCAGAATAGATCTTGCTGTCTGGTCCTCGTATTTCCGTGGATACGTATGAATATGAGAGGGATGAATCGAGTAGAGTAACTTGATAGTGAGTCTGAAAGAATTATACATAGTCAATAGTGTTGAGGGTATGAGATAATTATCAGTGCCTTTTGGAAAATCAGGCATTTTTTATAGTTTGTGAGAATACAAGTAGTTTTGGAAATGAGAATAATACATCTGCTGGTTTTTCCTTCAATTTACAATAATAAATATTAAAGAATAGATTGCCACTATTATACACAGTAGTCCAAATACACTGCGTGTAATTGCGGACTGGGCATGTACTTCCACGTAGCGCGAGAGATATGACAACCACTCGCCCGTCGCGCGTCGGCGGCATAGATTAAAGAGTCGGGGCTAGACCACTGAAGCATCCCCGATCTCAGTTATTTCATTTCAGCTAGCTGGCACACGCGATGTTGCAATTCTAACTCTCTATGCCCAGCCCGCCACTACACACACTGTATGTCTCCAGATATTTCTGTGGATAGTACTTCGAAAAATAAAGGTACTCTTTTCTATAAAATTATTTCCGAAAATGGATGAGAAGGGAGTTAAACCCTTTTAAAGAGAGATAACAAATACCAGTTTTTCTGCAATACATTACGACTACGACCGCATGAAAATATAAAATTCATATTTAGATGACAGTTTACAGTTAAATCCTCTCTTCTGGTTAAAGGGTAGCGTTATAAAATGGCTGTCAGTATTTTACCTCTAACTTTTTATTTCTCACATATTTCTAAAAATTCTTATAAAATAGTTTTCAAATCATTACAAATAAGAAAGATATTCTTATTGCATTTTGATAAACCGAGCCATTCTCAAGTAATTTATGTTTACAAATCAACATGCATTTACACTATTCTATTAAAAAAAATACTTTTACACAAAAAATGCTTTGAAATATTTAATACATAAAATAATTTAATTAAACATACAAGTTGCTAATTATCTATTATAGAAATTGTTAGAAATACAAAAGTATGTTTAAAATACTTTTTTTAGTAACATTGAATACCCTTTAAAATTCCTGTATTATTCTGTAACCTGGTGAATTCGTGACCGATTTTTTCTCTTAACTGTTTGATGGTGTCAATTTGAGTATTATAATCTCATGATTTTAAATAGCTCAATGCAGTGAAATGAAGAGAAGTAAGGTCAGGAGACCAAGCAGGCCACTTAATCGGTGCATTTACATCCCGACTATTCATCTACTAAGATAGAATATGATCGTTTACATATTCTATTATCATGCGGTAGTGCGCTATCATGCGTATATTGTAGCCTATAAATTTGAAAAGGAGCTGGCTGATTGGCCTTGATCTGGTGGAACCAGCTCGGCCTTCGCAATAGCACAGCACATTTACTGAGGTTTCCTCTTCTTTTTAACAGAATCTGCATGTTGGTTCCTCTGTCAGGCTCATTAGACTCATATATCTATTAGGCCTATAGTGTCTAGTTAGAAGACCCATAATCATCCCAATGGCCTCTCTATTTTGGCGTAGTAGGTTTTGGCCTGTCTCTGTCATAGAAAACTCTTCTACCACTCTTCCACCACTCTAGAGCTTTATTTTGTACTGATTTATTAATAGATGTTCGTATACATGGCGCAGCCATACCGCAAAAAGGTTCGGATCCTGCTAGGACCTCTGACGTGACATCCCGGGCCAGTTTATCAGCCTTCTCATTTCCCTTGTGTCTCTCGTGTCCTGGTATCCATATCATAGTCACTTTGTTCTACTTTCTATGTCTGTAATGGCATTTGTACAGTCCCATATTAGTCTTGAATTGATTGTCTTTAGCGCTGCTGGCTGTTGGAAAAAGATGACAATTAACTGATTAACAGTTCCTTGACTCATTGTTTCCTTTGCACACCACTGTAAAGCGACCACTTTAGCCTGAAATACGGTAGCGGAGTAAAAAACAGGGGAAAAGTCGCTTCCCTCTCGAGTTTTTTTTTTTTAATCTTAGAACAAACCTAGATATATACCATTTCGTTAAGTAGGTCGATGTTCATTAGAAATCATGAAATACAACATTTTTTAGTGGTCACGGACATTGTTATTTTTAAAAAGGTGTGAATTTTTTTTTTTTTTTAAATCATGTTTTTTTGAACATCTAATGCCATAACTCAAAAACGAATGGAGCTATCCACATGAACTTTTTTTTGTCATAAAACACACACTTAAGCGCTTCTATCTGTGTATAGTATTGTTAACTAAATCATTTTTAAGTTTGCTAAAAACTTAGATAACCTTGAAAGTTCAGAAAATACGCAGTCAAATTTTCACTAAGCTACAAACTTTTTGTTTTTGGAAATTTTGTATAACATGCTGCGAAGAAAATAAAGCCAAAAGACCAAAAAAGTTTTTGATAGCATAAATATTTTATTGTGTCTTTTACAGTTTAGGTACAGTGATTTTTTTTAGAGCGCGCGAATTGCAGAAATTGAACTAAAACTAACTAGTCTCAGGGCGGTGTACTATCAACGTTATTCGTTTTCGTCGAAGGTCAAATTATAAAACCGCTGTCCAAGGAATCACTACTTCCACATCCAGATCTTCTATCCAAGTTTCTCAGAACGAAAAAAATTTGAATGTGGAAATCATTTTTTATGGAACTTTAATAATATAATATTTGAAATCGTCTACCCCAAAAACCTATAAAACGATATGCCACATCGGTAGTGAGACTGAGGGTGGTGGAAGGGGGGTGGTAGTAGTAGTGGTGGATAAAGTAAAAAAAAAAATTGAGGCCTTTGGTTCTTGTACACACACTAAATGACAATTTTATTTTTTTCGCCCCCTTGAATAATGGTGGGAGTTGGTAATGTGGGTGGTTAATGCCAAAAAAAAATTTTGAGAGCTTAGCTTCTCTTATATATACTAAATACCAGTTTTATGGACTCTTACTTGCTTGATTTGTCTATTTACCTCCATTTACCCCCAACCCTTTTACGGACTAATCTAGTTCCAGATCTCGTTAAAATACATGGTACGTGTACCAAATTTCAAGTCAATAACTTAAACGGTTCCAGAGTAATCGTGCGCACAAAAAAGTTACAGACAGACCGACAGACAGAATTTTTTGCTCAAACTTAAAATCTCGACGTTTCATGACATTCTAAGCCTATTTGGATAATACGAATTTTCAAAAATATTTTTGTCCATACTATATTTCCACTGAATGTGGAAGTAAAATGTGTAACGATATTCTTCCTCTTATTACCACTTGTATTATATTGTAGAACGTATGGTCATTGTGCGTGGATTATCTACTTAAAAAATATTTAAGGTAAATACGCAATCTAAGTTTCATTGTAAAATGGAATGAATTTTATGTGGCGTAGTAATAGAGGAAAACGATAAACTTGTGCAGAAGCCATGGAAACAGAGTTTAGAGACTATAATTAGGAAATTAAAAAAGACTTAATTTAGGATGTTTTTTTCTTTTTTGTTACCTAATTTAGGAGAAAATAACACGTTTACTCAATTCACAGGTGTACAAAAAAAAAAAAAAATCTTCTCCGAGGACTAAACCTATCATGCCTTAAGTATTTTTGTGTGCTGAATCCGAATTTTCAATTAAAAAAATTTTCTACCGCGTAGATTTCGAGTAAATTCCGGTTTTTATTGTCAAAAAAACCGTATTTTGACGATAAAAACCGGTATTTACTCGAAATCTACGCGGTAAAATTTTATTTTAATTGAAAATTCGGATTCAGCATACAAAAATACATAAGAAATGATAGATTTAGTCATTGGAACAGAATTTCTTTTTTTGTAGACCTGTGTACAAAGTGCACCTGTGCCACAGATCTACAAGAAAAAAGTTCTGTTCCAAGGACTAAACTTATCATTCCTTATGTATTTTTGTGTGCTGAATCCGAATTTTAAATTTAAAATTTTTTTTACCGCGTAGATTTCGAGTAAATCCCGGTTTTTATCGTCAAAATACGATTTTTTGATAATGTTTGACGTTTGCTCGAAATCTAAGTGGAAAATTCGGATTCAGCATACAAAAATACTTAAGGCATGATAGATTTAGTCCTTGGAGTAGATTTTTTTTTGTCGACCTGTGTTATTGTGTGGATCTAGGGTAAAAATGCAATGCATGGGAGTTTCGGATAGGGACTCTGACAGAGGAAATGTCGGATACAAATATTAAGATTTTCACGTGCTTTAAGAAACTGTCTTTTTTATTTAGCTCCAATAATAACGCAAAAAAAGGAAAACTCGATAGTTTACTTTTTATCAAAACACTCGAAAATTGTTATTTTTCCTAAACTTCTGTTTATGGGATTTTATTAACCCCCTAGTTACGCAACATTTTTTCCATTTTACTATAATATTATTTTTCACCGTTTCCGAGATCCCAATGCAATGCATACTCCATTTAAGATTTTTAATTCCTTTTTGCCTTCAACCTTAGTCCTTAATGTGTCACTGGAAAAAATAAGTTATCCTTTCAGATCCTAAAACGTGATAAAACAGTCCTAAACATAAAAAAATAATAATGAAAAGTTCCGTTACACACAATACATAATCATTATTATTCTAAGTACGGCGCGCGTACGCTTCGACAATTCCTCCATACTAAAAAATTCGTAACTAGCAAACTATTGCTAATAATGAAAATATTTTTTTTCTAAAAACTTTTTTAGTCTATTGACTTCATTTTCTTCACAGCATGTTACACAAAATTTTCAAAAACAAAAAATTTACTCGCTTAGTGAAAATTTGATGGCGTATTCTCTAAAGTTTCAGGGTCATCTACGTTTTTGGCATGTTTACATTTTTTTTTATTAGCAATTCTATGAATAGAGAGAAGCGCTTAAGTGTGTGTTTTATAACAAAAGTTCACATCGATAGCTCAATTCATTTTTGAGATATGGCAATGGATGTACAAAAAAAAACATGATTTAAAAAAAAATTAAATTTTACACTTTTTTTTAAATAAGAATATCTGTGACTACTAAAAAATGTCGTATTTTGTATTTTTATATGTAAAATGATGTTGTTGGTAATACCCACAGAGTCTGATCTTGTTCTAAGCTCATAAAAAAAAAACGAAACAATTTTTCCACTATGGCGTGTATTCTTAGATTTATCGAGATTTTCGTTTTCGACCTTATACCGTAAATCCCTGTTCTGTCTTGGAGCCGTCCGTATTACCAGACCATTTGCGCCGATATTGGAGGACAGTTTTTCCAGTTTTTTCTGTCTGGTATTTTGATTTGAAAATTTGTATACAAGTTATACTTTGAAACTGTAGGGTCCTTAGGCATTCCTAAAATGGGATCTGAATATAACTTTTAGTGCTTTGTTCCGTGCTCTTGGCTTATGGATGTTGTATGTTGCATCAGCCTCTGTACCATTGAACGAGCTTCCTCTTGGATAAATATGTGAAATGGTGTTAGGTCTAAAAGGAGCAGTTCTTATGGTCCCAGTAGCGCACAGATAGGCAAATCTTAGTACGCTACTTAATAGCCTTACCGATCCTAGTTGCAGTGGCTTGGTCCACTATACCACCGATTCATAGGTTATCATGGGTCTTACAACCCTAGTGAGTAACCATGGGGGTCTTGGAGTTTAACCCCCAGTTTTCGCCACACGTCTGCCTGAATCTTCCCAGGCGAATGGTGGCTTCCTGTGTGACTTTTTGGATGTGAGAATTCCTTATCAGCTTTTGGTCAAATATTATTCCTAGGCATTTAACCTCGCTGGCAAATGGAATTTCCACTCCATTGAGCCTTAGGAGTTTTAGACCTACCAAGGCTTGTTTTCGTGTAAAGGTGACGACTGTAGTTTTGTAAGGATTTATGGACAGTACTTGCCTGAGAGCAGTATGTACTCACCTACCCTTCAATGGTAACCTCGCCTAGATTGGATTCTATTTCCTTCTCTTCTAGGCTGACTTTAATCCACTGGCAGAGTACTATAAGGACTCCTCTATTTAACAAAGTATTCGTTAGAGATTGCGTTGTCGCGTTACTGAATGCTCCTTCTATATCCAGAAATGTTGCCACTACCATTTCTTTGTCATCTAATGACTTTGTCAGTCGCCTGTTTAAATCATCCAACGTGAGGTCTGTCGACTTCCCCATCTGGTATGCATATTGACGCCTACTTCAGGGGGTTTTCCCTTGGCATTTCATCTCTAATATATCTATCTGGAAGTTATTTCAGTGCTTTATGTAGGAAAGAGAACAGACTTAAAGGTCTATATGACTTTGGCGTTTGGTTTGATATCCTACCTATTTTTGATGGGTAGGTGACATTGGTCTTCCGCCATATGTGTGGTATGTACATTCAGGTCAGACAGGCTCTGAATACATAAATGTGGTATTAGTATATTTTGCTCTTTTTGGAGCAGAATTGAGTAAATTCCATCCGTCCAACTTGAACTTGCTAATTGCCCATCTGATTTTGTCCGGTGTTACTGTAGAAGAACGCACTACCGGGCGTCAAAATGACGCGACACCAATTTATTTCTCAGGGGGCGCCAGTCGCGTATTACCCCGTTCTTCTACCTCCCAGGCGGGTTCGAGATAAGATGACTTCGGTAGCCGAAAAGCGGGACCAAGGCTGCACTACCACAGATCGGAAACTACGCTCTCTCTGGACCCGAATTCCCTCGTTAGGGGTTTAGGCACCTCTTAATTTCCTGAATTTTTGCATAAAAAAATCCCAACCGAAGAATTTCTCTGCGGAGGGATTAGTTTTGGTACGCGAAAATCGCGTTTTGGTCCATTAATAACGGAATATATTTCTCAAAAAACGCATAAAAAAATCCCTATCGAACCTCCGTACAACAACCAGAAGGTCGAACGTTAATGCGAATTAACTCGACACATCCGGTTTTCTATACGAAAGTTCCAGGGATTATAGACCGTCAACAGGCCTCAAGATCAATTAAGAAACATTAGTTCAAAGAATCCGTTTATTTAACAGAATTGGTTATACAAAATTCTCAAGAAAGAATCGTGCCTTCCCCAATCAAGGTAGTGACTTTCAGACCATACAAGCGAGAGCGCTCGCGCTAACGATCGATTAGGTAGAAAAGATTCATACGTACCTTCTCAGAATCAAAATGCGAGCTTTTAGAATCATTTCAGACTCTGGGTAAATGAATAATTAAGGCTGACTGAAATTAACTTAAAAAAGTTTTACTAAATGAATTTAGTTTCGCTAGAGACTACCTAGCTTTAAAGTTCTTGTATCGTGGAAATTCCCGTACTCAAACACATTCAGAGGACTTATTACTGCATAAGTTGAGTGGCGTTCGATCAGTCCACGACTTACTAACCCTTATCACAGTCGATTAATAATATCGATTTGGCAGCGTCTCACCTTCGAGCGACTATTAGGCAAAATTGAATTTTTGGATTTTTATGCACAAGGCGTTTTCCTCTATAACTTTGTCATTTGAAAAGCCCCGTTATTGGCTTTTCTACCATCACTTTGTCTGGACCACTCAACGCGCTCGACCAAATTGCGAGCCGCTGGGTCAATCCAAACTCTTTCTATGCGAGAAACCGGCCTTGTACATGTGCATTGATTTTTATCAATTTTTGCTTATCGGCACTACGCCGGCTTTGACAAAATCTTCTTTTTTGCCTTTCGGATGCAGTGCATCGTTAAAATTTTATGCTCATATTTTAGAATTGGGCTTTCAATGACCGTACCTCAAAGGTCAATGTCTTTGGTTGAGGAATAAAAAATAAAAAATAATTTAAAGTATATTTTCGTGGTACTTTTTAAACTGACTTTGTGGTACTTTTGAAAAATCCATTTAAAGACCAATTTTAGCGTACTTTTGAAAAATCGATTTTCGAGCCAAATTTCAAGGTACTTTTGAAAAACTAATCTGCGGGTGAAATTTTGGCGTACTTTTGAAAAATCGATTTTCAAGCCAAATTTCAAGGTACTTTTGAAAAGTTAATCCGCGGGTGAAATTTTGGCGTACTTTTGAAAAATTGATTTTCAAGCCAAATTTCAAGGTACTTTTGAAAAGTTAATCTGCGGGTGAAATTTTGGCGTACTTTTGAAAAATTGATTTTCAAGCCAAATTTCAACGCAGTTTTGAAAAATTAGTCTGCAAGTGAAACTTTGGCGTACTTTCGATAAATCGATTCCTGGGCCAAATTTTGACGCCCTTCCAAAAATATTATTTTTCAAAGTCCAATTTATGATACCTTTGAAAAAGTATACTATTCATAAATCTTTGTCATTATATACTTCTACTCTGATATTTTGAACCAAAAACATTTTTCCTAAGTGAAAATTCGGTGTTTCTTCGAATTTTCGCCTGGTCATTTCCAACGCCTTATAGAACCCAAAACGGTCCTTGTGGACTGATCTGCGCCTCTGCAGACTCCCAAAAATGTCTTTAAATGAAATTTCTGCCCAAGTCGAATTTTGATTATGTCTTCAACTTAGGACGATTTTGGAGAGTTCTACAACACTCCCCTCCTTTGGTTGAATCTTTTCTACTCATCGATCGCCTTTAATTTCCATATTCACTTGTATGTCTGTATGCCTTCATTTGACGGTCTGACCTATGGTACAGATGTTTTAAAAATAATGGCCTTAATTGGGGCAGACGGCTGATTCGCCTATCTAACTTAAAAATAATTACATTTTTTAAACAATACGACAAGTTGATACAACATTTTTATCAACTTAATTACACCCGCGTCGAGGTGCGAAGCGTAGCACAATTTTGATTAGCGTCCACTCTCACTAATTCGTTGCACTCGCTTTTTCGCCCTGGTCTCGCTCTTGCTTAACTTCGGCCCTTTCTAGAAGAGTCTGTCTATATCTCCATGCCGCAGCTTGGACGGTCCTCGCCTTTGAGTTCCAGACTTCACCATGCCGCGCCCTTGCGACAGGCTGGGTCATCTTTCCATTTCTGCACATGGAAAATGCAGTTCTGCAACTAGATTGACTTTTTAGCAAGTCGTCGACTGGGACGCGTCGACTAACAAACACAATGTGTTGTTTTTAATGAAATATTTTTCTAACATGAATTTTGTTAACTTATAATGGTTAGAAATTGGTTCTTCGTAAGGTAGATTGAATCGGCTTACGATACTCGTGCGGTCATCACTACTTGTGAAAAAAGTATAAAAAAAAATCGAAGCGTCTTCTTGAGCGAAGAACGGCTTCTGAAACTCGTCTCGTAGTTTCTACTTCGTAAGGTAGATTAAATCGGCTTACGATACTCGTGCGGTCATCACGACTTGTGAAAAAAGTATAAAAAAAAAAAATCGAAGCGTCTTCTTGAGCGAAGAACGGCTTCTGAAACTCGTAGTTTCCATTTCGTAAGGTAGATTAAATCGGCTTACGATACTCGTGCGGTCATCACGACTTGTGAAAAAAGTATAAAAAAAAAAAAAAAATTGAAGCGTCTTCTTGAGCGAAGAACGGCTTCTGAAACTCGTAGTTTCCATTTGGGGTATACGTTAATTTTGTTGACTTAAAATGATTAAAATTGAAGTTGTCTTCTTGCATAAGAAAAACAGCTTCCGAAACTCGTACTGATTCGTACTTATGCCTACGTCCATTACTCGAACTTGGCGGCTCTCGCTCTTGAGAAGCTAGGCTTACCGGATCGCGCTCTTGCGTCGGGTTCGCCGTCTTTCCATGTCTGCTCATGGAGTAGACTTTAAATTTTCGATTCGACCGCATATAGGTCAAAATCGCTACTTAGAATTTTGAGAAAAAATATAAAAAAAAGCGAAAACGGCTATTAGCCGTGGTCGACCTCAGAAATATCTAGAGGTGACTCTTCTATATCTGGCTCATCTCGAGCATCTTCGGGATCTCGACTTATTACATCCGGCTCATCTTGAGCACTTGCGGGAACATTGATTTGAACTAGTGTGGTATCGCTACGTCGCTCTGACCTGGGCGCGATCTCATTGTCTGATGAGGAAGCGTCGTCACTAAGATGAATTTCATCCGGACTATCTTCTGATTCTTCAGACAATTCCAATTCAACATCGGGGTCTCCCTTAGGTGCCGGCCTGATGGCATCGACATGTAATCTCGTCGAAGTTACCCCCTTGTGAATGAGGTAAACTTCATTGGACAATCTCTTTAAAACCTTGTGTGGCCCACTCCACGACGGTGTGAAGGTATGATCCTTCCTGATCCTTTTAGTCATTACCATATCTCCCACTTTATATACGACCGGCGTTACCGCCACTTTGGGCGCGTAACGCCATTGGTAATTTGTTTGATTTTTACGAATCTCTTTGACTCTTTCAAGGCGGGGAACGTCCGCTTGATTACGACGTTCTTGTCTATAAGCGAACATATTCCAATCACCAATCTGCGGTAATTCATAGCCGAGCACTACGAAACTGGGCGTATGCCCCGTAGCGGCGTTTTTTCTTGTTCTCAAGATATATGCCATCTGACTAACATGTCGATCCCACTCGTCGTTGGGTGAACCATATAATAAGGTTTTTAAGATCTTCTTGGCTTCTTGCACCCTCCTTTCTATTGGATTGGCCTGTTGGTGGTAAGCTGCTGTGAAGAATCTTTCAATATTGTTACGTGTACAGAACGTATCGTAAAAGCCGGAATTGAAGTGGCCTCCCTGGTCGGAAATGATGACCCTCGGAACGCCATATCTCGCCACTAGTTCCTCTTCGATAAATTGTGCTATTGTTTTTCCACTGACTTGGGTGAACGCCTTGGCTTCGACCCACTTACTAAATACATCCTCTACCATTAATATATATCGGTTATCTGCATCTTTGGTTCGCTGAAGCGGTCCGATTACATCGACGCTTAGAACTTCGAACGGATGCGATGGAGCATGGCTTCTGAGAGGAGCCTTCGGTTGTGATTGTCTGCTTTTTACGGAATTACAAATAATGCACTCATTTAAATATTTGTTAACTAGTCTCGACAAATTATTAAAATAATAGCGGCCCGAGATGATTCTAACAGTTTCATCGCGGCCGGGGTGACCTACTTCCGGTCGGTCGTGAAAATGAGATATTACTCTCATGACCATACGTTTTGGTACGTATAATTTTTCTTTAACATTTTCGCCTCTTGTCCAAAGTGTGCCGCCTATCACTTGTCTTGTATTGACGAATTTCACCTCTGCCTCGGTTTTATCTGCTTGTCGCACTAGAGTATTCCATCGTTCAATTTGGTCTTGGATATCTCTGGAGTGCGTTTGCGCTTCTCTGACCTGATCGTTTAATTCCAATGTGGTAATTACTGATATTCGTTCCTTGTACGAGAATTTTGGTGGGTACATTCTCTCCTCTTCGTCGTCTGCTTCGACGTTTGGGCCTTGAGGATTCCTGCTAAGATAGTCAGCCAATATATTTTCCTTGCCGGGACAATGTTCTATGGTGAAGCTGTATTCCTGAAGTAATAATGACCAACGAGTAAATTTCGTTTTCTCGTCCTTATGCTTATTTAACCATAGTAAAGCTCGATTGTCGGTTTTGACTATAAATGGACGGTCTGCCAAATATATTTTGTATTTCCTTATATAATTAACGACGCTCAAACATTCCAATTCATTAATATGGTATTTTCTCTCCGTCGGAGATAACGTATTACTAGCATAAGAGACGATGTGCTTCTGGTCATTATCCCCCAATTGATATAATACTGCAGATAATCCTATTAAGGATGCGTCCGTCTGCAGTATGAACATTTTATTGAAATCTGGCCGGTGCAGTCCTAGAGGTTTATTCAATACTTCTTTTAGTAAAATAAAAGCTTCTTGGGCTTCCGGATTCCACTTGAAGCGCCAGTCTTTCGAGAGTAGTCGGGTCAAGGGCTTTGTAATTATTGCAACATTAGGGATATATTCACGTACCCAATTACACAGACCAAGGAAACTCTGAAGCTGGCGCCTTGTCGTAGGGGCCGGATAATTTTGTATCTGTAATATGTGTTTTTCTAATGGTTGAGTGGTGTTGGCATTTATTTGATGCCCGAGATAGGTTATGCTTGACGTGGCTACCACACATTTTTCCGGTGACACCTTTAAATTATGCAAACGCAGGCGTTCAAAGACGGCTCTCAGATGGTTTACATGCTGTTCTATATTTTCGCTGTAGATGATAATATCATCGAGATATACTTTGCAGAAATGATGCAAGTAGCCGGTCAATACGTCTCTTGCCATAAATTTTTGGAATGTACATGGAGCGGTCTTCAATCCGAAAGGCATCACGTTAAATCGGTAAGATGCTCCATCTAATGTTGTAAACGTAGAATAGTTTTTTGACGACTCCTCAAGAGGGATTTGCCAATATCCGCTCTTGAGGTCTAACACCGTAAATAAGTTGGCGTTTCCTAGATCCTTTATACTCTCGTATATCTTTGGTAAGACGGATGCTTCGTCTTCCGTTACTTCATTTAAGTGACGATAATCAATGCAGAAGCGAGGCTTCTTGCCGGGCCTTTCAATTATAATAGGAGGCGAACTGTACTGAGCGGTACTCGGTTCTATGACCCCGGCTTTCAGCATCTCTTCAATTTGATCGTACATAACTTTTTTCTTAGAAGGAGACATGGGGTAGGGTTTGATATTGAACGGGCGGTCGTCTTTAACTTTTATTTTATGTTTCGTTGTCACCGTGGTAGCTTGGGTAGGCACCGCGGTGAACAATTCAGCGAATTCCTCGAATAGAGGTTTTAAATTATCGTTTCCGATGATCAGTTCTTCGGGAAGCCGGCATTGCTTCCTTGCTTGATGTGCTGCTTGATTCCAGAAGACGGTTATTCGCTCTTCAGTGCCGACGTAGACACATTTACGTTGATAATCGAATACGACATTGTGAGCATATAAAAACGGGGCTCCCAGAATGAGCTCTTCATTTAAATTTTGAATGACCTGAAACGTGGTCTGAAAGGGTACATCTAGTACATTAACGTTTATGGTCGTAGTCCCGAGGGATTCTACTAAACCATCGCCACAAGCCATAACAAAAGTTTGGGGAGCTGTAAGTTGATCAATGTCGTTCAAAAATTTCGGTTGGATAATATTCCTTGTCGAACCTGTATCCAATAAAGCGTTAACCGCTCGATTATTAATTATAATCTTAATGCGAGGCAGAGGGAAAGCGTCGTTGGTTTGATTGATAGATTCTAATGGAGTGAATCGGTGGGGAGATAGGTTGACTTCTTGATCCTTAAACAGGTAATTAAGGTCAGGAAGGTCATCGAAGTTTTTTAATTTAAACTTCTTGCTTCGGAGCTTCCCCGAGGGTCGCTTCGAGCCTGCTGGGGCCTGGTAGGCGGGGCTGGTACAGTTCGGCCTGGGCCATCGCCTCTGACCCCCGCTTGGTTTCCCGTATTCATATTACGATAGGGATTGTTTGGGCATTCTGCATGAAAATGCCACTGCTCCGTTGGGCAATATCTGCAAGGGCGATACGGGACTCGGGAGTTCCTTACGTCTCCAGTACCCCTTCTCGGTATATCCCCTCTAGGCAGCGAGGAAATATTATTTGCAAAATGCACCCTTGGTGCTGGCGGATTATCTCTTCTTTGAGATCCATTGAATGGTGTCCTAGATGCACCAAAGGAACTGGAGGACGGCTTCGTTAATGCGGAGGGTTCCGTTCTCCAGTTACTGCTCGATTGCTGATTCCCTTGAGCTGAAGCGGTAGAGGTGGACGCTTCTCGGTCTTTGCTTTTCTTTGCATTTTGCAGAATCTCGAATTCTTTATTCTCATCCATGATTTTAGCCATTTGTTCGGTCATCGTCACTAGTGTATTTGTATCTAGTATGACGGCACTCTTTAGGAGCATTTTCATATCAGGTCTCAACTGATTAAAGATGGTAGCCGCCTTCATCGCCTCCGGCTTAAATGGATCGATCCTCTTGAAGAGGCATACCTTCCTGGAAATAAATACTGACGTATTTTCCTCGGCATCTTGTTTCTTGCCATATAAATTAGCTACTGCTTCGGTGAGTACTTCACCTGAATCATAACGGCTTCTGAACCGCTCGAGGAATAGAGGATACGTGGTAATTAGGGTTCGATATTGTTCGAACCATTTCTTAGCATCATCTTTGAGCTGTTCTGATATTTTATATAGTCGGTCGTTATCCTGCGTAATTCGTACTCGGACGAAAAATTCCTCCATTTGATAAATGAAGGTTTCAGGGTCTTCGTGTTCGAAGCCATGAAATTCCGCATTTGGATGCTTCGACCGATACTTATGCTCGTGCGTGGCTTCGCTTAGAGCTTTGGCAAGACCTGCTGCCATTTGGGCGAACACTTGTTCTGAGGAGGGCTGTATGACTCCTTCAGTGGTACTCGGGCCAACCCCCGAACTACCCAGTACATCCTCCGCGCACGGCCTCTCTAACCCTCTAGAGACGTTGTCCATCACAGATGTCGGCTCGTCGTAAAACTGGAAAGGCGTTGATTCATCCATATCCTTTCCAGAAAGCCCTGCTGACTAACAACGCCCCACGTTGGGCGCCATGTAGAAGAACGCACTACCGGGCGTCAAAATGACGCGACACCAATTTATTTCTCAGGGGGCGCCAGTCGCGTATTACCCCGTTCTTCTACCTCCCAGGCGGGTTCGAGATAAGATGACTTCGGTAGCCGAAAAGCGGGACCAAGGCTGCACTACCACAGATCGGAAACTACGCTCTCTCTGGACCCGAATTCCCTCGTTAGGGGTTTAGGCACCTCTTAATTTCCTGAATTTTTGCATAAAAAAATCCCAACCGAAGAATTTCTCTGCGGAGGGATTAGTTTTGGTACGCGAAAATCGCGTTTTGGTCCATTAATAACGGAATATATTTCTCAAAAAACGCATAAAAAAATCCCTATCGAACCTCCGTACAACAACCAGAAGGTCGAACGTTAATGCGAATTAACTCGACACATCCGGTTTTCTATACGAAAGTTCCAGGGATTATAGACCGTCAACAGGCCTCAAGATCAATTAAGAAACATTAGTTCAAAGAATCCGTTTATTTAACAGAATTGGTTATACAAAATTCTCAAGAAAGAATCGTGCCTTCCCCAATCAAGGTAGTGACTTTCAGACCATACAAGCGAGAGCGCTCGCGCTAACGATCGATTAGGTAGAAAAGATTCATACGTACCTTCTCAGAATCAAAATGCGAGCTTTTAGAATCATTTCAGACTCTGGGTAAATGAATAATTAAGGCTGACTGAAATTAACTTAAAAAAGTTTTACTAAATGAATTTAGTTTCGCTAGAGACTACCTAGCTTTAAAGTTCTTGTATCGTGGAAATTCCCGTACTCAAACACATTCAGAGGACTTATTACTGCATAAGTTGAGTGGCGTTCGATCAGTCCACGACTTACTAACCCTTATCACAGTCGATTAATAATATCGATTTGGCAGCGTCTCACCTTCGAGCGACTATTAGGCAAAATTGAATTTTTGGATTTTTATGCACAAGGCGTTTTCCTCTATAACTTTGTCATTTGAAAAGCCCCGTTATTGGCTTTTCTACCATCACTTTGTCTGGACCACTCAACGCGCTCGACCAAATTGCGAGCCGCTGGGTCAATCCAAACTCTTTCTATGCGAGAAACCGGCCTTGTACATGTGCATTGATTTTTATCAATTTTTGCTTATCGGCACTACGCCGGCTTTGACAAAATCTTCTTTTTTGCCTTTCGGATGCAGTGCATCGTTAAAATTTTATGCTCATATTTTAGAATTGGGCTTTCAATGACCGTACCTCAAAGGTCAATGTCTTTGGTTGAGGAATAAAAAATAAAAAATAATTTAAAGTATATTTTCGTGGTACTTTTTAAACTGACTTTGTGGTACTTTTGAAAAATCCATTTAAAGACCAATTTTAGCGTACTTTTGAAAAATCGATTTTCGAGCCAAATTTCAAGGTACTTTTGAAAAACTAATCTGCGGGTGAAATTTTGGCGTACTTTTGAAAAATCGATTTTCAAGCCAAATTTCAAGGTACTTTTGAAAAGTTAATCCGCGGGTGAAATTTTGGCGTACTTTTGAAAAATTGATTTTCAAGCCAAATTTCAAGGTACTTTTGAAAAGTTAATCTGCGGGTGAAATTTTGGCGTACTTTTGAAAAATTGATTTTCAAGCCAAATTTCAACGCAGTTTTGAAAAATTAGTCTGCAAGTGAAACTTTGGCGTACTTTCGATAAATCGATTCCTGGGCCAAATTTTGACGCCCTTCCAAAAATATTATTTTTCAAAGTCCAATTTATGATACCTTTGAAAAAGTATACTATTCATAAATCTTTGTCATTATATACTTCTACTCTGATATTTTGAACCAAAAACATTTTTCCTAAGTGAAAATTCGGTGTTTCTTCGAATTTTCGCCTGGTCATTTCCAACGCCTTATAGAACCCAAAACGGTCCTTGTGGACTGATCTGCGCCTCTGCAGACTCCCAAAAATGTCTTTAAATGAAATTTCTGCCCAAGTCGAATTTTGATTATGTCTTCAACTTAGGACGATTTTGGAGAGTTCTACAACATTACTACCTCATTGGCCAGCCTCTAATCCGCATGAAAAACATATTTCTTCTCGTTTACAATGATATTTTATATTACCTAATAATTCATGCAAGGTGTTTTCCAAAAAATCACAGTACCATTTAAATTTCCAACAAACTGAATCCCTAGAGTTGCTGCCCATGTATATATTTTGAAAGTATAATGAAAATAGTTTTGTATTGTTGCATTAGGATTTTTCTTAGCCCAGAAATACATATTCCGAGAATTAAACATGCCTTGTGTTCGTTCAAGCAACAATTCACAAAAATCAGTTTTTATTAACATATCTTCAGGTAGTAATTCCTGACTTTTTGAATAACTAAACGGATGTAATTTTTGATTTTGATTGCCCTAGAAAGCCAAGGAGTATATGAAATCTCATGCAATAAGATTACACTTTTTTTTATTTATAATGATCTGAAAATTATTTCTTTATAAGAATTTTTGGAAATATATAAAAAATAAAAAAGTTGAGGACAGCCACCCACTAAAATTACCTCTTAAGCAGAAGAGATGGTTTGACTGATAATATGCAAACTGGTGTCTAGAGGAGCTATATATACAGGCTGTCCGGAAAGTAAAGGATGGCCCAGCTTAACTGTAGCTTTCTGAAGTCAAATGGAGCCGATTAAACTGAACATGCCTTAGTCCAAAAGTGCTTTCTTAAGGAGTTTTAGGGCCTTAAAACTTTCTTTTAAATTTTATAATGGGTATATTTCGGAAAACAAATGTCTAGTCAAGCTGAAAATTGGTACACATATAATTTAGGGAAGTCCGAATCTTGTGAGGGTATAAGTATATCTGAATATCATAGATGGCGCTGTCGGCATATTTTTTTGACACATTTTTTATCATAACTTTTTATTATTATTATTTTGGGTTCGTATGACTTAATATTATGATATAATAACTAATTTTACAAAAATAAGATCAACTTGTTTCATGTCGACAAAATGCACCGTTTTCAGTACAATAGCACTTATGTATTTCACCGCATTCCAAGAGCTACCATGCAATATGATATTCGATGAAGTCAAATAGATATTATTGAACCAGTTTAGTGATCATTGTTGTTCTACTAAGACATTGGCGATTATGTTCTTCTATTGTATAATATTTTCTTTCGTATATTACTACATTTTGAGAAGATGCCACGACACATTTTATTTTCAAACTAGGAAATAGCGGATATGATTGTGGTTTATTGTCAAATGCAATTTAATGGAAGAGCTGCAGCGAGAAGGTACAGAGAACTGTATCAAAATCGTCGCCAACCCAACAGAAAACTGCTTCAAAGTCTGTTTCAACGGCAAAGAGAATATGGGACTTTTCGAGTGAAGCACCATGCAGGAAGACCAACTGCTCGAACCGCTGAAGAACAAGAGGATATTTTAGAGCGAGTAGCAGAAAATCCTAATATTAATGTACGACGTTTATCTACAGTTATTGGTGTATTCCGGACAAGCGTTCATAATATTCTTCAGACCCAGTTACTCTATCCGTATCACCATACAAAAGTACAGGAGTTGCTACCAAATGATTTACCACTTAGATTTAATTTTTGCAGGTGGTTACGTAACAAACAAAACAATGACCCAACATTTTTTGGCCGTGTGCTCTTCACTGATGAGGAAACTTTTACTCGCCGTGGCATCTTTAATACGCGGAATTCCCACACATGGAGTGAAGAAAATCCCCATATAACAAGACCCAAACATTTTCAACACGAATTTTCTATGAATGTATGGTGTGATATTGTTGGTGATTACTTACTAGGACCTTACAAAATTCCTTCTCGTTTAAATGGCGAGTAATATTTAATTTTTTTGGAAAACGTTTTGCCAACCTTGCTAGAAGACAAAAAAAATGTGCGAAATTATTTAAATAACCAGTTTCTGCAACGGTGAATTGGACGTGGATCTGATCACATATGGCCACCACGAAGCCCAGACCTTAATCCATTAGATTTTTTTCATCTGGGGCCATATAAAGTCCAATGTGTACCAACACTAAAGCCACACTAGAGACGAATTGTCACGAAAAATCAGAGAGGAAGGAAATAAAATTATAAATAATAATAGATCATTTTTTCGTGTTAGATAATTTGCAAAACGGTGTTAAAAATGAATTGAACAAAATGGTGGACATTTTGAGAACCTTATTTGAATTGCAAATGTAATAAGAGTAATTAAAAAATTCACCTTTGATTTAAATAGGTGTGTGAATCTGTTTCTGAAATATACCTAAAGCAATACAAAATATTTTTTTATTTAAAAATGCATAATTTCGTAAGGAAGCACTTTGGGAGTAAGGTACGTTTGGTTTAGTCACTAAACTGGTTCAATAATATCAATTTGACAAACGCTAACTTGATCGAATATCATGTTGCATGGGATCTTGGGATGTTAAGGGAATATTAAGTCATACGAACCCAAAATAATAATAAAAAGTTATGATAAAAAGTGCGTAAAAAAATATGCTGACAGCGCCATCTATGATATACAGATATACTTATACCCTCACAATATTCGGACTCCCCTAAATTATATATGTCCCAATTTTCAGCTTGACTAGTCATTTGTTTTCCGAAATATACCCATTATAAAATTTAAAAAAATGGTTTAAGGCCTTATAACTCCTTAAGGAAGCACTTCTGGACTAAGGTATGTTTAGTTTAATCCGCTCCATTTGACCTCAGAAAGCTACAGTTAAGCTGTTGCTTTCCGAACACCCTATATATAAATTTAAAATTCGAATTTTATATTTTAAGACGGTTGGAAGATATTGCTGAAAACCATTATTATTACCACCACCTACCATTTATTACCACCCTTTAAAGGGTTATAATTCCCTTACTATCAATGTTTGGAAATAATTTTACATAAAGGAGGCACTATCAGTTACAGAAAAATCAGAAGACGACTTTTGACCACCGTGTATTTATATGCTTTGGTATATACTAAAGCATATGTTTTTCTTATTCACTGCTTACTCAAGTTATATAACTTCAGTAAGCAGTGAATAAGAAAAACATATCTACAATAAAAATACCTACAAAACTAATCTTTTATATAAAACTCCTATTAATTTTATATTTTATCACACAAAATTATTACATAAGTACACAGAAAGTTCACTAACATGAATTTAGTAAGTAGATCTAGCAAAAATAATATTACTTTTATTGACTGACCGGATAAAAAATCATCTAAATTATTTGTTATTTTTGAAAATTAATATTTTTTAAGTGCTGTTATTGTAAACAATGAAAAGCAATGAAGAAATAGGTATTCATTTTACAATGTTATATCAAATAATGTACTTACTTCAAAACCACTGAACAGAAAATAAGAACAAAATGATATGTAATCCCTCTTTCAACAGAAAACGTACGTGCTTATAATACTAATCATATCATTGTGTTGTATTGCTCAGAGGATTAAATTCGTAAAATAAATATATGAATATTGATTTCATGCATGTGATCACATAGGTATATATTCATCATAATAATAATAATTAAATTATAATTCAATAATTAACTCATAATAATTGAGGGTATCTAGTGACAATGAAATTCAAACAATCAAACCATTTTCTCATACAATATACAGTGTACGCCAAACGGTGTGCATCAAGAAATTCAGCATTGTTTCCAAAATACTTATTTGGTCAAAAAAGTACTGCGAAAAGTTCTTCAAAGAGGATTTTAATCCATTACTTAAGCTGAAACTAGTAAAGAGAGAGAATTCTTAATAACAGAAAATTAATTAAAAATATAGTTCAGGAATTATGCATAAAAAGTATAAAATTCAGATTTTTAAAATAGAACAGCCAACTTTGATATTTGGATATAACTTTGCATTATGAGCAACTTATTAAAATTACATTTTTCGATCACTTCAAAAATAAAAGTAGTTTACTCTTGAGCCAATTTCAAAAAAATTTAACTTCCTGACCTAAGCGCCAGGACTAACACACATTTGTGTAGTTACTTCTTTGTTTCAGAACGTGTACTTTTATCAAAAGTCAAGAAAGTCAATAACAACAGAGTTTCCCATATGGTGCAGACTTTCTGGCGGACAATGTATATTTGGTATTGAAGGAAATTTCCTTTTATATGGCTAAGGATATCTATTCTTAAAATCGTTCTAAAATAATGACATATTCAACTTTGTATCATAATTATTACATTTTGTCAATTTTACAAAATGTGATGGGTTCTGCTAAACTCTAAGGTGATATCAAAAACGTAAAATTTTTTAAAAATTTTCTGGCATATTCCAATTATCTGAAAGGCAAAAAGTTGGCATTGAAATAATATTTCATTCTGAAGTATCTAAATTATAAATTCTACAGTATGACGATAGTAAAAACTGCGTATATTGAGCAAGTTAAAATCTATCTGCATTTTTTCCTGACACCCGCCATCGAAGCTATTCACACTTAATGATTAAATCTTAAACGCGGTTTCTTGTTCATGGCTTCCAAACTACTGTGTCGATTGTAAAGGGTCTAGCCGTACTTCCATGGCGAAACTGCCCCCGATAGGAACCTATATCGTAACCTATGTTATATTGTAGAGGGCGCTAATAGTAGTTGATAGAGTAGATATTAGCTCTATATCTTAGTTAATTGAGGAGCTATTTGAAAAAAAGTATCCGGAGACGACTATTTTTCAAAGCGAAATATCTTAGTTAATTTTAAAGCTAGAGAAATAAAACTAAATGACAGTGTTATGGTACACTTTACAGTTTATTTTATAGCATTTCCTATGGGCCAAGCCTAGATAAAAGTATTTAAAAAATGCAAAGACAAATTTTGTCAATCGATTTCTATCCGATCTAATTGAATTACCACTTTGAAAAAAATATGTAATAATTGTATATGTCTTGCTTAACAACATGCCAAGTTTCATTAAAATCCAAGAGGTGCAACATGTCGAAAAAAATTTTTAAGTAAGTGGACCACCTTAAACAACCATTATGTTGACGCTTCTAATTTGCATTACATTTCATTAATCTTTGGAAAAGTTGCGTTCTGACAGCTCATAAAAAGTATATCAACGGTTGGTGGTGTCAACTAGAATATTACAATGTTTTTTTGATCTACGTTTATAGTGACTATAGTCGGTCTCAGTTAGGAATGCAGTTGTTTACGTTATGAGCGGGAGCACAATTTACACAGGATATGGAAATTCCCAAGTAAGTGGAATCCCCCCATGGCTGACTCAAGCCAGTTGGTACATAAAATAAAAATTAACGGTTTAAATTGGCTTTTATTTGGCACTTTTCTTTTATACATTGAAATTGAAATACATTGAAATTATTTAATTCATATTGCAACATATTTTATTTATAGTAATAAAAGCTCATTATAGGCGTAAATCCTCTAAAAATGTCAGATTTATAAGAAATGGGTACTTGTCTCTGTCGTTCCGAACTGATCTCTCTCATTACCTGCCTAAAAAGTGTACACAAATATCATAACCTCCGTGTAAGTGTATGACCACGACGTCACATTGGTGCACCGCACAACGCACATAGCACCGCACTTGGCACATCGCACACTGAAATTAAATAAACCATTATTTTAAATGAGAATGGGCATATCGACGCCCCTCGCACATCGCACATCGCACAATAAAATTAAATAGAACCATGCTCTTAAATGAGAGTGATGAAATCAACAACTTGAGCTTCGCACATCGCACAGCGTTTAGCACAGGCGATACCGTTGTTTGTGAATCCTTATTTGTAACAAAAGAGATAAATATAACTAGAAGCAAGCAGTCTGATTTTAATAAAAATGGAAGGAAATAGCCGAACAATATATGAACAATTGGTACAATTTCTTTTGTGTTATTATTCATAAATATCATAAAACAATAAAATAAACTTCGATGTGCGATGTGCGCTGCGCGAGAGAGATCAAAGATTCAGTTCAGAATGGCAGAGACAAGAACAGCTGGCCTGATTTCTTATAACACTTGACATTTTTATAGGATTTACATCTATAATGAGCTTTCATTACTCTAAACAAAATATGCTGCAATATGAATTAAATAATTTCAATGTATTTATAAAAGAGCCAAATGCCAAACAAAAGCCAATTTAAACCGTTAATTTTTATTTTATGTACCAACTGGCTTGAGTCGGCCATGGGGGATTCCACTTACTTGGGGATTCCCATATCCTGTGTAAACTGTGCTCCGCTCATAACGAAAACAACTGCATTCTTAACTGAGACCGACTACAGTCACTATAAAAGTGGATCAAAAAAACATTGTAATATGCTAGTTGACACCACCAACCGTTGATATACTTTGTTGCACCTCTTGGATTTAAATGAAACTTGGCATGCTGTTAGGCAAGACATAGACAAATATTATATATTTTTTTCAAAGTGGTAATTCAATTAGATCTGATAGAAATCGATTGACAAAATTTTTCTTTGCATTTTTTAAATACTTTTATTTAGGCTTGGCCCATAGGAAATGCTATAAAATAAACTGTAAAGTGTACCATAACACTGCCATTTAGTTTTATTTTCCTAGCTTTAAAATTAACTAAGATATATCGCTTTGAAAAAAATCGTCTCCGGACACTTTTTTTCAAATAGCTCCTCAATTAACTAAGATATAGAGCTAATATCTACTCGATCAACTACTATTAGCGCCCTCTACAATATAACATAGGTTATGATATAGGTCCCTATCGGGGGCAGTTTCGCCATGGAAGTACGGCTAGACTCTTTGTAAGGTATACACAGTAAGTATCAGTGATTGAAAATATTTTTAATTTCATAAGCAGTGTTCTATAAAATAGTCCCATGAGGTAAAGCTTTTACCCCAAAAGTTCTGCGACTGGACCGCAACACATGTACCCCCGTTTTCGAGGGCGGGGAACATGGTGACAATATTTTCCGACCTACCCTCCAACCACTACTCCTAAACCGAAAAAACCACCCCTTTTTTTATTGGAAAATTGTATTAATGAAAGTTGTTCAGAATTGTCCAAAAATCCAATATCCAATATTTCGTCGAAATAAAAAAATTGATAAATTCAAAAAATATTAAAAAGACTACTAATTACTTGACAACTATCTGACAGCTTGGGTTTAATTTCAAACAAAATTGTCATGATTTTCTTAAACAAAAACCCATTTAAATGATATTTTCGGACTTTGACAATACTTTAAAATAAATTTCAATCTTTTTTAATTTTGATTAAATTTATTTTGGATTCAGAGTTTTTGGACAATTTTGAACAACTTTCGTTAATAAAATTTTCCGATAAAAAATGCATAATACCGGAAAATTGGAAAAGGGGTGGTTATTCCGGTTTAGGGGTAGTTGTTGGAGGGTAGGTCGGAAAATATTGCCACAATCATGTTCCCCGCAGTCGAAAACGGGGAGAAAGATATCTTGGGGTCCAGTCGCAGAATTTTTGGGCTTTTTGCCTTTTTCTAGTTTACCTCAAGGGGCTAAAAAGGTGTCATATTATTTGATGCCGATAATACCCGTCTTCAAAAAAAAAAAATCTCAGATGAACGATTTTCGTTAAGTTTAGTATGCAAAGACAGTGTAATTAATTTGACAGTAATTTAGGAAAAATTATATAAATCTTTTAACATGTAATGAAAAGTTTGAGGTTTACGAAGAAAACTCGCATATTCCTCTATCCGTGTTTACGAACAAAAAGTTATTTACGAGAATAGTAACAACTAATCCTAATGAATGCATTTCTCTTAGACAATATGACCTTTCAAATCGATCACATGGAGTAAATTTGGATTCTCATATATCAGATATTCAGCCCGTTAATTTTGGTGTTTCACTGATATTTATTCTGGGGCTTCTGTTATTTTCTTTGCACATCTTGGATTTTCACACGTTTATAGAAGATAAAGATGTTATACAGATTGTTGTTTTTTTTTCCAGTAGAATATAATTTAGCATCGAAAATCATTAATAAGTAAAAAATTGAAATTTTTATTCGATGTTTCAAAATAATTAGGTGTTTTCACTGTATGCAAATTTTCTTTTTTGATATTATTAAAATGAAGTACTCCATATATTAAAGCACTTACCAATATTTAAACACCATTATTTCATCTATCAATTTAAAATTTCAACAAATAAATAACAAAACTGAATAACTGAACGGGTATTATACAAAACGGGCTGTGACGTCATCGGTTGCATTAACATAACCTCAACTTTTAGGTTTTTTAAGTTTATTCTCATTTTTAATAATTATATCCACCAGTGGCGCAGCCAGAAAATTCATCTGGGGGGGGGGGGGGCAATAGAACCGGCCTCCCCAGAGGATGAGGAAAATTTTTCAGAAAATGGTTGAAAACTAGATAATATTGGCATTAATTACAAAATATTTATTTCAAGGAATAATTTGGATACTGCTTTGTACTGATAGAGATTATGCTTCTTTATTTTCTGGCTCATGGAAGACGGCTTGGGGGGGGGGGCTGCGCCCATGATATCCACACTTCTCATTTGAAACCAGTATGGCTCCAAGCAAACATTTAAGAACCCCTGCCCAAGGAATCACTACTTCCACATCCAGATTTTCTATCCAAGTCACTCCAACGAAAAAAATTTGTATGTGAAAATAATTGTATATGGAACTTTAATAACATAATATTTGAAATCTTCTACCCCAAAAACCCATAAAACGATACCCCACATCGGTAGTGGAGTGGGGGTGGTGATAGGGGGTGGTAATGGGGGTGGATAAAGTAAAAAAATATTTTGAGGTTTCTAGTTCTTGTACACACACTAAATCACATCTTTTTTTCATCCCCTTTAATAATGGGGTCGGGGTGGTAATGGGGGTGGCTAATGCCAAAAATTCTTTTGAGACTTTAGCCTCTTTTGTATATACTAAATACCAATTTTATGAACTCTTACCCGCTTAATTTACCTATTTACCCCCCAACCTTGCGACGGTATAAGATGAAAATATAATCCAGTTCTAGATCTCGTTAAGGTACATACGTGTACCAAATTTCAAGTAAATATCTCAAACGGTTCCAGAGTAAACGTGAGCACAGAAAAAGTTACAGACAGGCAGAATTTTTTTTTTCCTCAAACTTAAAATCTCGACGTTTCATGACATTCTAAGCCTATTTGAACAATAAAAATTTTTTTTGTCGTTGCTATCTTCCACTGGATGTGGAAGTAAAATTGACGCATATGATGTCTCAATATTGTTGATTACTAAAAATGGGCTGCTAATTATAGGTTGGATTTCCAACCTACAAAAATAGCCTTATTTTATTGAGAGAAGATATTTAAAACTTTATGAACATTACATTGAACAAGATTTTAGTTGAAGATACGAGAACCAAGCGGAAATTTTCATAATAGTGACATATTACTAGGACATTTTTAAAAGATATGTATTTTTGAGGTTAGGTGTTTATGACCGATGACGTCAACAATATAGCTTAGTGTTTTGGGCGGTAATATTTAATTCAAATTTAAAAATACTTTTTCTTGGATATTACTGAACTGGTTGTGGAAATTCAAATGTTTTTAGTTATAATTAAGTATTACCTTCACAGTCAATGAGATTTTAAAATTTGTGAAAACACCGAATTTAAAATTGAATGATAACAACGCGGCCGGTGGTAGGTAGGTAATAATATACTTTGAGTCAAATGAAGAGAGAAACACTTTAAGTCAAATGAAAATTCATTTAAATGAAGAATAACTACCTGTTGCTGATGAATATAATAACTTGGGTTTATGAATTGATTCGGGCTTAAAATTCACTAAGCATATTAGGTAATTATATCAAATTTCACACATCACACTGAGGAAGTTAGTTGTCCAAAAATATATTTTTAGGTACTAAAATAAAACTGAAATGATAATCGAGTCTGTATTTTTGCACATTGTGCAAAAGCCAAACGACTTCAATGGTTACAAAACATATGCCTACAATATTTTACAGGACTTTGCAAGTTTGATCGAGTAAGTCAGAAATTTTATGAAGTCGACTGGAAAAACAGTTTGAAATTTAATAATGTAAACACACGTAAGCAAGATTTTCTGCAAATACCAAAACACTCCCTTACCATTTTTAAACTTTATATAGAAAGAAGGAGACTTATTTGACTACTTTACATACTGTCGTATCTTTGTAACAGTACAACACAATAATAGTGTGTGAAGTGTTTTATACATACTTCACGCGAGATGTATAGTTGATTGAAAGAAAGTCTAGAAACATATTAGAAATGTATAAAACAGAACTATGTATAAATCAATATTAATTTCTAAACCGTAACCGCCTAATAAAATATAAGCAACATTAAAAGGTCATTTCACTATCAAGAATGTAAATAAATCTCTCACTTTTCTTTAGCTGGATGTTTTATAAAGTTTTTTAAACGTATGTTTTGAATATAAGAAGTAACCTGAAACAATTTAGATTTTTATGACGCCTATTTTATATGAATTTTAAATAATCCGTTCAAACTTATTGTGTATCCTTGCTCCGTCATGTGATACATTTTACATACAGAATATGCTAATTTTGTTTCAATATACGTAGCTAGTAAAGATGGAGGATATTGAGGAGTCGGAAAGAATATCCTTAACGAATTTATATAGGAGGATATCCGTAAAGTAAGCAATCCAGAAACCATTAATTCAGAATAACTGGACTTTGTCGTAATTAAATACTAGTCTTTACTTACTGGCTCCCCAACTCTTCCAGAAGTTGAATTTAGAGTAACGTTGATGAGATCGTGCAGAGGTGGTCGTTCAGGCACCCACTGAAAGTGTGCAGCGTATGCCATAACACCTAAATGTTCGACGTTCTTATCGGCCATGTCCTTCGCAGATAGCACCGGCTGTACTCCTGCAATGAGTCAGATAGTTAATTATACAGTTTAATTAGCCAATACGTATTTAACACAAGGTATACGTACAGGGTGATGTAGGCATCTTGTAAAAAACCAAAGAAATTATTACGATAAAAATAAATTACATTAAACTGTAATCGTAGGTATTAGTTATTTACGTAACCAGTTATGAAAAGAGTAATTTTACATGACGAATGTAATATTTGCCAAAACGAGCGAGCGAAGCGAGCGAGTTTTGCAAAGTACATGAGTCAAGTAAAATTACTGTTTTCACAACAAGTACAAAATTTCATCTGATCCCGCTCTAAATTAGAAAAGAAATGACAATTTATTTTGAATACTATTTTGCGGTTTCCATCATAGCTACCGCTTGCAGCCGTACAAATAAATTATGTGTTTATTGCTTTACCTGAGCGTTAGTACGGCTTGACGTTTGTATAAATAAACTTTACTTGTCAATCTGCTGAATTCTTTGAAGCAAATTAAGTTGAAATTGATTGATTCAGATATGGATATTCCATCTGATATACTTAGAATAATCGGCTTTAGCAGTAAATTCAATAACACCTGGTAAATCAAAAATGAAGAAGTATATTATAAGAAATTAGAAAATTGGTGTCAACAAATAGGTTCAATAATCAGTTACGTAAATTTTTTTTTACATAACTAGTTATGTAATGACAGTTATGAAAAATGTGACGTTTCGTAACGTCTAAAATGCATTTAAAATTTGACTTTTCATAACGGGGTTAGATAAAATATATTACGCAACCCGAGACTTTTCTATTGTGATCAATGATCATGTCATCGTCCGATTTTCTTTTTGTGAATTAGTATTATGCATCGTAGCTGTAGGGAATGGAACGTCTTGAAACGTGTGGCGTAGAATATTAAAATATTAAAATGTATCAAGTATTTTATAAAAAAAACGCCAAGTATTTCCGGAGCTTGAGCTGTGGTGCAGAGACAGACATTAGCTTAATCTGGATAGTATCGCAACAATGCTCCAAGTAGAAGTCACAGCCATAGATATCTGTGTACAAGAAATGATATGAAGATCATACACTGGCATGCAGTTCTGGAAACAGTAGAGATACGCTCCAAAATGATGAAAACGTTACGCTAAACACAACATACAACTGCCAAAGAGGACAGGCTGGCCAGGGAGAGTGCAAAAATATCTTACAATGAAAATTTTTTGAACAAATAGAAATCCTATTAAATTCGCCAATTTCTAATGACGTGTTCGGAAACAACCAGTCAGAACAACATTACATTGAAAATTTTTAGCTCAAATAGCAATCCTATTAAATTCGCCCATTTCTAATCACGTGTGCTGAAACAACCAATGAGAACAAAATTACACTGATAAGTTCCCTTAGGGATCTTTTCACTTATGTCATCCAATTTGACAATTCAATAATTTTACATTTATTTTTTGACAGTGTCGATTTGGAACTGCAAACAACGATGAAGGTATTTACCCACAAAAATTTGCAAACTAAGTCAACTTTTTTTAATGAGTTTGTGAATGTGTATAGAACAATATCCTGAAAAGTTTACATTTCGTTCGGATGCAGAACATAAGAAAAATGTGAAAAAATAATTTTTTTCGTCAATTTTTTCAAAATTTTGAAATTAAATCAAGCTTAAAAAAAAATAAAAAAACACAGAGGGAGAGATCACGTATTTATGAACAAAAAATGTCCTAACAAAATTTATCATTAAAACCACGATTTTCCCGCAAAAAATAGTCAAATGTAACGTTATAACTCGGAGAGATCCATACTCTTCGCAAATACGAAAACGAAGAGTATATTGCATTTGATCGGCACATTTCTAAAATCGTAAATATCGCTCGCAGACACAAAATTTTCATATCATTGTGTTAGTGAACTTTCAAAATGACCGTCTGTCCGTCCGTCCGTCCGGCCGGCCGTCCGTCCGTCACGTTTCTTGTGAGCACGATAACTCAAGAAAGAAAAATCCGATTGTACTGAAATTTGGACAGTATGTTAATGTTAGATAGAGGAAGAATCCTCTTGTTTTTGAACAAAATCGATCAGTAAATAAAAAAATTATTAATGATTTAAATTTGAAATTTTTTTTTTTGATTTTTATGTTTTTGTAATTGAATAGAAATCTGATGAAATGATATTTCATTTTAATATCCAAGTATTTACATATTTTACAAATATAGATTTCATAATGTAATACACAACCCTGGAAATATGATTTTAGCTCGTCTCTTATAATGTAAAAATTTACATCTTTAACGGAAAACAATCGCTATTTTTAATTTTTGCTAATAACTCGCAAATTATAGATTTTAGGAATTTAAGTGGTTTCAGAAATATCCCTGAAATTAGTGAAAATCACCATTTTAAATTTTTGCTAATAAAAGAGAGGTAAAAGTTTAATGGTGTTTAGTTGGGAAAAATATTTTTACCGTTTTGTATTGAGTAAGACACTACCAGTTTAATTTTATTAAAAAGAATAGGTGTCTATAAAAAACAAAAGTTGGGTGACACGACACCTAGCATTGAAATGATAAAAATGCAAATTTGAGAATTTTAAATAGGCAAATGAACACCATTTAACTTTTATCTAAAGATATTGTTTCTAAATTCTATCATTTACGATTATAAAATTACAGAAAATTTTTCAGATCTGAAAACGGCATCTTAACGAGCTTCAGAATGCAGAACTTTGCTATTTTAACCGACATTTTACCCTTTACGGTTTAGAAATTAATTAGAAGTTATACAATCCCATTTAAAAAGTGTATATCCAACAGCAAGAATTTGTATATTATCAAATTGTAAAGAATGACATTTGCTCTCAAAAGTTGTCGAACTACCAGAAATAAAATCAGCCATAATAGTAACAACGTAAAAAAACACCGTAAGAAAAATAAATAGAAAAACCTTCTGCCCTGTTTAATAGAATAGTACGCATCATGCAAAAGAGGAGGTTGTCAATTCGACATGTATGTATGTTTTTTTTTATATAATAAAGAGTTTCAGTAAGAGTTGTATGGATAGTAGTAGAGTTATTTAACTCAGATCATAGATTTCATATAGGAACGTAACTAAAAGAGAGTTAAATTTGAGAGATATGTTGACTATGTTCTTATATTTTTGCATACTATCTTATGAAGTGGAGTAGCTCAATATGTACGGTTTTTTTTAAGAAACTTCTAAGTTTTAAACAAATTCAAATTATAAAAACCTTTAAATTTCTCTTCTGTAAAATTGATAAAAGTAACATACGTCAACATGATCCAAACATACATGGTCTGCTCATTCAAAGAAACTGCTCAAATGGCGTGACGTCACAAAAAATTTTGCTTAGTGGGCAGATTTGAAACTATCACAGTCATCACACGAATCCGCCTTTGCCTCTCAGTATCCACAAATTCAAAGTATATGACGTAAGAGAAAAGCTGCTAGAAAATAATGGTTGCGCAATTTGTTATAGCAGCCCATATATGTTTAAATCTTGTATGTCACTTTGTGAGAAGACCGACAAGATATTATGGTATTTGGAACGCGTCCACATTTTTGGTCAATGGGACACAGCCACATTGCGATCGCGACATAGGATTGATCGTTATAATAGTTAATAGACACAAATAAAGGATAAAAAAATATGCATAAATCAATTTAATGATTATAATAAAAGGAGTATTATTTGCCTCTAATTCACGAACAATACTTTTCTAATATACGTAATTAATCGACCTATATTTATATGTATTATGTATGAGATAAACACGTTAATTAACTGGTTTCATACAATTTAATATAACCTTCAACAACAAATGCATCTTATTATTTTTTTATTACTTATGTGCTTGTAGGTTAATGGTATACCAATTTTTATTTTGAAGAACATCCGATGTTCCGATGTATATTATTTTTACAGCGTTCCTAAAAAAAAGGTAACAAATACTGCTACTTTACAATGGACTAACAATATAATATTAAAGAATATGTTTTTATAGGATTTCTTAAACAGCAAAAAGAGCAATGTATGAAAAATCAAAAGAAAATCTATCTAAGAAAATATTAATTTTAAAACTTTGCATTTTTTCGATAACCTACTTATACTACGGGAGCCCAAGCTGTAAGTGCTCCCGCCCCCCGATCCTCGGGGACAATGTTTTTCATAAAGATTAAAGCTTAAGGAACAATTTTAGACATGTCCCCCCTCCCAATAAAACTAGCTGTACTTTCGAAATGGCGGCCGTCAAAAAAAATCCTGCAAATATTGTTGTTGTCCTTTAACACAAAAAGTAAAAAAAGATGGAGAAAAACTTTCTGCACAAAAAACAAATTGCATAAAACTTTCTACAATTTTGTTCCTATACAATATTTGGATAGGAGTTACCATTTTCCAGATAAATGATTCAGCTCTTAAAATAAAATATAAAACGTAAGTAACACCACATTCGCTTTCACTATCGCTGTCTCTCGACACATCGAATATTTCTTCCAAGTCTTCTTCCTATATTGCTTCATTTATCATATCGTTATCATCCTTACTTTCGTCTATTATGATTTGATTTGGAATCATCTCCTGAAGAATTTCAGTAAGCGATTGAGGCAGTATTTTATTTCTCCATTTTCTGGCCATTCATAATCATTCCAAGGCTTTGGAATATTGTGAATACCTTCGTCGGCTAATCGCCAAATACGCGTTTGGTGTTTACCAAACGCGTATTTGGAAGAGGAGTGTTTACTCCTTTTAATATGCTCGATAAGACGAGCTCTTTGATGAAATAGAAGAAAAATCAACTTTAGTGTTAATTGATAAAGACAAATCTTTGTCACCAAATTTCTGTCTTATGGCAATTAGGCGAAGCTCGTCCACTCTAGCGCATTTCTTTGATCCATATATGGCACATGTAAACTCCTCTAATGATGCGACTAATTTAACATCAATATTCCAGCTACTCCCCAAATCTTGAAATGTTCTGATATATTTGGTATATTTGGGAGAAAGTAAAATTGTTAGGTGTTTTATCTTTCCTTAAAAGCACTGACAGAGTGGCATCGAGTAAATTAATGAAAACCCAGTAATGCAGAACATTTTTGAGGTAGGTCCTCTTCTGCTAATGCGGATTTGTTAATAAGTCTTCTTGTATCACCAAATCCGGTATCAAAGAGTCATTTACATTTAATTTTATTGGAATGAGCCAGCAGAATCCAAAAGATGTCACTATCAACACTTTTAACCCCAATCTGTTCATAACGCATTTTTACCGTTTTCGAGACAGATCTGCAAATATTATTATTATTGTTATTATTAATTTTTCTCATTTTATTTTATCTTTTGTTACATTACTAATATAAAGTTATATTATACGCCTAACAATAGTTGTCAAAGTTATTTCCTCTAAATGATTTACCGATATATGAATTTCCCTGTTTTCTTAATTTTGGACTCGTTTATCCGGAAAATGGTAACTCCTATCAAAATATTGTATAATAATAAAATTGTAGAATATTTTATGCACGTTGTCTTTTGTGAAAAAAGTTTTTGTTCATCTTTTTTAGTTTTTGTGTTAAATGACAAAATCAACATTGGCAACAGTTTTTATACATATGGCCGCCATTTTGAAAGTACAGCCGGTTTTTTTGGGGGACATGTCTAATTGTTCCTTAGGCTTTAAACATTGTCCCCCAAGGATCGGGGGAGCACGTACAGCTAGGGTGAGCTCCCGGACTATTAGGTAATGCTAGAAATTAAGGAGTCCTAAAATTAATTTATTCACAAAATAACTATCTATGAAAATCTAATTAAAATATCAATTTTTAATTTTTGTACCTACAGAGAATCGCTGGATTTTTAGAATCAAGTGTAAATCTGATTGAGTATAAGAACTCACTCGAAATACTTACTTGACAAAATGCATCGAAAAAGCAACATCGACTCCCTGTACATACCGCGAACTCATTGATAAAACTTGGGATATTAAAGCAAGAATTATCTACTGTCATATTTAACGGTTGTTAAACCAATAATGGTTACCTATGCAAGTGGTGTGATATGGTTTGGTTGACAAAACAAATTAGAAAAACACATAAAGCAAATTGCTAAAATTGCAACGATTAGCGTGCCTTGGGACCACAGGTGTAATGCATACCTGTTCAGTAGCACAATGGAAGCGCTGTGGAATCTATATTTTTCTAATCTATATTTATAGACCAGGGAAATTAGATCAAATTTGCCTGGAATAACTTAATTTTGACATACAGCTCGGATCGAGATGCGGTTTTCGGCATCATCTTCGGGAAAATATTAGGAAAAAGTCTACATATTATAGTGAATAATCCGTTCGAAGAAAATTGCATGGGGGGTGCATAAAATGCATCTAAAGTGCATAATTTTTTGAAAAATTCTAGAAATTGATAGAAAGCCGTGAAAATCTCGTGGGAATCGCTTCCCGGGGGTTTTCGAGGTCGCTGAGTCCAAATCTAACATCGAAACTTACCAAGGATGCTCGGGGGTGGCTCTTCGGGGGTGGGAGGGAGTGAAATCGAGTGAAAAATTCAAAGTGCCCAAAAATCACGGAGGAATCGCTTCTCGGGGGCATTCGAGGTCGCTGAGTCCAAATCTGACATCGAAATTTACCAGGGATGCTCGGGAGTGGTTCTTCGGGGGTGGGAGTGGGTGAAATCGAGTGAAAAATTAAAAGTGCCTTAAAAACACGGGGCAATCGCTTCTCGGGAGCTTTCGAGGCCACTGAGTCCAAATCTGGCATCGAAACTTACCAGGGATGCTCGGGGATGGCTCTTCGGGGGTGAAATAGAGTGAAAGATTTAAAGTGCCCAAATATTACGGGGAAATCGCTTCCCGGGTGCTTTCGAGGTTGCTGACTCTAAATCTGACATCGAAGCTTACCAGGGATGCTTGGGGGTCGTCGCAAAGAAAATAGTCTCGCACGTTTTCGATCATCATGCACCCGTGCACTAGTATAGATATACATTGAAAAATTCGTTTCTTTTTAAAAAAGGCGCGAAGATTATCGTCGACAAATCAGAGACCCTCGATACCGATCGGGCTCAATATATGAATAGTATTACTATATATTCAGGTAGCGGCAGCTGCGCAATGTAAGTGGGAGCAGCTGTGTAACGTATTTCTATACTTAAAGAGAGCGTCCCCAGCAGTGCGTTAGCCATGTTGTCGACCACGCTGGATGTGTATTGAGTCGTTCTTGGAATTTATTTGAAAAAATATTGCCTTGGAACATTGGCAATTAATAATTGTTTTTATTTTTCCACATGTACTAATTTAAGCAATCCAAACCACGTGACTTTTAACATGGTGTCGGGGGCAAACATCCAAACGTTTGTTTTCATTCGTTAAATGTTTGTTAAAGAGTTTGTTTTTCGGTTGCCTTGGCTACGTTTTCGCGAGTTAATTAAAATAAACCCCGTGTTTTGCCCACGACGCCATATTGCCATGAATGCATCAAGTCAAACATCTTGTGCTTACATGCATTCACGGGATGCGATACTACTTCTGCGGCCTTCAACCGAGGCAAATTACAATTTTGTAAAATCTTCGAAAAGTCTGATGACTTGCACATATTTACTGAAATATTCAAGCAAAAAAATTTAACCATCGACGATTTATTGGAATCTGGGTTGCAGCTAGCCTTAGCGTTATATGGTGCACCTTACTCCTTCCGTACCGTTTATGCCAGTACCGATAATTCACAAATAGAGTTAATGGAACAGTATCGACTAAGAATGTACACCCTAGCTGCAATGAAATCCAAGAAATTGGACCTTGCAAAGATTATTCCAACTGTCGATGGTTTAACCCAACACATCAAACGGGTACATTTGCAAGTGCAGACTTGGTATGGAGAGAAGATGAAACCGTTGGAGTGGGGCTGGGAACTCCAGTTCCAATGACGCGTGAGGCAGGTCCTCCCAGTATCATGAAAATGATTTCTTGCTGCTGCAAGACGGACTGTGGCAAAATGTGTGGGTGCCGCCGACACGGACTAAGCTGTACAGTTACTTGCAAAAACTGTATTGGAAGTAATTGTTCCAATCAAACAGCCAGCCCCGATCGTGACGATAGTGAAGAAGAGCATGACGAAAGTGACTACATAATGATTGATTAACTTAAATACTCTGTATATTCGCTGACTGATTGTAATTTGTAGTCGTTAAGATGGATTTTTGTTGTAAATAACCAAAAAAAAGTGGAATAATCATGCATGTACTATTCAAGCAAATTTTTTCATTTATTCAATATTGTTTTCTAGATAATTAATAAGCGTTTTAGGTCCATCCGTTATCATTTAGATGAGTTTATCATCGATTGACTGTTATATCATGAATACTCTCTGACAATGATGTATTATGTTTGTAATTATCATATCAAATAATTTGTTTGTGAATAACAAAGCATTACGTATAAAAGTAATATGTGAAGTATTCGAAAAATATGTTTTTGTCACTTTAAATTTTTCACTCAAATTCACCCCTTCCCACCACCGAAGAGCCAGCCCTTCCCGGTAAGTTTCGATGTTAGATTTGGACTCAGTGTCTTCCTCGAGAGCCCCCAGGAAGCGATTCCCACGTAATTTTTGAGCACTTTGAATTTTTCACTCGATTTCACCCCCGAAGAGCCACTCCCGAGCATCCCTGGTAAGTTTCGATGTCAGATTTGGACTCAGCGACCTCGAAAGCCCCCGGAAAGCGATTCCCCCGTGATTTTTGGGCACTTTCAATTTTTCACTCGATTTCACCCCCTCCTACCCCCGAAAGCCCCCGGGAAGCGATTCCCTCGTGATTTTTGGGCACTTTGAATTTTTCACTCGATTTCACCCCTTCCCACCCCCGAGCATCCCTGGTAAGTTTAGATGCCAGATTTGGACTCAGCGACCTCGAAAACCCCCGGGAAACGATTCCCACGAGATTTTCACGGCTTTCTATCAATTTCTAGAATTTTTCAAAAAATTACGCGCTTTAGATGCATTTTATGCACTCCCTATGCAATTTTCTTCGAACGGATTATTCACTATATGTAGACTTTTTTCCTAATATTTTCCCGAAGACGATGCCGAAAACCGCATCTCGATCCGAGCTGTATGTCAAAATTAAGTTATTTTTATCTAATTTCCCTGGTCAATTATAGAGTGACTCAGTTTCAGAACTCGCAGATTGTATCCTTCTGCGAAATTCAAACCAGGAGATCTGGTTGGTCGTCTGACTATTCTAAATGATTTTAGTTAGAATCATAACAAAACCAACCATATACTCCCCGGTTATGTTTGAGTTAGTAATTTCTAATAAATAGATGTATAGATAGACAGATATTTATTGGTCATAACTAAATAACATATAGAGTAAATAACAGTTATACTGCTTAGAATAACGAACATACATAGAATAAGTTTATAAAGTTAAATGAGAAGAATCAGTTAACAGGAATTCGTCAAAATCATAGAATGAATTTTCAAGGAGGAATCGTGTAATTAGGCATTTAAAGCATATATAATCAAGTACTTGTACAGCAATTGGTAACACGTTGAAAAATTTTATTGCATAATAGCATGTCCCATTTATAGTTTTTGAGAGTCGCAAAAATATATATTGCCCCTATTGACAGTTGAGTGCGTATGTAAACTTTCATTTATATTACGTTTAATGTGAACAAGGCTCTGTAGTATATAATCACGGGGTATGGTGAGTATCTTAAGGTTTTCAAAAGCATCCCTACAATTCTCCCTACATAATAACCCAGCAACGATTCTGACAGACTTTCTTTGCAGTGAAAAAACTGTTGAGGTGTGTGCCGAGTGGCACTATACCAAAATATATAACTACATCGAAACCCGTATGCCTACCAAACAGGAAAATCTTGTGAGTTAGCAATACACGAGCTTATTCAAAAAATAGAAAGGGCCCTGGACAGTAAAGAAACTGCCATAGGAACTTTCTTAGACATAGAGGGTGCCTTCTACAATACCTCATTCGACTCACTAAGTGATGCAGTGAAGAGTCGAAAAGTCAATAACAAAATGAATCGATTCAGTCCACGCTAGGATCAACAACAGAGGAGGTGTCCGTGAGTAGAGGATGCCCGCAGAGGGGGGGGGGGGGTCTTATCTCCTCTCCTGTGATGCCTGGTTTTGGACGACCTCTTATCTCGACTGGAACAGCAGGAATTATATGCGCAAGGTTATGGAGACGATATCGCCATCTTGGTAATAGGAAAACACGAGGGCGCTGCATCGCAAAAGACGCAGCGAGCCCTGGTTATGGTGGACAGATTATGTACCCAGGGAGGTCTTTCCGTGTGCCCAGGGAAGACCACTGTGGTCGCCTTCACAAGAAAGAAGAAACTCAACCTTGGAAGATTATATCTCCAGGAAAATGAGCTGCAGGTGAGCAATGAAGTCAAATATTTGGGACTGATTCTAGGCACCAAAACTTTAATGCTCCTTTAAATAGAGTGGCTACCAAAGCTATGCAGGACTTATAGGCCAGTAGTAGAATGGTAGGTAAAAATTGGGGGCTATAACCAAGAATGGTGCACTGGCTGTACTAAAGAGTTGTGGTACCAATAATAACCAATAATATGCCTCCCTGATCTTGTGGCATAAATCGGGAAAAGGGGAGGCAATAAGAAAACTAAGAAAAATACAAAGACTGGCATGTTTGGGCATAACGGGAGTAATGTCAACAGCGCCTACCGCAGCCTTCACAAGAAAAACACACACACACACTACTTTGCCTGCCTCCACTACATTTAATTGTGGAAAGTGAGGCACTGCTAGCGGCATACAGGCTGAAAACAAAGGACATGGGACCATTCCAAGGATAGGACACCATACCGAAATATTCCAACAAATAGGAAAAAAATCGACTACTAAATGTTTAGTCGGCTAGAATCAGCACAAGCCGCAAAGATTTTCAGGGTTTACATACCCGATAGGGAAGAGGAAGGAACAAGGCAACTGAAAAGACATCCAAATGATACCATATGGTATAGTGACGGATCAAAAACGTCAAGAAGTACTGGAACAGGTGTCAGGGGGAACCAACCAGGGACAGATTTTAGTCTGAACCTGGGTAGTACCGCAACGGTGTTCCAAGCAGAAGTCACAGCTATAGAAATCTAAGCCCAAGAAATGATACGGAGGTCATATACTAACAAGAGAATCCGCATCATCACTGACAATCAGGCAGCTCTCAAAGCTCTGTATGCAGTAGAGATACGGTCTAAAACGGTAAAAGACTGCCTTGACTCCCTGGCGAAACTGGCGGAATACAACAGTATATAACTGGAATGGACGCGAGGACAACAGGGCAATGAAGTAATACCGCAAGAGGAATGGTAAAGGAACTATTGAGTCCGAAACATAGCTTGTATTGAACCGGGGCACCGGGGATGAGACAGTCACGTATGGTCATCACTGGGGGGCCATCCAAGACAGGGACCAACGAATTACTAAAGCTGAGCAGAAAACAGCTAAGATGTGCAGTGGGAATCCTAACAGGACACTGCACACTGAGTAGACACCTAACCAACATAGATGTGAAGCACAATCCAGAATGCAATACGTGTGATGAGGATGAGGAGACTCCTCACCATATACTATATGAATGCCCAGCCTTGGTGGCTGGGAGACTTTCTTACTTCGGGGGACCAATCGTGACCCCGGAAGAAATAACCAGAGCTCCTACTGGTATCGGTTTTCTAGTGCTGGAGGAAATAAAGAATGCCCCCATAGGAAGGATTCTGGCCTTTGGATTAGAATCCGACCTGAACGGGGAATTCCATAATTTCGTAGCGGTAGCACAATGAGCCACACGGCCTGAGTGCGGCGACGTTAGGTTGTCCCGCTAAAAGAAGAAGAAGGCCAATCTCCTGTGGATAATGCTTTCTGACATATTATATCTAGGAGATTAGCCTTTATTCTATCGGTAATAATTAAGTAGGGAGTTTCAGCGATGGTTCAAAAACGCTAAAAATTGAGATTGATCCTTTTAATACTCTAAAATTGAATTATGATATTAGTATGCCAGATTTTCAAATGAATCCTTTTCTTAATTTTGGCGAATGCGCTGGTGTAAAAAATTATTTAAAATTATGTAATTATAATAATCATAACTAACATTTAAGTGAGAGAGGACCATAAATCGTTTGTTGAGAGATTCATAAAAATCGATTCAACCATTCTCGAGTTATCCCCGGATACAGGTACAAAGACACAAAGATACAGGTGAAATTGAGGACATTCCTCGTTTTGAAGTGGGTTAAAAAGGCCTGCTCCTGTCTCAAAATTTCAATATTTGTGCCATATCGTTGGACATATTTAACATCCGAATGAAAAGTTTCTTACCTAGCCTCTTTCCAGCCTCTACAGCTTGATTTTGGTTTGATTCCCAGTAGGCTGGATCGCTACGTAATTTTTCTGGAGCAGCTGCTGATCCTCCCAATGATCTAATTATTTCACTAATTACTCTGCCATCGTTCCAGTCACTCTAAAATACAAAAAATAATATTAATATAATATAGGTTTCAGTTTAGGTTTCTGTCTGTGTGAAATAAATGCACATCAAGATTTTCATTAAATGTAAGGGTAGAACGAATAAGTATATTAGAATAATATTAAATACAAGTAGTAATAATACCCAACTCCAAAACATACAACAGTGGTACAATAATAATGATTTAATACTAAACAATAGAAAATCTAGCTTCATGAGATTTAATGTATCCAATGATAAACTAGATAATAGTTTGTTAATAAAAATCGATGGTAGATCTGTGGAAAAAAGGAACAGTATAAAATTCTTAGGAATACATATATCTGATAACTGCTCTTGGAGTGTACATATAGAGGCTGTATGTAAAAGAATTGCACCCGTTTGCTATTGTATAAATCAGTTGAGAAAAATTATTGATCAATCTACACTTCTGATTTACTATTATGCTCACTTTCACTCAGTGATTTCGTATAGTATTATTGCTTGGGGTAGTTCTAAGGAAAGTGAGAGGATTTTTAAAATGCAGAAAAGGGCAATAAGACATATAGTAGGGGTGAATCAAAGAACACATTGTAAACCTATCTTTTCTGAGTTGGCAATATTGACATTACCTTGTATCTACTTACTACAGTTATTAATATATGCAAAATCTGAAATTAACCAGCTGAGTCATGTAAATAAAAATCATGATTATAACACTCGAAATAACTTAATGCTAGAAATTCCTCAACATAATTTACATCTCCTTGAAAAAAGCCCTGAATATGTTGCTATTAAAATTTACAATAAATTACCTAATAAATACAAAAGCTTAAATGAAATAATCTTTAAACAAAATATCAAAAAATTATTATTGAATAAGTGTTACTACTCAACTGATGAATATTTCAGTGATAACGAGCTTTAAATTTGCAGTTTTTTTTTGCTCTTTTGTATTTTCTATGTTATGTTTTGTGTTATATTATTCGGTTTATATGTAAATTTGTATCTCTTTCTTGTATGTATATATAATACTTGATGTCCTTATACATTAAGGACAGTTTTACTTATTGTAATGTAGACACATATTTTTCCCTTTTTTTTATATACATTTTTAATGTTTTTAAATGACATGTAATTGTACACTGACATACCATATATACATTTTTTGTATCTGAAATGGTGAATAAAGATGATTGATGATTGAATAAGTAATAAAGTGAGCAAACACTTCTATACAGACATGTTCCAACATGGACAGTTTTTGCGATAAGGGCGTGATAATTTAAAAGACTTTCCAGCAATTCTTTTAAGACACACTTAGGGCTGATTTTATAGGTTCAGATTAAACTAGAGTTTAACTAGAAGTTTCACCTTAAGGTTTAAATTGCAGATTTTAGTGTTTTGTAAAATACCGTTCTATAAGCGTTTGTCAAGATTGTCAGTGTTATTGTAATAGGACCTCCCAGAATCGGCCTAAGTCGAAGAATAAATAAAAACTTCAACTTAGGAAAAAATTTACCAAGAAACAATTAATTTAGTTTTTTTGTGGACAAGGAAAGAAAATATTTACTAAGTGAAATTTTTGGCATATTTTGAATTGTGCGCCTTGTGCCTTACTTTTTTGTGAGCGTGTATGAGTCCTTTTATGCCAGTCTTCGGCGCTGATGCCTTAAATATGTTATGCTCTAACTTAATTGTCCTTTGATACATTTTTTCCTAAGTCGAAGTTTTTATTTATTCTTCAACTTAGGTCGATTCTGGGAGGTTCTATAACAAAAACACTGACGATCTTGACAAACGCTTTTAAAACGGTATTTTACAAAACACTAAAATCTACAATTTAAACCTCTAGGTGAAACTTCTAGTTAAACTTTACAGCATGAACCTATAAAACCGGCCCTTAGAATATAATAACCATTACTAGACAAAACTTTTCTTGGTTTCCAAGCATTCTATTAATTTAAAGATTGCTATTTGTGAGAATTTTCTGATTGTTGCATAGCCTTATTGAAAATAACATTAGCAAATATGGGGCGAGCGTAGAGGCGAGTTCAATGTGAATATCAGTCGATATTCAGTTGAAGCAACGTCGAGCGCGGTTAGTACTTGGATGGGTGGGTCACCCATCCCAATATAGGTGGGTCACCTATCTTGGGAAATACAGCGTTCTTGTCCCACCTTCTAGCGGCTTGTATATCAGTGTATACGCGGAAGTTAATTTCAGACGAGGATTACGTAGTTAATATACCATCCTTGGGAGGGGATGTAAAGCAGGCGGTCCCTTGTCTATTAAATGTTAGGCAAGTAAAAGATCCCTACTCTTCTCAAGGGAAGAGGTTCGGCAAAATTTCCAGGTTGGGGGTAGCTCGTCCTCTGGCGTCGGTGATAGGTCCTGGTAGCGGAAATAGGCCGACGTTAAATAGTTAAAAAAAAAAACATTAGCAAATAAAAGAGTGCGAGATCGTGAAAATTGTCAGTATAGAATGAGATTTTGAAATAGGCATTCTTGACCGTTGCTATGTTACAAGAAACTAAAATTAACATTTTATGTTTTACAAGAAACGATATGCCCATTTAACGAAACAAAATAAATAAAAACATCAGTTTCGGCATAGGTGGAGAAGTTGTCGAACTAATAAAAATGAGTAACCTGTTCAAATCCACTGTTGTGTTTTGCAGGGGATCTCTGATGTGGTGTTATCTTTGAGTGGTGGATCTTTCATTTTATAAACATACCTGATGGAGCAGATATGCTTATGATTACTATATTTATTCAGCAATCAGAGTATAGTGAAAGGTCAAAGTTGAATTCCCCATTTAATTGAATGAATTCTTTTGTGGGGAGGAAGGGTACAGTACGAAGGCGACTGAGAAGGAGGTGAAAAGGAGTGCGGATATACAGAGTGGTTCGTGAGAAGAGGGTCGTACTTTACCAAAAGATAGACAACATTGATCTTAAATTCCCATACAGTAATGGCTAAAGCGGCCCATTTTCGCCATATATCTGTCATGCTTAAAATGAATCAAATAAAATTCTGTGTTTTGGTTACAGTAGTCATTCACCATCAAATGTATGGAATCTTAATAAAATATCAGGACCGGACCAAGAATAAAACTATTTTTAAATTATTCCTAAAAAATAACACTCTGTATACTGTTTATAAAATTTTTAATATTGAAATATTAATTTACACCTAGAAAGAGACAGAATCCCATAAAAAATATTTTGGCACCATTTCATTGCTTAAATAAAAAAATTAAAATGTTGATTTCTTAATGAGATATTGAGAGAAAAAGTCACTACAGGTATTAGTAACATATTACTGCAATCGCTGGAGGCTACATTATGAGGATAAACTTCAATTTGTATTTTAAATTAAATAATTTAAAATAAATGTAATTTTTACATTTATTTACTTACACTTATGTCAAAGTGACCACCACGCCAAATTCAGTATATTTTCTTAATCGTGTTATATGGCTTATACTATTCTATCAATCTAATTAATTTTTAATTTCGTTGCAAGAGTAATTAATTGTTACAATAATCTGCTCTTGCCGTTACATTTGTTTTAAAAGTTATGGCTATTTTTTTAATAATCTAGTAGGTACCTGTCAAAATCAGTTATATTATATTTAAGAAATGTCGTTACCACTGTTAGTATATGGGCCCACCAAAATATTGGTATAGTTTGGGGGTACTAATTTTCCTTCATATCGCAGTTATATGGGTGTACAGAGATAGCAAAAAATTATGATTGCCATCTGAAACTGGTAGCTAATAAAAATGGTGGCCAATCTAAGATGGCGAATGTAGACGTTTAAAGAAACGACCGTATCTCTGTAAGGTATTGTCCGATTTCAGTGTTCTTTTTTAAATGACAGCTGAAATCTTGAACTTTTCGTAAGTTTCCGTTAATTTTTTCCATATCGGCAACCACTAATTAGTAAATCGCTGATTAGTGAAAAATACATTAGTTTTTACAGATAATTTGTTTGTTTATCATAAATTTTCTTAAAACGTAGACGTTTTAGAAAAAAACTTTTCAAACAAATATTGTAGCATAAACGATTAGCTTTAATTTGGTGCACTACACTTGTGTGTTTTGACGATGTGCACTGGAACAATGCTATGTGATAAGAATAACAGTATGGGCCAATTTCATAATCGAATTTAAAGTGAGCTTTAGATAAAATTACATTTGACTGTGATAGTAAGTGAGGGATCTGCCGCAGTCAAATGTAACCTTAATTAAAGCCAATTTTAAATTCGATTATGAAATTGACGTTTTGTCACCGAAAAATATATGACCGACAATAATCAATACCGACATAAGTTTTATAATTTTTAATAATGAAAATTTTTATTAATGCAGATTATACAGATTTTATAAACAATTGTTTCTTAACCATATCGTTTCAACCAAACTTTCACAAATCGTCTTCGCTGTCACTACATTCATATGGTTCATCAAAAAATACATCTTCTGCAGTTTCCTCGGGCTCATGCATATTTTCACATCTAGTCAGCTTACACGCGCTGGTACATTTCAACTGATTCATTATACAAGTGCATGATGGTGGTAGGCATGACCTTGCACAAGAATAACTCAAAAGTTCCAAAACTGCTTCAGGTGCGGATGCTCCCGTCATCCAGTTGATGCAGAGTATTCCATCATTTTTTTTCTTTTGGTGCTAAGGTTTTCGCGGAGCTGGCGATCTGGCTGCTGGTTTCTGGGTCTTCTTCTGCGTAGACTTGGTTGAGTGCTTGACGTTTCGACCATCTTGTCGTGGTCTTCTTCTGAAGCGAAGTCGCTTCGTCGACTTCGCTGTTATTCTTATCACACAGCATTGTTCCAGTGCACATTGTCCAAACACACAAGTGTAATACACTAAATTAAAGCTAATGGTTTGTGCTACAATATTTGTTTAAAACATTTTTTTCTAAAACGTCTACGTTTTAAGAAAATTTGTGATAAACAAACAAATTATCTGTAAAAACTAATGTGTTTTTCACTTATCAGCGATTTACTAATTAATGATTGCTTACCCGGAAAAAATTAATGGGAACTTACAAAAAGTTGACAATTTAAGCTGTCATTTAAAAAAGAGAACACTGAAATCGGACAATACCTTACAGAGATACACTCATTTTTTTAAACGTCTACATTCGCCATCTTGGATTGGTCGCCATTTTTGTTAGCTACCACTTTCAGATGGCAATCATAGTTTTTTGCTATCTCTGTACACCCATATAACTGCGGTATGAAGGATAATTAGTACCCCCAAATTATACCGAATACTTTAATTTGGCTAGTTGGCCCATATACTATGTTGCTTTTACTGGTTACAATATTGTCTTGTAATAATTCTAAATCATGCCGTTTACATACACGAGTAGAGAATATGCAAATATAGTTTCCATCTATGGATATTGCAATGACAATGCAAAAGTTGCTGAAAGGAAATACAGACGTTGATTTGGGAATCAACGGATTATGTAAAATTTTATAGTGCTTAGACATCTTTCTGAAACTGGAACCGTTCTCTCAATTAAGAAAATAGAACGTTCTATTAGGCACACCCGGAAATAAAAAGATTTGATTTTAAATGTGGTTGACCAACACTCAAAAATCAGCACAAGAAGAATTGCCCAACAATTAAATATTCCTCAAACCAGAGTTTGGAGAACTATTAAAGCCCAACAAATGCATCCTTATCATATATAAATTTTACAACGATTGATGCGAGGTGATGAAGTATTTCAGTTAACTCTTTGCTGCTAGGTTTTATCCCATAGACGAACTTTGTTAAGAGTATTCTTTACCGATGAATCTCAATGTACCCGTGATAGCGTGATAGTATAAATAATACTCGAAATTCTCATATCTGGAGACACTAAAATCTCCGTGCAATAATCCAAAAGAATTTCCAACATAGATTTTCTGTAAATGTGTGGTGTGGGATGTTAAATAATAATCTCATAAGTCCTCATATTTTTGAAGGTCGCTTAAATTGTGAGAATTATTTAGAGTTTATACAAAATATCCTACCAAATTTATTAATAATGTAAGCACAAGAGGAATGTTGTTTCAACATGATGGGGCTACGCCGCATTTTTCAGTAGAAGTCAGAAACTATCTGATATCCAGCTAGGTCGAACGATCGGAAAGGTCCTGTTGCATGGCCCCTGAGATCACCAGATTTCACAACCCTTGACTATTTTTTGTGGTGCTATTTAAAAACTGACGTATTACAAAGAAGAAATAAAGACCAGAAAGCAAGCAGCTGATTGCAAGAATTGAGCACTTTTGCAATGAAGTTGAAAGCAATTTAGAGATTGTTAGAAAAAGTATAAATCAAATGACAAATCGATCAAGAAAATGTATTGAATTTGGCGACGATAGTCACTTTGAAAATAGACTGTGATTCAAAAAATTTAATTTGATTTAGTAAATTTGACTGATTTCTTATATTGTAGTTAAATTGTTAATTTTTATTATTTGTTGTTTTGTCAAGTTTATTAATTACACATTCATTACAAAATGTTTTTATTATTTTACTAGGTATATGTGATATGAACAGAAGGTGCAAATAGAGAACAAAAAAAAATGTTACTAATACACAAGGAGTGACTTTTTCTCTCAATTTCTCATTAAGAAAATAATTGAATCCTCAACAATTTAATTTTTTTTAATTAAACAATGAAATTGTGCCAAAATATTTGTATATGGGATTTTGTATCTTTCTAGGTGTAAATTAATATTTCAATATTAAAAATTTTATAAACAGAATACAGAGTGTTATTTTTAGGAATAATTTAAAAATATTTTTATTCTGTGTCCGGCCCTGATATTTTATCCCAGGCATTTGACGGTGAATTACTACTGTAACCAAAATATAAAATTTTATTGGATTTCGTTTACATTACAGATATATGGCGAAAAGAAAATTCTTCCAAAAAAATATAAAACACCTTGTATTTCGAAATCGGGGCCGCTTTAGCCATTACTGTATGGGGATGTAGATACATGTCTATATACTTTTCTCGTTTTTGTTTCTAGATGTACAAGCTCAGGCTAAAGATGACAAGAGAGGAATACCACAGTAGGTTTGAAAAATCATTACCCTTTTTTTGTATTAGTCCAGTTTATTGACAGTAAAGTCAAATTACAGTTTACATGAGGCCTATGAGAGACAATGAATAACGAAAAAAAGTGAGCCCAAAAACAGGTATTTTTTAGCCCGTTTGGGGGTCCGCAAATTTTTGATTGATTTGTAGTCTTAATGACACCTTATGAGGAGATATTAATTTGGAGTTGAGCATAAGAAAGGTTTCAAAGATGTAGAGGGCCAAAGTGATCAAAATAGACTCACATAGCACAGTGAGTGAAGATGATAATTCAATGAAAAATATCAATTTCTTGATAAAAACCTCTTGTTCTTCTCTATCTTTTCTCTTTTTTTCTTCTTTAATTACCTCTCGTCGATTTTTTTATTTGAACACGATAAACTCAAAAACTACTCAAACGATTTCGATGCGGTTGTAACCATTATTTAAGGGCGCTCTTTATCAAAGGCGGGTATAAGCTATTTATTACGTTAATATTTTCAAATGCAGCTAAGTAATTAGCAAAAATCAGTTAAAGAATGTATACATACATTGATGAGTCCCACAATAGACCTCTGTCTCTCTACGACTGCAGGCAAGGTGGGAGAAAATAAACAACGCAGCTTCATATTACGCCGAGCATAAACCTACATTTTGAAAAAAATATAGTATAGGTTTAGCATTTTTCCAGTGGACCATCGAAACCCGAAAAAAAATCGAAATGAAAGTCATATCTATTGACTCGCGAGCGAATTTAGAAAATTTCGTCAGTCGGTCTGTTTCCTAATAAAACTCAGAAATTAAGTATTCCGTCGACCAATCTCTATAACCAGTATAAGGCACGGACCTTTTTGGACAAAAAAATCTGAAATAGAGTTTTTTCGAAAAATTAAAAATAAACGAGTTATTTATGCATGACCACGTCCGGTATATCAGAGTGGCAGTCCGCTCGAAAATAAAATCGTAAGTCTGAAATTACTCCGCTGATGTTTCTGCATTCTATAATTTTCTATTGCTATATTCTTGAGTGAAATTTTGGAAAATTGGAATAATTGTCCATAGAATTATTTAAAAAAATAAATGCAAAAAAAAACAGGCTTTACTATGAAACAGATTTTGATATCGTGCCTTCTCGAAAAAGTCTCTATTCTGGTAATACACGAAATTATCTATAGGTGTCCAAACCAAAAAAAATGAAGATCATACCGGGGAAAATTCTATCTCTATAAATATTTGACCGATTTTCATTTACTAAATAACAATATAACCGATGCCCTTTCTGTATTTCAAAATGTAGTTAGCGTTTACTTTAATCAATGCAAAAAGAAAAAAGAAAGAAAAACAAAACATGTCAAAATGTACTGAGTCATCCTACGACCCTCTGCTGAAAAGTTACTGAATCATCCCAACAGGGATAAAAAGCATATCAAAATGTAGTTTTTAGCTTGTTAATTAAAGCTTATATGAAGTCTCGTTTTCGCAGCATTAAGCCTCATCATATATTCATTCTTATAGATATATTATATCATTGACGATACAGAAACAATAACTCATGAAATATAAATTAAAAACTAATCTAAATCAAAAAAAGCATAAAATCGAACAACAATAAAAAAAAACAGAAAAAATAAAAAACAAAAATTAAAAAACCTATTTGTAGATTAGTGCCGTGACGTGGTAAAGGGGCTGAAGTATTATTTTCATTATTATTATTATTTATTATTATTATATATTATTACCATTGTTATTATTATCCTTATTGTTTTACAATAGTAATACAACCAAATGTAATCTATTGACCTTCTATATCTCTGAAACCTTTCTAATGCTCAACCTCATATTTTTGTGTGATTAATGTCTTATCATAAGGTATCATTTGGATCACAAATCAACCGAAAATTTGCGGATCCCCAAACGGGATATTTTTAGGGTCACTGTTACTCTGGGAATAGTTTGAAATTAAAGATCATCACTCAAGACTCGCTTTTTATTTTCAAAATAGAAAGAAAGAAGACACATAACACCTAATTCAAATACTTTCCTTACATATGATTATATCGGAAGCTCTATAAAGTTAGAAATTTGTGAAGCTGGCATTGAAAGTCCTAATATGTTGTTCAGGAAATTTTCAGATTTTCAATATTTTGTTCTTGCCCCTTGAAGTCCTGGGCTATTTGCGAATTTAAAAGCATTGCCTTCAAATTTGAAATCATAAATGCAGAAGAAGAAACAAGATACTGAGAAAAAAATATTACATGGGTATTATATTAATAATGTACGAATAAAGGTATAATCATCATGACAAAGGAAATATGTTTAATTTAACGGAACTAGTTACAAAGTACGGTATAAATGAAATTGCTCTACACAGTTTTAATTTATTATATGTCTGCATCATCAATAACATTTTCGAGGCATCACACAAGTTGTCATAGGAACTTAATCATAATTATAAAGGACCAAGTACTAATTACTTAATGGAAATCCATTGGAACATAGAACTTAAAGTGCGTGGATTTTGTATTTCATGTAAAAAATATTTTGATGGTTTCATTTACTAGAGCCAAACTTTTTAAACTAGTAGCATAGGAAACGATTATATGCAGCAATTTTGTAAAAAAAACGTACTTTTTTGAATGTTTAAATAAATCTTTTAATTGCCCAATTAATTTTGAATAAGAGTGTGTTATAATAAGTATGTTTGTAACTTTTTGTAAAACATATTGTTTGACTTTATAATTTTTGTGTAGAGTACGCCTACAATTTAAGCAAACGTTTAATTGCTAAAAGCTGAATAAATAAGGTAAAATGATCCCAGAAATTTTTGAATCAAATTCAGTATCAGTAGACAATAGGAAAAAATATATTCCTCGAGTTTTAGCCCCTATATCCGTGATAAATATAATTTTTCGTTTTAATTTTTTTTCCTCTGCACGTTATAAGTTAGTTGTTATGAAAAAAAACTTGAGAATATAGATGTCTTTTAAATACACTTTGGGGAAAAAATTGGACTGACTTTGCAACCTCATTCGAATTAAAAAAAAAATTAAAATAAATTAAAAATTTAGTTTTTCTACGACTATTAAATAATTAATTCATTATTGATACGATTTTGAACAAGTAATGGGGCTCGTTACTCAAGACCGTAGGTAATAATTCAGTACTCAATGGGCTAGAACTAACCACAATAGTTCATATTCATTACTAAACAGTTTTTGTGGATCAATCACAAAAGGCAATTTAGGTTCAAAAACATCGCTTATGTCATACTTTTTGACCTGCCTTTGTCGTGGGAAATTCTTCCACCACTCTAGAGATTCATTTTGTACCCATTCATTAATGGATGTTCGTATGCGTGGCTTAGCCACACAGCAAAAAGGTTCGGGTTCTACTAGGGCCTTAGATGCACTTTCCCGGGACAGTTCATCAGCCTTCTCATTTCCCCTGTGTCCCTCGTGGCCACAGTTACTTTGTTCTAGGTCCGTAAGGGCATTTATATAATTCCATACTAGTCTTGAATGGACCTGCATGGAATCGAGTGCCTTTAGCGCAGCTTGGCTGTCGGCAAAAATTGCAATTGACTGGTTCACAGTTCCTTTCCTCATTATTTTCTTTGCACGCCACTGCATAGCGGTCACTTCAGCCTGAAATATTGTGGCGTGTATTCCTAGACTTATAGGGATTTTCGTTATCGACCTTATCCCCTAAATCCCAGTTCCGACTCCCTGTTCTGTCTTGGAGCCGTCCGTATACCAGATCGTTTGCGCCGATATTAAAGTCTTTCTAGTCCTCTGTCTGATATTTTGAATTGAAAATTTTTATGGAAGTTATACTTTTTTGACCCTAGTGTCCTTGGGAATTCTCAAAATGGGATCTGCCTTCAGCTTTGAGTATAACTTTTGGTGCTCTGTTCTGTGTTGCTGCCTTCTAAGCGTTGTGCCTTGCATTAGCCTGTGACTCACTGAACGATAAATATGTGTAGTGGTGTCAGGTCTGAAAGGACTTCCAATGCGGCCGTGGGAGCAGTTTTTATGGCCCCAGTGGCGCACAGGCAAGCAAGCCTTTGTACGCCACTTAATAGCCTTATTCCTCAAAGCTGCAGTGTCTTGGTCCACCGTACCACCGATCCATAAGTTATTATGGATCTTTCAATCCTAGTGTATAACCATAGGGCCATCTTGGGGCTTAACCTCCAGTTTTTTCCACCATCTGTTTGCACCTTCCCAGGGAAATGGTTGCTTTCTATGTGACTTTTTGGATGTGGGAGTTCCATGTCAGCTTTTGGTCGAAAATGATTCCTAGGTATTTAACCTCGCTAGCAAATGGGATCTCCACTCCAATGAGCCTCGGGGGTTTTAGGCCTGCCAAGGCTCTTTCCCCTTGACTACTATTGCTAGATCGTCAGCATATCCTAGGCAGTAAAAGCATTCTGTGGAGTTCGTCAACAAAGGTTGCCCACAGTAGTGGAGATAATACCCCTCCTTGAGCGCAGCCTGTACTCACTTTTGCCTCGATGGTACCCTCGCAATTGGACACTATTATCTTCTTTTCTAGGCTGGCTTTAATCCACTGGCACGGTACTGTTGGGACTCCTCTATTTAATAAAGCATTCGTTAGAGATTATGTTGCCGCGTTATTGAACGCTCCTAATGCAATGAAGGTCAGCATATAATAGGTGTAATGGGGGTGGCCACCTCTAAGAAAACAGACTCAACTTAGGAACATTTATATATGTTGAAATACGCTATTTATAACATCAAGATAAGCTATTATCGAGGTTGGGGAATGAATGACTTAATCCACAATATTTCCCGACAGGGAGTAAAAACTTGAGGAATACATTTATTTTCCTGTTATCAATCTACTGACAAAGAATTTGATCCAGAAGCTTCTGGGTCCATTTTTCTTACTTATCCGGTTAAACTCTTTGACTCATCGAAACAAAATGAAATATAGATATCATGAAAGAACTGTTTAAAATCATTCATTTTGCATAAAATGTTTGAAGTTATGCGAGACTTTCTATAGTACATTTTATTTTGTTTCAAAGAAAATCGGGCGAAAAGAAGGAGGGTCAAAAAAAATTTATTTTTGAAAATTGTAAAAAACGCATTTTTTTAAATGAAAAAAAATGAACTGGTTAAAGTACCTAAAGTACCTAAAAGAATCAACAATCGAAAAAAACAAAAAAGAAAAGAAAAGGAATACACAATGCCTCCTTGATACTTGACGAAGAATAAAAAAAATATATTTCGTCCGCCATCTTTGACCGTTCTATTTGACTCACAGCATCCGGGTTTCGTGCATTATATTTGAACATAGATGAGTATTATTTTTGCCAAATTTAATAAAATTACTCCTTCTTATCGAAAAGATATTCAATTTTGATTTTTCGTGTTTTCTATTTTTTTCCAAGATGGCGGATTGACCTATACATCTCGGACAGGTCTGAATTTTTTAAGGATTTTGTTTCAAATAAGCCAGTATTTTTAAAATTTCCATTTGATTACTAATACAAGATATATTAAGCAGATAATTAGAAAAAGTACTACATACGAAACTTGCAAAAAAGTGTGAAACCCCAAAAGTGCAGGTAGTGACCAAACATGACTACCCCCACGTTTTCGAGGACGGCTAACATGATGGTGATAGTCGCGCGGTTCCTACCCTCCTCGAACTATCCCCAAATGCAAAAAACCACCCCCTTTTCCGATTTTTCGTTGTCAGGCAGGCGAGGACTTGTTGAATTGGGTTTTCTTTGAGGAAGCTCAATATATCCTGTAAAATTTCACAACCAGACATCCCAACAACCTAAGGGGGTTGAAACCACCCCCTCCCTCAATACCAAAATATGCAAAAAACATCCAAACGTGGTGAAAATTGTTTTCCAGGCGTTTTCAAAGTCGGGGAACATGATGCTGATAATACTTAGCCTCCTACCTCTAACCAACTGCATCTAAATGCATATAACCCTCCCTTTTTCCCATTTTTCGTTTTCAGGCATGCGAGGACTTGTTGGATCGATTTTTTTGATGAGAAAATTTAATATGTAAAATTTCGCAACCAGACATCCTAACGACCCACGAGGGTTGAAACCACCCCCTCCCTCAATACCGAAACATGCAAAAAAACATCCAAACGTGCTGATGAATATACCCAGATGGAAGCAAGTCTCATTGAAGAGTTTCATGCCCATTCCGATTGGCCAGAACAATATGATTGAATTTGTTAAACGCCGAAGAATAAATTAAAATTTAATTATAATAATAGTAATGTATGACGCATGTCCAGAACAAGAATAAAAATTATGTACATAATGTGAAAATAATTATATAATAAAGAAGTCGACTACGCACATACACGACTATATATACATGCGCATAGCTCGTCCTATCAAACTCCTATTAAGCTGCAATAAAGAAAATTCTCTGCCTAGAAAACCTGATCCAATGAGCGTTTGTGATCTCACTATAAGAGAAACCGATGGTTTTTTGCATGCAAGGGTAATTTTTGAGGACTAAGAGGGAAACTGACGCAACTATTATGTTTTCCACCCTTATTCTATTTGAGGGACACTTCAGGATTCAGGGAAGGTTTCAACTCCTGGGGTCGTTAGAATGTCTGGTTGCAAAATTTTACAGGACATATTGAGTTTCTTAAAAAAAAAACCGACCCAACAAGTCCTCGCATGCCTGATAACGAAAAAATGTGATTTCATGCATTTAGGAGTAGTTGGTTAGGAGTGGGAGGCTAAATAATATCAGTATCGCGTTCTCTGCTGTTAAAAACGTGTGGAAAACAATTTTCACCACGTTTGGATGTTTTTTGCATGTTTCGGTATTGAAGGAGATGGTGGTTTCAACCCTCGTGGGTCGTTAGGATGTCTAGTTGCGAAATTGTACAGAATATATTGAGTTTCCTCAAAAAGAACCCGATCCAGCAAGTCCTCGCATTCCTGACAACGAAAAATCGAAAAAAGAGGTGTTTTTTGCATTTAGAGGTAGTACGAGGGGGGGTAGAAACCGCGCAACTATCACCATCGTATTGTCCGTCCTCGAGAATGGGGGGGGGGGGGTAGTCATGTTTGAACTTTTGGGGTTTTTGTAACTTTGGCATGGACATATTTTGACGCATCAGGAATTTTTGGGCTCAAATATTTTTTTTGTAATCAATAGGTTACATAAGAATCAACAATAAAATTTCTAGTGGAATGTTGTCGCTGAAAAAATTTGAATCAGATCAATTTGACTGTACTATTATAGAGTTATAACAAAAACATGCAAACACACGAACTAACGAACGTTATAATCAAAGTTATATCCCGAGAGCTCTAAATTTTATCAGATAATCTGCGGGCAGCTTTTTTGTAAAATTTTGCTTAGAAAATGTTCGAGACCTAATAATTTACCTTTTTGTGTAAATTATTAAGTCGAAAACATTTGCTTGAAAGCAAAATTTTTAAAAATATAGCTGTCTGCAGTTTGTGTGATAAGATTTAAAGCTCGAGGAATATATGTCAATATGTCAAGATTATTTCCCAAATGAACAAATTCCTCACGTACTTTTCTCTTTGTTAATTTTAACAAATTCTATCTTCCTAAAACGATTCATTTTTTATTTAGAAAACATACTTCCTTATTAATTAATTGATGGCAACGCGTTCTATAAACGACTTTTGTTTCGTAACGGACGCGCTAGATGCTTATTTGACTTTCGTTATGCGATCGATATTGTAAATCTGACAGTTTGTGGCAGTTTGATATTAAAAATATTTTATTATGTAAATTTAAAAGCTAGAGGTATTTTATTCGCTGGTAATTTTTAAAAAAGCTAGCTTGCGTTTATTCAGTGTAAAACTGTTGTCATTGGTTGAAATTTTAAAATTCACGAAATGTCATTGGTCTATAATTTATGAGGGTCATATAATCCTCCTCTTTGCTTAGTCGGGTAAAAAAACTACAATTGTAAACACAATTTAAATATTTTATATTTAAAAGTAAACATTACTACTTACCGTAAAATTATTTACAGCCCGTTCTAACCTGGAATTGACCCATCTTAAAGTAGCATGAAAACCTGGTGAGCCAGGCTTCATAAAATATGACAAATAAGTCATACCGGAAAGCTCATCTAGCCAGGGTGAGGCCAAATACTCTGGTTCCAAAACAGCCGGAATGCCCAAATCTCGTTGGGCAATATCCATGGCACGACGACAATTTTCAATACCATTATTTTTATCTAAAATGATATGTTAAATTTATTCTAATGAATTGAAAATATCAATAATGAGTAACATTTTTCATTATAGGAAATATAATTTGTTTGTCACGGCTAAATAGTATATATGATCACATGAAAAGGAACCCAGCTTTACCTTGGCACATATATTGAAAAATGTTAGAATATTCGTGTCTCTGATATACTCGGGGTTAATCGGTTATTTAGGGAAGGGGGCAGGGTGCATATTTCTTTGTTTGTAAATGCCATGTGTATTATATCCGAAAATTATAGTAAAATTTTCTTCAATGTGGGAGGTGACATTTTTTGTAAATTAAGTTTTAATTTTGAAAAATCTGTTTTATTTCGTTTCTTTAATAAGTATTTTTCCTTGAAATATTTCATGACAATTTACATCGATATGACCTATATGAGCTATAGTTTTATTAAGTTTTATTTAAAAAAAAATATAAATTTTTTTAATAATTTTTTGTTTTTGTAAAATTAGACATTTTCAAAGCTTTTATTTTTGTGCAAAGAAAAACAAAATGGCACATCTGATTTAGGACAATGTAGTTTTATTCATTCACAATTTATTTACAAACATTTTGGTTTTTTATTTAGCCTAATGTGATGAATAAAACCCGAGATATATAAGAGATGAAACACATTTTTCAAAATTTAAACTTAAAATCCCAAAACGGTCACCTTATATTGGACAAAACTTTTGTTTAACTTTCTGATACCATAGATTATATTTAAAAAAAAATAAAAAAAAAAATAAAGAAATAATTGCCTCCACCAAATAATCGTTGATATCGTTAACACTTTTGTTTTACTCTACTAGGTAAATATTTTGTTAACTATGCAATTTACTTTAAAGTTATAAATAAATAGGTGGTGTAAGCAGATTATTCTTTAAAAATGATGGATGCGAACTATTTTAATAAAGCTATTTGGATGAAATAAAGTTAATTAGGAAAAAGAAATTTTTTAAAAATATTAATGTTTACATTTTCATACTGCAATTCAACAGAATTTGTTGTTTTAATACATCATTATTATTATTATTGATAATAATTATTATTAATATTAATATGCATAGAGAATTTTCTTAGACTTATTATTGGTCCATATATCATCATGTCATTAATTTGTTTTGATCTTCAAGAAATTTACAATAGTATATATGTGTAAATATAATACCTACTGTGGGAAAGATCACATCACATACAAATGCAAATGCAATGTTTCTAATCACACTAGGGTAACTGTTTCAGGGGAGAGGAGCAAAATTTACATTTCCTTTATGTATCTCGAAAATAACTGTTTTAGCATAAAATTTGTATTTACCTTTTTAAAAAATCATGAAATTACCTACAATTTTGTTTTTCTCTTCTTTTTTAAACAAAAATTTTCCTAAATTTTCATTGATCTTCCACTTTTTTCTTTATATGAAAAATTTACCATCAATCTGACTGAAGCTGAAGAAGCTACAGAAGAGGTCACACTTGAGCTACTACCAGCTCAAGCCAATACATGGCTCATATGACAATATGAAAACTTAAGTAAGTGGGGTAACCAGAAAAAAAATACAAAATCACACGGAAAATAGTCTGGTAGTCATATTCTGGCGAGATAACATGTTAAAGCTTCCACTCTTCATGCGTAAATATTAGTGGCGTAACCAAAAATTAATCCGTTGGGGGGGGGGGGAAACTCTGATCTGACTGACCTAATTTTTATTTTTTTACTTCACCCGTTACCAGAGCGGTAAACACAAAATATGGGCCCGAAAATTTGGAAAATTGATAAGCGGGGGGAGGGGGGGAGTTGAAATCCCAAAAACATTTTAACGAGTGGGGAGCAGACGTCAACTTACTGACTCATTGGGCTGCTGCTGTGCTGTGTATATCTTCATTTGGATGTGCGCCAACGGCAAAATACAAAAAGTTTCTTTTAAAGAAATCAAGAATTATTCTAGTTACCAATGAAATTTAGCAAAGAGCGCAAATTGGTAAATTATTTAATTAAAGGTAATTAAAAAACATACATTCTCTTATAAAATGAAGCAGAATAACAAAAACAAACGAACTCCTGACATACTTCATCGCAAGTTACAGGAATCTCTTGGCGAATATTTAGTAGGGCCAAGCCATTAAGGCGACTTGTGATTGTTTCTGATTGTATTTCTGAGGTAAGTTTTCAGTCTTCTTAAACTCTAAGTAATAATTAATAGTCAGAGAGTTGTAGCTCTGGGGGAGGGGGTATTTGTCTCCTTGCCCTCCCCTTGGATACGCCACTGGTAAATATTCAATGCTAAAGCTGAATTGGCAGAAATAATGTTGATATAAGCAAGTTTTTCTCAAAAGAAAAAAATGGCTGCATGCCTAAAAAACCAAAAGTATTTCCAATGGAATAAGTTAATCAATTCTTAGCTCAGGTTTCATGGCAAATTTTTGATATTCAAGACAGCAAATACAAAAAAAAAATAACTCTTATGTTGGATTTTGGGGAAGCATGTCATTGTAGAAAGGGTGAACTGCTGAATTTGTCCATCATTGATGTTGATAATTTAGGTTTGGCAATAATATTTAATATAAAAAACACTTAAACTGAAATCGACAAAACGTTCATTGTTGAAAATTTGAAAAACAATGGCTTTAGGTTTGTAGAATTGTTCAAAAAATATGTGTTTACAAAAGCACTTACTTTTTTGTGCCATATATGAATAATAGTTGTACTTTGACACTAATTAAGAAAAAAACGCGTGAAAAGCTGCCACAAAGAGTAGTTTCTTTCCTAAATCTTCCATAGATACTGGATCACTGTTTTAGACGTACCACTGCAGTTTTAATAACTTATGTGAGAACAGATCTCCTCAAGCATCAACTGAAGCTGAGAGATATGTTGAAAGATCAATTAATAAGAAAGAAAATGTTATCGGAAGAGTTTTTGGATATGAACGAAAGATTAATAATTATTTCACAAAAAATTGAAAATGATTATAAATATTTATTTAATTTTGTTAGTTTTAATAATGTTAATATAACTTCGACTTCAAAATGAACTAAATGAAAAAAATATTTTCTATGATAATAGTACTTTTTTATCATTTAATTCGCTAAGGATTGGCACCATTTTTATTTTCCGCTGATTAAATGCGACTTTTTAGTCTCAAAATAAAGAAGTAAGGTAATAGCTTTACTCACGGAATGTATGAAAACTATTTCTGGACTCGAGTGGGAGTTATTTAATTTTTCTATACACATCATTTAGTTATTAATGAAGAGATGCAATTATTCAAGGCTATTTAAATTCTCAGAAATAAGTATCCATTAAAAATCTAATTTAATCAGAAATAAGCTATCATATCTGAGTTTTTTAGACATGTATCCTGGAAATTTTCTTCCATTAAAAATAATTAAAATTAGTAAAGAAAATTTATTGAGTTAATATTGAAGTATTATGGGGCCATTCAATAAATACGTTCGTTTTTAGGAGGGAAGGGGGGGTTACCGAAAATATAACAAAATTAACAATGGGGGAAAGGGTTCATTAAAAGTGAACATCCTCACAATAAAAAATTATTGGAAACTGGTAGTATTTAACATTTTAAGTTCATTATCTCATGGCAAACTAATCAACTGAATACATAGATTTTTAAGTAGAATGGGAAGGGAGGAGTTTGCAAACGAACTTTAAATGAAGGGGAGTTTCACAAATGGTACAAGGTGTTACAAGGAGCAGGGAGGGGATTAAAAATGGTCTATTTTTGCGAAGGTATTTGTTAAATAGCCACTAGTAATGATACTATAGTGACGATGAAAAGTAAGTAGGCACAAATTAGAAATATTTGAATAACTTAACCAAGATAATTACGACTCGTAGTCCCTTGAAGTAAACCAGAAAAGACAAAAAGTCCAAAAGATCTGTGATTGGATCGCAAGACATCCTCCCCCTCGAGTCACTACCTCTAAACTGAAAAAACCATCTCCCTTTTCCGATTTTCCGGTGCTAGGCTTACAAGGGCTTGTCGGATCGGATTTTTTTTGGGTTAATTTGAATAAAATAAATAAATATTGACCACAGGTGACCTAACCCACCCCCGGGTTTGAATCTACCCCCACTTCCAATAACGAAATACCACGACAGCAACGATAATAAGCTCTTATATTTTATTAAAAACCGCTTCCCAAGGAATTACTACTTTCACATCCAGATTTTCTATCCAAGTTTCTTATAACGAAAAAAACAAAAAACCAACTACGATAGTCTGGCAACGGATTTTTCTCGATCCAAATGCATTACCTAATGATCTATACAAGGTAGCTTCAAAACTGGTCAGTTTTTATATTTGAAAAAAATATCCTCCGGAAGGAAATTTTAATGATATTAGATTCCAATTGATGCTTCAGCAAGACAAGAATGTGGATATATGTAAATTTCCCCCACAGAGGCAGTCATACGCGAACATGCTCTTAGAGTATACTTTCAGTGTCAAGCCTGGCTTTTGAATACGAATATAAATCCTGTAAATTGGGGATGGACTATAGAAAATGAATTTTTAGAACCAAAATTCTCTTCAGAGGAACTCATTACAGATTCATTTTTTATGCAAAATAATTGTACTTTTAAGAGTGGATGTGTTAAGCGATGTGGCTGTAAAAAACTAGGCATTAAATGTAGCTCGTTCTGTAAGAATTGTAAGGGTACCGACTGTAATAATTGCGTGCACTTGAACAGGATGATGATAATCTTGATTACGACATAAATTTAATTCCAGAAATAATAATGTCTGATGAGAATGGTAATGATCTGTCCATTGCGACTCGGACAAACAGTGTGATAATAGTTGTAAGCGCCGAAAGATCTATTAGCATAGAACAAGAATTATATATAATGAACCTAATGTAATTAATGATCAATGGATGAATAAAAACGAGAATATTTTTACATATATATATAATCAATGAAAAACAAAAATATCTAAATATATACCAATGCTTCGTCTCAATTAATTCCCTACAAACCACTGAAGGAAAAGTTCACTTCATGTAAGAGCTGCTTGGTTGGTTGGATCTCGCCTGATCGAGGTTTACTTATTTTATTCGAATTGATGAGAAAAAATTCTATCCGACAAGTCCTCGCAAATCTAGCGCCGGAAAATTGGAAAGGAGGTGATTTTCCAGATATGCCGGGAAATATTGTCACCGTCGTGCTCCCCGTCCTCGAAAATGGCGGTATACCGTTTTTAAGCTGATTTTGGTTGTTTTCGTGACATTTCGTTACTGGGGGGAGCTTCAACTCCCGGGGGTGGGTTAGGTCATCTGTTGTCAATATTTACTTATTTTATTCGAATTGACCAAAAAAGAAACAGATCCGACATCCTCACAAGGCTAGCACCGGAAAATCATAAAACGGGTTTTTCAGGTTTAAGTGGGTTAAGTGGGTTAAGGGTAGGTCGGGAAATATTGTCACCATCGTATTTCCCACATTTGAGAACGGGGGTATAGCGCTTTCTAGCTGATTTTCGTTGTTTTCTTGGCATTTCGTTATAGAGGTGGAGGTAGTTTCAACCCTCGGAATACTGTCACCATCGTATCGTATGTTCTGCACTCGAAAAGGGAGGATAAATGCCTTGTGGTCCAGTCACATACCTTTTGGGGTAAAAGCTTTACCTCAAGGGACTATTCCTAAACTTAATCATTGATAAATGATAATTTATATTTCACGTTTTAAAATGTTTCGGTGTCTAAAAAAAGTTATATATTAGCCTTACCTAATTTTCTCCAATGTGGAAATAGTCCTGGACGGCAGTAATCAATTAAGGCTGAAAGGAGGATTCCAGAATTCCAGTCAGTTGTAAGATTATGAACTTTGCATTCGGGCAGGACGGCCTGAAGCCAAGCAAGCATCAATTTTCTTGGAGGGAACTTAGAGCGACCAATTTGGTAACGTACAATTAGTGACCAGATCAAACCCAAAATTAGCTTTAAGTTTCCATTAACAATATCCAGATTACCTATAAACGATATATAACTATTAAATGAAGAAAAATATTGTTGTTGCGTATGTTTATTATGTGAAATTTTAAATGTTTGATGATTCATTAGATTAGATATAATTAGTAATTGTAACCCCGACAGTTGCAAAATCGTACTAGAATCGGAATATAAACTAAAAGGTTGTGTACATTCCTTATGCGAAATATTAAAAATTTAATGATTCATTTATGTTCCTTAAAAATAATTTATAATCCAAAAATAATCAAAATTTTTTGGAACAAAACCTGTTTGTATCCCAATTTGTTATAGAATCATCTTTAAATAAACAAAGTATTTTTCTCTATTGTGAAATGATGTTTATTCAATTATCTTCCAAATTGCACCAGCGGCGTTCATTTATTTCTATTGTCGCTTGATTATGGTAGAAATTATGGGAAAAAATACAATTTTATAATTATTGTCAAAAAAGATATTTTCAAGATGTACAAAAAAAACTTAAGGTAGTTTCTTTAAGTATTATATTACAGCTAAACGATCACGTATTGATTTTCTTTTCTATCGTTTAGGCTTTTGCTATGCATATTTGAAAATTACTTTTTAAAAAAAATTAAGATGATATTGCAAAATTCTTAATTTTTGCAAATATGTTGAAAAATACGTATTTTAAGAATGTGGGTTATTATACTCTAATTGAAGCTGATAGAATTATCTTGAATTTGCTTCTTATACATCTCGATTAGATGTCTCTAGACGAAATTACAGTTATTTAAATTTATTTAAAGGACATAGCAGGATAAGCATATGTTAGGTGCCCCCGCACCAATCCGGTCGAAATTTTTAGCACAAGTTGATAGTAGTGTTAGATGAAATTTCCCAAAATATTATTTTTGGAAAACCATTTTTACGGGAGTTATGGGGGTAAAAAGAAAAATGGAAAAAAAAATTTTTCTCGAAAACGAATAAACCGATTTTCATGAAAAAAATATATGTTATGGCTTCTGATGGTGCAAATATGGGAAAAAATTATTGAGTCCATTTGTCGAAAAAAAGTGGTGAAAAAATTTCTTCAAAATAAAAAAAAAATTTTTTAGGGGATGTTCTAGAGGCACACCCACTATTTTCTTCCAAATAAATGCTTATATGCCCCTTTAAAACATATCTACTTTTCAAAGCGAGCCGAAGGGTACAACATACTCAAAATTGATAATCATTGGCAGACTGCGGGCGGCGCGTAGTCTATGTAATGAAGCATTTCGTGCAAAGACGAGATTACCTTCCCCCCCTCGTTTTCGAGGGTGCTGAACACGATGCAGGTGGTGGGAGAAGTTTTTGACCGCCGTAATCTCTTGAAATGGCCATCTCTCTTATGGATCCCTTTATGTTTTCATATATAAACGAATTTGGGGAGTGATTTATCGACAGGTTATACTTGAAATAAGATGGAACGGGGTTATAGAGTAAGTGGAGTCCAGACAGCAGCCCCAAATGATTCGGTTCAAATGCGTATACCCCATTTTCGGGGTCGCTGGTCACGGAAAAAATATTCATTTTTAGCTCCAACCCCTTCAAACGGGCAGAAATCACCCCTCACTCACCGTTTGAGAGATGAAGAGGGGTTGGAGCTAAAAATTAATATTTTTCCCATGATCAGCGACCCCAAAAACGGGGGAAATGCGTTTGAACCCGAATTATTTGATAAAAAATGATTTTCCACTCCTCGGAAGGGTTTAATTAACCCCCTGGCCTGCTATCTGGACTCAACTTACTCTATAACCATCTCGCATGTTATTTTAAGTATAACCCGTTAATAAATCACTCCCCAGACTCGTATAGAAAACATGAAGGGATCCATAAGAGGGGTGGCCGTTTTAGGAGGTTACGGCGGTCAAAAATTTCTCCATCCACTTGCATCGTGTTCAACACTCTCGAAAACGGACGGAGGAAGGTATTTTCGTCTTTGCAAGAAATATTTACACTATTTCTGCCTTTATACATAGACTAGCGGTTCATTACTACATCTTACTACCACGGTCACTGGCGGCCACAAAATTCATTACGAGGAGGTTACAGTGCCTTTCACTAGTGAAGGTGCCTGTTTATTGTGAGTCCCCTTGCCTCTCACGAGTCGGGGTGTTTATTTATCGTGAGTCTCCTTGCCTCTAACTAGTTGGGGGGCTTGTTTATTTTAAGTTCCCTTGCCTCTCATTAGTCGAGGTGCTTGGTTATTATGAGTCCCCTTGCCTCTCACAATTCGGGCTGACTTTTTTGCGTGAGTCCTCTTGCCTCTCACTCTTACTCTATATTGATGAGACTTCTCTTAGTCTTCATTCTTCGAGAACATCCCATAAAAAAAATTATTTTGAAAAAATTTTTCAAAAAAGTTGCAGGGGGTTGCGGCGGTCAAAAACTTCTCCCACCACTTGCATCGTGTTCAGCCCCCCTTCGAAAACGAGGGGGAGAAGGTAATCTCGTCTTTGCACGAAAGATTTACAAAAAAGTCGTCTTATAATGCTTCATTACATAGACTACGCGCCGCCCGCAGTCTGCCAATGATTGTCAATTTTGAGTATGTTGTACCCTTCCGATCGCTATGAAAATTGGATATGTTTTAAAGGGGCATATAAGCATTTATTTGGAAGAAAATGGTGGGTGTGCCTCCAGAACATCCCCAAAAAAATTTTTTTTTTATTTTGAAACAAATTTTTCACCACTTTTTTTCGACAAATGGATTCAATAATTTTTTCTCATATTTGCACCATCAAAAGCCATAACACGTATTTTTTTCATGAAAATCGGTTTTCCCGTTCTCGAGAAAAATTTTTTTTTCCATTTTTCTTTTTACCCCCATAACTCCCGTAAAAATGGTTTTCTAAAAATAATATTTTGGGAAATTTCATCTAACACTACTGTCAACTTGTGCTAAAAATTTCGACCCGGTTGGTGCGGGGGCACCTAACACATGCTTATCCTGCTATGCCCTTTGGACAGAAAATGGCAGTGGCTGATGCCAAATTTGTTTTTAAGACTTTTGGTTCTAGTACATACTAAATCACTCCGTTATTAAAGAAGTGGAGACTTTAATAATGTAGTGGGTTGAGGGGGGGGTGGTAAAGGGGGTGGTAGAGGGAGTGGCCAATGCTAAAAATTTGGTGGTGTTTGGTTTTTGTACACACACTAAATCACATTTAAATTTTTTATCCCATTATAAAAGGGTGGGGGTGGTAGAGCGGATGGACGATTCAAAAAAGAAATGTTGACACCTTTAGTTCTTGTACACACACAAAACAGCAATTTTATTTGTTTTATTCCCTTTAACAAAAATTACACAGGTGTACCAAATTTCAAGCCAATATCATAAACAGTTCCAGAGTAATAGTGCACACAAAAAAGTTACAGGTGGACCGACAGTCAAAAGATTGACATACTGACAGACAGATTTTTTTTACTGAAAGTTGAAATCTCGACGTTTCATGACATTCTAAGCACATTTGAACAAAAAAATCAATTTTTTTACGATTACTATTCTCCCACTCCACTATGTGGATGTGGAAGCAACTAAGAATTATATACCACAGGAACTAATGCCTTAAAACCTAGGTAATCTATTTCTTATTCTTCGGAAAGATGCAAATTTGATCTTAGGCATGTTACAAAACTAGGAAGATGGAGTTGTATTACTGCCTACAGATCAATATGAGAACAGGCGTTTTAAAGGCGTTTTAAATAAAGAATGCCATTATAAATCTGACAATATTTTCAAAATTGTTCCTGTTGAAAAACTGACTAAAGAAATACAATCCCTGAAAAATTTCCATATAAAATAATTTTTATTTCAATTAAAAATTGTTGAATTTCGCGGTACGCCAATATCAGTAATGCTCATTAGAGTTGGAACTACAAAAAACTGTAAATTAGGTAAAGATGTTCAAGAAAGACACTCACTGACACATTTATTATTTTTTAGCCATTGTCAAAATAAATATTCAGGAATTTAACATTTCTTTACAAGGTACTTTATTGATAAGTACAGAGAGTAAGAAATTGTAATAATGTTTTAAGTAAAATTTGGATAGGAAAGAGCAGAACGCAAAAGGATAATAAACTTAGAAAGTTTCATCGACATAAATGATCGAAATGATTAATACTAAATTTAAATCGTTTACATATACAGGATGGTGTGGTGTGGTAGAACAATGCCGACCTCTGACAGGGAGGTACAGGGAGACATTTGGCATCTATATGACTAAACATATTTATATGAACAATGCTACCGTTTTTTTATAATGCCGATCTTGTACTTTTTTTGAGAATCTTAATTTTTCATCATTTATGTAATTAGTTTAACTTTTGATATTCTGAAGTATTTTTTCTTTTTATCTGTAATAAATAAAATTCCAAAAGAAAAAATAAGTCAAAAGTTTCTGTTTGTTAGAAAAAATAAGAAATGTACTATGTATATTTAAAAAAAATGCAAGGAATAGTAATTTAATTCGAAAGCCTTATGTATATTTTTTTAAGAAACGTCGCTAGATATTACCGTTATTTTGAAAATTTCCCTATTCTGTCCTTTTTTACTGGTATTATCATACATAATACGAAATTAAATATTTGGAGTTTTTCAACAAAATCAAGACTATCATTTCCAAAGATTTATTACAGAATTATTATTTTTTGTGTTCGAAATGAGATCTATAATTTCTAATGCATTTTCGTGCCTTGTTTCAACCGTAGTCGCTCTTAATCTTATTTCTATTCGTTATTGTAGGACATCTTGTTACATTTTTGCAATCAGTTGGACACGCCTTTGAATTTCCTCAATTTAGGCTAGTTCCTTCATCCTAGCTCACACCAAAAACTATAGAGGCGTTAAATCCTCATAATAGGTCCACTACTCCCACTTCACCGATCAGGATATGTTCGAGTAAGAACTGCCGTATTTTCCTGCGACAATGAGCTGGGCATCTGCCATATTTAACTCCGGTGGAATTGTTCGTGTGGAGTATAGTCTGAGCAATGAATCTTTGAACTGACGTCACTAATGCACAGGGCTAGACTTACAGCGGAGCAACCGCGGGGTGGTCCCGGGGCCTTCACATACTAAGGGCCTCCACAAACCATGGATTCAAAAATCTTAATGAAATATGTTCAAAGAAAGGATATTTTCATTATATGTCAAATCTTATCTTTACTTAATATCGATTTATTTAACTGTTATTGTCTTATTCTTCTAAAACGAATGCGCGTACAGCTTATATCAGCGTTCTTTGCGGGGCTTTGATTTATTCTTTATTTACGTTAACGCGAGATCAGCACTTCGTTCACCATGGACTCAAGTTACAAGTCCGATGTAAATAAATGATAAGCGAGCAGCGCGGTGCGTGGTCATGATGTAAAGAAACATGGTGTGCTTGCTAGCTCGCCCAGTTTCGTCCTAAATGCGCAATGACATCACCTTGGTTTTAGATTTGGCGCGCTGGGTAAAGTGCCGCATATTCATATGCATTAATAGTGAAAAAATTTAGCTCTTCAACTGCTCCCCATTGCTCATAAGGAAGTCATGAAGATTCAAAAAAAAAAAAAAAAAAAACAGTATGTTTTTAATAATGAAAATTTGTTAAGAGAACTTTTTGATTTAAAAGGTCTCCACTTTCTCCATTGCCCCGGGGTTAGACATTTTTAAATCAGGGCCCTGCTAATGCAGGTAGCAATCAAAGACTATCGTGTATGTATTGGCGTCTCACTCCTTACAATCGAACTTCCTGGACTGGACATAATAATGTATGTCTTCCACAGCCTACGACCTACGCACGCCCGTCCTGCGCATTAGGTTTGAGAGTAATGATAACACGTACACCTAGACCACGGTCAATAAACGATCAGCAGCTTTAGGACGAGAGAGACGCGGGGGGCGGGGAATAGAATGAAAGAGACAGACATCTGATTTCCGTGCAAAAGACAGAGACAAAGATGCCTGTAGTGTCTACGGGTGACGTAGGCTGTAGACCTACGGGTATGTTTGTCTCTGCCTTTTGCACGGAAATCAGATATGTCTGTCTCTTTCATTTGATTTCCCGCCCCCCGCGTCTCTCTCATCCTAAAGGTGCTGATCGAGGTAACCGTATCGTTTATTGACCGTGCACCTAGACTACATAGAAACACATCGGTCTCGTGATTCAATCGTCAGTGGCGCACGCATTGTTTGTTCCTCGTAACGTGATTAATTCATTAAACCTGAATTCGCAAGCTAGAAATCTGTTTTTTTTTTGTTCTAATGGAGTTTACTGCCAATGCCAATCTGATTCTTTATGCTTGGTCTAATCCAATTTATGATTATTAATCATTATTAATAATAATAAATTGGCTCCGCCTATGGTACAAAATCGTTGCCATCCTTTAACGAATTAGTTCAGGCAAAGTAGGATAATGACGTCAGTTCAAAGATCCATTGCTCCGACTATAGGATGAAAGAACTAGTTTACTATGAGAAAATTCAAAGCCGTGCTCAACTTATAGCAAAAATGAAGCAAGATGCTCTACAATTATGAACCGGAATAAGGCTACCGGGCGACTACTTGCAATAAGAAGTCGAGCATGGAAATACATTAGAATTAATGTATCTCATTTTAAACATAATCGATTTTAGACATAATTGTCGATTGCTAAGCTCTTGTCTTTTTTTAGTAACTGATAAAACTTGATAGTATGTATGACAATACCAATAAAAGGGGACAAAACAGAGAGGTTTTCAAAATAATTGTCACATCTAAACGGCTTAAAAAAAGGATAATAAGACTCAAATCAGCTCCTCAAATTACAATTACAATTTATTTCCTATAAATATAGTTCAGTCAACGAATTATTATAGACGCCCTCCATGTAGGAGGGCGGCAGAATTTTTGACATCGGCAATGGGTTTGGAGTAGTTAGGAGGTAAATATACTAAAAGTCCCCGACCCTAGTAGGTGAGCCTCGTGGGGGGGGGCTTCCGTAAGGCCCTAAATTTCGACTTTTTTTGGTCTTTCGCTTATAACTCGATAACTATTGGCCACTGAGAAAAAATTATTCTTACCTTTTTGAAAGCTAACAAAAAGTTTCTATCTTCAACCGTTCTCGAGTTATCCGCTTCTGAAAACTGCCGATTTCCGGAAAACGCTGTTTCGGATCACATTTTTCGTCATACACTGCCCTTAACTCCTCAAATGTTCTTTGTAAAATAATATACAACCAAATCAAGTGAAAAGGATTAAATTGGCTTAAAAATTACATATTCTACATATAATGGCTGAAATGATGGATTTCAAGATTTTTTGCTGTAATTGCTTGAAATCATTACCTACATTTTGCATTTTTTTTAAATCTATTTATTATTGTAAGTTGTTGCATTTGGTAGAGTAATGAGTAGCTACACTTAAAACAATGGGAAAAAGCAGGTAGGAACTACAATTATTTACATATAACAGCTACTTTATTTACATATAATTGGCTAATAGCTAATTAGCTAATGCTTTTTTTAAAGAAAGAAAAAAAACGATTAATCTTCGGAAGGGGGAATAGTTTATGGGGACAACACGCCAGCAGAAGAGGAAAATGAATCCTCCAAAGAAACTAATATGTCATCAAGTTCTTCATCCTCCTTGTCCTCTTTTATGGGGACTCTATTGTGGCAGTTGCCCTGGCAGTTGAGGCATGCTGATGAACAATTTAATGATGCCTTTCTGCATCGACTTGTGTTGTTCACTTGACGAATCCAAGACACCACAATATTCCTCGAGTGAAGTACATATGTCATTAGTTGCAGACATTCCAACAACCCACTTACTTATAGTACTATCCGTGATTCCCTTTCCTCGGGTAATTCCGCCACGGCTGTGGAAGTTGCGCATGAGAGTGGTCTCAATCGTCATCGGACCACAATCCTGACCAGAACCTATCATTTCGCCTCATTGTGAAGTATCCTTTCTCCACAAACTTTTGGTACTCTTCAGGAAGACAGTTTTTCCATGTCCTGCACATAAAAGTGGCATGACTTTGCATATGAGAAATGCCCGGCTGCATGAAAGTAGGGTAGCATTCGCTTACAACAGTTCAGGTGAGCTTGGAAATCACCAGCCCTCTCTGCATGAATATACTCCTTCATCAATTCCACCATATTGAAGTACTGGATCCAGAGTTTAGCAGTTGGTCAGTGTAGGTGATGTCTTCCATTGCTGTTCCAAATTTCATGGCAACTGATTCTTAATCTGAATCTGCCGAGGGAGGATCGTCTAGAAAATCTGATGTGAGTGTGTCGATGGCTACCTGTTCTTCTGGCGTGAGATGGATTTCGTCTAAAATAAAGTTTGCTAAGGTATTTTGGACGAACAAATTACAATTTATTATACAAAGAAGATTTGAGGAGTTAAGAGCAGAGTATGAGGAAAATGAGGTCCGAAACAGCGTTTTCCGGAAATCGGCGATTTTCAGAAGCGGATAACTCGAGAACGGTTGAAGATAGAAACTTTCTATTAAAGTAAGAAAATATAGGACATTTTATCAGCTTTCAAAAAGGTAAGAATAATTTTTTCTCAAGGACCAATAGTTATCGAGTTATAAGCGAAAAACCGAGAAAAGTCAACATTTAGGGTCTTCCGGAAGCCGCCACCCCCCCTCCTCGAGGCTCATGTCCTAGGGTCGGAGACTTTTAGTATGTTTACCTCCTAACTACCCCAAACCCATCCCTAAAGTCAAAAATTCTCCACTCCATGTAGTCTATATTGATAAATTCGTTGACTGAACTATAAATATATTTTTTTATTTTTTTCTAACCAACAGAAACTTTATTTTCCTTTTGGAATTTTATTTAATTCGGATAAAGAAAAAAATATTTCAAACTAGTTAATGCATTTAATAATACACATAAATGATGAAAAACTGGAATTAAAAAAATAGTACAAAGTCGGTATTATAAAAGAAACCGTAGCATTTTTCATTTAGGTCTGTTTGGTTACATAACTGTCTAATGAACCTCAGTGCCTCCCTGTTCAGGCATCGCTCTACCAAACACCCTGTATATACTGTACAGTAATATTATTTACTAGTTCTGCCAGCTACTACGTTCGCGTGAAATTTTGAAATTAAATAAAAAGCTTCTTTGTAAATGACGGTAGAATCACCAGGGGCATGTACAAAGATATTGTTTGCGTCACGGACACGGGAGAGAGCCACGTAGAGCTGGCCGTGGGAAACAAATTTTCTAAAATGTTCCAGAATGCCTTCGAATTTTTTGGAATATTACAGAACATTCTGGAATATTTCAGAAGGATCACAATTATTTTTGGAATATTCCAGAATGCTCTCGAATTTTCTGGAATATTACAGAACATTTTGCAATATTTCAAAAGGCTCTCAAATTTTTTGGAATATTTCAGAATGCTCTCGAATTTTCTGGAATATTACAGAATATTCTGGGATATTTCAGAAGGCTTTGAAATTCTCTGGAATGTAACAGAATACTCTCGAATTTTCTGGAATATTACAGAAGTTTAATCATGAAAGTTTATGACGTGCAAACACACTTATGGTAGAGATCAAGCTGCATTTCCGGCTCTATTAAACCGATTTTCATAAAACTTCGCTTAGAGCAGACCGATTTCGATGTAATAAAAACTAAATGTTACTTCAAGTTTAGACAAATTTACCTGTGAAAATCCTATTCCAACTGGTTCAGTAGTTTCTAAGTGATGCGCGTTCAAACAAACAGACAAACGGACGAAAATTCCAAAAACTATCTTAATGTATTCTATTACTCATCTTACATCCCCCAGATCAATTTTTGCAAACATTTTCCAATGTACTCAGACACCAACTTTACAAATTTAATTATATGTATAAATTACAGAGATATAATAAACAATAATTAATTCAATGCTATACTCTCTACATCCGTTCGATATTGATTTACGGCAGATAGTGTCAATGTTTAATTTATATTCAATGAAAAGTGCTCAAGCACTTCCTGATGTTTTAGATACGACTGCTTTCTCAAAATGTAGATTACTGTAATTATGAGAATACATTATACCTTAATTTAAGATCATATTTCATACAATTAGCAATTAATTAGTAATAAATTCTTGGTAGTCGAAGATCATACAGTAATTGTTCTCAGGTTTTAATTTTTTTAACCTTCTAAACTATATTTATCTATTAAATGTTTACAATGAACAGAGTTAATTAAAAATTTTGAATAGATGACATACACCTTTAACTGCTTGTTAAGCTGGCGTGTTAATGGAACATTGTTTTATTAACCAATTTAATTTAAACCTTTGAAAATGCCGTAATTTATATATAAAAACCGTGACATAACGAATAAACACACAAAAAAAAATATATTTCAATGGCAGCTAACACCAGCAAATGTATTGCGTTAGCAACCTTTGTGGGCATATTCGAAATCAGATGGTTAATATTGGACAAAAGTATGTTCTTCCAGATTTGAAAAATCTATTGACATAACAATTTTTTTAAGGACTTCCTCAAAAATTGAATACCTTATAACTCTTGGAAAAACAAATTAGTGTTTGAAAATCAATTGAATAAAAACTGTGCATTGTAGAACGAAATGAAACTTCAGTACTAGTCTAGTACTCAATCTGAAGAAGCCACTGTGTTGGCGAAACAATTGTCATGTAATTATATATTTGTAAAAATATATAAATAAATTTGTGAAAATCATAAAACTATATAAGTTTTATTTCGTTCTACGTTAATATGGATTTTCATCAAGTAAAGGTCGAAACCATCAACTATGTGCATTGTATATATACAGTGTGTCCCAGGATAGATGTAACCAAAAAATTTTTTTTGCGAATTAAGAGTTGAATTCATATTTAAAGTTGTATAGGAGCAAATGTTAATCATCTACTGCTTTTCTCATAGCCTACTTTTAGCTTCTACATTACTTTAAATATTAATTCACAAAAAATAATTTCTATGCAGTTTTAATTGAATGGTTCAAAATAAAATACTAATTTATTGAAAAAATGGGAAGTTTCAAAAAAATAATTTTATATTCCTGAAATGTGGTACAGAGGTATAAAATTGCATTCTAAATAACGTTTCTTAGTGGAATTTTTTCATATTTTGAAAAATAATAATAATAATTAGTGGTGATTTTTACAACTTTGCTTATAAAACACTCTGTAGAACACCAAATCAAGTCATTTTTGGTATACTTTAGTTTTACAACAAGCAGGACTCAATCCCCAAATACCATTCCAAAATTCCAAAATTTTTGGTCCATTACACCTCTTGTTACATCTATCCTGGGACACACTGTATGTTGAAAGTTATTATTTTAACTAGAAATGTATATAATTGTTGAATAATCAATTTTATATAAAAGTAAGTACAATATTTATAAATAAGAGGAGATTTAAGAACAAACAGAAATTGTCGATGATGATGAAGAATGTGATTACTAATGTTTAATATTGTATTATTTCAATTTTTATTTAACTACAATATACAGTGTATCCCATTTTGCTTCGATCTAGATCTCTGAAAAGTACATTTTTGTGGTACATTACATTTTATAAAACTGAAACTCGGCTTACTGCGGTCTTTTTTCGGGTGAAAAATAAAGAAATCTTATTAGCGACGTTTTTATTTCAAATCTGAGTACTCCACTGGATTCGGCAACCTCTCAAATGGATTTGTACCAAATTTCGTAAAGAAACACCTTTTTTTGATTTCTCCCGTAATTTGTGTAGGTTTTACTTTTTAACCGACTTCATAAAATTTAAAAAAGGAGGAGGTTCTCAATTAGACTCGTATGTATGTTTTTTTAAATATTTTTATAATAGATTCACTTAAGCAATTTCTATGAAATCTTCTCAAATTATGAGGTATGGCTCGGCGGTGGTTCCCTATTAATTTCATTAAGCTACGTCTAGTATAAGGTGAGCAAAAACTGGAATCAAAATTTGTTTGAGAATAATCGAGAATATGGCGGAGTCGCTAGTCACAATTTAATAATGTGATAAATAGTTCAAATCTCATCGGAATTGCATTAAAATTGGTAGTTAGGTGTTTTAGAAGTAGCTGACAACGAATCTGATCTTAAAAGTTAAGAATGCAAGATCCAATATGGCTGCGTTAATTACAATATTTTTGTAGATTTATATAAAAATTGACACATAGTGATTTCAGAATCCTCTGATAAAAAGCCTAATGCCTAATCGACGAATATTTTAATGTGTAGAAACTAGATATAGAGGCCACTAAAAAGGGTGAAAAAAAAAAAATTGTGAAAAAAATCGAACCGCCTTCAAAAATATCTCTTTAAAAAGAAGAAATGTAAGAAATAAAATTTCACTCAGTTTACAGGTACCTGTCTACCTATTAGTAGAAAGTAGCAGGGAACTGTACCTTATTAGGAAATATCAATTTGAAGTAGGTACAAAAAAATTACTAATTTCAACAATAGGTTTTGCACCGACTTCAAATTGGTAATAAGGTAACAGTTTCTTGCTACTTTTCATTAATAGGTAGATAGGTATTTGTAAAACTGAGTGAAATTTTATTTCTTACTTTTTAGAGATTTTTTTTTTAATTTTCTGATTGTAATAATAAGGATTGCCAAAGGCAATCTAGATATTATTAAAATTGTTGTTGATAATGCGAAATCATCAAGAGAATCAGTTCGAGAATTTAATATAAGATATACAAATCGTCCGTCGGTTAATGTCAATACCTTTAGAGAAATGAATGTTTTAATTTACCCATACATAACCCTTGCGCGTCATAATTATTAATAGAACCAGAAGTTTAAACAAGCTAAAAACGTAGGTACTCTTACGCCTATTTACTGAGCTTTTTATATAATTGTTACACATTCTATAGGATACTCTCCGCAGTTTTCTTGTAAATAATGTTAGTTTTTGGACAGCCTGAATTTTGTGATACCAGCTTTGTTGTGAAAAAAAATTAAAAAACAAAACATCCAACCTGTCGGGGATTCAAACACAAGACCTTTGGATTGCCAATAACAACAACAGCAATAACACTAGTGAAATATTTTTGTCAAACTCCTCAATACGTTTCCTTAAATATATAAGGAATAAAAACCAGACTGCAACCAACAGCTATTCTCCGGACTAATGCCCCGACGAGCGCTGAATTACGAATTACAAGCCTGGCCGCGTTAAGTGCAATAACTGTGTATTGCCACAGAACGCCAAAGTTTCGATTTTAATAGACACCAGCCGAAAGACTTATTCCTACTTAAAGGAGCACTCGTGCCAGCCACCCCATACCACTTGCAGACTGCAGTTTCGAGCTATTGGCTCTCGTCAGTGCAGGGTGGGTCTGAGATGGCTGGAACGAGGCATTTGTTCACTCTTGGTACATGACGAGATTTATAAAACCACGACATGCAACAAAAATTGCAGGCTCCATCTAGGGGCTAATGTCCGTTACAATCGAAACAGCAGTAGCCCTGACATGGGCATAGTTAGTAGGTATGCTTTTAGAGGGCAGAATATTTACTAGTGAAAGATTTTTGTCAAACTCCTCTATACGTTTCCTTAAATATATAAGGAATAAAAACCAGACTGCAACCAACAGCTATTTTCCGGACTAATGCCCCGACGAGCACTGAATTACGCGGCCAGGTTTGTAATTCGTTGGTTGCAGTCTGGTTTTTATTCCTTATATATTTAAGAAAACGTATAGAGCAGTTTGACAAAAATATTTCACTAGTAAATATTCTGCCCTCTAAAAGCATACCTACTAACAGCAATAACAATTTTTTAAAGGTTTTACATACATTTATGCGCCTCGCCGGAACCTCTCCGGAGCCAGCCAGACAACCACGGCGCTCAGTGCCGTGGTGATTGCAGGGCCGGGACGGATGTCTTATGAGTCATAAAACTTTAGCCACTGCATCATCACAGATTACTAGAAAAAGTGAATGTCTGTAATATATATCTTTCGAGAATCATATTTCAACGCATTTGATATATTATTATAAAATATATATTAGTAAAATGCATAAACAAAAAAATATATATTATAGACGAGACTTTTCGCAAGATTTCTATTTTAGTCCAAGCGACAAAAATTAAGAAAATATATATTTTTTAATTAAATGATTAATAACTTTCTTATTTACTGATTGATTTTCTTCAAAAATAATAGGGTTCTTCCTCTAGCTAACATTAACTTACTTTCCAAATTTCAATACAATCGGACTTTTCTTTCTTAAGTTATCATGCTTACAAGAAACGTGATGAACGGACAGACAGACAGACAGACGGACGGACGGACAGACAGACGGACATTTTGAAAGTTGTTCAGAATTCGTTCACTAACACAATCATATGAAAATGTTTTCTCTACGAGCGATATTTCCGGTTTTAGAAATGTGTCGATCAAATGCAATATACTCTTCGGTTTTGCGAAGAGCATAATAAGTGAACCTCCACAATCTGACCAATACGCGATTTAAAATAAGCGATACGCCACCTACGGTGCCGATTACGAACTACTTTGTGTGAGATGACAAGTGAAAACTTTCATTTTTTGCTTGTGTCATAATTGCTTTGCGTTGTTTTTATTGTCGACTGGATTCAATTAAAATTGAAAACAATATGAATCAATATTGTTCAGTTCCTCAGTGTTCGTCTTGGGCAAAAAAAAAAACTCAACATTTGTTTCCCGAAGCCGGCAAACACCGCGTGAAGATGGATAACAGTTTTGGGGGAAGGATTTTCTGGACAGGCTAAAAGCCTCGATAATAAAATAAAAAATTGGAAAGCCAGTGACAAAGTACATGAAGGTTTGTTCACTTCATTTCCCAGAAGATGATTATTTTTATCAAGGAGGTATTTGTTGTATGTCGAAGTTAAAGTTAAATAGACATTGTCTTATTTTTAGAACACAGTAAAAAAAAATAAAATCTTGAAAAAAACAGCAGTCCCATCAAGAAATTTACTGTAAGTGATAATGATGCCATTCCTGGACCATCCAATAGGTCTGAACGATTTAAAAGAAGGCTTGTGTTGGCAGAAACGGTCCCCGAAACGACCATTCGACGATCAGTGTGATTGTGAAGAAAATGAAAATACCCAAGAAGATGAGAGTTTATTGCAAGTACTATAGGCACAATCTGATTATGTTGGACCAAAAACTTCCAAGTTCAAGTAAGTAAATACTCCGGAAGTATTTACGTTGTGTACTCTGTTAACAACAGATAGTAAGCTGAACTATTTTACTGGACTTAACAGTTTTAAACTCCTGGACACAATAGTGGAGGTTGTGCAGTCTGTTTTTAGAGGCAAAAGAGCCCGTAGATTAACAGTAAAAGAGAGAATTGTCTTACTATTTACTAAATTAAAATGTAATTTGTCTTATGTTACACTAGCTCTTCTTTTTGGTATTTCAGCTGAATTATGCAAGATTTTTTTTATTATTTATATCGCTTTAGTAAAATCAATTGCTATACATATATTTTCATTGAAATTTATTTATGAAATACCTTTTAAATCACCGAAATTACAAAGATTTGAATGTAAAGAAAACACCTATCAAACAGTAATTAGTTCCGATGTCAACCGCACAGGCGCTGCAATCTTAATTTCAGACGCGTATAAACTATCCTTTGTCAATTGAGTAAAAAAAAATAAAATAAAATAAAATAAAAAATCGTTAACAAGTTTTTTCATTTTAAAAAACAAGACCGCAGTAGGCGGTATCACAATGCACTTTTCAAAGGTCTACGTTAAAAAAAAACGATCTAAATCGGACCTAAAATGAACCTTGGTGGTTCCAAGCAAAATGGAGCAAGTAAAATCCAAGAATAAGAATTTCTTCAAGAAATTTAGTACAAACCAATTTGATAGGATGCCGAATTCAGTGGCGTCCTCAAATTTGAAATGAAAAAATCTCTAATAAGATATCCTCATTTTTCAGCCTGAAGAAAAGACCGCAGTAGACCCAGCTCTTTTGTTTTATAAATTGTAGTTTACAGCAAGAATGCATTTTTTGGATCTAGGTTTAAAGAAGAACCCCACCTAAATCGGACTTAAAGTAAACTTTTTATGGGCAATCAAAATGGAACATACTGTATAAAAATATACTGTTATATAAAAATTTACAATTTTTATTTTTATTTTTAATGATCCGTTAAAAGAATATTCCGAAATACATTATCTTAAAAGTTAACGATGGTGAAAAATAATATTTTATTATAGTTGACACTACTGCACTGTCAAAGAAGAAGTCTACTATACTTTTAGTGAAAAATATACAGGATGATCACCATACAAAATAATAAGAAATGATGGAGAAAATAACGCTTAGAATGTAAACGACACCATTATTACCAAGGAAGAAACTTGCTATAATTTTAGTAAAAAATATACATGGTAACCACCCTAAAAAAAAAACGAATAGCCAGGGAGGCAACGACAGATTTTTTACGTTAATATCTATAAAGCAGCGGCCGCGATCACGCGCTTGCATTCCATTACGTCTACTGAGTATTCAGCAACATGAGATGATCGGTAGACTATTTTTTGGATGTCTCATTAAATAAACTATTCCAGAAAAAAATTCAACTTTAAATAGATTAAGTAAAAAATGTTTGTTTTTACCACACTTTGCGTGGGTGGTAGACCTGACATGGCAATGCTTCCGACGCGGTGGAATATTATTTTCCGGTATGTTTTTATGTCCTTTGTGACCAAGTAAAGTTTCTGTCTTGTAGATGTAATACATTTATGCAACTTTTTGAAACATATTTAATTTTTTACTCATTTTTGCAACACTAAAAGTTTCCTTAGACTTGCACTTTCATCTCTGATACTTTTTATGTTAGAGAAAAAATAAAAAAAAGTGTCGTCAATTCTCTTTACATAAGCTATCTACAAATTTTTCGAAAAAACGATAATTATCGAGATATTCGAGGAAATGCAGGAAATTACACGTTTTCCTATAGAGTGTATGTAAATCTTAAAAAAATATTATTTCTCAGAAATCTTTGTTTCGAAGGGCCGAGATTAACGAAGCGTCAAAGTAGTACATGTTATTAAGTGAACATCGTATATGAGATCGATTTCAGTCAATTACCGATTAATTACGGTGACAAAATGGAGAAATTTTACCGAAAAAAGAAGTCCCAAATCCCGCCCCCTCTAATTCCTTCATTTCTGTCGGAATTCAAAAAATAGAAAAAGGGTTTTAGTAAATTTAATTTTATTTAAATTACCTAGAGTAGTATTTTGGCGTAGGAGCCAAGATTAAAAAGCTCCCAATTGTAGAATCTCAAAATTTGCGATATTTTGCCGTACATGGCCGACATTTCAGTAGTTATCTCCGAAACGAAAAAAAAATCAAAATTCTGACAAAAGCAAAAGATTCTTCGTGGAAAATACTCGTTTGACCTTATTTTTTATTTCGAGCTAACTCCCACCGTTTCGGAGACAACTGCGAAAAATAACAAAAAACAGCTTGCATTTTGGAGCCGAAAAAATTGCAAAAACATGCAATCTTGACACGTTCATATTTTTCGAAAAATCCCATTGGGACGGCCGTACGATGTCCCGACGTAAAGAGGAAGTCTTCCACGAACGAATCAAAAGTGGCATTTTGTGACATTTCAGAAATTTTTGCAACATGTCTAATTTTGTATTCATTTTTGCAGAACTCATAGATTGGCAGAATTGCACCTTCATTATTGATACTGTCTAAGCTGTCATGGGAAAAACATCTAGCTTTATAGAAATGATTTCACGAAAACTGTCGCTACCTACCTCCCTGGCTATAAGAAAAGATCATGAAAAATAATATTTGGACTGTAGTTGATTGACACTATTCCCCTTAGTTATAATAAAAAATAATATACCAGGCGAGGAATATAATGTTCAAAGTGCATACGAATAAAATAACGTTCTTATTAGCGCCAACAATTTGAATAATAATTTATTTTAATAAGAAACATACCTAATATACCTTTTAGTACAATATAGAGTGCATCCAATGGAAAAATTGTTAAATCAATCAATTATATTATTAAATAAAACAGGGAAGTTTCGTTTAAATACCTTTAGAGATTTTTTTTAATGAAGCAATACAACCCATTTACGTTTTCTCAAAAACTATCAATTTTCGTAAAGACTCCTAATAAAAAAGTTTAAAAAATAAACTCTACTTAACCTAAAATATATTTTTTACACATTACTGGATGGCCAAAAAAGTTTTATGAAATTTTGGGACTGATCCACCCTTGATAAGTATCTTGTATCAACCCTTTAACTAAGTGTCAATTGTGTACTGTCAACTGTCAATTAAGGTTTGTAACGTGACTGAATAATTATTAGAGTCATTTTAGGTGAACAAAAGGTTAAACATCAAACTAATTGTAAAGAAATAAACTAAGATTTTTTAGACTTCGAATAATATCCCCAATAACATATTAAAAATCTAGAAAAATCTAAGTATGGGAAAGCCGTCATATTGGCCGACATCTTGGATTTACTCTCGAAATCTATAAAATGCATATATTGCTCCGGTTAACTTCAAATATGTACCAAATAGAAAGTCTTTTGAACCAGGAATCACATAAAGACTTTATCTAATTTTACTTCTATCATGTTCCATTTATTATAAAATTTTAACAATAAAGGAAGGTAATTTATGAACATTATAATGATACGGTATAAGTTTTTAAATAAACTTGCACAAAATCGTTTAAATTACTGTACACTCTTTGAAAAAACTGCTAACACAATTAAAACACATTGCCAACATGTATCACTCTCCATCAGAAACACCATCATCGTATACATCTTATATATTTGAGTTACTGCAGAGTATAATTTGACATTCACTGCAAGCTGATGGACATTCCAAACCATATTTTCTGCATGAGCATCTTGAAGTACTACAATCTGTCTTGCATTTACATCTTATGATATCGAGCAGAACTGGTGGTGCTGTTTGAAGGTTAGTAAGTACTGGTAGATGTAGACCTTTGCCTTTGCCAGTCCCAAACAACTGTGCCGTGGTTTAATCTCAATGACGATTTTGTAGTTTGACTGTTCCATTGTCGGATGTTGGGTGCACCACGCTTTGGTTCTGGTTTGAATATTACTCTTTTATTTTCCATTTTAACATAGAAACACAGAAGTATCAGGACATCAGTGTCGTCTGCAATAACAACAACATCTCTTTGTTCAGATGCACCAACTGCTGTCTGGATGATCAGAAGGTCTGCATCTCCACGTGCATGTATGGTCTGACATCCAACAGTTTCAAATCTTTCACTAAGCATCATCAAAAAACGCTGATTATTCGTTTTGCTTGACAGAAAAATATGTTTCCCTATGTCCGGGAGTATTATCCAATGAATAAAATATTATGTCGCTTGGAATAGGATGCGCGCCCTCTCTAAACGCCAATTGTCGTGTTATTTGGTGCGCACGAAGACCGAAAACGAAGAGTCACGGCGAGTACCAAAAAAGCCCGAGCGCCTACCAGAGAGACGACTCGGACTACGCACAGCGCGCATCACTCGTGAGGTCCTCAACAAACATATCAAATGCCTTTTTCAAGCTTATTACTGGTAAAAATATGTTTTTAAATTGCTTTAATTAACGTCCCTGGTTCAAAGAACTTTCTATTTGATATATATTTGAAGTTAATCGGAGCAATATATGCATTTTATAGATTTTGAAAGTAAATCCAAGATGTCGGCCAATGTGGCGGCTTTCTCATACCTAGATTTTTCTAGACTTTTGATATGTTGTTGGGGATATTATTCTAAGTCTAAAAAATCTTAGTTTATTTCTTTTACGATTAGTTTGATGTTTTCAACTAAAATGACTGGACTATATGTGTTAAATTGAAATTTAGTAAGCCAAGCAGTTTCATCTTCACTTACTTACTACTACTAAACATGATGTATGTTAAGCAGATCATACTTTTCAAGAAATTAAAGATCTCATTTAAACAGAAAAGGAAAATACAATTTTGTGAATTGAAAGAAAATATGAAAAGGGTCCTTGCATGTTAGTTAATTGCAACAGCGTTTTTATGAAACTTTTTATATGGGTATTTACTTCCAAAAATAAATGCGTCTGTTTGCTTTATTATTTTACTTTAAAGAATTCAAGGCGGTCATGCTGCACAATATATTATAGAGCACGATTTACCCACACAATCCTGGATCTTCTAAATTTTAGAGAGTACTTTTTTCTTTCCCTTCTAACTCACAACGTCTTGGCAGGGAAGCTATTCTCGGCAAGTGAACATTTCAAAATTTCTACCATATATGCAAATTAACAGTTCGATCGCTCTGATATTCTTGAAAAATGTCCTCGTATACGTTTTCAAAGCGAATATTTACAGCGAGCGCTTTGTATTATTCGTTTTACAAATTCTGACGTAAGATAATTTTAAATATGGTGATGACTCTTTTAGAATATGAACAGGTGGAAGGTAGTTCAAGATATGTTTACAACAGAAAACAGGAATCATTAGAAGAATAATTGAAAGTGTGATGAACATGAGGTTTTGATGTTTACTGAATCATTATGCCCCAGAAAAAGCTAGCAAAATTATTAATGAATGTATTCTGTTACATAATCTATATGTATCGAACATAATATTCCAAAACCCAATCGAGATGAAGGCATGGCAAAATATTTTGTAATAAATTCAGCTCTAATAGTGAATAACTATGCCTCGGACTAAGCAGATAATGTTTACCAGCGAATTAAAGCTGAATTGGCATTAGGTTTAAGACTATGCTTAACAATAATGAGTTGTAATTGTAAACATTGTATTAGGTATAACATGCCATTCACATTTTGATCTGTCCACTGCTGTTGTTCGAGCTTCAATTCCTCGTTGCTCGAACTGAACTTCAGTTGCCGTACCGTACGCGCGAGCCGGGGAATGTTACTCTCTCTAAAGAGGGAGGAAAGGAACTTCATTTTCGACCATTACAAAAGAAATAAAGGAACACTAGGAATGGTCTAAATCTGCTTTAGGAAACATCTACTACAAAAAACATAGAATGAAACTTGACAACTCCACCATGTCCATAAAAAAATGCATGTGTATATAACAAGAAAAGTCACTGAAATTTGAAATAGCTTTCCTTCTCATCCCGAGTCGTTAACCCGCTGAGTAAAGGCTGTGGCTGTCCACGTGATAACCCCGGGCCGTTGAACTGCCAGAAAGGCGGTGGTATGACCCCAGGGTAGGTTAAAGTTGGTGACCGAGGACCGTGTGGTTTGGAGTCCACGCTAAATTGTAGATTTCTAGGAGCAAACGGCCTGCCATTGTCGCCTAGTTGCCTACTAAAAAGTAGTACTATGCACTATCCACTATCCTATATAATCTCATTGTGGCGTGGAAAAATTGTAAAAATAATAAAATGTAATTTGTTCATAGAAAATTTACAAACAAAAATGGAAAGTGGAGATTTTTTGATCAAAAAAATTCGGTAAACTTCATTTTTCCACCGCTGTATCCCGTTACATATTAGATTTACAATAAAAATGTATATAAAAAAAATTTAGGAAATTTTGTCCTCTTCAACTTTGTCTGGAACTTATTTCTCGTAGAATCGAGCGTCGCCGCGTTATTTTGAAAAACAATTTTTTGCACCTCTCAGTCAATATGACGGCTCACCCTCTCCCCCACTAGGTCGAAAATTTGTACTTTTTATTAGGTCCTCGACTTAAACAACATATCAAAATCATTACTACTCCACTTTTTTAAGGAAAAAGCCATTTTTTGTCCCTACTGACTGCGTTAGGAATGGGTGCGGTGATAATAACACAGGCCCACAAAAAAAAAGTTGTCTGCGCCGGTACTGACCATACCTATCCTTTGTATTCTGAGCCGCTGAACACGAATCTGACCTTAGTTTTTCCCCAGGACGTCAGGTTTTTTTTAACAGCAAATAAATATATAAATATTACGATTCAACAGACTTTTTTTGCTTTAAAAAAAAACCGGACGTGTTGGGGTAAAACTAAGGTCAAATTCGTATTCAGTGACTCAAAATACAAGGGACCACTTTTGTTGCCACTGTGCCACACTCAGTGTGGCACAATCCCGCACAAAAAAAGTCATCTGCGCGGGGGTACTGACTACACCTATCCTTTGTATTTTGAGCCGCTGAACACGAATCTAATCTTAGTCTTTCCCCAGCACGTCAGGTTTTTCTTTTAACAGCAAATAAATATATAAATATTAGACTTTTTTGCTTTAAAAAAAAACTGACATATAGGGGAAAAATTAAGGTCAGAGGATAGGTATGGTCAATACCCCGGTGCAGACAACTTTTCTTTTTTGTGGGCCTGTGATAATCAGGGTGTCACCAGGAGTAACCAGAAGTTTTGACTTGATGATGACCTAAAATTTTCAGTTAATTTTCGCAACCTGTCACGTATAGTCAATAGAAACGTAACCTCATTTAGCGGATTAGACAGATTAAAGATATAAGACAATTTTATTATTTTTCTCCTTTAACAATCAAAATGGGTATTAGGCAATCCAAACCACGTTACATCCAACATGGCATTTATTTTCATTCGTTAAACGTTTGTGTTTTTCTGTTGGCTTGGCTACGTTTCCGGAATTTAGTAAAAATAAACCCATGTTTGCAATTGTTTGCCCACAACGCCAAATTTTGACAAATCGTTGGATTCCCTAATAGTAAATAATATTATTTTTTATATTTACCATATCGTCGGTTAAGAGTGTTATCCTGCTAACTCCATAAAAGCAAATTTTACAGGAGGCTAGAAAAACATAGTTTTACCAAGAAATTATTTTGGAAGAAAATTGAAATTACACTTTTTTTGTCTATATATTTTAAATATTTTTTAATGAAATATTATCTATAATATGCATAAGTTTATTTTTTACGGAGATAGCAATGTTTCGGTGATACAAATCAAATTCAGGAGATAGCAGGTATACATATCATATAAATATGGCTATTTAGAATCCATTTGCACATAGGTGTAACAAGACCGCTATTTTTAAATACCATCAATAGTCTTATTTCAGCATAATGTGGAGTTAGCAGGTTAACTCTCTTAACCGACCATATTATGGTTTCGATAACAAATACATGTTACACAGCCCCACAAAAAAAAAAGTTCAAAGCAGCGAACCAGACCCATGTATTCCTATGTATTTTCGGTCGTTGAATCCGAATCCGGTGACAAAAAAAATCGTACATACCCAAAATCATTAGCTAGAGCCAAAAAACACCCCTGAAATGGGGTAAAAAGAATATTAAGCTACGAGAATAGTTGTTACATCTTAATCAGTCGAATTATACAAATTAAGGTTAAACAGCAGCGTACATACAATAGATATGAAACACACCCCCAGGGAATGGCGAAAACTAGCCCCCCCTATATAAAAAATCGATCCAAAACAGCAATGACTGCTGAAAAAGCCCAAAATGTCTAAGTGTTGTTAAAGAGATAAGAAACTGTATCAGGTCCGACGTAATCTTCATAAACTGCCCCTATAGAGTTGAGAACAACCATCCCCAAGTTTAAAGGACACGAGAAAAACAAGAAAAAACGTAAAATACAACAGGATTTCTATTTTCATGGATGCCATGATTGGCTGAAATTGCGTAGTACTCTAAAATAGAACTAGAAGCTTACGTACCATCAACATACTACAGTGTCAACTCTCAGAGGGTGTGAAAACTATCCCCTATGTAAGGTTTGACTATAAAAAGTTACAGTGACTTCTATAAAAATTCGAAACACCCTGCATTGTATGGAAGAGAGAAGAAACTAGACTACGTTCGACGCTGCGCTTGAAAACCACCCCCACGGGGTTGAGAGACGCCACCCCCATAACAAAAAACTATGGAAATTAAATGAATAAGCAACAGTATAGCTTTTTCGTTACATCTTGAATTACGGTAGTTTACATCCTTTCTGGGGGTGTTACTTAATAACATTTATAGGACATGAGTTTCAAACTCTAAGTGTGCAACACGATTTTTGCCAATCATAGCATCCATAAAAATGTAAATCCGGTTAGTTTCTCTCTGTTTTTCTAGCATCCTACACATACAGAGGTAGTATCTCGCAACCCCGTGGGGATGGTTTTCAAGCACTCGTCGAACATGGTCTAGTTTCTTCTCTCTTCCACACAACGCAGGTGTTTCGAATTTTTATAGAAGTCACTGTAACTTTTTATAGGTAAATCTTACATAGGGGGTAGTTTTCACACCCTCTGAGGGTTGACAGTGTAGGATATGTTGATGATACGTAAGTTTCTGGTTCTATTTTAGAGTACTACGCAATTTCAGCCAATCATAGCATTCGTGAAAATAGAAATACTGTTGGATTTTACGTTTTTCTTGTTTTTCTCGTGTCCTTTGAACTTAAAGGTGGTTGTTCTCAACCCTATAGGGGCAGTATATGAAGATTACGTCGGACCTGATGTAGTTTCTTAACACTAACAAAACTTTAGACAGCTTTTTCAGCAGTCATTGATGTTTTGGATCGATTTTTTTATACATGAGGGCTAGTTTTCGCCCCTCCCTGGGGGTGTGTTTCATATCTATTGTATGTACGCTGCTGTTTAACCTTAATTTGTATAATTGGATTGATTAAGAAGTAACAACTATTCTCGTAGCTTAATCTTCTTTTTATCCCATTTTAGAGGTGTTTTTTGGCTCTAGCTAATGATTTTGGGGGTGTACGATTTTTTTGACCCCGGATTCGGATTCAGCGACTGAAAATACATAGGGATACATGGGTCTGGTTCGCTGATTTGAACTTTTTTTTGTGGTGCTGTGTTATACATTTGTTTACTTATGTCAAATGTATAGTATCACTAAATTATATTGATCGATTGGTTGACAGATCGTCATCGCTTTTTCTGGAACCGCTATGGTAACCGTGTTTTAAAAGTAACCAGCTTTTCAGGAACCTACCAATAACCTTTTATTTTGGACCAATTAATCAAAATTGTGGTGAATATCGAACCATACTCTAACTGTCTTTTCATCTTGTACTTGTGACAGTTCTTTTTATTCACAATGACATTACACCTTTCTATCCATTTGTTATAAAATTACTATGGTGCCAGATGTTTCACTCGCACATTTTCTAACGTATACGTTTCAACAAGCGAAGGCTCGTCAATAATACATTTTAGTACTCGAAATAAACCATTTCTGTTGATCAGTATACGTCAAAAAGGTCACTTGCCAAGAATAGGGCCTAACATCATACCACATGATATTCAACCAAGTTGACGGAATTTGTCAAATCGACATTATTAAATCAGTTTAGTGATTGTTGTACTGACTTGAGTTTACATTTTCATTTGGAGCCAGATAAAATCCATTGCATACCAACACACCAGTAATACTACAGAAAAATGTCAGGGACGATTAGAGAGACAGGAAATAAAATTAGAAGTAATGCTGAGTATTTATTTTCGTGTGGCAAAACTTGCATGAGAGCTGTCAAAAATGTATTGAAGCAAATGGTGCACATTTTGGATACCTTTTGTAAATTTATAGAAATGGCACAAGAATAAGTAAAGATTTATTTAATTGTGCGAATCTATTTTTTTTTTAAACATCCAACAGTTTTTGTTCTTTTGGCCTAAAAGAACAATGACTCTTTAAGAAGTTATGGGGCCTCCATAACTTCTTAAAGAGTCATTTTTGGGTAAAGGTATGTCTAGTATAATCGGCCTTGTTTCAACTCAGGAAGCTAGATTGGAGCAGAGTTATTAGATAGATAAAAATTTGATTTGTTCCTTTGTGTACAAAGACCACAGAAACCATAGTGGGTGTAGCACATGTCAAGTAGCTTAGTATAAAATATAAAATAAGAACAGATATATGTATATAAACAAATAGGAGAAAAATATGTCAGATACAAATACACTAAGTTAAAAAATAAATAAATAAATACAAACAAGACACAGATACTACGTGAAAGTAATACATTCTAACAAATTCTTTCAGCTAAAATTATTTATAGTGTATAAAGACAATTTATTAATTTATAAGCACAATGATAGATATATGGAAACAATCATAATCATAATCATAACATAACATTTATAAAAAGGAATTGTCACAGATATATTCGTCTATGGTATAGTAGGCCTTTTGAATGAGTATTTGTTTTAATTTAGGTTTTTTTAGTTTACTTAATGGAAGACTTTTTAGATCGGGACATAAATGATTATAGACCTTTGTTATTGAAAACACATTTTTTTGTATGTAGGTATAATTGATTTTTTCCATGGTTACATTACTTTTATGTCTTGTGTCTTAGTTATGTTCCAGAGACTTGAAAAGTGAGATATTTTCTTTAACAAAGATTACGGCTTCATAAATATATATATATAGATATTAGTGTAAGGACTTCTTTCTCGTGAAATATATGTCTACAACTAGCTCTTGACCCCCTGTTTAGTATATACCTCAAGCATTTCTTCTGCATTTTGAGAATTTTATGAGCATCACTTGAGCCTGCCCAAAAAATTGTTCCATATCTGACACGAGATTGATGCATGATATGCAGTGAAAGCTGCTTGAACATTTACAAAATGTGCCACTACTTTCAGGGCATAACAGTATTGAGCCATATTTCGTACTAGGTTGTCAATGTGGAATTTCCAGTCTAACCTGTAATCCAAATTTATTCCTAGGAATTTATGGTATTACTATTTTTTATATTGTTGTTGTTAAATATGAGCATGGTTTCATCTTTTTGTGTCAAATAAGAGAATTTTATCATTTGAGTTTTGTTTAAATTTAGTTGTAGGTTATTATCTGCAAACCATTGGCTAAGTACATTTAAGGCAGCTGCTATTTCTTTGCTGATTTTGTTTCAGGAAATTCACTAAAAATTATGGTGGTATCATCAGCAAATTGAATAATCTGTTGTTCTACAGTGGAAGGCAAGTTGTTTGTATATAATATGTAGAGTAGAGGCCCTAGAATGGATCCTTGGGGTACCTTCTTTTTATAATTTGCTTATGGGATTTTATACTCCTAATACCCCCACTATTTTAGAATACGGTTTACCCATACAATTCTAGAACGCCTGAATTTCAGAGAGATAATGTAGTTTCAAATACCCTTTGTTAAGAAGACAGTCCCACAAAAAAAAATCAATTCCACCAGGCTAGACCATCGTATACTTATGTTCTTGGGATCGCTGAATTCGAATTCGGTATCAGCTTTGCTTCATAACGTTAGATTTCCTCCCTAGCTTTAAAAAATAGGAAAGAAACGCTAAAATGTCACGATTAGAGGTTGAACTGTAACTCTTACCATTGAAACCGTTTGTAAAAATGGTTATTTTATGTTTCTGATCCTTTGGAAAACTAAAATACAAGTTAATTATATCCAGGTTTTTAAGAAAATGTTAAGGGCACTTACACATGAAATGACACGTTCTTTTTCAAAGGAATTTTCGTACACATCACGCAAAGAACCACCGTACTTTTGTAATTTTGTTACACACGCTCTGAAAAATTCATTATAACACAAAAAAACGTGATCGCGAGTACAAACAAGCAGTCACCAAAAAGCTCTATCAAAGCGACGAGCTTTATCGCAGGGAGACTCTTTAGATTATTAAATTCTAGGACACTTTTTCATACGACAAAAGTTCGAAAAACGATACGGGCGGCTGGCAAACGTCTTTCCGTCTGTCGAAAAAAATGTCGTAATTTTTATACCTCGGCGAGGCAGTTCTCGATTAATTCTCGATGAACAAGACATGAAATAATCGAGAACTGCCATTTTTCGTTGGCCCAAGTTCCAATATATAATATAATATCAATCAAAGTTGCATCAAATTGGAGGCTAAAATTATCAAAGCAGCGAGGTTAAAACTTTTTTCTATTTATAGAGTAAGGTGTATAAAACGATAAAAAAATGCGAACTGCCGTTTTCCGTTGGTGGTAGCTGCGCGAAATGGAATAGAGTCGCATATACGTTCGGCGTGCTAGCGCGACGGCACGCGGAGGTCATAGAGATGCTGGATGAATTGGAGGACATAGAGTGTATCCGAAGCAATGTAGCATCTCCAGCAGCAGGTGTATACGTAAATGAAAAATGGCAGCTGCTGGGACCGAAGATGCTGCGTTGTCATTATACAGAGATTGTATACTCCGTATAGTGCCAACGCAGCATCCTAGGTCCGGGCACCTCGAATCAGAGTCTCCTGATATGTACACCTTCTCTGCAATGAAATCCCGAACGCTTGAAAAATCAGGTAATACAGTTTTTACTAATATTGAGTGGTGTGAATCAGTCTTTTTGGAATTTAGATTTTTTATTATCATATAGGTTATAAAAACTGATATTGATTGGGAAACGTCATAAGTAAGGTGTTTGAATAATGTTAATCCAGAAAAAAAACATACGTATTTTTGTACATATTTCATTACAAGACTGAAAAACTTTTTCATCGGTAAACACAACATTGTTACAAAACTACAACGGGCGATAGACATAATTTAAACAAAACAGAATGCGGTCTTGCTTCTGTTCTTCTGTTTGTATGGTCTTCTTGGTACTTGTACAATTTTTTTATTCCGATTTTCCTATCCTTCAGCTATCTGTTGACCTCGATGCTGGAAATTTTGTCATAAACACAGCATCTCCTGTTTGAAACAGATTTTCTCTCAAATAGCCAAGGAGCGCTTCATCTTGAACGAGATTTGAACTTCTCGATCTACCTGAACCGTCTTTTCTCTTTACGCTACCTTCCTCCTCCCACCTTTTCTTCACATTCATAACAGTACTTTTATTCAATGGATAACGGTTAGCAACTGCTCTGATAGACCACCCCTCTTCAATTTTAGAAAGAATTAAAATTTTTCGTGTTCAGTTAATTTTGACATTGCGAATATATGACATTGACACTGACAAATAAATAAAGAATGATTTAATATAGCGAAAAATGAATGTACGGGATTTTGTTACACAGAAGTGTACATGCGTGCTCCGGAATGGCGCGCCGGTGCGCGCAATACATGATACATGGAAAGGTCGGATGGCTTCGTTGCCTATCATTTTCCTCAAATGTAAACTGGGAAAAAGTTCAGTTCATATTTTTGTCGTTTTCTTAATGATATTTGGAATAGCCTGAAGTAGAGAACTGCCTCGCTGCGATGACTTGACCTCAAAATTAAGCCACATGCAAATGTAATCACTCTTAACTGAACTAGAACTTTCTTGTGGTCAAGAGACATCGAAACTACTCGATAATGAACAGAACTGCCTCGCCGCGGTGACCAGAATTTGGACCGGTACCTATTTGTCATTATTTCGGCTTTTGTTACTCGGCATATCAGACAAAAGGGCAGTTCTTAATTTTTAATCATCATATTTACTTCCTTCGACAAGAAGACAAAAGAACTGCCTCGCTGTGAAGACCGAGATGACCAGTTTTTCTTTACACGTCTCTGCACACAGTTATTAAACTCCTTATGTGTTAAATTCATTATTTGTAGTGTAGCAATAAAATGACTCATTATTTCTGAAAACAGTGATGTTGAACCCATAGAAATGCTACTTTTTGCAGGATACAGCTTTATTTTTCGATTTTAAGCATACTACTCAAAAAATTATGGGAGCTTCCAGTGTCTACCAAAGCATCTGTGTTGATTCCATTAATTTTAATTAGAAATATAGCTTTTGACAGACAGACACGTGGTGCATAAATTATTATTATGGCAAGGTAGCAGCTGATGATTGCTTTATCAGTTCGTTATTACCTTGCGACTTACATACTTTTGAAAAATGCTTTTTTCCCACAATTGACAGGTGAAACTTTGAGCGAGACTGTTATTAGGTACGGGAATATCTATTATATTCTCAAAAGAAACATTTTGAAATTGCAGCTGAAGCTGTTGAGTTTGGTTCTCTTTGGGATTGCTTATTATGATTAATAGCAACATTAATAGGTGATGATTTTGATGACGTACCATATAGTTCGAATGATGCTTTGTCATCTCTAGAGCTCGAGCTTTGTCAAATACTTCTTGTAAGGAAATAATTGTATTATTTTGAAATCATCCCCGTACTGTTCTGCCGAAATAGATTTAAATGTACAGTCTTTAGTTAACTGTTTTAATATTGTGTGCAAGATAACATCTAGCGAATATTTCATTATTAGGTTTAACATAAATAGAACTAAGGGTTTCTAGAACCAACTCATATGTATTCATTTCGCTTATTATTCCATAAACTATTGAACTATAGTTGCCCAGAATGTTATAAGATACGTAAAAAATCACAAAGTTTTGCCGCGAATCCCCTTAGGATAGAGCGGGGCATGCCTTATTTTTCTACATCATATTAAATAACAAATATAAGGTATTACTTAATACATAAAACATCATTATTCTCCTGTAATGTATGTTCTGGCATAATTAAAATAAGAAATTAACTGAAACACACCTGTATCATCAATTATAATTTGAAATTATTTTGATATAATTACGCAACTCCCTCCTAACGGTTACTATAGCAACTATAACCTAACCTAACCTAACCTAACCTAACCTAACCTAACGGTTACTATAGCAACTATAACCAGTGTTAGGTCGTCAAATATTTTATGAGGGAGTTGCGTAATTATATCAAAATAATTTGAAATCATAATTGTTACAGGTGTGTTTCTGTTAATTTCTTGTTTTAATCATGCCAGAACATACTTTACACGAGAATAATGATGTTTTATGTATTAAGTAATAGATTATATTTATTATTTAATATGCTGTAGAAAAATAAAGCATGCCCCACTCTATCCTAAGGGGCTAGGCGGCAAAGCTTTGAGATTTTTTAAGTGTCTCATAAAGTTTAGGTCAACTATAATATAATTAATGGGTAGATTTAAGTTCCTTTTATCTCCTGTTGCTTTAACTGCTTCAAGAAAATTTTAGAATGTTCTAAACCAGCTTATATACTGATGAAGGTTTCAGTTTCAAACTTTTCAAGTCTAAGTAATTTGTCCATTTATTCATTACACAGCCATACAAAAAAAAAAGTTCAGACCCAGAGACTAGACCTACCAATCTTTATGTATTTTGACCTCCTGAATTTGATGCCGCCATCAGAATTTAATTGTATCGTTGGGTTTTTTTATCTTAGATTTTATCTTTAAAATTGCATTTTTTATCGCAAAAAACGACCAATCGATATCAGATAAACTCATAACTAATATAAACTATATTCAGATATATGTTCTTCCATGTATTTTGACGCGCTTAATCCGTTTTTCCTACCTCCTGCCGAAGTTTAGCTAATGCTACTCCACCACTTAACCAGGACAGCGAGATGAGATACGGTCTAAGTGCCGGACTGGCCCGGCGTGCCTTAACTTTGCCGATTGAGATCTCGCCACTGAAACCGGTACCGTGCCTCACCTCACCTCAACTTGACGTTAAAAAAGCTCTTCAAGACAAATTCTGACAAGTATGTGCCAAAAACTAACAAATTCAGCCATTTTATCGTCAAAAACTATCACCAGGTGGCAGATGAAATGTAAACTAATGACAGTTGAATCCAGATCTATGTTTTTTCATGTATTTTGATGCGCTGAACCCCAATTTGATATTGAAAATGCTCTGCGATACGAATTATAACGGGTATTCATCAAAAGTTCATAAAATCAGCAATTCTTTTATCAAAAACGATCACCAGATGGCTGTAAAGTTAAACGTAAAGTCAATTTTAGGTAAAAAGCTATCATAGCGATCTCGCCTTTTTACTGTACCGTTAATCTCCCATTGTTCTACATTTTTTTGCTATGATATCTTGCTCTCTTATCTTCAAATGATCTACGTAGATTTTTTTTAGATTACTCTGAAGGAGCGGGCGATTGTCCTTCCCCCACTGCGACCTATAAGGTCTATTGTAGTACTCCATTTTTGTGTGCCTCAGGGCTCCCCATCCAAACATGGTCTTCCTAGACTTCGAGTCTGTTGATAAGAGCCCCCAGGCACGGTTATCAGCCTCTGTCTTTCTCTCGCCGAGCCGCCTCAGTCCAGTCAGGCTTTTACAGCTCAGCATATGGACTGAGATCTCCAGCGAGAACTTGGGTCACCAACGTTGCTTAACATCGCTGATCGAGTGCCGGCGCCTAGATCGGAGCCCGTACAGAGAGCCGTATGATCTACGTAAAGAAACTCTTTTTTTTTTCTTAGCCAATGAAGGGATATCCCTCTTCAATGACCAGCAATAGTCGGCCATCATGTGGGCGTTCCACCTCCCTTGATATCTGTCCTGGTGAAATCGCTCACCACGCTCTTCACTGAAATCTCCTAGATTTGCCGAGAAGTCATATCAAGGGAAGTGGAAAACCCACATGATGGCCGACTATTGCTGGTCATTGAAGAGGAATATCCCTTCTTTGGCTAAGAAAAAGAGTTTCTTTACGTAGATCATTTGAAGAGAAGAGAGCAAGATATAGCAAAAAAATGTAGAATAATGGGAGATTAATGGTACAGTAAAAAGGCGAGAAGAAATTCGTAATATCGCTATGATAGCTTTTTACCTGAAAATATACTTTACCAAATTTAACTTTACCGCCATCTGGTGATCGTTTTTGATAAAAGAATTGCTGATTTTACAAGCTTTTGATGAATACCTATTATAATTCGTATCGTAGAGCTTTTCAACATCAAACTCAGATTCAGCGCATCAAAATAATATGGAAAAACATAAATCTGGATTCAACTGTCATTAGCTACATTTTATCTGCCACCTGGTGATCGTTTTTGGTGATGAAATGGCTGAATTTGTGAGTTATTGGCAAATACTCGTCAGAATTTGTCTTGTAGACCGTTTTTAATATCTAACTCAGATTCAGCACGTCAACATACCTGGTATAACATATGCCTAATTAATAATTTTATTAGTTTCCAGCTCAGTTTTCCATAGTCTTCGTTTTTGGCGATAGAATGGTTGAATTCAAGCGCGGATCTAGAAATTTCAATAATTTTTTTCTCGTCTGTGGCGCATGGGACCCATACGAAATATGGGAAATTACATCTAGAGAAGCACTTCTCTAACGACCCCTAAAAAATTTTGAAAAAGCAGTTTGCGAAAATTTTTTTCAAAATTCGGTTACCCCCCCCCCCCACCAGGTCTAGGGACACCTGTTTAAAATTATTTTTTTTTGTCATAAGCATTTTACTTTTCATAAAAGTACAACAAAATGTTTTAAAGGTTATGAAAATATTTTCATTACTAACTGAGATACAACGAATTGAAATTTTGTGATTTACAATTTAACAAATCACAAAATTTCAATTCGTTGTATCTCAGTTAGTAATGAAAATATTTTCATAAACTTCAAAACGTTATGAAAAGTAAAATGCATATGACAAAAAAAATAATTTTAAACATATTTGCTAGACCGGGGGGTAATCGAATTTTGAAAAAATTTTTCGCAAATTACTTTTTCAAAATTTTTTAGGGGTCGTTAGAGAAGTGCTTCTCGAGATGTTATTTCCCATATTTCGTGTGGGTCCCATGCGCCACAGACGAGAAAAAAATTATTGAAATTTCTAGATCCGCGCTTGGTTGAATTTGTGAGTTTTTGGAGTATACTCGTCAGAATTTGTCTTGTAGAGCTTTTTTAACATCAAATTGAGGTGACGGTACCGGTTTCAGTGGCAAGACATCGATCGGCAAAGTTAAGGCACGCCGGTTGAGTCCGGCACTTAAATGGTTGACCGTATCTCATCTCGCTGTCCTGGTTAAGTGGTGGAGTAGCATTAGCTAAACTTCGCCAGGACGGAAAAAAAAATCGGATTTAGTGCGTCAAAATACATGGAAGAACATATACCTATCTGAATATAATTTATATTAGTTTTGAGTTTATCTGACATCGATTGGTCGTCTTTTGTTATAAAAATGCAATTTTAAAGATAAAATCTAAGATAAAAAATTCTGATGGCAGCATCGAATTCAGGAGGTCAAAATACATTATTGGTAGGTCTAGTTTCTGGGTCTGAACTTTTTTTTTGTGTGGCTGTGTTATTGTTGATTAACTTCATATATTTTATCAGGTATTTATCACATTTCTGAAAAATGACGTATACATCGTTACAAGTTAAATATATAATAACAAATGTATGTCGTCAGTTTACAGTTATGCATATCCATTGGATAAACAATGGTGCAAATTTCACAAAAAGAACGGAGTTTCACTTATACACAAACAAAAACCGTATGCAGCTAATAATACGGTGTGAAAATTTATAAATAAAAACTCAGGTTACTAAATGAACCGCCGATTATTTTATCAAAGTAATTTATTTGATTGAACAGCTGTATGTAATACGTTTCAATCGTGGGTATGAATGAATTTTAAAATATCCCACGCATTTCTTCAAGAACTCAAAAGTGTTTCGCAAGAATCTAATTCATAGACAAACCATATTTGTATATGAGTATTCAGAACAAGTTACATATAAAGTGAAGTATATTTGCATGTTTCTCATTAAAGATGCAAAACAAATACCTCAAATCGTCATTTATTTTTAGAAAAAAGATTTTTTTTTTCTTAGAAATGTTATGACTCCCTGTCTTCATTTAGTCTTGTCTTTAATGATGAAACGTTTGTTTATTACTATATTTAATTAGAACGTACTTAGCAATTTGATATAATGAGTATCATTATCCGATTATAAATCTAAGTAGCACGTAATAAGTTAATTATGTTGAATTAAAGGTGTCTATAACTGTCTGTATGTAGACTGAAATGTAATTAAATTTTTGAAGTGCTAATATAAATTGAATCTAATTTAATTATGCTATGTAACCTGCTAGAAATGTTCTGGTTATAGTTGCCCACTGATCATTCATTTCACAAAATTACAGGCTGATTTCTCATTATACAGCTTTATCTATAAACAGAAAAAATCTGTAAAGGTATTTGCAAAACTTCCCTCTTTATTTGATAATTATTTTTCTGTTGGATGACCACCCTGTTTTTTAAATAAAAGTATGTCAGATTTACTCGTCGGTAATAGTGTCAGCTCCCATTAGAAATATTATTTTCCACCACCATTTTTAAATTAATTATTTTTTAGAGTGACCACCCTATATTTTTCATTAAAAGTATATCAGGTTTTTTTGACACTCGTGTTAATTACATGTCAAATATTACCGACCTCTTCGCATTTTTTCCGTTAATTGTTTTTTAAAGTATTTTTCGGTAAAAGTGTATCACGTTCCTCCAATAGCGTCAACAACCTAGCAAATATTATTTTTCTCTGTCCAATAATATATTGTAGATACACTTCGTTAATAACCAAAAGACACGTGACCAAAAATATAGGCAACTAATCGTACAGTTGATTTTAAAAAAAAACTGGTACAACTCTTGTAATCGAAAATCTTAATAGTTTAGTTGTGTGCATATGTCTGTAAATTAGGCTGGCCAGGCATGTCGAGAGGGGGGTGGAGATCTGAGTTTTTTGGAGGAGACCGGTTTTCTTAGTGTTTTTAAACTTATTAAACCTTTCTTTTTTATTTTATTCAAATGGAATTTTAAAAAATAATTAGAAAATAAATTTTTCAAAACATTTTCAAGCCTGCCATATTATTGTTTAAAAAAATAATATTTGTTACGGATAATTCTACTAATGGTTGTAATTAAAATACTAACTGAATAATGATAATTCTATTTTTAAAATAAGAACACAAAAATACCACTTGAGATTTAAAAAAAATGTAAACAATGCAAACTGAACATAAAAATACAATAAAAAAAAATAAAATAAATGAACTTCAACTACGTAATACAGAATTAACTAATATTTTGTCATTGCTCCATTAGCGTCTAAAACTGACTGAAGTCTTGCAGGCATGGACAAAATCAGATTTCTTGCTAGGTCAACTTCTTGCGACAAGTTCTCCCAAGTGTCTTCAATTATCACTTCCAATTTTTGGACATTATTTGGATGGTTATTTAATTTTCTTATAGGTTTCACCATTAGTCCCCAAACATTTTCAATTGGATTTAAATCCGGTCTTTTAGATGGCCACGGTAACAACTCTATGTTTTTATTAAGAAACCATTGTCTGACACGAAGGGCCGTATGTATGGAGCAGTTGTCTTGTTGGAAAATAAAATTATTTTCCGGAAACACCTCTATTACTGACGGCAACATAATATTGTCTAATATTTCAATATATTTTATGGAATTGAGATGACCACCACTGTTCCAACACACACCTAACCCATTTAGGCTTATCCAAGCCCAGACATTGACTGAAAACCTTCCTGATATTTGTGGATGGAAAGTATATTTTTCGTCGTGTCTGGTGGAAGGAGGCCTATATACGCGAACATGTCCATTGTTGTAGGATTTAAAAACCTTTTCGTCTGAAAAGACAACTTGTCCCCAGAAGTTTTCATCATTGATTATATAGTTGAGTGCAAAAATAATCCTACCCTGCTTCTTTTCTTCTGAAAGTTTGTATTTTTTAGCCGCTGAACAACTCTTCAAGTCGCTTTGTAGTTTTATTCTTCTGCAAGCAGTAGACACAGAAGCAGGGAAATTTGTCTCTGAAATTGCATTTACTGCAGTCTGAAAAGGGTTTTCTCTTAGGTAATTTATAAGATTTTCATCTTCTTGATTATTGCTCTTTCTGGGCCTACCGGAACCAACTTTACGGGATACCGTTTGGTTGGTTTCCCATTGTTTTTCAACACTCATTATCGTGGTTTTACTCACATTGTATTCAGCAGCAAGTCTTCTTAGGGACCAACTATCTTCAATTTTAGCAACAATTCGAAATTTTTGAATATCTGTTAGATGTCGAACCATTTTTAATAATGACGCCACTGATTAACGTCAAAGTGACATTTGTATAGATTATTAATATCAATCAAAGAACGAATGATTTACATAGCTAAAAGAAAATGTACCAGTTTTTTTAAATCAACTGTACAAAAAATTAAAACAATTGGTAATAATGGCAAATGGAAATCCTTAGATTCAAAGGGCCATTCTGCGTTAAGAGGCGCTTACAGTACACGGCGCAAGATATTCCGCGGATAAAAACTTTGACTTGAATTAGATGGCCGTGTTTAATTTCGGACAATGAAATGAGCGTTCGGCCTAAACGAACCATCGATAAAGATATTTAAAAACGCGATTGAAAACGGAGATCCACATATCCTAGAATTCCAAGTTTAAAACATGACAAAACTAACTAACTAACAGGTCACGTGTCTTTCGGTTATTAATGAAGGCTCGCTATAACGCCAGACCGACAAGCTGAAGGAAATGAATCACTTTAATTTTCGAACTATAGATAGCCCTTATGCCTCTCAGATATTATTACAATACTTTCCTTCGGTAAGCGAGAGAAATAAAACAACAGTAGTACACGTGGGAATTGACCTTCTCCACAGTTCCTAAAACCATATACTGGATGAAAGTTGTCCACTTAGGTCCGATGCATTACCTTGTCTTGGATTTAACATTTATTTTAACAAATAATTCGCAATAATAAAAACCAGCCAATTACATTATCATCTTTATCAAATACTGTAAGTCATTATACAGGATGTTACGTGAATAACTGTACATAGCTTAGAGAATATTATTTAGGTATTATGCAAATCACAACTTACACACTTTTTTATTTATTATGAAAATACCTACTTTCTGTATATTGTTGCCCTAATCTGGGCACGCTAATATACTAGTTAGGCAAATACTTTAAAACACTTATTATTGGAGAATCAATCAAAACAACTACTCTCCTAGCTAATACTGACGAAGTATTGAATTACATGATAGGATTCTTAGCATTTTAAAGAAAAAAAATATTGAAAATACTTAAATCATTTATTTACATTTAGTCATTCACACTTTTTTTTATTTAATATGAAATTATCTACTTTCTGTATATTGGTACCTTAACCGGTCACGCTAATATACTACTTAGGAAAACACTTTAAAACACTCATTATTGGAAAACCAATCAAAACAACTACTCTTCTAGCTAATACTGACGAAGTATTGAATTACATGATAGGATTCCTGGCATTTTAAGGCAAAACAGATATATTGAAAACACTTAAATTATTTATTGAAATTCAGTCATTCACAACAATTATTATTCAATATTTTTTTTCTTTAAAATGCTAAGAATCCTATCATGTAATTCAATACTTCGTCAGTATTAGCTAGGAGAGTAGTTGTTTTGATTGGTTCTCCAATAATAAGTGTTTTAAAGTATTTGCCTAACTAGTATATTAGCGTGCCCAGATTAGGGCAACAATATACAGAAAGTAGGTATTTTCATAATAAATAAAAAAGTGTGTAAGTTGTGATTTGCATAATACCTAAATAATATTCTCTAATCATGATAAAAGCAAATAAATAAAAAATAATTAAGTACATAGCTTAATGTTAGATAGATGACATCGATATGATTTGATCTAGGCGGCGCTGGAGACTTCTAGAAACATGATGAGACATCATTTGCATCTTGTGCATTGTGCTGTTGGCTACTGAACGAATATTTAACGAAAAGTTAATAGTTATAAATGGGCTTGTTACCGATAATATCTTTTCGTTATTTCTCTATGGTATTCAATAGAATCCGATCATCTAGATAAGCTGTTAAAATTTCAGCTTCATAAGTATATCCAATCCTTAGATATTGAATATTAAAGATTGGGTTTCAGTTCAAAGCGTTTCGCCGATTCGTGACGTAATTTTGCATAAACAAAAATTGAAAAAGTACATTGTTTCTGTCATAACTTCTTTGTTTTTTATGCTATAGAAATAAAAAACCCAAAACCAAAAACCATTTGAAAGCCTAATTAATAGTCTTTAATTTTTGTTCTTACCGCTTTTGACGTAAGTACCATAGTTTCTGAGATATTTAACATTTAAACTAAATACTTCGTCTTATAGACGTTCGGACGCCACCTTTATACTTCCAGATCTCCTAAACCATTAACGCTACAGAAATTAGAAAGAAACAAAATTCATCCTCAATTTAGTAGCTTTCTTGTTTTCGCTCAATGTAATACTTTTCGAGTTATTTGACGAATATTGTTTTGAAATACCTCTCTTTTAAGCTAAAATCCCAATTTTCAAGTAACTTAAAGACTACCAATTTTTTCAATTTTTATTAAAAGTTGCATAGAACGTTTTCTTCTTAAAATTTCATTTTATTTCACCTCCAATGTTTTTAATTCTTAAATCTCGACTGTCGCCTGATCAGCATCTACAAAGTGACGTCACGCGAAGCTCCGCCCCGTTTTCGCGCGATCCAACTTTGGTAATTTATTTAAGGGATTAAACGTCCGAATAAAAACCTAAAAATTTTGGAATTGCCTTAAAAAGTGTTCTACTTTTGATTTCTAAAATAAAAAAAAAATGCTGAACGGGACTATTATTATTATTATACTTTTCGCAAATACGAAAACGAAGAGTATATTGCATTTGATCAGCACATTTCTAAAACCGTAAATATCGCTCGCAGACAAAAAATTTTCCTATCATTGTGTTAGTGAACGAAATCTGAACAACTTTCAAAATGTCCGTTTGTCCGTCCGTCCGTCACGTTTCTTGTAAGCACGATAACTCAAGAAAGAAAAATCCGATTATACTGAAATTTGGACAGTAAGTTAGTGTTAATAATAATAATAATAATAATAATAATAATACCAGCTCCCCTCTGTGAGTGTCGGAGCCACAGAGTATAAAGGGTGACTGGCTTTTATAAACTAAAAAAAAAGACAAAAAAAAATAATAATAACAATACATTTATTAATTCTATTTTGTCAACAAATGGATAGGACAAGTCAAAATAGTACATAGTATGTAAATAATAATTGCTTATAAAGTAGATGGAAGTACACATTTATAAAATAAAGCACAATAATAAATACGATAAACAAAATAATAGGCTAAAACTATAACAGAACATTTGGCGTCTATAAAATTTATATGAAGTTCAAAGTCTGAAAGCAATAAAAGAGAAAAGTCTTTGTTACAATTAATTTTAAAACATTTTGATATCATGACATGCACACATATAAAAATATGACTATGGTTGTAAGAGGTCTGTCTGTTCGTTCAGGTCAAAATATTCCCGTAATGTATAAAAACAATTGCTTATAAGGAACTTTTTTAAATTTGTTTTAAACTTATGAATACTATCGTAGGATTTTATTCTTTGTGGTAATTTATTGTAGACGGTTGCGCAAGTACAGTAAGGACTTTTTCTAAAAAGTACTAAGTTGTAGTGGTTAATATGAATTTCATTTGCGGATCTGATATTGTAAGAGTGAATATTACTTCCTAATATAAATTTACTTTTATTTTCATGTACGAAGGTAGTGGCCTCAAAAATTAATATGGACGTCAGTGTTAGAATATTGTTTTCTGTAAAAGTTGACCTCCATGATTCTAAAGGACCGAGGGAGAAGATTAAACGAATAATTCTTTTCTGTTGGATATAAACTCTATGTAATGCAGAACTAGAACCCCAAAGGATAACTAAGTATTTCAGGTGGCTATAGGCAAGGCTATAGTACACGTTTATTAACTGAGCTTGAGATAAAATATTTTTTAAGTTCCTAATTGCAAAAAAGGCTGAATTTAATTTATTACTTATAAGGCTAATATGTTCCTCCCAATTCAGTTTTTCGTCAATCATAATATCTAGAAATTTTACATTTGAAGATTTTTGTAGTTGACAGTTGTGTATTTTAAGGTTTACCTAGGGGAAGAAATTTATTGTTTTTAAGCAAAATCGATCAGTAAATAAAAATGTTGTTAATGATTTAAATTTGTTTTTTTGTTTTTTATGTTTTTGTAATTCAATAGAAGTCTGGTGAAATGATATTTCATTTTAATATTTAAATGTTTATATATTTTACAAATATACATTTCATAATGTAATATACAACTGTGAAAAGTTGTGAAAATATAATTTTAGCTCTTCTCTTACATGTTAAGTGGTGGTGTAGTTCTTACACTTTTGACTCGGAATCCCATTATCATACCACGCGTTTCCTATCTTTCGGCAACCTCCCTAGCCAAATCTTTCCTATACCAAAATTTCCATTTCACCATCTTTTTCTCTTCACCACCTTTTACTCCCAAACCCCTTCTCTATTCCCTCTATTAGTCTTATTTTTGTTAATTTCGTTCATTTTTATTAATTCGTTTCTTTTTGTTCTTTTCAAAATCCCCTCTCGACCAATAACTTCTTGCAAATCAAAATCTTTAAATCATTACTTCTCCTTCACCCTACCTTTCCGAAGGCAGGTAGACCATCGGATGAAGGTTGCCATTTGCTCGAACGGGTTTTTTCATTGAGTTTTCCCCGTACCAATAACCCGACTTTTAAAACAGTGCGCGTATACGTCAGTGCGCGTGCATGCACTTAACAAAACTTATTCACCCATTTCTATTCATATTTTTAAATAGTTCTAAATATTTTAAAATCATTCATGATTATTTTTTAACAAATTGTTAGGTTTAAGTTTTTATTTCTTGTTAAACAGGAGCCATAACCCATACCCATTCCACCTGTTGTTCTAGCCGAGGTTAGACCCGCTTCACCCGACCATCCATCCACCGCGACGTTGCACGCCGCGGTGGTGTGGTTGGCTCTGAACCGGGCCCTAACTCAGTCGCATTTTTTGTAACCTAAACATTAATAAATCCGTTTGAATTGAGTTGAATTGAATTGAATTGACTTGGAATCCAAGGTTCCCGGGTTCGAATCCCAAATGGGGTATGGTATAGTTTTTCTTATTTTGACTTTATTTTACACTGAGTCTTTTACCAACTAAGTTTGTACTATAAAATTAAAAATGTCTAAAACTAACATTATTTACAAAAAACTGCGAAGAGTATCCTATAGAATGTGTAACAATTATATAAATAGTTCAGTGAACAGGCGAAGAGTACGTTTTTAGCTTGCTTATCTATATATTTTTATTTTATACATTTTTATGTAGATCAGTATGATATATTTTTAAAAAGATCATTAAATATTTTTAAAAATATCAATAAATCTATCTACGTCTGAAAGAAACATAAAGAAAAATAAATTGTACAGCGATGAATATCTTAAAAATGGTTTTACCGTTACTTCCAACAAACTACAACACGTTGTTTGTCAAAAAATGTTATCAAAAGAAAGTATAAAAGCATCTAAGCTACTTCGGCATTTAAATAGTGAACATCCAGATAAAGAGACAAGCCTGTGGACTTCTTTAAATGAAAGCTAAACTCCCTCCACAAAGAACAAGCCACTTTTACATCAAAAACCACTACTAATGAAAAAGAGTTACTAGCAAGTTATCGACTTGCATTTCCCATTGCAAAAACCTGTAAGCCATGTACAATTGCTGAAGATCTGATTTTACCAGCAGCTGTTGAAATGGTGCAAATAATAGTTGGTGAACAAGAGGCTGCGAAGTTAAAAACAATACATCTGTCCAATAATAGTATTCAAAGAAGAATAAGTGACATGTCAGAAGATATTCGGACACAAATTGTTAAAAATATTAAAAGTGTACGTACTTCTTACTACAAATGGACCAATCCACAGCTGTGTCCAGTTTATAGCATTCGTAAGATATGATACGAACAGTGGTATTACAGAAGATATTTTATTTTGTACGCCTTTAGGAGCCAATACGGTTCAAAAATAAACAAATAACGAATACATACGTATTTTTTACCGACTTCAATATAGATATTAGGTAATAATAGGTGAGGAAAATACATGTTTTGCAAATATTCCGAAAAATAAGCATTTAAAAGGAAAATATCAATATATATTTTAGAGATAATAATTTGACGTCTTCCTCTCCTTTTTAACTGACTTCATAAAATTTAAAAAAGGAGGAGCTTCTCAATTCAACCCATATGTATGTTTTTTTATATATTTGTTCAATGATTACTCTGGCGTAGCTTAAGCGATATCTGTGAAACCTGCTGCAAACTGTAGGCTATGATCCGGCGGTGGTCCTACACTAAATATATCATGCTACATCTAGTGTAAGGTGAACAAAAATTGGAAATATTTTTTTTTACATTCCGAGCATGTTCGAATACTTGGCGGAGTCATTTAAAAATTAGGAACTTTTATGATAATGATAGCTTTTCGCAAACAACAGGGCATTATTATAACTTCCTATCATGTCATATACCATTTCGCAACGAAAGAGAGCCTTGCATGGAGGCGAATCAGCCGAAGAATGTTTTCTACGACAACAGTATGAACTGTGACTTTTATTGAGAAACGCGTTCGTTGAATAATTTGCTTTTACAAACAAATTATACAGCATTATCTAGCTCATGTCGTTGTTTTCAATGCTGTTAATCATGACCATTTCATTGCATGATGGTTTTTAATTGAGATGCGATAATGCCAGAAATTTTGTTGAAGATTTGCGTGAAACCTGGTACAATGGCGGAATCCGAAAAGTAAACGATTATTTGATATTATATGTGGACTAAAAGTATATTATTATAAGGAATTAAAGTGAGGTTATGATGTATTATTTGTTTATTCTCCAGGCAGAGACCTTGAAATATGTGAAGCTACTAAAAAGGTTAAAAAAAAAAAAATTTAAAATAGAACCGCCTTCAAAAATATCTCTAAAAGTAAAAAATAAAATTTCACTCAGTTTTACAAGTATCTGTCTACCTGTTAGTGGAAAGTAGCAAGGAACAATACTTTATTACCAAATCAGTTTGAAGTCGGTGCAAAACGTATTTTTAAAATTAGTATTTTCTTTTTGCACTTTCAATGAAAATTTATCAAAATACAGCGTTTTGAATTTATGACCTTATTTCAATACTTTGAGAAAATCATTTTTTTACGCAATATATTTCTAGTTTATTCAAAAACAATACATCTTGCGCAGAGTATATTTTAAGTAGTTTTCACTGGGCGGCACTAGAACTCGAAAATTATGTGTACTCAGGCCCGTAGTCAGGAATCGGAAAAAAAAAATTTTAAATAAAAATTAAGAGCTGGGGAGGGGGGAGAAAACCTGAAAAAAATTTTTCTTTTTTGTTTCTCCGAACTGAAAAATTTATGAGCGGGTGGGGGAGAAAATCTAAAAAATATTTTTCCAAATTGAAAAATTGATAAATAGGGGTGAAAAATCCCAAAAAATTTTTTACAATTAATTATTTTTATTTATTTGCTTTTATCATGATTAGAGAATATTATTTAGGTATTATGCAAATCACAACTTACACGCTTTTTTATTTATTATGAAAATACCTACTTTCTGTATATTGTTGCCCTAATCTGGGCACGCTAATATACTAGTCAGGTAAATACTTTAAAACACTCATTATTGGAGAACCAATCAAAACAACTACTCTTCTAGCTAATACTGACGAAGTATTGAATTACATGATAGGATTCTTAGCATTTTAAAGAAAAAAAATATATATATTAGAAATACTTAAATCATTTATTTACATTTAGTCATTCACACTTTTTTTATTTCATATGAAATTATCTACTTTCTGTATATTGGGACCTTAATCGGATCACGCTAATATACTACTTATGAAAACACTTTAAAACACTCATTATTGGAAAACCAATCAAAACAACTACTCTTCTAGCTAATACTGACGAAGTATTGAATTACATGATAGGATTCCTGGCATTTTAAGGCAAAAGAATATTGAAGATACTTAAATTATTTATTGAAATTCAGTCATTCACAAGAATTATTGAACCTTACATTCTATTTCAACTCTAGAAAAGTTGTACAAGTTTAGTATTAGCTAGAAGAGTAGTTGTTTTGATTGGTTCTCCAATAATGAGTGTTTTAAAGTATTTACCTGACTAGTATATTAGCGTGCCCAGATTAGGGCAACAATATACAGAAAGTAGGTATTTTCATAATAAATAAAAAAGCGTGTAAGTTGTGATTTGCATAATACCTAAATAATATTCTCTAATCATGATAAAAGCAAATAAATAAAAATAATTAATTGTAAAAAATAAATCAAGAATAGGCTTGTAAATAATGAGTGAATATTTCTATACTCTACTGATGAGAACTAACGAGTTCGAAAAAACTTGTACAACTTTTCTAGAGTTGAAATAGAATGTAAGGTTCAATAATTCTTGTGAATGACTGAATTTCAATAAATAATTTAAGTATCTTCAATATTCTTTTGCCTTAAAATGCCAGGAATCCTATCATGTAATTCAATACTTCGTCAGTATTAGCTAGAAGAGTAGTTGTTTTGATTGGTTTTCCAATAATGAGTGTTTTAAAGTGTTTTCATAAGTAGTATATTAGCGTGATCCGATTAAGGTCCCAATATACAGAAAGTAGATAATTTCATATGAAATAAAAAAAGTGTGAATGACTAAATGTAAATAAATGATTTAAGTATTTCTAATATATATATTTTTTTTCTTTAAAATGCTAAGAATCCTATCATGTAATTCAATACTTCGTCAGTATTAGCTAGAAGAGTAGTTGTTTTGATTGGTTCTCCAATAATGAGTGTTTTAAAGTATTTACCTGACTAGTATATTAGCGTGCCCAGATTAGGGCAACAATATACAGAAAGTAGGTATTTTCATAATAAATAAAAAAGCGTGTAAGTTGTGATTTGCATAATACCTAAATAATATTCTCTAATCATGATAAAAGCAAATAAATAAAAATAATTAATTGTAAAAAATAAATCAAGAATAGGCTTGTAAATAATGAGTGAATATTTCTATACTCTACTGATGAGAACTAACGAGTTCGAAAAAACTTGTACAACTTTTCTAGAGTTGAAATAGAATGTAAGGTTCAATAATTCTTGTGAATGACTGAATTTCAATAAATAATTTAAGTATCTTCAATATTCTTTTGCCTTAAAATGCCAGGAATCCTATCATGTAATTCAATACTTCGTCAGTATTAGCTAGAAGAGTAGTTGTTTTGATTGGTTTTCCAATAATGAGTGTTTTAAAGTGTTTTCATAAGTAGTATATTAGCGTGATCCGATTAAGGTCCCAATATACAGAAAGTAGATAATTTCATATGAAATAAAAAAAGTGTGAATGACTAAATGTAAATAAATGATTTAAGTATTTCTAATATATATATTTTTTTTTCTTTAAAATGCTAAGAATCCTATCATGTAATTCAATACTTCGTCAGTATTAGCTAGAAGAGTAGTTGTTTTGATTGGTTCTCCAATAATGAGTGTTTTAAAGTATTTACCTGACTAGTATATTAGCGTGCCCAGATTAGGGCAACAATATACAGAAAGTAGGTATTTTCATAATAAATAAAAAAGCGTGTAAGTTGTGATTTGCATAATACCTAAATAATATTCTCTAATCATGATAAAAGCAAATAAATAAAAATAATTAATTGTAAAAAATAAATCAAGAATAGGCTTGTAAATAATGAGTGAATATTTCTATACTCTACTGATGAGAACTAACGAGTTCGAAAAAACTTGTACAACTTTTCTAGAGTTGAAATAGAATGTAAGGTTCAATAATTCTTGTGAATGACTGAATTTCAATAAATAATTTAAGTATCTTCAATATTCTTTTGCCTTAAAATGCCAGGAATCCTATCATGTAATTCAATACTTCGTCAGTATTAGCTAGAAGAGTAGTTGTTTTGATTGGTTTTCCAATAATGAGTGTTTTAAAGTGTTTTCATAAGTAGTATATTAGCGTGATCCGATTAAGGTCCCAATATACAGAAAGTAGATAATTTCATATGAAATAAAAAAAGTGTGAATGACTAAATGTAAATAAATGATTTAAGTATTTCTAATATATATATTTTTTTTCTTTAAAATGCTAAGAATCCTATCATGTAATTCAATACTTCGTCAGTATTAGCTAGAAGAGTAGTTGTTTTGATTGGTTCTCCAATAATGAGTGTTTTAAAGTATTTACCTGACTAGTATATTAGCGTGCCCAGATTAGGGCAACAATATACAGAAAGTAGGTATTTTCATAATAAATAAAAAAGCGTGTAAGTTGTGATTTGCATAATACCTAAATAATATTCTCTAACCAAAAAATTTTCATAAGCAGATAATTTTTTTTAATTCGAAAACGAAAATTTTGAATGTTCAGCTTTTGTGCCACCAGCACAACCGAGTGGCACTGGGCGGCACAAACTCGTCACTGGGAGGCACTGGTGCCGCCCACTTTATACCTTATTTTATGCTTTGATCTTGCGTCGAAGATTATTTATATGAAGTTGAAACATGATTCAATTATCTTTAATTTGCTGTACAAATTAGCCAAGATTAAAAGTTCCTAAAAACTGTGTGTCTATCTAAATTCAATGTTATTATTAGCTCGTTTAGAACGTATCCATATAAAAAATTTTATAGCTTCTATTTCGAGATATTTCGTGTTAATAATTTTTATGAAACAAAATGTGTTATGAAAAAAATATGTGCCTTTTTCATAATTAATCGTACACAATCACGTTTAAGCAAATTAAATGTCTGAAACTTCATTTTGCAATAAAGTGCATTAATTTATCATACAAAAGTATAGCATTCATTTACTTCAATTACAGTTTTAGAAACAGCCATTTGTATATAAGACAATCTTTCAAAAAGGTCAAGTTTTACGTTTTCCGGAAATAATATATTTTTTCTGAAATAGATCAGGAATATCTGCTTTTTCGGCGTAATTTCAGATCCAAAAATACGCTATTCTAGTATTTTAATCCATTTCCAAGCAACTATCAGGAAACAGTCCGGAAAGTTACTTTCCCGACCTAGACCGAGAAAGTTAACTTTCCTAGAGTGTTTTTTATATATAAAAGTTATTTTTTTTTTGTATTTGGTCCCTAAATTGCTATTTTACGGACTCATTTGAGTCCATAAAATGAGTCTTTTCCGGACTCACCAAAAAGTTGCCATGGCAACTTTTGAGGATCATTTAGGTAAATAATGCAAAATGGTTCATACAACAATTAAACAACTTTATTTAATCTAATAGGTACAACAATATGACTTAATTATTAGGTTTGTAAGTTAAATTAATAATAATGAAATGACTATGGCCCAAAATGAAAATTAAATGAACAATTTTGAGCACCTTCAAAACTATTACCACCAACGAAATACCCGAACCCGAGGGTATCGTGTAAATTTCTTTTGTTGTAGTGGAAGTAGCTTCGGTAGTAACCGATATTATGTTACTCGATGGTTCGATTTTCTTCTTCTCTAACTGTCGTTTTTCAAATGATGCAAAAATCCAAAAAACACAGTACTGTCATATTTTCACACAGTCCTGTCGAAAACAGAACTGACCCCTATTATTTGTATTTTTTAAAGGAGGCTAGCCTATTCAGGTTCTTAGTAACCGACTTGCTCAGCTACTCCAATTTTACATTAAATTTTAATTTTTAGTATTTTGTGAAATAAATAATATCTGTTTACTTATGAAATTGTTTGTTTTCCTTGTAGTTGTAGAAAAAATATTGTAAACAACACGTTTCAAAACATCTTTCTCGAATCTTGTTGCTTAAAATATTATTTTCTACTATCGTGTGTAAATACATACTTTATTCACGCTGTGTAGTGCGTAAAGTTAAAAAAGTTAAAAATTACTTATAATAATCATATCTTTAAATGTCAAAAATTAGTTATTTAATTTTAATAATCCACCTATTTACTATCACTGCACTGGATGTATTATTATAAAATATACGAATTTTCAGTGTTCTTTAACAACAATGCCTGAATTATTTATCACATTGACATTTCACATATATTCTTAAAATTTGGATTAGTTTCCCTCATTTAAAATTAGGTTGGCCATGGTGATGTGATGGTTTTAAACAACTACTTTGCTATTTTATTATTTCACTTTACGTATAAAGTAAACTGTTTATATTTTAATGTATACGTATACTTCTTGGTAACGATTTCGATATTAGAAAAAACATTGTATGCAATTCGTGTGTAAAGTTCATTTTCTCCCTCATGGGATTGTCGAACTCATCTACGGCTCGTGTGACCAAATTTTCGTTCGTGAAAAAAGTATCACTTTGCACACTTGTTGCATAAATAACTATTTAATGCGGTTTTTAAAAAAAAGTGACCAATGTATTAGCTTAAGCTATAATATTTCAGCTGTAAGATGGTTTGTTTCCATTTATTTATATTATTTTTAAATATATAAAATGTAAAATTTTAGTGATATTTCACCGTTTTACAGAAAAAAATGGAAATTATAAATTTAAAGGTAATTTTATCGACATTCATTTATCTGTCTTGACATTTTATAAAATAATCATTTAATAAAATATTCACAATAAGGAAAAAACGTGTAATTTTTTTTAAATGGCAAAAATAGTCTAATTTCAAAAATACATTTCTCGAAGTCAAAATGGGTTGAAAATAATCCCTTCAGGCTCGTGTAGCTGAAATATTGTAGTTCAAATTAATACATGACATTTTCTCTGATTTTTTTTTTTTATTGAAAAAATTGTAAAATTTTAAGCTTTGTTGTAAGTTTCTAAACTGAAGTCATTTATATATTCTAGTGGATAACTTTTTCATAATTCATAATTCAAATATCTCTTTTGGTTATCGAGAAAATTGCGCCGGGAGTTTTAAATGGGACACCCTGTATGCAGGGTGATCATTGAAGAAAAAATAATTACAAAAAAATTAAATAAAAACAGTACCCTCAACAACATAGAACTTTTTAATCTTGACCTAAACCATAACTATTTATTTTTACCCAAGGAACCTATTGGTTGAGCGCTGCCCATTCTCCAGTGGACACCTTGTATTTGATTAAATCATACCATTACGTAATCTTTATCGGCCTTTCTTCAAGATGTAGTATAACTGAATAAAAAAACTAAATCTTGGTGAATGTAGTGAAAGGAGCCAGACTCTTTCGTTGAGGTAACATTCTATATAGGGACATTATCATGTACCAAGTTAATGATATTCAGTCTCAGTATTACATTTACGAATAACTTTTGGTTATTTTATTTTAATTCGCAATTTAATGTTAACTTCAACAATAAGCATATTTTATATGAAAAAATACATCACGTAAATGGATATATAGTAGATATAGGTTTATGGGTGGAACTAATTCCCACAAAGACGGGGTTTGATTTTTTTAGTTCGTTGTTGGCATCTTTTTGACACACTAAAAGTCTAGAAAAATCTGAGTGTGCGAAATACGCTTTTTTTGCCGCCATATTGAAAAAATCATAAAAAATCGTGCGTGGTATCAATCTACAGAAAAACTAATTACGCCATTCGAAAGTACGGGAAATTTCACATCAAAATTGTATATGAAGTTTTTTGTACGATCAAAAATGTAGGCTCCAGATTTTTTTGTTTAACGTACGAAAATGGAACGCGTAGACACGTAAGTAGAGCAAGCGAAGCGCGCGCGGCCTCGGACGCGCTACACTAAATTTGTTGTAACTTTTGAACTACTTAATGAAATTGGACTCACAAAAGCTTAAATGAAAGAAGAAACATGTAGCTATTGGATTAATATATTTGCAAATATAAAAATGAATATATGTAGGAATAGTACATACAGTATTGGAAAGTCCTGGATTAGGTATTGCATAATTTTAATGACTTAACCGGCCACCTACAATAAAGGCGTCCATCAGTACGTTAGCAGAGCAAAGTGTGACACGCCCCTCAATTTACATCATTGCTTGCTTCGCTCTCGCTTGCTCTTATTGCCGTACCTAATCAAACGCTTGCCGATACTGTATATGAAGTCGGAACATAAAGAAATTTACGATGAAATTGGTAAAAGCTCTACCATTTCTAAAATTTTACATAAAAAGTAATGTATGAAAAGATCCGATGAGTGAAGAAAATCTCAAAAATTTATTTTTGAAGTTGTACACTTCCAAAATTTCAAAATGTTGGGAAAATTATAAAATTTGATATATATGACTAACTTTAACCACCTATTACTCTGGTTTAAATCGCGTTATTAGATCTCACTAGGTGCGATCTTTAAAGTTTGAAATGTGTACTTTAAGATGCTTCAATGGGATTTACCCCAAAAACTAAATTAACCCTCTCACTTTTACGAAAATAAAAACAAAATTTTTTTGTTTTGAAATTATGGGTAAAATAAACGTTAATAACTTTTATAAAAAAATTATTTAGCTTACCTATTCAGCATACCTTTATAGTAGAACCTCAAAGTAAGTAAATTGATGTAAAAAATATTTTTGGAATATATATATAAACCTATACTTTTCACGAAATATTGAAAAAATCAATTTTTTCGGTAAATCGACTCAATATTGATCGTTTCTAAAAAATTTTTATCCTGTTTATAACATCGAGAACATACTGAAAATATTCACGTGTTACAGGGCCCTGAGTCAAATTATAATTGAATATACACGTAGGGTGGAGCGAAATCTGGCTGAAAAAACTTTTTTTTTAATTTCTTTTTGCCTATATGCAGAAAAGTTACCTATAATGTGGCTTAACAATCATGCAAAATCTGAGTGAATTCAGTCCTCATGTTGAGGTGCCTACATCCCACTAATTATTTCGAATATTGGGCATTTCCAGTAAAATATACAAAAATTTTCAAAACATTTTATTATTTATAAATACAGCTCTTTACTCGTTTTTTATTAAAAGAAAACATAACTCATCACATAGGCAAGGCTGCATATTGAGTTCCATCACTCTGCCACCGTTTGTCATCAATTGATCCTATAGTGTTTAAGGCATTTTTCCTAAAACCGTTATAAATTGAGATTTGGTATCAAATTTTGGCATTATATTTCTGGAAGCCACTGAACTATGTAGCTCATATAAACTAGTACAGTTCTGTTAAGATAAATATCAATAGTTTCCTAAAACTTTGGATCTCTCTAGGCTCCTGAAGAGGTACTTCAATTTATACTAAATTTCGTATGAGCCTTTATCACTGTAAAAGGCAACTTTTCCATATATAGGCTATAGTAATATCGAAAAGAAATTTTTTTGCTCCACCCCAAATTACACAGCCCAACAAAAAAAATAAAAGTTCAAAGCAGCGAACCAGACCCATGTATCCCTATGTATTTTCGGTCGCTGAATCCGAATCCGGGGTCAAAAAAAATCGTACACCCCCAAAATCATTAGCTAGAGCCAAAAAAACACCCCTGAAATGGGATAAAAAGAAGATTAAGCTACCGGAATAGTTGTTACTTCTTAATCAATCGAATTATACAAATTAAGGTTAAACAGCAGCGTACATACAATGGATATGAAACACACCCCCAGGGAGGGGCGAAAACTAGCCCCCATATATAAAAAAATCGATCCAAAACAGCATTGACTGCTGAAAAAGCTCGAAATGTCTAAGTTTTGTTAAAGTGTTAAGAAACTACATCAGGTCCGACGTAATCTTCATAAACTGCCCCTATAGGGTTGAGAACAACCACCTTTAAGTTCAAAGGACACGAGAAAAACAAGAAAAAACGTAAAATCCAACAGGATTTCTATTTTCATGGATGCTATGATTGGCTGAAATTGCGTAGTACTCTAAAATAGAACCAGAAACTTACGTACCATCAACATCCTACGCTGTCAACCCTCAAAGGGTGTGAAAACTACCCCCCTATATAAGATTCAGCTATAAAAAGTTATAGTGACTTTTATAAAAATTCGAAACACCTGCGTTGTGTGGAAGAGAGAGGAAACTAGACTATGTTCGACGATGTGCTTGAAAACCACCCCCACGGGGGGGCGTTGCACACTTAGAGTTTGAAACTCATGTCCTACAAATGTTATTAAGTAACACACCCAGAAAGGATGTAAACTACCGTAATTCAAGATGTAACGAAAAACCTATACTGTTGCTTATTCGTTTCATTTCCATAGTTTTTTTTATAGGGGTGGCGTCTCTCAACCCCATGGGGGTGGTTTTCAAGCACAGCGTCGAACATAGTCTAGTTTCTTCTCTCTTCCACACAACGCAGTGTTTCGAATTTTTATAGAAGTCACTATAACTTTTTATAGTCAAACCTTACATAGGGGGTAGTTTTCACACCCTCTGAGGGTTGACACTGTAGAATGTTGATGGTACGAAATTTTCTAATTCTATTTTAGAGTACTAATCAATTTCAGCCAATCATAGCATCCATGAAAATAGAGATCCTGTTGCATTTTACGTTTTTTCTTGTTTTTCTCGTGTCCTTTAAACTGGTGAGTGGTTATTCTCAATTCTATAGGGGCAGTTTATGATGGTTACGTCGGACCTGATGCAGTTTCTTATCATTTTAACGAAACTTAGACATTTTGAGCTTTTTCAGCAGTCATTGCTGTTTTGGATCGATTTGTTTATATATGGGGGCTAGTTTTCACCCTTCCCTGGGGGTGTGTTTCATATCTATTGTATGTACGCTGCTGTTTAACCTTGATTTGTATAATTAGATTGATTAAGATGTAACAACTATTCTCGTAGCTTAATATTCTTTTTACCCCATTTCAGGGGTGTTTTTTTGGCTCTAGTTAATGATTTTGGGGGTGTACGATTTTTTTTGACCCCGGATTCGGATTCAGCGACCGAAAATACATAGGAATACATGGATCTGGTTCGCTGCTTTGAACTTTTTTTTTTGTGGGGCTGTGATATTAGAAAGAGATTGAAAGTAAAACAACATCTTCGCGCCAAGCAGTATGCTTCATCTGTCCCGCACGCTGCGCTGTGTGTGTGTCCGTAAAGCATCGCAAAAGTAGTTTGGGCACTTGAATGTCGAGCATCATCAGTAACAGTGAAATTTACTGAGAGCTCTCCACTTCTTATTGGCAAAGTACCCTTTCTTTCTAATAATGAAAACAAACAGTGCTTTATAACCATGCTTGGGAAACACTTGGAAGCGAATGGCCATACTGTGATTCATGCTACAGATGATGCTGACACTGTTACTGTAAAAACAGCCCTGACCTTGCCAGAAGAAAAGCATGTAACAGTTGTTGCTGACGACATAGATATTGTAGTACTTTTGATTTACCATAATACACGAAATATTTGTTTGCAGTCAGTTACGTTCAGTGATAAAAAACGTGATATTAAATCGATGCAACATGTGTTTGGCGAAAAAGGATGCAAAATTATTCTCTTTTCACTGGATGCGATACCACAAGATCCTTATTTGCTAAAAGTAAATCGGCAGCACATCGACATTTTCGGAAATGTGAAGAATTTAGCATTTGCGCAACTCTGTTTGGATCAGAAAACGCAAACAGAAAGGAACTCACAGATATTGGCACCAAAGCATTGGTATCATTGTACGCTGGAAATCCAGAGACAGAGACTCTGAACCTACTACGGTATAATCTCTATTTGAAAAAATCGCAACTGCCAAAAGTAAATTCAATATTGCAAGATTGCCACCTACAGAAGATGCTGCTGTTCATCATCTTCTCCGCGTACATTTACAATGTCTTTTCTGGAAAACTATGAACACCAATATTGCCAATCCAGAAGAGTGGGGTTGGAAAAAAGTAGGAGTCCAACTACAGCCCGTAACATGTGAAATAAGCCCTGCACCAGAGTTATTACTAAACATGATCTGCTGCACTTGCAAAACGGATACAAATGAGCCGTGTGGTGGTTGTAGATGTACGTGTTGACGTTATGGTGTAGAATGTACTGTAATATGTTGTAACTGTTCTGGTTTGATTGCACAAATAGTGCACTGAAAGAAAGTGATTTAGAAGAAACTGAAGAAGACTATTAGATTTAGCTTTTCTCTTATGTAACATGTAAGATTGATGAAATACATATGCATTTTGTATTATAAAACGCATTTTGATAAACAAAAATATGATTTTCAACACTGCATAGGCTTTCAGTTTTTCTGTCACCATTTTGTTATTTGTTCTTATTTTTTAAACTAATATTATAATCGTTTTCGGCATGAACTGTTCTGTAATTTGATACAATACACGATTTTTTATGATTTTTAAAAAAAATTTCAAGATGGCGGCAAAAAACGCATTTTGCACGCTCAGATTTTTCTAGACTTTTAGTATGTCAAAAAGATACTAATAAAGGACTAAAAAATTCAAACCCCGTCTCCACCTATCACATATGTTTTGCATATATCTACTATACTAATGTTTACTTAATCAGGATATAACTACAAATTTCCAGTATTTCACACTTAATGATCGGTTACGCTTATTCACAAAATTTTAAGATGAAGTTTGTGGTTAAATAAATACAACTGACCGTCACTTAACGGTCTGTCGCCACTAGGTCAAGAACACTATTGATACTTTAATGAATAATGCGTTTTTTAGTAATGTAGTATTATTAAACGATCGATACTAATGTCTAGATAAAAAAACTGCCGTCTCTTACTCAAATTAGTTTATTTAAAATGTTTATTAAGAGTTCGTATTCGCTAAACAAGGAATTGTATCGCTTTTGAAAAAAAGGCATGACGCATTTTAAAAATAAAATGCACAGAAATATTGCGTGGAATATTGACGAGCGTTTCGTCAATCAAGATGGAATCATCAGAAGATTATTCAAATTTCAAGTATAGCAATAAACCTAAAAAATATACTTTTCAAAAAACCGCCAAGAGTACAGATATTCAACAATTATATAGAAAATTCAATAACAATGTAGAGTATAATGTTAATATCTAGTTTTATTCGGTCTTATAATAGTTGCACATGTAAGTGTTAACATACCAGTGCAGTGTAAATATTGTAAGGCTGTATTTACCGTTCAAAAAAACTTAAATCGCCATATAAAAAATGTTCATAACATAAAAGAAACACCTGTTATTTTCTACGAAGCAAATAAACAAAACCTTAATATACATACACCATATATACTAGACAACCCCCAAATCCAAAGCCAAGACTGTCCGCGAGGGATTACACCGGAAAACCGTAGACATATATCCATACCTACAGACATTGTCAGTGCTAAGGCTGGGGCTCGAACCCAGTACACAATAGACAGTGTGACCAGCATATTCGCCACATTTTAGCTGACTAAGTTACCATACTGATGTTTGTAAATATAAATGCTTCAAAGATTTTAATGTTTTTTTAAAGAACATTAGCAACAAAAAAATACATCTAAAAAGACTTCACAGCCTTGATTGAAAAAGAGATAAATGGACTGTCGCAAATTTCGTTAGTAATAAATTACATCTTCTTTTTTCAATTGTATAAATCGCTTTAATTTATCATTAGAATTTCAAATTTGGTTAGGTGGACACTCAGATAAGCATAATGTGCTATATATGCCAATAGTATGGGAGCCATTGACACTCGCTTTTGAAAGATCTGCTTAAAATTTATTTTTTATTATTTTATTTTTATATTTTATTATTTGTATTCTGTCACCGCACTACTAAAAGTGCAGAGTGATGTTGTTGCTGCTGTGGATGAGGGAATGACAACGACCTTAGTTCTTCTTGATTATAGTAAGGCATTTGATGCAATAGATCATAGGTTATTGCGTGCAAAGCTTCATTATTACGGGTTCTCAGATTTTTAAGTCTCATTTATTAGAAGCTATCTAATAGATAGATTTCAAGCGGTGCGGTTAGGGTCATCCATATCTGGTGCTGTCAAAAAGTGTTCCTCGAGGTTCAGTACTTGGGCCGTTACTGTTTATTGTTTTTATTTCAGATATGGGAGATAATTTGAAACATTGTAAACATCACCAGTATGCGGATGGCACTCAGTTGTGCATAAGTTTTACTTTACTAAGGATAAAGCCTATGAGAAACAATGCAATTTGAATGATGACTTGGAAAGTATATACACATATTCAGTATGTAACACTCTGCAGTAATATTTTTTGGGCCATGTAAACTGTGGGCGAACGAAAATATTAAATTGCGCATGTCAAACTCTGAGCTGAATCCGGGTAAAGAACTTAAAAACCCAGGCATCGTTTTCGATAATGAGCTTAGATTTAGGGCACATGTTGCTAAAATTATACAGATATGTTATATGTCTTTGAGGCATGTATTTCGTAATAGTTGTATTATCCTATGTGAATCCCTTGTTCTGTCACATCTGAATTACGGAAATATAGTGTATGTTTCAGTTTGGATCAAATAAACCAATATAGACTGCAAAAAATTCAAAACATCTGCATTAGGTTTATTTACAATTTACGCTCCTTTGACCATGTATCGCATAAACTGAAAGAGTTAAAATGGTTGAATATAAAAATCAGACAAATACATCATTTTGGTATGTTTTTATTTAAAATATTAAAGACCAACGTTCCATGTTATCTTATAGAGGAAATTGAATTTAGATATTTACTTCATAATACCAATTTAATTAAAAATCAATTACAATTTAAATATACCAAAACATAGAACATCACTTTATACACGATCTTTCTCATATTCTGCAGCCAATGTTTTTAATAATTTTCCAATCATGTTAAAAAATAGTCAGTTATCTGCAAGAACTTTTAAAGTTAAACTATTTTATTATTTATTACAAAAACAATAAACAAGGTAATTATTTCATTTTCTCTCTGTACGTACTTCCTTTGTTTTTGTATATATACATGTTAGATCACGGTTCACATGAATGACTTTTTAAAAAAGGTTTATTTATTTAATGGAGCCAACGTTGGCTCTTGAAGAAGGAATATAATAATAATTAGAAATGTTTCATTCTAAGTGAGTTTAATAACTGATTCAACAAAGCGTGTTTAGTCATATTTATAACATACAGAACCTGAGTAAGCAAAATATGGAACAAAGGAATTGCAGTTCTGCAGTCATCACAAGTTATGAGAAACAAAGGTGTAATATGATATCTTGAAGATAAGCAATTAATAAGAGAAGCTGTTATCGTGAAATACGATATACCTGTGAAGGTTTATTATGGCTAAGTCGCAATAAGATAGCGTGTAATATTATATAACAACTTCCCCCTTAATAAAAAAGTTGATGTTATGCAGCAACTTTTGAAAATTGTTAAAAGCTTTAAATGAATATAATGCAAAATAAATTGAAACAATGTTGAATGAATACAAAGCAAAATAATAAAATACATAAAAGTTAAAATTGGTAAATGATGGTAGTAACAAGTGATAAAACATTACATAACGTAATACAATGGTCTAAATTAATAGACAAGGGTAAAACTCCACATATGAAAGTCTATGTTAACTCGATGTCCTCTTCTTCTTGAGGTCTAATACCGGGTCGCTTTCTTGGAGGGATCAGTCTAGGAAATTTGGTAAATACTCTGCTTCGCTCTGAAGGAGGTGAAGGAGGGTTATCCGTTGAGGGTTGGATTCGCAATGCTCCACATCTTCTTCTTCTGCATTTACAAGTTATGTAAAGTAGAACTAATAGGATGATGAGAGTGATTATGAAGTATGTGAACCAAGATACATGTTTGGTCACAAAAGGTTCGTTTATGAGGTCATCTAAGTCTTTGGAATATTGCTCTAGTTTGTTTTTAGCAATATCTAAATCTTCTACTTCGAGACTGTTTAATTTAAGCGGTTTTAATTTTGGAATTTCGATTTTGTCGGGCATGTGATTGCAGCATTCAAAAGGAATTTGGATTGGATGTGAATTGTCCTTAATTTCGGAAAAGTCTTTAGCACTGGTTTGTATTCGGGTAATGCCTGCATAGGCGTAACATCCTGGTTGTAGTTTTATGATGGAATTTTTGTTAATTAGCTCTGTTATGGATTCTCTCTTCGGGCAGTTGATGGTAATGTGAAGTGGTTCGGAATTAATTACTAGCCATGTGTTGTCTTCAAGTTCTTGGACGTTGTATCCTTGACTAATGATGAAGGAAGTTTGACAATTTTCTGGGAGTTTCGGCAATTGTTTTAATATTCTAGCTTCACAAATGGCATTTTGGTCGATAGGATATGCAAACAGGTTCGAACATAGTTTGGTTCCAAAATAAAGTGGTTTGCATTCTTTCAAATTTTGTATAGGTATGTACATTAAAGAATCATCGTCTCTCGTGATAAACTTTTGTGAAATAGATAAAAAGTGATGTAGACCAGTTCTGTTATCAAGTATAGGTATAGGGTACAGACGAAAGGTATTGTAACTTTGAGGTTCAATGAGAGGTATTGTTAAAACAAATATTAAGTTAGAATCTAGTTGAAAAGCTTTTAGTTCAATAATATCCAGATATTGAGCAACTGCTGATAGTTTAATTGGAAGAGGTAAATTGTTCGTTCGCAAACTCTGTGAAATCTCTTGTAACGCCGTTACTAAGTGATCAGGTGTTATGATTGATGAATGAATAATTCCTAATCTGGCGAATGTTATTGAATTTAAAATATCGTTTAGATTGTCTTCGATATACAAATAGCTGACCATTAGTTGTTCGGAAATGTATAGAAATTTTAATTTTATTTCGGCAGCTTGGATCGTTTGAGTCATGGTTTGAATTGTGTGCTCGATTTCTTTGATATCTTTGTTAAATGTTTCCTCATCAATTTGTAATTTTTGTATAGTTGAGTTGAAATTTTTGATAACAGAAGTTGTAACTGAGATTTGATTTTTGATTAAGTTTTCTAATTGATGTTCGTCATTATTTAATTTATTTATACAGTTAGTGTAGTACTCGCCATCTTCGGCGTCTAAGTTTCCGGTAATTGATTTGAATATTGTTCCGAAACCGTTAAGTATTCCGCGTTTATATCTCTTTGTGTCTGAAAAGACTTCGTCAAATTTCGTTTTTATCGAACTAGCTATTTGCATTAAAAGGTTAAACTCTGTTTTGACTTCGCTTCTAAACAGGATTGATTTTTGGTCAGCACCATCGAGGGTGTTCAAGATTCTGTCTAAATTATTTTGATTTTTGTCAAAAGCTAGTTTGAGGGATGAAATATTTTTATGCACTAGCAGAGTCCATTTGTCATTTGTCACCACGATGTCCGTGTCTTGGTGATAGTATACACCAACAGTGTTATTGATCGGGATAATTTTGTATTGACAGAGTGCTGATCCGAACAGCAGGAGAAACCTGAAAATAAATTTAATTTTCAGTATATGGTTTCATTCTATCAAAATTTACTTTAGTTTCTTGTTTTGTTTCGAGATTTAATAGGGTAGCAGAATTTTGAAAATTTTTTTTTATTTTAAAGGGACCGTTGAATTTATTTTGCAGTTTGTTCTTAATTTGTGATTCTTTAACATAAACTAAGTCACCTATTTTGTACTCAGATCGTTTCTGGGGAACATTTCTGTCAAAGCGAACTTTCGCTTTCTCTTTTTGAGCTTGTGTTCGATTACGGGCTATTTTATAATAGTGGGATATTCTATTGTTCAAATCTCTGACATATTTAGTTATTAGTTCTTTCTGGTTATATAAGGTTTCAGGTGGTCTGTTAGACGTATGTCCAAATATAAGTTCATATGGAGTAAAACCATGTGTCTTATGACCGAATTATTGTAGCATATTACCTCATATGGTAAAATCGTGAAAGAATGTTCGTTTGGGTTTTCAGTTTTGTGGATCCTTATCATTTCGGCTAAAGTAGCATGAAATCTTTCTATGGATCCGTTCGATTGGGGATGTCCTACGCTTGAATAAGTTAATTTTATGTCGTAGAGGGTGCAGAGATCTTTGAGCAAGCGGTTGTCAAATTCGCCACCGTAATCGCAATGGATTCTTAATGGGGTACCATAATGTTGGAAATATAACAACAAAGTGTTTACGACAGATTTTGCGGATTTATCCGGGACTGCATATGCTTGCGTGAATTTAGTTAATTCGTCGCGAATGGTTAAAGCGTAATTTCGAGTAGGGAATTCAAATAAATTGATATTGATTCTTTCGAATGGTGTTCTTGGCGTTTCTGTGACTACTAGAGGGTTATTAAGGTTTTTCCGGCATACTTTAGTCTTTTGGCAAGTTTCGCAATTTTTTATAAAGTTTTCAACGTCTTTAGTTAGACCTTGCTAAGTGTATTTTTCTCTAATTCTTCGAATCGTTTCATTTATTCCGCGGTGTAGATTATTTTTACCAAAATGATTTTGCTCCAATATAATCGGAATTTCATCTTCGTCGGCAGTTCTGACGATATCTTGACAAATTACCACTTTTAAGTCTTTTTCCGCAAAAATGAATGATAGGATTTCAAGAATGGGGAGGTCTAAGTTATTTTCAACAAAGTATGTCTTAGAGAGATCTAGGACATCTTGATTTTTAAATAATACCGAAAATAGATGTTCAATTACAGATTCGATATCAAAAGGTAGAGGGATGATGAAATATCTCCTATGTCTGACTGTTTTGCTCGATACAATATTGATTTTATCGTTATGAAATTCGGGGTTTTCTTCGAATATGTCCTCGATAATTTTATGATGGAGGTCTTGTAGGTTATTTTGTTGGAAGAAAGTTATGATATCTTTATGTTCTCGATACAAAAGTTGTTTGTTCGAGGCTTTGATTTTCGAATAGTCAATTAAAGATGTTGTCTTATATAAGTTGGCGAAAGTTTCGAATTCTTGGGAAATTTGTTCGTCAGTGATCTCGTCATTGTCTGGGTTTTCGTCGTCGTCTGACTCTTCGTCATTCGCGGCTAGAACCTTTGAATAGAATTTGGAACATTCAGAAAAATGATTAATTTTGATTCTGGAAAGTGCATCCGCGTTCTTATTGATTTTGCCGGGTTTATAAATTATTTCGTAATCGTACTCTTCTAATTTGAGACGCCAACGAGCAAGTCTACTTCCTGGATCTTTTATAGAGAATAGCCAGGTGAGTGGTCTGTGGTCGATGACAAGTTTGAACTTTCTACCGTACAGATATGGTCTAAAGTGCTTTACACTCCATACTATGGATAAAAGCTCGCGTTCAATCGTTGAATATTTAGTTTCTGCACTGCACAAGGTTCTAGAAGCATAGGCAATGGGTAAATCTTTGCCAATGGGCCCCTGGCTCAGCACTGAGCTGACGGCAAATGCGCTCGCATCAGTGGTTAGAACAAAAGGTTCATCAAAATTAGGGTAGATTAATATCGGAGTTGTCGTTAATGTTTGTTTCAAATCTTGAAAAGATTTTATACAATCATTGTCGAAGAGAAATGGTATGTCTTTCTGTAAGAGTTTTGTTAAAGGCTTGGTAATCTTGGAGAAATTAGGGATAAAGCGCCTATAATATCCGGCTAAGCCTAGAAATGATTTAATTTCTTTTTGATTTTTTGGTTGAGGGAAATTTAGAATAGCGTCAACTTTCGATGGATTCGGTTTTACGCCGTCTTTTGTAATGAGATGTCCTAAATAAGCGACTTCTTTGCGGAGAAACTCGTATTTGTCGGGTTGAATTTTGAGATTGGCTTTCTGTAATCGTTTGAAAACTTCTGTTAATCGAGAAATATGCTCGTGAATAGTAGGGGAGTAAACAATAACATCGTCCATCGTTCATTTTGGATACCTAATAAAATGTTATCCATCACTCTTTGAAATGTTGATGGAGCATTCTTAAGTCCAAAAGGCATTCTTACGAATTCAAAATGACCATTTTCAACTGTGAAAGCAGTTTTTTGAATATCTTTCGCATCAATCTCGATTTGGTGAAATCCGGAGGCTAAGTCCAAAGTTGTAAAATATTGACATTTGCCTAATTGATCGAGGAGGTCGGAAATATTGGGTAGCGGGTATTTATCGTCAATAGTCAGTTCGTTGAGTTTTCCGTAGTCCACTACAACTCGCCATTTTTGTTTACCGGAGGCGTCGAGTTTTTTAGGTACAACCCAAACCGGAGAGGACCAGGGAGAAATCGAAGGTCTAATGATGCCTTGATCGAGCATATTAGAGACTTGTGTTTTGACTTCCTCTTTATGGATATGAGGGTAGCGATATGACTTTGTGAAAACCGGTTTTGAATCGTTCGTGTCAATGGAATGCTTAATTTCGTTAGTAAAAGTTAAATTGTCTCCTTCCAAATAGAATATATCTTGAAAGTCTAAACAAAGCTGCGTTACTATTTCGGCCTCTTCTTCGTTTAGATGATCCAAGCGCAATTCGTTCCTAATTTCGAAGGATCTGTCTATCTGTGGATGTTTGTCGGAATTTTGAGTATTTAAATTAAAAATTGATTTGAATTTTTGTACTGGTTCTAGTTCGAGGTTCGAGAAATTTACCGTTTTTGGTATTGCATTCGCGTTTATGATTGAGGTTAAAAATTCTCCATTGCTATCGATTTTTACGAGAGCATTCGGTAAGCGTACCCTTTCGTTTTCCTGGGCTAACAGTATAGCCTCGGTATTTCGCAAGTTACATTTTAGTTTACAGATTTTTTCCATGCGAGGTTCGATAGACATTAAATTTTTGATGTTGCCTAAATTTGGATTTTGGTTTTTGATGTTAGAGTTGCCAGTTGGTTGTACAGGTAAATTTACTGTAGTTTCTTCCGTGACTTTAAATAGTGGTACGGTTTTAAAATTTGTGACTAGTTGTTTATTTTTGAAATCTACTCGGCATTCGTAATGTTCTAAAAAGTCTGCGCCTAGTAGTCCATCAAAATCTATATCTAGATTATAGATATAAACCTTGTGTGACTCATCTGAAAAGGGGATGAGAACAGATTCGTTGATATAAATTTTTTGATCAGTAATACCCTGTATAATTACATTTTCAGGAGATCTACGTCTATAATTTTCAGCTGTTTTAGGTTTAAAAATTGAAATTCCTGCACCTGTGTCAATCAAAATTTTAAATTTGCCGGTTGCGTCTTTGATGTAATAAAGATTTTTTGAATTTACGGTTAATAGGGTGTGAGAAAGCGTATTTACATGAACGTCTGTTCTGGGAAGTTCAGCATTGGATCGAAACTGTCGTTGAGATTCATTGTTTGTATTTGGTTTGATATTTGTTCGAATTGGTCTATTTGTTGTGTTGGAGTATCCGTGGGGTACTCCGGATCTAAACGAAAATCCTGAGGATTAGCAGTATAATCCTCGTATTGCTCGTTCTGAGAATTAGCAGTATAATTCTCCTGGAAATTTTGGTTGGTTTCAAAGTTGTAATTTTCGTACGATTCATTTTGACTTTGGTAATTTTGGTAATCGTCGAAAGAGTAGTCATTGTATTGGTTAAATTGATCGGTATAATTATCGTAAGGTTCGTAATTTAAATGATGAGCTTTTTGCTGATTAAAGCGGTTAAAATTCGGATTAGGCTGAATAGCGGATGGTCGTTGTTGCATAAAATTAGGGTTCGGCCTTATGGCTGAGGGCCTGTTTTGCTGTGATTGATTTGGCTGATTATTTTGAGGGAATGTCCTCTGACTAAATTGATTATTACTCGGTTGTGCGAAGTTTTGATGAGAAAAATTTTGTGAGTTTGGGTTTCCTTGGAAACTTGGTCTCTGGAAGTTTTGAGACTGTTGCCTTGTGCGGCATTCGCTTATTACATGTCCATTCCGTTTACAGAAGGAACAAAACTTTTGTTCCAAATTGGGACCTTGTGGTCGCTTTTGTTGAATTACTGGATTTTTGACCGGACTATTTTTTGGGAATTTTTGCTGTTCAAAATAAGAGAGTTGTAGCTCTCTACGAATTCTAATAATTGCGTTCATCATAGTCGAAGGGTTACTGGCACGTATTATTCTGCCTAGATTTGGTTCTAGACCCGTTAACAAATTATTTAATGTCATAGTTTCAATCAGGTTTGTTTGCGCGGTTCTTTGCTCCGAAGTTAAATTTTGTTTTTGCACTGCAGCGTGCATTTTCGCATTGTGCGTTTGTAAACGCGAAACGAATGTTAAGGCGGATTCACTAGGTAATTGGTGAATTCGTTGTAGGTCCTGAATTAGGGACGTTAAATCTCGGGAGTCTCCGAAATGAGTTTCTAGTAGTGCCTTTATTTCTGGCATGTGGCAGGGTTGCGCGAATTTATAAGTTCGGCAGCTTTACCTTTTAGTTTATTTTTGATATGCACTGTTAACAAGATTTTCTGGTCATGAATTGCCGTGCGTTGGGCACACTGACATGAGTTTAAGAAAGTTTGGAGGTTGATGGCGTTACCATCAAATTCAGGTATTAAAGAAAATATTTCAGAGAGCTTGTAAGGCTCAATTTGCTCTGGTTGTTGTTGTTGTTGTAGTTGTTGTAGTTGTTGTAGTTGTTGTTGTTGTTCGGCTGATGTCGGTACTATTGGTTGAGCTGTCTCTGGTTGAGCTCTGTCTGGCATTTTGCTTTTTATTTAGAGATTATTTGAACTAAAAGAATTGTCTGCGTATCAGCAGTATGATACGAGAATTAAATTAAAATTGTTCGTTATGTTGCGTACGTTAATAAATTGTGTATTAACTGTATAATACACAATGGTACCGTATTAGTAGTATAATACGAAAATAAATAACTTAAGATTAATAAAAATTGTTGCGTGGTAGCTTGTACAGGATTTCTTTGATAATAGAACTGGCTTGTTTGCCGAGTGTATTAGCGGTATAATACACGTAAATAATTGTGAGAAATAATATTTGTAAAAATGAAATAAAATAACGAGATGATTCTTAAAATGACTTACGTTAATTTCATCTCCATGAGTAGGTTCTTCGTCCGTCAAGGGATCCGCCACCACCAGTGAGGAAGGTCTCCTTGTTCAAGTAGATGTACACGCACTAGTTAGGCACCTTCTGGAGATGTTCTCCTTGTTCTCTTACGCTTCACAACCAGTTAGGCTTCTTGCTCTGATGATGTTTACGGATCCTACCGACTGCGCCAATGTTAGATCACGGTTCACATGAATGACTTTTTAAAAAAGGTTTATTTATTTAATGGAGCCAACGTTGGCTCTTCAAGAAGGAATATAATAATAATTAGAAGTGTTTCATTCTAAGTGAGTTTAATAACTGATTCAACAAAGCGTGTTTAGTCATATTTATAACATACAGAACCTGAGTAAGCAAAATATAGAACAAAGGAATTGCAGTTCTGCAGTCATCGCAAGTTATGAGAAACAAAGGTGTAATATGATATCTTGAAGATAAGCAATTAATAAGAGAAGCTGTTATCGTGAAATACGATATACCTGTGAAGGTTTATTATGGCTAAGTCGCAATAAGATAGCGTGTAATATTATATAACATACATACATTACATACATTAGTATTCAGATTTTTTTAGATTTTAATTAGATTATTTTTATTTTATAGAAACTGCTCAATTAATCTAGATGTAATTTTTGCAATGTAATGAATACATTTAGTGTTTTCAGTTAGCTCTGGATAGTAAGATTTTTGTTGAAGTATCTGAAACTATTTTAAAGCTTATACCATTTATGATTTTTTAAATATTTATAATAAATCGAAAATAAACGTATATTTCCCTCTCCCTCTGAAAAACCCTACCCTTAAACTCCGTTGAGTCTGAATAGCTATTAACTAAACTCCGCCAAGGATAAAATAAAGGCATATTATTATTATTATTATTATTATTATTATTATTATTATTATTTAGCCTGAGTTTTTACAACGACTCTTGCACCAGCTAGCCAGCGGGACAACGCCTGGCAGGTATTTATTGCTACTGTCAAAGCCATATTCTGTTGAATGGCAAAAAAAATCGGCTTTAAATATTTCTGTCAATTGACGTTATTTTATATTACAAATTTATGTTAATGACAGGAGCACGCCGGTCTGCAATGAAGATGGTAGGAAATCATTTTCCGTCATACTGTAATATGTCAATAAAGATCACAAAAAATCTCAGCTTTAAACACGTATAGCATTGACACATTTTTTAACATAACTGAAATGCTGCTGCCAAGCATTGTCTCGCTAACAAAGTGGCAAGAATTTGCTTTGTGGATAAGTTTCGTTATTATAATCGAAAAAAAAAGTTTAGATGAATATGGCAACTAAAATTGTCTCTGGCTCCCATACTATAAGCAATATATCCAATACAGCAGATAAAGAAACCTTGTATTTCTATTGCAATCGTACTACAAAATGAAAATGTATATTTTATTTTGTTTTGTAATATAACAAATTAATTAACATTTTTTTCAGCAGCTGATAAATATAGCACACTTGATTGCAAATAAAAACTGGGACATTTCTGTTAGCTATGTAAATCTATAGTATATGAACTGACATTAATATAATCTAACAAATGTTACTTTAACGGTAATCAGTGGCGTCATTACTAAAAATAGTTAGACATTTAACAGATATTCAAAAGCTTCGAATTGTTTTTAATATTGAAGATAGTTGGTCGATAAGAAGGTTCGCTGCTGAAAACAATGTAAGTGAAAACACAATAATGGAAATTATGAATTGTAAAGTTGGTATACCGGTAGGACTAGACAGAGCAATGATCAAGAAGATGTAGATCTTATAAATTACCTGTAGTGTGATCTTTATGTCCTCAAATAATTAGTGGTAATGAAAATGAATTTGACGAGTGTGTAAGCAAATTTCTGACCTCTATTATTCCAGTGGAAAAGCCGCCATTGTGAAAAAATGGTTGGGTTCCTTTTTTTTAATGTCTCCCTTCCTGTCAAAGTTATGAAAAAAATTCAAACACAGTTTTGTAGAGCTCGAAATTCTTTATAAATTTTATCCTATTACTTCTTCTCGTAGGAATATAGCGCCTGGAGCGTTAAAAACATGAAAACCTCGGATTTCAGTTACAGTGAATGAAATTTAAAAATTCAAAATGGAATGTTTAGCTAATAATGTATATAAAAAAGTTTACCTATTCAAAATTGTGATCTTGATTTGAATAAAAAAAAATTAATAATTGCAACAATTCAAATAGTATAATACATATTTGGCTGTAGAATATTTTTGTATAACAAAATTAAGTAAACGTATCTATTTATATAGAGACGGTAATCGGGGAAAAGAAGTAAATTAAGGAAAATTAAATAAAAAAGAAAATTATTAATAAAATATTTGTTTATTTAAACAATTTACATTTTTGTTCATATCAAATATTTTCTTCGACTTCATTTATTTGACTGATAGGTGGAGTATTTAAACAACTATTTTCGCTGCACTGTAGACATGCTACACTACAATATAAGCCACTCTTCTGACATCCACAAGCAGTTACTAAATAACATTTGCAATAGATTATCCGGATCCGGCTATTGATTCATTGTTATTGGGATGAACATATTATTGGAATACTTCCATCCCCAATTTTCAATATCTACATCATTTCCTAGCCATATCTGGATTTGCAGGTACACTCTCTTTAGGTGTTCAAATGCTTCATCAGTTGTAAGAGGTAATGACGATAAAAGAATACTTGTATTTTTGGCCGTTGCTTTTTGGAAAGAATTGAACCTCAACATATTCAAATCTTTAATTTTTGCAGGAGCTCCATATAAACCCAAAATACATGCTACACCCGCTTAAAATATATTATTGGAGTCTTCGTTGACATTTTTAAATACTTTTGCTGATTCGTGTAAATCATGACGTTTCTCAAAATTTTTGGTAAACTTATTTTTGCCTTTACTGAAAAACGCAGATGTGGTATCACAACCCGTGAAAGCATGTAAAAAAAGGATATGTTCTTTACATTTCGGAAGCGATCTTTCTAAACTTTTCGAAGAAAATATTTTTTGTTGGACTTTGCCTCGGGATGGTTTTAGAAAATATATTTCACGATCCTCCTCCACTAATGCCGTTAATATAACCAAGACGTCAATATCTTCTGAAACTAAAACAACATTTTTTGTTTCTAAATTAATTGCTGTATCAACAATTAATTTGTCTGCATCGCTTACCGCTTGGCATGTAAAAATATTGTTGTCAGCTAATGTAATTCTCAACAGTTCTATCAAGAGGCTTTTATTTTTGTTATTTGACAAAAATTTCTCTTGAGCTATATTTTCATCGAATTCAATATCTGCACTTTTTTTGTCGTTCTCCCCTCCACGTTTTACTACCTGTTTAAGGTCCCTACGACCCTTATTACACTGAGGTATCTTTGAAAGATGTTCTTCTATGTATATTTAGGTGAAATTCAACGTATACTCGCGTATACATAAAAGAAATATTATTTAAAATAAAATTATATGCTAAAATATTAATTTCCTATAGTTTTTTCTTCAAATAATGATAAAATCAAAAGCACAAAAAAATTTTTGGTAAACTTTGAAATTTATAGTATAAAAAACAAAATCCCACCTCGACCATATAAATTCATTCACTGTAACAGAAGTCTGAGGTCAAAACCCCCAGGCGCTCCACTAATAATATTTTACAATTTTTAGCACTTTTGAATGGGTTGTATAATGATTTTCTGGCTCTCGTAGAGCCGATCGTTGACTCGAACCAATTATCAATATTGCCAACCCCGCATCACCAGTAGTTCTGAAAAATTAATATCTTACAAGGTAAGGCAAAATGTTGGTCAGCTTGTGGTTATCACAAAAGCATGAAGTGTTCCGTCAAAACTGTAGCGAAGAAACTCACGAGAATCTACCAGGCGTCTTTTGTTTGAGGAAAACGAAATAGAAGACGAAGGCACTGCGATGGTGGAAGGAACGCGTGGAGGAAGAGGAGGTTGGGCATATTCAAAATGAAGAAATAGCAATTAAGGATTGTGTCAAGAAAGAAATTGACGGAATTTAACCAGGACCATCAAAAAAATACAGAATAAAATAGCTTAATAAAAAAAAAGTTAATATGTTACAATGAGGACAGACAGTGAATTAGGCCTCCTGGAGACATCGCGTAAAAAAACGTGCCTTGAACTCTACCTCTACCTACTCTAGGTAGAAGAGAGTTTTATTAAAATAATTTTCAGCACGACATAACTCCACGAGAGACGTTTTTAAAGTACTCGCCTACTTGACGAACTTTGCAGCAATGTAAAAGTTTAAATATTAATTTCACCAAAATAATTTTGGAGGATATTGTAGATTTTTTAATGCTCTACAGATTGATGATACCTATTTTTAATTTAAAACTACCACAGATGCTAAAAAGAAGAAAAACATTATCCAACCCATCAATGTTTACCTTTATTGAGCTCTTAATCCTACGAAACCAAGTATAAGAAAAATTACAGAAAATTTCGAGCTCTACAAAACTGGGACATCGGGACAACACGGGCATCGGCATTGGGCATATACACTCGGAATAGAAACTCTAAATGACATGGAGATAAATTAATCTTCAGTGAAGATCTCCTACAGACTGGAGTACTAAGAGAAAAACCCTTTTCAGATTGTAGCAAATGTTATTTCAGGAACAGATTTTCCTACTTGAGTAACTACCGAAGAAAACGGTAAGCGAATAAAGAGAGGAAAGGTTTTTTCTGACGAAAAGTCCTTTCTGACGAAAAGTTTTTAAATCTTATAACGAATGACGTATTCGCATATTAGTCCAATTAATAACCCCCAAAGAAGTGTAAAATGTGGAAAAGTGATGGAACAGCACCGATTTGAAAAATTCCTTTTTTCACGTGTTCTCTAGACCATCAGGAACATTAATTCCGAAGATAAAAAAGTTAGGGTGGTTTGAAGTGCCCCAAAAAGTAGCTGTCTTAAAAATATTTATAAATTAATATTTCGCCTCAGAAATGGGCTTTAGGAGGTTTTTTGGTTCGCTAATCACGAATCCGATATCCAAATTGAGCAATTCCATATTCCAGTATGGAATTCGTGTCATTTTTTGATGAAAATTCCACTTTTTCAGAAGAAAATTCAAATATGAATATTGTGCTGCGGAAGTGCTATAGGGGGATTTTTGGGTCGCTAATCACGAATCCGTTCCATACTCCAGTATGAAATTCGTGCCATGGAAAGTTCCATTTTTTCAGAAAAAAATTTAATATGAACGTTTTTCCTCGAAAATGTGCTCTGCGATATCGTTTGGGTCACTGAATACGAATTCGCGGTCTAATTCAAGTAATTACAAATATCTCATCAGAAGTACTTTGATTAGATTTGTCTATGTTTTTTATATGTATAGGTGTTTGTCTATATCTGTACACATATTTATGTGTTTATATGTGTGTGTGTATATAATATATAATTAAATTTAAAGCTGTGAAACATATTCCTCCCCTCGTTTTCGAGGGTGCTGAACACGAATAATAGGGTGAAAGTGTTTAGTCATGCGCACCCCCTGAAACGGCCAAATACCATCCCTTTTTGCTTATTTCTAATATGACAACTTGGCATCGACTATTTTTGCAGGGATTCTTTGTTTTTTCATGGGGACATAACAGATGGTGAAAGGTGATATCAGGTAGTAGACCGCAACCGCCCTTGGGGGTTGAATCTACCCTGTCAGGGGGTATAAAATTGTTTCCTATTTTTTTATTGTTAAAGAGGTTTACCCCCGTTTCGAGGATGCTGATCAAGGACAATGAATGGTAAGAGTGAATTGTGACATCCTGAGACGGAGTCTTGCATCCCGTAAGGATGACCGAACCACCTGCACCAAAAAAGATTATAAATGCTATAATGTGTGACTGCCAAACTGGATGCGGAGCAGCTTGTGGTTGTCGCAAGAATGACGTATATTGCTCTCAAACTTGTAAATTTTGTCGTGGAAACAACTGCAATAATTGCGAGGCACCTGGAGCTGCAGACGTAACGGAAAAAGACATGTTGTAGGCCCCTTACAATAACAAATATATTTGCGATTCACAAATACCGGGAAAGTTTTTGGACAATGTCTAGGCTTGCATGAGCTTAAATGAGCTAGATGTGTGATGAAACAGTAATGGTTATCTCAATTTCACTAAATATATTGAAATATTAGACGGTATTATATTTCCGTTAGTAAGAGAGACTTTTTTCCTGATAATAATTTAATTTCCCAACAAAATAACTGCTCCATTAATAAAAACACAGAGTTGCTATCGTGGCTCTCTAAAATCCGAATTTAAATCGCATTGAGAATGTGGTGAAAAAATAAGAAAATGAAATATTTGTCCAGGTATGCTCAAGAACTTCAAAGAATGATTGAAATACGTGGAAGAGCTTATCACAAGAGATTGATCTTGCAAGGAATCTAATTATCCTTGCCTAGAAGATCCAAGTAGTTTCAGATGCTGATGGAGCAATGACTAAATATGAATGAAATTAGCTCCCGGGAAAATCACAAGTTTTGCAAAAAGCGGAATCCTAGGCAGGGTAGGGTAATTCACAAAAGATCTTTAGGTCGAGGTGCAAAAAGGTTAAGAAAGGCCAACAATCTACAATCTAATGTTGACGAATGCCATAGAATTGTAGTCCTTATTGATATTAAGTAATGTACTGAATCTCAGCTGAAAGAAACCACAGTTGATGACACCCTTGGCAACAATTAATTAGTGCATATCGTAAAGCTCCTTGAATATATGCTTATGCTTTTGTATTATATTTATATATTATCTTAATATATTTGATTTTTACATAATTTACTTAAGTGAGTATATCTATTTTTTATATTTAATTTTGACTTGTAGATACATTTCTTCTAAATGTCTTAACACCAATAAATATTCTATTCCATTCTAATATACCGTTTTTGGTCTGTTTTGGTAACAAAGTTGTGTTAACTTTACAAAAAAATCATATTTAAATAAAGCGCCGTCTTTCTTTATTACATTTAATACCCTCTCCGCTTTAGAATCAATTGTTATACAGTGTTACTTAGACGCTAGTGTCGTCTGACTCGCTCGGTCTGACGTCACATTTCAAGAGTAGGTAGGTAGGTAAAAGCAGGCAGATTTTAATCGCTTATATTTCTGCAAGTGATTTTTTTAAAAAAATGTGTTGTCTTTGGGGTTTTTAATGATGTTAGTTTATGATTTTGAGTGTTTTAATTCAATTTCATTTTTTTATGCAAGTTCCCTATTGAGTTACTGCAAAACTTTTTTTCATAGTTTTCATATTCTTGATGCTTTTTAGAAAAATATAATATGTTCAACTTAATAAGCCTTGTGGCCGAGCGAGTTGCAAGCGAATCTAATAAGAAAGGCGGAGCCATAAATTCTGATTATCTACGAGTTATATACAATCCTTTATATTCAAGTTATAAGATTACCTATTTGTCGGAAGAAAATCCAATTTTTAAAGGCATCAGTTCTGTGGTAGGAAGAAATTTGGCGTATTGTTATCATGGGAAAATTTAATATTTTAATGTTTCAAAATGTACTTTTGTGTTGCTAATAGCTGGAGTAAATATAATATAACATAACAACACGAGGGAGTCCTAAGGGATTTGAAAAATAATCAATATTCACCATAGTAATCAAAAACATGTTGCCTTAAGCTTAAATATGGCTAGCGGTGTTTATCTATAAATTGCTAAGTTACTAAATGTGCTCATTTACCATATAAGAAACTACTATTTTAATTTTGATGTTTTATAAAGCTGGAATGACACGTTGACAACACATTTTAAAACTTCGAAAATTTGATTTCAAATTAATGACAAGTCCAAAAAGTATTGTATATACCACACGCTACGCTAAAGGAGTTAACATTCATACTCGGGATTAAATGAAACACTTATGTCCTTTGGTATATATACTATACTATAAAATGTTCTTTTTTCATAGTTCTCTTTCTCAATTTGGTAAAACTTATTATTTCTTTTTTTTAATTTAATTGTAAATGTTGTTAAAATTTTAGTTGTAATTATTAAAGTATAAACTGATATTGCTTGTCATTCTGTGGCAAATATTTGTTATTGAGAGATGAGTTCAATATACTTTATCATTATGACCTAGCCTGATAAAGTGTCACATTACTTCATTTAAACAAATTCACAAACTTATCAATAGTTCTCGCGATTCTTAAAAGGCCAGCATATCCAGTTTCTTGACAAAATGAAGACAACCTGTTTCCCTAAGTCACGTATTTAAATAAGTCTTGTCGTCAGGAATACTTATATAAAATTTTCCCCTATAATGTCTTACATAGTACAGCGTATTAGCTAACTTATTGTGCACTTTTTGATAAAAGCACCAAATTTGGCGCAGAGGTAGACCGATGTAATACGAACAATTTTGTATGTGGAGCCATCGGCCCCCTGGCGGCCGTGACGGCCATTTTCCAAAATGGCCGCCAGTGGACACCCGAAAGACAACAGAAGTTAGATAAAGTTTGCTGCTGAAGGTTTTACTGAATATTTATTGAAGTTATAATATGAGGAAACTGAAGTGTGGGTGTCCTTCGGCTCGGGGAAGACGTTCCGCTTCTTGGCAGCCCATGAGATTGCTCGGGCACTACCGATGTTTAATGCTTTGACGGGCTGCGACATGGTCTCCTGCTTCGCCGGACGTGGAAAGAGGACAGCATGGGCAGTGTGGACAGTGCTACCTGAGCTTAGACACTCACTCTTCTCTCCTCTGCATTAGATCGTATTAACGAAGACGCCATGCACATCATTGAAAGGTTCATCATACTGCTTTATGACAGAACAAGCACAGACACCGATATCGACAAGGCACATTGCAAACTTTTTGCAAAGAAAAGCAACGTCCTGCTGATCCCACCGACAAGGGCAGCCCTGGAGCAGCACGTCCGAAGAGCAGTATACCAGGGCGGACATGTCTGGGGTCAGGCCCTGGTTCCTGCACAAACACTGCCATCATCAACCGACTGGGGTTGGATCAAGACCAGCGGCGTGTATGAACCTCTCTGGACAACGCTACCCGAAGCATCCCAGATCTGCAGGGAGCTCGTCTCTTGCAAATGCAAAGACTGTATGAAAAAGTGCAAGTGCAAGAAGGCCGGTCTGGAATGCACACCACTGTGTGCTTGCGAAGGGGAGTATGCTCTGAGAACTGAAGTCGAATTCTTAAAACGAATGTTTGAACTGGCGGTATACTGTACTGGGACTGTAAAACAGATTTTTAATATTTTGTCTTTTAATTTTTTAATGCAATATGAAAAATGTACAGAAATGAAAAAGTTTATTTGAATGTAATAAATATTAGTTTTCCATTAATCTTTAAATTACTTTAAACATTTCACATACAATAAACTTCAAAGTCATATTATAAAGTCAAATTAATATTTTGTATTATATTTTTTTAAATAATTTCAATATAATTAGAAATGTGAAATATAAAATTATTAAATAAATATATATAACTTACAAACTATCTGGCATGTTTTCATTCAAAAAGTTCAATAAACATTCAGTAAAACCTTCAGCAGCAAACTTTATCTAATTTCTGTTGTCTTTCGGGTGTCCACTGGCGGCCATTTTGGAAAATTGCCGCCACGGCCGATAGGGGGCAGTTAGCCGATGGCTCCACATCCAAAATTGTTCATATTACTTCGGTCTACCTCCGTGCCAAATTCGATGCTTTTATCAAAAAGTGCACAATATGTTGATATATCCTAGCTAAACTGCCGCACTAACAACAATAACAGCCTTACCCAAACATTCTTTAAAAATTAGAATTATTTTTATTTATTCAGGGAACATGTAATCAATCACGTTTAACTATTAATATCTAAACTGAATATTACAAAAGTATAACAACTACACTGAATTATTACAAAAAACAGCAACAAGGTCTGGCAAGTTACCGCAAATTATGATAAATGTCATTTAATCATAAAGTCGACGGTTTTAGATAATATGTAATCTGACTCGACGTGTTGATCTATTAATAAAATTGTCAAAATATGTTCATTTGTGAACGTAAATTATTTGAAAATGGCTCTATTTATCGAAATGCAACAATAGTGTTTTTACGTTTTTTAAAAAAATGTGGAAAACGAAAAAGTTATGAATTTACTGGTAGTGAATTTCTAAAACTACCAGTTAAACAAAAGAGAGGAGTTGCCCACCATCTAAATTAGTCACGTTTTCTGATTATTTAATTTAATTGATTGTTTATACCTTGTCAATTTGTGAACTGTATAATATAATAGATGATGTTCATTGAATGTGTAAAATACCAAATACCTTCCAGTGTATTGCAACAAACTTCTATCCGGGGTAACCGGAAATTTCTGCCGTCAATTTTAGGTAGTGGTAGTTTTTGCAAAAATATGAAGAATAGGAAATACATCCTACGGGAGCTAACTCCCTTTAAAGATGGGGCCCAAAAGTAGGTTACTTAATATTTGTGCTATGCTACAGCTGAGATTCAGTACATTACTTAATATCAATAAGGGCTATAATTCTTTGGCATTCGCCAACGTTACAACATACATAATTTCGATTACAAGGCTTGTGCTTTGACGGGATCAATTGTTATTGGATGTTACCTACTCGTTTTCACTCGGAGTGACGTCACAGCGCTTTTCCAGAGGATTTCAACTTTAATTATTTATTGCAAAGTAAGTACTGCGATTTACGAGCTGATATTCAATGTAGCGTGTTTTTATACATAAACACACTTTAATGTAATTTAAAAAATGGGCAAGTTCCCTACTGATATCCACAAAATCTCAAGATCAACTTGCAATTCTTAAAAACAAACAGGTTTTCCCAAAGTTCACTGTACCCTAGAGAGACGTAGATATTATATATAAATAAATAAAATCAATTTTAAGAACACTATATTGTCAAAAAAACTTCCGAAACATTAAGTAATATAGTTAATGTTAAATTTTATAAATAACCTAATAGTTAATAACCTAATAATGTCAACCTTAGACCTAATTGCTAGATTAGGTGTTATACTGATATTTGAACGGTATAAAATGAATGTTTATAATAATTATAACTAATAAGCTTCATTATTATATGTATATAATAAATAATATTGTTTTACGGATTTATTATATTAAGATGGTACTAATTAAGAGTTGGCTTTATTATAATTTGAAATTTATAATAAGGAACATTATCTCATATTTTTGGTATGCATAAATGTCTTTGTGTCAATTTTATAGAAGTATATGCAGTTTATATTGTGACAATATCACCTATGGATGTAATCTGACTCGACGTGTTGATCTATTAATAAAATTGTCAAAATATGTTCATTTGTGAACGTAAATTATTTGAAAATGGCTCTATTTATCGAAATGCAACAATAGTGTTTTTACGTTTTTTAAAAAAATGTGGAAAACGAAAAAGTTATGAATTTACTGGTCTAAAACTACCACTTAAACAAAAGAGAGGAGTTGCCCACCATCTAAATTAGTCACGTTTTATGATTATTTAATTTAATTGATTGTTTATACCTCGTCAATTTGTGGACTGTATAATATAATAGATGATGTTCATTGAATGTGTAAAATACCAAATACCTTCCAGTGTATTGCAACAAACTGCTATCCGGGGTAACCGGAAATTTCTGCCGTCAATTTTAGGTAGTGGTAGTTTTTGCAAAAATATGAGGAATAGGAAATACTTCCTATGGGAGCTAACTCCCTTTAAAGATGGGGCCCAAAAATAGGTTACTTAATATTTCAGGAGCCCTTTGTGCTATGCTACAGCTGAGATTCAGTACCTTACTTAATATCAATAAGGGCTATAATTCTTTGGCATTCGCCAACGTCACAACATACAGAACTTCGATTACAATGCTTGTGCTTTGACGGGATCAATTGTTATTTGGTGTTACCTACTCGTTTTCACTCGGAGTGACGTCACAGCGCTTTTCCAGAGGATTTCAACTTTAATTATTTATTGCAAAGTAAGTACTGCGATTTAAGAGCTGATATTCAATGTAGCGTGTTTTTATACATAAACACACTTTAATGTAATAAAAAAAATGGGCAAGTTCCCTACTGATATCCACAAAATCTCAAGATCAACTTGCAATTCTTAAAAACAAACAGGTTTTCCCAAAGTTCGCTGTACCCTAGAGAGACGTAGATATTATCTATAAATAAATATAAAATCAATTTTGAGAACACTATATTGTCAAAAAAACTTCCGAAACATTAAATAATATAGTTAATGTTAAATTTTATAAATAACCTAATAGTTAATAACCTAATAATGTCAACCTTAGACCTAATTGCTAGATTAGGTTTTATACTGATATTTGGACGGTATAAAATAATTATAACTAATAAGCTTAATTATTATATGTATATAATAAATAATATTGTTTTACGGATTTATTATATTAAGATAGGTACTATTTAAGAGTTGGCTTCATTATAATTTGAAATTTATAATAAGGAACATTATCTCATATTTTTGGTATGCATAAATGTCTTTGTGTCAATTTTATAGAAGTACATGCAGTTTATATTGTGACAATATCACCTATGGATCTTCATCATAACATATTTTTTTAAATTAACTAAACTAGAAAAATTTAAATGCAATAGGAACAGCTATTTATACCACTAATTTGCTGTATAGTCTTCCTCGAAATATTTGACTAATTATTATAAAAAAAGTTAACAGAAAATTTACCTATTACATAAAATATATTATAAAACCCAAAAAACCCATAAAGAGATCGTTTCACAATTTTTTGCATTGAACTGATGTATTCTGTCAGACTCATATTTTTAGTCACATTATGAGTAGCTACATGCGTATTTATTTGGTACAATCAATTTAACAGTAACTTTAAATTATAATTTATTATAAATTTAAAATGATACAGATTATTTTACCAAAGTTAACTGAAAGTACCTAAATATATGTTGTAAAATATTTATGGGTGATGGCATGTATGAATGCTTATTACCCATGTCCACACATTTTAAATAATATTTATTTCTATGCCGCTTCTCTAAATATAGAGTTGATGTCATGCGAATGATGTTAGTTTAAACCGAAGTTTTTATTTTTTGTGCACCGGTCTGGTGTATTGTTCTGTTACATGTTAAGTTAAAGATATTAAATTCGAGATTTATACTTTTTCTCTTTTTTATTATCAGCCTTGAACACTCAAGTGTTAAATTACATTTTTTAAATTGATGTAAAATATCATTACGTAATATAATTATTTGGTAAAAGCAATAAAAACCGAGAAATATTTGTCAAATATATATATGAGAAACCAAATAAGGTTGATGATTAATAATAAACAGAAATCTTCAAAATATTGTTTTTAATGAAATATTCACGTTAAGCATTTTCCATGGATAACTTGTACTTACGTGAATACTACTGATATATTGAAAAATATATTTTATTTTTGTGATCGCTATATAAATACAGCATTTCTGGTTCTCTAATATGATGGTGACCCAAATGATTGCTACATGATAGACAATTTCTTTTTCCCTAAGTATGGAAATCAGAATCAAATTATATCATTATATATTAGGAGTTTTTAGATAAATAAAAATCCATTAAATTAATGGAAGATTTGAGAGAAAATAAGATAGCAAAAATGATAATGATGATGATGATGATGATGATAACGACGATGACGATGACGATGACAATGGTAACGATAACGGTGAGGGCGATGGCGATGACAATTGTGATGGCTATTGCGATCGTCATCGTTAATCACATCTATCCTATGCACATCGTGCATAGGATAATCAGTATTTAACTAATAAAAATGACATCTGCCATCTTCAGGTTCTAGCTGATAGCTGTTGACTGCTACTTTTTCGTTGCTCGAACTGAACTGTTCAGTTCGTGCTGCGATTTGTGCTGGAGGATTGGCAAGATAGAGTAGCTGTAGATGGAAATAATATTTATTGACATTTATGTACTTATTTTTATAGAGGAGTAGTTTCTACCCCATTATAGGAGTTGTTTTCGTTTAGCATTTGGGAAGTTGACAGCTGAATACATAAATTGTACGTTATTCACGTTTTCCACAATGTATTTGCTCAGGGACCAGAACTCTTTTTTTGTGGGGCAGTTTATGGTATAGAATGTTAGAAACACATAATCTGACAGATTTCCAGTGGCATTATTTTTTTTACGTTGAGGCGCTCCTGTCGAGCATTGTACAGTTGTGGACAGTAAATATGAGGTAGCTCTTTAATGCGATTTTTGTGATATTTTAGAGTTGTTAGAGTGTGGCTCTGCTTTAGCGGCATGCAGCGTTGACGCCAGGTTGACACCAGATGTCTTGCAGGGGAGCAATTTTGCACGTCTTCAGTTCAGGTTTGTTTATTATCACAGTGTACACCTACGTTATTAATTAATTTTTGATATTGCTTTTTAACTCTCTTTCAAACACCGACATATAAATATTCTCTATATTTAACTACCTTTTAAAGGCTGATATCGAAATTAAAATAAAGTTTTATCAAACCTAAATTAAATTATTTACCACCTTCCATGGCTCTTTTGGTAAATAAAAGCCCACTTTAAATTGTACGAATTTTGGTGTCTCATATTCACTGTCCACAACTGTACCACTACTCGAATGGCAGACTCACCATTCACCAATTAACAGGATATGTACACTACGAAAAACAAATTTTTTAAGTTATTAAAATGAATCAACCAAAATAGCCAGATCCCGAACCAGTACTAAAGCATAGCAAAGAACGGCTGGAAATCTTTGAAGGAGGCGGGAAGGCAGAGGCCAGGGACAGGCTGTTTGAAAGATGGCAGAGGCGGTGGGATACTGTAGATAAGGGAAGGTGGACGAGACGCCTCATCCCGAACATCAGAGCGTGGATGGAACGGAGGCATGGTGAGGTAGGCTATTACCTCACCCAAGCCCTGAGCGGACATGGGTGCTTCATGGAGTACTTATACGATATTGGCAAGACTGACAGCAGAGAGTGCGCATACTGTGGAGAGGTCGATGACGTGGAGCACACCGTGTTTGCATGCAACAGATGGAGAGAAGAGAGACGAGACGGTGGGGCATCGTTATTGTCTCCAGAAGATATGGTAGGGAGGATGTTAGAAACGGAAGAGAACTGGAGAAGGGGGGAGGAGGCAATAACCCGCATTATCAAAAAGAAGGAAGAGGAGGAAGGAGAGATGGGTTTGAACCCATGGAGAAACGCCAATTAACACCGACAATCTTAAATGACCTGTGAGTCCGATGAAAAGCGAAAGCAGTCACAGGCCAACAGGAAACACTGAAGAGATGGAGGGGTTTTAGCTGGTTGGAGTCCAGCACTACCCGTTCGCGATAGACTCTAAGCGACGGGTGTCGATGAGGATTTCCCCTCTCACGAAAAAAAAAAGTACTAAGGCATAGTAGATTGAAAGTAAATTTTCTGTAGGCACAATTGAAACTATTTGCCTAAACATGTACAATAAAGATCTTAGTTTTTTTGTTAAACTTGTATATGGTGGTTCCATTTTAGCCTGCCGTCTGTTATTACACCCAGATATTTAATATGTTTATTTCTTTCTGCTACTCTCTCCACCAACTGTTTCGGTGCTGCAAACGAATTTTTACTTTCTCGTTTTCAGGTAAACAAATTCTTATTTGCAAAAGTTTTATTGAGATTTATTTTAAGTAGATTGGCATCAAACCATTTTATAATTTTTTGTAGATCAGATTCTATTGACTAGCAGTCAATACATCATTCTACGAATTTCCTTCTAGATAGAGAACCTTGTCATCTGGAAACGAGATGATACTTTCCGAGCAGTTTAAAACAAGTAATTTATCTAAATAGATAATAAATAAAACTGGTCCGTTCCTTGAGGTATTCCGAAGGTAAGTTCTCTTTTGGTGCTGTGACTATTATTAATTTCATCTATTTGTCGTTTTTTTTTCAGGTAACTTTTTATGAGAGCATGCTCCGGATCACGAATCCCTAGAAAATGAAGTTTTAATAAGACTCTATGATGACTGACCGTATCAAAAGCTTTTGTTAGGTTGACGAAAACTGCTGCACATGCTTTACCATTGTCTAAACTATTGTAAATTTTGCTTATCAATAAAGCGGTGGCATCATTTGTGCACTATCATTTCTCAATCCGAATTTCAGACTAGACAATAAATTATTTTTTGTTAAAAAATCTTCTATTCTCTTTTTAAAGGTTTTCTTAAAAAAATCGGTTTAATTATAGCTACCTTAAAATGAGTAGGGCATATACCTTTCGTAAACATTAAGTTGATGATGTGATAAAGTGGCTTCGCTATTTCATGAATTATTATTTTAGATATATCTTATGATACTGTAGTAGTTATATTGTCTATATCAGGAGATGTATTATTACTTCCACAGCCAGTAGAAGTATAGTAACGACAGAAAATTTTTTAAAACTTTTTAGTGTTCAAATAGGGTTAGAATGTCATGAAACGTCGAGGCCTCAAAATATTTTTTTTACCTCATCCATTCCCACTACCACCCTTCTATCACTGCCCCCACACCACTACCGATGTAGGATATCGTTTTGTGGGTTTTTGGAGTAGACGATTTCAAATATTATATTATTAAAGTTCCACAAACAATTATTTCCACATTTTTTCGTTGTAAGAGACTCTGATTACGGTTTTTAGTTTTTTATAATTTACAATTTTTTTCATTTGGATTGCTGCTTCGGTTTCCGTAGGTTTATTCTTAGTTAATATATTATATTGCAGGATAGTAGGGTAGTGATCCGTGACTTTAGAGTGTAATATAGGAATTAAAGTTTGATCATGGATATAAATACTTTTAAAAAATATATGGTCTAAGCATGTTTTGGAGTTTTTATCTACTCTACTATATTTATTAATTAAAGATTTAAAACCATTTTAATACATTATATTTATATTATGATATATTATGATTTTTGTATCACTCGTAGTACCACCTTAGTTGCAGCAAACGAGAATAAGCTCATATCCCTTCTGGACAACCTTCAAACAATTATGCATTAGGTGTAAATAGTAACAAAAATATATTTTGATTGTATTCCGAGGAAACGAAATCACCCAGACTACGTTAAGCATAGGTGATTGCGAGGTAGTCAACAACATGATATACCTTCGAACCCTTGAGAACAATACTGGTAACTGTGAATGTCAGATTCGACGAATAATACAGATGTCAAATTCACCAACTCATCAGTTGAGCCAAAGACGTCACAGAAATGCCATGAGGTGTGCAAAGATTAGATTTGCCAGCGTTTTAGTTTTGCCCGGCTTTTTTCACGTATCTAAGATATCGAGCAATAGGGACGTAGATAGATGATGATGATTTCGAGATGGTCTGGAGACGTTTGCTGCGAATTCCCTCGTCAGCCCATTGCACCAACAACCCTATTCTCCAAGAAATACATTTTCCAAAGTGAATCTCTAGCGATCATATTCTCACCAATCTTCTTATTTTTTTGCCGCATAACCGGAGAGAGGACAATATAGACCGGTTGATAATTCAAAGAAAACCAAATGACCAGTGTCCAAAATGTTGACTTGTCACCAAAGAGCTGATGGGAAAGAACTTTCTACCAGTTCCGAGGCAGATGGCATAGTACTGTCAGCCGTGACGTACAGCAAAGAGAGGCCAACAGAGATAATGCGTATATCGCAAAACGTCTACCGAGGCGTTGTGAATAAAAAGAAGGGAAAACATTTTTAAAACCATGATATCAGCTGTTCTATGTGGTTTCATTTCAATACATTCAAGCAAATACCAGTAGCGTGTAAGTAAATATTTAAATGGTTTGGAGAGTTTTTATTCATTTTTTGGGCTACTGTATTTAGATGGATTCGTTGTACATACATAAGAATTGTCGGGCGAAATCTGAACCGCACTGTATATGTATTATCAAATTGCGAATCATTGCTATTAAGTGTCTATTAATTGTTATATTAATACTTAAATGCTAAAGCCCTTAACTAATAAAAAAGTAAAAAATTGGTCATACTTTAACTCAATATCGGCCATTAACTCATAAATAGAATAACAAAATAAGACACGTTTTTATTGTAAATACTAATATCTATAATATTGCTTTTTGTTTACTATTTCAATGTCTTATATCCATTGTTAAAATTATATTTTTATAATATTGATTTTTATCAAGCCAACAAGCTGAACGAAAGAATACTGAAGTGAGGAATGTGTGAAATTATGAAGGCTGTTTGTTTCAGTCACAAAATTAAGGCTTTCCTGCTAGTTTTTGAATCTCATTAACTAAATCCAACTGCGGATAGTAGTCTTCACAAGCCGCCGTCAAAGAAAAAATGGAATTCTTCTAGAGTACCAAACTTATTGTGAGGTGCGCACCTCCCGCTCATTCATCTCAATAGCTAATCTTGGGCACAGTTTCCAACATCAAGCCAATCTGGTTTTACCCAGCCTCCATCAATGTTGGCAGCAGCTTCACAACACTTCAAACATATTCATTTTCAAGCCCAGGAATGGCTGTGTGTCAATAATTTACATATTCTCAGTCAGGAATGGGAATATGAAAATGGCACTAATGACTCGTTAAAATCTGTGCTCGATTCGTTGTTGAGAAATATGCACAGGACTTGGCGGAAGAGGTTATCGATAATTTGGTTTATAATGGTCTATCATTTGCTCATCTTACTAAGGAGTGTCGTGTGCGAATTATATGGCAACTGACCTTGGAGACGATAAACTAGAGGCTGTATATGATCCCATCTCCGAATATGTCGTGGAGATCAACATTCCGGGGTAAAAATTCCAACGAGAAGTGAAAATAGTGAAGCCGAAATGGACAAAACTAAAGACGAATTCATAGATATTGAAATCTACATTTAGAATTAATAAACTATTTAAATAATGACAAAAACCAAGCGCTTCGGAAACCCATTTTTGAGAATTTGGCGACCGATACAAACTTAAATGCACCATTTTTTTTTTGTTAGAACCATTATTTTAAAAAATAGTACGAAGAGTGTGTTGCTCCATCTTGCTTAATTTTCAAGATATTGATGAAAAAGCATAAAAATCCTTTTTATTTTGTTGCTATCATTGTTAACAACTTTTTAACACAGAGAAAAATGGTTTAGTTTTTTAAATATCTGGAGGGGTACATGTCTCAAACTGAGTATGGGACTCTAACCAATTTAATTTCTATTGTCAGGTCAGGTCACACACAAATATTTTATATGGTTGCCCTATGACCAATGTATTAAGAAAAATAATATTGCAATTTAATTCTTCTTCTACCATCTCCTTTTAGTATTTTTCTCTAACAATACTATAATAATGGATGCAACATTACAGCGGATTATATGATTCACCTATATAATAACAGGAACAAATTTAAATATTAAGTTAGGTCTTTATTATTATATGTTTGTAACAACGGAAGTTAACGGAATATATTACAATTAAATTTTGCTATTATTAAACTTTATTCAATGCGGAAAGACACTGTGGGAAAGAACAATATTTTTATAAATCTCTATATATCATGCACAAATTAAATAATTAAATATGAACAATAGCTTTTATTATTATTTTCAGTTTTTTAGGTATAAAAGTAGTTATTTTAATAAAGCCTAGGTAATAAAACATGTGATTAGAGTTTATTGAACTGGAACTGTATACTATAAGACTGCAATTTTTTTAATGCACGGTTGATTAACTTAAACTTGACACACATGAATTTCTTGTAAAAATATATTTACAGTGTGTTTATAATTATTTGTAAATTTAAAATGTTATCTGTTTAACTATACATTGATTATTTTTACATCTTATAATTTTTTGCCTTATCAACTGGAGGGAGGAAAATATAGAGCGACAAAGGTTCCGGGGCAACCAGATGGTAAGAGGTGAAGACTAGGCCAAATGTTGGGCTGATGTTATAGAACTCATGAAAACATGCAAAATCAGACATCAGCAGAATTATCGTACTACAAATATCTGGTCCCCGGCGAGGCTGAATGAACTGAAAGCACGACGAATTCACACGTCATTTCCATAAATGTCTTAAGAAAACACCTTTGCGTAAACATTCTGAAAGTACAATGAAAAATGATTTTTTCTCATGTGCAATGAAATATATATATATTTAATTTAATTTGTGGTCTGGGCCGCCGAGGGCCAGAGCGGGCCCCAACATTGTCAACATAGATGGCTAGCTACGAGAGGTCGGGGGGAGTCAGAAGCTCGCAGGAAGCGCCAAATCCATGTGAGGCTACATAACGGCAATAAAATATTGATCATTTGTGGTATTTGGTATCAATTTGCCGGGACTGAACGTAGGGAAACACACATATTATTTAACAATAGACAATTTCAATACTTAAAGATTGAATTCAGAGGATTTGTAACAAACGCTTTATTGGGGTTTTAGGATCAGCTATTTCATATCATTTGGTATTTATTTTTCAGTTACAAAACTAGCACATGTTACATTTTGTATGAATTTTCCTAGTTTATGGAATAATAAGATAATTTATTAAATTTAAAAATAAAATAGAAATACGTGTTAAAAATTCTTAAGTGCGAAACTATACTTCAGTAGGCCCGGACATGGGCCCTTAAAATAGTCGTGGGCCCGGGAAATTTGTCCCCCCAGCCTCCCTCTCATCGGGCCTGTTTGTGGTGGTAATGGGTAGGGAACGTACTCACCCCATTAGCTCAGTGACCTCTAGTCTCGCGTTTTCTGACTATGGTTTTACAGTTTTGTTTGTTAGTTTATTTATTATCTGCTTATGCTATATCTATCTCTCTAGTTTTTTTTTGTTTGTCTGGTTGCTCCCTACTACCAATTTTTTTTTTTAATGACATGAAACAAATTAGGTACATCGTATACGTTTCAATTGTGAAATTAGGCGTTCCGTATTTATTTTGAATTGACTAAAGATTTGTCTTTATGCACAGTTATTAGAACTGTATATCCGTTGAATAAAATGTCGGCCGACGTTTGTTTTAATAACTCCTGTTGATACTCAGCGCCTTTATACCAAAATGTTTGTTAAATACCCATCAAATATTACCATTTTCATCATATGCCATGTAATATTTTGAGTAAGAGAAAAAATTATGAGAATTAGATGAGAGTTAAATAACTTAAATTGTTCGTACTCGGTTGCACGTTTCCTAGCTTTATTGGCTGGATGTTAGGAGCCTGGTTTTGTCGTCTATCGGGCAGGATTCGGCAGCGCAGTGGACTGTAGACTTTATTGCACAAGTAGAATAATCATTTATCGTTTGAGTTTAATCACACACAATAGCGGATGAGTAGAATTATATAGAGATTTCGAGAAAATAGAGAAAATCACTACAGTTGTAGCGCGTTCGCAATCAAAATCGAACTGCCGTTTTCGTACCACTTCGGTATCCTTCTTCAATAGCCGAGCAGCAGGTTTTTGTGAAACCGAGTAAATCACGTGGGCAAGTAAACAAAAAATTTAATTTAAGTCCATTTTATGGCAAAGGAAAAAAAAAAGAATTTATTTTTAAATTATATCAAACAATGAAGTAATGCACCTTAATAATAAAATTTAAATAATTAACCAAATTAAACTTAAAATTAAAGAGAAAAATCGGAGAATATTGAACATGCCACGACATAACCTCACTAGCGGACTATGTCCAAGAAACATCACAAAAATTCCAGTTCAAACTGGGCGATAGTCCGGTAACCTGCAATATTACCCGAATCAGACAACATAACGCAATACTATTCAATATAAGACACCCCTACCATACCAGGCGTTGCCTATCTTCCGGCAACTTCCTTAGCCACACTTCCCGCTACGAAAACTTAACCCTAATCTACTCTTTATATTTCCTCAACTTTAACTTTCTAACCCTTTTCTCCCCCTCTTTATGTTTGTACAATTTTGTTCTTTTATCCTTTTTGTTCTTTTTGTCCCCATTTTGTCTTTCTAAATGCCCTCTAGGTCGATAATATCTATAAATCCAAACTCTTTAAATCAAATTATTTAACTACCCTACCTTACTTGACGGCGGTCAGACCACAAGAACGTCATTTGCTTGAACGGGTTTTTTCGTTTAATTCTGTTTTCCCGTATCAGCAACCAAAAAAGTACAGTGCAAGTGTTAGTTTCAAGTTTTTTATTGATTAGTTTTAGACTCGTGCGAGCACATTTCCTTAGCATAACCTAGTTTTAAGTCTGCCTAAGGCGAACAGGTGTCCTAGCTCTAACAAGCATTATCGTCAAGCCAAATCGGACCCGCCTCGTCCGACCACACATTCACCTCGACGGTTGTCTGGTTGGCTCCGGGCCGGGATCAGATGAGGCGCAATCTTGTACCAAGAAATGTCTAATAAATTTGTTTTATTGTTGTTGTTGTCGAGTAGAACTGTTTCAGAGACAACGCAGGTTCTATCCCTACCGACCGCAATTGGTAAAAAGGTAAGTAAAAATGAATTTGATAATTTAATAAACATTATAATTTGCAGGCAACCCTTCTGAGGGTAAATTGGAGTGTGGTAAACAATATTAGATATGTTAATATAAATAAAATACATATGGACCTCTACCATATACTTATTCTTTATTTTCCTTCCATTCGAAATGCAAAAATATTCATATAAAGTATATAATTAGTACTACTATTATTCTTATGCATAGTTTATACTTTTTACATGCGCTATGCATATGAAAAGATCATGTAAAGTACCAAAGAATTGGAGACATTTGCAATTGAATTGCATGTGAAAAGTAGGTTGTTCTTCGAAGAGAGTATAAACTAAAGTATATATTTTGCACGAGTACGTACTTTGAGATTTGTACTATGATCATACTTTGTATATAACTGTGTTATGTGGGATTATAACTTAACCTAGACACCTTTTTATATTTATTATTTTTACTAGTATTTTATTTTTTGTATGTAAGCATATATATTTTTTTAAATTTCCTTTTTTTGCCTTTTTCCTTTTTTGTTCTATTTTTCTTTAGGTTTTATTATTATCTGAACTTTTCTGTTTTTTTGGTTTCTTGGGAAAGATCTGGGACATCATTTCGATTATAGGTAAAGGGATAACTTAAAACTACATTACAAATATAATTAATCACCTAGATTGTTTTAAATTACAATCTGAATCGTAAATTTACACAGTAAATTATATATTTCAAGGTTCCTGGACGCTAGTAGTTGTAATGAATTAAATGGCAGGCATATGTTCGATTTGCATATTTTTTCGACAAATTCCTTAATTTTATCTGAGTTTAATTCACAGTTTAGTAGCATGTGCTTCGCATCACCTAATCTACCACAATGCACGTACAATTTCCGTTAACTTACAGTTTTAGGGGAACTACATGAAATTCTGATTTTTTCTGACAAAAGTCGAATTCAGATTTGGGACGTTAAATCATTCTCATGAGTGACTTTCATCAAGAGAAAAATATCGGGTGGTGGCTCAGCTAATTTTTAATCATGCCAAAGGACCAATTTTTATTTTTTATGAAAATTTTGTAAAGTGCAATGAAGTCTCCTAAATATCGTTGCCCAAGGAATCACTACTTTCACATCCAGATTTTTCATCTAAGTCACTCACAACGAAAAAATTTTGTATGTGGAAATAATTGTTTATGGAACTTTAATAATATAATATTTGAAATCCTCTACCTCAAAAATCGATACCCCACATCGGTAGCGGGGTGGGGGTGGTGATAGGGGGTAGTAGTGGGGGTGAATGAAGTAAACAAACATTTTGAGGTTTCTGGTTCTTGTACACACCCTAAATCACAATTTTTTTTCATCCCCTCTAATAATGAGGTGGGGGTGGCTAATGCCAAAATTCTTTTTTAGACCTCAGCTTCTCTTGTATATACTAAATACCAATTTTATGGACTCTTACCTGCTTGATTTACCTATTTTCTTCAAATTTACCCCAATTTATCCCCCAACCTTTCGACGGAACAAGATAAAAATATAATCTACTTCTAGATCTCGTTAAAGTACATATGTGTACCAAATTTCATGTCGATATCTCAAACGGTTCCGGAGTAAACGTGCGCACAAAAAAAGTTACAGACCGACAGACAAACATTTTTTTTTCGCTCAAAATTAAAATCTCGACGTTTCGTGACATTCTAAGCCTATTTGAACAATAAAAATTTTACAAAATTTTTTTGTCGTTACTATACTTCCACTGGACGTGGACGTAAAATGAGAGGGAGGGCATCTCAACAGGTGTCAGTCGAAAGCGATTCAAGATCATACAACCATCATCAATTTATACACCATGAGCATGCTTTTCAAAAGTTAGAAAACCTCATAACTTATACAGTATGTCCAAAAACCCGCATGCCCCTTTAAGTGCTGATTCTACATGCAAAATAGTAAGAAGACTACAATCTTGCAGCCAGTACAGCTTTGTTGATTCACCATATCATAGCAGATAATCTTGTCGAGATACTTCACCGATGCGACGTGTACATTGACATTTTAGTTAACACATGACATAGGCCAACTTCGACAAATCTTAACGCAATGTGCGTTACGAATCATTTCTTTTAAACTGCATTTCCTCGAAAACAGTTTGTCGTACTGCCTATTGCCAAGAATTCCATATTTACGGCGGGTGCAAACTGTGCACCGAATTTATGGTTTTACCTGCTATGCAAAATGGGCCTCTAAATTCGATATGTAATCTAGGCACCATGTAAGATCGTTGAGCGGATATTGTGAAATCCTCAACTTACAACAGTAATTATTATTAGCTTGGTGCTGAAAATTTAGTGAACAGAAGCCAGCTAGAACGTAATCATGAACAGAATGAGAGTAAGTTAAGCCGAAAAGTGATTTCAAGTGCATGTAAACGTACAGCCGTTGATGATATTTCCGAAAAAAACAGCAAAAATTATACGCCATGAGCTGGCTAAGAAACTACCAGAAACGATTACAACAATTTAATGCTTTTCATTTTAATTTATCTTTTTTATGTAATATCAGTCGGGGATTCATAATTAATATTACTAAAAATGTAAACTGGAAAAAGAATATATAGAAACTATGGGTATAGCCTAGACGACAGAGAACATTTTATAGTGAAACCCACAAAAATTTGCAAACTGAATAATTTTTTATTAATAAGTTCATGAAAGTCTATAGAACAATATTCTGAAAAGTTTACATTTCGCTCGGATGCATAACATAAAACAAAAATAAAAAAAAAAATTTAATCCATTTTTTCAAAATTTTGAAATTAAGTCACGGTAGGAAAAAATAAAAAATACGTGGATATACCACGTGTTTCTGAACAAAAAATACTCCAATAAAATTCATCGCTAATGCCACGATATTCCTGGAAAAAATACTAAAGTAACTTTGTCACTCTGCGCAGCCAGCGCACGGTTAAATTCATACTATGGAACTTCTAAAAATTCTTAGCTGTTCTATCGAGTAAAATAAAACTTTTTTCTCTTTCTGATTACACATTTTTAACATTTTTCTTAGCGAATAGGGGGATAAATAGTGAGTATGGAGGGAAAATATGTAATTATGAACCCATACACAGACACGATACGTAGCCACTGAATCACTTGCATGAATTTTTACGTGCTTTTACTATGTTGTATTTATTACAGGTACACTTATCCACATTTCAGCTATATGCAGTGGATTCCTTATACATTTGTTAATGTATCGAAAAAGTTCCAGAATTTATATTCAAAACAATCAAAGATATTTTCATAGTTATAAGGACAAGATCGTGAAAATCGCAATTTCTTATCATGATCTGATTGATCATATTTTCGAAAAAATGCATACAAGAAAACGATTCTGTGTTTGAACATTCGAAAAGTATACATTTTTTCCGAAATAATGATATTTAATTTTTTCCAATGGGTCAATTTCTCGACAAGTTGTAGCCTCCAATATATATATTTATTAAAAAAATCATCAAGGAAATTAAAATGATTTGAGATGTACTTTTTTTTAATTCTCGTTACTACAACTTAATAAATCATAATAATCATGAAGTGTACATACTTTTTAACAGTTTTCAATGAACAAAGAATTTTTTGTAGGGATTTCATTTTTTCTATATTTTTTATTGCGACGATTGAGTTCGGGCGTAATAATATACATAAGTATATTTTTCCCATCCATCCTTTGTTTGTATTGTTTAAAACAAAAAAGCATCAAAAAGCTGCAATTTCCATCTTTTAAATGAACCAGCACTCATAGATTGAACAAATTCTGATTTAGTGACATGTAATTTAGTGCGTCGGTGTCACAGTCATGCGTATTCAAACGCGCGCACGCATGGATCTCGCTCCGAGTTATAACGTTACACTTGACTATTTTTTTCCGGGAAAACCGTGGCTGTAACAATAAATTTTGTTAGAACATTTTTTGTTCATAAATACGTGATCTATCCATTTGTATTTTTTATTTTTTTCTAGCTTGATTTAATTTCAAAATTTGGAAAAAATGGATGAAAAAAAATTTTTTTTCACTTTCTTTTATGTTCTGTATCCGAGCGAAATGTAAACTTTTCAGGATATTATTCTATACACTTTCACGAACTCATTAAAAAAAAGTATTCAGTTTGCAAATTTTTGTGGGTAAATACCTCCATCGACTGGGCTAGTATCTATCTCTCGTTTCTTGGCCTAAGGATAAAATTAATTTTGATTGGTACTGTACAAAAATAAGATAATAATGCAAAACCGTAAACCAAGTCTCATAAATTATTTCCGAGATAATCAGTAAAGACATATATTTAGATGCCATCCTCAGAGGACCGTAGCTCCTTTAGGAAGCATTTCAGGACACACGTTTATAGGAAGTTTTTTTACTATTTTTGCATGTAGAATCAGTATCTAAAGGGGAATTCGGATATTTCGAAACAACCTGTATATTGCTTAAAAAACATATATTCAAGTGATTAGTCCTGGAATCATATAATGGTGGATTGGTATTCATAAACCATTATTTCATTAATTACACACACAAAAAGTGTCGTACTAAGTACTAAGGACTAGACTACCATACTCTTAAGTATTTTGATGCAATGAATTCGAATCTGAGGTTAAAAAGAGCTAAAAATCCATAAAAATTCGCTTTCTTGAGCTTTAATGTCATTTATGAACTACTGATAAACCTTTCATAAGTCCTTCTTCCGCCTCTTCACATTAAACTTAGTCTAAGGAAGCAACTCGTCAAGGCTTTGGGTAAAGGTGAATGTTTCAACTACTTAGTAGAAAAGTTTCCGAATGTGCCTGATGCAAAATTAAAGCAAAAGATATTCAACAGACCTCAAATTCGTACGATGCTAATTGGTGAAATTTTTGTTACCAAAATGAATGTTATTGAAACAGCAGCAGCAGTTTTCAAAATGTAGTTGGAAATGATAAAAATTCAACAAGAAGATAGTAGCCGAAATGGTTGTAAAGTTTAGAAAATTGGGATGCTTGTTGAATTTGAAATTGCATTTCCTGTATTCTCATTTTGATTACTTCACAGAAAATTTTGGAGACTGTAGTGAGAAGCAAGGATGTCAGAGATGTCAGAGAAATGGAGCGCCGCGCCGGTGGATATGGGATGAAAATATAATGGCTGACTATTGTTAGATGCTGAAAAGACATCGATCAGAAAAGGGAAAGAAACAAAAGAGATTGTTACTGCGTAAATATTTCGAACGAAAAGAGTGCATTAAAAAGGCAAACATGAGTTATCTTTTGAATTCATATAAATGTTAAAAATGAATGCGGATATAACTATCAGTTATGATTTGCAAAAACTTGTTTTTTCACCATTTCTTGAGAATAGAAAAAAATTTTGATGGATTTTTAACTATTCTTTGAACTTAGAGAAAAACCATGACGTAATGAAACAATTCAGATTCGGGTTCAGTATATCAAAATACATCAGGGTATGGTGATCTGGTTCTTACTATATGACACTTTTTTGTGTGCCTGTGTTATTATCAGTGATCGGAATTTTGGGTTTAATTTCAGGTGCGTCGTTACAAGGATTTATTAAAAGGTGTATACATTATTTAGTTGTACCTATGTATACTTGTATTCTATTATTTCAAAATAAATGAGAAACTCATAAGGTGGATTCATATTACATTTAATTTCGATTTAATTTTGTAAGGAAGAATAAACTTACTTTTATTTTTTTTTATGTAAAAGTTTGAATACCTATATGCGCCACTGAAATTAAACCCAAATACCGATCGTTGGTTATTATTACCGTCCATTCCAGTCCTTTCAACCCAAAATTACACTTCACAAATATATCTTTGAAGGAATTTGAATCCTTTTGTATCAGTCGAATATTACCCTCACTTTATGTAGTTGAACATCCTAACCGAACATACTGAAAAAAACAATGTCTGCAGATCTTAGTAAGACCCTTTCCTCTGACATATTAATCATCAATCAGAGAACAAAAAAATACTAATCATGAAAAATAATGTATGCTAAGAAGTAAATATAAAGGTGACAAATCACAAAGACCTTAAAATATAACAACGCAAATAATTTACATGCATATTTTAAGTATGTCGTCAACAACTTAATGATTTCAGTTATTTGTTTATTGTAACAATTATTACTTGCCCACCTATAAGATATAATCAAAATTATTGCTTCATAAATAATTTTTTCCGTAATAATAACAATCAACATCACGAAATCAACCAGTCGAATTATTTTATTCGCAAAATAGAAAGCAAAACATCGCAAACATAATATGAAATATATGTTTTTAAACATAGAAATTCTCAATCATCCGTCCCGCATTAAAATAGATAATTTATTGGCGCCAGATATACATAAAGTATTTACATAAGTCAACATATGTAGTAAAAATGATAAAATTAGTAAACGCAATAAAAATAGTAAAATATTGCGTACATAAACATATAGCTAAAGACAAACATTGTAATATTGCGAGGATAATCTAATCATACTGCGTCGACAATACAGTTTAAAAGTTTTTCACAGCTATAAAATGCCCTTTCCAGAAATGCTTTAATTCTATGCTTAGCACAGACGACACGGACGACACTCTCGGATCGTCCAAGAGAGCTAAAGTTGTTTAAGAAGTATAAGATCTGTTTATAACTGATTTTTTTATACATATTTTTTAAATATTCCTTCCTCTTTCCATCCATTCACTATAATAGGGGGGGGGTCATATTTTGACCTCCTTTGATCCCATTTGGGGCTTGGATTCGGGGTAAAATGAATTTTATGAACCTAGTTATAGTAGTAGTACGTATTTCATAGATTTTTAAGTTAAAAATTATTAAAAATGTCGAAAAATGAAAATTTGGCAAAACTCTGAACAGCTGTATCTCGGATACTATTTGGTCTAGAGTCTACTCTGGTAACAATTTGTATCAAATTTAGTCTACTCGTATGCATTTTTTCGAAAATATGATCAATCAGATCGTGATAAGAAATTGAATATTTTTTGTTTAGAAATACGTGGTCTATCCACCTGTATTTTTTACTATTTACTACCCTGGCTTAATTTCAAAATTTTGAAAAAATGGATAAAAAAACTTTTTTTTCACTTTTTTTTTATGTTCTGCATCCGAGCGAAATGTAAACTTTCAGGACATTATTCTATACACTTTCACGATGGGTTTCACTATAAAATGTTCTCTGTCGTCTGGGCTATTACTATACTGTATTATTAGTAATTCAGTCCATTTTGGCTCCGTTTAAGGCGGCTATATTTTATCACAAAGTCATCTTTCTCCCTAGTACTATGACTATAAACGTCTTGATATATCTCATAATAGCTATTTATGTAACCAGTTACGAAAGACGTTATTTTGTGTAACGAGAGGAATTTGCGGGATGAGCGAAGCGAGATCCCGCAAAATAACACGAGTTACACAAAATTGTCTTTCGAAACGTGTTACATACATGATTTTTTCTAATTTTAAAAGTCTAAAAACAATTTAAACATAAATGAAATAGGTGTATTTAAAAATCTTAAACATTAAGTAATTTTTTTTCATAGTTACCTTTGCTGCTATCACACATTATAATTTTAATGTCAAAATTGACAGACGTTATTTAGCCAAGTTACAATATTATTTGAAATCGTAATTTGATAACATAAGGTAAATCGTATTAATGAAAAAGTTTTGTTAGCGTATTTTGAAGGAAAGAAGAATTTAGAAGCTTCCATTTTATGGACTTAGTATTCCATTTTGTGTTGAATAAACATTGTTTCCGTTTCTTTTTGAGAGTTGTTTATCTTTCCTAATTGATGACATAACGAACTTTTCCTCACCAGTTACGTAAAATTTTACTTTTCATAACTAGTTACATAAAGTAGGACGTTTTGACACTTACGTCAGTTTTGAAAAGTGTCACTTTATATGTCAAAATTAGAAAAATACCTTTATTACATGTAAAAAACCTAAAATGCGGTCAATTAAGAACTCCATCGGTACCTTTAAGAACTGAGATGGATCGGATTATTCGTGTTTGGAGCCAATACTGCGAAAACTCTTTCGAAAGTGACTAACTATTTTGAGCAGAAGATGACTACGAACGCGAACCTACAGTACTGAAATAAAAAGTGGAGCTAACTAAAAAGGAGACGACAATATCTCGGCCGGGTTTGTTTGGTGAAGATGAAGAACAGAATGTGCCAAAAAATATGGAAGACAAGAATCTGGATTGATGATTGGAGAACACCAATGTTCGTACCAGTATATAAGAAGGGAGCCACATATATTTGTGATAACTACAGATTATTGGAATGAACATCAGGCGATAATAAAATAATCCTCTGTATTCTTCAATCCAGACTTCAGCATTACCTGAATTTGCGACAGCTTATCAACAAGGCAGAAAATATATATCACTGTTTCATTGTTTTGACAATATGAAATAGGATAAATTGCGGGCTGTATTATTGGAGGGGACATCTAAACATGTGATCTTTATTATTAAACAACTGTGTGTAGAAAACTCTGATCTGGCCAAATCATAGTACACTAACTCAAACAAATTTAAAGTTGGCAAAGGCATCTGATAAATCTGTGTACTTTCATCAATTTTATGTAACATCTATAGTGAACACGTGGACAATGCTGCTGGCAATTGCGAATATGAGATTCGATGAAAAGCATAAAGACTTACTAGCGCCCTAGTCTTCTCCATATTTCTTTCAACTATGCGATATATTCCTTTAAGGGGCAGCCAGACAGCCCGTCAAACTAATAGCTAGATTTGCCAAGAAATAAGCCCTTAAAAGCTACCGTTCGGCATCGTATTTTCCCGAGTTCTCTCATTTTTTGCCCACATCAATTGAAGAGAGGACAATATAGAATTGTTGGAAAGTCAAGAAAACCCAGAGGCGAAGAGAAGACCCTCCAAAACATTGGTCTGATGTCACCAAGAAGCTAATGAGAAAGAGCTTTGGCGAGGGTACCGAAGCAGCAAACAAGAATGTTGTGAATTACTTATCAATTTTACGGTATTAAAACTCAAATGAGGTCGCAGGAACGATTTAAAAAACATTGGCCACAATTATTACCTATTAATCTATTGGAAATACTGACAACATACAAGTATAAATTACCATTAAACATTTACCAAGGAGAACATTAGCCATTAGCAAAGGAAAAAGTTATGTTTTGGTTCCCACTTGTACTAGTAAATCGGTTTGATTAATCAAATTATGCAAACCTTATAACCTCAATTCAAGAATGCAATTGGTGCAATTGTCAATAATAAAGTACGCAGCATAATGCGGTTCAAATCATATAAATATTCTATTATGGAGTTATGAAGAATACCCCTCCAGCACAGGATGACCCCAGGACATCCTAAAATGATCCCATACATCCGATAAATGGATTGTTATTATGGCGATAGGAAGTTTAATGGTTGTCCTTTGGTCCTAATAACAGCCAGAATACGAATATCTATTTGATAGCCTTTAGGGTTGTTGATGTCCTATATAAAACCTATATAGAGATAACCAAAGGCTATACTAAGGGCCATCCATAGGTCAACTTATTGGGCTAATGTAGGCCCCAAATACATGATAATTCATAATTCATCCAAGGTACAAATACGATTTTTTTTATTTAATTTATTTATATTATTTTTCATCGTGACAGAATGAATTTTATTTGTGGAAAACATTACTTATAAAATATGGTCCTAATATTACACTTCTGCATGAGGGCTACAAACAAAGTAATAATGCCAAAATATCTTCATTGTAAATATAAATACGAAGTGATCAATACCTTGGGATTTACGTAAGCTAAATTTCATCATAAAATATTCATATCGTTTTCCAAACAGTTTAATTTCCTTATTAATGCAGGCATTTTTTGGAAGCCTTGCCCTCAAGAAAAAGAACAAAGATACCTACAAGTTTCAATTTATGATTTTGCAATGAGTTACCTTAAACTGAAATATAAATATATATTGGCTAGCTCGTTCTAGCGCTAGTTTCAATAAGTCATGGTAGATGGCTCTCCTTGCAAATTGCAAATTACTTTTTTTGTGATACTCATCTAGTCAGCAGTGACTACTGCCAAAAAGCCAGAAACTACAGTGTAGTCTATTCACTACGCAGGAAATGCTAGAGATGGACGATTCGACTCTTTTTAATGATTCGTACCAAACGAATCCGTATCAAGAAAAGATTCTTATCGAGAGATTCGTACTTTTCCTACCACTGACTCCTTGATATTAAACAGTATCATGCACTGATTCGTACTATTCGTACCATTCGTACTATTCGTATTATTCGTATCATTTGTACTATTCGTACCCACACCACAGAAGAGCTATACCAGAAGCATCACTATCGGCGGAACGTTTGATGTTTCATTGGTAAATTGAGGTGACCTTCGGCCATCTTGTCGGTGGTATTATTGTCTACCTATAATTCCGCACTTTTCTAAATTCACCGCTGGACGCACCGGTAGATAAAATTCGAAGCTGATTGCCTATGTTTTTTAAAATATCCAATCATATAGTGTTATTGCTTACCGGTGCGCTCCACCGATGAATTTAGAAACCTGCGGAATTATAGGTTGACAATAATGCCACCGACATATGACATATGCGCATAAAAATTAAATGTTGGCGGGAAGGCCACAGAGTCGTTTCTGGTATAGTTCATCAGTGACGACACTCCCACTCCACAGTCATCAGCATAGATTATATGTGGTGTTGGTTAGGGCCAGAGTATTATAATGATATATTAACCGTACAGTTTAAACTTAGGACTTCGCGAGCAGCTTCTATTACATTAATAATAATTTCTTCGTCGTCATTAGACAGTAAATAGATAGATAGATAGATAGATAGATAGCGTTTATCCCGGTGTTTATTTAACCATATTATATGCATGTTTGTATATTTGTAGTAAGTCAACTAAACAAAAAACAATAACAAAAAAAGAAAAAAAGAGTAATATCCCTGTCAAAAAATCCTATTTCAAACTTATAGATAATAATAAATTTTTTATGGGTAATCATAAGAGCCTATCTGGTTTATAAGGTTTTATACAGTACATTAATTTTGCCATATAGAAACTATATTGGGATGAATAAGTATCTAAAGGAGTCTTAATTGAGTTGGAATACCCATGTTGTTATTGGTATGTTTCCATAAGTGTTTATACTAAAAACAGTTTTTATATGGCATTACAACCTTTAGTTTGATAAGTTCTCATGGGATCTGAATAGTGTTGAAACTGAAAAGGTTTCATCAGTAAAATCAAATACGAGTTCTGTAATCTTTTATAAGAAACAATTAGTATATGGTTTTTGTAAGATCTGAGGGGTTGTTATCAGTTTAGTTTATATAATGATTTAATGAGGATTTATAAGGATATGTATTAAAAAGTGTTAATAAGGTATTACATCGAATATTTTTGTGGCTTTTTATGGGATTTGAAGAGTAATGAAATTAAAAAGATATACTAGTAGATATTTTATACATTTTTATAAGGATATATTTGTACTTATTTTTATAAGACTTCATGGGTATATATCAGTTTAGTTTATATAAGAATTTAATGGAAACGTGTAAGGATGCATGTTAAAAAGTATGAATAAGGTATTATCGAATACTTTTGTGAGTTTTTTTGGAATCTGAAGAGTAATGAAATTGAAAAGATATACCAAGGAGTTCCTATATAGTAGGCATTTTGTGCATTTTTTAAGAATATATTTGAACTTATTTTTATAAGACTTCATGGGTCCATATCAGCTTAGTTTATATAAGAATTTAATAACTATTTATAGGGACATCTATTAACAAGTATTAATAATGATTTACAACTATTAATTTGATAAGTCTTCATGGGGTTCCAATAGTAGTAAAACTAATAATGTTTCAACAGGAAACCAGGGATGAATTTTAACATTTAATAAGAAATAATAAGTATATATAAGATTTGAAGGGTTAGTATTAGTTTAGTTTTATATAAAAATTTAATAAGGATTTTTCAGTGCACCCATTGAAAAGTATTATTTACCACTATTAATTTGAAAAGTTTTCATGGGATTTCAATAGTAGTCAACCTAAAAAAGTTACAATACTTACTAAACTAAACTTACTAATACAATAGATTTCATATAATTTACATTAAAATCCATTGTAAGTATATATACACATTGTATTTTAGAAAACCCTCTTATTTCCATAAAAGCATAAAAGTTTTACAATAGACCTCAAGCGAGGAATATACATTAAAAACTCACAGAATCTATAAAATTTTCGTGTTACAAACGCCATAAAAACTTATAAATACTTATAGGCCTCGCACTGAGAGTCAAGGGCGGATCTGGACCTTGAGCTTGGGGGGGGGGGGGGGTAATACAGCCGCGTGCTGAAAATAACAAAAATTTTTTTGATGAGCGGAGGGAGGGGTGAAATTCGAAAAAAACGTTTTTGATGAGCGGGGGGAAATCCGAAAAAAATTTTTTCGCTTTTTTTGATGGGAGGGGGGAGGATAAATCTTTTTTCCCATCCCAAAATTTTTTGATGAGCGGGGGGACAAATCCGAAAAAAATTTTTTTTCGTCCCAATTTTTTTTCTGATGAGCGGTTTTAAAACGAAAGTTGGTGATTTACTTGGGGTAATTACCCCGTTACCCTCCATAAATCCGCGTTTGCTGAGAGTTTACATTAATATCTTTCAAATTCATATAAAAACCTATAAAACTTCGCAATTTAATTACCATAAATACTTATAAATATACTGATAGACTTCATTCAGAGAATTTACTTTAAAACCCAATTGCATATCCTCATAGAATTTTTTAAAACGTGGAAGTGTTGATAGACTTCAGGCAAGGAATTTACATTCAAAACACATTTCAAATACTTCAAGAATTTAGAAACTCTGAACCTTTAAAATCTTCGAATTTCAAACACCATATAAGAACTTACAAATACTGATGGGCCTCGTTTGGAGCATTTTCATTAAAAATACTTTTCAAATACATATAAAATATCTATAACACTTCATATTTCAATTGCCGTGAAAACGTATAACTACTGATAGACCCCATATAAGGAATTTACATTAAAAACCCACTGTACGCTGCAAATCTTATAAAAACTTCGTATTTCCTATTAATATATGCAAATGCTGATAGACCTCAGGTAAGGAATTTACATTAAAAACACATCTCAAATAGCCACATCAAACCATATTCAGAACTTATAAAAAACTTTGTATTTCAAATATTTTAAAAACTTAAATATACTAATACATATAACTACTATGATAGACTCCATGTAGGTAATTTACATTAAAAACAAATTGTACGCAGCAAATATTATAAAAACTTCGCATTTCCTATTAATATATGCAAATGCTGATAGACCTCTGACAAGGAATTCACATTAAAAACACATTTCAAATAGCCGCACATCAGACCACATTTAGAACTTATAAAAAAACTTTGTATTTCAAATACTATAAAAACTTACGTATACTAATAGGTTTCATACGAGGAATGTACATTTAAAATACATACACACATAATTAAAACTTATGAAAGTTTAGTGTTACATATTCCAGCCTCCAGTAGAAGGAGCTGTTGTCATGTCGCCAATTCATATCTAATCTAATGTGACCTAAGAAACTAGCGTGGGTTTGTTAAATTGAAAGTAAATCAGTCTCTTTTAATGCTAACTTATTAACTGCGTTTAGCCTAGAACGCAGTATTTAGTGTTTACCACTATATTACTATTGATATTTGAAATATTAATAGTAAGTAAATAATATTTTCTTACCAATGTAAGTTCATGGGATTTGGCATTAAAAATATTTTTCAAATACACAACCAAAATCTGTAAAAAACCTATTAATACTAATAGAATTTCTATGAGCAATTTACATTCAGAACACTATACAAACCTATAAAAACCTATAGAAATTTTTAATTACATGTACTATAAAAACTCACCAAAACTAATAGATATCATATGGGAATTTATATTTAAAACACTATAAAAACTTTTAAAAACTTTTAATTAAGTATACTATAACTACTCATTAATACTGGTAGATACCATATGAGAATTTACAGTTAAAACACATTTCAAATACACACATCAAAAATTACAAAAACTCATACATTTTTTTTTATAAGTTTTTATAAGGATTTTTTGACTGGGATATATCACAGATTTTGTAATCAGTACGTTGTATAAAACGAATGCTATTTTGCAGTACAGTGATAATAATCATATAGTAATATCAAACATGGAATTTTTTCAATTACGAGGTTATGAATATTTTAAAATCTGAAATCTTCAGTTTAAACGGTCCCCATCCACCGTTTGAAGTTTAACCTTATACAACTAGTATCGCATCGCAATACCGGTACCGGAATTCCATATTCGTATCAATCGTATCGGTGATACTAAATGTACGAATCTTTTTTTTTTTGTGGGATTCGTACCATTCGTATCACTGCAAGGATTCGTTCCAATGATACGAATCATACGAGTACTACCCACCTCTAGGAAATGCACATATTGCAAATGCATATTTTATTATTTATGATTTTTTTGCAATATGAGTTTTATTTATTGCGCGAAGGAGGGTGAGTATACCCAGAATTTCAAGTTGTTGTCTACAGCAATCACGATATTTTAGGAAGAGATACTATGGATAACCAGATGCAACTATGTGTTGATGTCTGTAGGTTGTCCAGATTTTAACCTAAATTGGTCCCTTTTTCTTCCTATTGACAACCATTGGCTATCCCATTGTGGATGTCTGTAGGTTGCCCAAATTTTAATCTAAATTAATCCCTTTCTCCTCCCATGGACACCCACGGGCTATCCCTTTGTGGATGTCTATAGGTTATCCAGATGATAACTTAAATTGGCCCCTTTTCCTTCCTATGGACAACCATGGGCTATCCCACTGAAGACATCCATGGACAATCCCAAAAAGTCTGAAAAGGATATCCACATGAGGTCCTAAATCTGGAGTAAGCCAGTTTAGGACATCCATAGGATGTGTTGCTTATCCTTTAAGTATGGCCACTGGCTGTCCTAAGGCTATCGAGTGCTGTGGGGTATTGTCGAGTGTAAAAAAATTTGTAAGATTAATGCAAAAGAATGAGAAAAGCCAGTCATATTGTCTAAAAATAACAATTTTCTCGAAGAAAATAACAACCTGGAAGGATGTCATGATTTGTCATAATTACAATATTTTGGAGTGATGAATTTGAATCAAACAGTGTTCCATAAGATATGTTTGTTGAAAATACCTAGGTCACGGATGTCGTGAAAATGACCAAACTGGGATACTTGACTTAATCATCAATCATGTAGAGTTAATTGCCCTATTATATTGATATTATTTAATCTAACCCCCTTAATTAGAGAATACAGTTGTAATGAAGCATTCTTTAAATTCCTGCTCCATTACTAAGATTCCGGATTTACACACGACACCAATGTGCACACGGCCCGCAAACCTGCCCATCTCCCGTCTAGAGGCATGGATTTGCACACGACACTAAACTATACGCAGTACTACGTCACCAGCAAGCGAGGATTCTCGGATATAAAAGCCCGGCCGCAAATCAACATAATTCAGAGTGGATAATTCTGCCAATCTGTCTACAGCGTGCTGAGCTGGACATATTGCAGTTTTGTGCATCTCCCGACGCAAACACGACGGAACGAATGCAATCTGACCCTGGGAATCCTACAGCGTGTTGAACTGGGACCCCTCGAGTCGTTAGTCATTCCCCGGCGCCGTTTCGCCGCCAAAGCCAGAGACGTCGCATCGCAACCGTTACTCTCTCTCTCTCTCTCTCTCTCTCTCTCTCAGATAATAGAAAATGTTGTCCTAAGAACCGTAAAAGATACGGACATATAACCTGTACCTGTATGTTATGTAACACTGCCACACATTACCTGTTTGGAAAAGTAAATAAATTGTTTATATTTTTATTGGGCTGTCTTATTAACTAATCTGGACCCTGATTAATCTCCGAACCAGCTACCCGACAAGAAACCGTTACATAATTTGGCGCCCGAGTACATTTTGAGACTTTAGTTTATTCCAGATAGCCCAAAAAGAGACGTTCACGAATGAGAGAGAAATGAAAGCATTTCAAGTCAAGAGAGAAAACGAAAATGAAAAGGATTTTGTGGTGGCAATCCAGACTACTACAATTTTAACCCCAGAAGAGACACGATTCCGAATAGTACCGAAAGTACGTTAAACGAACCAAATTCCAGACACAAATCCAGATTACTGCATTAGAGATGATAGATGTACCGTCACATATGGAGCAGTAATATATTTAAATTTATGTCCAGAGTCCCGAAAATACGTTAAACGAACCGATGTCCAGAAACAAATCCAGATTACTGCATTATAGACGATAGCTGTACTGTCATATATGGAGCAGTAAAATAATTTAAATTTATGTCCAGAGTCCCGAAAATACGTTAATCGAACCGATGTCCAGAAAAAACTTCAGATTACTGCATTATAGACGGAATCCTGTACCGCCATATATGGAGCAGTAATAATTTTATAGATCCCGAATTTTCCAACCCATGGAAACCCTGTATCCCGCAACCGTAACGAAAACAAGTCCAGTAAAACCAGAGTCATCCAAAATAAGTGATGAAGTCGGAAGTCCAAGTGCCAGACCTGCTGTCACCTCTGCCTCCGACACCCGAAGCCAAAAGGCCGCCCCCAGTCCGAGACGCAACAGCCAATCCTGATGCCGTCCCCAGTCCGAGATGTACCGTCCCCAGTCCGAGACGTACCGTCCCCGATGCCATCCGAAGTCCGAGATGTAACGCCCCCGATGCCGTCCCCAGTCCGAGAAGTACCGTCCCCAGTTCGAGAAGTATCATCCCAGATGCCAACCCCGATGCCGCCCCCAGTCCGAGATGTACCGTCCCAGATGCCGCCCCCAGTCCGAGATGCACCATCCCTGACGCCGTCCCCAGTCCGAGGCGTATCGTCCCCGATGACGTCCCTAGTTCGAGACGTACCATCGCCGATGCCGTCCCCAGTCCGAGAGGTACCGTCCCCGATGCCGTCCCCAGTTCGGAGACAGCCCCAGCCCCCCGAAGCCACCGACCCCAGGTAGGCCAATTGCCTGCCTCTAGGTGTTTTTCTAGGACGACGACGCAGCCCTCCTGGTCCCAGCTCCGCAACGGAAGCAACAGTTCAGGCGCCACAACCAAGATGGCCCCGCTTCCAGGATCCCTGGCACCGTCCCCCCTGTCCGCCATCGCCCCCTGCAGTAGACATCCGGAAGAACCACATTTGTATTTGTATACCTGTTTCTTGCAATTTTTTTTGTGCTCATTTATTTTAACTATTTTACTTGTACCATAGTTTTAAGATATTTTACATACTGTTTATGTTATTTAAAAATTTGTTTTTCTCTACATCTGCACATATATACCAGGTGTATACGAAAGAATTGGCCATTCTTTCTTTATTTTGTTTGAAGATGTTTAGTAACTTGTTTTCTCATTGCTATATTTTGATGTTAAGTTAGTAAAAATTTTCTCTGATAGAATTTTGAAAATTTTTTTTGTAAAGAAAGAGGGGAGTGTAATGAAGCATTCTTTAAATTCCTGCTCCATTACTAAGATTCCGGATTTACACACGACACCAATGTGCACACGGCCCGCAAACCTGCCCATCTCCCGTCTAGAGGCATGGATTTGCACACGACACTAAACTATACGCAGTACTACGTCACCAGCAAGCGAGGATTCTCGGATATAAAAGCCCGGCCGCAAATCAACATAATTCAGAGCAGCAGTAGTGTAGTGAAGTGAAGTGCAAGCAACGTAGCGAGGCGAGAACTACGAAGTGGCAGCCCCACAAACAGACGGAAGAGGAGAAATATTAGACGTCTTTTTTAAGACGCTAATATACAAAAGATAAATAAAGTCTCCCTCATTGGAGACACCATTTATTTTCCACCCTTTCCCTTCCTTTTTCCAGATCTCCCTTACTATTACTAATAAATTTTTAATTTCAGGAAGCCAGGACATCGCTGGGGAGGACAGCATGCCCGACCAAGGGATGGACGGTACCTCTCAAAGAGGGACCCCCAAGCCCATGGACCAGACCGATCATAGGGACGTGATGATCAAAGAGCTCATCGCAGAAAATAACGCGCTCAAAGCGCAACTAGCAGAGATGAGCCAAAGGATGGCACAACTCAGGGCAGACGTGGCCAAGCAGCTAGAAGCCCAGAGAGTCCAGCACGAGACGCTAAAGACCCATCACGAGGCACATAAGGCCCAACACGAGGAGCTGTTGGCCGCCATGCGGGCCCTCCAGGCCCCCCAGATACAGCCCATGATCCCCCAGATGCAGCCCCCGGCCCACCAGGCCCAAACCCAGACCCAACACCTGGCCCAGGATGTCCCCGTGGTGCAACCCCCCGCACCAAAGGAGGCACCTAAGAGGAAAGCAGCCAAAGCCGACACCGATAGTGACGGCGAATTCACCCTTGTCACCAGGACAAGGGCGAAAAAGACGGCCCAGCAGGATAATCAGGTGGTGCAGCCCAGCACCAGCAAGGACGCACCAACGTCCAACCAGGCCGGCCAGGAGCCCCCCAGCCAGGAACCCCCCCGGGACAAGGCCCCCAAAATCCCGCCTGTGATCCTCCGCAAGGCAGAGACGTGGTCCGCAGTCAGACAGAGACTGGATGAGACAGCGATCAAATTCGTCAAAGCTAGGACCGTGCGAGAGGGGATCGCCATCGAGCCCCAAACGCCCGACGACTACAGGCGAATGACGAAGATGTTCGCGCAGGAAAAGCGCGAATATCATACATACGCCCTGCCGGAGGAGAGATTACTAAGGATAGTAATCCGAGGCATCCCCAGTGGAGTGACCAGCGACGAGGTCAAGGAGGACCTCCAAAACCAGGGCTTCTCGCCAGTCACAGTCCACAGGATGACGTCTAGGAGGACCAAAAAGGAAATCCCCCTGATGTTGGTTCAGGTCCCCCTCAGCGAGGAGAAAATCCTATCGGTGAACCGCTGCTGTTCACTGGTAGTCCGAACTGAGAGGCAAAGAGCCGCCCTGGAAATCGCGCAGTGCCACCGCTGCCAACGATTCGGCCATGCCCAGGGACGATGCACCGCACAGGCAAAATGTGTGAAGTGCGCCGAACCACATCACTCAGGGGACTGTGTGAAGCCAAAGACCGTGCCGGCGAAATGTGCCAACTGCCAGGGGGCACATCCAGCCAGCTACAGAGGGTGCCCAAAGTACCCCAAAAAGACGGCGGCGACGAAACCAGCCCCCGCAGCCAAGCCAACCCAGACCGGTGCTGCCCCTAAAAAGACAACACCCACAACTGGAGGCCTGAGCTACGCCAGGGTAGCTCAGGGCAAGGCAGGGAAGGGACAGAACCCAGGCCCAGCCCCCAGGCAGCAAGCACCCGCTGAGGCCCAAAACCTCACCGCGGTGCTTGCACAAATGCAACAAATGTGCTCAGCAATGAGCGCATTTTTTGCACAAATGCCAGCATTTACTAATGTATAATGTTGTTTCAGGTCAAACCAGGGTTCCTGCAGGTCGCATCGTGGAATGTCAACGGACTGCGAGAGAGAAAACTCGAGGTAGAGGAACTCCTCGCCAGGGGTGACATAGACATCATGGCACTGCAGGAAACGAAGCTGCGACCAGACCAGGCTATCAACTTCCCAGGCTACCACGTATACAGGAAGGACTGGACCGGGCCATACAGACGAGTGATGAGAGGAGTAGCCCTGCTAGTGAAGACGAGCATCGCACACCACCCGATCCTACTCCCAGAGACGGAGACCCTGCAGGCCACAGCCATAGTAGTGTCCACGGCACGAAATGGCGACATCAGAGTGGTCTCCTGCTACCAGCCACCCAACAACATGCTGCTAGACGCAGACCTGGACTTGGTTCTTCCCCCAGGGACCCAGACGGTTGCCATCGGCGACTTCAACGCCAAGTCCCCGGAATAGCACAGTAGGATTACAAACACTCGAGGACGAGAGCTACTGCGATTCCTGGGACGACACGATGGCAACCTGCTGGTCCTTGGCCCGGAGGGACCGACCCATGACAATGGTGTTGGGAGGCCGGACGTCCTGGACATTGCGATGCTGAAGGAGATCCCCCTCGAAGCCGAAATCACCGCCATGATGGATGGTTCCACCGATCACAGCCCCATTCTCCTAGAACTAGGAGAAAAGGACGGTGAGAACACGACAACATTCATCAAAAGGAGGACGGACTGGGAAGTGTTCCGTGCAGAACTGCAGAGGAACATAGCACACATTCCCAGACTCGAAACCGAGGCAGACGTGGAGAGGGCCATCACCTCCCTGGAGGACCAGATCCAGGCGGCACTAAGGGTAAGTACCACCGAGACGGAAACAAGGCGAGCACCAGCTCCCCTGGCCAACCTCCCAGAGGAAACCAGGCAGCTGATACGGGACAGACGAAGTGCCAAGAGACGGGCCCAGAGAACCCGACTCCCGGAGGACAGGAGATACTACAACACCCTGAGCCGGAGAGTCAAGGCCGCCCTTCAGGAACACAGACAAGAAGGGTGGCAACGCCACCTGGAATCCCTGGACACGCAGGACAGGAGCATCTGGACCACCCAACGGGCCCTGCGAAACCGGCGGACTCCCATGCCCCCGATCCACGGAGAGAATGGTGTTGTCTACACTCGCCAGGAAAAAGCCGAGGCTTTTGCCGACAGCTTGGAACTGCAGTGTAGGGAAAACCAACTCGATGATGAGGACGAGGACTGGGAGGACGACGTGAGGCGCAGGGTACGTAGGATGAACCGTCTGCCAGATGAAGACCACATCCCCCCGACCACCCCCGAGGAGGTCAAGGAGATCCTAAGGAGCCTAAAACTCAGGAAAGCTCCAGGATGTGATGGCATTGGGAACATCGCCCTCAAGAAGCTGCCCCGGAAAGGAGTAGCGGCGATGGTCAACATCATCAACGCAATGTTGAGGTTGAGACACTTCCCTTCCAGGTGGAAAAAGGCCGACGTCATAGTCATCCCAAAGCCAGGTAAGAACCTAATGTTTCCTTCCTCTTACAGGCCAATCAGTCTACTCCCAGCGATGAGTAAGGTAGCCGAACGAGTCATACTCAAGAGGATAGCCGAGAAGACAGAAGAGCTGGAAGTCCTCCCAGACGAGCAGTTCGCCTTCAGGACAGGGCACTCCACCGAACTCCAAGTGCTCCGCCTCACCGAGGAGGTCACGAAGGGGTTCAACCAACGACAGGTCACGGCAGCGCTGTTCCTGGACGTTGCCAAAGCCTTCGACAGGGTCTGGCACGACGGTCTCCTAGCCAAAATGATGAGTATGGGTTACCCCATTGCACTCGTCAAGCTAGTGAGATCGTACCTCCACAGGAGACAGATGAGGGTGAAGATCGTGGACAGGGTGTCCACGTACAGAACAATGGAGGCAGGAGTCCCCCAAGGCTCAGTGCTGTCCCCCCACTTGTTCTCCATCTTCACATCCGATCTACCCCGGACGGAGAGGACCTCCATGGCCCTCTACGCCGATGACACAGCCCTGACTGCCAGATCCTGGAGTGCCAGGCTAGCCACCAGAAACCTCCAGGAGGCGGCCACCCTCCTAGAGGACTGGTGCAACAGATGGAAGGTAGCCGTCAACGCCGAGAAGAGCAAGGCGGTACTCTTCAAGAAGGTAAGAAAACAAAACCCCACAGGTCACGTTTCCATGTTTGGTGAGGACATCCAATGGCACGACTCCGCCAACTACCTTGGCGTGGTCATGGACAAAGGCCTAACATGGAGACTAAACACGGAGGCCATCGTCAAGAAGGCCAGGAGGACGAGAGCCCTAATCTACCCGATGACGGGTAGACAGAGCAGACTCAACCTGAGGAACAAGCTCACGCTTATCAGGTCCCTCATCCGGCCTCAGCTGACGTATGCTTCGGTAGCTTGGGGCTACCAAGCAAAGAGCTACCTCCAGCAGATCCAGAGAGTGGAGAACGTCGCCCTCAGAACGGCAGTCGATGCACCCTGGTTCATCCGCAACGAGGACATCTACAGGGACCTGGAATACACCCCGGTCACTGAGATCATCAAGCAGAGAGCCAGAAAGATGTACGCCCTTGCCGAGGAGCATGGGAACCCACTAGTCAGGGAGGCAACTGACTATGACCCAGCAGATGCTCCGAGGCACAAGCGGCCGAAGGTGCAGCTCCTGGATAACGGGTGAGTATGAGAAGTACCACCAACCGACGACCCACCCCCACGGAAGAGACATGACGATACCCAACCACCCACCCAAGACCCTGCGGGTACCGGACAAACAACCGTCCAGTATCTGTAGTCCCCCTAGCTCCGGGCAGACCAAAAATGCTACCAAAGCAGTTAGGTCTGCCCTTCCTCGAGCTACACAGCTCATCCTTACCCTACCGATGATCCGGATGACAGGATGCCTCTTGGCATCTTGTGTACCGGCAGTCACTCCCGCCACAAACCCAAAACACCCAACAGACCGATGACTACCCCCCGGGGGGCAAACAAGCTGGCGAAGAACAGAAGACGAAGAAAGAAGAACGCCAGAAGAGGCCTTAGCCAGCAAGGTCCAACGAGCCAGGACCCAGGGAGGTGGACCGAAATCGTCTGCACCGCTCACAATTGTGAGTGGGGCCGACGTAAAGTAAGTTCGCCCGCCCTGCACGAGGCTGGTCCCCGGTCTACAGCGATGTACTGGGGTAAAGGGCAATAGTCCTGCCCGGCCCCAGACATCCGAGACCGACATCTTTAGCCAAGAATATTGGCGCGACATAATTCAGAGTGGATAATTCTGCCAATCTGTCTACAGCGTGCTGAGCTGGACATATTGCAGTTTTGTGCATCTCCCGACGTAAACACGACGGAACGAATGCAATCTGACCCTGGGAATCCTACAGCGTGTTGAACTGGGACCCCTCGAGTCGTTAGTCATTCCCCGGCGCCGTTTCGCCGCCAAAGCCAGAGACGTCGCATCGCAACCGTTACACTCTCTCTCTCTCTCTCTCTCTCTCTCTCTCTCAGATAATAGAAAATGTTGTCCTAAGAACCGTAAAAGATACGGACATATAACCTGTACCTGTATGTTATGTAACACTGCCACACATTACCTGTTTGGAAAAGTAAATAAATTGTTTATATTTTTATTGGGCTGTCTTATTAACTAATCTGGACCCTGATTAATCTCCGAACCAGCTACCCGACAAGAAACCGTTACACAGTCAAATATAAGTCGAAAACATTTGATAATTTCGTCTTCGACATAAGAAAATGTAACACATAGGTTCTTAATTGAAGATTATCAGACACTCAAATCTCAATTGTAAGAGACTCCATATTTAATATTACAATTTATTCCGGCATGATAAAACATATGTTTTTATTTCAAGATTACAGATTAAATTAATTATTTTACAAAAAACATTTTTAAGAGCCTTAATATAAATTAGAGCACACGATTTTGGTATTTTGCAGCCACTAACCCTGCGGAATGTAGAAGTGGTTGTAGTTAATTCGTCGGTGATCACGAAAAACGAAACTGTTTGATAGTGGTAAAGCATAAAAAACAGTAGTATAGGTACTCAGACATTACAACCCTGTTATTTTTTTAAAATGCGAGACTTATTGCTAGTTTTGTTAATTAAAATTATATAATAATAACTGACAGATATATAGTCTTATTATTTGAGGAAAACTTTGCCTCATACGCGTCTCCAAACTCTTAAGTTTTGAGTTATTTTACTTCAGACTTTTATTAGATCGAGCTGTGTATGTAATTTGCAACTTAAGGTTAAACATCAATATTTACGTTGTATTTTCATAATTAAAAAGATATATAAAAATGTAAATTTAATATAATTTCAAAAGAAGACAACTTCCCAAAAAAAAAACATTTCTTTATTACTTTGAAACGCTTTTTCAACTGTTTGGGTGGATAATTAGATCGATTAAAAAGGAAATGTATTATCTATTTTATAATTTTAAATGTATAGAGCAAGTGTACCTATTGTTCTTAAACATGTGTTTCATTATCTAATTTTTTTTCGAATCGGTTTCTATTTTCTAGAGAAGGAACTTTTAATGGTGGGTACGAAACACAAACTTTGTACGTACAATAAATCACTATGTTAGTAATATGAAATGTTTGTATCACTGATTTTTTGGTGTTTTTGATATCGAAATTTTGTTTCCGTCCGGACTACCACCCTCTCTATCTAATACCCTTATTGCCTAACTACATCAACTAGTACCCAGTTCAGTAAAATAATCTCGAAAAATTAAATTACTATTATACCGAGGCAGAGACAAATCTGCTTGATAAACCGTACATTGGGTCAAATTTGTATTTTCGATATTTCATCCAGCATATTTTTTTTTCACTTTCAGAGTCGAATAAAACTGTTTTTTTTTCAACGATTGTTTGGGGAGAGGGGGCAATATTTTTTTAAATGCAATCTCTATGTTATATGAAAGTTACACTAAAGTTTTGTCAAATCTGGGAGTTCCTTGGAAATTAAGTTTAATAATTTTCAAAAACATATAACCCGAAATTACTAAAAAAAAATAATTAATCTTTCTTAATGAAAATTGGTGAATGTAAACTATTGTTGAAAATTAATTACAAACAAAAATATACAGTGTGACCCATCTTAAGTGCTTTTAAATTTAATGAAAAAAACACAATCAGGGGCCTCCTCATGGTTTACAGTAAATCAACAATGAAAGTAAAACTATGAAATGTATATTTACACTAAAACACTGCGATTTTGAAAACAAGTCGTCAGTTACATTTCTTGGAATACACCTAGACTCCAGGCTTTCCTGGAAAACACATGTAGGATAACTGTCAAAAAACTCTCCAAAAATACTTACGTTTTGAGAAATTTATACCCTGTTGTAGACAGTGATACTAACTGCTTATTATGGTATATTTCACTCTAATATGTGTTATACAATATTAGCTTGGGGACACTCATCCCATGCCGAGCTTAAAAATTCCCACTTTCTCTTGTGTGTATGCGCTGAAATGTTTACTATGGATAAGAGACAATATTCATCTACTCAACTATCATAATGATATTCACCACCACGATACAAGAAATAATACAATGATTGAAATGGAGTTTCATCGAGTAAACAAAGGCAAGTTCTCTACAAACTATTATGCACCCAAACTATACAATAAACTTCCAAATCATATTAAAAACTTGTTAATCCTGTTAATAAAAACAAAGAAAGAATAAGAACATACCTTACCAAAAGGGCATTCTATTCTTTGAATGAAATATTAGATGATGATTTCCACGTTGATTAGCGTACCTATTTTATTTTATATACTTTACGTCTGTAGATTTTTAAACTGTAGTTTCTTCTATGTGTTTAGTATATTTAGTATATTTTCTGTTTAGAATCTTAACCACAATTTTTGTATTTCTTACCAATAATTTTAGATATAAATATTAGGCAATGTCTCTCTCTATTGGTGTTGACGAATGTAAACGATTTGTGTATTGACATGAACTTTTTAATAAATTAATTAATTAATAATAAATAAATAAATAGAAAATGAAGAATGACTTTTTTATAAAACTACTCGTTTTATTTAATATTTGAAAAATGTAATTTTATGAGACCGTAATTCGGAAACCATAATCAAAAAGTCGGTAAATGTTGGATATAAGGATTCCAAAGCATGCTAATCAATAATGTTGCGTTAGTTTTCCAATAAAAGAATGGCTAATATGACTTCTCGACTTCTCTTTCTTAATAAAAAGGCACTGAAATAAGTTTTGTTTTACTCACAAAGGATATAATAAAGATCTTTGATACCTATCCAAATTTAGTTGAAATTGGATGATCAATAACTGAGCTACGAAGATGTGTCCACTTGAGATGGGTCACACTGTATATATTTTTTTCCAAAAACGAGATTAACGAAAAAATTTTGAAGCCTCATAAAAAACTGCAATTTAGTCACATTAAGGCTTTTTTTTATTAAATTTTAGTTTCTTGAACGTGCTTTAAAATTGCGATAAAAATCAATTTTTTATATTATTTTAAAGAAACAATTCGTATATGTTTGTAAAACTCATTTTTTGTAATGCTTTATTTTATAGAAAAAATCGGCAGCTACTGGAAACGGCTGAAACCTCCCCACACAGTGGATCTTTATAAGCTGTGCTTGGATATTACATCGGAAACCAGAGCACTGAGCAAACAGATAAATTTCACGTGACTTTGGAGCCATTTATTTCATGACTACAAGCAATCTGTTAAAAAAACACCTCTCATGTTTGTTTATGTTGCATGTTAATCAATTTCCGGATATTATAAGGGTATTAACAGATAAAGTTTCGAAGATTTTATAGAACATTGGCTAGCGAACAAAAATAACAAAAATAATTTAGCCAAAATGACACTCTAACCTCAACAAGTCAATAACATTAAGGGCAATTCAAGCAGACTACGCATGCGTCAAATTATAATCTTCCTGTTCGATCAAAAAGGTCCGAGCAAGTCGAGCTTCGTTCGAGGGCTTTATTTTGTAATATTCGAACGTTTCAGATTTAGCTCGGTTTAGCTCAAATATGCATATATATATATATTTCTTAAAATTTGCAAATATTATGTAGCTATTATTATAATTTCTGCCTGGTTCCCGTATTTTCAACCAAAATCTAGTTTAGAACACTGTTTATGAAGCTTTAAATAGTTTGTCCCAATAAAATAAAACGCATTTTGCAGGTTAGAAATCTAACCTATAATTAGCAACCTATTTTTATTAATTAACAATATTAAAAATATATTTGCATAAATTTTTAAATATCCGCTTGGTCAGTATGGCTCCAAGCTTAAAATACGGATACAAACATTCAACAAGATTATTCACTTAAAAATCTTAAACTTTGAGGTTACGTTAGTTACATGAAGCACATTTGGCAATCCAAACCACGTGACTTCCAACATGGCGTGGCGGTTAAACGTTTGTCAAAACAGTTTGTGTTTTTCCGTTGGTCTGGCTAAGTATCTTGAAATTTTAAAAATATAGTGTTTTTTGTGGATTGTGGCAAGGCGTTTTTGATTGTTTTAAAGTAATAAACTATATTTAATTATGCAGAGTGAGTATTTCAAGAAGTTGATGTTGGAAAATCGAGATGGAAGGTGTTAGATCATCCCTTTTAATCGCGGCTATCCATCTTTGACGTCGTTTTCTAGACAGATCATTTACATGAGCCAAATATTTAGAATTTACGACGTCGGGTACTTACACGGTAAAAGCTAACCTTGTCTCGATTTCCACGATGTCCACAACCCACTACTATGCACATATCAGGCATTTTTTCCAATTATAGCCAATAATATTATCACAAAAAAGTCTAATACGACACATTAAACAATTCTTTACAAAAACCGAAATTAAAAACCTTTAAAACGTAAAAACTACATGAAAAAATGCTGCACTGGTCACAATATAAACAATAGAAATAAACCCATGTTTGACCGCCACGCCGTGTTGAAAAACAATTTTGACAGGTCGTTGGATTGCCTAATTCCCTATAAATGTACCATAACCTATAAACCAACATCCACAAAGGTTACCAACACAAATATTTTTAACAGATGGCAAAATACATTTTCCCCTAACAATAATAGCAATAATATTTTTTGGATGCTGTGATGTGTGCACATATAACGAATTCTTTTTAGATTTTTCACGGAAATAAAATCGAAAGGGTGCAAGTGTGATATATCGTTGAAATCGGAATTTTTATTGTTCTTCAGTGGTTCGATTACAAATTGTAAGTAATCATAAAATAAACAACCTATTGTGCCAAAACGGTACTAAACGTATTACGATTTCAACCAAAACCTTTTCAGATCTTCTGGAGCACTAAAGAAATCCTCATGCAAAGTTTCATCCAAATCCGTTTCGCCGCTATCGTGTTCACACACACATATACACACACACACACACACACACACACACACACACACACACATACACACACACACACACACACACACACACACGCACGCGCGCGCGCGCACACACACACACACACACACATACACACACACACACACACACACACACGCGCACACACACACACACACACACACACACACACACACACACACACACGCACACGCACACAAGCATTTTTTAAAAACCACTTTTTTGGGTTCCTGGGTCCTCAAAACGTAAAGATTTGATGTTATCTCAATTTTCGATTTTAAACTAATTGTAGTAACCTCCCACAATTTTATTGTGGGGAGGTTAAAATGTACCAAATACTTTTATCGCCTATTAAAAGCGCTTCAAAGATGAACAATTTTTCGGCGAAACGTCAGAAAATGCCATTTTTTCGTACGTTCCTGCTGGATCGAAGTTTCGATTTTACATATTATTATGCAGTTTACGATGCGGTTAAAATACCATTGTTGCTCTTTCGATATCGACATCGTACGGCCTTCCCACCTGTATTAATGGGGATCTGATCATTTAAGAATGTCGCGTTTTGCGTTCTCTGCCATGATTCATCGAAGCTGCAAATGTTTCAAGGTCCTAGCTCAATAGTTAAAGTGAGGATTCCATGTGGAAATCCGGAGTTCAAATCCTGAACATATACGTTATTTTTTATTTTATTTTTAACTTTTTAGCTTATAATTGATATAGAAAGTTTTATATTTTTTATAATTGTTTGTTTTTTGAAATGCTTTTAACAGATGATAAAAGTATTTGCTGGATGCATTTTTTCGATAATTACAAAAAAAATGCATTTTACAAAAATGCATGAAATATAATTTTAAAATACTTAATACAAGAAATTTATTTTAATCACTATTTATCACTATATTGCAAACACGTTTAAAAAACTACATTTTAAGAAAAAAAAAGTCTTAATGTGATCAAATGGCAGCTTTTATGAGGTTCCCAAATTTTTTTGAAAATCTCGATTTTCCATAACAGCTTAAATCCACAAGTCTTCTAAGTACACCACGTTTCATTAAAACAGATTGATTATTTCTTTAGTAGTTTTGGTTTATGTAAAATTTATAAATGTTCACGGTTTTTATTTTTTTGCAAACAACAAAATAGCGAATTGGATTTGCATGCAGTTTTATTCATAATTTATCAATATTGTTTGGCTTGATCCCATGAACAGAACCCGAGATATTAAAAAAACGGGCAGGAGCACGTTTTTCAAAATTTAAATTTAAATTCTAAAAAACACTCAACTCCTAAATTGCAGAAAACTTTACTGTAACTTCCTGATATCATACAGATTGCATGTTGAAAGCGCATTTCTGATATTTACCTTTGTTCGACTATTATTGAAAATACTGACATAAAATGTATTTTTTAAAAACCAGCAATTTTGTTAACCTCGGAATCAATGTCGCCAAGGTCTCGATTGCTTAATATCATTTTATAACCAAAAGCTAAACGTGTTGCCTCTGAGGGTAATTTAATTTTTTCCCAATTGGTATATAAATAGACAGCTGTATTTTTAAACCTTGAATTTATCATGTTGGTGTCAAATTACTCATCTGTCTATACAGTGTTTCATGAATAATTGGTCATACTCTAAGTGAAGCATCCGTAATCCAAAATATGAAGATTTAACCAAAAACACTTAAATAAAATATGCTTCCTTACTGAGATACGGAAGTTAAAAATTAAAAAAATATTTGCACATAATATTTTAAAATGACTAAATATTTTTTTGAAAGTAGATAGTGTCAGTGATCCAATATGCATAATATCACTGGGAGAACTGGTTCCTCACTATCGCCACTAGCCAAATATTTGTTTTCTTAGTTTTATTTTATTTTTCAATAATTTCTACGCAAAAAAGATACTCTTAATACATTGCTCTAGAGTGCCTGTTTCTCGAGATATTTGAATTCGAAAAAGCGGCTATTTTAAATTTCAGTGTTGCTCATCTCACAAATAAATTTCTAATTACTTTGACATCTAACTAATGCCTTATTGTCTTTGTACATAGTAGGCGGAAACAATGTTTTTACTTAGTAGGTTAATGATATTTAGTTTTCCTAGAACTGTCAAACGTTAGTTTTGCTGTAATAGGAGTTATTTAACAGTTCACAAAACTTATTTATTGATAATGCCCCGTCATAATTATTTGTCGAGTACGGAAATGTTAGATGCTGCTAGATAATATTTTGATAATTTTCCCACCTTTAAGACTTGTGTGGCATTTTCGCGTTGACTGATTGAAATAAAATTTTTCACATTTTTTTCTCTGAACAAATGGACACAATGGAGGAATGTCTTGAAAGTACATAACTTTTCCTCAAGTACAAGTACAAATTTTAGAATACAGATAATTGTCTTTTGTTTTCTAACACTTCCTAATTTTAATATCCACTTTCATTTAATTTTCATTCTTCAATCAATTCATTTAAACATCTAATTCATATGCTGTAATTTATGTTATGTTATTTAAGAAATAATATATTTTTGATAGCAAAATATAAGTTACTCTGGATCATTTTTTTCTTTGATTTTGCGGTGTAAGTGTTTCTCGTTAATAAATAAAAAATATTTAATAAAATAATGTCGCACGAAAAAAAAAAGCTTACGAATGAATCCCTCTTGAAACATTCTTAATGATCTACAGTGCTTACCTATATTTACAAGTTTAACTCCATCTTGCTCAATGGCATTTAAAGCACAAGTCACATTTTCCAGATAGTGATGCTGATTTGCCGGCCTTTTATTCCATGAAGGTTTTAGAGGGCGTCCTCTAAGAGCTTCAACAAGGGCGCACAACCTCACACCTGTGCACAAATCTTGTGATAAATCAGTGATCCTCAAATTTTTCGGTAAATGCTCATTCACCCAGTTTCTAAAAGTGTTTGCTTGAATTTCCACCCACAAGTCCTCATTGCCCTTAATTTGCATACCGCGGGCAGCATGTCCTTCAGGACTACGGGCCAACAACCCACTATGAGATATTTTACCTTCCATTTTTTACTTTATCTCGCGCACATTTGTTTTTTATATTAATTGTGGTTTTAATCACTCGAGCACAATTTTTTATATTAGCAAATGAGTTGCAACTGCCACTTACACAATTGTTTATTTAGTAATTTACTTTATTTATTTGCTTAAAAAGCGTATCAGTCAATACATTGAGTTGTAAAAATAGCTACAAATTTATTTAATTGCAGTTTTTTAGCAATTATCATTCATTTGTTTGGGTTTATTTCGTCTTAGAATGAAACAATGTTTCTTTATCGAAACATGCGCGACTTATGGTCGGTTGCGTAAGTGACTACCTGTATGGCAATTTGCTGCTCAACTCGCGGAAAGAAGTTTTGAGTAACGTTCAGGTGTATTTCATTTAGTGGGGAGAATGTTTTGCCTTTGCCTATATTAAACGCGCTAGCGTAGGTTTATATAAACATGACCAAGTTTCTGGTTAACGCAGTGGAACTTGAAAACGATAATTGAAACATTTATTTGGTGTTTGCGGTTCAGTAAACTAAAAAGAACATGCGTATGAGAATTAATTTTATAAAACAAATAGATTTCAATGATGCATCACAACACGAACCCTCGGAAACATTTATATGCATACAGAATTTATTGACTTGAGTTAATTTTTTGTTTTTATATTACCGTGAAAAGATAGTGTTTATATTGGAAAATACACAAGTCCTGTATTTCCTGAATATTTTTTTATTAAAGTAAGTTTAAAAGTAACACATTAATTTTTATAGTCTAATTGTACTTTAACATCCCACTTAGTCTCAACAGGCTGCAACTACTGGGAAACATTAGTCTACTGACTTTTTGAATTTTTGTTCATAACTAAAGTCATTAACAATTTTTTTGTTGGAATTTTTACATTGCGGTGAATTGCTATACGTACTTCCCAAGTAGCACAAATATGCTATTCAGCTGAGATAACCAAAATGCAGTCAGTAAAACGTTTTAATGGCTTTTGATTAGTTAGATTTTGGTCTATTTTAGTCGTAGTTTAGCGTAAAATTTAAAAACTAAATAGTCATGATGATCTCCTTTTAGCTATATAATGGTCATTACTAGTAGCCATATTATCGCCATGCAGGTTTGGTTACAAAGTCATTTTCAAGATGTCATATACGAGCAAGTAATTAAATAGCAACAATGTTAATTCCTAATACTACCATTCTAGCTATAAAAATGGCTAGAATATGTTGACATGATTTTTATTATTAATATAGTGTTGATACCCAAACTAAGAAATTAGCCTAAACATGACTATATTAGTTATGCTTTATTCTGGCGGTTTTCTTAGCTGTTATTACCGAATCATAACTGAAATAATAGTGAAAAAATATCCTTATTAAATGACTATTTTCGAAGTCATTTTGTGCACATTAAAATCTAAATTGAGGCCAAACGGCAAGATAAAAATATAACCTAAAAACAAGTATTAATAATGTTGAAGACTTTATACATACGCAAATAAGTTTTATATCAACAGAAAAATAAGAATGAAATGTAAAAGAAAATATAAGCAGAGTTCCATATATTATTGGAAAAGGAATGTCGCCCAAAATTAAGTTCAAAAAGTAGGTACTTATATAGCGACATAACACTTTTCACTTTTCGTTGACGTTTGAGTTTACAAAAGCTTACACATTAATATAAATATTTAGATTATCAAAGTGAAAGTGTCAACCTATCTTCTGCATCAGTGTCCAGGAATGATGACTTATATTTTCTATGACTCTAGTCATCACTAACACTTTACTATTACTCCTTTTTATTATACACGGTTGCTGGGAGTATTTTGAGTCTGGTTTTGCTTGCGGATTAGTCAAAAATGTAGGTATGCTTTTGTATTTGACCAGTACAGTTGCCTATTTACTACCTACCTAACTTGAAGGAAATGCACTATGCAAATTTGCTCCTCGATGGTTTCGTCCATGCAATACATTTTCAGAAACTTTAGTAACAAATTTTAATTTGGTTGGAGAAAGAAAATGTAAAAACGTTACAAAGTAACCCGTTCCACACAAAGGTAGTTAAAAGAAACGTAAAAAAGAGAAGTAATGTCTTTCATAGTTTAGCCGGATTTTGATGCGAAGACTCGCTAACCACTTCAGCCAATTTTCTGGTAATAGTTTGGTTAAATTTGCCATTTGACGAAAAAAGTTTATTAGATCTTTTACAGTCATATTCTGGCTTGTTTCTAGCATTATTAGCGAAAGCATATGCCAAATGATGACAACTTGCCGCAATATTTTGTATCAAGAAGAACCCGAACGACGGCCATTACGTTTATTTTCAATACTTTATTAATTTTACCTATAAAATAATGTTTTGATTTACTAATTCGATATTTTAATAAGTTTTAATAACCTTACCATCGATTGTGCTTCTTGAAATTACAATATGTTTATATGTATATATTTCAAATTAATTTAATTATACCTAAAATTTAGAGATTTCTGGAGGTCCCTTTGTTTTTATGAGTATTTTATATAAGTTTACAGAAAAAATTCCCTCTTGATTGACCATATATGCAATTATGATGTTCATTTAATTTTAAAGATGAACAAACTATAAGTACGATGGACGTCCATTTTATCTAACAACACCTGCTTAAAGCCAAAAGATGACCATAATAATGTTCTTGTTTTATTTTAGGCCTAAAAGTCATGATTTAGTCACGGTGAAGTAGATACATCACCCTTTTCGCCATAAGAGCCATTTATTTCATAAGTAGTGATAAAGCAGCCACAAAAATCAAAAAGAGAGGCATTTGGCTCCAGTTGCGCTTTGATGACCAATATATGATTCCCCATTTTCGTCACCGTCTTCAGAACGTAATAATTCAGTTTTGATAATTTCCACTATAATCAAATAGCCATCATGTTTAGCTACTGTAACATGATTATGACCAAAATACAACTACTTGGGCTACTTGGGTTACCTTTGTTGTAGGGCATAAAATTACCTATAAAAATAGCCCTGGTCTTATTCTGTAACTATAGAAACAAAAAAACTACTATTTTGTAATTTTTTTTCTATTAATTAAGGTCCTAAAATTCAATTAAAACAGATTTCATCATAAGTATCTTGTTCGTGACAAAAGTACTATAATATCAAAAAATCGTTTTTATCATATTAACAAAATTAACAAAAATAGTTTTGCTTATTTGAGTTTTTATTTTCTTACTTATTAATTTCATTTTCAGTACTGATAGTGTAACTGGCACAGATTCATCATTCAATACATATACACTTGTTCATTTTTATCTATCTTAAATAAAAAATTATGAATGAATATACGGAATCAGTAGATCGGAAGGATCAGTAAATCCCAAAATTTTTAAATTGTTTCTAACTTTTTATATTATTCTACGATTTTTTATAGATAAAATTATAAAAAAGTTGTGTAGTAGTTTTGAGAATCTCTTTTTTTTACATCCAAAACTACGAACGATATAGAAGTGATACCTCTGCAGTTATACAGTGATTATCTCGGCACTACTGAATATGATAAGTTTCTGTAAAGTGCATCTTAAATGGGGCATATATGTCGGTAAAAAATAGTCATTAAAATTAACCCTAGCCTAGATGTGCTCGCACAAAACAATAGTGTCCAGCTCCGTTGGGTGAAAGGACATGATGGAAGTCAAGGTAACGAAGAAGCGAACGCTTTAGACCGTAAGGGATCTGAGAGCGCCTTGCATGGTCCGGAACCTGCAATAACGCTCTCAGATTCAGTCTAAAGAACTATACACTCAAACGCCATTCGGACTGTTGGGGTGGTCTGAGCAGCTGCAGACAGAGCAGAATGGCTTTGGCCATTCTGCGCTGTCATTCTAAACTAGGCAAACACTGTCTCCAGATGTCCAGCAGTAATCTGCGCATTTATGTAGAATTACTAACAGGACACTGCAGACTAAACAAACACCTTCAAATACTGGAAGTCATAGGCAATCCCAAGTGTAGAGGGTGTAATCTGGATAACGAGACTGCCGAGCATGTGCTCTGTCACTGCCCTGCTCAACGAAAAGAGGATCCATACTGGGGGACTTCTGGCTCAATATGGCCAGAATAGGTGGCGTCTCACTTGGCCTTCTCCTTAAATACTTCACAAGTGTTGGTTGGCTTAAGGAATGAGAGGCTCGGTGGACATGCCACCACTTACGGGGACAGCACAATGGGCCCGTCTATGAGGCCTGAGTGCGCTTACCCCCATGTATCATACTTGGTTTAAATAGGGAATACCAGATGGCATGATGCCAGTACGTGGATATGGAAGTAAAATTATGTAATATTATGTTTGGTGGTGAGGTTAAATGTCTTCTGTAGCTCCCTCAGATTAAACCAAATACAATAATATGAAAAATAGTTTAGTAACTAGAGGTTTTAATTTGAAAATATTGCTATATGAATTTCGTTTTTTTTTTATAATTTAATAGTAAATTCATCAAGGAAACGTTTCTATATTAAGTGCGGGCTTGCTAATTTCTAGGGAATGGATGCCAAACCTTTTCAGGAGATGAGACCTAAAAAACAAAACTAACCTGCTGAAACAATAAAATTTTGAAACAGAAAGGTTCTGTGTAATTTTTCGGATACAATTATGGTTTTCACGATACGACTTGACAATTGGATTGTAATTTGAGAAAACAGGTAGGTATCTCAAAAGGTTTTAGTCGAAACACTCGAAAAACATCACATTAAGTGACAAAATGCTACAAACAGTACAAACCAATAAGAAAGCTTATAAACTGAGAATAAATATTGTTTATTTCTAATTTATATAGAGTTCATAGTTCTGGAGAATGGAAGTTTACGTTTATCAGACGAAGTATTTAGTTTAAATATTAAATATTTCAGAAACTATGGCACTTAAATCGAAAATGCGAAATAAAAGATTATTAGTAATTAAGCTTTTAAACGATTTTTTTTTCTTTTTCTGTAGCATAAAAAATAAAGAAGTTACGATACTAACAATGTGTGTCTTCACAGATTTCTAATTAAAACGTTTTGTTACTGTAATTAGCGTAGTAAAAAAGACTTGAAATACTGTTTTTTATCTACATATAGCATGACCTAGATTTTTGCAAATATCTCATTAAACTTTAGTTTCAGCGAAAAAATGACGGAAACCAAACACATAGTTTATACCGAGGATGGATTTATCTGTAAAATTTGCATTAAAAAGGGTAAGAACGGGGAACGAGGATAATGAATTAAGCTGTCAAATTATTTTTCGTTTATTTCTGTCAGTCCGGTCAACGAATGAGTTGCAGAGAACATGGAGGGGGCAGAATTTTCCTCTTCAGGAATGTGTTGGGTAGTTAGAAGGTAAGCATACTAAAAGTCCTCGCCCTAGCCCTGCCACTTCAGGGGGGAGGGGGTGGAAAGGTTCCTTTTTTCGATTCTTCGCTTATAACTCGGAAACGATGCGTCGTACGAGAAAAATTTTTCTAAGCAAAATTAAATTCTACTAAATTTCCTAACAAGAATGTCTATGTTAATTTTCTTCCTAGGTGTTATAGTTTCCGAGATATTCGCCAGCGAAAATCGATAATTAATACATTAATAAATTATGTATCTGAAATGCTTCTATCAAAAACGGTTTCCCAGCGAAAATCGATAATTAATAAATTAATAAATTATGTATCTGAAATGCTTCTTTCAAAAACGGTTTCCCGTGGTCTATTAATAAATCAGAGTCACAAAACAATCTTTATTTTACAACACTCGACGTATTTACTAGCAATATTTTGTCGAAATCTATACATTTCCTTAAATATACTGTGTGACTCACTTAAAGTGGAGACCCCCTTATAAGTTTTTTATTTTGTTTCCGATTTCAATCAAATTTTACTCAAATATAGAACACATTGGGATCTACTTATGACCAGAAAAACATTCGCCTGCTGCAAATGCAAAGTCACCTGATGCAAAGTTTTATAAAACCAAGTTTACTCTTCCGGAATGTTGCAGATGTTGAATAGCAGCCAGTAAAAGCATGCAGGAACATAATTTCTATCAATCCTGGCTGCTGCATTTGGTGGGTGGAGTAAACATTGGTTTGAACTTTTTCTCTGCCAGGTTTTATGAATAAAATATTGCAGTAAACATCACTGCGATAAGAAAATGCCTAATATAATTTTTTATTTTTTTTTGCATATTTTGGTATCGCAGGTGGCTTTGCATTTGTATTTGTAGCAGGCGAATGTTTTTCTGGTCATAAAAATTTGATTCAAATCGGAAGCAAAATAAAAATTTATAATTTTTAGTGAGTCACACTGTATATTTAAGGAAATGTATAGATTTCGACAAAATATTACGTTAGTAAATACGTCGAGTGTTGTAAAATAAAGATTATTTTGTGACTGTGATTTATTAGTAGACCACGGTAAATCGTTGTGATAGAAACATTTCAGATACATAATTAATTTATTTAGTAATTATCGATTTTCCCTGGCGTATATCTCGGAAACTATAACACACAGAAAGAAAATGAATAAAAACATTCTTGTAGGAAATTTAATGATTTAATTTTGCATAGAAAAAATTTTCGCGTACGACGCATCGTTTCCGAGTTTAAAGCGAAGAATCGAAAAAAAGGGACTTTTCCACCCCCCCCCCCTCCCTGAAGCGGCAGGGACTTTTAGTATGTTTACCTACTAACTACCCCCAACACATTCCTGAAGAGGAAAATTCCGGCCCCCTCCATGTTCTCTAAGTTATGAAGAAGTTATGACCTAAACAACAGTGTGCGTCCTCACGTTTTTAATAAAAATGTAATTTTGTTACTGTAATTCTAATTATCCAGTAATTAAAAAGATGTCTTAAATACTGTTTTTCGTTAATATAAGTATAACACTCGGTATAACACTGCTCAAAAGTTTTTGCCCGTTTAAAGCACTTACGTCGGAAAACATTTCAATCCTCCATTTTCAATTATTTTATTTTTACTTTGGATTCGTAATCAAAGATCCTAAAATTATGCCCATTGGCGGTAAGAACCTATGACGGGACCGTATAGAACTTTTACTGCTAAAATTATTTATAAAATGAATTATAATTACATAGGGCATTATTTCTAAATTTTGTATATTTCTTACCTCTGCTATCTTTATTGTAAAATATTATTTTACTGAAGCAATCGCAAGATTGATTTTCTCGGGCTCAGAATAAAAATTTAAGAAATCTTATCCTCCTCAGACCCCCGATTCCGTTTATATATTTTTTCTTCTAAAATATGAGTTTTTTTAAATAAAATTGTCCTTTGGAATACCTTGGTGCATCATGTTACTCCAAAAGTTTTTTAGTTTTTTTGAAAAAAAAAAGGTATCATAATGATACATTGGGACTGAAGAAGGGCATAGTATAAACTAATCTGAAAACATTATTTATTGATGAAAGAGAGTAAAATAATTCCTTTCAATGCCAGCATAAATACACATTACAGGAATTGCATTTTACGAAAGTTAATTTTTTACATCTAGAATTTCGACACTTGGACCTTGACTTTTGTTCATTATTCATGAATTTTGGCAAATGATTATTGCCTTGAGCCCTGAACCTTTTATCCGGAAAAGGCTATATCTTCGGTTGCTTCCTAGGAGGTTCGTTTTCCTCATCAGAATTGTCAGAAGTTTGGTTATCTTTGTGTTTTTCTGAATAAATGAGCGATTTAGCAAGCCATATCTTAAAATCTAGGTAGTCCATTATTTCCTTTCTTCTATAACCAACCGCTCTGGCATTTTCTCGATATTGTAACCACCCGACTGCAACAGCAAAATCAAAAAAATGATAAATGGCACGCACAGTCCACTTCTTGCCCGCATTGGATATTTTACTATCACACTATTTAATAGGTTTACGCCCCCATTTTGGCATTATAGTTAGCCACGATTGCAGGTTGTTTAATATGAATATATCTATTGTCAGTTTTTGACCATGTCGTTCTTTTGGCTCAATTGCAGAGCAAGAGAAAGCAAAATGTACGGGTTTGAGCCGAACCGTTTTGTCAAAGCAACTGCATCACCGTCTCTTACAACCAACTAAACGAAATATATATCCGTAATATTACGCAATGTTAAACTGAAGTAACATATTAAATATTTTCTTGCAATATGATATTTATTTAAAATAACTAACTTTGGTATAGCTGAGAAATGTTAAATTACAAAATATTGAACAAACACTTAGTTAATATTAGCTCGAAAATATTTCCGTAGTATAAAAAAACATATTTAGCAAATGTATGTCACATATTATCATCAATGTATCTTTAATATTACCAGTAAAATAAGCATATTATATTACAAGAACGTAACATTTAATATTACACGAAAATATTTCACATATATAACTGTAAATGTGTTACGAATTAATCTCATACATTATTAATAATATCCATTTGATCATACATTAACATTATCTGCAACGTTTATTTTATGTAACTACCATGAACTTTTGTGAAAATTCGCCTATTGACAGGACACATCGTTTCCCATCTAAAATAGTATGATCATAACCTTAAAACCTTCGATATGTTGTGAGTAAGTGTGTCGTGCCTTAATCTCAGAAATGGGTGATAAAAGCGAGGATAAGGTAAGTAAGTAGATAATTACAGTAACGTAGAAATTCGTGGAAACTTTTAGCAACAAAATAAAAATAAACTTTAGATTTTATTTAGTTACCTTAAATTTGCGGTATTTTTTACACCTGTGTTATTTGTCGAAGCACACTAATTTTATTGATAAACATATAACAATATAGGAAATAGGTCCTTTTCCTTTGTTTTTGAGTATAGTGTGTTTTACACTACACGCAAGGTCAGCTGAAAATTCAGTGTATACTGTATATGAGTGTGATAAAAGCAATGGATTGGACAAGTGTAATTGAAATTGAAATTTTTCTAATTTATTTTTTTCGAAAGCTTTCTGGAAGAATTCCTCAGTGAATTGATCATCTAAGAAAAATTGTTAGATTAGGTAAATAATATATTCCTATGCGGTATTTTTTATAGTTACCAATTCTTAGAAGATTAATTACTTGTGGGTCATCTTCCAACCTGCAATTTTAAAATGAATTTCCTCAATTTTCCCAGACCAATACACAACAAATAATTCACCTAAAAGTCCAGAAACTACCCTATTAATTCAAATATTTCAATTGCGTATGTCCAGTGCAATTCACACCTGCCTTCGACCAGGTGGAGATAAGCTACACCAGTGCTGATCAGTGGACCTCATACTGGGCGAAGGAATGGTAAAATGTAGTGCATGTAACACCATATCCTTGCAAAGAAACGACTTTGGGTAATTCAGTGTAGTTCAGTGCTACACTTCGTATGCAAAGGAAAGGACCTATTAAAATATTATTCTTGTTTCAATTCACTTATTTTAGGTCAGTTATTTATTGCTTTACTCACCAGAGGCTAGGGGCTTAACCCCAGATCCGTTGCATATGTGGTCCTAATCACGGAGATAAAAAAAATAAAAATTTGATATTAGGCCACCGATAAGTAAATCAATTTGCCCCGTTTTAAGTTGGCTGCTCGACCAACGTAATAGCTAGGGAGCTGGTGGCAGAACGATTTTATTGTGTGACTGAAGTTGAAAAGTGTAAAGACATCGTAATAACAAGCCGGAAAAACCATTTCAGTCATTACAGCCGTTGCTGATTTTTTTAATTAAGAGTTAATTAGAAATGCAAAACAAACGCTCCTATATGATTTTATTGTGTCAGTTATTTGTTTTAAATGTTGCCGGTCAATATGACATTGATATAAATGCAGTCGGCTGAAATCTATGTGTCTGCGTTTTCTTGTAATTTAATTTTTTTTATTAATTTATGATATACTAAAAATTAAGTGATTTTATTGGCGCTGTACCATATATCAAAAGTTTCGCAAAGTGGTAAGAAACAATAAAACAAACTTCAGTCACCTGTTTACTGCTGCGTTTAAAGGGTGTGAATTTTCAAAAATGAGAAAAAAAAATGCTTCTATATTATTTTATTATTTCAGCCACTTTGCAGGAAGCTTTGTTTGTTTGTAAAGAACTTAAAAAAAAATAATGACTGAAATCTACAATGCTGATTTCTCATTGGATGACGTTTCTTATTAATAATTGAAAAGTAAAAAGAAACATGTTTTTTCAAAATAATTCGGCAACGCTCGATCCTACGAGAAAAATGTTCAAGACAAAGTTGAATAGGACAAAATTTCCTACATTTTCTGTATATACATTTTTATTGTAAGTCTAATGTTTAAAGACAAAGCGTCAGACAAATGGATTTAAGAAGAAATTTTTTTTTTATTATATAATGCATGTTTACAACATAACATATTTTATATTATTATAATAAAGATATATTATAATAATACTTGTATTGAATCTAAAAAAAATATTAAATTGACGGGATAGTATTACAGTGGCTTACATCATTTCTCGAAAATAGGAAACAAAAGTTATTAAATTTAATAACAGTCTTCAACATTTTTCTCGTAGGATTGAGCGTTGCCGAATTATTTTGAAAAACAATTTTTTGCACCTTTAATTCAAGATGGCGGTTCGCGCCGCCTCCCCACCCGAAAACTTGTGTTTTTTATCATGGCCTCGTCTTAAACAACATATATCAAAATCATTATTACTCCACATTTTGCAGGGCAAAATTCCCGACTGATTGGACTGTCTTACTTTGACATTTTTTGGAGTAAATTGAGAATATTTCTGAAAATCAGCAACGTACACGTCAACCAATGTTTTTCTGTGCTAATGGATATAAAAACTAACAAATTACCAAACACCATTCGAGGTTTCTATTTTGAATAGCATACATTTTTATTTGCACTTAAGCTTGGTTGCCATTTTGATAATATAACTCGATAACTGAAAGACACTCGATCTATGGTCTCGTGTTTTTGTACCATAATAAAGATAATGATTAACTATGTTATGTCAGTAACTACGCTACTTCTATACTGTATACTCGATCAGCTATTAATATATTCCATTTTTTAACAGAGGCTGTCAAAATGACCTTCGCAGCCACCACCGCAGCAAAACAATTCAAAGATGTTGTAGCTAAATGGCTGCGTTTCGTCAAACAAAGGAAATAGCGAGAGAGGCAATGAATAATATGGATTTTTTTATAACACTAGTTTTACTTCCACATCCAGTGGAAGTATAGTAACGACAAAAAAATTTTTAAAAATTTTTATTGTTCAAATAGGCTTAAAATGTCAGAAAACGTCGAAATTTTAAGTTTGAGCGAAAAAAAATTTCTGTCTGTCGGTCTGTCTGTCTGTCGGTCTGTCTGTCGGTCTGTCTGTCTGTCTGTAACTTTTTTTTGTGCGCACGTTTACTCTGGAACCGTTTAAGATATTGACTTGAAATTTGGTACACGTATGTACTTTAACGAGATCTGGAACTAGATTATATTTTCATGTTGTTCCGACGAGGGTAAATTGGGGTAAATTTGGGGTAAATGGGTAAATCAAGCAGGTAGGAGTCCCTAAAATTGGTATTTAGTATATACAAGAGAAGCTAAGGTCTCAAAAAAATTTTTGGCATTAGCCACCCCCACTCCCTTATTAAAGGGGGTGAAAAAAAATATGATTTAGTGTATGTACAAGAACCAGAAAACTCAAAATATTTTTTTACTTCATCCACCCCCCACTACCCACTACTACCCACTACCACCCCCCTATCACCACCCCCACCCCACTACCGATATGGGGTATCGTTTTATGGGTTTTTGGGGTAGAGGATTTCAAATATTGTATTATTAAAGTTCCATAAACAATTATTTCCACATACGCAGTTTTTTCGTTGTGAGTGACTTGGATAGAGAATCTGGATGTGGATGTAGTCATTCCTTGGGCAGCGGTTTTTTTTGTTGTTGAGAATTTGCATTTTTATTTTTATTTATTTTTATACATTGTATATTTTTATGTATATTTTTAACAACATATATTTTTGATTAAATGTTTTCTTTTTATTTTAGGTTTAGCTGATTATAGATGCCTCAACTGATGCAAGTTAGTGCTGAAGGATTATGGACAGTTGCCTGTCGAATAATGTGTACAGTACATCTCACAATTTCCTATGAGTGTAAACACATAATTTGACACAATATTTCTGTCCGTAATCCTCTAATACTAACTGGCACTGGGACAACTATAGTATTCAACCAAGGTTGTTACTTTGGGGCAATATTAATTCAGAACTAAATTAATGTTGCCTTAATATTTACATTTATCTTGATACTACATTGCCTTACTAATATTCGAATATTAAGCATACATTGCAGCAATGATATTCATGGTGAGATATAAATAAGTATGTAATGTAACACGTTAAATAAGTATGTAATGTGTGTAAGTTATATTGATAAATTATTACGTCAATATGTTATGAACATTAAGTAATATTTTCACAATGTTACCTTTTTAACAATGTGACAGAGTAACATTTAATAGTATGACAAATTACTTTGTAGTAACATTACGACACTGTTCATGATCTGTTTTACATAACATTACATGTAACTTTGTAATATTGAGGTTCTATTAAAGTAATAATGCATTGTTTAGTTTGAGTCTATCATGTGAATTTCTACCTGCTTTCTTTAGGGCATTATCTTTCAGGAAAGAAACATTTTTTGGAATTCTTTTGGTCATTATTGTGCCAGCTAAAGTAATTTTTCTAGTTATCAGAGCATCATCAGGGGAATTGATGTAAAATACCTATCAGTGTAAACTGAAACTCCTATTGGAAGCGTATCGGTCAGTTTGAGTATCATTCTGCTCCTACGTTTATTTTCTGAGGTGATTCAACAGAAGACCCCTTCCCTTCATAGAGATAAAAATCCAGTGGAATTCCTGTAGGAGCAGTTACAACAAAACCTTTTAACCCAACTGGATTAGGTTTCCCACGTACAAATTGTCGTATTCGGAATTGCCCATGAAATGGTATCATCTGCTCGTCTGCTGAAACATCTTTTGTTCGTTTATTTGCACATCATCGCACTTGCACCATGTCAAGCATTCGGCGTATCTTCCAGAATCTATCTACTTCTCTAGATTCTTTAGAAATTGTTTAGTCGTCTACCACTTTCAAACGTGTACGTATATTGAAAAATCTACTTCTAGACCATAGATGCCAATTAGCATAGAACAACCCAAAAATGTTTTTATTTCATTTGCGGATGTCTCAAGAGAACGACCTTTTGTATTAACCTCACGCATGTTTGTAAATAGAGCTACATTGTCAAAAAAGTGGTCCGGAATGTACTTTTTGAAGTATGAGTTCGGTAGTTTCACGTCACGATGAGGAGTTTATAGGTACATATTATTAGAAATGTAATTATATTGAAAATATTTTCATACTGATTTTCTTTAGTAGGTATTTTAATTCCAGAAATATGATGATGGTACATTTGTCACGTATTTTCTAAATGACCAAACTTGACAAATCGGGTCAATGAAAAAGCATGATATCCTTGCACTGTAATAAAATAAAATTACTCTTAACATCTGTCAACTTTTCATATCTTGACGAGGTGCCGTTAAACTTGTATTATAATTCAGTTACGAAATAATTATTGGTCATATATCAGGGGGTGTGACTTTTTAAACTGGAAAGTATACAAACTGCGGAAGTGTTCATATAGACCTGAGGCTAAATTTTACTTTCACACATCTAAAGTTCAACCTACTGTTTATATTATATTTAATTTTGTTATACCCATGACACCGGATCAGGGCCGTACGCCTTCAGCTTAAAAAATTATAATAATTTAAACTCAGTTACTTACTGATATGTTAGGATTGTATTTATTTTTAGTTGAATGGAATTAATTCATACAGTAAGCAGTTGGAAAATTGTAAAAAGTACTAGGAATGTTCATAGTTTATTGAAAACATTCAAAATTTTGTCATTATTGTCAATTATAATTTACAAATCTGTCACTCTTTGCTTGCTATATTTTCTCTTCATTTTTGTTCTTTTTCTTGATTTGTTGCTGTGGCAATTAGGAAGTTTCCATTTTTGTCATTTTCTCGTAATAAATAGTCGTAAAAATCTAAAAAATATCTGTAATTTTTTTTTAAAATTATCTCTATAAATAAAAAAGTTATGGTCCTTCCAAGTTTAAAACGCTGCGATCATCTGGGCTGAGGCTCGATTACGTCACAATACATGATTCCTCCAACAGCGAGCGGGCGCGGGCACCTTTATACTCGCTGGCAGGCACCGGCAGTTTATAAGCCAGCTTGCATTTGAGAGCCGAAAAAATTGCTAAAACATGCAATTTTGGGACGTTCATATTTTTCGAAAAACACAATTGGGACGGCCGTATGATGTCGCGACGGAAAGAGGAAGTCTTCCAGATAAACCTGATCGTAAATTGCACGGTGAAATTCGAAAATTCGGCTCGGCACGAACGAATCAAAAGTGACATTTTGTGACATTTCAGAAAATCGAGCACATACACTAAATAAAGGGAACATACGGTGCGCCGCCGGCATGGCAAGTCAGCGCGTTGTGTATTGTGACGTCACGATGGACTTCAGCCGAGGCGAAGTATTCAAATAAGAAATTGAATAAGTTCGTGAGTTTTTCAGATATCGAGATAATTTTTTTTTGTTTGACTAGTTATCTGAAAGACTACTAAATGAGGTTGAATGTACATGATATTTCTAAAATAGGAAACTTCCTAATTATCTGAAGCGGGCTGTTTGTTTGATCATTTTTTTCTGTATCAGCACATGAAAATGATGTTCTACTATTCAACATATTTTTTTAAAACTCATAATTTAAGTTATTTTCGCGATTTACTAAAAATTGGTGGGTAACGGAGCTAAACGGATATATGATTCGTATTCAGCATGTCGAAATACATAGGAATCCCAGAACAGATCACTTTTCACTTTTTTTTTGTGTCTGTAATATATATTTGCATATGCGATTTTCTAGAAAATAGCGGAGAATCCTGTGTTATTTATATATTTATCGAGTATTGGTTAAACAATAATGCTCTAAAATTTAAAAATCATGGTGCACTACAAGTATTATGGAAGAATCTTGCGGTGCGTAAGGTGACTTTGGTCGTGCACGCAGTTAATTAATGCCATATTTATATAAGAATATAGCTTCTCTAGGTAAAAAATTGCATTCAGGCCATATCAACAACAGGCCAACTTTTTCAAAATGCCGGATTAAATAAACGTGTTTTTATTAGTAACATCGTAAGGTACATTTAACATAAACAAAAAACATAATCTAATGAAACAAATTAAATATTCTAATTAATAGGAAACAAATCTTATACTATGTGGTAAACATAAACTTGTATAATGTAAACTTAACTTAAATTGCCTTTTTAATTGTCTTTTTCGACTTAAAATAGTTCTTAAGTGATCTCCATATCACCATCTTCTAAAAAATATTTTTGATTATTCGTAATATGTTTCAAGTAAAAATACCACAATTTACCTGAATTATATTCATATTCTTCCATGATCGATGGAGTTACTAAATCTGGCGTATTTGTACAAAAGAAGTTTCCTACAGAACACTGATAGGCTTCGGTGCAAACTACCTCATTTTTTTTTGCAGGAACATACATTGGTTCCTTCTCACAGCTTCCTTCTTACAGCTTTTTCATTAATATATTTTTATATAGCAAACATACAAATTCGTGGCGATTGTCTTCAAGTTCTGTGGTAGTTGTGTTCAGAGTTCCCAACAATGCAAGCGATTTCAGTATGCTGTTCCGATTCCAAAAATATTTTAGTGCAAAATTCTTTGCTAATTCTTGAGAATATGCCGATTATATCCATCCCAGTAAAGGCATGGAAACGAATTAATGATTGCCCGATACTTTATGATTTGGCGACATTTCCCATACCTATTTTTTTTAGCTTTTCCTTGAAATGGCCAACTTCGTGTCAGTCAATAATTGGACAGGAAGCTTGAGGTAAGAATAGTGAGGTGTCCCATAGCTAAACAAACATATTTGCGTTAAATTTTTGAAATATATTTAGTTACCCGACTGTTCTGCATTATTACAATTTAAACTGATATAGATTCTATTATTTGATATTATTTTCCAACGAAAACTATTATTAAAATAAAAAAAATTGGTGGGTAACGGAGCTAAACGGTTATATGATTCGTATTCAGCATGTCGAAATACATAGGAATCCCAGAACAGATCACTTTTCACTTTTTTTTTGTGTCTGTAATATATATTTGCATATGCGATTTTCTAGAAAATAGCGGAGGATCCTGTGTTATTTATATATTTATCGAGTATTGGTTAAACAATAATGCTCTAAAATTTAAAAATCATGGTGCACTACAAGTATTATGGAAGAATCTTGCGGTGCGTAAGGTGACTTTGGTCGTGCACACAGTTAATTAATGCCATATTTATATAAGAATATAGCTTCTCTAGGTAAAAAATTGCATTCAGGCCATATCAACAACAGGCCAACTTTTTTAAAATGCCGGATTAAATAAACGTGTTTTTATTAGTAACATCATAAGGTACATTTAACATAAACAAAAAAGATAATCTAATGAAACAAATTAAATATTCTAATTAATAGGAAACAAATCTTATACTATGTGGTAAACATAAACTTGTATAATGTAAACTTAACTTAAATTGCCTTTTTAATTGTCTTTTTCGACTTAAAATAGTTCTTAAGTGATCTCCATATCGCCAGGAAGCTTGAGGTAAGAATAGTGAGGTGTCCCATAGCTAAACAAACATATTTGCGTTAAATTTTTGAAATATATTTAGTTACCCGACTGTTCTGCATTATTACAATTTAAACTGATATAGATTCTATTATTTGATATTATTTTCCAACGAAAACTATTATTAAAATAAAAAAAGGTATATTAAAAAAAATTAAGAATTTTTGTCCTCAGTTTGGCGCCCCTCCGAGCCGGCTCCCCGGGCAGTCGCCCGGGTTGCCCGGCCCTTAAGCCGCCCCTGCTTGCACTAAACGATCTGCCTAGTAAGGCCTAAATACGCTCGAACTATAGTCGGTCCTGGATACTAAAAGGGATTGATTTAAAATTTAGAGCTGTTGGTACTTAAACCAATGGGAGAAGAATTAAATTCTGCTCAATTAAACACCATGATACAAAGAATACAAGGTATGATCTTCAGTTCTCCAAATTCGGTCCGGTTGGCGCAAGACGTCACGCGGTGATCGCGGGATTTTAAATTACATAGGATTTTCCTCATGATACAAAGAATTTGTATCATGGATTTGCCTGAACCCATTGGAATTTTGAATAAATAGGGATTCTTAGTGTTCTTAGTAACCATCGTTCTTTATGAATGAACTTTATCTCCGCATAAATACGTTTTAAACATATTATCACTTTTACATGATACCAACGCACAACGCATTTTTATAACTAAAGGTTATTGCAAGAACACTAAAATAAGTAAAATAATCCAAAAAACAACTTCCACAGACATCGGCAAACTCACTTTTACGAAGGAAGCGGGTAGAAAATTATCACCGCGTGACGAAGCAACTGTCGATTTGGCTCCGCCCACATGCGCAATATCATACCTTCTATTCTTTGTATCATGATTAAACACTAGTTAATTTTTGATATACGATACTATCTACGCAAATATAATCGGCGAGGTATAAGTAGCGCGCCCGGTATGTTTAATGCTAAAACCGCGTGCCTTTACCTTTTTGTGGGTAGATTCTATATGTTAATGCGGGCAAGTAACGAAGCCGGTCAGTAATTAAGTGCTTTAAACATAGGTGGCGAAAATAGCTTCGTTACACTAGTTACCATTACGACTTTCTTCGGTAATTGCTCATAAAATCTAATCAAAAGTACAAACACATCTGTATCAGGACTGAACAGTAATTTGTATGTTTTTTCCATATTGTTGAGTTACATGAACACCATGAAGTATTAGAATAGTATCAGGCTTCTTCGTGATTGTTGTCTTGTATGTTTAACAGTGGGATATTTGAAATTGTTGTGTTATTATATGAAATTAAAACATGTTTAAATATTTTACAATCCCGAACTTTCTTGGCGAGGTATTCAGTGAGCTCCTTTTTGATTTTTATGTTGAATAAAAATCTTTAAGGAAAATATGTTTTATTAATGATCCATCTGAGACATGATAAGATGAACCAGAGTATTTTCGACTTCTTTTCAACCTTGTGCTGTTTTTTAGCGATTGTTCCTTGTATGGATCTACTATTTTAATACTTTATGGTGTTCGTGTAACTCAACAATATAGAAAAGATATATAAATTACTGTTCACAGTCCTGATACAGATGTGTTTGTACCTCTGATTAGTTTCTATGAGCAATTACCGAAGAAAGTCGTAATGGTAACTAGTCGAGGAAAAACTAAAAAAGAAATAGATATAGGAAAAGTCGTCAAATCATTAGGTATCCGATACAGATAATCATTGATTGATTTCCGTGCCTTTACTGAGATGGATGTAACTGGCAGATTCTCAAGAATTAGCAAATAATTTTGCACTAAAGTATTTTTGGAACTGGAGGAACCATCAGCAATACTGAAATTGCTTGCTTTTTTGGGCACTCTGAACACAACTACCACAGAACTTGAAGACAATCTCAACGAATTTGAATCTTTGCTCTATAAAAATAAATTAATAAAAAAAGCTAATGGACTTGCATTGGTATTTGTTTTCCGCCAAAAATCAAGAAGGACAGAAGGAAAACCTACCACCCACAGTTGATGCTATGAAACAACATGTTTTAAGGTAACGTACATGACATATAAAAATAAAAAAGATTATCATTGTTATTTTGTTTTAGGGCCCATTATATTGTAACAGTATGGAGAAGTGCGAATGAAAATATCCAAAATTTGCCAGATACCAGTCTCTGTGGGTGGAGAAAAAGTCACGAATATTTAGAACCAGTCTCCATGCTTAACCCACCCACCTCGAGAGATATGATTAACCTTGTGAAACGTAGCTGCAAGAAGAGATGCAGAACCCATATAAAAAAATAGGATAATTTGCACTAAAGCCTGTCAGTGTTCTGTAGGAAACTTCTTTTGTGCAAATACGCCAGATTTAGTAACTCCATCGATCATGGAAGAATATGAAGATAATTCAGGTAAATTGTGGTGTTTTTACTTTAAACATATTACGAATAACCAAAAACATTTTTTAGAAGATGATGACATGTAGATCAATGAGATCATTTAAGAACTATTTTAAGTCGAAAAAGACAATTTAAGTTAAGTTTATATTATATAAGTTTATGTTTACCACAGAGTACAAGATTTGTTTTCCTGTAATTAAAAATATTAGATTTGTTTTATTAGATTTTTGTTTAAGTCAAATATACCTTGATTTTTAAATTTTAGAGCACTATTGTTTAAGCAATAAAAAATATATAAAAAAATTTTAAAAACAAAATTTTACTTTTTTTGACAAATTTTCAGTTAGGTATTCAGTATTTTTAGATCGTGTATTTTTGTAATAATGTATATACTCTTTGAAGTATTTCCTTTTTTTTTTTTAATAAAAGATTGGACAACTATTACCGGAGATACGATTTTCACTTGTAATCTCCCTAGTGCTTGAATTATTTTCGGAAATTTTTTTGAGGTCCGAATTTTCTTTAAAAATTCGTGAGCGAGAAAAAAATTCCGGATTTTTAATTCAAGAGCGAGGGAGATTCGATAAGAAAATTTTAGGCCAGAATTACTTGACAAAAAAAAAACTTTAGAAATGTTTGCAAAATCTTGTAGGCAGCTGCCGGTATTAGATTAATTTTTTTGGTTTTAATTTTTTATGTGGTTTCTTTATATCCAAGGGCGAGTTGTCTCAACTAAGTTTAAGCCAAGTTCACCTTAATTCAGGATCAAAAGCCATGGTTACAATTATTGCAAAAATCGTAACCTTGGATTTTGATCCTGGATCAAGCTGAACATGGTCTGAACTTAGTTGGTACAACTCGCCCTTAGTAAAATGAAATATTTAATAGTAGATAAAATATGGAATAATGAGAGTGAAGTAAAATTAAAACAAGTTTAGTATACTTATTTCTTATATTCCCTACGCTCTAGTCGCTTAAAAATAATATAGCAAATTAATATTAGTCGTAATAATTTATTTCTTATGCAATCTTTATACTACAGTAAAGGGAAACCAATATGAAATGATATTTACTGTGATTTAAAGTGATGACAAATAATATCCCGTAAAAAAATCGCTAATAGTTAGCCATGGAATCACAAGTGTCTCGGAATATGTCATAAAACGGTTCTGTGCTTTATTTTCTGAGGAAAGAAGATGTACAAGTGGAATTTTTAAAGCATTTGGAATTAGTTAATGATGTAAAGAAACATAGTAAGCCAGAATTGTACTAATTTAAATTAAAATAAATATAAAAATATTTTTCATAATATAAACGCCATTGTTTAATCATTGCTGTCAAACCAGGGAAATTTCCACTTATTAATCACATAGGTAGGTGCTCATGGGTAAGTAAGATTTCTAAAAAATTTGATGGTTGTCATAGGAACAATGACAAAATAAACGTGTCCGATTGGCTAATAATGATTGGTATAAAATTTTCAATAAAAACAACTCAATAAGTGTCGCGAAAAAAAAATTTTAAATATATTTTTTTGTAAATATTGTTATTATTGTATAAAAAAATATAAATAATTATTTGCGCCACTTGGGATGTTTCTCATTTTGAATAATGTTTGTTATTTTCTACTATAAAAATGTAAATTTGGACTGTAATCTCTATAAGTGGTAAATTGGAAATTAACTTACCCAAATCCTATGCAACGATGCACTTCACAATTATTAGATATAAGGGGGCTATGGGAAGGGATCAAAGGGTAATACGAATTTATATCCAATAATGCAAGGATCAATTATTAATTTCCAAAATACTGTAATGTATTTCAACCCCTAGAATGTAGGCAACACAAAATTCGGATATTGGCTGAATGTAGATTTGCACCTACCAGAGAAAGAACCTACTAGAAGGTCTAGAGTGATGACATGTAACTGGAACTGTCTAGAGAATGGTGATGTTATCACAGAAACTTCTAGATCTGTCATCTTTAGGTATATAAGGCATGGAGTAAACCAAGGAGAGGTTAGAACAGTTTTAAGTTCAGTTTAGATAGCAAGTGTAGTAAGATCAGAAGAGAGTAAAGTGATCAAGTAGTGAATTGTATAGTACACAGTGTAATACAAGTAAAGTAATTAATTGGTTGTAATTAGTAAGTTAATAAATTAGTGTTTAGTGTTACCCTGGTGTTATAATTTCCGAACCCATGCACGATACAGGATGTTTACAAAAAGAGTGGACACGTCACAATACTATCTCGAGATAGATTGTATACAGCGCGGCGGTAACTATATATCTACCATGGCGTTTAAAACAATTCTATATATCTGGTCTACAAGAACCAACCAACTACTATGCTTTGCATAGAAAAAAGATGAGCAATTTAAACACTTAAATGCTATACCTAGGGACACCTATTAATGGGAAGATTAATTATATTTAATTTTGGTTTGAAATTGCTTAAATTACTATTTTTAGTATTCAAAATCAATCAAATAATATTAAAAAAGACACATTTAGAAAAAAGAATGATCAAAATCGGAGCTGTTGCTGAGAATTAAGAAGTGAAAACCTTCATTGACTCGACTAAAAATACAGACTATCACCGGAAAAATTTTCAAAACTGCGAAAATAAGGGCAATAATTTTTTATTTCTGCAAATTTCGAGGTGCGGATGCCGCCAGACTTTTTGGTAATTTCATAAATCATCCAGACTTGCTTTTAATTATATTCCATGATAATATCAATTTTTATAAACAAACTGCAAAAATAAGAGTACCGTACCTGAGAAATCGATATGATTTTCCGATCAGCTGATTTATTGAAACACTTCAGCCAGACTTACTTCGATCAACTGGAGATAAGCCAAATAGCTTTTTCAGTAAATTTTATGTCCCACTTAAGTAAATCAAAAAGTTTCATAACTGATGCAAAAATAAATTCTCATCTATATTTTCCACCAATGAACCCACTGGAAAATTTTTACCAGACTCAGAATTTGCTGATTCGTTTCACTAACAGAACAAACCTATCGATGACCGCTGACTGCGAAAATTAGTACCAAAAAAATTCACTGGCTCTTAGACTATAAGCACAGAAGACCTATTCTGTGCTATAAGGAAATTCAACATACAACAAGTAACGTAATATCAACCACGTGACAACCGTAATATTTTCCTCAGTTTATCCAACATTTTTTCCCCTATGTAAATTTTGTATAGAACCTTTTCTATGCAGATTTATCTTAGGGACAAATTTTATAACAACCAAAATTAACGTAAAACCGATAATTTACGAGATATTTGAGAAAAACTGAGCTTCTTGACCTTTGACTTCTGTAACTTTTGTAGCCGTCCAGTTGGCTTTATGGAAACTGGAAACAGTCTGCGAATGGATGGAGCAGAGATCCTTAGAACTGGCGCCTGCCAAAACAGAGGCCCTAATGCTAACAGGACGTAGGAAATTGGCCCACATCACTTTTGAAATCCAGGGTGTCCAAGTGACGCCCAAAGGCAGTATAAAATACCTCGGGGTATGGCTGGATAAGTACCTAAACTTTTCTGTGCACATAACCAAGACGGCCATTAGAGCTGGAGAAACGGTGGCGCAATTAGGCAGGCTCATGCCAAATGTGGGTGGTCCCAGCGCGAGCAAAAGGAGGATTCTCAGCTCAGTGGCACAAAGCATTATGCTTTATGCGGCTCCTGTATGGGAACAGGCCTTGAAGATTGGCAGAACGAGGAAAAAACTCGAGGGGATACACAGAAAGGCGGCCATCAGAATAGCCAGCACTTATAGGACGATATCTGCAGATGCAATCTCTGTGATAGCAGGCGTGCCCCCTATTGACTTCCTGGCCACGCAGAGGAAGGAAGTCTTCGAGGGCGCTGACAGGAATTTCGCCCAAAACCAGCTTTTCGATAGATGGCAGAGAAGATGGGAGGAAGGAAGCAAGGGCCGCTGGACGAAGAGGCTAATCCCTGTAGTAAGAAGATGGGTGGATAGGACGCATGGAGAGGTAGGATCCCTGCCAAAAATTCCACATAGAAACTTATAAAAAAAAAGTGATGCGGTTTTATCGTTCCTATAAGTTATATTAGTATTATACAGACAGGATTTTATCTGTTTTATTAAGTTTGAAATCGGTTATGAAACAGTAATTCCGAATGAGCTATTTGGAATTATCATGTTGCCCTTTCATGAGTACTTATATGAAATATACCTCAACAAATCTACAGTTTAGTGTCTGCAAATGCACCTTTGCCCTTATATCTGTAAACATATGGAATTACAGATACAACTTTAAAGAGATTCTAAACTTTTCTATAAGTAATATCATAAGAGTTCCAGTCCGTCCTTTCTCCAGTATCTATCGTATGTAACACACCATTTATGAACATGTTTTTATTGTAAATTTCAACATTGTTTTTTATTAGTATTAATGTGGATATACATGTCAACAAATGTACAGTTTCAATTGTATATTTTACAGATGTATTTTTATTGTAAACTTCCATTTTGCTTTTTTATTAGTATTAATTTGGATATGCATGCCGACAAAATGTACAGTTTAAATTGCATATTTCAAATAGAAATACTAATATTGTGGTAAACACAAAATTCTGCAAAGTCCTTATTTCCTCGGGTGTTCTTGTTCTAGCCTAGAAGCAATGAATAAGTTAGCAGTGAAAGAGACTGCTTTGTTTCTAATTTAACAAACACACTTCAGTTCCTTAGGTCACATTAGATTAGATATGAATTAGCTACACGTATACAGCTCCCTCTACTGGAGCCTGGAGTAAAGTTGCTGCTGAAATTTCTATCAGTTTCTACCAGAATGGAGCAGCAAACATTTACTTATACCACATCAATGAGAATTTATGAGAACTGTATCTAAGGTAAAACGTGCGGCTTTCCGTGGTTAAATGGCAAGTGTTTCTATAAGAAACGAGCTGCATTAGGTTGACTTGCAATTGAAGATTACTAATTATAATGTTTGAATAGGGATTTATGAGATCAGTTTCTATGAGTATTAATGTTTTTTTTCAGTAATATATTAAATGTGTTTTCATTTGTTTGAATGGGTAAAAAGAAAGGTCAGTTTTCAACTGCAATTACAAATACAAGTTTAATCACTTTGAATGGGGTTATATGCGATTAATTTCTAAAAGTATTTATGCTGTTTTCCGAATATAATTGTGATGAGGTTTAATCAGTAACAAATTGTTCACTACTTGTTATGATATGGTCGGAAATTCCAAGTACACATTTAGTATTCCTTCAAAAGGATTGATGAGAGCAGTTTCTACGAGTACCTATTTGTTGTTCCTCTAGTAAATTATATAAGTCTTTACATTTACTTATACTATCTCAATGAGAATTTATGAGAACAGTATCTAATGTAAAACGTACGGCTTTCCGTGGTTAAATGGCAAGTGTTTCTATAAGAAACGAGCTGCATTAGGTTAGAACAGTTTTGATTTGCAATTGAAGATTACAAATTATAATGTTTGAATAGGGATTTATGAGATCAGTTTCTATGAGTATTAATGTTTTTTTTTTCAGTAATATATTAAATGTGTTTTCATATGTTTGAATAGGTAAAAAGAAAGGTCAGTTTTCAACTGAAATTACAAATACAAATTTAGTCACTTCGAATGGGGGTTTTTTGCGATCAATTTCTAACAGTATTTATACTGTTTTCCGAATATAATTGTGATGAGGTTTGATCAGTAACAAATTGTTCACTACATGTTACGATATGGTCGGAAATTCCAGGTACATATTTAGTATTACTTCGAATTGATTGATGATAGCAGCTTCTGCGAGTATGTATTTGTTGTACCAATAGTAAATTATATAAGTCTTTATCAGTATGCATTCGGATCTAATTTAAATATGAAAATTATATCAGAATAAAGCAACCAAATATTTTAAACAGTATCTATTTGTAAATCCAGATATTTACTTATACTATCTCAATGAGAATTTATGAGGACAGTATCTAATGTAAACCGTGCGGCTTTCCGTGGTTAAATGGCAAGAGTTTCTATATGAAACGAGCTGCATTTGGTTAGAACAGTTTTGATTTGCAATTGAAGATTACAAATTATAATGTTTGAATAGGGATTTATGAGATCAGTTTCTATGAGTATTAATGTTTTTTTTTTCAGTAATATATTAAATGAGTTTTCATTTGTTTGAATGGGTAAAAAGAAAGGTCAGTTTTCAACTGCAATTACAAATACAAGTTTAACCACTTCGAACGGGATTATATGCGATCAATGTCTAACAGTATTTATGCTGTTTTCCGAATATAATTGTGATGAGGTTTAATCAGTAACAAATTGTTCACTACATGTTACGTGTGGAAATTCCAGGTATATATTTAGTATTACTTCGAAAGGATTGATGATAGCAGTTTCTACGAGTATGTATTTGTTGTGCCAATAGTAAATTATATAAGTCTTAATCAGTATGCATTCGGATCTAATTTAAATATGAAAATTATATCAGAATAAAGCAACTAAATATTTTAAATAGTATCTATATGTAAATCCAGACATTTACTTATACTATCTCAATGAGAATTTATGAGAACAGTATCTAATGTAAAACGTGCGGCTTTCCGTGGTTAAATGGCAAGAGTTTCTATAAGAAACGAGCTGCATTAGGTTAGAACAGTTTTGATTTGCAATTGAAGATTACAAATTATAATGTTTGAATAGGGATTTATGAGATCAGTTTCTATGAGTATTAATGTTTTTTTTTTTCAGTAATAAGTATATTAAATGTGTTTTCATTTGTTTGAATGGGTAAAAAGAAAGGTCAGTTTTCAACTGCAATTACAAATACAAGTTTAATCACTTCGAATGGGGTTATATGCGATCAGTTTCTAACAGTATTTATGCTGTTTTCCGAATATAATTGTGATGAGGTTTGATCAGTAACAAATTGTTCACCACATGTTACGATATGGTCGGAAATTCCAGGTACATATTTAGTATTCCTTCGAAAGGATTGATGATAGCAGTTTCTATGAGTATGTATTTGTTGTTCCAATAGAAAATTTGTCTTTATCAGTATGCATTCGGATCTACTTTAAATACAAAAATTATATCAGAATGACACAACCAAATATTTTAAACAGTATCCACTTGTAAATCCAAACATTTAAAGATATATTTTAATGAGAACCAATCAGAACAGTATCTAATGTAACGCGTGCGGCTTTCCGTGGCTAAATTTTAAAAGTATTTTTAATAAATAGCTTTAATGGATTTGAACAGTTTTAATTTGCAATTCCAGATGAACAGTTTTAATTGTTAAATGGGGATCTATGAGATCAGTGTCTCTGTGTAATGTTTATTTTCCAATAAAAACACATTTTATTGAAAAAAAAACATTACACTGACCTCATAGATCCCTAACAATTAAAACTATTCATCTGGAAATGCAAAACTGTTCGAATCCGTTAAAGCTTATTTATTGCAAATAATTTTAAAATTTAGCCACGGAAAACCGCACACGTTACATTAGATACTGTTGTGATGGATTCTCATTATAATATTATCTTGGATTTACAGGTGGACACTGTTTAAAATATTTGGGGTTTCATTCTGATATGATTTTTGTATTTAAATTAGATCCGAATGCATACTGATAAAGACTTATATAATTTACTGTAGGAACAACAAATAAATACTCGTAGAAACTGCTCTCATTAATCCTCTTGAAGGAATACTAAATATGTACCTGGAATTTCCAACCATATCGTAACATGTAGTGAACAATTTGTTACGGATCAAACCTCATCACAATTATATTCGGAAAACAGCATAAATACTGTTAGAAATTGATCGCATATAACCCCATTCGAAGTGATTAAACTTATATTTGTAATTGCAGTTCAAAACTGACCTTCCTTTTTACCCATTCAAACAAATGAAAACACATTTAATATATTAATGAAAAAAAATATTAATACTCATAGAAACTGATCTCATAAATCCCTATTTAAACATTATAATTTGTATAATCTTCAATTGCAAATCAAAACTGTTCTAACCTAATGCAGCTCGTTTCTTATAGAAACACTTGCCATTTAACCACGAAAAGCCGCACGTTTTACATTAGATACTGTTCTCATAAATTCTCATTGAGATAGTATAAGTAAATGTCTGGATTTACAAATAGATACTGTTTAAAATATTTGGTTGCTTTATTCTGATATAAATTTTCATATTTAAATTAGATCCGAATCTTTACTGATAAAGACTTATATAATTTACTAGAGGAACAACAAATAGATACTCGTAGAAACTGCTCTCATCAATCCTCTTGAAGGAATACCAAATGTGTACTTGGAATTTCCGACGCATATAACCCCATTCGAAGTGATTAAACTTGTATTTGTAATTGCAGTTGAAAACTGACCTTTCTTTTTACCCATTCAAACAAATGAAAACACATTTAATATATTACTGAAAAAAAAACATTAATACTCATAGAAACTGATCTCATAAATCCCTATTCAAACATTATAATTTTGAATATTCAATTGCAAATCAAAACTGTTCTAACCTAATGCAGCTCGTTTCTTATAGAAACTCTTGCCATTTAACCACGGAAAGCCGCACGTTTTACATTAGATACTGTTCTCATAAATTCTCATTGAGATAGTATAAGTAAATGTTTGGATTTACAAATAGATACTGTTTAAAATATTTGGTTGCTTTATTCTGATATAATTTTCATATTTAAATTAGATCCGAATCTGTACTGATAAAGACTTATATAATTTACTATAGGAACAACAAATAGATACTCGTAGAAACTGCTCTCATCAATCCTCTTGAAGGAATACTAAATGTGTACTTGGAATTTCCGACCATATCATAACAACTAGTTAACAATTTGTTACTGATTAAACCTCATCATAACTATATTCGGAAAACAGCATAAATACTTTTAGAAATTGATCGCATATAATCCCATTCGAAGCGATTAAACTTGTATTTGTAATTGCAGTTGAAAACTGACCTTTCTTTTTACCCATTCAAACAAATGAAAACACATTTAATATATTACTGAAAAAAAAAACATTAATACTCATAGAAACTGATCTCATAAATCCCTATTCAAACATTATAATTTGTAATCTTCAATTGCAAATCAAAATTGTTCTAACCTAATGCAGCTCGTTTCTTATAGAAACACTTGCCATTTAACCACGAAAAGCCGCACGTTTTACATTAGATACTGTTCTCATAAATTCTCATTGAGATAGTATAAGTAAATGTCTGGATTTACAAATAGATACTGTTTAAAATATTTGGTTGCTTTATTCTGATATAATTTTCATATTTAAATTAGATCCGAATCTTTACTGATAAAGACTTATATAATTTACTAGAGGAACAACAAATAGATACTCGTAGAAACTGCTCTCATCAATCCTCTTGAAGGAATACCAAATGTGTACTTGGAATTTCCGACCATATCATAACATGTAGTGAACAATTTGTTACTGATTAAACCTCTTCACAATTATATCCGGAAAACAGCATAAATACTTTGAGAAATTGATCGCATCTAACCCCATTCGAAGTGATTAAACTTGTATTTGTAATTGCAGTTGAAAATTGACCTTTCTTTTTACCTATTCAAACAAATGAAAACACATTTAATATATTACTGAAAAAAAAACATTAATACTCATAGAAACTGATCTCATAAATCCCTATTCAAACATTATAATTTTGAATCTTCAATTGCAAATCAAAACTGTTCTAACCTAATGCAGCTCGTTTCTTATAGAAACTCTTGCCATTTAACCACGGAAAGCCGCACGTTTTACATTAGATACTGTTCTCCTAAATTCTCATTGAGATAGTATAAGTAAATGTTTGGATTTACAAATAGATACTGCCCTGTCAAAAAAATCTCATCAATCCGTATTGAAAATTATCAAAAATTAATAAGTATCTATGAGAACCTATATGGTCAATAAGTTTCTATAAGAGTTAGGAAAAGTTGCTGTTGAAATTGTTATCAGTTTATATTCGCATTGACCAGCAAAATGAGTCAAGCCATATCCATTTGTTAATCCAAACATTTACTTATACCATATCAATGAGAATTTATGAGCACAGTATCTAATGTAATTCGTGCGGCTTTCCGTGATTAAAAGACAAGTGTTTCTTTAAGAAACGAGCTGCATTAGGTTAGAACAGTTTGGATTTGCAATTGAAGATTACAAATTATAATGTTTGAATAGGGATTTATGAGATCAGTTTCTATGAGTATTAATGTTTTTTTTCAGTAATATATTAAATGCGTTTTCATTTGTTTGAATGGGTAAAAAGAAAGGTCAGTTTTCAACTGCAATTACAAATACAAGTTTAATCGCTTCGAATGGGATTATATGCGATCAATTTCTAAAAGTATTTATGCTGTTTTCCGAATATAGTTATGATGAGGTTTAATCAGTAACAAATTGTTAACTACTTGTTATGATATGGTCGGAAATTCCAAGTACACATTTAGTATTCCTTCAAGAGGATTGATGAGAGCAGTTTCTACGAGTATCTATTTGTTGTTCCTATAGTAAATTATATAAGTCTTTATCAGTACAGATTCGGATTTAATTTAAATATGAAAATTATATCAGAATAAAGCAACCAAATATTTTAAACAGTATCTATTTGTAAATCCAAACATTTACTTATACTATCTCAATGAGAATTTATGAGAACAGTATCTAATGTAAAACGTGCGGCTTTCCGTGGTTAAATGGCAAGAGTTTCTATAAGAAACGAGCTGCATTAGGTTAGAACAGTTTTGATTTGCAATTGAAGATTCAAAATTATAATGTTTGAATAGGGATTTATGAGATCAGTTTCTATGAGTATTAATGTTTTTTTTTTCAGTAATATATTAAATGTGTTTTCATTTGTTTGAATAGGTAATAAGAAAGGTCAGTTTTCGACTGCAATTACAAATACAAGTTTAATCACTTCGAATGGGGTTAGATGCGATCAATTTCTAATAGTATTTATGCTGTTTTCCGAATATAATTGTGATGAGGTTTGATCCGTAACAAATTGTTCAGTACATGTTACGATATGGTCGGAAATTCCAGGTACATATTTAGTATTCCTTCAAGAGGATTAATGAGAGCAGTTTCTACGAGTATTTATTTGTTGTTCCTACAGTAAATTATATAAGTCTTTATCAGTATGCATTCGGATCTAATTTAAATACAAAAATCATATCAGAATGAAACCCCAAATATTTTAAACAGTGTTCACCTGTAAATTCAAGATAATATTATAATGAGAATCCATCACAACAGTATCTAATGTAACGTGTGCGGTTTTCCGTGGCTAAATTTTAAAATTACTTGCAATAAATAAGCTTTAACGGATTCGAACAGTTTTGCATTTCCAGATGAATAGTTTTAATCGTTAGGGATCTATGAGGTCAGTGTAATGTTTTTTTTTTTTCAATAAAATGTGTTTTTATTGGAAAATAAACATTACACAAAGACACTGATCTCATAGATCCCTATTTAACAATTAAAACTATTCATCTGGAATTGCAAATTAAAATTGTTCAAATCCGTTAAAGCTATTTATTAAAAATACTTTTAAAATTTAGCCACGGAAAGCCGCACGCGTTACATTAGATACTGTTCTGATTGGTTCTCATTAAAATATATCTTTAAATGTTTGGATTTACAAGTGGATACTGTTTAAAATATTTGGTTGTGTCATTCTGATATAATTTTTGTATTTAAAGTAGATCCGAATGCATACTGATAAAGACAAATTTTCTATTGGAACAACAAATACATACTCATAGAAACTGCTATCATCAATCCTTTCGAAGGACTACTAAATATGTACCTGGAATTTCCGACCATATCGTAACATGTGGTGAACAATTTGTTACTGATCAAACCTCATCACAATTATATTCGGAAAACAGCATAAATACTGTTAGAAACTGATCGCATATAACCCCATTCGAAGTGATTAAACTTGTATTTGTAATTGCAGTTGAAAACTGACCTTTCTTTTTTACCCATTCAAACAAATGTAAACACATTTAATATACTTATTACTGAAAAAAAACATTAATACTCATAGAAACTGATCTCATAAATCCCTATTCAAACATTATAATTTGTAATCTTCAATTGCAAATCAAAACTGTTCTAACTTAATGCAGCTCGTTTCTTATAGAAACTCTTGCCATTTAACCACGGAAAGCCGCACGTTTTACATTAGATACTGTTCTCATAAATTCTCATTGAGATAGTATAAGTAAATGTCTGGATTTACATATAGATACTATTTAAAATATTTAGTTGCTTTATTCTGATATAATTTTCATATTTAAATTAGATCCGAATGCATACTGATTAAGACTTATATAATTTACTATTGGCACAACAAATACATACTCGTAGAAACTGCTATCATCAATCCTTTCGAAGTAATACTAAATATGTACCTGGAATTTCCACACGTAACATGTAGTGAACAATTTGTTACTGATCAAACCTCATCACGATTATATTCGGAAAACAGCATAAATACTGTTAGAAATTGATCGCATATAATCCCATTCGAAGTGGTTAAACTTGTATTTGTAATTGCAGTTGAAAACTGACCTTTTTTTTTCCCATTCAAACAAATGAAAACCCATTTAATATATTACTGAAAAAAAAACTTTAATACTCATAGAAGCTGATCTCATAAATCCCTATTCAAACATTATAATTTGTAATCTTCAATTGCAAATCAAAACTGTTCTAACCAAATGCAGCTCGTTTCATATAGAAACTCTTGCCATTTAACCACGGAAAGCCGCACGTTTTACATTAGATACTGTCCTCATAAATTCTCATTGAGATAGTATAAGTAAATGTCTGGATTTACAAATAGATACTGTTTAAAATATTTGGTTGCTTTATTCTGATATAATTTTCATATTTAAATTAGATCCGAATGCATACTGATAAAGACTTATATAATTTACTATTGGTACAACAAATACATATTCGTAGAAGCTGCTATCATCAATCTTTTCGAAGTAATACTAAATATGTACCTGGAATTTCCGACCATATCGTAACATGTAGTGAACAATTTGTTACTGATCAAACCTCATCACAATTATATTCGGAAAACAGTATAAATACTGTTAGAAATTGATCGCATATAACCCCATTCGAAGTGTTTAAATTTGTATTTGTAATTTCAGTTGAAAACTGACCTTTCTTTTTACCCATTCAAACATATGAAAACACATTTAATATATTACTGAAAAAAAAACATTAATACTCATAGAAACTGATCTCATAAATCCCTATTCAAACATTATAATTTGTAATCTTCAATTTCAAATCAAAACTGTTCTAACCTAATGCAGCTCGTTTCTTATAGAAACACTTGCCATTTAACCACGGAAAGCCGTACGTTTTACATTAGATACTGTTCTCATAAATTCTCATTGAGATAGTATAAGTAAATGTAAAGACTTATATAATTTACTAGAGGAACAACAAATAGATACTCGTAGAAACTGCTCTCATCAATCCTTTTGAAGGAATACTAAATGTGTACTTGGAATTTCCGACCATATCATAACAAGTAGTGAACAATTTGTTACTGATTAAACCTCATCACAATTATATTCGGAAAACAGCATAAATACTTTTAGAAATTAATCGCATATAACCCCATTCAAAGTGATTAAACTTGTATTTGTAATTGCACTTGAAAACTGACCTTTCTTTTTACCCATTCAAACAAATGAAAACACATTTAATATATTACTGAAAAAAAAACATTAATACTCATAGAAACTGATCTCATAAATCCCTATTCAAGCATTATAATTAGTAACCTTCAATTGCAAGTCAACCTAATGCAGCTCGTTTCTTATAGAAACACTTGCCATTTAACCACGGAAAGCCGCACGTTTTACCTTAGATACTGTTCTCATAAATTCTCATTGATGTGGTATAAGTAAATGTTTGCTGCTCCATTCTGGTAGAAACTGATAGAAATTTCAGCAGCAACTTTACTTCGGGCTCCAGTAGAGGGAGCTGTATACGTGTAGCTAATTCATATCTAATCTAATGTGACCTAAGGAACTGAAGTGTGTTTGTTAAATTAAAAACAAAGCAGTATCTTTCACTGCTAACTCATTCTTGCTTCTAGGCTAGAACAAGAACACCCGAGGAAATAAGGACTTTGCAGAATTTTGTGTTTACCACAATATTAGTATTTCTATTTGAAATATGCAATTTAAACTGTACATTTGTCGGCATGCATATTCAAATTAATAATAATAAAAAAGCAAAATGGGAGTTTACAATAAAAATACATCTGTAAAATATACAATTGAAACTGTACATTTGTTGACATGTATATCCACATTAATACTAATAAAAAACAATGTTGAAATTTACAATAAAAACATGTTGATAAATGGTGTGTTACATACGATAGATACTGGAGAAAGGACGGACTGGAACTCTTATGATATTACTTATAGAAAAGTTTAGAATCTCTTTAAAGTTGTATCTGTAATTCCATATGTTTTAAAGATATAAGGGCAAGGGTGCATTTGCAGACACTAAACTGTAGATTTGTTGATGTATATTTCATATAAGTACTCATGAAAGGGCAACATGATAATTCCAAATAGCTCATTCGGAATTACTGTTTCATAACCGATTTAAAACTTAATAAAACAGATAAAATCCTGTCTGTATAATACTAATATAACTTATAGGAACGATAAAACCGCATCACTTTTTTTTTATAAGTTTCTATGTGGAATTTTTGGCAGGGTGTTTAAAATATTTGGTTGCTTTATTCTGATATAATTTTCATATTTAAATTAAATCCGAATCTGTACTGATAAAGACTTATATAATTTACTATAGGAACAACAAATAGATACTCGTAGAAACTGCTCTCATCAATCCTCTTGAAGGAATACTAAATATGTACTTGGAATTTCCGACCATATCATAACAAGTAGTTAACAATTTGTTACTGATTAAACCTCATGATAACTATATTCGGAAAACAGCATAAATACTTTTAGAAATTGATCGCATATAATCCCATTCGAAGCGATTAAACTTGTATTTGTAATTGCAGTTGAAAACTGACCTTTCTTTTTACCCATTCAAACAAATGAAAACACATTTAATATATTACTGAAAAAAAACATTAATACTCATAGAAACTGATCTCATAAATCCCTATTCAAACATTATAATTTGTAATCTTCAATTGCAAATCCAAACTGTTCTAACCTAATGTAGCTCGTTTCTTAAAGAAACACTTGTCTTTTAATCACGGAAAGCCGCACGAATTACATTAAATACTGTGCTCATAAATTCTCATTGATATGGTATAAGTAAATGTTTGGATTAACAAATGGATATGGCTTGACTCATTTTGCTGGTCAATGCGGATATAAACTGATAACAATTTCAACAGCAACTTTACCTAACTCTTATAGAAACTTATTGACCATATAGGTTCTCATAGATACTTATTAATTTTTGATAATTTTCAATACGGATTGATGAGATTTTTTTGACAGGGATATTACCCAGACGGCACACTATATTCACTGAATATGAAAATTACATGCCAGTTTTCTATAGAATATCCGCAATTAATTGAATATGCCTGATATATTCCAGATATATACGGGATATTCGTTAACAGATATCAATATTGTACGCATATGATTTACCAATATCCTCAGGATATATGGTTTACATATCTCAAGATTATATTTATTTCATTTAAATTGTGAAGAATATTCTTTATAAACATATGGAATATCTGAATTATAACCTACAAAAAATAGATACCAAAATAGAAATCTGCGAAAATGTAAAAGGCCTTTATTATGTCGCTTTTTTTCTAATAGTTTTGGTGAAAAGGTATTATTATACGCTGTTCTAACTCTATGCCAAAATATATAGATATAAGTAAAATTGCTTATAGTCTCGTTGGATCGCTAGACAAATTCGTCATGTAATTCTAAAATGTTATTTTTGCTTTAAATCTTATGTTAGTTCTAATTTCTAATGGCATTCGCCTTTATAAATGAATTTTGTCATCAGCCGCGGTAGGGTGTTCAGTAAACCGTCAAGCCAGGGATGACGTAAACAGCGTTAAAGCAAAGCAAGCTTTGCTACAAGAAGGTAAATTCTGTCGCTATATGTTACGTCACAGATGATTGTCAATTTTCATTTATATTTCTGTTAATACCATATTGTCTTTTATTATACACAAAACCCGTAATAAAGTAATATTAATATAATATGCAAATACATCGCAATCGTATACATAATATTTGTATGTAAAATCGAGGTATTTACAAAGTTTGCTGCACCTTCCTATAATAAAACCTTGGTGAGATCACATGATTACATACACGGCTGGCTTACTGCGCACCCTGCTGCGCACTCGCAGTACGAACTTGATTTCTGAAGTGAGGTCGCCATTGTTATTTGTTATACATAGCATTTATGAGAGCTGTAAACTGTTTTGTGTATTTTTTACCTTTTTTGTGATTATAGTTTTATCCCAAACAGCACGTCCAATTGTAATTACGTCTCTACAAGATATATACATGAGAAACAAAATATGTTAAGGTAGATCTAAGTGTTAAACTAGTACTGACGTACACATATGAGATACACTTATGTTTATATTGACAGATTTATGTGATACAACGTTTAATAATTGTATACTGTATGCACTCAAGATTCTAAACATTTTTATATAACGTAAAGAAGGATCATTAGAATGTTGCAATTTGACGTCCGTAGAAGATGCCTACAAGGTTTAAGTCATATGTATGTGTGATGCTTTATATAATACTTGTGCCTACTGCATACACCACATAAAAGTGCGATATATATACATGATACAAATAACTATATATACACTTTCTAGTTGTGTCTTGTCGTGTCTACATTCGACTATTCGAGCATGGAACAGTGTGCGCGCGCAAAGCGTCAGCGTGAGCATACCAGCCATGTGTATCTCATGTGTCCTCTTTCCTCTATAAGAGTGGTCATAGCCACACATACAGCAGGCATTTTTGTTTTTTAACAATATCCAAAACAATTTATATTCGAAAGAGTTTGTAAAGATTCGGCAGTTTTAAAGATATCGAGTTCTTTTAATAATAAAATTAGATTAAAATGCATTAAAAAGCAAAATCTAGTCGTTGCGTGTTCTACTATAAAGTCTTTAAGCAGGTATTCAAACAGAAGTCAGTGGTTGAGTGAGTTAAACATTAGGCGGCGAGGCAAGAGGTACGCGGTTCGATCCGTGCTCACTCTGTCTTTTTTTTTTTTTTTGTTAAAATAGTTGCGAAAAAACTTTCAGTTGTTTTTTTCAAGGTAATAATTGCTTATAAAACCGATGTACGAATATACTTCTTTTCAATTTTAGGTCTGTTTTAGACCATTAAATATTCTATTTATGTTGTAAATGATATATTATACCTGACCGTTTTTTCTCCAACACGTTTCCCAGGTTTGTATAAGTACTTCAACTTAAAACTTTAATTCTTAACTCAGGTGACACTGGTGACAGTTTAATTAAATTAAATAAGTTCTTAATAATTATAAATAAATAAAAATACTAGTAACTCGAAAAATTCAGGTTTGGGAACACGTAAAAAATAGAAAAAAAAAGAGAACTTGAAAGATTTTCATATATTTTAAATAAGGCTAGAAATTCAATTTCACACATAATAAAGACTTCATACACATCATAAATACTGCTTTTAGCATCCGAAATAACAATCACCACGATAGCTCAGTTGGTAGAAGCGTCAGTACTGTAATACGGACAACAGAAACGTGTAGGTTCGATCCCTACCCACCGCAATTGGCAAAGGTAAGTAAAAATGAATTTAATAACTTAATAAACATTATAATTTACAGGCAACCCTTGTGAGAAGAAATTGGAGTGATGGTAAACAATATTAGATAGTTAATGTAAATAAAATATACGGATGGCTAACAAATAAATTCATAGGACAAAACGTATATGCATTAATTACTTTATTTTTATCAAGTAGACTTACTAACTAGTATGTAGTTTTATATGTTCCCATTGCTAAAAACCTGTGGGGGGATTACCAAATATAACCTGAAAAAATTAACGTCTAGCATAAGACGTCATTCGTCTGACACATTAGGAAGTCAATCACTGTGCATCCGATAACACACTGTGGATCAAATTATTTGTGTGTATGTAAATGGTATACTGTGGCTACATTGTGAGGCGGACGTTTAACCTTTGTGCATACGTGTTTGCCTACAATGTGTAAACGTAGCACATTTACATCGTAGAATTGTGTAACCTTGTGTCTGCATCTAGATACATCGTCACAATGCGAACACTTCGTAATCGTTATTTGGTGTGCTGTATGGGATGTTTTTATGCTAGTACTTTATCTGGTGATAGTCATTTTTAGAAGAAAGAGATCCCTGTGTTTAACGGTAAGTACGTCTATTTATTTTACATAGGTACCTAACATAAATAAGTTACTGAAAGTGTAATAAATTCATTTTCAATCGTCTCTTTTTGAAGGGGTAGTTTTGGGGTTGAAAGTGTTGTTTTTTTAAAAATATTTTTCTACCTTGTAAACATTGGTTAAAAAGTATGTTTTTTAAGGACTTCGTAATATCTATCAATAATATATGTCGTGTTTGATACCTACGTGGTTTAATATATCTTGCCAATAAAGACAGAAAAGTCTAAATTTAATTTTATAGACGACCCACGGGGGTATATTTTCGATCACCGCACATATTCAGCCTCAGCCAAGTGGTAATTCGGAGGTGGAAGGAGTAAATTTTTTTGTTTAAAATTTTTCAAAATAAATCGTATTTTTCAACGAGTCTTTTTACATGACCCTATATAGGGTTTCAACAATTTTTATTAAACTGATTTTTCGAATTTATAGGCTATGTAAATAACAAAACTCGAGAAATTTGACTCGGGGATCTAGGCCATAACTTGCTTAAAAAAAATAGAAAAAACCAGGTGGGCATTTTTAGACATAATATTAAATATTAGTTGTTTCATCTTTTGTGGATCGATATGTACATATTTTCAGTTCTCTGTTATTTATAAACAATAGTGATATTTCTTTCATGTATCAAAATTCATATATACGTCATGTCATACTTTATTGTCACTTTGATGTTGGATAAAGTTTACAACTTGACATATGAATAAGACCTAACTTTTAATTACCACATTAAGCAGTGTGTTCCTACAAATATCAGGCAACTTTTGCTTTCGTTGGCATACCTAACCAACAGATGCTTATATTAGTCTAAAAAAGATCTATAATTACATTTTTGTGTTGAATTACACTTGTGTTGTCTAGGTACCTAAAGGTTAGGATATAACAGCATGGTCTCTTAGACATGACAGATCAAAATTTTAATACTTAGTTATTATGAAGTTGAAGTTATTTTATGTGAAATTCACTGATAAATCAATACAATGATTTTAAAGATTCTAAGTCAAATAAGTATACCTATGAAGGTTTCACCAACGAACCTTCCCTCTGAAACTGGTTATAATTACAGACAAGAAAGTCACATGGCGACGAGGTGAACGAAGTTTGTCTTGAATATTAACAATATCAAATTAATGAAAATAAATATCACTATTTTTTATCCTGGTATTAATTTTTAAATATTGTTTATTATTTTTAGGAAAAAGGACACTGGAAAAGAAAATAATATGGAATAAGATTCTAAAATTTTTTTATAATTATGAAATATCTGAATAATATGTGTTAAAAAAAAATTAACGGTTTTCATTACATTCCTGTTTCCCTTGAAATGTGAAGCTTTGGAACTTTTTATTAACATATTGATGGAAATCTAATCAGAATTATAATTCAGTAAAAAGTTAGATGCCACGATAAATACTTAATCGTATTCTATGTATCTGGAAACTCTGCCTTAGTACCTTTAAAATTGAAAGATTTATAGAATAGTAGTTTTAGGTTATATATGTGGATATCTATATGTTGAGTGATCCTAAAATGCTCGCACCTTTTTTTAAAACAGTTCTTCACTAGAAAAAAGAACAGACACTTTTTGTTTTTCCAAATTCTGATTCATATTTAAACTACTACTACTAAAGTAGTAGTGTCTAAGAAATATTTGGCAAATTTTTTTCAAAAAATCTAAGTAATTTCCTTCAATAACATTTAACATGTACATTGCCTTTTTAAGTTAGTAACCCCTAGGTACCAGTATTAGGAAAAACAAAATGTGCTATTTTTGGTGAGAAACTTTTTCATAAATGGAAGACAATTACAGAAGGTAGGTAATTTCATATTGAAATTAAAACGTGTGAAAGTTGTGATTTGTTTAATATCTGAATGTTGTTTTCTAATCAGGACAGAAAGAAAACTATAAAAAATAATTTTAGTGGCCCATTTAAAAGCGGGGCACCTCTCTAGAATGTTTATTTATTGTGCGATTTAAATTAAATTTTACTAAAGTATAGAACAGATTAGGATCTACTTATGGCCATAAAAACATTTGCCCCCTACAAATGCAAAGCCACCTGCGGTACCAAAATATGCGGAAAAAGTAAAAAAAATCATATCAGGCATTTTATTATCGGAAATTTTTTTTAATGAAACTTGTTCAAATTGTCTAAAAACTTAATCAAAATCAAAAAATTTAAATTTTAAAAATAATTATTAAAAAAAAGAACTGCAAATCAAAATTTCAATATTTTTTTATTCTGATTGAATTTTGGACTTACAGTTTTTGGACAATTTCGATATTGCGTTTGAATATAAATAGTATATCTATCGGATATTCCATTTGGATATAAATAAAATATATAATCTTATCTTATGCATATTCTGCGTGGGAAAAAAAGATATCCCAGGGATGTGAAAGAAGGTGTCTTTCAATGGTCCCAGGCATATGCTCTGGATATATTTGCGTGGATATGACATATTCCTGCTAAAATGCAATATTCGGAATAAATATTCTCAGCATATTTCAGAGATATGTTTGTGTTGTCTGGGTACCTCACCCAGGCGTTATCCGGTCACGGCAATTTTCGCACATACGTCAGAGGCATTGGTAAGGTAGACGACGATGAGTGCGTCTACTGTGGAGAAAGGGATACCCCAGAACACACCATCTTCTGGTGCCCCAGATGGGCTAAGCACAATACTTGAAGTGGAGAACCTGACTGCCTTGATGCTCGAGGGAGAAGAAAATTGGAACAATATAGCAGGCATGCTATCAAATATATTAAGAGACAAGGAAGACGAAGAAAGGAATGAGGCTTGGTGACCCTAGTGAAGCAAATGATCAGGTTCCCCCTTCCCTCTGAAGTAATGCGTGAGCGGTTCCGGAGAGAGGGTGTGTAGAAGATTGGAGGGGTTTTAGCCGGTAGGAGTCCGGCACTCCCGGTAGCATAAGACCCAAGCTCCGGGGTCCATGTAGGATTTCCCCTCTACCAAAAAAAAAAAAAAAAGTTGGCTTTATGGACTTTTGAGAAATTATTTGTGATGCTAAAATAAAGAGAATCCCGTTGAAAAATATTCAGTTGGATTTTTTGGAGGTTCATGTATAAAGTGACTGTGCTACAGACACTATCTGTTGAGCGCGATTTCCAGTAACTTCAAACCAAAATAAAATAGAGGAAGAAGATAACTATATCAGACTACCCATCACTCTAGCTGAGTGTCTGGTAAACTAGAGGTCATAGAAAGCGCGAAGAAGACCCGAGAAGAAGACCATCTCTGACACGTATCTAATCTATGAACATAACCTAATTTCATAAACAAAAACTAAACAAACAAATTACGTGAATGCATTGTAAAATATGTCTAATCCAAAATGTGAAGAGTCCCGACAAAGTTACTTGGACAAAAATCCTTTTGAGGGTTTCAAAATAGACGACAATTCAATATTGGAAAACCTAGAAGGGCGGCATCCTTGTCCCAAATGTGGGAAATCCAGAAAATTTTACTGTTATTCCTGTTATGTCCCTATTTTAGAACTAAAAGGAAAACTACCAACAGTGAAAGTACTCATGTTTATTTCTAGAATTTTATTCAGACTGAAGTGTTAAATTTTTAGCTTCCATTTAAAATCGATGTAATTAAACACAAACATGAAATAGATGGAAAGAGCACAGCAGGGCATGCCGCTATATTGGCTAGTGAGGATGTATCTATCTACACGTACCCAAATATTCCTGATTATGATGAAGAAAATGTAGTATTAATATTTCCAAGTCAAAATGCAATTAACGTGAGTCAATTAGTAAATGGATGCAGTTATGAAAAAATGTTGGAATGCCAACAAGAACTCTTAGATGAATTGCCAAAAGGACACAATAGAAGTACATTAATGAAGAAAATACCAAAGGCTCGACAAGAATATGAATTTAATAGTAAAACCAAAAAATTACCTATAACAAAGGCAATCTTCATTGATAGTACGTGGAATCAAAGTAAGGGAATTTATAAAGATGAACGAATTAAGAAAATCCCATGTGTGGTAATACAAAATAGAATATCTCAATTTTGGAGGCATCAAAAAGGCAGTCCGAGATGGTACTTGGCTACCGTTGAAGCAATCCATCAGTTTTTGATAGAAGTTCATTTACATCTGTGGGGTTTAAACCCTAATTATAAGGGTGCAAATAATTGTTTTACTGAGCAGTGTTTAAATCAAATAAAATTTTTATATAGTACAGATATAACTGCGTACAATGGACAATATGATAATTTACTGTACTTTTTCCAACATATGTATGATTTGATACATAAATATTATAATCATGAGGAATTGTATGCATATAAAAGAAGACTTATGCTTTAATTTTATGTCATTGATAAATTAACAGTATTTTTAATGATCGAAAGGATCTTGTATTTTTTAAAACTAAATATCTAACAAATTATCTAATAAACAATTTAATAAAATCAAATTAAAAAGAATAGTAATAAGTACTATGACTAAAGTTCTATGTCCTCTGGCCTAATGTATAACATTTCTACATCAATAATAGATGGCAGATTACTGCTTCTACATCCACTTAGTGGAATGGACACTAACGGTAAAAAAAAACTGAAATTATTTTTGTTCAAATATGTAGGCTCAGAATGTGATGAAACAGGATTTTAAGTGTGAACAAAAAAAATTGTCTGACGGTTTGTAACTTTTTTGTGCGCGATTACTCTGGAATAGTTTATGATATTGACTTGAAATTCAGTACACCTACGTTTTTTTTTATTTATTTATTTAACGTTGGCCTATTTACGCTACCAAGGCCTGTCACCGACGCCAGGAGATGAGGTACCTCTAACCTGGAAATTTTGCCGAACCTTTTCTCTGTTGAAGAAAGGGATCTTTTACTTGCCTCACATTTAATAGACAAAGGACTGACTGATTTACATACCCTCCGAAGGATGGCATATCCACTTTGTAATCCCTGTCTCAAATTACATAGCTTTTACGTATAGACTGATATACTACCCGCTAGAAGGTGGGACAAGATCGATGTGCTTCCCAAGATGGGTTTCATCCATCCAATTACGAACCATGCTGAATGTTGCTTCACTGTAAGTATCGAAATATGTGTACAGTCAAGATGCCTCTACACTTGGCCCACATCTATGTATTATAATGAGATCTCTAGAACTAGAATATACTTTGATCTTATTCTGTTGAAGAGTTGGAGGGTAAAAGGGGATGAGTAGGCAAAGCAAATAAGAGTCCATAAAATTGGGGTTTAGTGTATGGACCAGAAGCCAGGGTCTCAAAAACTTAAATTATATTTTTTGTTTTATATTGTAATTGGGAGAAATAAAGTCTTCTTGACCACTATGACTTCTCACATGGGTTCATTGTCATTTAACTAGCAGTGGCATTGATTAGAAACAAAAGAAAAACAGCTCTGCAAACAATAGTTATGCACATACATGCACCAACGTGTGAATGGGGAATTGATGATTGGCTGAAGGCACCTGAAGTCCCTATTATTTGTGTAGCATTTACCGAAACCGAGGTAACACAAGGAAACTTGGCCCACTTTCAACCAACCAAGACAAACTTACGATCCACATGTTGGTGTTCACTGAAGTTTGTCAGACTTGTCCAACGTGTGGAGTCAGCAAAAGACCATCAACCTATATAAAAAATTATTCGAGTGATTGGCAGACCAAGTGCAGAATGCAGTCATCCTGAGGTCCTTTTGCCTCCTTAGCCCACATAACTTTAGTGGTCTTTATGGTCACTAACTTCATGGATAGATGTAGATAATGCATTGGTGCTTTATCCATGTTTATTAGTAGCATGTGTCCAGCAATCCAGCACTTAAAAAAAATAATTCAAGAATTGTTGCAATTTATTTGAATGGACGGTTTGGTGAAAATAGTTAGGAACCAATGGACCAATCCAGTGGCCAGCAAGATCACCTGACTTGACCCCACTGAATTTTTCAATATGAGGTTATCTAAAACAAACAGTGTATAGAACTCCTCCACCAACATTAGAAATCTTGGAAAACAGGATACAAAGGGTATTGAAGGCATCTCTCAAGAGCATTTACAAAACCTGCTCAGAGAAAATATTAGGAGAATCAGATTGTGTTGGGAACAAGGCAGCCTATGCGTAAAACATTTAATTGAATAACTTTTTTATCAATTTAATGTTTATTTTATTTATTTACTTAGGTAATCAGTTCGTTAAGCCAATATTATTGTTTGAAATAAAAAATCAAAATCTTTAGAAACTAAAACCAAATACCAAAGTGCGTTGTATTACACATTTTTCTGTAGGTTATGACACTTCAATGTTAGCATTTAATAGGTAGTGGTTCCCATTCAAAATTTTTGACAAAATTTATGAAAAATATTGACATTTTAACATGTTCGTGATGACGTGGTCCAACGATGGTACAAGGACGATCTATTCGACAGCCGTCGTAGGCCACCGGTTTAATTCAATTGTAAAGTAAAATATCACAAGAATAAATTTTCGGCTAATGATGAATTTTACCAGAAACACCGTCGTCGCGAACGTGTTAAACAATACCTAAAATGTATCCTATTTTGTGACGAATTAAAAGATTGGCAAATTTGATTAAGAGCTAATAAGAAAACATATTTTGTTTGTTATCTTAACAAGTTGTTCAGCTCCTATGCAGCCATTTTGAAAAAAAAATAGCAACATGTGATATGTCGTTGAAAAGGAAATTATAATCTCAATCCAACTATAATATAAAAATAAATATACAGGGTTTCATTAAAAATTCTTGACTTAGACCAACTTCTGGAAAAATCGGAAGTAGTATTCAAGTGTTTTCATGGAAAATATGAGCTCCAATATCCCCCAAATCAAATTTTAAGCTTCTACTTTAAAAGACAATTAGTTAAATGCCGCTTTGTAAAACGAATCCGTTGTTACCCGATATATAAGCTTTCGGTTTACACAGCAGCTGCGTTACAGCATGGGAAGCAGTTTTTAGATATTAGGGTCCCCAAGTAATTTTTCTTCTCTCCATACATATACCTATAAGTTTCTGAGGCAGCAAATTACTAAAAATATCTCCACTGCAACAAAAAATAAGAAAATATAAAAAGAAATTCCCATACTGGAATATGGTTTCATTCTATTTGGAAATTAATAAATCCTTCAATTTACCTAACGAATCCTTCACGTTATTACGTAATCAACAATATAATATAAAATACACTCGTAATATTATTTTTTACTACTAGTTTTTTTTTTAAACCTTATAAACATAAGATGTTATATTTGTTTTAAATTAATAAGTATTGAAAATATAATATAATGTACATAGGCTGGAAGACTTAAGTCATTAGCCAATTGGAATTTCCAATAAAGCTTTGTGTACTATTACTACTAAAAAGAAAGGAGAGATATTTATCTTCAATTTATTATTTGTTTAGATTACCTATATATAATATTAACAGGTTGGCTGCCGCAATGTTAAAAAAAAAGAAAATCCTACTGGCCACCACAATGTTTTATTTTATTTTTTGAGTTAGAGAGGCTCAAGATGGGAACAGCTTTGGATACAAGTAGTTTTAATAAATTTTCCCAGACTTTTTTTATACGTTTATAAATTCCCTGACTTTTCCCAAAATCAAATTCCCTAACTGTTCCAGGTTTTTCATGTTTTCCAGAAAGTGTACACCTTGTTTGATTACTATCCGAGACTCCTACGTGGGTACATGCGGCCATTACTATTAATTCGCTGAGACACCACGCTGGGTACATGCGGCAGTCAACGTGTTAAAACCTAAACTTCTTGCAAGAGAAACTTAACTTATAAATAGATATTTAAAGCCAAATGTATCACAAACAGGTATGAATTATATGTACTTAAAAAAACAAGTGAGAAATATTCATATTATGAGAATAGGCATTAAAAGAAAGGAAAGAAATAAATTTCCACAAAAGCATACTTAAGTTTCTCCAGCAAGTACTTCAGTTACTCTCTTCTAGCAGTCGCCAAGGATGGACATTCTCTTTGAAGTTTGCCCAATTTTTGCTGAAGTAAGGTATTATACAAAAACGAAATATCGAAGAGGAGCAACAAAAAAAATGCCTACAGCACAGAAACCTTAACGCCGAGACACTTTTCTAGCTTCAATTTGTCCCAATAAAAAATCCATAATGATACATTTCAAGAAGCAAATTCAATCATATACATATACAACCATATACATATCTCTTTATGTCTCCTATCAGACTTAAACTTTTATCCTTCTTTAATGGAAAATACAACAAAAATTTGTTTAGTCAGGGCACTTATTTGTCAAAATGATGGAAGCTAATTTACCGGTTCCAATTTGAAGATTTTGAATGAATCAAGAATATGTTTTTTTCTTGCAAACACTCTCTTACGCACAGCACGTTAATTAAAATTAAAGACAGATACGCACTTCTATCACCTATGAATTAAAATATGAATATGTAATATTTTATTAATGTATTTATATCAAAATTATGAAAAAGAATCCGTACATTCTTTATACAGGGTTCAGACTGCGTAGCTAGAAAAATTCCCTGTATTTTCCAGGTTTTCCATGACAAAAAAAAATATTTTTCAACAACATAATAATTATTGTTATATTAAACGTGCTTTTAGGTAAATAATTTTTAGTGGCGAAGCCGATTTTTGGTAATATATATTTTTTTAAGTTTAAAGTCGCAATTTAAAAATAATTTTAAATAACAGAGGAAGCTCGTATAGTTGTCAACAAATGTTTAGTGAGAATAAAAAAGGCCATAAAAACCAGCCATAAAAATATCAAAGTCGGCACTATTACATGCTGACAGAGTACTACAGAGCCGTACTTAAAATTTTCGTGTATTAGAATGAACAAAATAATACTAGATTTAAAAATCGTGTTTTCGGTATAAACTTAATCACGTTTCTAGTAAATTAAAAAATCTGTTTTGCGTCAAGATAGAAATATCTTATGTGTTGGTGAACGCATTGCCCTTCCTTCGTGGCATGACTGGTAAATTCAAAGTACGGCTCTGTTTCCCTAGTATTAACGCTGACAGTATACTCCGTGCCATTCTAGTTAGGGGTGATTCGCGTAACTATATCATAAGAGTTAGAAATCTCAATTAAAATAGGCGTGTTTGTTTATTTCTTATCTTAATCATGTCAGAACATACTTTACATAAATGTAATGTAAGGTGTTTCATTTTGTAAGGCAAAAAATAAAATAGAAAATGTTTGCAGACTTTGCTTAGGCCCCGAGTCTCAGTGATGTAAAAGATATATATGCCAAATTTCAAGAAGATTGGATAATATTTAGGGGTTGCACACATTGATCACTTTTATCTGAAACTAGTGTAATTTCTAATATTGAAGTGCTTTGTACTAATGGGCTTCTCATGTATTTCTTTTATCTTTTGCAAGTAATTGAACTTTAAAATGGGAACCAAAAGAGGAATTTGGCTGCTAGAAAAGGTGCCTGGTGGCGAGTTTTTAGGAGCTCGGCTCCCTTCAAAGGAACAAATACTTTTAGTTTTTATTTACCATCACAAGGAAATGAAAGAAACACTTTCGGATGCTGCTAAATCTGTGTAATCTGTAAGATGGAGGAAAGGCTTTCCTCCACACTTCCTGTAGTTCAGTACTGGTAGATTTGGCAGCATCCGAAAGCGTTTCTTTCATTTCTGTGTGGTGATAAATAAAAACTAAAAGTACTTGTTCCTTTGAAGGGAGCCGAGCTCCTAAAAACTCACCACTAGGCACCTTTTCTAGCAGCCAAATTCCTCTTTTGGTTCCCATTTTAAAATTCAATTACCTGCAAAAGATGAAAGAAATACATGAGAAGCCCATTAGTACAAACCACTTCAATATTAGAAATTTCACCACTTTCAGATAAAAGTGATCAATTCTGTGCAATATTATCCAATCGTCTTGAAATTTGGCATATATATCTTTTACATCACTGAGACTCAGAGTGTAAGCAAAGTCATATGAAAATCACATCTTTGGACAAAAGAAACACCCTAATGTAATGTTTTATCTACTAATATTTATTATTTAATCTAGTGTAGAAAATAAAGCATGCCCTGGTCTCCGCTTATATTAGCTATATTGGAAGTGCAGTATAAAAATGAAGTGAACTATAATTTGTTTATTGTTTTCCATACTGTGATTCGAAATTCCCTGATGTTAGCGATTTTTTTTTAATTCCCTGAAATTTCCATGATTTTTTTAGTTTTTAAAACTTCTCGAATTTTACAGGTTGTTCAAGATTTCGATTAGAGATCGAACCATGTCATAAGAAAGTAGCCCTGGTCAAATTGCTTAATATTAAGATAAGTTGTAGTTTTTGCGATTCTGAACAAATATTTTAGCCACCTCAGAAGATCAAGGAGTTAAGACGTGGTACTGCAGTCATGAAATCTGAGTAAAGTGCTGTATTTAACATAAATAACTTGTTGCCTTGTTTTCTGTGTAATAGATTTAAGTGTGAATATATTCGTAAATGTTTGAGCATGGGTGTGGATTTGTCAACGTATGTGTGGCTGCCGCTGCACATAATAGCTTGTCATGAAACTTCTGAGATTTTTCCTTGCACACAGCAAGATTGCATATACCTCTGCTTGGAATACACTAGTGTACTTTAGAAGTGATGCTGAAATACAAATCTTTGGTTTGCATCCATATACACCAGGTCCAGTTCCTTCCTGAACCTTCGATCCATCCATTTCAGACCCATGGGACTTAGAAGATGCCTTACCAGTGATCACCTGGCCCCTTAGAAGTAGAGTTAGATCCCATCCTTTTTTAACATACTGGTTTAACTTACTGGTAAAATAACCTACTTAGTTTTTATTTTACTGAAAAAATCATAATAGACGCAATTAGTAGTGACGTTACGACTTAGGCAACCTCTATACACCACTGTCATGACACACGGGTTGCCTGCCAGGCACACTGGAACTTTGACCCTTAATGCATATGTTTATAAGGCGACATTTTCGAGGATAGAAATAGAGCCTAGAATTTTATTTTATTTCTCCCGTCTAATAAATATTTAAGGACTTCCAATAACCTATTTCACATTTAAGAAATACGTTAAAATGTATATATCCACGTTTGATTTATAAAAACTTTATTTTAGTTTCATAATACAGTTTTTGTAATTCTTTATACGTTTGTATATTTTCTTATACCTTGTGCATGATAAATGGTAACTGAAAGTTCTTAAACATTTCTTCCAAGGGAGAAATAAAATAAAATTCTACGCTATGTTTCTATCCTCGAAAATGTCGCTTTATAAACATATGCGTTAAGGGTCAAGTTCTAGTGTGCTTGGCAGGTAACCCATGTGTCATGAAAGCAGTATGTAGAGGTTGCATAATTATGTGACGTCACACTAATGCGGTCCATTAGATTAAACAGTTCTACTTCTACTAATGGCAAAAAATTTTTAGTTTTCACAAGGGAAAGTGTGCCTAACAGTGTGTGAATGTGTGCACTGCACACGGGCGGCCATATAAGGGAGCGGCAAATCGGCATGCAGTCTTAAGACAAAAGTCAAAATGAAAAGGCGGCACATGGCACCTTTAATAACAAAGGACCTGGGACCCCGAGCAGCAATAACAAAGGTGGAAGTCAGCGGGGGGCACGTTTCCGAAAAAAGGGCCAGAAGTATATTGAAATGAGTTTACCGAGTAAAGGGGGTCTACAGACGATCCAACTTGCTAAAGCCAACATTGTCGGTATGCTTTGAAGATTGCCACTCGTAAAAGTGAGGAATCTGCTGGAATTTCAGCAATCTTTAAAGTGTACTGACAAAGTTGGATCGTCTTCAGACTCCTTAATAGTAAGTAATAAAAGGCGGCATAACATCAATATCAAAATAAACATAGTTTCCGTATTACTGTAACGAAGCAAATTCCGAGGCCCAAATACGTACTCTGTTTTTTACATATTATAAATATTGTTATTATACTCTTCGCAAAAACGAAGAGTATATTGTATTTGATCGGCACATTTCCAAATCAGTAAATATCGCTCGTAGAGAAAAATTTTTTATATCGTTATGTTAGTGAACGAATTCTGAATAACTTTCAAAATGTCCATCCGTCCGTCCATCACGTTTCTTGTAAGCACGATAAATCAAGAAAGAAAAATCCGATTGTATTGAAATTTGGAGAGTAACTTAGTGTTAGCTAGAGGAAGAACCCTATTGTTTTTTAACAAAATAGATTGGTAAATAAAAAAGTTATTAGTAATTTAAAAATAGTATATTAAAGTATAAGTGGATAATAAGGTGTTTAAAACACGCGCGATTTTTCGAGCACGACGGCGCAGCCGAGTGCTCGAAATAGAGCAAGTGTTTTAAAGACCAGTTATCCACGAATACTTTACGCTATTTTTTTTTATTGGTACACTTTGAAATCATAAATACTGGTATTATCACTACAAAAAATGGAAACAAGAATTAAGAATGTAAATTGGTTGAATTCGTGATGTGACATCAGGATACCTGTCAGTGTCATGAAAATGAGAAAAACAAAAATTAATTTGCAATCTGTCACATATGATTAATTATTGTCAATACAGTTACTGATTGTATACTGCTTTAAAATGAGTTCTAACATTGATTACTTAAATAGAAAAGCAGAATCGCGGTTAATACCGCAAAAATCAGAAGGCCTTTGAAACATTCGTTAGTAATATTTTATTTGAGTTACAGTATGTTATATCAACAATTAAAAAGTTGACATTCTGACTTCACGTTTCTTGGATCGTTGATGTTACCATGGCAACTTTAAAGCACGTGCGTTTTTAAAACTTGGATTTAAACACTCTGAGGCGTACTTTAAATAAGCAAAATAGGGTACCAATAAAAAAAAATATTTTTTACATTTTTTTATGGTTTGTAATAAATAGAAACCTTGCGAAATGTTATTTCCTGTCACTATTTTTTTTTTTAATACATTTTACTAATCTGTGTTTCCTAATAATCACCATAAATTTTCTAATGGTATATATTACACTCATTAACAATATTAGTAATAAGAAATGGTGGTGTAGCGGCAAGAGTTTCGTCTCGCAATCCAAGGGTCCCGGGTTCTATCCCTCACATCGTGATTTTTTTTTATATTTTTTTTTTTTCACAACAAAGTTGGTATCACAAAATTTAGAATGTCCAAAAACTAACATTATTTACAAGAAAAATGCGAAGAGTATCCTATAGAATGTGTAACAATTATATAAAAAGCTCAGTAAATCGGCGAAGAGTATAATGCTTCCACTAGTTTAATTTTTTTATTGCTTATTTAAACCCAACCGGTTTCGAACAATTTATTACCGCGTAAAACTACATTCCCGCGCTAGACCCCCACCAGCACAGCGCCAAGAGACCGTCCTAAGCTCACGCTCTCTGTGGCATCAGGCAGTCGAAGCGAAGCAGTAGCAGCGAGCAGAGGTGTCCGAGCAAGTGGCCAGCCGCCAAACCCGTCTACGTCACTCATTGCCCACGCACATTCACTTCTCCCACTACTGGGCGAGAGAAGGGATACGAGTCAACTAGCTGTTGAGAACAGTACCAGCCGTTAAGTTCCTCATGTGTGCGTGTAATATCTGCTAGTGCACGCAAACTGTGTCCATAGAGAGCATTTTGGAGTCTCCGTAGTATTTGCTAATGTGGAGAAGGTAAGACGCCCACCCAATTTCAGGTCCAGGGTACGAGCTCACATCCAGGTGCCAACAGTCGTGTTCCCGTGACTAGCACCGGTGTGCTCAGAGTATTCGTAATATGTGCTAGTGCGCTTACCCTGTGGGTACGGAGAAAGCGTCCCCGAGGTCTTTGTAGTATTTTGCTAATGCGGAGAGATCGGGACGTGGCCTTATTATTATTCTTTGATTAACTGTTTTCAGGTTAGGAGCTGCAGAACGCCGCCTTATTTTAACTAATCGTACATCTCTTTTCAGCTTTAGGGTTCCTGGTATTAACCAAGCCTGACACCTAGAGTAGCCATTTTCTTATTGTTGCATTAGTTGTTATTTGCTTGCTCCTTCCTGATATCTAACGACTGTACATAACCTAACCGCTTTCGCCACCTGCATTGTAACCTGTCACCTTGTCATTTTCGCGCCATTACCTTGAATTCACTTCATACCGCTGCTTCGCTCCCGCCTGCCATAAGTAACATCGCTGTAACCGCACTGTAACAGCACGATAGTCATATAGCCTGGGTACTGTCTGGTATATATTAGTAGATTTAGACTAATTTAGAGTTGATATTGTAGCTTATAGGAAATAAATAGATATTGTTTACCGAATTATGCGTTTTACTGTGTGTGTGTGTGAAGGTCAAATTTTCCCTATTGACCCACTGGAAGTTACTGTTTTCTCAACTGTAGTTATCCCAGCCCTACTGCAACAGGGTGTGTTAAGAGGCTAGTGTGGGACCTTTGCTCCACGTAAAAAATTGTAAAGATGGCGCCCGAGTAACCGAAACGTTGTTAAAGTGTCAAAAGTGACCACTTTCCGGCCTCACCGGAAAGTATACGTCACATTACGCAAAATCTGTAACTTGAAATTTGTTTTTTACTAGCTTTTTTTCGTAAACCGAACAAAAGAAAAGCATTGTTACAAATATGTTTATTGCAATCGCAACGAGTGTTGGCGAGCTCAATGTAGAGAGTGGTATAGGTCCAGCGCACACACCGCTACCATGATTGGTGTTGCACACTGATAAATTATTATAGGAAGTGGATGCGCAGTTCTCCGATAAGCCGTTACGTTCCCCTAAAAAAGAAAAAGCATTAGCATTGTTCTACTTTAATAATTGGTTAGTTATAACTAAATATTAAGGCAGAACCAGCGTCGTATCTAGGGCAGAGAAACAGGGGCACGAGCCCGGACTAATACGCCTGGGTGCTCAGGCCCTTTTTCCGAGAATTTAATTATGTTCGCTAAGATTGACATTATATAAATAATTTTTTTTAAAAATACTAAAATATTTTCGTGGAAGAACAAAATATGACGGTCCTTAGAAGTCACGCGCATTATCGGTGATATTTTGTGACCCAGTGCTCGTGATGTTAATTGAAATGAGTTTACCGAATGACGTCCGCAGACGTCATGAGCATTGAAAGTATTGAGGGGTGGAAGATTTGAGCTAATTAGGCTATAGCTATAGGAGCGCCAATGCGTGAAGGAGCATTTTAGTTGGGGGCGCAAAATTAGATGCTTGACCTGGGCTCTAAAGCGTCTAACTATGACGCTGGGTAAAACTTAGCACTTAGCAATTCTTTCAACTTTTTAACAGTATATTAGATATAATATAGGATACATATTTATAGCCAAATATCCCTATGGGGCGCAATATTTAATTTTGCACTCAGATAGCTTGATGGCCCTGGATGAGGTAACATAATTTAGCCAGTGGTTTAAAGCTTAGAATTTTTTTTTAACCAAACAAATTTACAGAAATTGCAGATTCAAACTATAAAAACAATTCGATATAAAATAAATAATTTATTTTAATGCAAAAAGTATTCGACCCTTAGGCTAGAGATACCGAGTTTAATTTAAATTGCAAACAATTACTATGAGTTATACGTATTCTTCGTTTACTTAATGCATATTTCATTTTAAATTTTGTCGTCAAAAACAGACTGAAAATAAATCATCAGTCACTTGCACATCATTACTAATATATAAGATACATTTTTAACTAAAATTATATCTAGCTTTAGGGTAAATATATTTAATATATATCGAAACCAATTTTTGAGTACAGCAAAATGATTTGTATAAACTTAAGTCACATGATTAAAAAGAATATAAGACGGACATAATAAATTATATATAAGTTTTTTCATATGATAAAATAATTCTTACTTACTTACTAGTAGGTATTGAAAAAAATATATAAAAATTTTATCTACAATAAAAAATAATTATAATTTACGCAAATCCAAAACAAAAACACTACCATCTGAAGCACTAGCTCCTACTTTGTCTCCCCTCGAATTCCAACAAACTTCAAATATCCCCCCAGTTCCCTTATAACTATGAACAAGCTGCCCTGTTTGTGTTGACCAAATATGAACACATTTATCAAAACTCCCACTAGCTAAAAATTTTCCGTCGGGACTAAACGCTACAGAGTATACTGGTTCAGTATGTTTCGTTAATGTATGGATACATGCTCCCCTCTCAACATCCCAAAGTCTAACGGTAGAATCGAAGCTGGCAGAAGCTAAGATAAGATTCATATTGGGATTCTGTGTACCAGGTCCCGTTGGTGACCATTTTATAGTATATATTTCCTTTGAGTGGGCTTGCAAATCATGGACGCAGGTATCATGTTTCATCGACCATATTTTCAGTGTCATGTCATCAGAACACGATGCTAATAACTGGCCCTGTGGATCCCACTTTATTGCATTTACTTCATTCTGAAAAGAAAACATAGTGATCAACCACCGCATATAATAATTTGTTCATATACATTTCCATCACTACCAAATAAATGCTCGTGTTTGTTTGTACATTTTTATTATTTACTGTTATTAAACATTTATAAAATTATAATAAAATGAAGTTCAGTAAACCATTACCTATTATTAGTAAAAAAAAAACAATTAAATTGTAACATCACACACATTATGTCAATATGATGGCTTACCCACTATAAAATATGGTGCACAGTAAAGACATAGATATTGGGGAGGGAAATATAGTGCATATCAAAGCCCTGGATTGATGTGGTGCAAAATCTGAATAGTAGTGGGCACAAATTGTTTGTGTTGGAGATGGGGGCACCCAAACTTTTGATTTTTATTATTCGCCGACTGTGTGAAGAAAACTACTTTGGTGGAAGTGGATCACATTAGCTCCTATAAATGTAGAGTTGGCAAAGGCGTCAGAGAGGGCTGTGTTCTGTCGCAAATCCTCTTTAACATGTATAGTTAACATGTGCTAAAGGATGAGTGGCAGGGTGAAGTAGCTATATAACATTTCTTACTTCAGAAATGAAGCAAGCGAGGATGAGCGCATACACTGCTGGACAGGTTTCAGACAATAAGCTGTGATTACGGTTTAAGTGTAAATTACAACAAAACGAAAATTATGATTGTAGACCGAGCAAATGATAACCATCTAGAGTAAGTGACTGTGACTCCTGTCATTTGGTCATATCAACCAGAGGTAGGGTAACATAAAATGATAGTTCAGTGAAAATCAAATGACAAGAGGCGAAAAGGACACCCTCTAAAGCATTGAGCTGATGACACCAAATAACTCATGGGAAATAGCTTTGGTGAGACTGTGCCCAACAAGCAACCGTGACAGATGGAGATTGCTTCAGTGTTTTTTAAAAATGGATATCTGAAAATTAGTAGGCATCATTACCATTACCAATTAAGTATTAAGGCTAGGATTTTGCGGAGTGAGAGGGAAATATGCGTTAATTTTCGATTTATTGTAAATATTTAAAAAAACTACACCCAGTATAATCTTAAAACTGCTTTAGATACTTGCTATTATTCTCACGAATACAACTATATATATTTTTTATTATAAATTTCTGTTATATTTAAATATCGTAGTTTGTCAATGAAAATAGTCCCTAATTTCATTATTAAAGTATGGCATTTGATTATATACAAAATTAATGATAAAAACTATATATGGTTGTATTCCTTAGAGCAATGGGAAGTATCTGAAATTATTTTAAAGATTATGTCAATTATGATTTTTTAAATATTTATAATAAACCGAAAATAAACGCATATTTCCCTCTCACTCTGCAAAATCTTAGCCTTAAAATCTTAATTAATCTGTTCATCATGTAATCGGTTTTTAGTGTGTACTTTTTAAATCTTGATACATAGGTACAAACTTTTCAACTTTTCGCCGGGTGCATGCCTAGAATAATAACGCCGGGTGTTAAATGCAAAATTTTAAAGTGATAATAATAATTATTATTATTATTTATTACTAGTCATTATTGCTAAAGATGATACATTAATAGAATGAAATACGTGACATACCGCTCATTTACATTAAAGTATAGGAATTCAAATCAATTTTATTTTTATTTTGCTATCAACTTTTATCTATAATATTTAATTGTATTTGCTTGTTTATTGGTCTATTTGTGTATTTATATTATTTTATATTGATGTTTGATTGCAGTTTATTATTGAATTACCTGTTGTTCTTTATGTATGTTATCCCTAGTTAATTGTTACGCTGCGTAATAACTTTATAGATAGGAATTCGTAATAGAACTTTTGTTTAAAATTCTCAGCATCTGTTAGACACTGGAACTATAATTCTGAGTATAAAAAAATCGAGAATCACAATGACATTATTACTTTGGTAACTGGATGAGACATTTTGGACATGGTTGAACCAAATCCAAGTTGAAGCAAAAGAAGTATTGCCCGGAAAATGGAAGCTACGAGCTGGGCCATTCATAGATCTCCCGAGTCTGCTTCGTGCTGACGAGTGCAAGGAAGCTCCAACCCGGTCCGCAAATGATTGGACACCTGCCGAAAGGTGGGACACCTTTAATTTAAACAAAGTGCCCTTCACTAGCATTTGTTGTAGGCACTGCGTTTCTAGTAATGATGACAATATCATTCAGAACGCACATCCTAATCATAGAATTAGGAAACCAAGAGGAGTATGACAAAACCCCACATTGTGCGCATATTTTATTTCTGAATATGCACTAGTAGGGTGGCCACTTTTCTGAAAAACCGGAAAAAGTCAGGGAATTTCAAGTTGGTCAGGGGTATTAGAGAAAAGTCAGGGAATTTAGAGAATTTTTAGAAATAGTCAGGGAAAAACGCATTTATCTTAACGTATTTTTAATCTTGCTTGCAGCCAAAATTTTTTTTATTCATTGCGAATTTTACGCGAGTCAAAGTTATTTTTCCCTAAAAATTGCACAACTAGGCAAATTTGGCGTATGTTCCGCGATAAATTGTATCATCCGGCAACAGTTGTTGGTGTTAGCACACAAAGAACTCAAATTATTGCGTTGTGTGCATTCAGTGCAAAGCAAACGAATGTACCAAACTGCGCGATTTCATTTCTCCACTAGGTCCATTCCTTTGCACAAGAAGTGTGACACTAATTTTGAGTGACGGAGATGGTATCAATATGGATATCATAAGTTAAAGATAGACAAAATTGCACTAGTGCAGCTCAGTGCCACACTTTTAGTGTAAAGGAATAGACCTTCTGTATGCTATTCGAATTCGATAGTGTCTCAAATTTCTACTTCGTACTGTGTGTTAGTTGGTTCGTGTTTAAAGGACCCCACACAAAATACACAGAAAAAAAACCAGCTGAAATGTATTCGTTGGACCATTCCGAATAAAAGTTCTTATGTACACCAGGTCCAAAAAATTCATAGATTTCAAGTTACGGACGCTTGAAGGTCAAATAATGATCAAAATACACAGAAAAAAAGACACAGTAAACTATCTAGTGACGACCTTGATTTTGACCTCTAGCTACATTGTCAAGGTCATTTGAAGGTAAACTCGTTTTGTTCCAATAAAAACCCATATTTTTCACCTTGGATTATGAAGAAATGCATGATCTCACTGTAGAATATTAATCTTTCAAGGAAAAGTTTTAGAGGGGGGGGCGGGTAAAATTGACAAAACAAAAAACAAACAGAAAAAACAAAAAAAACAAACAAAAAACAAAAAAAAACAAAAAAGGAGTCAAATACCCGTCACGTCCACGCTGCTGACTCTGGGTAACGCTAGGAACGGGTTATACTTAAAAAAATAAAATAATTCATGCTACAATAATCTTAAAACTATACGTCAAGCTAAAAGTCAAGGTCATCACAAGTTAGTTTATTTGACTTCCTACAACTTTTATCTGGATAAGTTTTCCCCAAATCTTGATTTCCAAGCTAACAGTGACTTTTTAACAATAACTTATTTGACTTTCAGATGACCTTCAAGGGTCAATTTTACCCCCCTCCCCCCTCTACAACTTTTCCCTGAAAGATTAATATTCTACAGTGAGATCATGCGTTTCTTCATAATCCAAGGTGAAAAATATGAGTTTTATTGGAACAAAACGAGTTTACCTTCAAATGACCTTGACAACGTAGCTAGAGGTCAAAATCAAGGTCAACACAAGATAGCTTACTCATATTCCCATAACTTTTGTTTTGGTCAATTCCTTTGAAATCTCAACACTGAGTTAGTATAGCATTCGGAAAATTGAAAACGCTCATCATTATTTGACCTTCAAGCGTCCGTAATTTGAAATCTATGGATTTTTTGGACCTGGTGTACATAAGAACTTTTATTCGGAATGGTCCAACTAATATATTTCAGCTGGTTTTAGCTCAAACGACTGTGTCTTTTTTTCTGTATATTTTGTGCGGGGTCCTTTGCGGTAAAATACAGTTATAAAGGACAGTGCACGTTTTGTAGGTAAATTGGTGGCCTGTCAAATTCGATGAATTTTTGATATGTTGTAGATCAACTGATCTTGAACAATAAGTTCCTTTGGTAAAACTTCAAATTATGGACAGTTTCTCCGATAGATGGCTCCGAAGACTGGACCTACCCCTCGATACTATACCACGATTTCTCAAAACTACTGCAGTTATTGAAATGATAACTGCTGGAAATGAATAACCAGACTATTTACCATTATTTGTTTTTGCCGGAAGTGACGTCAAATCACGATTTTTCATTATATATGTCTATGTGACGTGCAATACGTGACATAAAATTATGTCTGTAAGTTGCAAAACACGATATTTACTGTTTGACCAATCACATAGCAAGTTTGTAGTCATGTGCTTGTGATCCACTCAAGACAAGTTGTCATGCTTACACTGTTACTGCGACTGTTGATTTTATTTGAGTAAAGAAGTAAAAAATAGTATTAGTATGAATTCAAGTTAATAAAGCATACTCATCAAAATTTTTTACAGTGTAATAATCTGCTAGATGCAAAAACCGATATATTTTATCTTTAGATGCAAAACGCAACATTTGAGAGTTTATTGTCTAATTTCCACACACATGCTTATTTTGCTTTATATAATTTTGATACAGATCGATTCTACTAGCAATTTCTAATAGCGTTAAATAAGCAATTTGGCAGTGTAGAAAAAAACAAAATTACCAGCGGTTTTTTTTGATTCCCCAACAAATCACATTTTGCAAATGTCGCGTTTTGCATCTAAGGGGCTCATATATGATTATTAAATTGAGTAAAACTGGTGTTGTGCACTCGAAAAAACGTGATTTGACGTCACTTCCGGCAAGACCGGAAGTTCAAGCACATCAATCTAAGCCCAAATAATGGTAAATAGTCTGGTTATTCATTTCCAGCAGTTATCATTTCAATACCTGCGGTAGTTTTGAGAAATCGTGGTATTGTACCGAGGGGTAGGTCCAGTTTTCGGAGCCATCTATCGGAGAAACTGTCCTTAATTTGAAGTTTTGCCAAAGCAATTTATTGTTCAAAATCAGTTGAACTACAACATATCAAAAATTCATCAAATTTGACAGGCCACCAATTTACCCACAAAACGTGCGGTGTCCTTTGTTCAATGAAATAAATATAAATGTACACTACTTGGAAGTTTAAGAGGCAAAGAAGGCTTATTTTAATGAACGGTAGCTAATTGATAACCTCAACAATGACAAATGGAAGTACACTGCCGACGTAAAACATGATTGCACCTCTGCTCTTTGCACGTTATGCAATCATTCTTATTAAGTAATATGGGAAGAGGACAGTAACGATTCATTCTCAAGGTAAAATACATAAATCAAAATTGAAAGCTATGAAAGGATTGAAAATTCAAGATCGATTTGACCACCGCGGGGTCAGTTACAGGGGGTCAAAGTTTGCGAAAACAGTATTTTGCAAATATCTTGAAAACGGTGAACTTTTTGAAAGTTTGAAACGAGTTTAGAAGTTTTTTTGTGGGAGCGCCAACCTCTACTATATGCTTTCGATTCTTTGGAGCGCTATATCTCGTGAACGGTTTCAAAATTTATGGACTTGTTTGAGGGCCCGGTGTATACATTTTTTCCGAGCCTGTTTTGCGCCACTCCGCTCCTCAAGCTATTTTTCCTACTCATAAAAAAAAAATCCCATCCTGCCCCCCCCCCTCGGCAAGCAAATGTTGGTTCATTTCTTCTCCCCCTCGCCCCGTCCATCAAACATTTTTCGGTTCATTTCTTCCCTTCATCAAAAATTTGATTTTCCCTTCCCACACTCATCTAAAAATTTTTGGTACATTTCTCCTCCTGCTCAAAAAAAAATTAGTCAGGGAAAACTTAAAATTATCAGTCAGGGAAATCAGGGGAAAGTCAGGGAATTTGAGGAGCAATTTTGAGTGGCCACCCTGACTAGGATTCCAGAAGTGGTACCTCTGCACACAAGAATGCAAATGTTCATTATGAATGAAATACAGAGACACAGAAGGCCCGAAAGAGCTTCCCACCAAAAAATATTTGAATTTTCTACCTTGTAGAAACAGTCTAAGTTATTACCGTGGACATATGATTTCCATGTTTCTAGTAGCACGTTTCCAAAAGAGTATGTCACTCGTACTTGATTGGAGAAGTGTACAAATATGGCACCCGTGCTTAACGGGTTAATTACTTGGTAACGGTAAGAGATTGTAAAAACATATATTAATGTTTTCTATTCTGTTTGATCCTATATATATCATGGTAAAATTATGACCATCACAGCTCTAACAATCCTTCTTTGACAGAGTTACAATTTAACCACTGTTATTGCGAACCTAATCTACATCATTAAAGAATGACCACAGAATAAACCCGAATTTTTACCTCTTTTTGCGCCACTCCTTTTTGGGTAGTATATTGTGAGCATAGGAAAAGTGTAAAATTGGTCTCAAATTAATTTTTGGAGGAATTCTAAGGAGAGCATATGTTTCCGTTTTGCGAGAAAACGCGAAAACCACCCCTATAAGGGTTGAAAATATTTAAACAATGCCAATATACAATAAATATTTCAAAAAATAAAACAATTATAACTCTAATTTTAATAACAACTGCAACAAAATAATGCTCGAGTAAAGAACATGAACCTCTCTGCACTATGCGCAATAGCAAATTACCCCTATAAGGGGCTTGAAAATCAATAATTACGGAAAACTGTGAAAAATAAGCTTATTATAATATAAGGATCCCTTTATAGTCCAAATGCTTATTTTTCACTATTTTTCGTAAATATTGATTTCCAACTCCTTCGTTATGGTTTTCTATTGCACATAGTGTAGCGGGGTTCATGTTCGTTACTTAAGCATTATTTTGTTGCAGTTATTATTAAAATCACTTACTTATAATAATTGTTTTATTTTTTAAATATTTATTATATTATATTGGCATTGAATGGAATCAATTTTGCACCATTCCTTCGCACTACCCAAAAAGAAGCAAATTTTATGGTCACTCTTTATTAACTGTCAAAATGGATAATGAAACAAGCACTTACAGTATGCCCTTGGAAGGACTTAATTGGTTTATCCATCGACAGTTTACAAACATGGATGCATTGATCGGTAGAACAACTTGCAAATGAAGTATTCGTCTGCCAATCTACATCTAAAGCTGGTGCAGAATGGAAACTGAATTGTTGAGTACATTGTCCACTGGCAGCATCCCAGATTATTGTAGTCTTATCCACCTAGTAACAGAAAAAACACACTTCTAAAAAAACGAAATGAAGATCATGTTATACTTACTCCTGCTGATAATATATAATTTCCCCTTTTATTCCATTTAAGAGCAAATATAGGTCCCTTATGTTGTCCTAAAGTACTGGCTAACCGACCATCAGTAGTCCAAATTCTCGCATATCCATCATAGCTACCTGTGGCAAGTAAACTTCCATCACACTGTAATAAGGAGATAAGGTTTTTAACTTGACATTTTCAGACGACACCACAGATTTCAAATAATAAGCTCTGAGTATGGTTTTAAGTAGTATAAATTACAACAAAAAAAAAAAATTATAATTGTAGATCGAGGAAATGATAACACATTAAGGATTGATGAATGAGGCTGTAAATAAGATGGTGGAGCACTGCAAATATGAGATTGGACAGAGAATACTTATAAGCAAGATCGGCAATTTACCAGTTGAGTAAAAATTGATGTGACAGAAATAATACAAATCGCTAGTTTTCCCCATGCCTCTAAGACATGGACGTTAGAGAGGCAGACAGACAATGCTTGATGCTTTCGAGACAGGTCTGAAAAACAAGATTATTAGCTCAAAAATGAGGTGAGGTAAGGTACCGGTTTCAGTGGCGAGACATCGATGGGCGGAGTTAAGGCAAGCCGGTTGATTCTGGCACTTGGATGGGTGACCGTATATCATCTCTAGCATTAGCTAAACTTCACCAGGATGTTAATATAAGGGTCAGATGTATAGGTTTAGTTTAAACTACAAGCTACAGTTAAACTTAGGCTAAGCCTCTAATGTCCATTGTACAAGTGACTGTCACTGCCACCTAGAGTTTAACTATCAACTGGTGGATGCAGTACCAGTTAAACTCCAAGCTGCTATTGAACACATGCGCAAATTCACAAATATTTCAAGCAGCAAGTAATAAAAATAGCGAATTATTTATGCTACATACCTAAACAGAGTTCAGACTTTACATAGCTGAAAAAATTCCCTGAATTTTCCAGGTTTTCCATGACCAAAAAAAAAATGTTTTTCAACGATATATATAACATTATATTAAAAGTAATTTTAGGTAATCAAATAATTTTTTTTTAATTTTCGATTTCATAAAAAGTCGCAATTCAAAAAAAATAATAGTGTGGCCCCATAAACAATTTGTTGTTTTCTATATTCCGACTCAAAATTCCCCAATTTTTGTAAAATTTTTAAAATTTCTTGAGATTTTCATAGTTTTTAAATTTTCCTGAAAATTTTTTGATAGTTCTAAAAATTAATTAAACTCCGTTATTTTCAATTTCAATTCAATTTTCAATCACTATGGTAATAAAAAATTATTTAACTTTGACAACTTCATAACTGCCAAATAAATTTCAAAATGTCACGTTTTGGCAATACCAATTCTCAATCTATAAACGCGCTAATCAAAGAAGAATGTTTTGTTATGTTGCGACTTTTTGATTTTATTTTTTCAAAAAATTTTCTGAACGAATATCCCTCTGACATTGACAAATGCCTCATAATTTTATGAAAACCTCAAGCACGTTGCTTGGTAAAATTATCTCAATGTGCTAGGGATATAATAGCTGAATATTCCAGGTTATTCAGGTTTTCCATGTGTCCGAACTCTGCTAAATTGCAATTAATGTTGGTTTATTTTTCTTTGATGACGATATTTCTGTTTATCACCAATAGAGTTATGATTGAAGCGTTGAATAAAAAAACACTAAATGACGAAGGTATTAAACAGTTTTTCTTTTTTGAAAAATTAAGCTTGCCCATAGAATTCTTAGAAAATGATTCAGCAACTTGAAGTGAAAATGAGTCTTGTAAACATTATTTTAATATTGTAAATAAACTTAAAGTTGTAAATGATGCAGCTGAGACAGGTATCAAGATCATTGGTGATTACAATGAAATTTTAACAAAAAATGAAGACCTAAAACAATTTTTACCCCCAAGTTGTACAGGATTATAAATCATGTTTCTCAAACGCCAAAAAAAATGCTGCCGCAATTTAGAACAGTGTAAAAAATATATTTTTTCATCAATACATTTGTAGATTTAGGAGGATATAGGTAATTAGTACTATTTATGATAAAAAGTTGTGTTAAATTTTTAATAAAATAGGGGAAGATTGAAACGGGCGTTTTATTTTACAGATTTTTTTTTCCTTGACTACGAATTTACGGTTGTATAAGAAATATATTTATACTCATAACGTAGATAAAATGTTTAATATTTATATGGCCTGATGGAGCATTAGTCATTTTAGAGATAAATGTTGCTAGTTATAAAAATATGAATTAAACAAGTATGCAAACAATTCAATTCATTCATTTCTATTATTGTAAATATTGTGCCCCTTTATCTTGCCCCAATAATATTATACAGGGATCATTCTTTTATCAAATGGGACCATTTGCAGGGGTGGGAATTTAAAAATTCCAAATTTGAAAAAGATGAGCCACCCTAACACACATGCACACACACTAGTGATGGGTCACTCACCTATTTTTACTGAGCCAGCTCAGTACGTTCAGCTCACTCAAGTGAGCTGTTCATCAGGAGTCATTCATTTGAATGACTACTGATGTATGGCACTTATATTTATTTGGTCATTATTTTACAGACTAATGAGGCAATGCACGTATTGTACCAACTATCAAGTTCATGCAATTATGCACACCTTGTGGGCACAAGCTATGAGAACGTCACATAATATGTATAAATCAACAATATGCTTTTATTTTATTTAGTTACATCAACCGTACAGCACAGATAATCTGTGCCACTCAGTCAGTGTGCTAGCACTAACTGAATCACAGTGTGGTACGATTGGTACGGATTCGTAATGGCATATTGAACGAGTTGTATTTTAAAAGCGAGCCGTTTGTTCACAGTTTATCAAAGTGAGTAGTTAACTTTGAACGTGAATGACCCATCAGTAACACACACACATATAATTATAATAATAATGATAAGACTAAACAAAGGACAAGTCTCACAAAAAATTGTGTTTTAATAATCAGAGGATTTTGTCAGTTGTCATTCTTTTATTAAAAATATTTAATTGTCAGTTAAGTTTCTGTACAGATATTTAAGAATTGCACCCTTTTTGCAACTTAATTAAACATAATACAGATAGTGCTAATAAGTAGGGCAAGTATACAATCGTATAGTGATTTTAGTTGGTTAATACTTACATTCCAGTCGAGAGAAGTGACATCTTTATTACTAGGTACTTCCGTACCTCCTTTTTGAATACAGTGTCTGAGCACTAGTTGATTTGGACTAGCTGTGTTGTCAGACATATCCCAAATTCGAGCTGTGCTGTCCCCTGATCCACTAGCAAGAAGATCTGTGGTAGGATTCCAGGCACAAATAAATACTTCCGATTCATGACCACGGAGAACTGTTGCTTTTGACGAAGGTATTTCGATAGAGGTGTCTACGTCCATGGTTTCATTTTGGGATGATACCACCGCTGAAAAAAAATATACATTTTTAAATATAGATATATAACTAATAAATATAATTATTATTATCCTTTGATGATAAGCGAACTGATTTGTAGAAAAAAATGTCTTGAACATCTCAAAAAAACTCTAATGTATTTTTAGATGTAATTCCTCTCCATTTCTCATAACAAATATAAAACTGTTAGTTTAGGGTGACCATACGTCCGGAATTTCGCTGGAAAGTCCAGCATTTTGGAGTACTGTCCAGCATTTACGTGTAAATGCTGGACAGTACTCCAAAATGCTGGACTTTCCAGCGAAATTCCGGACTTGTAAATGCTGGACAGTACTCCAAAATGCTGGATTTTCCAGCGAAATTCCGGACGTATGGTCACCCCATGTTAGTTATACCTTCTTCGCCATTAGCTTCTGCTACTTCTGCTTTAATAGCTTTTTGCTGATTTTGCTGGTTTTGTTGGTTTTGTTGATTTTGTCTACTTGCAACAACATCAGGCATAACAGCATCAATTAAGCTTAAGCTTTCCACTAATCTTTGTTCCGTTCCATCTTCTACGATACTTATTTCAGCTTCTGTATATTGCAACCCTTTTTGTAATATACTTAATAATGCTGCAGGAGGTACAAGAGCTCCATTTATATTTGATTGTGATATATGTGACTCTATGCCGAAAGTGTAAGCAGAATGTTGAAAGCCTAAACAGAAAAATAATAGGTAAAGTTTGGTTATGTTATCATTGACAACAAATTTTATTATTACCTGATTCTTGCAGGTACCTATAAACTAAAAAATTTACTTCATCACTGGAGAAACTCATTTTGTGAATACTTTCAAGCAAGCATCAGTTTTAAAGTATCATTTCTTCTATAGGACGCTAGAAACTAACTCCAAACTCACAACACAAATACTGTAGAAATAGTACAAGCAATAGCAAAGAGAATTATTGAATTTTTTACATTTCACAAAATATTTGTAAATTATCAACCACAGTATCAATAGTATTTCTCCGATTTACAGGAAATGAAGAAATAGCAGGTAGCAATAGCGGCAACAACCCACCAACACTGTAAAATGTAAAAAAAAAGTATTAAAAATTAATTTATAATTTGTAAATGAGTGAAATAAAATGCTTGGTATGGGATAGAAAGAGAAAGATAAAAACACTTACCATATACCTAATATGAAATAGACTGTAAATGGGACGTAGTCGCCTGACGCTGACGAAGAGAGAGAACGGTACCACAATAAGACCCAATTTTTTTTGTCTAAAGGGATCAGGGTGTTAGCAAGTAGAACAAAGATGGTGAAACTACTTCTGGATTGTCTTCTTTTTTGCCTTCTCACATTTGCCCTCACTGCAACAGACAGAATCTCCGTCTATTATTACCTGTCTATGGTTTTTCAACGAACATTGCAACTTTCGACAGTTTCCACTGCTGTTGCCAATGTTGTCATATCAAATTAAAAAGATGTTCGTTAACAAAACAATTAGGTATCTTGACTGTTATTAATATTTATCTTTCGTTACTATTAGCGTTGTAAATATAAATCAGTCATGAACTCAAGGTGATTTGATTACTACTGCTGGTCCTTTTCACGCAACAAAATAATAATTTATATTCATTCTCATCCTCGACGGCTGGGCGATTAGTTTTATTGCCAAGATGAACTTGTGTCATTTTAACTTGCTATTTATTAGCAGTGAACTCAGAATAATATAGAGTTCACTGGTCTGTAAGTGACAGTTACTTTGACGGCAAAACAGCAGGTCTGTTTTCTCGTCTACAAGAACAGAGTACTCTTAAGTAAATGGTGAATCAAACTGATGACGTGAATCTCGTATATTTCAAACTGAACTTAAATTTACTGTTGAAAGTGCAACATTAAGGGTAGATACCAAAACTCGTAGGTGATGTTGATAAATGACTATGATCCGTAAGATAACGTACCTACGTACGTTAACTACCCGCTTAATAAAGTTGAATTGCTGTTAGCCCTTCAAATACGTAGTTGGCTGATCATTAATGGTAAAAACCTGCACAATATTATATAATACGTAAAAAGGTATTCGATATTCAATGTATTTTTACTACTGAATTAATTTCAAAATATATAAACCCTGGGAAATTTGGCAACATGCTATATTACTGAACCGCAGAATTTAAGACTGCTGCTACCATCTATTTATTTTATACGCAAGTAAAATCTCTTCCTATTTATAAATAAGAAAAAAAAATAATAAAATGTCGGCATTGTAGTATGGCGTCGGGTAGCAAGAGTGCTAAGAATTTGGGTGGACCATCGCCCACGGGTGAGGATTCTTCGGAAAGTGATGGAGAAACGGAACCGGCCAAGTCATTTCATAGACGGTTGTCTACCAATCGCGAAATTAATAGTTCGGTATGTGTGTGTGAATTTCGATGAAAGCTCGATATCTATGTGCAGTCAGAAACATAGCATGCGTGTTTTGTTTATTTTGAATACGGTCTAAGTTTAAGTAGGCGTGGTGCACTTTTATTGAAAATAACTAAATGAAATAAGCTTTCAGTTAAAAAAACATAAGCACGATTCCTGCATTAAGATCGCTTTTGGCACGCTATCAATGCTTATTTGTCGATTCTGACCCATTTATTTTACTTATTCCATTGTTGCATTTTGTTTTATTTTTGAAAGTAGTATAACAGTTAATTGTATATCTACTTAATGTTCTAATAAACATGTGTAATATTGAATTCATTGTTTATTTTACTGTGCTGTTCTTTATGCCTGAAGTTTTTGGAATTTATTACCTTACAAATTGAATGTTTAATGTTGAAAACAATATTTTTGGTTGTTATTTTGCACGATATCTTTTTTGTTTTATAATAATTGCAGTTAAATAACAAACGTTGTATATTATCAGAAGAGTAACAGGTGTGCCCAGGTCACATTTCCAACATGTGCTGCTGGGTGAAGGAACGAACCGTTTTATCGACTTATTTTCCACGTCTTTCCCCTTATCCTACCTGTTACCTACTAAATCTAGTTTTCCGATTTTAAGGTTGTATAATATGAGCCTGGTTATTGTTTAATACGTACATAATCTGCATATCTAAATAGGTATTAATATGTAGTAGGTAAATATTTAAAAAAAAATCTGAAATTCATTTTGGAATATACAGAGTACGTACTTACTAGATACCTATAGCATGTACTATATTTTTTAATCGGTATTTACGTCAAGTGCACCAAACATATGCGACAATTTGTATTTCTGTGAAACTTTTATTGTAACACTTACCCTATTAATTATTATTTAAGTATAGTATTCTTGATTAATGTCTCAGGAGGCCAATACCTAATGCAGGAACGTGTAGATGATGTCAGGCATGTACTACCTGATGTAGGTACTCCTATACCTACTTACTAGGTATAAACAATTTTTTCCTTACGGCCCTTCGTTATCGAGCAGTGGCGGCTGGTGAAATTTCAATATTTTTTTTCTCGTCTATGGCGCATGGGACCCATACGAAATTTGGGAAATAACGTCTAGAGAAGCACTTCTCTAATGACCCCTAAAAAGTTTTGAAAAAGCAGTTTGCGAAAAAATTTTTGAAAATTCGTTAGCCTCCCCTGGGTCTAGGAGCTCCTGTTTATTTTTATTTTTTTTTTTGTCATATGCATTTGACTTCTCATAAAAATACAACAGATTTTGGAGTTTATGAAAATATTTTCATTACTAACTGAAATACAATGAACTGAAATGTTGTAATTTACAATTTAACAAATTACAATATTTCAATTCGTTGTATCTCAGTTAGTAATGAAAATATTTTCATAAACTCCCAAATCTGTTGTTGTATTTTTATGAAAAGTCAAATGCATATGACAAATAAAAATAAAAATAAATAGGAGCTCCTAGACCCAGGGGAGGCTAACGAATTTTTAAAAATTTTTTCGCAAACTGCTTTTTCAAAATTTTTTAGGGGTCATTAGAGAAGTGCTTCTCTAGATGTTATTTCCCAAATTTCGTATGGGTCCCATGCGCCATAGACGAGAAAAAAATATTGAAATTTCACCAGCCGCCGCTGTTATCGAGTTACAGAATATGTTTTTTACCTGGTTTTATTAATTTTTAAATTACAATTTGCCAAAGGCGAAAATATATCTGCAATATGTGGGAATTTCTTTTTTCAGGTTTAATAACTGATGAGCAGGGGGGGGGGGCGAAATAAACACATTTGCCACATTTGCCCTCATCTCAAAATTGATGAGCGGATGGGGCAAAATTAAAAAAAAAATGTTTGGCTTCGTCTCAAAATTAATAAGCGGAGGGGAGCGAAATGGCAAAAAAAATATTTTAATGCTCTAGCCCGGGGGGTTCTAGCCCCTTCTCCTTTTATCTACGCCCTTGCGATTTACATTGAACATTTATTGTAGTGGATTCACTTTCCTTAAAACCGTCGAATTCAACGAAATCAAACAAGAGTAGGTATCTTAGGTATACAGGGTGTCTCACCAGGAACTGCATCGATCGATATAGGAAAAAGTACGCACCAGAAAATTTTGAAAATTTAAGGAGCTACTAATGGCGGTGTGGCCAATCCAACTAAAATAACTATAAGCATCTGGCACTTCCGGTTATACCGGAAGTCGATACCAACTTGCTTATTTTAAATGGAACACCCTATATATTTTAGGGTTTTCGAAAAGAGCATAAAATTCTGAGTCATAAATCTATATAGGATACCTTATGCCTAAACGCAGCCGTTTCAGAGATATTTGACATTTTAATAAAAATTTGACACGTGTAATGGTTTACAATAACCTTTATAACTTTCTTCGTGTAAAAGATACTCACTTGCTTTTTGGCAAGTCGAAAGAACGCAAGGAGAGCTGCACTCTGCAATTGAATTACATTCAATAATAGTACACCAAGTGTTCCATTTTTGACGTTAAATTTTGTAAACTTCAAACCGCGAAAACTTGTTTAGGTCAAATGGAACACCCTATATTTTTTTACATCAAGTTATATAAAATTAAATTCCTTTTTTTCTGATATAAGCATTGTGGCATTAGTTCTTCATGATTAGCTCTCCTAATTGAATCCCGTGATAAGTTTTGAAATGCATTTTTTACTCTCTGCATACAATCTTCAATAGTTGTTAATGGGTTCTCATAAATTTTATTTTTAATAGTTCCCCAAATAAAATAATCTTGAATTGATAAATTAGGCGGGCGAGGAGGCCATAGGAAAGGTCCATTATTGGCGATCCATTGATCATAAAAAGTTTCTTATAAAAAATTATTTACCAAATACCTACGCGTTATGTGGGGGAGCACAGAGCCATAGTTTTACTTCCATATCCAGATGAAGTATAGTAACGACAAAAAATTTTTTTAAAATTTTTATTGTTCAAATAGGCTTATAATGTCATGAAACGTCGAGATTTTAAGTTAGAGCAAAAAAAAAATTTCTGTCTGTCGGTCTGTCTGTCTGTCTGTCTTTAACTTTTTTTTTGTGCGCACGTTTACTCAGGAACCGTTTGAGATATTGCCTTGAAATTTGGTACACATATGTACTTTAACGAGATCTAGAACTAGATTATATTTTCATTTTGTTCCGTCGAAGGGTTGGGGGGTAAATTGGGGTAAATTTGGGGAAAATAGGTAAATCAAGCAGGTAAGAGTCCATAAAATTGGTATTTAGTATATATAAGAGAAGCTAAGGTCTCGAAAAAAATTTTGACATTAGCCACCCCCATCACCACCCCCACCCCATTATTAAAGGGGATGAAAAAAAAATGTGATTTAGTATGTGTACAAGAACCAGAAACCCAAAATATTTTTTTACTTCATCCACCCCCCACTACCACCCCCGCCCCACCGATGTGGGGTATCGTTTTATGGGTTTTTGAGGTAGAGGATTTCAAATATTATATTATTAAAGTTCCATATCTAAATTATTTCCACATACAAAATTTTTTCGTTGTGAGTGACTCCTTGGGCAGCGGTTTTTAAAATTATCTAGTATGCGTTTTACAGTGTTTGGTGACGGCTTCCGTTTTTGTGGATATCGAGTAGCAAATGTACTACAAGTTCTTCATATTACTTTTATCACATTCTCCATAAATAAAACCGCTGCCCAAGGAATCACTACTTCCACATCCAGGTTTTCTATCCAAGTCACTCACAACGAAGAAATTTTGTATGTGAAAATAATTATTTATGGAACTTTAATAATATAATATTTGAAATCCTCTACCCCAAAAACCCATAAAACGATACCCCATATCGGTAGTAGGGTGGGGGTGACGATAGGGGGCGGTAGTGGGGGTGGATGAAGTAAACAAAATATTTTGAGGTTTCTGGTTCCTGTACACACACTAAATCACATTTTTTTTTCATCCCCTTTAATAATGGGGTGGGGGTGGTAATGAGGGTGGCTAATGTCAAAATTCTTCTTGAGACCTTAGCTTCTCTTATATATACTAAATACCAATTTTATGGACTTTTATCTGCTTGATTTACCTATTTACCCCAAATTTACCCCAGTTCACCCCCCAACCCTTCGACGGAACAAGATGAAAATATAGTCAATATCTCAAACGGTTCCTGAGTAAACGTGCGCACAAAAAAAAGTTACAGACAGACAGACAGAAATTTTTTTTTCGCTCAAACTTAAAATCTCGACGTTTCATGACATTCTAAGCCTATTTGAACAATAAAAATTTAAAAAAAATTTTTGTCGTTACTATACTTCCACTGGATGTGGAAGTAAAAACAAATTCAAAAAGTCTTCGTGAGTGTAATTTAAATGCGGTGGCATTTTCTTGACATAAGTAAATGACCAGTGCCGGACTGGCCGACATTAGTTCAGTGAGATTTCTAGGGGGGGTGGGCCCGATTCACAATTGACCCTGCTTGTGAGGAGTGGTGGTTGTGGCTATTTGGCAGACGTAAGTCCCATAAGACATCGGAGTGACCGGAGGGAGAAAATATATTTACACTCAAAACTCCCCAGACCTGTAACTTTTTTATTTTTGAAGCGATGACCATGTTGGGCACATCAAATTGTAGACATTTTTAAAGCCTTTAAACATGCATATAGTGATTTAAAAATTTTTAAGAAATGAAACTTAATTTCTTTGAATATTTTTTTACCTCACCCTGTACATGAACTGTGTTAGTGTTTTCTTATAAAGGTTTTAATTAGATTCAATTTATGTTCTTAAAAAAAATTTTTTTTAATAACAATTTTGCAATTTCCTATTCAGTACATTTTAATATACGTTTGTTTTTAAAAATATTTATTTCTTTTGTTTCTTGTTGCTGTTTAGTTACGTTGAATATTGTTTGTGATTTGTCTTTTACAAATAAAGCACAAAATTATTATTTGCATTCTTTTCAAAATTATTTTAAAACAATTCAGTTTGGAATCGGAAAGAGTGTTTTTAATTTATTTCTCTAAAACCAAAAAGAATTTCCAATACGACTTAATAACATAAATGAAGCTAATTAAAACGTTTATAAGAAAACATTAACGCAGTTCACGTACAGGGTGAGGTAAAAAAATAATCAAGAAAATTAAGTTTTCTTTAACAATTAAAAAATTTTTTTTTTTAAATTGTACATATGTTTAAATGCCTTAAAAATATATACAATTTGATGTGCCCAACATGGTCGTCGCTTAAAAAATAAGAAAATTACAAGCCTGGGGAGTTTTAAGTGGCGCACCCTGTATACAGGGTGGACCATTAATAACAGACCATAGTTCAAGGGTAGATTCTTTGGACCAAAATATGAGGATATAACTAAACATGCTTTAGTAAATTGTTGCTTTGGAAAAAGATGCAGGGTGTCAAAATTGTATTTTTTTCTTGTTTTTGCAATATCTCAACTACCTCTTGACCGATCTTCTCCCAATTTGGTAAGGAAACATTTTTTTAGCTAAGAAACAATAATTTATGTATTACATCACGCTAGCCCGTGGAGGTCGCCTCATGAACTATACCTCTTTATTTTTACGAAACGTAGTGGCACTTTTGATTAGAAAATCTCATGCAGGAGTCATTTCTACGTAAAAAAGTTACACTTGATAGAACTTGATAATTCCAACTGTTTTCGAGAAAACTGCCGCATAGATCTTAAAAATTCTTTGAAAACAAACCCAATATGAAGAGGAAAAACCGCTGCCCAAGGAATCACTATTTCCACATCCGGATTTTCTATCCAAGTCACACAACGAAAAAATTTTGTATCTGGAAATAATTGTTTATGGAACTTTAATAATATAATATTTGAAATCCTCTACCCCAAAAACCCATAAAACGATACCCCACATCGGTAGTGGGGTGGGGGTGGTGACAGGTGGTGGGAGTGGGGGGTAGATAAAGTAAAAAAATATTTTGAGGTTTCTGGTTCTTGTACATACACTAAATCACATTTTTTTTCATCCCCTTTAATAATGGGGTGGGGGTGGTAATGGGGGTGGCTAATACCAAAATTTTTTTTGAGACCTTAGCTTCTCTTGTCTACACTAAATATCAATTTTATGAACTCTTACCTGCTTGATTTACCTATTTACTCCAAATTTACCCCAATTTACCCCCCAACCCTTCGACGGAACAGGATTCGCTCAAACTTGAAATCTCGACGTTTCATGACATTCTAAGCCTATTTGAACAATAAAAATTTTGTAAATTTTTTTTGTCGGTACTATACTTCCACTGGATGTGGAAGTAAAATTGTATTTATTGAAAAGTGCGCTTTGGTGATGTTTTAGGTCTGTCAAAATGTCAAATTAATGAAATTGAACATATATTTGTTTTTTTTTTCGTCCGACCAGAAAGTACCTACACCCTTTCTGGAGAAATTATTCGTCAGAAAGTAACGTTTTCCCGGGCTAGACCAGAAAATGACATTAAAGATCGGCAAAAGCTTTTCCGATCCCCGTTATTCTCGTTGCTCTGGAAACGAATTTGTGTTAATTGTTGAGATAAGTGTCAAATAGATAAATACACTTGACTTTTACGAGTTTTCAAAAGTCAATTCACAAGTTATGGAAAATATGGATTCAGATTTTGAAGCGCTATAGGCATAAATTGAAGTTGTATAATAGTGTCGGTCGTAAAAATATTTTATTTAATTAGTATTCTTTGTCGTTGTATTTGTTAAAAAATTTATTGAAAAAATAATATAAAATTGATTGTGTATGAGTGTCGGCCGAAAAAAAAAAAAAAAATGTACGTTACACAACCGAAAAACGGTGTTTTGCAGGTCTCCCTAAGCTTCCAGGGCTCACCTACGGTTCGCACTTGAATCGGCTTGGGTCAAACTGCAGAATACCTCTTTCCGGTCTTGTAACGTAAATTACTATTTACATCAATATTTAATTCATTTTCATTCTCATCTTCGCATTCTTTTCCAACACGTCTTTAAGGATTACTGACCAGAACAGATGTTTTATTACCACCTAAATAGACCAGTTAGATATTTTATTGCCTGTAAACCTGCGAGACCGCTTTGATTGAATTTATCCCATTTTTTATTTATTCACATTGCAGTAAATACGAAAGTTTTAAATAAAAATGTGTTGAATCGGAAGAGCCCGGTAAGATGAAGGGGCCCTGTGAGATTTTTCTCACTATCTCACCTGTCCAGTCCGGCACTGTAAATGACTGACATTACTGACTGTTTCTAATCATGGCTAATGTGACAAAATTTTTACTAGCAATTCTTGAATTTCTAAGAAAATCGCAAATATTTCAAAAAGTTGTAGCTTTAACCCCCACAATGCTCATATCAGAAAAAAAGGAATTTAATTTTACATAACTTGATGCAAAAAATATAGGATGTTCCATTTGACCTAAACAAGTTTTCGCGGTTTGAAGTTTACAAAATGTAACGTTAAAAATGGAACACTTGGTATATTATCATTGAATGTAATTCAACTGTAAAGTGTAGCTCTCCTTGTGTTCTTTTTACATGCCAAAAAGCAAATGAGTATCTTTTACATTGTAAACCATTACACCTGTCAAAAATTTTTTTAAATGTCAAGTATCTCTGAAACGGCTGGGTTTAGGCATAGGATATCCTACATGTTTTTGACTCAGAATTTTCTGCTCTTTTCGAAAATCTGTTCCATTTAAAATAAGCATGTTGGTATCGATTTCCGGTATAACCGGAAGTGCCAGATGTTTGTAATTATTTTAGTTGGATTGGCCACATTGCCATTAGTAGCTCCCTAAATTTTCAAAATTTTCTGGTACGTACTTTTCCCCATAACGATCGATGCAGTTCTTGTGAGACACCCTGTATAGTACCGTCGCAGATATAAAAACGGCCTCAGGCTGTACCCGAAAGGATTATATATGCCAATAAAAACTTCAGATCAGGCGCGGATTTATGGCGGGGGGGGGGTAACGGGAAAATTACTTCCCCCAAGATTCTGTAAACCATCAACTTTTGTTTTAAAATGTTATGAGTTTTGTTAATTTTGGGAAGAAAAAAATTTTAATGGGGTAATTACCCCCCCCCCCCCAAGATTGTGTAAGTTAATAACTTTCACTTAAAAATTTTATTTTTTAATTTTAGGATGAAAAAACTTTTTTTCGGATTTTTTCCCCTCCCCGCTCATTAAAAAATCTTGGGTTCAGTGTTAACCCCCCCCCCCCCAAGCTCAAGGTCCAGATCGGCCCTTGCTTCAGATATGGATAATTATTTTAACGGTGCGTGCGTTCATTAAATAATATCGCATTTTTGTATCAATTTATATAGGTACTTCTCTTTCTGAAAACTAAATATTTATAAGTAAATACCTAAATAGTTAATTATAATTCTTAATATGAGTATGAGTATCATAATTATTATAAACTGTAACTAAAATAGTTACACAGAAAACATGTTTATTGAAAAGGCTTATAGTCTGTGAACAAATGTCCAAAGAACTGGTCCCGTGGGATTTTTAATGATAAAGGTATGGGACTGGTATCAATATCTTCATAAAGAAACGGGCCGGATTTACGTTTGAGAGGCCCATGGGCACTTCTTATGTGGGAGCCTCTTGTAATGCGCCAAAGTAATGATTTGAAACAAATTTCATATAAAATTATTTGAGACTCGGTTTGCGACTTGGATGTTGTTACTCTTGTTGAATGGAAAGTTTAATTTTCTTAATTTGTAAATTAATTTTTTCTTGCGTTTTCATCTCCTTTCATTTGTGATTTTTTCATTTATTCCTAATTTTTTTTTACCATTTTTATATATTCGGGACCCCAATTACGTGGGGGCCCTGAGCACGTGCCCCAAGTGCCCTTATGTACATCCGCCATTGCCTAGATTACGAATTGGCTTGGTGATAACCTGTAGAATAGAATAAACTTTATTGCTGTAGAGGGTGGCCCATCTCTATAGGGGGTGAATTTTTTTTGCGTATTTTTTAAGTCTCACCCCACGAAAATATACTATTATACTAGGAATAATTTATGTCAAAGTTTCAGATAATTCGGTGAACGGTAACCCATTCAGGTAGAAATTTGTAGATAAAATTTTATTACGGTAATACACTTAAATTTTACTTAAAATACAAATATCTACCTCTTTTTATTGGTGTAATTATTTCCTAGAAATTATTTGTTTTGGAAGTTTGGAAATATAATGCACCTACGGTAGGTTTTTATGTCAGTTTGCAATTGTGTTTTACAGTGGTGACATTATAAGTTCTAGCATACGTTCCTTTTTGAAAAAACATTTAACGATGGCTGATGTTAGATCCTTACGAAAGGATACTTTCATTTACTTAGTTGGACACTATTCGTCACAAATCATTGGCAATAAATTGCCGTCTAATAGACAAGTATTACAAGTGCTCTTTTATAACATTCGTGAAGTGAAGCTAAGTGTACATGAAAGTGCTAAATTAACAATAAAAGAGGTGTCAGTTTTTTGGGATAAAGCTCGCATTCCGACACGTCAGGATTTTCATTGTGTTAAACAACTAGATAAACTTTATGCAGAGTGGAGGAACTTACAAAAATCGGCTAAAACGGCCAGTGCGGGAGGTAAAGAAAAAAATTTCGTTGAAAAATTGGACGATCTCTTTGACATTTCTCATGCAAATGCATTGGAGTTGATGAAAATAGATGAAGATAAGCAGTTTTTAATTAACCAAAGAAAAAAGGGACGTCCTGGATTTATGCATGGTATTGATTACCAACTTGCTTCTCAAGAAAAATCAGCTGAGGAGAAATTACAGAAATTATCCGAACGAATGCAACGAAGTCAACAAGAAAAAGCTAGATTAGAGGAAACAGTCACCTGTCCATCATCAAGTAGTAATTCAGCCGACTCCAACGAAAATGAAGATGAAATAATCGAAGCCCAAGAAGACTTGTTACAAGACCAGCCTGGCCCGTCACAGCCAAAAAAGAGGAGATTGTATGGAACATGTAACATCATCACACCAAAAATAGCCGCTGCATTTGATGCTTGCAAAATAAGCGACAGGTATGGAGTCCATATTTTGACGGCAGTAGCAGAAGCACTAGGACATGACACCACATCTTTGTCCATCAGCAGAACCAGATTTCAGCGCTCTAGACAACGCATCCGCGAAGAAAGAGCTGAAATATTAAAAACTGCCTTCGGTAATTCTGAATTGCCGGCCCCAGTCATCCATTGGGATGGAAAACTTTTACTTTCTCTCACTGGAATGGGAAATATCGATAGACTTGCTATCTTAGTTACTAGTGGAGATATTGAAAAACTACTTGGAGTACCAGCTTTGCCCAATTCAACTGGAAGAGAACAGACTGAAGCAGTTTATGATGTGCTTTGTGAATGGAATTTGGACGAAAAGGTAATAGCTTTGTGTTGTGATACAACAGCATCAAATATGGGTTGTATAAATGGGGCAGCCACACTATTGCAACAAAAATTAGAAAGAGATATTCTATATTTTCCTTGTAGACATCATATTTTTGAAGTGGTTTTGAGAAGTGTGTTTGACACAAAAATGCCTTCCTCATCTGGTCCAAATGTGCCACTATTTAAACGTTCTAGGGAATTTTGGCCTAAAATAGATCAAAATAAATTAAAGACTGGATTTCAGGTATCAAAAATTAAACACATTTTACAACCAGTTAAAGCCGAAATTGTAAAGTTTCTAAATGCAGCTTTAACTTTGCAACAGCCTCGTGATGATTATAAAGAATTTTTAATGCTTTCTAAACTTTTTGTTGAAGAAGAGCTCACTCACACGACATTCTATCAACCAGGGGCATTTCATCATGCACGTTGGATGGCCAAAGCCATTTACTGTCTAAAAATATTTTTTTTTCCAAGATCAGTTCCAACTAACTAAAAAAAATAGGTATTGAAGATATATGAGTGAATAAATGATATTGACATTTGGTATGGCCCATGCAAAATTATCGTGAAAAATAAGCTAAATTTTAAATAAAATATGCTAAACAATTAGCAAAATATGCGTATTTATTGGACCACTTATTAAAATTGCAAAACTACTACCTAACTTCGAATAATTAAAAAAAATACATCCGAAATGTCCATACCCTGGCCTGCCCCATTACCAAATTCCCTAAACAAACATTAATTTTTGTTCCAAATATAGATAAATTAATTGTTTTAAGTATGAGTAATAGTGTAGTAACCTATTAAAGAACGAATAAAAGCAAAATTTATTTTATGACACGCTAAAATACATGGAATAAAAAATTAAATATCTCAACCCCCATAATAAAGTGTCACCTCCCCTGGCATAGTTCAAATTATTATATTCGGTTTTTAAAAGAAGCGCCGCGATTTGGCTTCTAACCACACTAACAAGCTCAAGGGCAAGTTAGGAAGACAACATTTAGTTACATGCAGTTCTTTGCTCCAACACGTTTAGTTGAGCAGGAGTTGTTACAGTGAGGTTAGGTGCCAGTGAATTGTGTCTCTCTCCTGGTATGTATATTTTTGTGAAAATATTTAATTTTTTGTGTGCAATATCATGAAAACACAAGCAAAACGGCCTAATTATCCTGTAGACAAAGATGGGAGGTATAATGTTTTGACTTTTAATAATATCTTTGGTTTTGTAAAATTTTGTCACTTCCCTGGCGTCTTTGCCCTGGCCATTTAGGTGCCAGGGGAAATACAGTATTGTCAGGGGAAAGACAGTTGTTTAGTTATTGTCTAAAACTAGTTAAAATACAAATATTTTTAGTTTTGTATTTCTTACAGATTCACTTATATTAAGTAAGGAATATGGCAAACATAAAAAAAAAAACAAATTAGAGAAGAAAGACTTCAAAAAAAAAGAGAAGCCGAAAGATTACGGTACCAGCGTTTAAAAAATGATGTCAATAAAAATGCAGAATTAAAAGAAAAAGAAAGACAAAAGTATTTGAGGAAAAAAGAAAAAGGACAAGTTAAAAGTGTCAAAGATATGACCCCTAGACAGCAAAGAACCATAAGAAAAATTTGGCGAGAAAAAACAAGAAAACGCCGCATTCGTCTTCGTATGCAAAACTCTCAAAATATAGTTACCCCACCTACTACAGATAACGAGGAGCAGCAACGTCCACGTCAACAAGGAGAAGATAAAAGAACCCTAGCCGCTAGTACTAAGGCATTACGACAAAGAAAAAAGCGCAACAAACTAATAAAACATCAAAAGCAAGAAATAAAAATGTTACGAGAAAAAGTTAAAACTTACAAGAAAGCAATTAAGCGTTGTGATAAGAAAATGCGAAAAATCATGTTGACTCCAAACTCAAAAGTTGAATCTTTAATAAGTGATGCTAAATCTAATAAAGTGGAAGAAGTTAAGAAAACGTTATTATTCGGTGAGGTGATGACAAGGCAACTAAAAGAAAATCTAACAAACATTTCGAATGACCAGGAAAATAAGATATTTAGGAAAGTGATCAGTGAATATAGCAAAGAAATACAATGTTTTAACTCAAATTAATGTAAAACCAATATCGCAACCAAGAGATAAAAGAAGAAGCTTACTAGATGTTGCTCGTAAAACAAGATCAGACAGGATACGTAGTAAAATAAGTAACATTGTAATCAATTTTTTAGAAGAAGACTGTAACAGTAGGTTGTGTCCTGGTAAGCGCGATTGCATCACTAAAAAGAAAATCAAGAAACAAAAACGCTATTTACTAGACACCATGAAAAATTTGTTTAGAAAATTTTTAAAAACCAAGAAAATTAAAATAAGCTACACTTTGTTCTGTCAGTTACGGCCCTTTTGGATCATACCTCCGACCATTGATAAACGTGAAACATGCCTTTGCATAACTCACACGAATATAGACCTTTTATTGGCTAGCTTGAACCAAGCAAAGATTATTGCAATATCAAATCACCAATCGTTACTTAACCATTTGTGTTGCGACAGGTACAATCAATTGTGCTTATCCCGAGAATGTCAGCAATGTCAAACAAAGTCCTTGTTGTATGAAGAATTTGATAATTCTATTTTAATTAAGTATCACAAGTGGAAATCTGTTATGGAAAAAATTGAAGATTTCAAAACCAAAAAAGTTCGAAAAGTTAGAAAATATGCAAAGAAAACATTTTCTGCCACACCAAGAGATATTATATTGCAGCTTGAATCTGACTTGGGCGCATTCTTGAAGCATGAATTCACTATTGCGCACCAGTACCAGACCCTTAAAGCATTAAAACAAAATTTAACAGAAACAGATTGTTTAATCCACATGGATTTTTCGGAAAATTTTAATACAAAGTATTTCGAGGAAATTCAATCATTTAATTTTGGCGGTTCACGAACGCAGATAAGCCTACACACTGTCGTCGTCTATACAAATTGCAAGACGGAATGTTTTGCTACCATGTCAACCGATTTAAGCCACAACGTACCCGCCATTTGGGCACATTTGGAGCCTATACTGAAGTTACTCCCTCAAGAAATAGAAAACATTAATTTTCTTAGTGATGGCCCGGTGAATCAGTATCGGAACAAAGACATGTGTTACTACCTGACAACGCAGTTGATTGCTGCATATCCAAATATACTGAATTTTACCTGGAACTATCATGAAGCAGGGCACGGCAAGGGTGCGCCCCATGGCGTGGGTGGAACTTGCAAGAGGACTGCAGATAAATTGATCTCAACTGGTACTGATATCCCAAATTTGGAAGCCTTTTCAAATGCCATTGAAAAAAATTGTCCGGGAATAAAAACATTTGTTATTTTCGTAGCAGACATAGCATCTAAGAAGATCATTTTTGATAGTCAACAATCCCAACTTAAGTCATTTGTTGGTACCCTTAAAGTACATCAAGTTAGAGGAAGCGCGTTGGCACCTTATAAACTAAGTATGAAAAGTTTAAGTTGTTTCTGCGACACAGATGCCTGCACACATTTTGACTTAGGGACCATTACTTACGAAAATGTTGAGAAAGAAAACCACCTGTCCGTTGCTGATGTGTATCATTCACATTCTGACTCTAAACCTGGTTCTTCGCACCCCACTCGATCTGAAGATCTATATAAAAGTGGCGATTATTTCCTGATAAAATTTCCCCAAAAGAAGACTGAGTACCGATATGTCGGCGTGTGCTCTCAAGTTGATGATGCAGAGGAAGAAATGCTCATTACATTCCTCAAAGTGTGCAATGAAAATGCTACACTTTTTAAAGTGGACGAAACCGACGTTTCATATATACCGTATAACCAAATATGTGATAAACTACCTCAACCTAGTTTAGTGTTACAAGGTGATCGAGTGTATTACAGTTTTAAGAAGCCTGTTAATGTTTTTGAACAATAAAGCCAAAATAAACGCGAATATGCCAAGAAAATGAATGTCCAAAGAATATATATTTTTTTTTAAGTTGATTTTTATGAATGTCCAAAGAAGTAGGTACCTATTTTTTTAGTTGATTTATGAATGCCCAAAGAAGTATTTTTTTAAGTTGATTTTTATGCATGTTCAAAACATTTTTTGTTAATAAAATGGGATCTATGCCTTTTAAATTTTATTAATGTTTACCAATACTATCACAATTGAGCAATTAACAAATTAAATAATTATAAAATTACACTCCCCTGTCCTGTTTGTCACTACCCTGTCCACACTGTCACTCCCCTGGTCAATGTCTTTTCCCTGGCCACAAAAAAACTGAAAAAAAGCGAAAAAATGACTGGCCCATTAAAACTCATGATGCATATTCCATTATGGTACACACATTTTGAAAATCATGTCCAATTCTAATATTTTGACTGGGGGGCAGAATTATATGGAGCTAAAACGCAATATCATTTATTCACCCATATGTCTCTTTATTGTAAAGGTTTATGTAAAGGCCTGATTTACAGCGTCATTTGCTAGTAAAGCACCGCTTCATGATTTAGACTTTTGTAAAGAACTCATTAATTATCAAAATATTGACAAAGAAATATCTCAAGCCGCAAGTAGGAAAATAGTGAACCATTTGTGGTACCTTAATTCAGTAAATGTTGGCTTATCTTTCTTTGGTGACGATATTTCAGTTACCACTAAAAGAGAAATGGTTAAAGCTTTGAATAGGAAAGCACCAAATCAAGAGGGTATTAAACGACTTATGATTAGTAACATTACTGACGTTGAAAACAAGGAAATTCAGGACTTCATATGCGAGAACACTAAACAGTTTTTTCAAAAATTAGGTTTATCTATGGAATTTTTGGAAAATGATCCAATAACATGGAGGGAAAATGAAAGTTATACCCGATGTATCAATATTGTAAACAAAATTAAAGTTGTAAATGATGCCGCTGACTATAATGACATTTTAACAAAAAATGAAGACCAAAAACAGTTTTTACTCCAAGTTGTAAATGATTATAAATCACAGTTTCCAAATGTAAAAAAAGAAACCCTGTCGCATGCTTTGGCCTAGTGCAAAAAATATTGTTTTTATTACTATATGTCTTGTAGATTTAGGATAATATTTGGTACTATGTATGAAAAAAACGTTTCATAATAAAATACACAAAGATAAAACGAGAGTTTTATTTCAAAAACTTCTAGTCTAGTTTTCTTAGACTACGAATTTACAGTATGACACATGTCATAGTCACAACAGATAATGTCTTTGATATTTGTATGACTTGATTAGTCATTCTAAAGATAAATGTTGCTGATTAAAAAAAAAAACAATGCATCAACCAAAGAATGTAAATAATTCCATTTACTTTTATTATTGCATAATAATGCATTCTGCGGCACCCCTTGCCTTCAATTTGCCTCAATAATATTTTGAGGGGACTGTTTTTTGTTCAAATGGAACCATTTGCAGTGGTGAGAAATAAAAAATTTCGATTTCGAAAAAGATGGGCCACCCTACTGTAGATCTTGCAAAAAGAAAGACATTAGCATTGTCAAAATAATCAAATACCTTTTTAAAGCTTATAATAAACTAAAATGTATGAAACATTAAACTCTGTGAAATATATAAAAAAGGAGAGCAGCAAAAGGAAAAAAAACTCAGGTGGGAAAAAAATTATGGCTCGAAACAAAATGGCGTCAAGGAATTAGAGCACTGGGTGATGGATTAGGGTTAAGGCATAACACCATTTTTGATATACAGGGTGTTTCAGCTAAAAGTCCCCGGGTCATTATCTCGTAAACTAATAAAGATACTTAAAATTTGTAAATCGCGGATAAGTGACATCAAAAAAGGTCTTGAATAACTGCGGTTAGAATTGTTCCTTTGCAGTGCACAGAGATGGCGCTGCGGTGAGAAATTATTTTTCGATGGCTAGAACCTTGAAACATGATTCATACGATTAATGAATAAATTGTGAATAATTTTGACTATGTAAAAAATTTTGTAAATACCAGCCGTTTTGGAGCTACATGAATTTTTTCTCCATTTTATTGTCTCTCTAAATTTTGAAAGGTAGTTAGTGCATGTTCTCAAACGAAAAAGGGGCTACACAAATGTGTGTTAATCCTGGAGCAAAGGTCGGAAAATTATTTTTTTTTGAAATTGTCTCAAGAGTAAACTACCTTTATTTTTGAAGATATCAAAAAATTTTATTTAAAGAAACTGCTTATAATGGAAAGTTATATTCAGATATAAAATCTGGTTGTTCTATTTTAAAAATTAATATATTCCACTTTTTTGCGCATAATTCCTGAACTATATTTTTAAATATTTTTCGGTTAATAATAATTCTCTCTATTTAATATTTTCAGCCTAAGTAATGGATTGAAATCAACTTTGAAGAACTTTTAGCAGTACTTTTTTGACCAAATAAATTTTTTGGGAAAAATGCTGAATTTCTTGGTGCATAGTTGTTCTCTTTTTTTTCCAGTGTTAACTTTTTCGAAATTGTTTAATACAAATTGCTAAATGAATCTATATTAAAACATTTCGAAAAAGTTAACACTGCGGAAAAAAAGAGAACAACTATTATACGTACCAGGAAATTCAGCATTCTTTTCCAAAATATTTATTTGGTCAAAAAAGTACTGTTAAAAGTTCTTCAAAGTGGATTTCAATCCATTACTTAGGCTGAAACTATCAAATAGAGAGAATTATTAATAACAGAAAAATATTTAAAAATATAGTTCAGGAATTATGCGTAAAAAAGTGTAAAATTTTTATTTAAAAATAGAACAACCAAATTTGATATCTGGATATTACTATGCATTATAAACAACTTCTTTAAATAACATTTTTCGATATCTTCAAAAATAAAGGTAGTTTACTCTGGAGACAATTTCAAAAAAATTTATTTTCTGACCTAAGCGTCACGACTAACACACATTTCTGCTGCTATTTTTTTCGTTTGAGAACATGCACTAACTTTTATCAAAAATAAAATTGTTCAGGAAGTCAATAACAACAGAGTTTCCCATATGGTGCAGACTTATTGGCGGACACTGTAGATAATAGTCCAAAGGAATTAAAATTTTTCTGCAGAAAGAATCCCAGCAAACTAAACTTGTGTATGAATTTTTACTTCGTCGTTTAAAATATGTCAAAAGTCCCCATCGATGTGACTCCTTCTAAAAAGGTTACAGAGGGTCAACGGCCAGAAAAAATAATTTTCGCGAATATTTCATCTATTAAATCTACGACAAAAATAGTTAATATGAAATGTTAGTACAGTAACTAGAGCGAGAACTGGAGGTTTTAACTTCGGAATAATGTCATATGAATTAGTTTTCGTTCATTTTTGGCAATTTATTAGTAAATGCATCACATAAAAGTTTCTATATTATTAGGGGGCTAGCTAATTTATAGGGAGTAGATGGCACAAAAAAAAACAGAAAGATAATAAAATTTTGAGAAGAAAATGTTCTATGCATCTGTTCATGTAAATTGATAGCTAAAAACTACATTTTGATGTGCTTTTTATCCCTGTTGGGCTGATTCAGTACCTTTTTTCTTTTTGCATTGACTAAAGTAAAGGCTAACTACGTTTTGAAATACAGAAAGGGCATCGGTTATATCGTGGTCATGCATCTTTGTAAATAACTCGTTTATTTTCAATTTTTCGAAAAACTCTATTTCTGATTTTTTGTCCGAAAAGGTTCGTGCCTTATACCAGTTATAGAGATTGATCGACAGAATACTTAATTTTCGATTTTTATTAGGAAACTGTTGGGTATTTGTAGAATCCATAAAAAAAATCAAGTTTTCCAGGATTTGTAGATTCGCTTTTGTTTTGTCAAATTTCTCACAAACGTCACCTAATAGAATTAATCGAGCCCTACAATCGCCATTTTTGAAAATCAAAATCGGACCTTCGGTTCGGGAGTTATGAATTTCTTTGGAAAATTATACTCGGCCTTGGAAAAAATACTTGTGGTCAACAGATTCGGGCCGCCAGCAATAGGCTTCATTTGTGGCTGTGTGCCTTCGATCCCACCAAGTCTCATCGAAATAGATCGATATTCTGGACAGTTATCGTGCTTCCCGATTTCGAGAAAACCAGTTTTTTGCAAACAAAATGAATTTCCATTTGTTTTTCGACATTGTCTCCGGTATACTTATCTGTAGATCGTTGCCAGCGGCACCATCTCTTTTTTGAAATATCTCGATCCGACTGCCCGTTACCGAGTTATTCAATTTTTCCCGAAAAACTTGAAACGTCTATATCGGGTACTTCCGATTTCCGAAGGGAGCCGAGCTTCCAGCGTTAAGGTTTTCTAAAGACCTCCCATTAACCACCCAAGTTTCATCGAAATCCGAAAACGGATTAGGGGGGTTGAACGTGACAGACAGACCGACAGACCGACAGACCGACGGACGGAATTTTCTAAATTCGCTCTCGAGTCGATAGATATGACTTTCGTTTCGATCCGACGTTTTTTTCGGATTTCGATGTAGTACTCCATCCGCCTTGATCTTTTAGGTGTAATACTAACCTTGTTTGGTCAAACTTCAGCCCCAGGCAGATGGTACTTTACGTTGAGTCCCTTCATTCCCTAGCCATATCTGTACTTGAAGGTATGTCCTGTAGCAATAATACTTGGCGGCATCACGTGTAGGTGGCAACCTGGTTAGTTGGAATTTTGGCTTTGCCACCACAGTAGAAAATGTGCGGTACCTCGGGTCATCCAAATTATCAACGTCCACAGTCCCACCGTACAATTTCACCAGGAACTTCTCCCCAGCTGAATTTTACTCGTTTTTTTTACATTTTGGGAAATTTGTTCAATCTTTGAACTACTCTATCTCGGTAAGTATTGGGTCAAAAAATATTTTTTACCAATGAAAACTGAAGGAAATTACTCTACAACTTTTATGTGGACGACTTTTTCGAAAAACGCATGATTTAGAAGATAAAAGCGAAAAACCGAAAAAAGTCCGAACATTTCGAGGTTTTTTGCCCCCCTCCAAGTTTCCACAAGCTCCTCGAGGTCGAAATCTTAGATTACACACCCCACACCATCCCCAAACAATATCCCAAAATTTCATTAAGTTCGGAATTGTGTCCAGGCAGAAAGTACCTGCCGACTGGATTATATACCTCAGTAAAAAGGATTTTGTTTTTCTTTTACAATTTTGGCAGCGTCGCCTAATTAAAGGAGATAATGAAACCGCTTTAGTAAAAAACATAAAAGTACCACCGTACACTGTACAGACGATCCAACTTGGTGAAGCCAACCTTGTCGGTACGCTTTGAAGATTGCTGGAATTCCAGTAGACAAGCTCACTTTTACGAATGAGTTCAAAGGATACCGACAATGTTGACTCCAGCAAGTTGTATCATCTGTAGACCTCTTAATGTTGACACTCGGTCAGGGTCGAATGCTTTCAACACCGCAATTTTTTATACAATTGTGTGGAATTGATAGTTTCGGAGATATTTAGTTTTATAGATAGCATCCGATCGTTTTTAGGACGAAGTATTTAATTTAAATGTTGAATATCTTGGAAATTATGATACTTTTATCAAAAATTCTAAGGAATTGAATTAAAGGTCAACAGGTCAACATTTAGTTTAGTTTAGTGAAAAAATACACCGGATTCTACCTAGGTACCCAGGGGTTTTTGGGGTCGCTGATTCCGATGCCGAGGTCGGTTAAGCTCTATCACGTCAGGTTCAAGGTTATTTGAAGGTCAAACTAAGAAAAGGTGGTTGAAAAAATCTGAAAAAATTCACACATAAGTTTTTGGGGTCGCTGAGTTCGAATCTGATGTCGGTTGACCTCTATCGCCTCGTGTTTAAGGTCGTTTGAAGGTTAAAGTAAGAATAGGAGGTGAAAAAATTGGAAAATATTTATACGAACGCTCACCTGCCTACTTATTGTCTGTTTATCTGTCTGCCTTTATACCTGCACACCTGTTTGTTTGCTTGTTAGTCTGTATTTGTCGTCCGCCTGCATTTTCTCTCTGTCCATCTATCTGACATCCTGCCTTTCTACCTGCCTTCCTGTCGGTAATTCTGTCTATCTTCCTGTCTGACTAAATGACTAAATGTTTCTATCTGACAGTCTCTCTGCCTTCTTGTCAGTTTGTCTGACTCAAAAAACCATTAAATTACTTTGATCCTCACATGATTGAGCTCCAAGTGAGTGAAGCCAACGCTCGTGATTCGCGCCGAACTTATATCACAGAAGAAGGAACTACTCTTTTCTGTGCTTATATCCCTCTTCTGCCCCAACTCACTTACGGTGGGCATGCGCCATCTATCGAATACTCAAGGTACTCTCTTCTTGCATGTTCGCTCTGCTTCTGCAACTATACCTAAAGGCCAGTTTTTGCGTTCCACAGGATTTATGTGGTGAATATAAGCTCGTCAACTTTCACAGAAACGAATAAGTAGGTGATTCATTGAGTTAAATATATTTGCACTGAGATAGCCCCAAAAATCTTCATATGCAGCTAAAGCTGACGGACGAATGCCGGCTTGAAATGACCTCAGAATGACCTTGAAATGACCTCTGGATGCCTTTTAAGGGTAAGCGAACACCGTATTCGGACTCAGCGGCCCCAAAAACCTGTGTGAATTTTTTCAGATTTTTTCAACAACCTTTTCTTAGTTTGACCTTCGAATAACCTTGAAACTGACGTGGCAGAGGTTAACAGGCATCGGATGCAGACTCAGCGACCCAAAAATACCTGTATTTAAATTTTTCCAGATTTTTTTGACAGCTTTCCCTCTGTTTTTATAAAATTAACCTTGAAATGAATTTGTTCAGATTTTTTTCAAAAATCCTTTTTTTCGTTAATATATACCATCATCTAGATGCTTAATTTTTTGTCCGTTTAAAACATTTGGTTTAGAAAAAAAATTCCTTTCGCCATATTGGAGCCGACATTTTGATTTTTTTAATTTTGACTTCAGATTCGTAATCAGCGATTCCAAAAACATAACAAACCTACCTACGTTTCAAAAATAAATCAGTAATATTTTTTCAAATATTAAATATTTAAATTTAGGGGTTGTTTTCACCCCTTGAAGGTAACAGCAAGTATCCGGACCATATAGAAACTGAAGACGATACGATACCATTTACTACAATAATAACCCATGAAAAAAATTATCATTACATATGAAATTATTTTTTTTTAGATATCTCTAAGTACTATACTATTTGTAGCTTAGGAAATTATGTACAAAAAAGTTTTTATGGGATTTTTTTTTTGTAGAAGTTTGGGAGATATCGTAGGGTTGCATATATCTATACCGGGTGTCAACGAGATCACTTTCTGGGCTCCATTTCTTTATTTTTTAACGGATCGAGGTTAAACTTAGCAGGTATCACATGTTATGAAAACGATATTTTTACATCTACCTGTCAATTTTCAACGACTTCCGGTTTCACTGGAAGTGTCATTCCTATTTTTACACTCGGTGCATTTTGAATTTTTGAACTCTAGAGATATTTTAATTTTTAATTTGGTGTGTCATGATCCATCTGAAATTGTTGTAATAATGTTCATAAATACTTGAAGAAAAATAAGTATTCATTTATTTGTTGTTGATTTGTAGTACAAGGAGGTTCAAAGTAAGATAAAGCCACTTATTTCTAAATTACTCAAAATATATTTCCAATAAAAACAACCGGGAATGGAATTAAGGTGTTGCTATGGTGGGTCGTGGCCCACACAAAATTACGTTGGCCTACTCTTGTGCCCACCCTGATCCCCGACAAATTAAGAATTTTATTGTTTTGTACGAACTGAGCAAATTTTCTAAATAGGTGAAACCGTGCAAAGTTGTTTAAACCCATATCCCCTGGCCCAACTAAAAAAGATGTATGCCCAGTCTTGGTCCACTCAATACTACACAGCTAGTTCCGTGACGTCGCACTGCCCCTTCGTTCTTCAAAAAAAAAAAATGGACTTCTCCCGAGGAGGCCCGTTTCGGGATGGGCCCACCCGGTTTTATACCTCTAGTTCCGTGCCTGAAAACAACAAAAGTAGATTTATTTCCATGCTGTTTCAAAAACTGAAATCCGGTAACATCAACGTGAAATAAGCTCAGGACGATGCTGACGTCATTATTGAAATAGCACTCGAACAAGTATTTTTGTCGACGAACACGTAGATCTATTGATATTTATACTGCAAATAAAAAAGGCTGCGAAAACTGTCCATAAAAATATCAAAGTCGGCGCTATTACTTGCTGACGAGAATACTGCAGAGCCATATTTCCAATTTTTGCGTATTGGAATGAACAAATTTTTTTTTTTTTTAACTATTTAACGTCGGCCTATTTCCGCTACCAGGGCCTATCACCGACGCCAGGAGACGAGCTACCCCCAACCTGGAAATTTTGCCGAACCTCTTCCCTTAAGAAGAGTAGGGATCTTTTACTTGCCTAACATTTAATAGACAAGGGACCGCCTGCTTTACATCCCCTCCGAAGGATGGTATATCCACTACGTAATCCTCGTCTGAAATTACGTAACTTCCGAGTATACACTGATATACAAGCCTCTAGAAGGTGGGACGAGAACGCTGTATTTCCCAAGATGGGTACCCCATCCAAGTACTAACCGCGCTCGACGTTGCTTCAACGGAATATCGACTGATATTCACATTGAAGTCGCCTCTACGCTCGCCCCCTAATGAACAAAATAATACTAGAGATTTCAAAATAGTGTTTTCAGCAAATAAAAACTGAATGTCGTTTCTGGTAAATTAAAAAAAAAATCTTTCTCTGTTTTGCTTATGTCAAGATAGGAATATCTTATGCACTGGCGGAGCCATTGCCCGCTCTTCGCGACAGCGACAGGCAAATTCATAGTACGGCTCTATTTGTCTGTTACTTTAGGTTAAACACCGACAACAGACGCCGCGTCGTTATGTTAGGGGTGATTCGCGCAACTATATTACAAGAATTAGAGATCTTAATTAAAAGAGTTGTGTTTCCATTTATTTCTTATTTAAATCATGCTAGAACATACTTTAGGTAAGAATAATGATGTTTTGTCTATTAAGTAATAGGTCCGATCAACATTTTTTTTTCTTTTAAAAACCGAAAGTAGAACACTTTTTAAGGCAATATCCAAATTTTTAGGTTTTTATTCGGACGTTTAAACCTTAAATAAATTGCCAAAGTTGGATCGCGCAAAAACGGGGCGGAGCTCCGCGTGACGTCGCGTGTAGATGCTGATCAGGCGACAGTCGAGATTTAATAATTAAAAACATTGGAGGTGAAATAAAAATTTATTACAGTAACTAGAGGTTTTAACTTCGGAATAATGTCATATTGAACGGATTTCGTTCTTTTCTGGCAGTATTATAGTAAATGCTTCACAGAAAGGTTTCTATATTATACGTGGGCTTGCTAATCTATAGTGGGTGGCACTTAAAAAATATATATATTTATTGGAGCTGAAAAAGAAACAAATTTTAAAAAGAAAAGATTCTATGCAATTTTTCACATAAATTGATAGTTTTTAAGTTATAACGAATTCAAAATTGCGATTTTAGTTTAAAAAAAAAAGGTATTTCCAAACGGCTTTCGTCAAGTATCTTGAAAAGTATCACTTTATCGAAAAAATGTTACAGACCAATTACAGAAAGTACAAACTGAGAATTATATTTTTTGTTTATTGATGTAGGATTAATAATTTTGGAGACATTTAAGTTTATATTTTGCATCCAATTGTTTCGAAATTACCTTTAAAGTTTAAAATGCATTTTTTTTAAAGCAAGTGCTTTAAATGAGCAAAAAAATTTGAGCATCTAGATAATGCTACATTTTAACGAAAAACTGTATTTGAGATTATTTTTTTTAAATTACTAGCTAATTAAAGTAACAAAATGGCGACCTTTTTATATATAAAAAATATAAATACGCACATTTTTCTGCCATAACTTCTTTATCTCTTATGCTACAGAAACGAGTAAAAAATAAATGTAAATAAATAAAAAACCGAAATTCATTATCAGTTTATGAGCTTTATTTTTGGTCTCTACCCATTTTTCAATAAAATATTTATTGAGATATTTGAAAAAAAATACCTTTATAGTTTAAACTGTAATTTTTTCTAAAGCAAGGGCTGTATACAAACGAAAAAAATTGAGCATCTACGTCATGCTACATATTAATGAGAAACAGTGTTTGAAATTCCTTTTTTTTATTTACTGGCTAATTACAGTAACAAAATGGCGACTTTGTTATTAAAAAAATATGAAGACGTACATTACTTCGGTCATAACTTTTTTGTTTTTTATGCTACAGAAACAAATTTAAAAAACAGTTGAAAGCTTAATTAATAACCTATTATTCTACCTATTAGCATTCTTGACGTGGGTGTCACAGTTTCTGAGATATTTAACTCTCACTCTAAATAATTATCTTATGAACACTTGGATGCCAAATATAAACTTAAATATCTCCGAAATTATTAATCCTACATCAATAAACAAAAAATATAATTAATTCCCAGTTTGTACTATCTGTAATTGCTCTGAACATTTCTTCGATAAAGCAATACTTTTCGAGATACTTGACGAAAGCCGTATGGAAATATTTTTTTTAAGCTAAAATCGCAATTTCGAAGTCGTTATAACTTAAAAACTATCAATTTATGTGAAAAATGGCATAGAACCTTTGCTTCTTAAAATTTGATTCTTTTTCAGCTCCAATATATAAATATATATATTTTTCAAGTACCACCCCCTGAGAAGGGGTGGCATCCATCCCCTATAAATTGGCAAACCCCCGTACAATATAGAAACTTTTCTGTGAAGCATTTACTATTATACTGTCAAAAATGAACGAAATCCGTTCAATACGACATTATTCCGAAGTTTTGCATATTTTTTACTGTACTAAAGGTTCTATGCAACTTTTCATAAAAATTGATAGTCTTTAAGTTATAACGACTTGAAAATTGGGTTTCAGCTTAATAAAAATATATTAAAACAATATTAGTCAAATAACTCAAAAAGTATTACATTGAGCGAAAACATGTTAGAGACAAATAAGAAAGCTACTAAATTGAGGATGAATTTTGTTTTTTTTTTTCTAATTTCTGTAGAGTTAATAGTTTCGGACATCTGGAAGTATAAAAGTGGCGTCCGAACGTCTATAAGACGAAGTATTTAATTTAAATGTAAAATATCTCAGAAACTATGGCACTTACGTCAAAAGCAGTAAGAACGAAAATGAAAGACATTAATTAGGCTTTCAAATGGTGTTTTCATTTGCTATTTCTATACCATAAAAAACAAAGAAGTTATGACAGAAACAATGTACTTTTTCAATTTTTGTTTATGCAAAATGACGTCACGAGTCGGCAAAGCGCTTTGTACTGAAACCCAATCTTTAACATTGAATATCTAAGGATTGGATATACTTATGAAGCTTATCTAGATGATTGAATTCTATTGAATACCAAAAAATAACGAAAAAAAATTATTGGTAACAAGCCCATTCATTGTATTTATTATTTAATATGCTGTAGAAAAATAAAGCATGCTCCGCTCCCCCATCAATTCGTAAGCGGCAAAGCTTTGAGGTTTTCTATTTGCACTAAACAAATGGAGTCAACTATAATCCTTCTGATAAAGAAAGGACACCGTACATTTCTTATGTAAATTGGCTTACAGTCAAATTGGCTGAATGTGTTGTAGATTTCGACTTTCTGATCCAAAGCTTTCATGGGCCCAACTCGATCCTATGTCTATTTTCCGAAATACAACTAAAAATTCTTCAAATCTTGTAAAATTCTGTATCTTGCCGAACTTTTAATTTATTGATGGGGTATAGTCAAAGGAGCAATTACCGAAAGTTTTTCAATTAAAGTTTTTTTTATCAGGAAGACGCATACTTTATGTAAAAAATGTTTTAGCAAATTTGACTGAATATTTTTTCACTTATTATTTTTATATAGATTTCCCGGCGCCTTCGCCAACATTCTTCAAACTTCAATTTTTTTTCTACACTATTTTTATTAAAACAACAAAAAATGTTTTTAGTGCAAAATATTATAAAGGGCTATTAGAACGTATCACTATATAAAATGTATGAAAAAATCATGAATTCGAAAATTCTTTAATTGTACAAGAGGTCATTCTTGTACATTTCTTGAGCAGTATCTCGGAAACTAGACATAGAAACGAGTTGGGCCCAGGAAAGCTTTTGATCAGAAAGTCTAAATCTACAACATATTATAAATTCAGTCAATTTGACTATAAGCGAATTTACATAAGAAATGTGCGGGGTCCTTTATTTTCTTAAACCAGGAAAAGCCAAAGTCGAAACAGAAATATATTACTAGGTGCGAAAGCGAAGGCTTTAAAAATATTAGAAACACGTTATTTAAAATAAAAGAATGTTGCTGTAGTTATATTGCACAATTCACATTTTTATTTCGCAATATTCTCAGATTCTAAAACTTGTACCTGTACTTTGTCAATAGGTAGAAAATTAGATTATTGTTATGAATGAAAAATTAGGTCAGTCAAAGCTGTAGTTGAAAAAGTCCAAATAAGTTTATTTCTCAGCTGAATTATATTTCAAAGTACTACCCTTGCAGCTACCAGTTAGTTATTACGTTACTTTAAAGATATTTTTAAAATATTCCTCCTTGATTTTCATACTTACCCTATACCCGTAATTTGTAAGCACTAAAAATGTTAGTTCTAAAGAGCTTCTCAAAGAGATTCGTCCCGGTTTTTTCATAACATTTAATCTTTCGTAAGATGTTTTTAATGACCAAGGGAACTCTTTGATTTATGAGCTTTTTCTTTCCTCTTTCAGAACTCCGAGCTATATATGCGAGGAAACTAATAAATTACTTACATATGATATTAAATATAAAAGTAGATTATTAATCGGCGCGTTACCAGCTGTGTATTTGCTTAATTTATTTTTATATTTTATGGTTCAATAATTTCCAACAGATTTTTACTATATCAAAGAGCAGTGAACTGTGCAAATTTATATTTTTGCGTATTAGTGCTTACGCATTAAGCTTGACACCACTATAAGGTTGTTATTTTCTATAAAGGGAATTATCTTTATTACAGTCCCTAAAAAGAGACAAAAAGTATAGCCCGGGTATTTCATAAAAAAATATTTTAAATTAAAAATGAGCAAAAGCCAATCTATTAATTTAAATAAAAAACCTAGCTTATTACTTCAAAGAAAGAGAATAAATACCAGTTCGGGATATAATAAGGTAAAATTCCTAAATAAACTAAGGGAATTTTGAAATGAAAAATAAAAATAATTAACAATAACAAAATTTATTGTAAATTTAAAAGGAATGGAAGAGCAATTGACAAATCAGGAGTGGGCAAATAAAATATGTGCTTGAATTACGGTTACAAAGATCAAGCGGTATGAAAGATGTACAGAGAGACAGACAGATTTATCATATACTAAAAAAGGTAAATTCATACGGTAACTTACAAAGATAAATCCATAATTATTGGCAAAATACATAAAAACTACTGTAAATACTTCGAAAAGATAGATAACTAAATTATTATTTGGCCAACGTAGTATTACTAAATGAAAAGATTAAATAATGACATTTTACTAATCATCAAATTTTGATATTTTATATCATAAACAGATCTCTTAATGCAAATAAAGGTACAACATAGACAATGAAATACATAGTAGCATTTTAAGCTACAAGATACATACAAAAACGTAATGTGTTCGGCACAGAAAATTATTTATAGGTATTAAATAAGAAATTTTATTAACAGTCTTTATGAGACGAGACGAGCACTCGCGAAAAGAATATAACTTGTTTGTTTAATCAAACAACGAAATGCCTTCACATAACAATGAAAGTCGCACCAAATTGGCGTCTTTGGCTACAATGTAAAACGAAAATTAATGGTATGAAGTCCGGAGTTAGTCCCAGTTGCCGGTATACACAAAGTAGAAAAGTAAATGTACTTACAAAAACTGCAACAAGGGACGAAGGCACTGTTATGGGTTACAAGGTCAATGGGTTACAAGCTTAAATTATAGGTCGATACCATAACAAACTACATAACTAGACCTTCTTCTTCTTAAGGTGCCATCTTCCTAGTGAAGGTTGGCTACAATTTCTGCAAATGTCTGTCTGTTTTGAGCTATTCTTAGTAATGACTGTGAATTTAGACCAGTCCAATCCCTAACATTTTTCAACCACGAACCTTGTCTCCTGCCCGGGCCTCTTCAACCCTCGATCTTGCCTTCCATTATTAGTTTTAGAAAGTCGTATCTCCTGCTTGTGTATATATGTCCCAGATAGCTTGTCTTTCGTCTTTTGACAATTCCAAAAATCTCTCTGTCTGCATTCATCCTTCTTAAGATAGTTTCATTGGAGATATGTTCTGTCCATGATATTTTGAGCATTCTGCGCATTATCCACATTTCAAAAGCTTCTAGTCTGCGCATCGAGCGGTTTCCCATCGTCCAGGCTTCACTACCATATAGATGGATTGAGTATATATAGGCTTTCACAAATCTGTATCTTATGTTTAGCGACAGCGTTCATTTTAAGGAATGCGCTTCTTGCGTTCTCTATACGACAGCGGATTCTGTTTCCGGTTTTAGATCTCTTGTTATTCAGCATCCTAGGTATTTAAACTTGTGTACCTGTTCTATTTGTTTATTGTATATATTTATGTAGGTGTACACGTTTTCTTTCTTGGAAATAACCATTACTTTTGTTTTTTCGGTGTTTATCTTGAGCCCAAATGCGTCGCCTTCCTTTGTTATTGAATTGATAAGGTTTTTGAAGCCCTTCTTGGCTATTAGCTATTATGATGGTGTCGTCGTCTGCATACCGTATATTGTTCACGAATCTTCCGTTTACTTTTATACCCTCTTGGATGTTTTCTTATGCTTTCTGGAATATCTCTTCTGAGTATATGTTGAAGAGAGTTGGAGAAAGTATGCACCCGTCTCACACCTCTTTTAATGGGAATATTAGTGGTCAATTTATCTTCTACTCGTATGGATGCTGTTTGTTCCCAGTACAAGTTTTTAATTATATTGATGTCGTCTTGATCTATCCCTTGCTCGTATAGGAGGTCGATCAGTTTTGTATGTTGTACCCGATCAAAGGCTTTTTCATAGTCTATGAAACATATGTGTACATCTTGTGTTTGGTCTCTACAATTTTGCAATAGAACATTAAGCCCAAACAGTGCTTCTCTAGTTCTAAAACCTAGCCGAAATCCAAGTTGTTCCTCTCCAACACATTGGTCGCATTTTTGGTATATTCGTTGTATGATTCTTAAAACTATCTTTAGTACATGACTCATCAAGCTAATGAATCGATACTGTGAGCATTTGTTTGCTCCGTTCTTCTTCGGTATCGGGATGAATATAGATTTGGTCCAGTCGTGTGGTAAAATGCCTGTGCAATACGTCTTATTAAAAAACGTAGTTAATAGTTCATCATCCAATAGTTTAAGCATTTCAGCATAGATATTATCTTCGCCTGGAGCTTTACGTACCTTTGATAGTTTTATTGCATGTTTCACCTCTGATGTAAGAAGTGTCATTGGTTGCTCTTCCTGGTCCACTTGTCTGAGTTCTGGTTCTGTTCTATTATCATCGAAAAGTTTTTGTATATAGGTTGTCCATATTTCTTCTATTTCTTCTGGGTCTATTGTTTGTTTGTTATTATTATTTGTGATTATGCCATGCCGCCTTGTTGGTGGGTTTTTTCCTATTTCCAGTTATCTCTTTTATCTTTTTGTGTATGTTAAAACTATCGTGTTTTCTTTGTAGTTCTTCAAGTTCTTTGCATTGTTCTTCCATCCAATTCTCCTTTACCTCCCTTATTAATTTTGCAATCTGTTTGTGGATTTCTTTATACTTATTAACGTTCTTGTGCTTGAATTCTCTTCTTTCATCCATCAACAGCCGGATTTCTTCGGTCATCCAATTCTGTTTCGCTTTCCGCTCTTTGATTCCCAATTCATTCTCTTGTACTTCATTTATCACTTTTTTTAAAGACCGCCAAGGGTTTTCTATTGTTTGTGTTGTTTCCAGATGCACATTCTCCTTTATTTATATTGTTCAGTGATCGTGCTATTTCTTCCTTTGTTTCTGGATTTCTTGGTAAAAAGTTAAAAGTTAGGTCTTGTTTGTTTTCTTTTCTGGACTTTTTTTAATCTAGGCCATTATAGGTAATATAACTAGACCATGATAGGTATATTAAACACTGACTTTAAACTTAACTGTTTTATTAACTCACTTAAAGTAGCTAGTAATACACCAATAAATGCTACTTTAATTCAGAAATGTCTATACATATTTTGGTGTTAACTTCTCAACTACTCGGTACAATTCACCAAAGAAGTTAGATCTCAAATTCCAGCCATAATGTTAACGACCTCCCGGCCTGGCCGATATGGAGAATATGCATATAACATTCATTTGTGGTTTTATATTCGCGCCCAAACAAACTATTTTCTGGGGCTGTAACCAAGGCAATTAGGCATTATGTCATAATTGTGTTCGCTTATTGGAAGAAAATTTCCGGCGTTAGCCATATACCCGCGCATTTAATGAATTTCTGGTATGCTAACTCGTAAACAATTAACCGTTCGACAGGGCATAACTAACAAAATAGGTAATTTTTGTAATAAAAATATGAAATAATGTAATTTAACGTATTTTAATAAGAATTTACGAATACTTAAAAAGTTGACCGTTACATCACGGGGTCCCGGGTTCCAACCTAGGCATGGTATGGATGTTTAGTAGCTTTTGCCACCTTCAAGTTCTAAAAGTCCCATCTACAGGGAAAGCTATGTAGCAGTCGGGAACCTGGAGTGCCAAATTCGCTCATAGGGTGTGCACTCGAAGATACAGTTTTGAAAAAGTTCATACATTATCTGGAATGACTTTGCGGATCTGAATCTGGAGGGCGCCAGCCTGGCCACGATTGCAAAAAGCCGTAAACATTTGTTTTCCAAAATTTTTGTGTTATGAAAATTGATGAATGTTCCCACATTTACATGCTTATTTTTTCCATTTGTTTTCAAACCTATGGAAAGTTTATTCTTTCTAGATGCAGGTGCTGCCCAATTATATTCGAAATTGTTAATAAATGCTACAGAAATTGTTTAAACAAAGCGAACCAGAATGGTGCAGTGTAAATTTCAGCATCGAGACATTTTAAAAACTATTGAAGATAGATGTATATTTCTATTACATAAAATCTGTAGAAAAGAATGGAGCAATCTTTAGTGAAAGAATTATCTGCATTGCATTATTGTTGTAAAAGATATGATTATTTTTGTACAGCGCCCGCTGATAACTACGCCGTTTTAAGTTTATAAAAAATTCGGCGCACTTTCGAATTATGTGCATATAGTACAGTAAAAACGGGGTTTGAACTACATAAAAATTAGTCATAAAAATTTGGTTATAACTCCTATTCGACATGTAGTTTAAGAATCCAAAGAGTCTCCAAAAATTGGAGGGGTGGAAATGAGGTTTTTGGGGGAGATAAGGGTGAAAAATTTTTGAAAATGTACTTTTTTGAAAGGTGTGGGGAGTCGTTTTCTATGTTATTTTACATGCTGAATCGAATGAGACCAAAATCAAGTCGATAGGATCAATCCTCAACGAATAAAAAATGATTCTAATAATGAAAATACGAGAAAACGCAAGAGATTCTATTAAAAAGGAAAAAATGTACAGTATTAATGTAGTACTTACAATATTTTTATATGAAGTATGTAGTACTTGATAATAAGTATTTTATTCATCGAACATGTTATACTCTTCGCTAGTGACGTCATCAAAGTCTGAATCTTCATCAAAGGCTTCTGTTGAATGGGTAACATGTTTGACGAAACTGCAATTTCGGTGCAACTGTTCATGCAGGCCCCTCACAAATTTTGCACAAAATTGAGCATTCCACACCACTTTTTAGACAGAAGAACTGATAAGTGGAGCAATTTCTCTTGCAGGCACAGGAAATCAACTTAAAGATGGCCTCTGGAGCAGCGTCAAGGGTTGTCCTGATTTAGTGCAAATCATTGCCACGACGAACCCAATCCCACTCTTGTGGATCCAGTTTATTCCCGAGTCACAACTGTACTTGATAGAAGGTACGATATGAATGTTGTGCAGCACTTGCTGATGTAGGAGGAAGTGATTCCAGCTTTGCTACATTTTTAGTGAGTGATCTCTGGAACATCACGTACGTTAACATCTAACGTACGTTTCCCCATCTTTGAAGCCATAAATATACAAAAAAAGAGTCTCTCCGGCTTTTTCTACTTCGCTGTGAGTTGCTGTAGCTGTTTGGAATATGGTGTGTCGCAATCCAGGTTCTGTCACAAGCAGCTTGATGAGGTTGGTTCTTTTTCCCTTTTCCATAAATTGCACTTGTGGTGTCGCAACCACTAAAAGAGTGATCGAGTAGAATATACGTGTTGATGTGCATGTGTTGGTTCTGAAGGCTTACTGATGAAAAAAGTTTCTTCTTCGTACGTCCGATTTTTGGTTTGAGTAAAACGTTTCTTGGTTCAAAGGAGCCAAAGCAGTCAACAATAATAAAATATCAGTATCCTGACAAACAATGGCAGAGCCGTGTTTTCCTATGGCTGTCTGGACTATTAGTAAGTCAGCATCTCCACTGAACTGTCTTACCTCAATGTTGCTGTCCTCAATTTTTTTTAAGCAGCTCGATTAATTGCTTTTTATTTTCCACATTGGAAAGAAATTTTTCTTGGTTGGAATAGATGGGGATGTACTCTGACATGTGGAATTGAGGAGTACAATGTTTGTACCTGTGTAGATGTTCGGATCTCTTGATACTGTTATGATCATCATATCCATCATATCCATCGAAAACAACAATAGCGGATTCATAATGGTCATGTAAGTGAAATATGTTTCACAGACATCTGAATATGTTTGATTTTTTTTCTTCATATCCCCCTTAACTGCATGCAGCAAGGGCCTACCCTCAACGACGTAATTTTTGACGCTGTCCATCCTGCTGTCGTCAACACATTCAAAATCTTCATACAATGCAGACTTGACGTTCTTCCGCATCTCACTGCTGGTGAACAATGACAATGGGAATGGCGCTATTTCGTATTTAAAGAACATGGACAGGTCTTCATCTTTTCTCAATAGCATCCTTTGATACAAAATCAGTGGGTCCACCTTTACAACTTTCTCTTTAATTTTAAGAGACGAGTTAACTGTTGCAAGAAACTTCACGTTATCACATCATTTCAATTTAATTTATCTGAACTACTTATTAGCAAGCTGCTTTAATCGTTGTGTACCAACTTCTTTTGCTAGATGACAATTAATGGATTCATTTCCAGTTATTCCAGTTGCTAACGAAACAACAACGTTACTTGTGTTTGAAAAGGGATCACTCAATTCCAACTTATTTTTTTCTCATTTTTCCACTATTAGAACCATTTCTATTCGTTAAGAGTTGATCCTATCGACTTGATTTTGGTCTCATTCGATTCAACATGCAAAAACATAGAAAACGACTCCCCACACATTTACTTTCAAAAAAGTACATTTTCAAAAATTTCTCCCCCCTCCCGCCTCCCAAAAACTTAATTTCCTCCAATTTTTGGGGACTCTTTGGATTCTTAAACTACATGTCGAGTAGCACTAACTACCAAAGTTTCAAGGACGGACTAATTTTTATGTTGTTCAGGTACTATTGGCTACAATTTTCACTGTACTAATAGGGCATTGATGCCGGCGCCCGACTTTCAAAAATTTTTAGTCAAAACTCGACGTACTTTCGAATTTTTCACTTTTGGTAAAACACGTCTTCGGGGACGTGAACAAGTCTTTTTATGTTAAATTTCATCGGTTGTGCTGCATAACGAAGTCGATTTTTTCAACTTTTTTTCTCCGAAGTTTTTTCTTTCTTTTATTATTATTTACGTTCTATAGAAGAAACAGGTTTAAAATTAAATGTGGTTGATTATAAGCTTTCAACTTATAAGAGTATTTTTGATGTAGGATGCATTGTTTTTGAGCGAATCGTGAAATTAGAACGAATTTTTTTTATCTATTCAAAAGACGTATCTCAGTAAATTTTTGTCGAAAGTGGGTGGTTTCAATATCACGGAAATTTCATGAACATTAAAAACACATCTCCAATTTTTTGTTAAAACACTTACTTTTCAAGATATTCAAAGTTGCATTGAATGTTCCTTTATACTGCAAATTTGACGCTATTTTAACTGCACTAAAAGAACATTTACGATGCCATATATTTCTCCGACAAATCAAAATCAACAACAAGAAAAGTTGTCAGCATTTCTTTTATTAATTATCTAAAAAAGGCAAAATGTATATCACAGAAAGAAAAGAAAATAATAACTCATAATCTATGATTTATAGTCTGGGTTACCAACATACAATAATATGTCTGGAAAGACGTGAAACATTGTTTTATCTAAACATAAATTCTTGAGCAAACGTAATAAATATGTAGGTATGATAAAGGGACAAGCCACAAATGTTGAAAGATATTTTAAATTTTCTCAGACTAGGCGGCAAAGGCAGAAATTCACGTAATATAAATTATAATGAAGTATTTTAGCTTCCTTACAAAACACAATTTTGTGACGTCAAACACCTACCCTCAACTTCAAGTATTTCATTTAAACGTGCTTATTACCTAAGGAATTATAGTTTGGAGTGTAACAATGACCAACCACATGTATAATCTGAAAATACTTATGCAAATTACTGAGAATTAGAGAAATATATATAGTGTATGTACATACTGCATAGATTTATTATTTCGAAATATATTTTGCAATAATCCTCGGAAATATAAATTTTTATTTTTGATTTTGCATCTCCTGCCTTATTTATCTTAGTTATGAAGCCACACAATGGTTCGCTTTACGAATCTGGTTGGACAAAAATAATAAGACATGATGGTAAAATTATTATGTTTTTCTCTTATAGTTATGAAGCTGCATAATAATATATACAGTGTGTGCTATTTAATACTGCACCTCCTTGATATTGCTGACCGCATTGCCCGACTTTTTTTATTTTCAAGAAATTTCGAGATCGACCATTAGGAATTTTTTTGTCGACAAATTGGATAGGATATTTATTGATTCCCAGTTGTCTTAAATACTTTTATACAAAATTTCGGCTCTATACCTAAGGATATTTGTTATCCAGTGGCCAAATTTTAAATTTTTTTCACTTTCCGACTGTCCCTGATGTATAAACACACACACAATTAACCTTCTTCACGCATACTTCTACGCAGTCGTAGATACGTAGATATAAGCACACCACTAAAATGGAATAAAATAGAACACTCACCTTTAAATAGTTTTGACCATAATGACGCAAAAGTGAACAGATTGGCTGGGAAGGAACTACGCGGATGCTATTCGCTATATGGCTCCAGGGAGGTGAAATACAACGTCAGGCATCACTTGAATGCCTTCGGCGAAGAATCTTGTTTCCTGAGATGGTATACAGACTGGGTATACAAAACCAAGAACTATGGAATGCGTATAATGAAGGAACTAATTGAAACAAACAAAAAAATGTCGAAAACGCAACCTACAAACTGAAAACATAAGGCGCATAATTTCTAGATGTGGGAAACTCGCACCAATTCGGTATTTGGCACGCCACAATGTCGCAGCCATGCTAGCATACCTGAAAATTTTAAAGATGTGAGAAATATATCATGACTCTCAAACTTCCTATTACAGATAGAACCCGAATCCCGTTGAAGAGAACGAACGGTATAAAATCTACTGGGACAGTGCCATAATAACAGACGTCACAATTGCACACAATCGCCCATAGACAGGTGTGAATGGGGAGGGTGGGCAAACGGGCAAATGCTGGTCGGGCCGGTCGTTCTGGGGCCGGACAGGGCCGGTCCGAGGTAAATAGGCCTTTGTTCCGGCGGATAAAAAAACCGAATGCCAAAAGAAATTTAAACGGCAGCTCTTTTCCTTAATCCTTACTTAGAATTAAAGAAGTCTCAGACGTGATTTTCAGGCTGCTATCTTAAAAACTCGCCAACTGACATACATGCCAGATGTCGTTTATAAAAAGTTGTTAATAACTAGTACAGTAAGTGAAGCTTTTAAATTCCAGCCCGAAAACGACGTAATGAATTTGCAAATTTTTTTTTCAACATGCTTCATAAAGTATGTACAAAAGAATCTATATTGTCATTTTTCCTGCTTTTTGGTTAGAGGTGGTTCCCACCTCTTCTTAGGGGAAAAAAAAAACAAAAAAATACACCTAATCTGATAGAGAATCAAATTATAAGACAGAAAGGTCTTATACACTCTTTTGCTAAAATGCATATTTTTGGTTTTTATTTTTTCTCTAGGACAAACTGTTCCAGAGATATGACAGTTGGAAATAATGTAGAAACTTTTCAGTTTGTACGCGCATTTTACATGTCTATAGTAGGTAGAGAAACGAGCAATAGCCATCTATTTTTCGAAGAATACGCAGAAAAGGAGAGTTGCATTGCACTATGGCATGTTTTAGAGTGCAGATTAAAAATGTTATTTAATTAGTTTACTTAATTGTATTAATTTGATTTATTCATAACAATCTGTATTTTTAATAAAATTAGACATATTACTATACTTTTTTGTGACCATTTTTAATCCAACATTTTTTTTTTATAAATTTAGACATCATAATCATATTCAGCGACCTAAAAACATAAGTATATGGATTTTCATGAATTTATTTGTAACATTAGAAGAATTTTTAATTTTTCAGTATTTAAGGGTGGTTGCAACCCTTAATATTTTCTACTTTCGTATGTTTTGACCTCATAATCATATTTAGCGACCTCAAAAACTTAAATATATGAATTTTCGTGATTTTATTCGTAAAATTAGAAGACATTAATTTTTCAGCATTTAAGGGTGATTTCAACTTTTAATATTTTCGTCTCAAAAGTTTTGACATTACAGTCATATTCAGTGACTTCAAAAAACATAAGTATATGGATTTTCGTTAATTTATTCGTAAAATTAGAAGAGTTATTAATTTTTCAGTTTTTAGGGGTGGTTTTCACCCTTAAAAATAAAAAGCAGGTAATGTGACAATATAAATTTTAATCTACGTATTTTATAAAGCATATTGCAAAAAAATTAAGGAAATTCCTTTCATCGTTTTCGGGCCGGGAACTTTACCATTTTTACTGCTTCGCTTACTAAACCTAATTTTGCATATTCATCCCAAATTCTGCAAGTTTGCTTAAGAAATTTCTGATGTATTAAGAGGTCTTCGGTCTTCTTTCTTTTTCTTTTGAACTCTGAAACTTCGAATTATTTTTTTGTTTTTTTTTATGTTTCGAGATGTTTATGTAAACAATATTAGTCATAATTATTACTGATTTATTATTTATTGTTATACTGTTAAAATGTTTAAATTTTGTACTTCGTTCTTTGTTTTTCAATGTCAATAAATTTTAATAAAGAGTATGGATGTTTAGTGGCGTTTTTAAAAATGTTACCAAGACGGTAGCAATCTGCTTTAGACCGTGGTTAAGTCAGACTACGTGTTAGTACTTTGAACCTTTAAATAATTTTTGTAAATGCATGAAAAAAATGAAAGTTCGTTTGACGAAACCTATTTTTCGAAGAAAACGTTTTTGCTTCTCCAATTTTTAACTTTTCATTTTAGACCGTTTGACCTTGAAAAATACAAAATTTTCGCCTCCGGTGCATTTTTCCCCTTAGGCCTTGACCCACCAAACAAAAAAAAAATATTCTTCCCTGGCCCACTCAAAGAGATTCTAGTTCTGTGGTTGATTGGGCCGATTCCCTAAAATTGCCAGGGCCGGTTGGAGTGACCCCATCCACCCCTGCCCATAGATATATAACGAATGGAAACATGGATCATTATCATCTCGATATTGAATACAATAAATATGATGGAGAAATATAGGGAGAAAATATCGTACTACAGTGATTTAGAAAGCGAAATTATGGATATGAGGAAAATAAAAAGGTCACCATAGTTCTCGTAATATTATCTACGCTGTGAATAATACCTAAAAACCTGAAAACATCGCTGCAATAGATTGGTATTGACTCCACTGTATAACCGAGAATGCAAAAAGCAGTAATTCACATAGCTGGTATAGTGAGATCATTCCTTGGGAGTGATTAGTTAATGTTGAGATCTTGGTACCATGTACCCGATCATAGCAGACCAACCAGAAACACATGAGAATAAATAATAATGATAATAATAATAATATCGTCAAATCGTTCGGTGATGATATTAAAAGCCGTCACAGTGGTCCTTCAGAGCGATAAACATGTAAAGAGTCAGAACATCGTGCTGAGTAATCAATCTGCAATACGAAATATGGATCTGGGAGAAACATATAAGTATCTTGGAGTTGAGGAGTGCGCCGGAATCGACAAAGACGAGATGAAGAGTAGAATTGCTAGGGAATACTACCATCGCATTAGACAAGCTCTTAAGACCGCCAAGATCAAAATCACATCAATACTATTGCTGTCCCCGTAGTTACCTACAGTTTTGGAATTGTCGATTGGCTTCGAAGTGACATCACGAAAATGGACAGGAAGACGAAGAAAATTTTAACAATGGGTGAAATTCATCCCCCAAAAGCAGAGGTGCACAGGTTATCCGTTAAGAGGAAGGACGGCGGCCTTAGATTAATAGACTTAGAATCTGCTTATGATTCATCTATCGTGGGACTGCGTGCGTATATTCAACAGGGAAAGGACAAATTCCACGGCTAGTTAAAGAGATTGATAAGGACAAGAAGTTGTATTCCATCCAGAAGGAAGCACGAAAAATCCAGGAAGAGTATCTAGGAGCCGAAACCACCGACAAGGATGCCAAGGGGAAAATTAAGACTAGCATCGAAAAGAGGAAAATAGAAGTACTCTACGCAAAGCCGATGCATGTAAAATTCTTCCGCGATATCGACCGACCAGCAGTAGACAAGAAGGCGTCTATGCAGTGGTTGAACGACTCGGGCTTGTAGGGGGAGACGAAAAGTTTAATAACAGCAGCACAGGATCAAGCACTAAACACCAGATACCACCAGAGGATGATCTTGAAACAGCCTGTTGGCAGCAAGTGTAGATGTGCGGCCTAGCAGAAGAACATGTCAGTCACGTGGTGGCGGGATGTACTACGCTGACACCATCAGAGTACACTCACAGACACAACAGAGTGGCCAGATGCCTCCACTGGGTCATGTGCAAGCATTTTGGTACACCAGTACCGGAAAAACTTTATTAATATACCCTTAAGAAATTTGTCAATACCAACGACGTCGCAACTATGTGAGATCTGCCGATTATAACCGACAGAGAAATCCGCACGAATAGACATAATCGTCGTACATAATAAAAAGGAGAAATCCTGTATGCTAATCGATGTATCGATCTCGAATAACAGCAAGTAATGCTGAAGGAAGAAGAGAAGTTGAGCAAATACAAAGACCTCCGAATAGAAGTTAGTAGAAAGTGGAATGCAAAGACCACAGTAGTCGTGCCAGTAATTGTACGAGCCCTTGGAACTGTTAAGAAGGGCCATGACCGGAGTCTACAACAACTACCTGGTCTACCAAGCGCCCAAGAAGTACACGAAATCGTACATATGAAACAATACTGACATTATTATTAGAAAACGCGAGCAGATCCGAAGATCTGCAGTACTCAGGCCTATCGGCCCATTGTACATTCGCGACATTTAGGATCCCCTAGAAAAGACCAGTGCTCTCCACGAAGGAGAGCAGCCCTTTCCAGGGTAGGTCCCGTAGTTCCTCCGGCTGTAGAAACTGCCTTCCGAAATACCTGTACCTTGACACTCCCATTGGTGCACAATGGCACAGGATATGAGTGATAGTTTCATCCTCCTCTCCACACATCCTACAAATAGGATCATCTTTCAACTGCATTGTATGCAGGTGCTTGTTCAGAGGACAGTGTCCTGTTATCAGGTCTACTATCGCCTCTCTATCGAGCCCAATCAGCCACTCTACGGTGGAGTCAGTCGAGGGTCCCTTTATATGGAGCCTCGACTGCCTCATTCCGGGGGCCTGAGCCCAATAGTCGTTAAACTGTGCCGTAGCCCAGTCTTGCAGCTCGGATTGTATCAGACTTCTTGGCAGACCGAAGGCTGGCTCGGGGCCAGGGAAAGGAGTTTTTGCTCCTTCGCCCGCCAAACGATCTGCTTCTTCGTTGCCCTCGACTCCACTGTGTCCGGGCACCCATATAAGTTTAACTGAGTTGCGTTCACACAGCTCAGTCAGAATGTGTCGACAGTTCAGCACAAGCTTAGAGGTCACCTTGTTTGATGCAAGAGTCCTCAAGGCTGCCTGACTGTCGCTACATATATAAATATGCTTATTAACGAAGCCTCTCTTGAGGTTTTCGCTTGCACATAGTAAAATGGCATATATCTCAGCCTGAAATACACTAGGATACTTACCAAGTGGCGCCGATATACGAGCCCTTGGCTTGCATCCGTGTACACCAGGTGCTCCCTCCTGAGTCTTCGATCCGTCTGTGTACCATTCCAGACCTCTGGGACTCAGAAGATTCATTTTATCGCGTTCCCAGTCGTTTCGACTAGGGAACACGACTGTATATGGAATAGTGAACTCAAAGACGGGGAGACACCGGTCGCCCTCTGACTGAGCAACGACCTGGTCCCTTATAGGCAGAGCTAGAGCCTTTGTGTGCCCCTGCCCTTGTCCCGTCGCGTTCCACATTCCACAACAATACTGACATAGTCTTCTCTTTTTCATATTTAACATTTTATGCTCATTTTCTATATGGGTAATATGATTACGATAAGGAATATTATGTTCCTCATACAAGGATTTTAACTTTCTGTATAGCATGTTTCATTGAAGAAGACGGTATGTTATCATACATCACATCTCCATAATACAGTATTAACGAATTACAAAATATTTGTTTATATCTTTGAGGAATAATGTGTTTTAAATCGTACTTTATTTTACGCGAGAAGATGCCAGCTTTACTTTATTTTTAATATGGATTTCAAATTGCAGGAGTGAAGAGTTAGGCCCAGGAAATTTTGTATTCATTAACATTGTTACTATTAAATTTACTTGTGACTTAGATGCATTTAATTTTAAGTAATGGTCACATGCATACTATATATTATTTAAATCTTGATTGATCTTAATTTGTACAGAGCTGTGATTTACTGATTCAGATGAAAAATAAAGTTTGCAAATCATCGGCATATTGATGGAGAGTGGTATTTTTAATAACTTTAGATATATTAAACATATAGTGAAAACAGTAGTGGATCCAGGATTGACCCTTGTGGCACATCTACCTTTAAAGTTTTGAATTGAGATTCGCCTATATTTTGATTTATAACAACACATTGACTATGTTCTTTAACATAATATGATGAGATTAACAGCAATGAAGAATTTGAAAATCCAAATAATATAATTTTGATAGTAATAATGAATGATCAAAGGTATCAAAAGTTTTTGAGAAATCCAGCAGTACCAGACAAGCGCATCTTCCAATGTCTATTTCTCTGATAACATAATCAACTATATCTGCTAATACAATAGTTGTACAATGATTTTTTTTAACTCTGACTGACAAGCAATAATTTATTTTTTGCAGATATGCATAGATTTGATTATGAATATGAATACTTTCACTTACTTCACCTTAGTCCCACTTATGTAAGTACTCTTACTTACCTTTGTTATCGCACAGAGTAAACTAATTAGTCATAGGTCTTTGAAGTCCGCAAAACTATTTTTTTAGCTATAGGTTTAACTACGGTTTTTTTTTCATAGTGAGGGATATTTTGATGAGATTCCTCAATTTGCGAAACTTCACCAGAAATACTAGTATCCGCAAATTATTTGAGGTTATGTAAAGCAACAAAATAAGCTTGAAAATTGCAGAATAGCAGCACATTGGATAGAGATGCACAACTTGCAGAATCATATTCCTTAAAATTAACTATTCAAGTACTAATGTCAACAACATTGTAAACATTATTTTTCCCCGTTGTTTCCTAAATAATTAGTTTTTTAGGTATATTTTTTATTAAAAGTATAGAATACAATATCTTGATAATATATTATCAATTATATGAGCAGAATATTTTTTCTATTTTTAAAAATATTACTAGAAGTAATAGTCTTTCACTTAGAATAACATTATTAACACTGAAGAAGATATTTAACCAGTAAGGTAATTGAAAATTTGCATAATCGTTTTGAACAGCCAGGTGGTCATGTTATTTATGACAATATCAATTCTCTTGATGCGACCTGTTCCTAACGTTTTCTATGGAAATTGGGGTAATGTGAAGATGATCAGAATAATTGATTCTGTCAGACTTGATTCATACTGCACGTGATTTAACTCCGAAATTGTCTCCGCTCTGCTGATGCCGGCTGGGTTACCCTGGGGAGAATTAAAAGTCCACTTGTATCTATACGAAATTTGATAATTTATCATTAATTGGGCTTTTACTTTCTATGAATTATTCATGTTAGGGCCATTAATAATACTGAAAATGTCTGAATTGGAGAAAAATATCAGATAACATGGAGTTTTTTCGAAAGAACGTTCAGGTTTAATTGTGAATTTATAACGTAAATAATGCTAAAGCATAATGCTATTCAGAATCTTGCTGAATTCGAAATCTCAAGAGCATAAAAGCTGAATAAATTCAAATATACCTATCGAAGATAAATAATCGGAACGACAATAAATTTGTTTTACATTACTGGCATATTTTGAAAAATGTATAGGGATAACAAAACAGTAAATAACACATCTAATTAATAAATCTTATGCAAAATTTATACAACTATGTTTACTAAAACAAATTTATTTGAAAAAAAAAGGCAGTTGTGAAATAAAATTTAATCGCCCAGTCAACTGAACTTTGTCATCCAATATCTATACTGGAGGTTAAAAATACCTTTGATTTCGTTCTAGGTTCATTTTCACACCTACCTCAATGTTTATATTATGTAATGCGGTCCAGTTAACTGAGCGACAGGATGAAATTTTACTTTATACCTTTTATAATTACGTTTTTTTAAGGCGGTACTATTTTCTCTATTACAATGTCTTGGCAGACGCTTTGTGATCCATGTATTATTCTAGTTGCCCTCCCTTTGCTGTGAGCCACGCCATCTGTAACGGTTACCTGTTCATGGCATCACCAAAACTTTTCCATCAGCCCCTCCTCCATTTTTTGTGGAGAGTCCTCTTCACATCTTGCCATTTAATCTTCCCTAAACTATCAACTGGTCTATATTTTCCTCTCTCCAAAAACTGAGATGATTCGAGAATATGATGCTGGAGAGTCGTTTGGGAAAACCGTGCTTCTTAGAAAAACGAGTTGTTGATACGATAGGCTGTCCAGGGAATTCGCTGCAAACGTTTCCAGACCCACTCAAAATCACCAAACGACGTCTGTCAGCCTCTCCATCAGTCCATCTCTCAGAGACGTAAATAATGATGGAGATAAGTAGGATTAGCAAGTCTAATTTTTTGTGCGTTTCTTAGTAGATCTGCTACGTTAAAAGCTCACCTGGCAGGTTACCGATCTTGTCATCTCTTCGTCTAATATCAAATTCGCAATTGCCGGTTTCATTCACAAGAGCTCCAAGGTATACCATCTTGTTTATTAAAATTCACTTCATTTTTATACTTGCACATAAAAAACCCACAGCTACCGACCGAGTTAATATAAGGGGAGACCGGGGCTTGCTTTATTTTTCTACACTATATTAAATAATAAACATAATGTATTATTTACTAGATAAAACGTCATTACTCTAGTACTTCTTTTACTTCTATTACTTCTAATAAAGTGTGTTTTGGCATGATTAAGATAAGAAATAAACGGAAACACGCCTCTTTTAATTAAAATTTCTAACTCTTGTGATATAGTTACGCGAATCACCTCCAACTAGAACGGCTCGAAGTTTATTGTAGAGGTTAATACCAGGGTACTTTGAATTTATCTGTCAAAGGACGGGCAATGCGTCCACCAATGCGTAAGATTTCTATCTTGACGCAAAACAGAGTAAATTTATTTACCAGAAACATCCTTAAGTTTCTACCGAGAACACGATTTTTAAATCTCTAGTATTATTTTATTGTTCATTCTAATACGCAAAAATTTGAAGTACGGCTCTGTAGTACTCTTGTGGGAATCAAATAGCGCCGACTTTGATATTTTTATGACCGGTTTTTATGGCCTTTTTCATTTTCATTAAAAATTTGTAGGCTATCCTTAACGTGGCTGGGAGCTTTTCACTCGCCCAACATGCGATCATAATTTTCGGTTTGTTGTAATTTGGACTTAAACAGTACTCAGAGCTAATTATTTGGAAGTTGTCCAGCAGGTGTATGAGCTCATTCTCGCTTACTGCAACTAAGGTGGTATCATATGTTATACAGCTGCTTCATCCTACCAGTCCCTAGTACACGTCGCATTACATATTCACTATAGATAATAAGGATTGGTGACAGAACACAGTCCTATTAATTGGCTGTGTAGCCCTCAAACAGCAGAACGTACCTTACTACAACACTTTTGGTGTCAGGAAAATATTGAATCAACCAATCAATGAATGATAACAAATATATTCTAACTGTGATTCAAAATGCGTCTCTGTCAACATGACTGGTAGTCTAGGAGCTGCCGTTAATTTGGTAAGCCAGTGAGCTCCTTTCTTCCGCTCGGAAGCGTAAAAGAATAGGCAAATAAATACTTTTTATTCACAGACAGAGGGTAAGGCCGCAGAGGGCAAATTTTTTTTAACAAACTCCCGATCAAAATTCTTGGTAGTACTTATTATACGTTTTTGAAGAAAAAATAAATGAAAGACACCTGGCTAGCGCGCGAAGTTCATTAAACGGGTCATAAAAAAATTAGTGAGCTCCTTGACCAAACTTTGCGGAAATTGAATCTGGATGTCCTTTTTTTAAAAAAAAAACATGGCATAGAATTCTATGCAGGCAATTCGCATGAAACATATGCCAAAATTTCCAAATTTGAGTGTCCAAATGCAAGATCGCAAAAATAGGTCTAAATCCATAATTTCTATGTTCCAATCTATTGGATACGTTCATTAATATGTCTACTAACAATATACAGGGTGTCGAGTTAGTGTTCCCTCTGTACATTGTGCTGAAACGGCTAACTTTATAAGAAAACTTTCTCAACTAAATTTTCAATGCTTCATCACGCTTCTCACTTATACAAGGTGTCACGAAAACGAGTTACACAAGAAAGTATAATTTTTTTTAAAGGGACATCTTGTATTTTTTCCGGCACCAGTTAATACTCCAGATTCTGGAGACGTTTATCTTTCAGTCTTAAGTACCTATGAGACATACGGCTGAAAAGTACCGTACTCGATGTAAAATTGTCTGCTGAATCCGAATCCGGAGGGCGCATAAAAATCGGGGATTGCCTTCAACCCTTAATCCTCGAATTTACCCTCATTTTCGAAATTGTGAAAAACAGAATTTTTAAAATATAACTTGCGTTTTCTCCCACAAAACATAAGCTAAAAAATCTATTATTTTTTTTAATTGTAGCTTACAATACACTTAATGCAACAGTGTAGTCAAAACACATCTAATATTTATAAAAATTTTAGAAAAGAATATCACGTGAACCTCTACGCAGTCGGCGCATTGAAAATGTAACATGTCAGATTTTTTTTTTATTTTGAGAAATTGATAAAAACTAGATCGTACGAAATTACAAGAAGAGACCAAAATTATTTTTAGTGATTTGATTCATACTGATATTTTGAGTGAAACGGAAGATATGATTTTTTTTCATTTGGCCGTCCTGTGTTCGAGCGCGCTACGAATCGAAACCGGCGGATGCGGGCACTCATTTGCATTATATTTAGTTATTTGGTACTATTTTAGTAGGTACAATATTCCTGTGTTAGGTTTTACCGGATTTTTTTGTTTAAAATATGTGGTTATTAATATAGTTGTTTAAAATGCCTTAGGTTTAATTTTCATCATAAGTTTAGAAACATTTAAATTATTATGTATGCAGTACAACCTGTACAAATGAAATTGTCTCTAAATATGATAGATATGAATGTATTGATATCAGCTTAGCAAAATACATAACAATTAATAATTAGAAATTACTATAATTAGAATCAGCTTATATCTTGAACATGCGAAAATTCATAACTGTGAGGAAGCCGATATAGTTATATTCTCCAAATTTTGTGTTTTGGAAGAACAGCACTAGTGGCAAGTAACAGATATTTTTTTGTTGTCATTATTTTTGTACAGCAAAATGAAAGTAAAGTTGTGGCTTCAAAAGTTCGATTCGTATTTGTTCTGCAATAAAACAATTGAAGACGCAGCAACAGGCACTCATACCTCCCCTCCTTACAGTGACCCTTTTTATGTCTATCTATGTACTTAGTAGGTGGAATAACACAAGCTACATATTTGGGAAGGGGAAAAAGACAGAATTTAAGACGGCAATTGAAAATTGAGAAACACTCAATCCTCTGGCAAAATATATAAATGACGATTGCAACGTCATGGAATTTATAAACACTGGCTCCATATTCTTTAAATGCCTGTATGGTCACTCACATTTCCACGTAAGCCTTACAGAACGAAGGGTACATTTATTTTTAAACTACAATAGCGATATAGAGTTTTACCACCTACTGAAGACGCATTTTACGAACATGCCAAGATATGTGCCTCTATATACTTCTTATTTGGAAAAAAGAGGTAACATATCTCTAAAACTTCCAGATGTTCTTCAGTATGATTAGATCTTGACAAAAGGTGCACTGATACTGATACCTACCATGTGTAAAAAACAGTCGAAGTCAGTCACTTCTTAGTAGTCGTTTGTAAGTGTAAGAATAATATTTTCAACAAAAGGTGTTTCTGCAAGAGAACTGGAGAACTGGTCTTGCATTATTATTATGTTTCGGTAAATGTACTGATGAAAACTAATTATAATAATTTCTAATTAGTAATTGTAATGTATTTCGCTTAGCTGATATAAATACAAACCACTGCCTAATATAAGGAATCACTACTTCCACATCCAGATTTTCTATCCAAGACTACCAAATTTCAAGTCAATATCATAAACCGTTCTAGAGTAATCGTACGTCCAAAGAAGGTTACAGACAAGACGGAAGAATTCTTAAAATTTTATTCCAACTTAAAATTTTGACGTTTCATGACATCCTAATCCTATTTGAACAAAATAAATCCAATTTTTTATTGTTACTCCACTTCCATGAAGTAGAAGTAATTAAACCTAAGGAATTTTAAACAACTCTGTTAGTAACTATATCTTTTAAACAAAATTAAGCCGGTAAAACTTAACACAGGAATATTGTACCTACTAAAACAGTACCAAATAACTAAATATAACGCAAATGAGTGCCCGCATCCGTCGGTTTCGATTCGTGGCGCGCTCGAACCCATCATAAAAAATCATATCTTCCTTTTCACTCAAAATATCAGTATGAATCAATCACTAAAAATTAGTTTGGTCCTTTCTTATAATTTTGCACGATCTCGTTTTTGTCAATTTCCCAAAATAAAAAAAAAAAACTTGCAGGCTACATTTTTCATTGTGCACGACATATTTTTTTTCTAAAATTTCTATAAGTATCGGATGTGTTTTGACTACACTGTTGCGTTAAATGCACTGTAAGCTACAATTTGAAAAAAAAGAATAGATTTTTAGCTTATTTTTTGTGGGAGAAAACGCAAGTTATATTTTAAAAATTCTATTTTTCACAATTTCGGAAATAAGGGTAAATTCGCGGATTAAGGGGGTTGAAGGCAATCCCCGATTTTTATGCGCCCTCCAGATTCGGATTCAATAGACAATTTTAGATCGAGTACGACACTTTTCAGCCGTATGTCTGACAGATACGTAGGCTTCAAAAACTAAGCCTTAAATTGGAGCTGAGATTCCCGGGTCCTGTATTACACTCTAAAATATTTTGCCAATCGGATGCAGCGTTGCCAAGTTATGATTTTGTTCCTGTTATTTTTGACAATTTACAAACATTCTTTTGTCTGCCATACCTCCGCGATTTATTAATTGTTTTTTGTAAAAATATAAGATGTTATTTGATAATGATGTATTTACCGGAAAACATTTTTGAAATAAATTATTATTATACCGGGTGTCCAAAACATTTCTTAATATTTAATTATTATTTTCCTCAATTTTTTTAAATGGAATACCTATAGTTTTTTTACATGGACGAATAAAGCTTACAAATCCCCACATTTTAATGTTACAGCCTTTATTTTTATTTGAAACACTTTTTGAGATATGATTATTTCAAATAATTTTTGCGTAAATTAAGGTGCTCTTTCTTTATTTTGGTCTTTTGTTTTGCGTTTGTTTTTCACTTTATGGCATGTTTGTAAAGTGTTTAAGATTATCGTGATTAAGTTGAATTAATATTGTTAAGTAATATTTAAAAATATGAATATAATTATTGTCAACATGATTTGATGTCTACGGTGTATGTTAGTGGTGAATGTGATGGAAATTGTTTATTGGCATCAAGAATGTATCGTCAAAAATATCTTGACAGAAGGTGTCCTGATGTGAGGTCTCTAGAAAATTTGAAGGAACGTTTTGCACGTACTGGAATGGGAATGGGCCTTCTTTCGTTATTATTTTTATGGTATTCAATAGAATTCGATCCTAGATAAGCTGTTAAATTTTCAGCTTCATAAGTGTATCCAATCCTTAGATATTCAATGTTAAAGATTGGGTTTCAGTACAAAGCGCTTCGCCGACTCGTGACGTCATTCTGCATAAACACTACGGCGCACTTGCTTTTGACACGTTGGGATTTGGAAACTGCGCAAACTCCTGACAGTTCTCTGATGAACACAATAGGTAAATTCAAGTTCTTATTTTGGGATGGTTCAAGAACGATGCGTAGAACTACCCGCGTAGTTTAAAAAATTTGAGAACTGTTCTGGGACTGTTCAAATTGATCAGAGTTATGAATAACATCGGTTACCGTTTATCCGAAAAGTGACCGTGATATAAAAGAGGTGGGGGTACTCCTAACCTAACTAAACTTTTCCAACTTCGGCAACCTAATCAAACTTTTCGAATTTCAGCGGCTTTCATTTACGTTTATTTAAATGTTAAAATGAGTAATGAAGGCAAGAGACAAACATCCAAAATAAGAACGAAACAAGCAAAATGGCGGCACATTGTTTCCGTTTATTCTGGGCTCTCCCTTAGAGAGCATGCGTGAAAAAAATCCGAAACCAGTACTTGCTCTAAATCTCGGACTGATTTTGATAGTTCTAGAACCGTACGACTACAGTTCTTAAATTAACCCGAACATCGAACTACTTTACCTGGACTGATTAAAAAACAGTTCGACCAAACCCGAACATGTCAAGAGCAACTGCGCAAAGTCTTGACAGTTCTCGCACTAAACAGGCCGTTCTTTTCAGAACCTGAATTTACCTATTAATACGCGCCACACGCTTGTTAAATCTCGGCTGTCACCTTATTAGCATCTGCAAAGTGACGTCACGAGAAGCTCCGCCCTATTTTCGCGCGGTCCGACTTTGGTAATTTATTTAAGGGCTTAAACGTCCGAATTAAAACCTAAAAATTTGGAAATTGCTTTAAAAAGTGTTATACTTTCGATTTCTGAAATTGAAAAAAAATGCTGAACAGGCCGGGCCTATTGTTGCATATGAAAATATGGTGAAACGTATTAAGTGAAGAGAATGACCTGGCTATAACTTTAGCGGTAATCGAAAATCCTACGGCAAGTGTTCGGGAGTTATGTAGGGATTTAGAGGTCAGTAAATCTAGTGTTTCCTTATGCCTTCGTAAAAATAAGTTTCATCTTTATCGAGTACAGCTGCATCAAGAGTTTTGGATGCGGATTTAAATCGTAGATTAAATTTTTGCTAGTGGGCTCAAAACCAAATTGGAGAAAATGAAGGATTTTTCAAATATGTGTTGTTCACGGATGAATCAACATTTCATCGCAATGGATTTGTGAATAGACACAATTTCCATTATTATGACAGAGAAAACCCCACTGTTGTATAGAAAAATCATTAAAAGCACGACTGAAGTTTAAATGTTTGGAGAGAAATTGTACATGATTTTGTTATTGGTCCTCACTTATTTGAGGGAAATGCGAATGGAGAAGTCTTCTTTGATTCTATGCAAAATAAGTTTCCATACCTGATCGAGCATATTCCGGATTATATTACCAGTAATACATGGTTACAACCAGCGTGTAATAATGACTGTTACTCATGAGGATGACGTTTACTTCACGAATCTAAGGCAAGTGTCGTAATTCATTCGAGTCAGTAATAGTTATTACTCGTGAGTAGAATACTATACCTTTTCTATGATTACTCATTGCTTAAAATCATTATTTCATAACAAACTTGGGCAAATTGGTATAAAAAGTTTGTATTCTTCATCTTTAGGCTGAGTTCATCCAATGCTGTATATAGGCATCTTCTAATTCCTTTCCGTGCTTTCCTCTCCTATGTTGTCCTCATCCCAACTGATAGTAATTTTAAAATTTAATGAAATCAACGTGTACATGACATATTAACATTTACATGACAGATTGAACTGAGTTTTGGCATAAGTGAAATTTTTGTCACTGCTCCATAAAAACTGTTGAATAATGAATATGAACTTGTGATTGGTTTTAGCCCATGGATAATGAAATATGAACTATTGTGACTGGTTCTAACCCGTGAATAATTAATTATTTACTCACGAGCATTATAACGAGCAACTTTACTTGTTAAAAAAAATATCTATAATAAAATAATTATTCAATAGTCGTAGAAAAAATTACTCAATAATAAAGTGTGAGTACAATTTGAATATTTTTTGGTAGTGGAGGTAGATGAAATAACAAAAATTGAGGCCTTTGGTTCTTGTATACATACCTACTAAATCACAATTTTATTGTTTTCACCTCCTTTAATATTGGGGTGGGGATGGTAATGGGGGTGGCTAATGCCAAAATTTTTTTGAGACCTTAGCTTCTCTTATACAGGGTGTTTCAAAGTTAAAGGTACGCTACTTTGACGGTTCCAAATTATCAGGAATTAATGCATCCATCGTCTTTCCTTACTGAGATACAGGATGTTTTATTGATTTTGGCCAAATCTCTCTTTGGTTATGACGATTGAACCACCATGTATAATTGGTTCATACTTGGAATATATATTTCACTTATTTTACTTGATAGAACTTCATAATAAACCAAAATAGAAATCCAGGTCCGGCTTAATAAATAGAAAACTGACTATATGTTTGTTGTATGGCAAAATTTTGTAGATCTGTTTCGATATTTGAAAAGGGCGGAAAAAATTCAATAGAATAGCTAACTTAATTTGTTTGCGCATTTCATTCATCAACCTTGATTACTTGCCGTAAATCCAATTTCATTAAAGTGGTCGAGACAATTGGAACTTGAAAAGTTATTTTAGGGTTTAATTAAAAAAAAATTAACTTGCAGCAATGGCAATTCTTACACTTCTACATACATAAACTAACTATTGTAAAATAATTTTAAAAACAAGGTAGAGTTGCACACATAAATCAAAATACTACTTACTTTTGTTAGTCTAAATTTAAAAATCGGAAGTTGCTCTCTACTATTAATGGCTACGTCATATAACTTTGCTTTTAAATGTCCCCAAAGATAATAATCAACAGGATCGAAATCCGGTGACCTTGGAGGCCAATGATGAGGTCCATTTCGACCTATCCACATATTTGGAAAACTCTCATTTAAGGAATTTCTCACAATATTCCTAAAATGGAGTGGAGGGCCATCTTGCTGGAAATACATTCCCGCAATATTTTCATTTTCCATTAACACTGGTAAAAGTCTAAATAAAGTTCACCTGATAATCTATCAGGGAGGATATGTGGCCGAATCAAATGATTGTTGAAAACACCGCACCAAATATTAACAGCAAATCGATGTTGGGATTTAGTCTTATAGCATGTGGATTCTCTTCTGCCCAAATATGTGAATTTTTTAAATTATAAACACCATCTCTTGTAAATTGTGCCTCATTTGTAAACAGACATCTGTTAAGAATTCTTCGATTCCGAATAATTCAATTACTAAAATTTAGCCGATGAACTGCATCCCCTTCCTCTAACCTCTGTACCTGTTGAACATGAAATGGATAGAGATTATTCTTGTGTTCTCCAAACACTAACATCTGGAACACCTAAAGCATAACCCACTCTTATTTTGCTAATTTTTGGATTATTTGGCATATTATATTCTACAGCTAAAGGTTGCCTTAACTGATGCTCATTTAAGGTGGCCGTTGGATACCGACCATGATTTTTAGAATAATTGACAACTCTAGCAAAAGTTTTATGATCAGGAATTCGGCGTCCAGGAAATCTTCTTTGATATTCTCTCACAGCAGTCCGTCCATTGCCATCACAAAATCCATACACATAGATTATATCCGCATATTCAACATTTGAAAATTGATAAGGCATAATTATGTACTTTGTAATGTGGGTAATAATATTAATACAAATAACAAATATTTTAGAAAAATAAAACGCAATCATGTCGAACCAGTAAATTTGAACTGTCAAATGTTAACATCTTCAGCATTGCCTACTTAACGAAAAGGCAGCTATGTTATAAAATCATCTCTTAAGTTTTAGTAAATGGATTTTTCGAAATCGAAGAATTCTTAACAGATGTCTTTTTACAGATGAGGCACAATTTACAAGAGATAGTGTTTATAATTTAAGAAATTCACATGTTTGGGCAAAAGAGAATCCACATGCTATAAGACAGAATAAATTTCAACATCGATTTGCTGTTTTCAACAACTACCTTGTTTTTAAAATTATTTTACAATAGTTCACTTACCTAGTCTATGTATGTAGAAGTGTAAGAATTGTCATTGCTTCAGGTTAAATTTTTTTGTTAATTAAACTCCAAAATAAATTTTAAGTTCCAACTATCTCGACCATTTTAATGAAATTTGATTTACGGCAAGTAATCAAGGTTGTTGAATGAAACATATTGTCAGTTTTTTATTAAGCCAGACCTGGATTTCTATTTTGGTTAATTATGAGGTTCTGTTAAGTAAAATAAGTGAAACATATATTCTAAGTATGAACCGATTATGCAGGGTGGTTGGATAGTTATGACCAAAGAAATATTTGGCCAAAATCAATAAAACATCCTGTATCTCGGTAAGGAAGGACGATGGATGCATTAATGCCGGGTAATTTGAAATCGCCAAAGTACCTTCTATCGACAAGTAACGTATGTACCTTTAACTTTGAAGCACCCTGTATATACTAAACACCAATGTTATGAACTCTTACTTGCTTGATTTACATATTTATCCCCCATTTACCCCAATTTATCCCCCAACCCTTCAACGGAATAAGATCAAAATATAACTAGTTCCAGATCTCGTTAAAATACATGCGTGTACCAAATTTCTTAATCAATGTCTTAAACGGTAATCGTGTGCACGAAAAAAGTTACAGACAGACCGACAGACAGAATTTTTTTTTCTTAAATTTAAAATCTCGACGTTTCATGACATTCTAAGCCTATTTGAACAATAAAAATTAAAAAGATTTTTTTTGCGTTACTAAACTTCCACTGGATGTGGAAGTAATAAATACCAAAGCTTATATTGTAATGCTATGTCCATATATTGAAATAGTATTCAGTAATAAAGTTTGAAACTGATTTTAATTATGGCGGGGGTGGATATATGGTATTTTTTTATGTCAAATAACATGTCATAGCCAGATCTTGAATAAATGAAATACATAAATAAAGTTATATCCCACACATAAATATTTGCAACGCATTGGAGTGGCTAATGAATAATGTAAAGACTAAAGAAACGACGGAATTGAAGATAAAATATTCAAAAAATACCAACTCAGTTATAATAGATAAACATTTAGGTTGGCAAAATAAATTGTAACGTAAAATCAATGCAAATAAAAGTGAATATGTTAAGGAAATATAGGGATGCGAGAATACCGGCTGAATAAGCAAAAGAGAAGACGTGTGATTTCTTCTGGAAAATTCAAGCGCTCAAAGTATTGAAGTACCACGTGCTATTTATCGCTTGACGTGATATGGCGTGTGACGTTTGATTTGATTCAAAGTTATGCCTCGAAGAGGCGTGTCGCTTCATGTAAAATTCATAAAATAAGGAAGTTTACCATTAAACAACGAAAAACCCGTACTTTATACTACACTTTGTTGCAAAGTTAATACCCAATCCCTACTGAAAACTAACATTTTATAAGAGAAATTTTTATTGCAAGCCATTGTGAGACAAATGAAACATGTTTTTTAACTTCTTAACGACATACACTTTCCTTTGGAGAGAGTATCGCATCTTGAAAAAAATATTTAGAGAGGTGTTGAAGAAGTATACTTTAAAATAAAAAAATGTAACCACCAAAAATTTTTACGGTTGGAAAGGTAGAGGTAGACTACCCACGGATCTCCTAACGTGTTTTTGAAAATTCTTCAATCCTGCTCTAAAATATAAAGATTTTATTAAAAGATTTACACCTTTTTTAGTTTAGGGGCGAATATCTTACGAGGAGTTTGTCGTAGCTAGAACATTCTAGCTAGACACATATTTCAGATATGAACTCTCTTTGACTTTTTAAATTAACAGGTAACAATCTGCTTCATATTTCCAAGATTATTTGATAAGAAAAAAAATTGTTTATGTAGATAGTTGGTAATAAACTGATTCAAGTGAGCGCCTAGCAAACATAGTAAGGTTTTTTACAGTTTACTTCTTATTCACAACGACTTGGCAACGTCATCTGTAACGGTGGCTTACGTTTTAGAGGGCATCCTCTTCCCCTTCTGCCACCCTGATTTTTCCTGAACTATCAACCGTTATATATTGTTCTCTCTCTGCACACACAGCATGAAATGTTTTAATGATATTCAAATTTTATTGACAATGTTTAAGTAATTTTTTATCGAATCACTTATATTAATGAAACATTTATAAAACATCCATCCAAATATATTTTTGTGGTGCGAATTAAATGTATATAATATATTTTTAAAATATATTCATTATATTGTTTCAAAAATATTTTGAAACGTTTTTACGTTCCAAAATATTTTGTTTGGTAAATATCATATAAACGTTTATATGACTTTTCCAAAATATTTTGCATATCGCCTGTTTATTGACATTTTTTACGCATATATTTTTGAGTCCTTTCCAATTTTCTAATAGATATTGGTAGATGGATTTCTTTATAGGTCGTTGTTTGACTCTAATGGCAATTGAGCGCTATCTCGCGATGCACAATGCAATTCTTGTTAGATGAGGCCTGAAGCCTCCACTCCTACGGTGCAATTTCATTCTAAGTTTTGAAAGTGAGCATGCGACCAGCGACCGGCTGCGTATAGATTCTTGATAACATTAGAATAAATTACAAAATATTTATTTCATGGGATAATTTGGATACTGCTTTGTATTGGTAAAGATTAAATTTGTTTTTTTAAGGGGACAGTAGGGTTATGAGCACTAGAGTTTTTCTAAATTTTCTATTTTTTGATGAAAAATGAAGAGAGAGTTGTAATATGAAAAACCTCTAATTGTAAATCTTATATCTCAAAAACGAACAAACATATGTCCTATGGTATAACTTGAACCACTCTTTTGGATGTAAAGAAACTTGACACTTTTCGCGTCTAAGCTGTACCTTCTTATGACATTGTCCACATCGACTTTGCATGTTTTGATAAATAATTAAATGGTCAATTCGATCATATCTTGAAGATTCGTGGGCCAAACTGGAAAGTTTGCCAACTCCTCTCCTCGTGAATTTTTTTAAGCTTCCGGCAAATTCATCGCCACATCTCTCCGAAAACTTAGCTGGTCCCTCTCTGCAATTTCTGTAATTGTCACGCATTTTGTATCAATACATTAGCAGATCAAGAGAAAGTACAATTTCTTGCCGCGGATAGATATGCGATATAAACTAATATTTTGGTCGCATCTATCCACTCCACCTATATCAGCGTTATAGGTATTGATGATACCGGGTTGCTCGACATTGATTTTTTTTTCTCTTTATGATAGTATCATCTTTTAACCTGATTTGTGGGGTGAATCTTTAAAACATTGGAAGCAACACTTACAACGCTGTTGCCATTCCACTTGCATATGAGTTTGTGCAAATTCAAATGTGTCTTTGGAGCTTTTTTTTATTATCTTCGTTTTAGTTAGAAGACATTTCTCTATTCGGTTTTCTCCCACTGTGCCAGTAGCTTTCAAATAGCGACTGTCAAGATGGTTCGACAGTAGGAAGTGACGTGAAGAAGTCAAAAAAAAAAGATGAAATTATGTATTCGGAAAATGGGTTTGTAAAACATCTGCAAATCATAGAATACGATAGCCCCTAATATTTTTTATAAATGTCTGGTAAAGTTGTAGATGCCCCTTGATAGGACCAATTTATCGAGTCGTTACTGTCCAAAATTTATAACCATCTTATGGGCTTTCCCGTATAAATTGTTTACAACTGTGTCTCCCACAATAGGGAATCATCTATACTGTGGTTTTCTTGTATATGTGCAAATTCCATAAATTTATTAGCAGTCGAGCTTTTGCGAATTTGTCAGCCTGATCTAGGTTGATGTTATCACAACAATGTGTACGTGTTTCGTTATGAAGGTGAAACGATTTCGTGAATGGCCTGATGTTGTCAGTTATAGAGGACACATAGGCCAATAAGTGAGGAGCGAGCGTGGATGCGTTTTGACTGTGTATGCATTTCGATACTTCACTGAAGCAACGTGCAGCGCAGTTGGGTAAAATCCATCTTGGAAATCCAGAAATTTCGTCCCACCTTCTAGCGGCTTGTATGTGTATACGCGGAAGCTATGTAATTTCAAGACGAGGAATACGTAGTGGGTATACCATCCTTCGGAAGAGATGTAAAGCAGGTGGTCCCTTGTCTATTAAATGTTAGGCAAGTAAAAGATCCCTACTCTTCTTACGAGAAGAGAATCGGCAAAATTTCCAGGTTGGGGGTAGATCGTCCCCTAGCGTCAGTGATAGGCCCTGGTAACAGAAATAGGCCGACGTTAAATAAATAGTTAAAAAAAAATCGTGAAATTGCAGAGATAATAATTTGACTGTTTGAATCGTTAAAATTCTGCCAAAATATATGTCGTCGTGGTAGAACTATATATCCGCTGAGAATCAGTACTCCTTTAAAACATATAAACTCGTTCATGCTTATGTCACCAACTGCATCCTTTGGGCCGCATACATATTTGAATAGTTTAGAATCAGACATAAAATCTCCGCATCAAAAAAACACTCGAACAATTGCAAAGGTGTTAAATTATTTGCTGCTCCAGAAATATCTGCAAATTTTGTAAAATCCCGTCTTCTTCATGACAGGAGCTTTTTCTTAGGTTTTCCGTTTTTTCACCTTTTTTGCCGTAAAGGTCGATAGGGGACGATTGTCCTTAGAGCCGGAGTAGTAACTAGACGGATCGTAGTCAATATCTATTTCCATGTTGGAGTGCAGCTATAATAGTAGGTCGTCCTCAGTGTCAGAGTCTTCCACAGGCGGATCTCGGTTAATAGATACTTCTACATCGGAACGGAGGTGATTTCCTCATAAATTATTCATACTGACATAGTCTTCATTGCCAGAATCCTCATCCGTTACAATAGCGCTTGCATCCTCGGATCCTCGGGGGAATAAGGTATATTACCATTTGGAATTACTGAGATGTCTGGGTTTTTTGGTTTGTCTAAAAGCTCGTGAAGCTTCAACGGTCGCCTATAAAATATTATCGTATTTACCAACAGACACAGGCAGCATGAAACACAACTAAAATAATAACCCACCCAAAAGGCAGAAATTACAAACATAATCATAGTTTCCAAATGGAAAATTGTACTTATATTATTCTACCGTCCTTTTAAAAGAACGACCATATTTGAAGCAAATTTACAAGAAATTCATCAACTGATGTTAAGAAAACGCGAATTAAAGCTTATAAAATCATGGAGTTTCAGTCACCAATAATTAGACTCACTACAATGCAACATCAACAGCAATAAAAAAAGAACTTACTTCCAGTAATCCATAATACCCCAAAGAAACTCCTGCTTAAACAAGCACGTGTCACAACCTTATTTATTAGAGTTTACACAAGTAATACATTGCATATCAGAGGTCTGTTTTTACACAATCAAATGTCGTTAACGCTATCTCTGTATTTATGGTCAAAATTTAAATATTGAATTAAAGATTCCTGTGCTTTTAAAAGGACAGTGGGAGGGAATGGGTTAAGGGAAGTTAACTTGAAAGAAGGGGGGGAGCCTTCAGTCTGCGCGCCTATCATAATCAAGTACCATACCATTATATTCATCATCATATTTCAACGAATCTCACTTTTTATTCCCTTTGCTGCTTGTATGATATTCCTCTTTAGAGGAACCCACAAGTCATAGCCCAGGCAATGGAGGTTTTTTGTCGGAAGAAATTAGAGACAAGCTGAATTTTTGCCAGTTGTTAGGACCCAATTAGAGCAGTATTTCCTCAAAAGTCCCCGCTCCTCTTCCTTGCGTTTCCTCTCCCACCCCGCCTTGAAAATCCATTTTGCAAGCCTTCCAGTTATCGCTCATATCTCCATCATTATTTATTCGAAATTCATAAATTTTATGCCATTCATTCGCTAAAAAAGCTATTATAACATTTTTCTGTAAACATAATACTTTCACGAAAATTCCGTAAAATAGGCAAAATTTTCGCTTTATATTTGAATTCTTTGTGGTTTTTAGGGCACAACACTTTTATTTGGGATAATATCGCAAATCAGTTTGAATAAAAGTTTTAACGCAGTTTTCAATCTTCTAAACGATATCCATACTTCTACTGTTGGGAGGTCGGTAATATGTACATAGTGCAAGAGATTAGTGCGTGTCTGTCACGGCTATTGCCTGGTCTTAATGCGGGGGCGCTCGCTGCCTTTTGTAGTTGGAGTTGGAGGGAAATATGCAAAGTAAAAGAGGCCTATGCAACATACAAAAACTGGAGTCATATTCCCACAGAATTGCGAAATCGGAAAAAATCGCACTTTCCACTATTTAAGAAATATTTCGGAAATACAATATTTTACATTTCCCATCCCATAACTCTTCTAATAGCCCGGGAGGCAGCGTTACATTTTTGACAGTGATTTTACACCGCTTAATTTTGTGTGTAATCGATAGTCTAGATATGGCTAGCAATAGAAACAAGCGTCAGCTGTCAGGATCGTGGTGGACCTGGTCGTGAGAGAACGTCTATTATGTCGAAAAAAAAAAAAAATCAGAAATGATTTCAAGTCGTTTGAAAATTTGTACAACAAATGTATACATGATAATAATAATTTTAAAAAAGTTGGCTGCGTAGATAATGAGGGATTATACGTCAGCCGCTTATATGAATCTGTATAAAAAATAATTGATGTAAAATCATTTCAGGTTCAATGAAACTCATACAGCTAACTCTTTATATTATTAAAATGATAAAAACAATCATCAGCTATTTTTTCAATGAGGGTAAGACCATCAGCTGAGGGATTATAAGTGCTGAGCGAGCTTTTAATCTGAGTATGATGCAATCTAATGTATGATCTAACTGACGATCTTTCCCCCTTTATATCAATAGCTGAGGTACATCTTCATTTAATATATTGTTTAAATAATCATTTCTAGAAATTTCAAGTGACTTGAAATCAATTTAAACTAAAATTTATGGTTTTAATCTAATTTTCATAGCATACATAATGTGTATCAAAAAAAAAATTTTTTTGAAAGTTGTTGCTCCCCAGGATTTTTCTGATTCCCTTTGATTCCTAATGAAACGATATGAGGTGTGAAACCTGTAGGTTTAGGAGAAAGTTTGCCCCTGGGGGCTACAGTTTTAAATTTCTGTAAAAAAACGCCGAAATTAAGAAAAGCAATTCTTTTTGAAAAATATATTTTCTCTAATTAAATGAATGTAGTTGGGATTCTTTAGGTTTTTTTTTACTGTCAGATATCTTATTTGAAAAGAGTGATACCGGTACTGTCTCCTCTTTCAAATACCATAAGTGTCGATTGAAACTTATTAGTGCGGTCTAAACTGCTTTAGGATCAATAGTTTTGTAACTGTTTAAGCTGTGTCATAGCTGTAAATCATTCATGGGGCATCTGCTGCTTTAGGAGCGTTCAATTAGCATTAAATGTAAACCAGAGCATTGAAAAGAAAAGATTTGCCGCAATTTATCAACCTTTTCTAGCTCATAACCGAGCGACTCTCTAAATGGGCACATTTTTGCTGCACAGATTATTGTTGACATCCACCTTGCTTTTTGAAAAACTCCAAGCTTCTGCCAGTGAGTGCCACCCAATAGTGTTAGTAAGACTTCAGCACGTTCTCTGTAGTCTCCACGAGAAAGGAGATCCTTGTTCTGGTTTAAAACAAGTTTCAAGAAAGTAACGACTTCCTCTTTCAAAGATCTTAAGTTCCTGTCTTTAATTAGAAATAAATATGAAATGAAAGAAGAAGATATACGTTTTCAAATCTAGCAATAATCAAATTTATTGTATATAAACATGGTAAGCTGAAAAAACTGCATACTTACCTACATGTCCTCTTCGCAGGCAACGGCTTGGCAACTGCGACTGAAAATAAAACTCGGCAAGTCTACAAATGCTCAAAAAAATGGCGATTTCACGTGCGCCAACTTGGATGCGCGAACTCTTCCCGCCAACAGGAAAATACAATGGAAAAATATATTTTTTAAAATTGTTTATTTTCCAGCATTAGTGTATATTACCATTGTAATTGAAACCATAAATTTTTAGTTCAAATTGATTTCAAGTCACTTGAAGTTTCTAGAAATGATTATTTAAATAATAGGTATATTAAATGAAAATGTACGTCAGCTATTGATATAAAGGCGGAAAGATCGTCAGTTAGATCATTGCACCATACTCAGATTAAAAGCTCGCTCAGCACTTATAATCCCTCAGCTGACGGTTTTACCCTCATTGAAAGAATAGCTGACGATTGTTTTTATCATTTTAATCATTTAAAGAGTTGTATAAGTTTTATAAGTTTCATTGAACCTGAAATGATTTTACATCAATTATTTTTTTATACAGATTTATATAAGCGGGTGACGTATAATCCCTTATTATCTACGCAGCTAACTTTTTTAAAATTATTATTATCACGTAAACATTTGTTGTACAAATTTTCAAACGACTGGAAATCATTTTTGAATCTTTTTTTTTTTTTTCGACATAATAGACGTTCACTCACGACCAGGTCCACCACGATCCTGACAGCTGACGCTTGATTCTATTGCTAGCCATATCTAGACTATCGATTACACACAAAATTAAGCGGCGTGAAATCACTATCAAAACTGCAACGCTGCCTCCCGGGCTATAACGTTTCGAACCATTGACCCGACATGAAAATTTGCACACATATATTCTGAAACATAATGAATCGATTGCCATACATAAAATGGTACCAAAGATAAAATATCCAGTACTTACAAAAAAATATATTTTCATTCGAGATTGCACAAGAATCAAGACATGGTACTATACTATGTAGTTAATAAATACATTGCATTATTCTCGTCTTAATTCCCAGATAGTGTTAATGTATATGTTTTAAGATTGTGACAGAGAACAGTTGAACTAGTGCCATAGTCTCTGTGCTTTATTTGGGTTTTTGCAGAAGACGCAAAGGTCTAGCTCTACAGATAAGTAAAAGTCCAATACCCAAATAGAACTGATTAAGTATAGAGGTATTAAAATAGTGTTGTAAAAGTTCATTGAAAAAGTCTACATCGAGGAAACCTTTTTTAATATTGAAGATAGAGTACTAGTATAGGAGAGTGAAATGTAGTTTAAGGTCTGAATTGAATTTTCAAAAACAAAAATCGCTGTTTATAACAGTTTGGTGGTCTTAGACGTGTAATAAGCTTGAGCGTGGTATCTGCTGCACTAAATCCTGTCTGACCCTCAATTTAACCGCTAGTATCAAAAATGGAGGAGCCAATTTTATTTTTAATTATGTGTTCATTATGTGTCTATTGTAAATCAGTCGCTGATACTTGAATAATTTACGATGAACAATTTGAAAAATCTGCTAAGTTATATAGAGAGATTTAACCAATGGAGTAACTGTCAAGCGTTTTTGGCAATAGCTCCGAAAATTTGATATAAAAAATTATGAAAAATTTTCGCCATGAGAAAAAGCTGTGTTATATCGACGACTAAAATATTATTCACATAGAATACTTATTTCCGAGATATAACGTATTAAAAGTAGGCATGGTTAAAATATCCGTAAAAAGTGGAACATTTTTCATTATAACTTAGTAGATCTTCAAAACTGTTCAACGTAAGTTATTCAAATTTCAGTGGTTGGTTTGCAATAGACACATAATCAACAGATAATTTTTTCAATTTTATTAGGCCTTTCTTTTTCAAAATATTGACGTATGAAGGCTATTTTGTAAATATGCACTCAGAATATGATAGTAATACATATTAATACACATATTGGTAATTATATACAACTGATATTTCTTTTACTGAAAAAAGATTATACATTTAAATTACATTTCTGTTAGAGATAAGTTGGCGAGAGTCAATTGACATATGTCAGAATAATAATAATTAATGTTAGAGTTTCTCATGTAATATCATTGATGTTAATATACAGTTAATTACAGTCCGCTCAGTTAGTTTCTTATTCAAGAATTGGTTATCTACCCCCAACATATTGGTTCTTCGACCCGATCAATGTATTTATTGAGAAACTATTGTTAGAAAATTAGAAACAAAAAGATGATTTACGCAGCGAGATGCCGTTCCAGAGTAGCAAGTGTTTTCATATATCAACAACAGTAGGGATACGGCGATTCTCCAATCTAATGCAGGTACAGCGTGAATATTATACTAAAAAGTAATAGCAAATAGAAGAATACTTTAGATATCTGGGTAGCACTGGTCGACAGCGTCGTCAGAGAAATTATATTAGGTCCTGGTGCAGCACAGAAAACATAAAATCAAGCATATTAGGGCACATATAGTAGTGAGTTCGTTCCATATTTATATTTATTTCCGTTTTAACCTATTTTATAGTTGTATTAAATTTGCTTATTATGGCCAATGTTGAGATAAGGCAGTTTAAAAATAAAAGAGCTTTAATTAAAGGCAAATTAACGCGGTTTGGAAATTATCTTCAAAGTTTGGACAATGAAGAAATAAATAATACCATTTTAGCTCAAGTTACAATAAGACTTGAGAAACTACATCCTTTATTAGAAGAGTTTAATGTAACTCAAACACACATTGAAAATTTAACTGAAAACATTGAAAATAAAATTGTCGAAAGAGAACATTTTGAAACGACATATTTTGACGTAATAACGTCATTTAAATTATTTATTGCTAATAGTAGGCCTGAAAAGGTAAGTTCTACACCAGCATTAAATAAAAGTTTAGAAACAATTAGCTTACGAAACCTAGATATAAATGTAGTTAACTCAGAAAACAATGGTGATACTACTAGGCATGTAAATATAAATTCCGTGCCAGGAGTTTCACAAACTAATAGCTTTTGCAGTACTAACCATCAGCCTCTCAGTAACCCGAAAAATTCTTTAAGTATTAAATTACCTGAAATAAAATTACCAAGTTTTAATGGTAATTATGATCACTGGTTAGAGTTTTGTGATAACCTTTACATCAATGGTGCATAACGATCCTAGGTTGGATGATATTAAGAAATTTTTATACTTAAAAGCCTCGGTTACAGGGGAAGCAAAAGATTGTATAAAGTCAATTGTGGTGTCAGCTGTTAACTATCCGACTGCATGGAATTTACTGCGTGATCAATTCGAAAATAAAGAGATTCTCATTCATAATCATATAAAGGCATTATTTGACCTACCGGTTGTGTATAAAGAATCACATATTGCATTAAGGCATTTGCTAGATAGTGTTTTGAAAAATATCCGATGTTTAAGTAGTTTAGGTGAGCCTGTAGATCAGTGGGATAGACTTCTTATTCAATTTGTTTGTATCAAATTAGACTCGGTAACTAAGCGTGAATGGAAGGAATCTTCGAATAGTTTAGGGCACCTACCTACATTTACCGATTTAACGCTATTTCTTCAGAAACGTTGCGAGCTTTTAGAGACTTTAGATTTGGACAAAACTCATATTAAGCAAAAAACGGAGCAAAAACAAATAGCATATACTTCTGTAATAAATCAATTTTGTGTTTTTTGCAAGGGCTCTCATATTATTTATAATTGCAACGAGTTTTTGAAGCTTTCAACTGATGAACGAATAGCTGAATCTAAAAAATTAAAGGTTTGTTTAAATTGTTTGAGAAAAAACCACTTTATAAAAGATTGTCATGCGCGAAACTGTCTCAAGTGTGGGAAAAAACATAATACGCTCTTACACATAGATAACGTTAATAAAGATGATAATTCTGTAAATTTCTCAGTTCAAAGTAGCAGCAGCGGTGATAGTTTACGTAACAATCCGCCAGTATCTCTTGCGAATCACACCACTTATAGCAATAATGCAAAACAAATCTTACTCTCCACAGCTATCATACAAGTAGCTGACAACTGTGGTAAATGGCACTCTTGTAGATGTTTGTTAGACTCGGGATCACAATGTAATTTCATAAGCGAAGAACTTTGCTCGCTTTTGGGTTTGAAAAAAGATAATTTTAATTCATTAGTCTTGGGTATCAATCAGGGTATCTCAAATATTACACATAAAACCGAAGTTCAAATTCAATCCAATATTAATGCATTTTCTGCGATGTTGCCATGTCTTGTCTTACCCGGCATTACGGAAAATTTGCCTACATTTTCTTCTGATCCAAAAATGCTAAAAATTCCACAAAACTTAAAGTTGGCCGATTCTTCATTCAATATATCGTCAAAGATTGACCTCTTGTTAGGGGCTACTATATTTTGGAAATTACTGTGCGTCGGTCAGGTTGATTTAGGTAAAAATTTGCCAACGCTTCAAAATACTCAGTTCGGGTGGATCATTTCTGGTTCAGTTTCCATGCAATTAAATAAACAAAAATATGAGAGAGTTTGCGCCTATAATAGCATTGAGGTTGACAATTTGTTGCATGAGCAAGTTGTTAAATTTTGGAACATTGAGGAATGTAATGGCTCTTTAAAAAATTATTCGAGGGAAGAAAAGAACGTGGAGGAACATTTTTTAAACACAGTTCAACGAGATATTAACGGACGTTTTATAGTAAGCATACCCCTGAAAGAAAATGTAGCTCAGTAGGGTGAAACTAGGTCTACCGCGTTAAATAGATTTTACAACATGGAAAAGAGGGTTATAAAATACCCCGATTTGCGCAGGGAGTATGTGAAATTTATGAACGAATACAAGCAATTAGGTCACATGACAAAAATTAATGAGATAATTTCTATAGATTCAAAGCCCACATATTATTTGCCTCATCACTCGGTTATTAAACAAGAAAGCATTACTACTAAGGTTCGTGTTGTGTTTGATGGATCATGTAAAAGTAGTTCAGGATTATCTCTTAATGATGTACAGAATATAGGACCAACTATACAGAACGATCTCCTGACTATATTGTTAAATTTTAGAAAATATTCTTACGCTCTTAATGCAGACATCGCCAAGATGTATAGGCAGGTATTACTTAATCCTGCAGATCGTAGCTTGCATAGAATATTTTGGCGCGAGAATCCCGATGAAAAGTTGAATTGTTATGAGCTTAACACGGTGACTTACGGAACAGCTTCTGCAGCCTTTTTAGCCATTCGGTGTCTTAAGCAGTTCGCTGTAGAGCATAAATTACAATATCCCCTAGCTTGTGATCTCATTGAAAATAATTTCTATGTCGATGATTTACTTGCTGGTGCTGATTCTATAGAAGAAGCTAAAAGTATTCAAAGGGACTTATCTTATATTTTAGAGTTAGGTGGTTTCCAGCTCCGAAAATGGCTTTCAAATGAGCCAAGTATATTTGACAATCTTCCAGCAGGAAATGAAGATTGTAATTTTCTATCAATTTGTAATGAGTATCAAACAAAAACTTTGGGTATACTATGGGATCCTAAATTGGATGTATTCTGTTATTCAGTTCAAGGTTTTAAAAATCAGAGTAGTGTTACCAAAAGAAGAGATTCTCTCATTAACAGCACAAATATATGACCCTTTAGGTCTACTTGCTCCAATAACTATTATTGCTAAGATTTTAATTCAGAAGTTATGGAAAAATAAGTTAGGTTGGGATGATTCGATTCCGTTATGTCTAAACTATGAATGGTTAGACTTTCGTGATCAGCTAATACATTTAAACAATTTAAAAATTGTTAGACATTGCATTTTACAGAATCATATAAAAATAGAATTTCATGGATTTGCGGATTCATCCGAATCTGCATATGGCGCTTGTGCATATATCCGATGTGTGGATATCTCAGGAAAATGCACAGTAAATTTATTTTGTGCCAAATCTAAAGTCGCTCCTATGCGTAATGTTAGTCTACCTCGACTAGAATTATGTGCGGCACTTTTGCTTGCCAACTTATTTAGAAAGATTTGCGACGCAACTAAGTTTAAATTTAATAATATATTTTATTGGTCTGATTCCACAGTAGCATTAGGGTGGATTCGTGGCTCACCTCAACGATGGAAAACTTTCGTAGCAAATCGTGTTGCCGAAGTTCAAGATTTTACTGACATAGGTGATTGGCATCACGTCAGAACCGATTGTAATCCAGCAGATTTAATAACGAGAGGTATTACATCTAAGAAATTAATTGAATCTGATTTGTGGTGGCATGGACCTCCTTGGTTAATGAAGGACATATCAGAATTGCCAATTAATCATAGTGAAATAATTCCATTAACTGAATTACCTGAATCCAAAAGGGTAATTAGTTCTTTCGTTGTGCAGGTAAATGACTTTAACTTATTTACCAAATATTCTACTTTACCTAAATTAAAACGAGTAGTTGCATATATATTGCGATTTATCTCAAATTTGCGTGGAAATCGTATTTTAGGTCCACTTACTTCTCAAGAGTTAAAGGAATCTCTTTCAGCTCTAATCAAGATAGCTCAACTACAAAGTTTTAATTGTGAAATAAATTGTCTCATTCAAGGTAAATCATTGAATTCTAAATCTAATATATTATCGCTAAATCCATTCTTGGATGAAAAGAGTGTCTTGCGTGTCGGTGGTAGGCTGCAAGGATCTATGTTTGCATATGAGAAAAAACACCCAATTATTTTACCGCCGCATCATAACTTGACCAGATTGATAGTTCAAAATGAGCATTTTAAGCTTTTGCACTGTGGTCCGCAACATTTATTAGCTTCTATACGGGAATATTACTGGCCTATATCGGGACGTAACTTAGTGAAAAAGGTGGTGCACAAATGTATTGTCTGCTTTAAAGTAAAACCTAAGGGGCTCGAGCCTTTAATGGGTTCCTTACCAGAATGTCGTACTGCATCATTATTTCCATTTAGTAACACAGGTGTCGATTATGCTGGTCCCTTTTTGGTACGAGACAAAAAATCGCGTGGATACAAACTTATAAAATCTTATATTGCATTATTTATTTGTATGTCGACAAAGGCCATGCATTTGGAGCTTGTCTCTGAGAGGTAAACCTCATAACATGTATTCAGATAATGCGACAAATTTTGTAAGAGCGAATTCCGCACTAAAGGAATTATATGAATTTCTTAATAAGCAATCCAATACTATTAAAGATTCTTTGAGCGAAAATAGTATAACTTGGCATTTTATACCACCAAAATCTCCCAATTTTGGTGGTCTATGGGAGGCTGGGGTCAAATCTGTGAAGGCACATTTAAGACGAGTATTAGGTAATGCCTACCTCACATTTGAAGAATTTAATACGGTAATAATTCAGGTTGAATCGGTTTTAAATTCGCGACCTCTATCTCCTCTATCTGCTGACCCAAATGACATAACCCCTCTTACCCCTGATCATTTCTTAATTGGACGAAGCCTGACATCAGTTCCCGATCCTGACGTAACACATATAACAGAAAACAGACTTTCGGCATATCAAAGGCAGCAGCAATTAGTGCAGCATTTTTGGCAACGGTGGCAGAAAGAATATATTGCCGAGTTGCAGACCAGAGTAAAATGGCGAAAAAATGTGGACAGTCTTCTACAACCTGGTGCCTTGGTGATTTTGCGTGAAGACAATTTGCCCCCTTCAAAATGGCAACTTGGCCGCATCTGTGAGCTCCATCCGGGTCCGGATGGTATAACTAGGGTAGTGACTGTACAGTGTTCTTGTGCGAAGCTTAAACGTGCTGTTTCAAAAATATGTGTACTTCCTATAGACTAATGTTCATTATCCATTGCATTTGTTTAAAATATATATATATATATATATATATATATATATATATATATATATATTAATCATGTCTTTTGAAAGTCTCATCTTTCAAGGTGGGCGGCTTATGTGAGAGATAAGTTGGCGAGAGTCAATTGACATATGTCAGAATAATAATAATTAATGTTAGAGTTTCTCATGTAATATCATTGATGTTAATATACAGTTAATTACAGTCCGCTCAGTTAGTTTCTTATTCAAGAATTGGTTATCTACCCCCAACAATTTCTTTATTATATATTTTGACTTGGAAATGAATGGTCCATACTACATGAATTCTGGACAAAAATATAATAAAGATTTGAAAAACACTACATACTTTATTAAGCAATATTTAATAACATATGCGCCAATAATTCTAATAATGGAGTGATCACATTCTTTAGCCATTACCACCACTAATTAAAAAAGAAATGTGCGCAATTTTTATTAATTTCACCAAATGACGGAATTCCAAAAAATTACTTGTTTAGAAATCAATAGATTCAATACTTTACGTTTTCCTGCATGTTTACAGTAAAAATCTCTTCATGTTATACATAAACCGGTTGAAAATAAAACCACAAATTTTTTAAATTATAACAATATTTACAATAATATATCCTAAAAAAACAAACAGTAATGAACTAAACACTCCATACTCACATAGAAATGTTATAAAATAAAAACTATCTGTTGAACGATACGGTTGGGGATTGAGCGCCAGAGCAATGTTCATGTTATAAGGCCTTTTTCTCACTTTTTTTCTTATTTTATAAAAAAGTGCTTCAAATAAAAAAACTTCCTCATTTCATTAGCTTTAGCTTACTTGCTTACAGTATGCAGTTATTTTGAAAAATAGAAAAGGTTACCTCGAGTCACACTTTTTCGCTGTAAATTACACAAAATACGCAACTTCTCCTTTCATATTTATTTATTGTTCAGTCATATTACAACAAATATTATTTTTGCTTACACCGTTGGAAAACGAAAGAATTGAATATTGTAATACTGAAATATATAAATTTTTATGACAACAAATGACAAATATAGAGGAGTGGGAACATGAAAAATGTGAAAATAGTGTTTTTCGTACAAAATATGAAAAAGTTGTGTTTAATTTGGAAACGAAAGGGGGAGGGGCGGGGATTTTTGAGAAAATGTACCTCCAAGTGAGTAACTAACTATTGGCAAAAATTCAGCTTGTCTCTAATTTCTTCCGACATATGTTCATTTTTGGCCTTCATTGCCTGGGCTATCATTCGAATCTTCGTACACATTGCCTGAATTTATTTTGGAACGCCGAACCATTACTTATGATGGACAGACGTTTTTACATTTGCACATCTGAACCACAGTCCGCAGTAGGTAAAGTTTTACAGAACTTTATTAATGATTTCCAGTGAGTTCCTATCATAATATAATCATTCTGATTACGGAATCTACCGCCAAGTGTAAAGGTGCCGTAGATGTTTTTGAAAATAAATATAGTATTAACTCTTGTATAGGTATTGTCTAGGTAGAATTGAATTAGCCTTTCTACCTAAAAACTAAATATAATTTTCTCGTGGTTTTGGAATTTAAGAAAATCACACAATTATAGATAAAGATTACATATATAATGTAGTCATATACATAAAGAAAATATCCTACTTTCATGGTACTGTAACATACTCTTATCAATTTCATAATTCCATTTAAATATACATTTTCTTATTACTTTTATAGCAACATTTTTATAAACGAACACTGTTTTTAAAATATTATTATTTTCAATGCACTTACACAGAAAGTTGGAAGACCTATTGAACCATTTTAGTGGTTTAATTTCTCATACGATTTTGAGGCAACCTATTAAGGTAACTTATTAAGTTACACAGTGTTTCTTAAAATACGCGCTATCCAAATAGTAACACTAAGGAAAATCCGACACCCTCTTTATTTAAGATTTGCCGCAAATTATTTTCTCAACTGAAACCCACAAAAAATTTTATATCCACAAATATGACGCACTGCTGAATCTTTAAATGTCTTACGAAATCTGTTTGACAAATAAATATTCAGATGACGACGCGATAAGATTGCTACCCAGTTAGTCTACCGACGTCACAGTAAAAGGGACCTGGTGAATCCTAACTTCGTAAGCAGAAAGGGCAAAGTTTGATAAGGTCACAGGTTAATTTGTGAACAAAAACATGGACCTGTCGGTTCGAATAAGTAATGAAGGGTGTGAAAGGATACAGCAGTGTACAGGGTGGGTAAACGTTTACTTGTATTAAATCGGTTTATTATAGTTCGATGAAAATACAAGGCAATAGAAATAAGGGCATCAATAAGACTTACAATGTTCATTTTTACTTACTTTTGCAGGAACTGATGCGTTTACCGGAATTATTTTTCAAAGGGCAAAAAGAGGGGAATGTGTTTTTGCAAACATTACGAGCATTACGTTTTGGCGAAAAATGTCAAGAGGTCTTTTTTAATGTTTATGAAATTTTGATAAAAATTGACACAGAAGGTATATTTTCAAGTTATGAATATTATCACCCATTCGATGATTAACCTTTGAACCAAAAAATGTGTGTTACTGAAAATTCAACATTGTTATGTAACTCATTTATAATGCATTTAATGAAAAAAATAAGTGAGATCTTAACTGCGTCTTCGATAAGGAATTTCGTGGTATATGAAATTACTTTAAAAACAGCTTTTGACCAAACAATCCGTTTATCGAAAATAGGTGCTTTTTTATAGATTGTCATAAATAAAAATAATTATGTTTAAGTAAATTAAATGTGTAAAATCTTCATTGCGCACTAAAGTGTAATAAAGTATCTTTCAAATGCCGCTTACGGTATCAATTTATATTAATTACAACGTTAGAAATAGAATATAAACGATTCTTGCAAGAAATAAAAAATTTTTCTAATTTTTGCAAAAAAGTTGCATGAGTGAAGAAATGCAATATATTAACGTGAACTATCGAACTATGTTTCAGCCAAACGAACTATCGGAAATGATTTCTTTCTAATCCATTTATATTCTGGGAAATGCGTCAAATTTTTACTTTAATGCACATATCTCATAAAATACTGATTTTATCAAAAGAGATAAATTCCCCCTACATTGAATGTGGTGGAAATATTTAAGACTTTCAAAGTTACACAAATATTTAATATTTTTATTCTACTACTAATGGATAATTCGTTCATTATTATCGATACGTTTCTGAACCAGTAATAGTACTCATTATTCACGGCCGTGGGTAATAATTTATTACTTAATGGGCTACGACCTACCACAAGAGTTCATATTCATTACTCAACAGTTTTTGTGGATTTATTAGTTTGCACAACTTTGTTGTGAAGAAATGATTTCAAGCTATGATAAAAAAATTACCGGAAAAATACAACTAGTTTAATTGATAATAATTAGGTCATCGATTTCGCCGAAAATGAAAAAAATGTAATTTTCTGTACATCACTGTGGGTTCGAATTAAAGATTATCGGTTAAGCTAAAAGTAGTATTTTTATTTTTTCTCCTAACTAAAAAAATTAAAAAGTTATTGCCGTCTCCACACAGAGAGAGAGAGAGAATAATATTTATTGCATAAAATATTCCAAAAGGCCAGCGACCGAAGTCTTTGTAAGACAGGCTTTACAAATACGTTTTTTTTATATATAATTATTTTTATATATAAGAGTTCCTCGGTGAATTTAACAGGTACAAAAAAAGGAATTTTTTTAACAATTTGTTATATCATTGCTCTATACTTCATTGTTGACCTCTGTAATTGTCTCTTCAGGATTTCTTCTTGTTCTGACAGTATCTTCTCGTAGTTGAATTATAAAGGGTTGAATTAAGCTAAAGATGTTTTGAGATTGTGAATATCTTTTGGTGAGGTTTTTGAAGCGAGTTAGTATAGGTTGCATAATAGTAGGGTTTGGGTCTCGGGACGTCTCGTGTCTCGAAGTCCCGGGACTTTTCCCAAATTTAATTGTCTCGTGTCCCGGGACTTTCGGGTCGAGACTCGAGACACACTTCTAATAATTTATTAACAAAAGATCATAATAAGCTTCATTAGTTCAGGCTTCCCGCACTCTGTCACTGAGCGCCATCTGTTAGTTTAACGAGTAATTACTTGATATTCGTAGGTACGTAACTTACTATACACAATACAACCGACATCTATTGAAAACAAGAGAGTGTTCTCTTTTCGGAGGCATTATTACAAAAATCAGGAACGGATTGTGGGACAAAGTTGTTAATGCATTTTTTTAAAAGAATATTTTATTAAATTAGGAAAAAAGGCTAATTGATAGGGCTAGTGCGACGATCGCGACGAACCGCTATCGCCTATTAAAATCACATTATTTTGAGCCTTTCCACTCTCAGAACTCCAAGAGATAGAAGCGGTCAGGCATAATCCCACGGATCGTAGCTTCGCACCACCGTCCGCCCTCTCGAGCGAGTGCGTGAACCAAATGTCCGAACCTGCTGTTCCTCTCGTACTGAGCAGAATTACTACCGCAACGACGAGTCATCAGTAGGATAAAACTAACCTATCTCACGACGGTATAAACCCAGCTCACGTTCTCTATTGACTAATGGCTAGAGACTAAATGATGAGTATTGATTAGTATGATTGCTTTACTAAATCTGTTTTATGTTTTATAATTATAAGATTTTGTTTCCAAAAAATGAATCTGTGTATGAGAATTAAACATACGAATTGTTTAGACTTTAACTAACGTTAGAAATGTTAGAGTTTGATTTTATGTTCAATAAATGTTGATTTTTACTAAAATGGCGATTTTATTGTTACATCTCGCCAAGAATGAACTCGATTCTAATTTTATTTTGCAAAATCTCGAAGTCCCGGGACTTTGGTCTTGCGATGTCTCGTGTCCCGGGACTGAAAATGTCGAGACTTCCCAAACCCTAGATACCAGTTTCTTCATATAGTAAATTATTGGATATGTTATGGAGAGGATTATGTGGATGATGAAATTTTGTTATTATGCGTAGTCTATTTCTCTCTGCCACTTCTATATTGTTCAAGGCCGGTCCTCTGCAACTGTTAAACAGCATGTATTCATATTCCATGATGGGTCGACTTATCATTTTGTAAATTTTACTTGCTGTGGAAGTGTTGATACCTTGATTCTTGTAAGTTAGACATCTAAAGTGTTTCGCTCTAGTTATCATCTTTTTTTTCATTTCCTTGGTATGGCTGTTGAAGTTTAATTTTTGGTCTATCTTAATTCCCAGATACTTAACTGTTGCTGTTGGTGTCAATCTATGATCACATATTTGTATAGTTGGAGAAGTATTTGAGATGTTGTGATTAAATATCATTAGTTGTGATTTGCTATGATTTATTTTTAATCTCCACTTATCATACCACTGGATGGTTTCAGTTGTTGAGAATTGCAGGATGTTTATTGTTTTTTCAATAGTTTTTCCATAGGCTATCCAGGCTATGTCATCTGCAAACTGAAGTAGGTATGACTCTACATTGTGTGTTTGTTGCAATCTTCACATTTTTACATAAAGATTTCACCATTTCTCACAATTATTATTTTCGGCAAAACCTTAAAGTGCAACTTCCTGTTGAACAGCTGTAGAGTATTCTACTCGCGAGTAATAGCCATCATTATACGCTCGTTGAATATTAACCTACCACTTTCCTCACTTATTACCATTGGGACGTAATCGTAAAAAATCTCTGAGATTTAAAAAAAATAAACGATGCAAATAAATCACATTTGGAATGTAGTTGTCACTATTACCAGGAATGAAATGTGATGCACTTTTATTAATAAAAAAAAAAAGTAATAAATAAAGCGTGCCGAACAAATGGGAAAGTTTTATGTAAATACCTTTACAGATTTTTATACTTAACAAATTGCTCAATTTTATAAGTAAGTGAGTATTAAATAAAGTATACCGTCTAAAAGCTGAGAGAATTTACAATGAAAAACTACCTTTTGGTTTTTTTTCTGAGGTCAGAAGAAAATTATTCAGACTTGTATAGCTGAAATATTGTATTTCAAGTTACTATATTGAAAATACTAAAACTGTATTTAAAATGTTTGCCCTTTTTGAGGTTTCTCTTGTATTCAAATGGCTATTTCTAAAGCTGCAATTGAGATAAAAAAAAAATATCATCAGCGACATTTAAAAGATGATTTAATAAACTTTGCTACTCAAAGAGTATTATGGGCTTTTCATTTGCTTAAACAAGATAAGATAGTATATCACAAATTATGAAAAAGTACTTATTCTGTGGAGGTAAACTGTTTTTTAGTCAAGAGTTATATTATTTATTTTTATCAAAAAAGGAAGTGGCAAATCTCAAATTATAGCTTTTATTCTTTTAGAGATTTATAAAAAATTCATCCCCCTCCCCCCCCCCCCCCCTCTAAAAAAAATTGTCCTTAATCCTGAGATAAACTCATCGGTTCGTGAAAGTAAAAAGAAATTAAAATTTACGCAATATTTCATTAAACCTCTAATTTTTTCCTTTATATTACAAAAAACAATGTTAAAAATAAGGCTTTTCTTGATACCACATGAAAACGCATACGACACAAAATAAAATATTGTTAGTTAATGGTAGGCATATGCTCTAGAAGGCCCAGAATAGTGAAGAAATAGTCCACGCCATCCCTGTATAGCAGAAACCTCCAGCTTGGCGGTGGTACTATTACACGTTATGGGCCCAGTATATTGACCGAAAAAGTTACCTACTTAAATCTTTTCTTTTAATTCAGTAATTCTTTTTATTTATATTTCGAAACATGAAACCACTCAAATAGGGGTGTTTTTTAAATGGCTGGTAAAAAGGCGGTCATGAAGTGTGGTCTTAGTGTATTGACTGCAAAAAGCCACTGTGATTTTTTTTATTAAACACTTATTTTCCACCTGTGCTTCATAGTCTCGTTCCAGCCCCAAATGGGGGTGGTTTCTTGAAAAGTTATCTACGGGCTGCCATTTTTCATTAGCCCATAACATGTAATAGTATCACCGCCAAATAGGGATTGCAATTTACCGGAAGTTTTAATAACCGGTAAATCGGTAAATAAAAATGTAAATAACCGGTTAACCGGTATTTAAAGATAATTTTTAGAATGAATGATTAGGGTGGCGAAAATGGCAATTATCTTTTTCCATGTACAAAATTATCTAAATTTGACAAAAAAAATTTTTGCCCACGACTATTAAATAATGTACTCATTATGTATGTGTTTCCTCAAGGATAATGCTATCCATTATTCCCTGCAGTGAATAATGATTTCAGTTTTCACTAGTGAATAATAAGGACAGTCAGTTGTTTATGAGAAGTCACGGGCAGGTATTTTTTCAATTCGAGTGCAATCTCGCAACTTTGTAGTAGAATTTATGGCTACTTTCTGAAACCTTAAATATAATTATTCGTTAACTGTCATAGCTACAATTGTGTGAACAATTTTAATGTTATTATCAAATTTATGAATAGATAACTTTATTTAGCGTTTCAGAAACAGACCCTCTTTTATCATACAATTTCGTTTTTAAATTTGATTGAGTAGGCCGTTATGTGTCAAAGAACGGCTTGTCAAATTAAATTTAAACGTCAACGTTATTTACAATAATTTTACATATTACTCAAAAAGAATAATATAAATAATTCATTTCTTCAGTAAACAATTTAACAAAAATATCTAATAGTCATGGACAAAGTATAGTATTCTACTCGCATATAATGGCTACTCTGGTGATTAACGACATTTGCCTACGGCTCGTGTCTTAAACTTCACCCTCGTGAATAATAGCCATCATTATATGCTCGTTGAATAATATACTATTATATACGTATATTTAATATAATGAACAAACCAAAGGTTTTTTATCAAAAGGAAAAAATATAAATGAAATAAATTTAAATAAATAATTATTCTGTAAATAAAAAATATCAACTGAAATAACAAAAATTATAAACATAAACTCAAATAGGGCATTTACTGAATACCTAATCTAAAAATACAATATTTTTTAAAAACGGCCTGTTAAAAGGGTTAGTTTTTCAAAGCTTTATCTGTTAATCGTCTGATATTTGTGCATATAATACCACCAGCTGAAGATGTCCTTCTTCAATTGATATTGGTGTTAATAAGATAATAAGAATTGGTAACAACATACTTCTAAATGTATTCCACGGATATTTGCGGCAGTGAAATATTCAATTTCCTATCGCACGATATTGTCAATGTCTCTCTTACTTGTATTTCTTGGGGCTTGGTGTCTGGGTTTTACTTTTTATAATATTATTTATTTATTGTTAAAAGTGTTCAGTGTTGGGACAGTCAGACAGTAAATACAGTCAGTTGGACTGTATTTAGTGAATATTAGTCACTGACATAAATAGAAACGTTGAATACGTGACATATCGTAAGTTCAGAATTTACCGAAATAACCGGTAAAAAATTAAAATAACCGGTAATTACTGTCATGTGTTTTTTGTTCTAATAACCGGTTAACCGGTATTGCAATACCTACCGCCAAACTGAGAGTTGCTACTACACAGGGTGGCATGCGCTATTTCCCCCACTATTCTGGGCCTTATAGAACATATGAGTAGCATTAACTAACATTTTCCAAGATTCTATTTTGTGTCGTATGCGTTTTCATGTAGGGTCAAAGAAAATCTTTATTTTTAACATTGTCCTTTAATTACACAGGCACACAAAATAAAAAAAGTGGTGTGTTCCTGGAACTCCATTGGGTGGCCCCTATGTATTTCGACGTGCTGAATACGAATCAGGTGTCCTTTTAGCTCCACCAACCCCCATTTTTTGTAAATCGAGAAAATAACCTAAAAAAAACTCATAATTTTGGTTATTTTCGGGATTTACAAAAAATTGGTGGGTGATGGAGCTAAACAGGTTTTCTTTGAATAACTTGATTCGTATTCAGCACGTCGAACTACATAGCACTTGCCCAATGGAGTCCCAGAAACAGACCATTTTTTTTGCGTGTGTCTGAAATATATAAATGTCTCCGGCTCCTCCGCCATTTTATAGAAATCCGCGGATGCCAATATATTTACACAGACACACACAAAAAAAGGTGAAAAGTGGACTGTTTCTGGGACTCCATTGGGTAACCTCCATGTATTTTGACATGCTCAATACGAATCAGGTGTCCACTCCATCGCCCACTAACTTTTAGTAAATCGCGAAATTAACCTAAATTATGAGTTCCAGGAACACTTTTTTATTTTGTGTGCCTGTGTTATTAATATTTAGCATTCTATTTATTACTCAATGGGCACACGTACGTTTAATAAACGTTAAAAAAGGATCAAAAACCACACGTTGTTCTAGGGTTTTTAGCAACGGTTGATTCAACGAAAAAATGTCGCGCGGAAAAACGTTCTTATTAACCAAATATAAACGTCTTTTAATCATCATAGATAACGATTGAATAACATTTAAAAAAACCATAAATATTCGTTAATATTCAACATTTATGAAACGAAAGTAAATGTAGAATATAAACGTTTTAATAACATCAAATATTCACTAATTATGTACGTTAATTAAACGAAATTAAACAGGCTCTAGGTCTCCATTTTCCAATATACATATATATGATAAATGTTACAGGATGAACCTCCATGTAGATGAATGGACAATTAATAGGTTAAACACCCGCTGGGTTTTATCATAAAACCAGTGGGCGCTTAACCTATTAAACAGATAGCATAAAACTCTTTTATGCTATCTCGGCCAAGCCACAGAATAATGTGATCTTTAACCTGATCGTTATAAGATCCATCCAAATAAATCGATGCTCCCTGAAAGAATTTGAACATTGCAATCTATGTTATATTTATTCTATATAAATTCATAAGAATATAAGGTGAAGCATGAGTGATTATTGTCAGTGGTTTGCATGTTGCGCCATCTACAAATAATTTCTGCAGCAAACTACGTGGTAAAGTAGGCAAATTTTATGCATTAATATAGCTGAGTAGGAAAACGTCAAAAAAACGTCATCATCTACCACTTATTTTACCTCTAGATTTAGAACGTCAGTGCATTTTAATAAGTTGAAAGCATCAGTTATTTTAACATTGTATACATATTTTTTTCTTTAAATAAAAAATATTTCAATTGCTACGTTTGATTAATGTAATAAAAAAACCGTTTAATTTTCTCGTTTCACAACCGCGGGTTGTTACAATTTCTCATATTATGAACGTGTATTATACGTTAATATATCAGTAAAAGACACGTTGTAATTAAAACGTTTTATTTCAGTATTCCCTTTCACTACAGGTTGGGAATGTGTCTAGGAGTAACGTATTTTACAGGTTTTATTTAAATTTAAAATTTTACAGCCTAATTTTATACGTTGATATAGATTCGTAGAAAAAACGTTTAAATAACGTAACCTTCTACCATTTATTTCACCTGTGGATTTAAAATTCTCTTGCATTTAGGAAGTTGGAAACAACAGTTATTTTAACGTTGTAAAAAATACGTTTTTTTTTCTTTAAATAAAACGTTTGAATCGCCGTATTAAATATACCTAATAAAAAACATTAATTCTTTTTCGTTTCAGAAACGTTAACCTTTAGCGAGTCGTTAAAACTCCTTACATTATAAACGTATTTTATACGTTATTACATATTTGTGAAAAAAACATGCTTACTAAAACGTTTTATTTCAGTATTTTCTTCTACTAATGGTTAAAAATGCGTGTAGTGGTAACGTATTTTAAACGTCTTATTTAAACGTTGAAATTTTCAACCAAATGCAACGTTGAAAATTTCAAAGTAAAACGTTTAATCAACGACTACAATGTTTTTAAAACAACGTTTAATAAACGTACGTGTGCCCGTTGGGTATGATACTATTTTTAGCCTACTGTACGTATCACAAAATATCTGTCAAGACATTCTGAATAATAAGAAGAAATTAAATTACTAGCCACTCGTAAAAAACGATATCAATTTCTAGGAAAATTTTGAAGTAATGGAATTATAAAATGAAGAAATATGTCGGGATACCAATTTCAAGATTTTCTTGTCTTATCCGGAATAATATGGCTTAACCACATGGCTTTTCAATATGCTAGAAAACATCGCATCTTCTTCATTTATACGTCCCGACAGACATGTGATTCATTTATCATTCTAGTCAATATATACAGGGTGTGTGTTGGAACTCTTGTTAGTTTGGAAAACTGTATGGGTTCGACAACACAGCTCCACAAAAAAAAAAGTTCAAAGCAGCGAACCAGAGCCATGTATCCCTATGTATTTTCGGTCGCTGAATCCGAATCCGTGGTCAAAAAAAATCGTACACCCCCAAAATCATTAGCTAGAGCCAAAAAACACCCCTGAAATGGGATAAAAAGAAGATTAAGCTACGAGGAGAGTTGTTACTTCTTTATCAATCGAATTATACAAATTAAGGTTAAACAGCAGCGTACATACAATAGTTTTCGCCGCTCCCTGGGGGTGAAAACTAGCCCTCATATATAAAAAAATCGATCCAAAACTGCAATGACTGCTGAAAAAGCTCGAAATGTCTAAGTTTTGTTAAAGTGTTAAGAAGCTACATCAGGTCCGACGTAATCTTCATAAACTGCCCCTATAGTTCAAATGACACGAGAAAAACAAGAAAAAACGTAAAATCCAACAGGATTTCTCTTTTCATGGATGCTATGATTGGCTGAAATTGTGTAGTACTCTAAAATAGAACCAGAAACTTACGTACCATCAACATCCTACATCCTCACAGGGTGTGAAAACTACCTCCTATGTAAGATTTAACTATAAAAAGTTACAGTGACTTCTATAAAAATTCGAAACACCTGCGTTGTGTGAAAGAGAGAAGAAACTAGACTATGTTCGACGATGTGCTTGAAAACCACCCCCACGGGGTTGCGGGATATCTGTAGGATGCTGGAAAAACAGAGAAAAACTAACTGGATTTACATTTTTGTGGATGCTATGATTGGCAAAAATCGTGTTGCACACTCAGAGTTTGAAACTCATGTCCTATAAATGTTATTAAGTAATACCCCCAGAAAGGATGTAAACTACCGTAATTCAAGATGAAATGAAAAAGCTATACTGTTGCTTATTCGTTTAATTTCCATAGTTTCTTTACTTTTTATAGGGGTGGCGCCTCTCAACCCCGTGGGGGTGGTTTTTAAGCACAGAGTCGAACATAGTCTAGTTTATTCTCTCTTCCACACAACGCAGGTGTTTCGAATTTTTATAGAAGTCACTGTAACTTTTTATAGTCAAACCTTACATAGATTTGACTATAAAAATTTACAGTGACTTCTATAAAAATTCGAAACACCTGCGTTGTGTGGAAGAGAGAAGGAGGTAGTTTTCACACCATCTGAAGGTTGACACGGTAGAATGTTGATGGTACGTAAGTTTCTAGTTCTATTTTAGAGTACTACGTAATTTCAGTCAATCATAGCATCCATGAAAATAGAAATCCTGTTGCATTTTACGTTTTTTCTTGTTTTTCTCGTGTCCTTTAAACTTGGAGGTGGTTGTTCTCAACTCTATAGGGGCAGTTTATGAAGATTACGTCGGACCTGATGCAGTTTCTTGTCCCTTTAACAAAACTTAGACATTTTGAGCTTTTTCAGCAGTCATTGTTGTTTTGGATCGATTTTTTTCTATATGGGGGCTAGTTTTCGCCCCTCCCTGGGGGTGTGTTTCATATCTATTGTATGTACGGTGCTGTTCAACCTTAATTTGTATAATTCGATTGATTAAGATGTATTCTTGTAGCTTAATATTCTTTTTACCCCATTTCAGGGGTATTTTTTGGCTCTACCTAATGACTTTGGTGGTGTACGATTTTTTTTTACCCCGGATTCGGATTCAGCGACCGAAAATATATAGGAATACATGGGTCTGGTTCGCTGCTTTGAACTTTTTTTTTGTGGGGCTGTGTAATGAATGAAAATGAAAATAAACCGTTTTGTAAGTTTTTAAATATCCAATATGATGTCCAATAGACAAATCGGAAAAATTTATTCTGGAGGTGAAGTACGGTACCGGTTTCAGTGACGAGACCGAGAGCTGTGAAATTGCTCCTGGAAGGGGGAGGAATTGGGAGGGGTTGTGTTTGTGGTCTGGAGATACCCAGCTATGACTTTAGATTTTTCATCGTCTAAGTTGTATGTTTGGCCATTTTTAATAAGAGTAGGCATAGGGGGAAAGGATTTTTTAGAAGTTTTGATAAGCTTTGGCGGATGTCAAAACTTCTAAAAAATCCTTTCCCCCTTTCATTTGAATGGGTGACCGTATATCATCTCGCCGTCCTAGTTAAGTGGTAGAGAAGCATTGGCTAAACTTCGCCATGATGTTAATATAAATAAGACATTAAAAAACATTTTTTTTGGTGGATACCATTTTTTTTAAATAAGTTAATTTGTATATACTTACCTGTCACTTTCAATGAATAAAAGTTATTTATGCGAATTTAGTAATACCCGCAACTTAAATGTAGTATACAGTGTGTGCAAAGAGTGGTTAAGTTTTTAGTTACAATTTTACAGTTTTGGCTATTACATGCTCTAACATGCCTGGACAGGACAGGCGGGTAACCGGACAAATGACCGGTGGGCCGGTGGCTTACGGAGCCGCCAAGGACACGCAAAAAATAAATTTCTTCTTAAGCAATTAAATTAATATAAAATGTAAAAGTACGGCAGAAATAAAAATGAGGTATGTAAGAAGTGTTTAAACTGCTATGACAGTTTGCTATTTAAATATGGTCTGTATTGCTCAATATATTCAAATCTGTTAGCAGCGTATAAGTTCCAACTTTTTCATGTGAAAATTAAAAACAATAAAAAATAGGCTACCCAAGAAAAGCTAATCGCGTTTACGTTAATGTCTGTAGAAAAGATACTTTTAAACAAAAACGGTCAAAGAAGTTGCTCGGTAGCAGAATGGTTTGCAGTCCGAGCCTGTGCTCTAATGAAATGAATGGGAATTTAATAATTTTCAAGTACCACCTAAACCAATATTTTAGACGAAATTGCCCAAGTACTTTGTTAAGTCTTGCGTTAGCTCTATTATTATTGGGTTAATATGACAAAAAGGGACTCCTAAAATAGATTTTCCGATTTGCCTATTAGTACAGTTCAGTGCTTATTAGTACAGTATAGTACAGTACAGAACTAGAGGTTTTAACTTCGGAATAATGTCATATTGAACGGATTTCGTTCATTTTTGGCGGTATAATAGTAATTGCTTCACAGAAAAGTTTCTATATTGTGCGAGGGCTTGCCAATTTACTATTAAATTATTAAAAATATATGTATTTATTGGGGATGAAAAATAATAGAATTTTAAGAAGAAAAGGTTCTATGCAATTTTTCACATGAATTGATAGTTTTTAAGTTATAACGACTTCAAAATTGCGATTTTAGCTTGAAAAAAAAAGGTATTTCCAAATGGCTTTCGTCAAGTATCTTGAAAAGTATTACTTTATCGAAAAAATATTATAGTCCATTTACACAAAGCACAAATTGGGAATTAATTATATTTTTTGTTTATTGATGTAGGATTAATAATTTCTGAGATATTTAAGTTTATATTTGGGATCCAAGTGTTCATAAGATAATGAGAGTTAAATATCTCAGAATCTGTGACACCTACATCAAAAATGCTAATAGGTAGAATAATAGGTTATTAATTAAGCTTTCCACTTTTGTTTCTTTAGCATAAAAAACAAAGAAGTTATGACCGAAGCAATGTGCGTCTTCACATTTTTTTAATAACAACGTCGCCATTTTGTTACTGTAATTAGCGAGTAATTAAAAAAAAAGGAATGTCAAACACTATTTCTCAATAATATATAGCATGACGTAGATGCTCAAATTTTTTCGTTTGTATAGAGCACTTGCTTTAGAGAAAATTAAAGTTTATACGTATTTTTTTCCCTTTTTCCTTTTCTCAATAAATATTAGTTTTATTGAAAAATGTATAGAGATCAAAAATAAAGCTGATAAACTCATAGTGAATTTCGCTTTTTTAATTATTTACATGGATTTAATAGTTTCGGAGATATGAAAGTTTATACATGGCATCCGAACGTTTATAAGACGAAAAATTTAGTTTAAATGTTAAATATCTCAGAAATTATGACACCTATGTCAAGCATGCTAAGAAATGAAATTAAAGACAATTAACTGCGCTTTCAAATTATTTTACTCGTTTCTGTAGCATAAGAAATAAAGAAGTTATAACGGAAAAATGTGCGTATTTTTTTTAATCTATTTTTATACAAAAATATAAAGGAAAATAAATAAAGGAAATTCAAGAAAACGTCAGATGATAATCACATCTCTAATAATTGTTAAAATGAGAAGTAGAGAATAAGATAAAACAAAAAGATAAAACTTAAAAAAAGATAATAAAAAAATTCAACTATACAAGTCTTTGTTAAGTTACATTTATTTCTCAAATTATCATAATTTACTATGTTGTAGAAAGTGCTGTCCATTAAAAACTGTTTTGGTCCGTTTTTAAATTTTTTATAATTAATAATATTTCTAATGTCGTTTGATAAAGCAGTAAATAATATTATATAGTTATAAGGATAGTTAATAAATTCGTATTGTAGTTGTAATGATCAGAACTTATTTTAAAAAATAAATGACAAGATGTTATAGTGAATTGTCTATTTTATTGCTTTTTACTTACCAGAATTAAAACGAGAAATTATTATTAACACCGTACCCCATTTACATCCTATAATTTAAATTTTTAAAATTTGACTTTAAATTCGTAATTAACGACACCAGAAACCTATATGCAATTTGTTACATTTGGCCCGTTTTCCTCCGCCATATCAGATACGCTATTTTCAATTTTCTAATTTTGACTTCATATTCATAATTAGCGACCCCCAAAACCTATATACATAAATTAAACGCGAAGTGAAGCAATTTGTTACATTTGCCGCGTTTCCCCCGCCATATCGGAGTCGCTATTTTCAATTTTCTAATTTTGACTTCATATTCGTAATTAAAAAAACTTATAAGCATAAATTAGAATGCGAAATCAAGCAATTTTTTACATTTTGCCTCATTTCCGTCCGACATATTGAAGCCGCCATTTTGAATTTTTTTAATTTGACTTCAGATTCGTAATCAGCGACCCCAAAAACATAAATATACTGCATTTCAAAAATTAATAAAAATATACTGCATTTCAATAATTAATAATCAATACATTTCCATATATTAATTTTTTTGATTTAGAAGTCGAAAACCACCCCTAAATCAAATCGGGGATAAGAGCAAGCGCCGGGACAATATCGAAACTGAAGATAATACCTTTTACTACAAGAATGACTCATAAAAAAAAATTATCATTCAATATGAGATTATTCCGAAATTTTGCATATTTTTTACCTAGGTACTGTACTATATAGACTGTCATATGAGGGACGAAACCAACGATATTCAATAAAATCTCAAGGATTTAATGTACTTACACCCTGCAGTCAATATTTTCTATCGTGTTTCGAAGTCCTGGTTAAACTAGTTTATTCCTGGTGAAATGCTACATAGTTGTTGCTTTTGGCGTATTTACTACAACGCCATAGCCTGAATAACTAGCTATAACGTAGAAAAATTGAGAATGGAGTAAATCGAAAAAATGTGAATATTCATCTCATAAAACTCAGTTTATAGGTATTTTTAATACACCTCTATTAATTTTTTCATAAAACCCCATATGAGAGATTCTCCTAATATTCCGTGATATTAAAAAGAATGCAAACGGAGCACATGCTGGGAGTACATTGCATTGTCATAACAAATTCCGCATATCTGCAAGAGCGGTAAATTGTGATTTTGATTTAAAAGGGTGTCACGTATGATTGGCGTTTGATTGTTTGTTGACTTTTATGCACATAGGTGATTGCAACTGCTGTGCTTAATATTGAGATTTGTTCTGTCTAACCGAGTATAAATTTATACCATACCGGAATTATTCCGTTTCAGTTCTTCGATTGTTTTGTTACAGGAAAAGTCATATTCTGCATGCAGTTCATGGATGAAAAATTTCAGTTCCGATCTAATTGGAAGTGGTATTAAGTTATGACTTTTAATTAGCATCCTTTGTATGTTTTTGCATATTTTGAAGGATGTACAAGTATGTATTTGTTTTTAAAATGGCGTTATAATTTTAAAACAGTGAAATAGAAATTGACTATTTGAGTTCCAGATCTCGTTATAATACATACGTGTACCAAACAAATCAATATCAAAAACCTTCCCAGAATAATCGTGCGGACAAAAATAGTTGCAAACTAAGCCACACAGACCGACAGACAGACATTTTTATTGCTAAAATTTAAATTCTCGATATTTCATGACATTCTACCCTATTTGAAGAGGAAAATTTACCGTTACTATACTTCCACTTAGTAAAGTCGAATTGATTTAATTTAATATCTTTCGGCCACAACATTCCACCTGAACTTTTATTATTGATTCTGATGTATTATGATCTCCTGATTACGAAAAAAAATATTTGTGCCCAAAAATTCCTTGTGCGTCAAAAGTTATATGTACTTTTTGACGCGCTTTTACGGATTTTCAACTTACCTGCTTAATATATCTTGTACTAGTAATCGGATGGGAATTTTAAAAATATTGGCTTACTTGAAATAAAATTCTTAAAAAATATAGACCTGTCCGATATGCATTGGTCAATTCGCCATCTTGAAAAAAAAAAAAATAAATAAATAAAAAACATCAAAAATAGCCGAAAAATATCAAAATTGAATATGTTCTCCATAAGAAGGAGTAATTTCACCAAAGTTGGCAAAAATAAAACTCATTTATGGTCAAATAATCAGAACCAGGCAGTCAAGACTAGAGTATTATTATTTTTTATGGGTATGCCGATAAACAGAATAGCACTAAGAATAACGAGTGCATTCGCAAATATTTGTGTAGATATTTCAATCACAAGTGACATTATGAATCCAGTTAAAAAAAAGGATAGCTGTTGCAAATTATTGCGCAATGAGCTAATAGATAATGACTTTGACGTTAAAATGTGCAGAAAAGACGCCGAGATACTACAATCGTAAAAACTGCTATTGATTTGAAAACCGAAGATAATCAAGTTATAATATTGACCTTTTGGTTATAGTGACTCAACTAGCATGGAATAATCCTAAAAAAATCTAATTCTACAAACCTAAGATTAATAAAGTAATTGACAAATATTATGATGAAAATAGAAATGTCTGCAATTCCACCTAGTGAAGAGGTAATAGAAAAATACTGTTTAAGAGTCTATTTCCAAGTTCAAAAATGGTTAAGTTCTGAGAAAGATCCGTGGCTTAAAACTGAGAATGGCTTAATGCCTGATGTTATCACTGAAAGTAATGCTTTTCCTAAGAAATCACTAAGTGATATTTCTTGTAAATGTAAGAAAGGCTGTAAAAATAATCGATGTAGCTGTAAAAAAACTGAATATATAATGTTCTATTCTATGTGTCTATTGTAAAGGAAATAATTGTGCCAATGCTTTTTCTACCTTTGATGAATCGGCTATCGATGAGGAATGCAGTGAAATTATGGTATATGACGGTAATGAAAGTAATATAGCATATTTTATTTTGTTTCGATGAAAATTGGGTGAAAAAAAGGAGGGTCAAAAAACACATTTTTGAAAATTGTAAAAATGCACTTTTTATGAAAACTAAAAAAAAAATGAACTTCATCCCCTAAAACTACGTAAAATAACGTACAATCGAAAAAAAAAATATGTACAATACCTCCTTGATAATTGACGAAGAATTAAACGATTTTTTTTTGACCGTTTTATTTGACATTGGTACATTATATTTAACCATAAATGAATTTTATTTTTGCCAACTTTGGCGAAATTACACCTTCTTATAGAAAAGATATTCAATTTTGGTGTTTTCCATTTTTTTTCCAAGATCGCGGATTGAGCAATACATATCGGACAGGATATATTTTTAAAGAATTTTTTTTCATATAAGCCAGAATTTTTAAAATTTCCATTCGATTACTAGTACAAGATATATTAAGCAGATTATTTGAAAATCCGTGAAAGCACGTCAAAAGGTACATATAACTTTTGATGCACAAGGGATTTTGGGGCGCAAACATTTTTTTCGTAATCAGGAGGTTATAATACATAAGAATAAAATTTCAGGTGGAATGTTGTCTAAAAAAATCAATTCAACTGCACTAATGGTGCGGGAGCTAAGTGGCTTTTTCGGACGCTCATCGTTACAAGCATTTTCTATGTGCTGATTAATTCTATCGAACTTAAATAACGACAAAATAGACTTCTGGTATATGTCAGCCCGTCGAGTTGGCCATGGTTCAAGATATTAAAATCAGTGAAATTATATCATCGTTACAAAGTCAATTTTTTTTGTGTGTACACATTTTATGTTTAGAATTAATAAAATAAGATCGCCAGAAAGTGTGGGCCATCAGAGGTGCAATCAGAAAGGTCAGAGGTAAAAATACGGAGTTATATAACATCATCGTTAAAATCTTTTTTAAGGTTCAGCATGTTTATTTAAATGTTTTGAACACAGAAAAAAATTCCCAGAAAGAAACTCCCGTCAGTAAGGCTAGCCAGAAAGAAAATGTTTAGGATTTTTGAAGAAAATTGGATTTTTTTTCGCATATTTCATCTCAGAACTCTAAACTCATCGTTACAAGTTCTGGCTCCTTTTTAAAATGTAAATATAAGCTCCTTCAACAATAGAATAGCCACCCCGTAAAGTTCTTAGTGTCAACAAAAGTACCATAGGCTCTTAAATATACAGGAATTTAACACTTTCGGCTAACTTGACTCCGTACTGTGCCTCAGATGTATTGTATCATTAGTACCTTTCTGGCTGCGCCTCCTGACGGCCCACACTTTCTGGCGATCTTGTTTTATTCATTCTAAACATAAAATGTGTACACACAAAAAAAATGAGCCTTGTAACGATGACGTGATTTCACTGATTTTTAAACAGTGTTCGTGACGCTCCTGACAGGAGGTGCCCCGCCAGAAGTCGATTTTATGAATCGTTATCATCCATTAAACCATAAAAATATCTCAAAGTTCATAAAACGATGAGCTGTCGGAAAAAGCCACCTAGCTCCCGTTCTGTAACTTCCACAACGTAGAAGGAGAAGTAGAATGACCGACGCCTCCGCCATTTCCTAGAAATCTAAACGTTTACAAGGTGGGCGGTTCCGTGAACGTAATTCGAAAATTTCTCCTACATCCCTGAACCGATTGAAAAATTTTTTTGATATTCTATTAGAGACAGCTTTATAGAATGGTACTAAGCTAGTTAAAACTAAAAAAAGAAAAATTTTCTTTACTTGTACGAAAATCAAAAAAAATCAAATCAATAGTCCAGTACCATTCTATAATGTTGTCTCTAAAGGCATTCAAAAAATTTTTTGAATCGGTTCAGGGATGTAGGAGAAATTTTCGAACTACGAAATCACTTTCTTAAGCACGGCACCGGCACCCTTATGAAACAATCACTAAATGAATTTATATGCTCAGGAGAATGCTTTAAGCTTACCCATGTCTTGATTTCTCTACGTTTTGCCTGACTTCAAAATTTTTTTAAATGAAAACCGTTTTAAAAGAATAGGTCATTGAAAATTATGAAATAAAATTTCACCCGGTCATAGTCGTTCAGTTAATTTATTCCTTATTAAAGACATGTTTGATTACATTGCATTTTTATACCGATTTTAATATTAACATTAGGCAATAAGGCCCTAATAACTGGGCGACTGGATGAAGTTTTACTTAAATTTTTAGGGACGTTTGTTTTTGAAGACGGTTTATTTTTTATTAGGAAAAATTTTGCAAATGCCTCTAATTTTTAAATAATTATATGAAGGATACACCTCTTCAAGTAGAATATTACTTCCAGTTATAGTACGATCATTAAAAACCGCTGCCCAAGGAATCACTACTTCCACATCCAGATTCTCTATCCAAGTCACTCACAACGAAAAAACTTTGTATGTGAAAATAATTGTTTATGGAACTTTAATAATATAATATTTGAAATCCTCTACCCCAAAGACCCATAAAACGATACCCCACATCGGTAGTGGGGTGGGGGTGGTGATAGGGGGGTGGTAGTGGGGGGTGGATGAAGTAAAAAAATATTTTGAGGTTTCTGGTTCCTGTAAATGCACTAAATCACATTTTTTTTTCATCCCCTTTAATAAGGAGATGGGGGTGGTAATGGGGGTGGCTAATGCCAAAAATTTTTTTGAGACCTCAGCTTCTCTTGTATATACTAAATACCAATTTCATGGACTCTTACCTGCTTGATTTACCCATTTACCCCAAATTTACCCCAATTTACCCCCCAACCCTTCGATGGAACAAGATGAAAATATAATCTAGTTCTAGATCTCGTTAAAGTACATATGTGTACCAAATTTCAAGTCAATATCTTAAACGGTTTCAGAGTAAACGTGCGCACAAAAAAAAGTTACAGACAGACAGACCGACAGACAGACCGACAGACAGACCGACAGACAGACCGACAGACAGACCGACAGACAGACCGACAGACAGACAGAAATTTTTTTTTCGCTCAAACTTAAAATCTCGACGTTTCATGACATTTTAAGCCTATTTGGACAATAAAAATTTTTAAAAATTTTTTTGTCGTTACTATACTTCCACTGGACGTGGAAGTAATATAATGCGTAGCCAACTCAGAATGCTATTAAAATATTAAATGGGAGATTCTAATAAACTTCTTTGACAACTATTTGAGTTGCAGCGGATATAGACGGGTAGAAAAATAAAATGGTCGGAAGAAAAGATTTTATCATTAATACGATGGTTTCAATGAACTGAGGAATGTCTAATCAGTTATAATGGTGTAGACGAAGAAAACCTAATAACTATACTTTGTTTGTAGTGGTAAAAACTAAAATAGTAAACAATAAATTTATAATGTATCAGAAATAGTGGTACGAACTCAGGACCAAATAACATCTTTAATAGAATGAATGGACCAGGAGCCCGCCCCGCCGACCACTAATTGGGTGTCATAGGTTTACTCCCAAAATGTGTGAATTGTTGTTAATTTGGGGCAGTACAGCACAAAAATGACCATGCCAGCCCTTTTGGGACAGGGGCGTACGGCAGGCCCCCTTAAGATACCTGTCTTGTAAAAGTAAAAGTAAAAAAAAGTCACAAGTCATAGGTTTACGCATGGGGGTTGGAGGGATTTCTTAATTTATCCCCAAAAATCATGAATACAGACTCTCATTCATTTTGGGCGGTACAAGGAAGCGCTACTCTCGCCCAAATATGAAAAAAAGTCAGATAAAAAGAATGATAAGTTTATGAATGGCAATCAGGAACCTGGTAAGTATGAACCTCCTGAGTGCGAAAAGACATTCGCCATCTTTGAAAAGTGGTGCGAACGTCTTGCCTTTCACGATAATTGATGGCGTATCGGCTGTTTCTACCGCATGTACTAGTTACTCTCGTGATTCGATGAGTATCACAAATTTACGACTGGCAATCATAAACTTGGTAATTATGAACTCCCTGAGTGCGAAAATATATTCGTCATCTTTGAAAAGTGGTGCGAAGGTCTTGCCTTTCGAGACAATTGACGACGTATCGGCTCTTTCTACCGCAAGTACTAGTTACCCTTGTAATTCGATGAGTATCATAAATTTACCACTGGCAATCAGAAACTTGGTAATTATGAACTTTTTGATTGCGAAAATACGTGCGCCATCTTTGACAAGTGATGCAAAAGTCTTGCCTTTCACGATAATTGACGCCGTATCGTCGCATGTACTGGTTATCCGTGTAATTCAATCAGAAACTTGTGTGCGCGCGTGCGTGTTTGTGTGTGTGTGTGTCACATGTATGAGAGGGTAATTAAAGAGAGGGTAATTAAAACTAGAAGAGAAACTAATCAGAAAAATACAAATTTTATTAGAATGAAAATAAATAATTATAGTTAGTTAGACTGAAAATAATAATTATAGTAGAACTAGGCGCTTAGACCCCTTCTAGCTGGCCCTTGTACCACTTGTCAAAGATGGCGCACGTATTTTCGCAATGAGGAGACTCATACTTACCAAGTGTCTGATTGCCAGTCGTAAATTTATAATATTCATCGAATTACACACAATATATGCGGTAGGAAGCTCCGATAATACTCCATCAATTATCGTGAAAGACAAGACCTTCGCGCCACTTTTTAAAGATGGCGAATGTATTTTTCGCTCTCAGGAGGTTCATAATTACCAAGTTTCTTATTTTCAGTCGTAAATTTATGATACTCATCGAATTACAAGTACATGCGGTAGAAAGAGCCGGTAGAAAGGCGGTAGAAAGAGCCGATACGCCGTCAATTATCGCGAAAGGCAAGACCTTCGCATCACTTTTCAAAGATGGCGAATATATTTTCGCACTCAGGAAGTTCATAGTTACCAAGTTTATTATTGCCAGTCGTAAAGGGTCTCGCCGGTTAAGTATATGGAATTGGGCCCAGCGGCTTATTGGGCTATTCATTCACATGAATGTTGCTTATGACTAGGAATACTCAATAAAATATATAATAAACCTCTATCCCCTATATTAGCAGAGTTATGGGGGTAACAACCCTCAACTTTAAAATTAATTTTTTTCAAAACTATTGAAGATAATTTATTGAAATTAATAGGAGACGTTGATATAAAACAGCTTTATATTTTACATTTTTTTTACATTCCTATAACGTCATTTAGTATATAAAAAAAATAATTTAATTTTTGAGGGTGCTGTTTTTATATATTATTGGTATTAGTGGTTTTATTTTGTACTAATCCAAAATCATGTCAAAAAAATACAAAATAAAGATTTTAAAACTGAATCTCTAAAAGAAACATATTATTAATTAGAAAATTGGTTTTCATTTTTTTATATTATTGAGAAAAAGAAAAATCTTTCATCGATATTTATAAAAGAAATATTTTGGCAATTTAGAGTTGTACGTCCACTGTTTTCAATATGGTAATGTTAATATTACACTTTTAATAATTTTTTTCACAATGATCTAACTCTGTAATACATTTATAATATATTTTTTCACTTCCTATCTCTATCGTTGAGTAGAGTTATCCATAACCAATCAATCTCGGCAGCAAATAGTATAAGCATATGACAAATTATTACTCAAAAGCACGTTGACAGCAATAGTTCCAGCTTTCCCTTAAGACTGCTTTGGATACATAGTATTAGAATTTTGCATATTGCATCGTTTCAAAACAGTAATAATACGTTTTACTTTATTATGTGACATATAGTTAATCTAAAACATGGTATTCATACAGCTATAACAATACTTTGTTGAGGATTTTACATCAACAATTATATACAACATTTAAGTTATTATTTTAAACCAACATTAAGGTTGCAATAAAGTATATTTATACAATTAATTATTTTTTATTATGTAATTCAATACTTCGTCAGTATTAGCTAGAAGAGTAGTTGTTTTAATTGGTTCTCCAATAATGAGTGTTTTAAAGTATTTACCTAACTAGTATATTAGCGTGCCCAGATTGGGGTAACAATATACAGAAAGTAGGTATTTTCATAATAAATAAAAAAGTGTGTAAGTTGTGATTCGCATAATACCTAAATAATATTATCTAATCATAATGAAAGCAAAGAAATAAAAAATAATTAATTTTAAAAATAAATCAAGAATAGGTTGTAAATAATGAATGAATGAATGTTTCTATACTCTACTGATGAGAACTAACGAGTTCGAAAAAACTTGTATAACTTTTCTAGAGTTGAAACAGAATGTAAGATTCAATCATTGTTGTGAATGACTGAATTTCAATAAATGATTTAAGTATTTTCAATATATTTTTTGCCCTAAAATGCCAGGAATCCTATCATGTAATTCAATACTTCGTCAGTATTAGCTAGAAGAGTAGTTGTTTTGTTTGGTTTTCCAATAATGAGTGTTTTAAAGTGTTTTCCTATGTAGTATATTACTGTGACCTGACTAAGGTACCAATATACAGAAAGTATATATTTTCATATTTAATAAAAATGTGTGAATGAGTGAATTTAAATAAACGTATTTTTAATATATATTTTTTCCTTTAAAATGCTAAGAATCCTATCATGTAATTCAATACTTCGTCAGTATTAGCTAGAAGAGTAGTTGTTTTGATTGGTTCTCCAATAATGAGTGTTTTAAAGTATTTACCTACATTAGTATATTAGCGTGCCCAGATTAGGGCAACAATATACAGAAAGTAGGTATTTTCATAATAAATAAAAAAGTGTGTAAGTTGTGATTTGCATAATACCTAAATAATATTCTCTAAAGTATATTTATTTAGAATTTATATAAGAAATAAACTTAGAAAATAAGTACTAATTACTATTTTTATCTTTTCATAATTTAATTTTCATCATTTTTATTTGTGAGTTCAAAATATATCAATTATTCAAGACAAGCATCACAAATGTTGGTAATTAAGTGATTTTTGTCCAGTACCGTTGATTTTATATTCTAGTTAATAGACCATGATTAGTTATCAGACCAACATTAGGAAAAATGTTCCATAATAAGTTAAAACCTAGAAAGGTTTAGTGATTGGCAAAATGTAGCCTATGCAAGATTATAGTAACATAATTTATTTCATTATTCAGAATATGCACAGATTCAAGGTCACTTTTTTTTTTAAATTTAAGTGAATAATATTGTTTTGGTAAATATACATCACACTGAAGGCGGGCTCCTGGTCTAGGGTCAGTTTCATAAAAACTTTTTCATAAAATCTTTTTTAGGGAAGAATGAGGATGATTTAAAATTAAAATGACGCTTGTTCTGAACTTTCTCCCTTTCCAGCCAAAAGTTCTTATGACCTAAAAAGGCAATTTTACCCTAGAAGTTTCCATTGATCCTACTTTTATAAGTGCAAAGAGAGAAGATATATAGCTCTGGGAAGCTTAAGTGACAGGTCCTAATTATACAGTGTGACCACAGGTAGAAACAGTTTTAAAGTAAATATAGAGACGTTATAATGATATAGTGACGACTATGCCTATTCACGTATCATAAATTTATATACACATTCATCCTAACCTTTTGTGTAGTCATCATATAAGTTTTGGCACGAAAATTATGCATACCCAAGAAAATATATCACAACAATAACACGCCTTAAATTTGGACATGCCTGTTATCCAGCACATTTGCATACAATAAATGTTCTGCCTTCAGAAAATTGTAATATTTGTAATATTAAGGGTGACCTGGATCATATTTTCTTCCAGTGTTCCAAATACAAAGCAGCAAGTGACAGATTATTTAACAATTTTGTTAATTATAATATTAAATCTCTTTTTAATGTACTGTCTTTCCTTAGCCAATATAATAAACACATTTTTGTTTGTATCATTGGTTTCTTGGAAGAAACGAAAATTTTATTAAGAACTTTGTGAGTGAATGTTTGAGTAGGTTAGCTTCGTATTCCCTGTTGTTTTTCCTCTGTTGCATCCCATAATCTATAGTGATCCTCTAATTTTATTTATTAAAAAAATATATATATCCTGATAGACCCTAGAACTAGAAACCTGTGCCCTTGTTTTTTCTCTGTTGCTGATCTTCAATATTTGTTTTTTATTCTATGTCGAAAGAGTATTTGGAAAAAATAATTTCTAGAGTAGCGGTTGGCTGTATGCGGCCAAACGCCAAAAAAAGTATCATATACAGAGTGCTCCTTAATGACGTGATAATATTTCGGGATGTGATTCCTTAGGTCATTTTATGAAGAAAAGTTTATATGAACATATGCCCGCAACGGCTTAATTTTTTTGCTACAGGGTGTTGAATTTTTTTTTAAATTGTTATTTTTTAATATCTCAGAAAGTACTTTAGATATTATTTTCAATTTTGGCACATGCTAAAAGGATATAAAACCACATGTTTTGGTTAGAAAAGTTATTTTATCGCTCCACCAGTGGCGTCCCTGTAAACATGTCCTCTGATATTTTTTACCAAAAAAGTGATACGCCACTGGTATTTTTCCATGTGGATATTTTTTCTGATTAGTCTGGTCAATTCTACATAAAGGCGGTCTCCTGCATTTTACTCGTCAGACGCACACAGTTCTTGATTAAAACAATTAAATTCAAATTGCTTCATTTAGCAGTATTGACTAATAATTTTTTAACACATAAATCTAGTTATTCTGGAATGAATGGTGTTTTTACAAACATCAAATTTTCTGGCTAATTTTGGTTAATTTCTTGTTGTATCCGTACTATACTCCACGAGTACAGGCACCACTTCCCAGGTGTGAACTTCTGTTAGTGGTACCTTCAGAATGTTACACTAAATCCGTAGTTTGAATCACAAATTATGTTTACAGACAAAGCACATTTTTCGAGGAATGCTATTCAAAATTTCCATAATAATTATGTGTGGGCGGACGAAAACCCTCATGCCATAACCGAAACCCGTTCCCAAGAGCAATTTTCGGTTAATATATGGATAGGAATTATTGCTAATAGTCTTTTAGGCCCTTTTTTTCTGCCAAGACGCCTTAGTGGACAATCTTACCTGCATTTTCTTCAAGAAGAACTACCTGTGTTGCTTGAAAATGTACCAATTGCGTTAAGGAATCAAATGTGGTACATGCATGATGGGGCTCCTGTTCATTACAGGGTTATTGTTCGCGATCATTTACATGTGGTTTATCCTAGTCATTGGATAGGTCGAGGAGGACCTCAGCAATGGCCAGCAAGATCTCGATCTCAATAGTTTGGATTTCTTTTTGTGCCGTCGTCATCTTAAAACTTTGGTGTATAAAACTCGCATTAACACATTAGAAGATTTAAGAGAGCGAATAGTTGCTTCGTGTGAAACAATACGGAATACTCTGGGTGTTCGGAATTCCCTCACTAGATTTTATAGTTTTTTTTTTATATTATTTTTATTTAAATTTAGTGCCTTAAGGAAATATCTATATGTATATTTTATAATATATTTTATTTTAATTATAAGTTACTTTCGAAACGCGCTTCAGAGTTGCAATCGCACGCACCCTGGCGTGCGAAGAATAAACGAGCGACAGATACGCTAAAAGGCCGCTACTGAGAACACGTGTATAATTGGTGTTAATTTTTATTTTTACTGGCTTTCGCTATTTCGTTACGCAAGTGCTTCTCTGTAAACCACACTATACTATACAGTCCAATCGAGGGCCAAGAAACACCGTTGGAAGCTGCGCAACATTACTCAAGTAAGTGCAATTGCAACTCACGCTTTTTTTTTTGGTTTATTCGCAACACTGGGAATATTTGAACCAGTGCGCAATTCAATGCGAAGATAGGCGGAAGCATGCCTATTAAGTGAAGGTGACCATTTCGAAAAATTTTTATAAAAGAAAATTTATCATTATCATTGTAAATAATAATTAATTTAAATTTAAATTTAAATTTAATTGTATTAATCAAGAACTTGTGCGTCTGTCGAGAAGAATGCAAGAGACCGTTTTCATGTATCAGAAAAAATATCCAGATGGAAAAATGCCAGCAGCGTACCACTTTTTTGGTAAAAAATATCACAGGACATGTTTGCAGTGACGCCACTAGTGGAGCGTTAAATTAACTTTTCTAACGAAATATGTGGTTTTACATCTTGTTGACATATACCAAAATTGAAAAGAATATCTAAAGTACTTTTTGAGATATTAAAAAATAACGATTTAAGAAAAGAAACTTCAACACCCTGTAGAAAAAAATTTAAGCCGTTGCGTTTGGCACAATTATGTATTTTAATGAGATGCAACAAGATTATTCCGATTATTCCAAGATCTTATTCCGTTGAAGGGTTGAGAGGTAAATGGGAGGGTAAATTGGTAAAGGAAGCAAGCCCTTAAAACTGCACGGAGGTTAATTCATTTTCATTACCACTATTATTGCAAGATATTCAGACTGGACTGTTACACATGTATGTCAAAACGAGAATTCTTCCAAAATGTATAAAACAACCTATATTTCGGAAAGGGAGCTCCTTTAGCCATTATTGTATTATCGGGATTTAAGATCACCTAAATGTTGTCTGTTTTCTTATAAAGTACAAATCACCCTGTATATGGGAAAATTCAAATTATTCCTCCTATTTAAAATTTGAATTTTATTTTAATCAATTATCTCATAATTACGAGGAATTAAATTGTTCGAAATGAAATATTTTCGAACAATACGTCCAGATGGTTTTGATATGAATGTAATTAATCAAACTGTTCTACCTTTTTTAATGAAAACTGGTAAAAAGGTTCCCAGTTCATTCTCTACATATTGACAGAAGAATGAAATTAACAATGTTTTAGCGCAGAATTTAGCATACCGTTTCTATATAAATTTAACGATTCAGGTATAATTAAAACTTGACGATATAATTTAAAGATTACGTATTAAGCCATCATCAAACATAATTATAACATTTATTAATTACAATAATTATTTATAATAAACTGTATTTTACTTCCACATCGTGGAAGTATAGTAACCATAAAAAAGCTGATTTTTTTTTTGCTCAAATAGGCTGAAAATGTCATCAAATATCGATATTTTAAGTTTGAGGACATTTTTTTTCTGCCGGTCTGTTTGTAACTTTTTTTATGCTCACGATTACTCTGGAACGGTTTAAGATACAGTTTTGATATTTGGTATACCTATGTCCCTTATTTATACTAAAATTGATTTTTTTCGGTCTCACCCCCCAGAAAGTTTACATTTCATATAAGAATCACACACTCAAAATTTCAGACTTCTAGACATATTCCTTCCCGTACCGACGGGACATAGAAGTTTGTGAAAAGCGATTTTTTTAAATAGAAACTTCAAGGTGGAATTTTTTTCAAATCGTTACTTCAATTAAATATATTTGACATAAAAAGAAGAAAATAATAATTTCAACCCATATGGTTGATATTTACCCTTACCACCAGAAGCATAAAGTTAAGCAAAATAGTGAATTTTTGAAGTAAAAACACATATACTCCACATTCCAGCCACATTCCATTCAATTGCTAAAGCTGATTAATTTTGTTATGCTTTTTGTGGTAATACACTTGACACACCGTCCCCTTAGAGACCACGTGAGTCAGTGATGGTAACCCTACGGATTTATCCGTAGATCTACGGATTTTTGTGCCAGCTCCGATTTTCCGATAAACCGTATTTATCTACGGATTTTTAACGATATTAATTATAGTAATATTAATTAATTGCGAAATAAGAACATCAACCAATTCGTGGCTATTGAGCCGACGCCATCACGGTTTACGGTTTTAATAGTCATAACAGAATGCATTATATCATCTGTGGTCATGATCCATGGCTGTGAGTTGGCATTAGTAGTCTTATCTAGGCCAAGATTTGTAGAGTATAAGGTTCCCTCATATTCTGATGTTAGGCGATTATATCGTTTATTGACCGTGAGGCGATTAGGCGAGACTAGTGTTCGTTAAACATCGATAGTTATCGATAGTATGTTCCGACCCCCGCTCGACAAAAAAATGTTGGGTGTTGTACTTTTAGCTCCATGCCTGCGATTATTTAGTTATTATTATTATTTATTATTTTTTATTTAATTCTACAGATTTATTATCAGGTTCTACGGATTTTTTTGGGCTTGTCTACGGATACGCAAGCCAGAAAAGTTACCAACGCCGACGTGAGTTGTGAACGCAACTGTGCCTCATAAAAACGTTTGCACATAGTTATCTGTTTCATCAGTTGGTCGCGTCGATCTGATGATCACATCAGTTCGTCACCATCAAAAATTGTCACCACCTGACAATAAGAATGAAAATACCCATGACAGTCAAACGCGCATTTCTCTAAATACTTTCCAAAGGAAATATTTGCTGAAATGGCGAAAAATACTGGAAAAAACATCAATACGAATGAGTGTAAAATTAGAAAACTTGTAGATTGAGATTGTATTAGGCACCTGCGACAAGAATCAAACTGGATGAAATTGGCATATCACGTAATAGATTTGAATCCCTCAAAAAATCTTACATATTGTGGATCTCAATAAAGAACGTAACGATGATAGTGATAAGCTTTGGAAAGTACGTCAAATAATAAAATTATTCGAAAATAGTTGCGAAGAATTGGTAATTGAAGAAAATCTTTATATTGATGAAACAATACCGTTTAAGGGGCAACTATCAGTAAAATAGTACATAAGAGAAAGCCAAACCTGTGAGGTGTAAAAATATTTATGCTTTGTGGTAATAGAAATTCACCAGTATCAATAAAACGTCAAAAACCACAGTCCATTTCAGTGGACTATAGGATTCGATAATCTTGGCTATTGGCCAATACATACAAATGGCCATTAGCTGCGCTGTAAACTCGAGACTTGTTCACGAATTCATTATGAGAAGTGCAACGTGCATATATGTTTATCTAAATTTTAAAATTGTTTGAAAATCTCCATGTTCAATAAAATAAAAATACAATTTTCACATTTAATTTATTTCCTTCTGAACCTGATGGAGGTATTTGCCGCTATTCATAAATCTGTGGAGGGAATTAATCTAAATTTGGTTGAAGAGGTATTAATTAATAATCTATGCCAAAAAATGTTTCTTGCTTATCAAAAAATCGGGGCTGAAAGAGTTAATATAATCATTAAGTATTTTTTTTTACTGAATTTGGTATCTAATTATTCTCAGTTTTCAGCGAGAAAAATTGATACATTAATTTAAAAAAATTACCATGGATCTAATTTCTCGTTTCAATACCGATTCGGAATTTTTAAATCACGATCCAAAAACATGGAGAACGAATGATTCTTATACGAATGTAAGAGAAATAATAATGTCACTCAAAGTTGTCCACGACACTATCGAAAGATCGGTAAAATTATTGGAGGGTTTCCATGGTTTCCTAACAAAGGATGAAAAGCAAATATAATATGTATTGCAATGTGTGCAAGAGCACAGAAAAATATATCCAAATTGTAAGAAAGATACATTAAAGCAAATATTTTAATCATTTTGAACAATAAATACTGCATAAAAAAATATTTTTCACTTTCTTTTAAACCTGTGATAATAAGAGTAGGTATGGATCATAGGGATTGATATTTCTTTTACTTTATTTTTATACCAAATAACAGTCATTTGAGGTTATAAAAAATAATCCAAAGATGTTTGAATTTTCATCGAAAATTCGAAAATTTTGAAAAATCAGGACAAAATTCGAAAATCTGGCTTGGCAGATCGATAGGCAATTAAAAAACGAAGATTTCAAAAAAAAACTTTCCGATTGCTTAAGTATTAAGACCTGCAGACTGACTTAAAAAAAAGTCACTTTGTCACTTTGTCTTAACACTTAATCAATCGGAAAGGATTTCTTTTTAAATCTTCGTCTTTTCATTGCCTGTTGATTTGTCAAGCCAGATTTTCGATTTTTGTCCACAACTTTTCTACATTTTTTAAGAAAATTTAAACTGGAAAATTTTGAAAAATCAGGGACAAAAATTGAAAATCTGACAACAGATCAATAGGCAATTAAAAAACGAAAATTAAAAAAAAAAATTCGATTGCTTAAGTATAGAGACCTGCAGACTGATTTGAAAAAAAGTCACTTTGGAGCCACTGTGAGGCGTGAGGTAAATAAATCAATAAAGGTATTTACCCAAAACTTACCTTTCTGACGCACAGCCTTATTAAAAATGCACATTTTGCATCCTTTAGTCAGTAATTATTTTTTCTGTTGGATGACAATCCTGTATATTGCTTTAATTAAAAACTATGGTTATTTTCCTAACATTTGTGTCATTATTCGTTATCTTTTCTGTAGGATGAATATTTTCGACCTTTTTTTAACTAATGCCAGGTTTTCTTCCTGTCAATGGTGAAAACTACATTTCAAATATTGCTTTCCTCTGCCATTTCTTAGTTAGTTACTTTTTACAGCGACCACCTCATAATACATTTCACTAAGTGTGTCAGATTTCTTCCTCGATAACTTGGTACAGTCCAGATATTATATCTACCATAATTATGTTTCATAGTGACCACCTTGTATATTTTTCATATTTTTCTTCCCTGACAGTTGTGTCAACTACATATAATATATTATCCGTCACATTTTCCATATTTTTTTTTAAAATGTGACATTATAATTTTCTTAATTTTCTCCTTGATAATTGTGTTAACTACATGCCAAATATTACCGTTCGCCGTCACATTTCTTCATTATTTGTTTAGGGTGACCACCCTGCATATTTTGTTTACATCTTTCTTCGTCACATTAAAAAATTATTTTATTTGGGTGACTACGCTGTATATTTACCCACATTTACTCCAATTTACCTTAATTTACCCCGCCAACCCTTCAACGGAATAAAATCTAAATACAATTCAGTTCCACATCTCATTAAAATACATGCGTGTACCATTATTTCAAGTCAATATTTTAAACTGTTCCAGAGTAATCGTGTACAAAAAAAATTACAAGCAGACGTACGGACGCATCGACCGACTGACAGATTTTTTTCCTCAAATTTAAAATCTCGACTTTTCATGACATTCTGAGCCTATTTGATTAATGAAAGTTTTCAAAATATTTTCTTGCGTTACTATACTTCCACTAGACGTGGAAATAATTAGGTTGGCCGTGGCGATTTTTAAACAATTACCTTGCTATTTTACGCACTAGTGTGTAAAGTAAAACCCTTTACGCACTAAGGCGTAGAGAAGATTGTTTATATTTTAATCTACACGTATATTTTTTGGTATCAGCCACTTCCACTACCACTCCCACCAAAAATTTGTATGTGGAAGTAGTAATTCCTTAGGCAGCTTTTCAATAGTATATTAGTACATCGATAGTTTTATGTCACCAGAATTGTAAGAAATTATGTGTAATTTAAAGCCTACTTAAGGTAATAATTTTTTATTTTCATTTAATTTTGCCTTATATTAGTGCCAAAATATAAACATAATAAAGAATTTTTTTTTTAAATCGTTACTAAAGAACCTCAAAATAATCGTCGTTAAAGTGCTGGAAACAGTCAATAAAGTAATCCAATATTGTACGATTTCTTATAGTTGGCGGAGGTGAGAGATAAACGTAAACATTTTCGTAATGGTTTTCTTACAAAAAATTATTTAGATTTGACATTTAATTAATTATGACATTTCTTAAAATGTCACTTAAAATTATTTAAAAAATTTTAGTTGATTAATCTTAGTTTCACAATTTGTGGATTTAAAAAAAAATAATGATCACCTTGGTACTTGAGTTTATTTTTATCACCTATGTGGTTTACTAAATTCCATATCGTGATAAAAAGTTTAACTTTAGCGCCTAGATACAAATAACTATTATGTACAACTGCGTTATAAAGTACTGGTTATGACAGTTTTGTGGCCATAAAATACCTGTTTACTAATAGAATAAAGTTAAAACGAATTTATTTAAACTTATATTGAAGCTACATTTACAGGGTAATTAAATAATAAAAATAACAAATATTTATAATAATTTAAAAAAAAAATTGTTTGGTGTCCTAGTCGGTCCAAGTGGCTTTTATCTTCTGACAAGTTCAAGTAGATTAATATTTTCGAATTTATTATTACAAGAGATCAATCTGCTTTGGCTTGATTTGGGTTTTAAATTCTTCAACCAAATTCACCAGCCAGGTGAGCACAATCTAACAAAAATTATGTTTGTAGTCGATGTTTAAAACAAATGGATAAAGGAATAAAAAACCAGACTGCAACCAACAGCTATTCTCTGGACTAATGCCCCGCGCTGAATTACGAATTACAAGCCTGGTTGCGTTAAGTGCATTCATGTATTGTCACAAAACGCTAAAGTTTTTATTGTAACAGACACCAGCCGAAAGACTTATTCCTACTCAAAGGAGCTCTCGTGCCAGCCACTCCACACCACTTGCAGACTGCAGTTTCGAGCTATTGGCTCTCGTTAGTGGAATAAACAACTTGGTAACAAAGAAATAAAAAAGCCTATCTCGCTCATATCTCACAGAATAAATATAAAATTTGTGAAGATATTATTTTAGATAATGAGCCAATTTTGGAAGTCGAACAAAAAGCCTTTTATGCAACTTCTCCATAATAAGGTTTATTGAACTCGTCTTCTGAACTGGACTAGTACAATAAAGCATTACTTAAAGACTTGTTACGTAATTAGCCATTTTCAAAATATTTTATGAACTGAAAGTTGCAATAGTTCTTTTAGTTTAAGACTTGACGCGAATAGTTTATAATTGCGAAAATAAAAACATGCTTCAAATAAGAAATGCTCACCATAAAATTATCTACAATAAAGGTTATTGTTGTTTTGTTATGATGTATCGATCAGCTAGAAAATCGGCTTTTATAGCGATTGGAAGATAATATTTGTGATGACTATAAAAATTATGTAAACAAAACTGAGGCGAGTTTACAAACTGACACCAAATATTTCTGATCTTTTGTTCACAACAAAAGTCCTACGAAAACAATTCCTCAAACAATGACCTATGATGATATTGTGGCATCAGAGAACCAATCTATTTGTGATCTGTTCATGAATTATTTTAGAAGTGTATATGAGTCCAACACATTCCCTTCTGATATTCAGTTAGTTGAAATTAACTTAAATACTGCATTAAACACAACAAATGTCACGAGGAAATAAATTCTAGAAGCCGTAAAAATCTGGATTTAAGAAAGACCAAGTACCAATTGTATTCCAGCCATATTTCTTAGAGTCTAGTAGAATCTTTGTACATTGTATATAATAAATGTCTACAAAAAAAAAAATATCAAACATTCTGAATACATTTTTATCGGTACATCTAGTAGTAATTCTAAATATCTGAAAAATGTATCAATATATTACTTAATGGACTTTTCATAACAAACGAATTTTTTTCTAGTATTAATTATTTGTACATTGGAAAAACATTTCATTGGTGTTCCCAATATTAAAACATCACGATCATATAGACCGGCAGGTGGTGACAGATTTAGGGACGTGATTTTACCCTTTGGAGGGTATTATGGTATGCATATTCTATTGTTAATAAATGATAAACTAAAGAGTCATCCCGGGTCCTTCATATATTAAAGTTAATTAACATTTGTTTACAAATTAAGCATTTCGATACGATTTCACCCAGGCTGCCATGAATCCACAATAAAATTCAAGTAAAATACGACAATTGAATAGTCAAAGGCATACCGTTTGCGTGAGCCCAAAAGGTGATCAAGGTCAGGTGTACTTGCATTTAAAAAAATGATTTATCCGCGTTCCTGAACATGCTGCCATTAAGAAGTATACATGGTTGTGCTACAGAAAAAATGGGATACCGTTTGCGCATGTTCAAATATACCTCACATTAAAAGCATCTAATAGAGTTATTTAACAAGATTCATTCCGTTATTTAAATCAGTATGCCATTATGTTTCCATGCAGTTTATGATAGCGTATGTTGCATATAAAATTCAGGGCAGTCATAAGTACATTCATACGCAAGAGAAGTTGCAAAAGGGTTTATTCTTAATGCTTCTTTGTTTTTCATTCCATTGAGATGTATTTATATGGTGTATTGAATGACATACCGTTTGATAAGGTCCGAGGCTGGCAAAGTATAAAATTATGATGAAAACACAAAAACCGCTAGTGCAAAATAAACGACAGAATTTTTATGATTAAACTCAGTATACCTATCCAATTTTGAGTCAATCATGTTATATCAACGTCAAATCATAAGCGGCATACTGATTGAGAAGGGTCATGGTTCCCAAAAAATTTAATTCTCTTTATTTAGTGCAGTGCAATTAGTCATTATACACTGGGTCCACGGATGGACTTAACTATACTTGTAAAAAAATTTACTTTCAGTTTTTCTAGAAAAAAATCATTCTTCATAATTTCTTTTGCTTATCATATTAATACGATTCACATTACGAAACTTCAATTTTGTTGTACAGGGTGCGCAAAAAATATAAAAATGTAGATATTTAAAATTAAAATTTACTAAATCAAACTTTTGAAGCATTAAAATTAAAGAACTTGACGGGTAATTGAATAGCCAAATATTTTGTTTCCATGAGAGTTATTGTTACTAACATATTTGATAATAAAACGGATTTTTTAAAATTAAATGTGAGAAAAAATGTAACACTTAATAAGTAATGCGTTGCTCTAAGGTCAGCATCGTTGTGAAGATATTAATTGACAAATGTTAACAAGTAATAATGTCACCTAAGCATTATTTGATAGCACCAACCTTGATTTATATTCACAAAATGAAATAGTGGTTCATTTCTAAAAATAACACGATAACTTCGTGTTATTTCAACTAAGGTAGGACCTGAATCGGAAAACTTTTTTTACAAGTAATACATAGTTTTTAAAAAGTAACAATCGATAATAAGGCATGAAAAAAAATCGATTTAATTACTTCCACGTCCAGTGGAAGTATAGTAACGACAAAAAAATTTAAAAAAATTTTTATTGTCCAAGGCTTAAAATGTCATGAAACGTCGAGTTTTAAGTTTGAGTGAAAAAAAAAATTCTGTCTGTCGGTCTGTCTGTCGGTCTGTCTGTCGGTCTGTCTGTTTGTAACTTTTTTTTGTGCGCACATTTACTCTGGAACCGTTTAAGATATTGACTTGAAATTTGGTACACATATGTACTTTAACGAGATCTAGAACAAGATTATATTTTCATCTTTTTTCGTCGAAGTGTTGGGGGGTAAATTGGGGTAAATTTGAGGTAAATAGGTCAATCAAGCAGGTAAGAGTCCATAAAAATGATATTTAGTATATACATGAGAAGCTAAGGTCTCAAAAAAATTTTTGGCATTAGCCATCCCCATTACCACCCCCACCCCCTTATTAAAGGGGATGAAAAAAAATTGTGATTTAGTGTAAGTACAGTAACCAGAAACCTCAAAATATTTTTTTACTTCATCCACCACCCACTATCACCCCCCACCCCACTACCGATGTGGGGTATCGTTTTATGGGTTTTTGGGGTAGAGGATTTCAAATATTATATTATTAAAGTTCCATAAACAATTATTTTCACATGTAAAGTTTTTTCGTTGTGAGGGACTTGGATAGAGAATCTGGATGTGGAAGTAGTGATTCCTTGGGCAGCGGTTTTTTTAATATGAAATAACTTAGTAATAATATCTCTAATGGAAAAAAAATATTTGGCTTTTCGGTTACTCCTTCCAAGATACTTAATTTTAGTCATTCAAAAAGTTTGATTTAAAAATTTTTAATTTTGAAAATCTACATTTTTATATTTTTTGCGCACCCTGTACAACATAATCGAAGTTTCCCAACGTGACTCGTATTTATATAACAAGCAAAAAAAAATATGAAGAATTACTTTTTTTCGAAAAACTGAAAATAAAAATTTTTACAAGTATAGTTAAGTCCATCCGTAGACACACTGTACTATATGAAAAATGACGGAACCCAGCTATAGTGAATATATTTGAATTATTTTTTTTTTATTGGATTTCTAATGCCATAAACTAAAAATTGAAAATTACCGCAATTTCGAAAATCCGTAAATAAAAAAAAAATTAAAATTTTTTGGAATCTCAACAAAAAAAAAATATCGGAAATTTTAAATATTTAATTTAAGAAAATAATGATTGTTATAGTTTTTTAGATTTTTATAAAGAATTTGTAAAAAAATGAAACTTTCTAAAATTAATTTAAAGATGGCAGAAGCTCGAAAAAGCGAAATAATTGAAAGAAACGTTAAATAATAAAAATACATCGATTTTTTTATAGAATACAATTTATTAACAACTTTTTATTTTTTTTTAATTAAAGGTAAAGAGCCCACCTTTCGATTAAAATTGGTTCGAAAAGGGCCAGGTTAATAGATCTTATTTTATTTTAGTTTAACATAAAAAATGCGCTAGCAGCGGAAACGCCGTCAACGACAATTTCGCGGTAAACTTCTATGTTAGATGTACTAGGGACTTTTTTTGAATTAAAGCTAAAGAACCCACCCTTCTATTAAAAGTGGTCTAAAATGGGCCAGGCTATTCAATTCTTTTTATTAACATATTATTTGAGAAATTACGCTCTTGCAGTGAAAACGCTGTCGTCTGTTTCGCCGTTAACTTTTATGTTAGATGCACTAGGGACTTAATTTTTTTTTTAATTAAAGCTAAAGAATCCACCGTTCTATCAAAAGTGGTCTAAAATGGGCCAGGGTATTCCATTTTTTGTTGTTAACATATTATTTGAGAAATTACGCTCTTGCAGTGAAAACGCTGTCGTCTGTTTTGCGGTTAATTTCTATGTTAGATGTACTAGGGACTTAATTTTTTTTTAAATTAAAGCTAAAGAGCCCACCCTTCAATTAAAATCGGTCCGAAAAGGCCCAGATTACTATTTTCTTTTTTAATACCAGTTTTACCTGAAAAATGCGCGTTGGTAGCCAAAATTATTTTGACAATTTGAAGCTAATGAGTCGTATTCATAAAAACAAAGGATATCCTCCCAGGCATAAGGTAGAAGAATTAGGTTATGTTTTAAAATGAAAGGTAGAAGCATAAGCATTTCTTTCTTTCCTAATTCATAATGATAACCTTATACTTGTGAGGATATCCTTCAAGCAGAAGTAAAGGGTTGACCGTCTGAGCGCTAAATGATAAGAAACGAAAACGAAACAGATGAAACTAGAAGACTAACTACAAAAGAACTCCAATGCTTAGTGCTGCTACAGCAGTACCTCACAAGTGTAGTACAACGGGACGGGACTACTATGAAACGAAGTTGAAACTGATGCAGCGTAAGAAAACTACACCGAAAATTGTTGGCGAGAGAAGTGCAACGTACTTCAGGTTATAAAAAATTCACCCGAACGTTTTATTTGAGTTCACAATGTTTAGTATCAGACAAATAGAATTTGAGTTTATTCACCACAATCGTAAATTATGTAACTTCTTAAAGTACTTTGTTGACAGACACATGTACAATGCTCCACTCGCAAACTTAATTATCATTAAAACTGTTAATTACAATACTCAAGTTTCTTCTGATTTCTTGTCCTCGATGGCGAACAGATAGTTTATCATTATTATTGTCGTGGTGTTCTTCATCTTCTTCTGGTGCCTCTTCAGCCGCTTGGAAGTCAGGATCGCCTAACGTTTTTGCAACGTTATGGAGCACGACATAGGCAACGATTATCTTTGGAACATTTTCCAATTTTACGCGACACACATACTGTAAGATTGGAAACCGACGTTTCAGTTGGCCAAAACATCGTTCAATTATTACTGTCTTTTTTTGTTTGTTATAAATAAAAAATATATAAAGAAAAGTTTGTTATATTTTAACTCAGCACCAGGAGTAGGATTTCGAAATGGAGTCATAAGGCATGACTCTATCCCATATCCGTCATCATCAACTAGCACAGCATTGTCTTCATTTTGTAATTGTCAGCACACTTGTGAATTTCTCCATATTCTCGAGTCGTGCACGGATCCAGGCCAACTCTCGTCAACACTAGTGAACATTTCTTTGGCATCACAAGTGGCTTGCACATTCAGAGTAGGCTTACCTTTTCGATTAATGTACTCATCTCAATGGAGTTTTGGTTTCAGTATCCTTATGTGGGTACAATCGACTGCACCAATAGCTGTCGGAAACTTATACTTCATTTGCCATAACTGCTTTGCCTCTGTTATTTCTCTGTTGGTACTTGAAAACTTTATCCATTCATTGGAATGTGCAATTATGCAACTACTGCATTCACAGTCTGAGATACCGTGGCTTGAATAACACCAAGATTTTGACTGATACCTTGTTGATAGCCAGGATCACTGAGATAACGCAAACATATCTTCATTTTATGAACAGATGACAACGCACCTCCCCGAGTTTCTTCATTTGTACCTAAAAATCTATCCGCAAGCCATTCTATATTTCTTTCTTCAAACCGGTATAATATTTTAAAGTCACGAACAAGTATAGATAAGCGGGGCTTGTAGTGTATAACATCCCTCACATCCACATTATCTGCCATCGCGCTCAAACTCGGATAAAACAACTTTCACTAATGCGCTAAGTCTGCTACTGACCAACCTCAGTTTTTCTGAAGGATATGCTTTTTCTTTAAAGTAAAGGGTCAGGTTTATGCATACCCATTTACTTTTCTATGAGTATAAGTATATGATGCTTCTATTCTACAAGTATAAGGTTCTGCTTCAAATTATTATGAATAAATGCAGAAGGATTTCCTTCATATTTTGCAAGTATAAGCATATCCTTTGTTTTATGAATACTACTCACTAGCCTTCTTATTAGCTCTTGGGTCATAATTTGTAGGTAAAAATGTTGATATTATCATTATCTATGAATATATGTATTCAAAAATGCAAACAAAAATTTTTTTGTTTCGCTGCTAAAATGAATCTCGTAGGATGACTATAGATCTATAGTTCTTAATTGCATCCTTATCACCTTTTTTGAATATGGGGCAAATTTTTGACCTACACCAAATTTGAGTAAATGTTTCTGATTTAAGAGCTAGATTAAAGATAGTAGTCAGCGGTAACGCGAAGATAATTGCGCAGTCTCTTAGTAGAAAAGATTTAATTCCATCAGGACCAGTAGTTAATTTATTTTTAGATATTAATGAATGAAATCGGAAACGTCGGAGAAAATTAGTTTACATGATTATCCTTGTAATAAAGATTTAAAATTATTTATATCATTAAAATTTATAATAATTATTATTTAGCATAAGCTGTTAATAAATTATTTTCTATAAAAAATTGATGTATTTGTATTTAACGTTTCTTTCATTTATTTCGCTTTTTGGAGCTTCTGCCATCTTCAAATTAATTTTAAAAAGTTTCATTTTTTTACAAATTCTTTATAAACATCCTAGAAAACTATAACAACCATTATTTTCTTAAAATAAATATGTAAAAATTCCGATAATTATATCCAAACTTTTTTTTTGTTTAATCTACGGATTTTCGAAATTACGGTAATTTTCAATGGGTAAACTTTTTAGTTTATGGCATTAGAACTCCAATAAAAAAAATCATTCAAATTCATTCACTATAGCTGGGTAATTGCATTGGACTAATTTATCGAAGAAAAACAATTACTGGATTTCAATGAAAATTTTAATTATTGAAGGAACTATGAATTTCATTCGTCAATAAACTCTCACAATTGGTATGCCATATTATTTTAGCGAACTTTATGACTAACTTGAAGTATAAACTTAAAGGCATACTGATTATAATGACGGCAAATTATTCCGTAATTTCGCGACGTTTTTTTCAATTTGAGTATGTAAAAATCGCACAACTTGTATGCCGTTTGTTATTTCACTTCATTATATCATGATTGCTTCAACCATACAATGGTATACTGATTAAGTACACAGAAAATTATTTTTCTATTTTACAATCTCACTTCTATGGGTCGCGTGCGCCGACGTCACAGATTTTGAGACCTTAGGAAAAACAAACAGCTGTCATTGAATTATCCGCGTATTGAATGTTTTTCTTTAAAGTGAATTTTACTGTGTTTGTGCCATTTAAAAGTTTAATGTTGGATTATTTAACGTCTGCAGCTATTCTTATTACTTTTATATGCTCAATTTTGTTCGACAGGATGACGGTTAGTTCGTATTTTGCAGAATTGTCTCATGATGTAGAGGTTAGGTATACTGCTGTCATGGAATTAAATCCTTATATTTTGAGAAAAAAATGCTTTAGTGTAAATATTGATGTATTTCCAAATAGTACACATAGGGATACTGCGAATTACTTGGTTTTTGAGAGAAGTGTATAGAGAGCAGGATGAGTTCAAGGCATTTAAAAGTCTTAAAGCTGTTTATGGTTATGTGAAAGAAGTACTCTGCAAGAAATTTACAGAATAAAACCTTGTTGCAAAGGTAAGAATTGTTATCAGTGATTTACCATTCTTTTCATATACACTTGCCTAATTAAATGTTGCTTTAGAAATAATTGCTAACATACAAATTCATTTTTCAGGTTAAATCGTGGCATCATGAAAAAAAGCCATTGACTCCAGATTCAGATGGTTTCTTAGTACTTACTGTGAATGTGTTGCTATTTTAGACAAAACATGTCCACTACTTGAGAGAGGAAGTATTTCCTTTTTAGCAGTAAACATGGCTATGATCAAGGTATTAACCGCCGTAAATTTTGTGAAAAAGACACCATATAAATTAAGCAATGAAGACTGATGTGCTATAAACTATTTGAAGTATGTAGTAAGACGTGCATAATTTCTTCTCGTCTATACAATCCATTGTAATTTCTATAAAAATTTTATTTTTCATATATTGTTATGTAATGTTTCATAATTTTATGTAATTCGTTTATTCATTATCATTTTATTAAATATACTCTTTATTATGTTTTATTTATCACTTCTACTACTATATATTGTTAGCAGTAAATTGAAATTGTCAGTTACGTCGAACTTGTAACTGAAAGTAAAACAAAATATCTTTACTAAATAAGTTATTTATTGTCCAAGGTCCATTAGTACTTCTAAGAAGAATCGACAAGAAAGTTATAAGAGAGGTTAATATTGTAACAAAAAATAAATGATTGTAATGTAGGTACCTAACATAACAATATATATACTTTATAGTAATATCTATCTAAGCAATAAGTAACATTTAACTCGAAGGGCTTTTATAGCTATACAATTCAACACTAACAAAGCCGAGTCAGACTTTGCTTATGTGTTAATTTTCAACTTTTTCAGTGTTCAATAGTCCAACACTGAGTTTTTAAACACCACACGATATACTTTGAAAGGGCACATTGCATCATGCACTTGTTGACGGCCGCAGGTACTTTGAATTTCCTTTCTTAATTTATGCACCTACTTTATCAAATATCTTTATGAAGCCTGCTTCCTCTTGGAGTGTACTTTATTTAAAACAATTTCTACCATTGCACTTTTCTCTCCTTTGGCACAGCTTTACACACCTTTCGCTCAACTAAAATTTAAAGAAGAAATAATTATTAAAAATACTGACAAACCAATATAAAATGTTAATTTTCTTTACCATGAATTGTTTATTGCTTATGTGAGCAGCAGTTATTATTATTATAAGCACTTTCAGTTTCCCATATGGGTTTTAAATTGTATTCCTTTTTAAGAGGGGATGCCCAAACTGGATGTATCGTAATGGTCTTGTAATACGGCTGTTTTTCCTACAACATAAACACACGTTAAAAACCAAATTCTTACATTAATATGCAACAACGTACCACTAAAAAAATCCTTGGAAGACTCTCGTAAAATCATTCATTTTAATTGTTTGAAATCAGTTGCAGTATTTTAACCTCTAACTTCTTCTGGTTGTAAATTGAGGTTATTTTATCAAAACTGGCATTGTTTTGGATTGTCACACTTCCACAATTAATAATAAACCAAAAACTTGTCATTTTGTATGTATAATATACATAGAAACAATAATATTACAAAAAGTTTAATCAGTTGTCATTTGACAGTTAAAGAATTTCTGTTTGTTTTTCCTAAGGTCTCAGATTGTGACGTCACGCGCACGCGACCCATTTTCTCATATGACAAACCCGTTCAAATGTTATGCCATTTTACATATCAACATTTTAGGATACATATTTCTTATTGCAATACATTTTTCATTGAGTAAAATAACGGAATCTTGTTAAATAACTCTACTAGATGTTTTTAATGTGAGGTATACTTGAACATGAGCAAACGGTATGCCATTTTTTCTGTAGCTGATGTATAGCATAACCATGTATACTTCTTAATGGCAGCCTGTTCAAAAAAGTTCTTTAAATCCATTATTAATCTTGATATTAATATTTTATTTGAAAGTAATATATATGTGTTTGATTATATCGTTAAATAAACGTTTCCAGTTTTCAAAAATTAAAAATGTAGTTAAAAATACCTACCTACATAGATCTCATTACCTTTGTTAATTAAACACTGGGGTAGTTATATAAAAATCCTACTAATGATTCTACTTAGCAATTTCACCTTTAGAGAGAATCTGATATGGAAATTCATCTTCTAAAATAAAAGAAATAAATAAAAGGAGCTGTCTTGACGAGGGTATTGTCTTTGGGTTTTTTGTAGTGTAGACTGATTATTCAGGATTTCGTTTCAATATTAAGCCTATTATAATAAAAAGGAAATAAATGAGGAGAAAGAAGAAAAATAACTGAATGTCATGAAAGAGCACCACAAAATTATTTAAAGGATTTAATTCAAACTTTGTAAATTTGATGTATTACATGTGATAAGTAATTTATTGAATTTTGCAACAAGCGTGATATGGTCTCTCTCAACTGTCAGATCCAGGAGCGGCTTGAGGGCTGGGCAAACCGGGCGAGCCCGGGGCGCCGCACAGTGGGCCATTTGAAACTTCTAGGTGGACAAAATTCTACAAATCTCTAAATGAGCTTCAAATAGTTGTTAGAAGACCGAAAAAATAGTGAGAAAATTCTAGGCATTAAGGGGGTGGTTTTTGAGGGTTGAAAAATAAATTTGCTTCTAGAGTGCCGAAACTCTGTGAGTATGATATCTGTGATTATATAAAAAAATAGTTAAAAAATTATAAATAGTAGAGGGGTTGTTTTTGAGGGGGTTGAAAGATGAATTATTATTTTAAAATTCCGAAACTTTGCGGACATGTTAATATTATATCCGCGAATTCGCTATAAATGGTAAAAAAAGTCGAAGAAATAAGGATATGAGAGGATTGAAAAATAAAACTTTAATAACTATGTAAGAAAGTTTCAAAAAATTTTGTTGTCAATGTTTTAATTTTTTAACATCACTTCACATCACATCACACATCATTTCTTGACTCTGGCTGTTCCAGGGTTATTATCTTTATCTTTTAGTTTTTCATGAAGTTCTCTTTTTGACACAGTAAGAAGTATCCCTGTAAAAACACAAATATCTCTTTAAAGCGCAACTGGACGCATATAAATGTTGCATACATAAAACCTATAAGAATTAAATAATAAAATAAAATGAACATACATAACATACAAAATGTACAAAAGTATTGGCATTCTAATGAAATTCATACTTCGAATAAATTCCATTCATTTCTTAACGCAAGTTTGATCTGATGTTATTGTTAAACAACCCCTCTACTATTTATAATTTTTTAACTATTTTTTGATATATTCACAGATATCGCATTATCATACTCACAGAGTTTCGGCATTCTAGAAGAAAATTTATTTTTCAACCCCTCAAAAAACACCCCCTGAAAGCCTAGAAATTTTTCACTATTTTTCCGGTCTTCTAACAACTATTTTAAGCTCATTTAGAAGTTTGTAGAATTTTGTCCAACTAGAAGTTGCAAATGGCCCACTGTGCGGGGGTAGAAGGGGTTGACTCATTGGCTTTTTGACTGGTTTCAGGAAGATCCCAGTTTTTTATTATAATGTCACCACAGAGCCAGTCATGGTGCTTGTTTAAAAAAATATTTTTGTTGCGGCTACATCGCTTCCATCTATCATTCACCATAATCCAGAAAGAGCGCAGTTTTATTTTGAGTTCGTTCTCCATTTCTTGTGAGCAATGGGATAATTGCAGAATTGCCTTTACAGCTTTTAGCAGCTCATCCTCAGTTTTTATCACTGGAGGATCGTCTCCTTTGATTTTATCAAATAGGAGTCCTCTTGAAAGAACTAGTTGACCTGGAAAACAAATCTCTAAGTTAAACTCGCACGAATTTGCACTTCAAATCAATGCCAAAGTCTTAAAGAACTACACCTTACAACAATGTAATGAAACTGGGATAGACACGTATAGCAAAAAAAGTTTCAGGCTAATAAATACACGACTTTAATAAAAATAAAGTATTTTTTTGTCGTATTTTATTTAGCTTCTCTGGCAATTATATAATTACAATAATTTCCAAATAAATTATAATATTAAGTACATACATTTGTCAACTATATCGGATAAAATTCACAATAATAAACTTTGAAATTACGCTGTGCACAGTTATTACAAACGCAAGTTCACGGACGATTAATTAACCTGCGAAATAGTACGTAAATACCGGTCGGTTTGTCGGTCCCTACCACCCAAGAGGGTAGTAATAATTTTTTTGTTGCGGTGGTTTATTGCTTCCTGGAAAGTTGGCGGTGGTTATATAAAGGAATAACAATAATTTTTACAAGTCGAATTTTTGGAATATTGGCGCGCTAAATCCAATTCTGGCCCACTGTGCGCCGGCTCGGAGGGGCGCCAAATCAGTTTAAGTTGTCAGTTTAAATTGTAATAATCCAGAACAGTCGAATAATATTAAAACCGTCTAAATAATTTAAAAATGTAACGCAAATATTTTTGTTTAGCTATGAGACACCTCACTACTCATACCTCAAGCTTCTTTTGTCCTATTATTGATTGACACGGAGTTGATCATTAAATATTTTGCATAATTGAAAGCAGGCAACGTGCACTTTTCAGTCAGAAAAAATTAGTGGCATGTATTTCATACCTTACATAATTTACAGATTATAAATAAATAAATGGCAAGTTGTTTTGTATAAAATATTAAAGCAATAAAAAGGAACCTTCCTCTAAGTAAACTTGTGCCGGGGGTCCTCTCGTTATAATAGCGTTCAGATGGTGTAGACAAAAAAAATTATACTTACAAATTAATTATTATTAATATGTTGTAAATGCACACTGATGTGTAAACATACTTGAGAATGGTTTATCGAAATGCAACAAGAACATCTTTTTATTTCTAGTAATATGAAAATATTTTTTTACGAGAATTTTTATAAATAGGTATGTAAAAATAAAAAAAGTTAGAGGTAAAATATAGATAGCCCTAAAACAACCAATTAACCAGAGGAGAGGGTTTGACTGGTACTACGTAAATTGATGCCCATATCTAAATTTAAAATATGATATATATTTTGAAGCGATCGGAAAGATATTGCCGAAGAACTGGCATTTATAATCCCGTTTTAAAGATGCATAATTTCTTTATTATCTATTTTTGGATGTACTATCAGCCACATAAGTATCCAGAGACAATTTTGGACCACCGTGTATGCACGGTTATGTTATTTCATGTGTTAAGTTAAAAAGTAGAGTGTTCGCGGGGTCCGAAAGGATATCCTTACACTTTAGTACGTAGTATGTCCGTGAAATTTCTGTGACTACCTCAGGGAGGGGCGCCAAAAAGTGCTCCCGCCCGGGTGGAAAATTAATCTTGAGCCGCCCCTGGTCAGATCAGGCGATTTTACTTACCAAGTTTCGGTTCTTCGTCTTTCTCTGAAGAATGTAAAAGTGGCTGTAGTTAATTCGCTGACGTTACTCTCGTGTGGTGTCCAGGACAGAGCTCATACACCTGCTAGACTGTCTTCAAACAATGTAGTTGAAGAGCGATACCTCTGAATTTGACAGATGTTATGCAATTCTCGAACATACAAAAACAAACAGTTGATTCTCTTGTAAAAACATCTCACAAACCATATTTTGGTCGTGATTTGATTTGGAATTATGAAATTGAAAGATTTCATTATTTTTAGGAAAAATGCTATTTTCACATTTTTTAGGTTACCACTCCTCTATAATATCTGTCATTTGTTATCTTAAATATCAAGATTCTAGTATTTTCATATTCGAACCTTTCGCTTTTCAGAGGTGTATGCAAAAACAATATTTGTTATGTTATGAAAAATTAATAAATATTAATTTACAGCGAAAAAGTGTGAACCGAGGTAACTTTCTTATTTTTCATATTAACTGCAAAACTGTAAGCAAGCAAAGAAAGTGAGAAAAAGGCCCGATAACAGCTTTTAATTTGTTATATCTCAGAAAATATGCAGTGAATAATATTTTAGGCATCGATACGGTGAAACTTTTCCATTTTATTTTATTTTAAAATTTTGGAGCTTTGTCAAAAACGTTACTTCCTGCTTGTTTGGTTCATTAGAATCTCTTTGAAAAATGGAATATTTTTCTATATAGCTTAGCAAATCTTTAAAACTGTTTCATATAATAAGTTATTCAAATTTCAGCGAATGGTTTACAATAGACACGACTAAAGTTTTCGATACCCAAAAGTCTCTTTTTAAAAAATTATTAAATTCAAAATATTTATTTTTTATAAATGCTTGAGTACAATAAGTATGTGTTTAATTAAAGAAAGCTAGTAACTGACTGATTCTATACAATGCAAATAGGAAAGAAGCTGTGCTTTATCTTCTAAGTATCAAGTTACACTGCAACGGCTGATGCTAGGAAACATAGTCGTCTCCTTCTAATTTAAATAGGGGATCGATACATAATTCACGTAAAGAACAAGTAGTTTTCTTCATTTGTTTCAGATCTTCCATTTTTCAGATATTAGCAGTTAAAGTGAGGGTCTTCTGCATCGGTAATCCACGTATAACGCTCAAACTTATTACACTTCTACCACCACCAAACTGTTATATACAACGATTTTTGGTTTTTCAGAAATTAATTCAGACCTTATACTATATTTCCCTCGCTTATATTATCTTCAGTAATAAAAAGGGTTCTTCGATACAGATTTTTTCAATACCGTTACTAAAAAATGCATGTGATTTGGAATGAAAATATTTTCTTTGTACCAGATATTTTTTCTTTAGCACAATTTTGTGCCTGACAATCAATTCAATTCAATTCAAAAAGATGTTATTCAACATTTGGAACATGAAATGTGCCTAGTCGGAACCCGCCCCGGGGCCAGCCAGACAGCCACGGACGTGTGGATGGGCGTGGTGGGTCCGGTTTGGCTTAGAGGCAGTGGTTTGTTGACCAGAGCTCCTATCCACCGCAGGTGGATTTAAAAACTGGACTAAGATTAAGGAAATGTGCTCACATGAGTCTAAAACTAATGGATGTAGCACAATAAAAGCTAAAACTCGTTGGCAAGCGCACTGTGAAAAATTTTGGTTGCTGATACGGGAAAACAGAACTGAACGAAAAAACACGTTCGAGCAGATGATGACCTCGTGGTCTGACCGCCGTCGAGGAAGATAGGGTATTAAAACGATGTGGTTTAAAAAGGTTGGAATTTGTGAGATGTTATTGGTCTAAAGGGAATTTGGATGGACAAAAAAGGACAAAAGAACAAAGAGGATGAAACAAAAGATGCGTAAAAATAGAAAAAAAGGAGGAGAAAGGTTGAAGATGTAAAGTTGGCGAAAGGTAGAGAGTAGAGGTAGATATAGGTTATCGTATAGGGGAGTGTGGCTAGGGAAGTTGCCGGAAAACAGGCAACGCCTGGTATGGTAAGGGGTGTTTTAGATTGAAAAGTATGGCATTATGCTGTCTGATTCGAGTAATGTTGCGGGTTAGTGGACTACCGTCCAGTTTGAACTGATAGTGAAATTTCTTGGACGTAGTCCGCTAGTGGGGTTATGTCTTGGCAACGTACATAGAGATCTCTGAGGGAGGTGTACCTACCAGAGTCTGAAATGAGGCGCATAAATTTATGTTCTAAAACTTTTAATTTCCGCATTGTCGTGGCCGGGATGCTGCTCCACACCGGCGCTGTATATGTGATGGCCGGCCTGATCACATTGTGTACAATAATTTTTTATTTGTCCTGTTTAGTCCGCTACCCCACGCCAGGAGCGGATACAGACTCCTGGACATGGAGTAGACCTTACGTATCGTCTCGTTCACGTGGATGTTAAACGTCAGTCTTTTGTCCAAGTTTACCCCTAGATACTTCACGCACCGTTTAATTGGAATTTGGCGACCCCCGATCGAAAGTGGCGTTAGAATTCGATTTTCGGTGAAACGGCGCGTGAATAGAATTGATTTCGACTTCCCGCCGAATTTTCCACCTGTCGTAATACGCCGTGGCACGGGCCATGTGTGCCTTCAGCAGCATGTTAGCCGCATGTGCATTATGTGAGTGCACGTACATGGCCGTGTCGTCGGCGTACTTGGCAAGATTTGAATTCGGGAACTCCGGGAAGTCAGAGATGTATAGGTTGTACAATTTAGGTGACACGCACGACAGGAAGGAGTGAATAAGTTTGGTTATGTGAGTTGGAAAGTTCAGCGAATTTAGTTTGTAGAGTAAGCCCGGGATCCACACGATGTCGAAGGCTTTCTCAATATCGAGGAGCACCATGACTGTGCTCTTCCCGAGGTTGCATTGTACCTTGACGTCATTTACGATCCTGACGACCTGCTGCACAGTGCCCCTGCTCCGCCTGAAGTCGAACTGGCACTCGTCATCGATGTGGAGTTCATCCTGAGCAGCGTCTAGTCTGATCAGGAGAACCTTCTCTATCAATTTGGAGATCGCCGACAGCAACGAGATCGGTCGATAGCTGCCGACGAGCTTCGCGTTCTTATTCGCTTCAGCGGGCGGGCCAGTGTTGCAGCCGCAGGATCGCGTTGACAACGTCAAATGTACAATGCCTTTTCTCGGGAGATATTTGAGTAGTCTATACTCGACACCGTCCGAACCCGGGGCCTTGTCGTTTGGTAAAATCCGGACAATGTCCGCAACTTCCGAGGGCTTGGCCATGACTTTTAGAAATTCACGTCTGGTCAATTGGATGTCATGGCCAATCAGTTCGTTTACGTCATTTTCGATGCGGTCGTGTTCCGGGTTGTTTGGTATCTGTGTGTACTTTAAAAATGGTCAGCTACGTCGTTGGCTTTTCGTGCGTCTGTCATTGATGTCTGTCCGTTTGGTGTAGTTAAGGCGGGTATGACCTCCCGCGTACTTTTTCCTCGACAGTTTCCACAGCGAGATGTCCTGAGGATTCAACACCTCCAGCTTGTCCCGCCATTTACGGTTTCTCCAGGTGTTGATGGCGGTCCTGATTCGCTGTTGAAGTCTGCCCATCTGAGCCTTAGCGTCGACATCGCGATTTCGCTGCCAAAGCCGTCTCAGTCGATTTTTCTCGCGTATGTCTTGTATGACCGCTGCGTCGAGTCGGTCCTTGTACGGGTTTATTGTTATGGTTGTGGCAACACACTGTTTGGCGTCCTGCAGTACCCTTGTGAACTATTTTTTACACATTCTTGGATGTATATAGAACCAATTTCCACGATATTTAAAATCATTCATCGCAGATTTTTTTTTTGTATTTTACTTTTTGGTTTAATGACACAGCCACAGAAAAAAAATTGGTCTGGCCTGCGGACCAGACCAGTGTATTCTTATGTATTTGGACCCGCTGAAACCGAATCCGAAGTCAAAATTGTCAGATTGGCTCGTTTTTCAGTTTTTCAGACCAGACAATTTTGGGGGGGGGGGGGGGGAGTCTGACAATTCTGACTTCGGATTCAGTTTTAGCAGGTCCAAATACATAAGGATACACTGGTCTGGTCTCCAGGCCAGACCACTTTTTTTGTTTTTATATTTATTACTTCCACATCCAGTGGAAGTATAGTAACGACAAAAAAATTTTTAAAAATTTTTATTGTTCAAATAGACTTAAAATGTCATGAAACGTCGAGATTTTAAATTTTAGCGAAAAAAAAAATTTCTCTCTGTCGGTCTATCTGTAACTTTTTTTGTGCGCACGTTTACTCTGGAACCGTTTCAGATATTGACTTGAAATTTGGTACACGTATGTAGCTTAACGAGATCTGGAACTGGATTATATTTTCATGTTGTTCCGACGAAGGGTTGGGGGGTAAATTCAGGTAAATTTGGGGTAAATGGGTAAATCAAGCAGGTAAGAGTCGATGTAATTGTTATTTAGTATATACAAGAGAAATTAGGGTCTCAAAAAAAATTTTGGCATTAGCTATCCCCATTACCACCCCCACCCCCTTATTAAAGGGGATGAAAAAAATTTTTGATTTAGTGTATGTACAAAAACCAGAAACCTCAAAATGTTTTTTTACTTCATCCACCCCCACTACCACCCCCCTATCACCACCCCCACCCCACTACCGATGTGGGGTATCGTTTTACGGTTTATATTATTAAAGTTCCATAAACAATTATTTCCACATACAAAGTTTTTTCGTTGTGAGTGACTTGGATAGAGAATGTGGAAGTAGTGATTCCTTGGGCAGCGGTTTTTTTTTTAGTTGGGGGTGAAAATACACAAAGATACACTGGTATGGACCGCCAGACAGACCATTTTGGGGGGGGGGGGGGGGGGGGAACGAGCTAACCTGTCAATTCTGACTTCGGATTCAAGTACATAAGGATACACTGATCTGGTCCGCAGGCCCGGCTACTTTTTTTGTGTGGCTGTGTCATTAAACAAGAAGAGGAAAATACTTGTAAAAAAAAAATTCTGCGATGAATCATTTTAAATATCGTGAAAATTAGTTCTATATACATTCAGGAATGTGTAAAAAAAAATTCCGAGTGGCATCAACTTTGATTTAAATTTGCTTGTAGCACATCGTGTAGGGTTATGGGATTAAGTGGGTTATGGGTTTATGGGATTATAGGGTTGAGTGAGTTAAGAACTTGGGTTTTCAGATTACAATTCATTCTTAGGTTTATATGCGTTTAATAGCTTAAATTATGGATTTTTTGAGGTTACGGCAAAATCCTGATGTGATGGGGTTAAATAAACCTCGGATTCCGATTCAGCGACTCCAAAAATACTTAGTAAACATGGTCAGACCCCCAAATCAGAATTTTTCTTTGTGTGGCTGTGTAAGTTTTTATGTACATCACCAGAACATTGTTTAAAATTACTAACTTCTTAATGTTGTGTCCACTAGAGAATATTACAGCACTTTTTTATTACAAAAATTAAAATAAATGGTAATAAATGTATAAAAGATAAATATTGTTCAAAATGGCTGCCCCTCTCAGTTATCATTATTTACAGGAAATATGGCCACCAATTTACATAATATTTGACAGTAGATTGGCTGTTAAATGTCAATCCCCAGCCACACATGTGGAAAATGTAGTTTAGCCGTCGAACCTCAATTTTTTAGCATTAAAGTATACAGTATAATCAAGAGTCACAACTAATTATTCCGGCTGCTATTGAGCTGTTGCAAGAGATCTAGAACGCATATTGCAGGGACCAGAAGTCTAAATAGCAAATGCAGCAGTTTGGTTGTTTAATTATGTTACGGAAATGTTATAGCAGTAAAAATATTTGGAATAAAACGCTTTGAGATTCCAAATTCAAATTGCAGCTAAACGCCGGTTATTCTAACTTTTTCGCAGACAAAATTTAGCTGTGAAAACTTCATAGTCCACACTGTGCTACTTGGGTAGTCTCGCTTGCTTCACATTCTATCGCGCGCCAAAGAATTTACGTACCCCTACTATAAAGTATACAGTACACTTTTAGAAGTATACTTACATAAAGTAAAGGTAGTTATCACTCCAGCCAGATGTATTTTCAAATTTACTTATTGAGTTAATGCATCTGGAAAGTTAGGTACGCAGTCTTAAATGCTGCTATAGAAACAACAGGAACTTTTTTTAATTAATCATAAATTCAAATCCTAGAGTACTTAGCCTAGTGGGACATAATACAAGATAAATTAACGACTCACTGAGTACAATAGTCACAGTTTGACCCAGAATAAAATTTATGAAGGTAGAGTTGCTAATAGTGTGCGATTACTAAGCAAAAACTTGGATACAATGTATCATGTATAACCTAGCTTATAATTAAGTAAAATAGTCTAATTACGGAGCTGTCAAATGAGGTACAAATTTATATAAATGAGTTATATGATGTAGATAACAAACTTTCTTGGGGCGATTACTAATTTACGTTGACTTAGATAAAGAAATAAGTTATGTAAATTTTCCTTCAAATTTTCCATATAGATTGGATTTATATTATTTCGAGGGTAAAAGGTCTTGCTGGAATATTTTTACGGAAGACGTGAACATAAATATTGCTGGCTTGTTTTCATTATTTTTGAACTGATATGAGAAATATAGTCAACAATATTGAATTTATCGTATATTGTATATTGCAAGTTTTTCGTGTCACGGACAAATTTTTTTTTAAAGTATGTGTGGATTTTATAATTTATTATATATATTTAATGAGCTAGCTAATTTGCAATCACTGTTATTTATAGTACTCGAGCTTATAGTCCGGGAGCAAGGTAACTTTTTCAAAAATTTATCGTCCTCAATTAATTTATCTGATTAATGCTTACGAACGTAAATCAAGACAAAATACACTTATGGCATATGTCAGCCCGTCAGTTTGGCCCTGGTCCAATGAAATTATGTCATTGTTACAAGTCATTTTTTGTGTGAGGACAATTTCTATGCTTAAAATAAATAAAACTAGTGGAAGCATTATACTCTTCGCCGATTTACTGAGCTTTTTATATAATTGTTACACATTCTATAGGATACTCTTCGCATTTTTCTTGTAAATAATGTTAGTTTTTGGACATTCTAAATTTTGTGATACCAACTTTGTTGTGAAAAAAAATATATCAAAAAAAAAAAAATCACGATGTGAGGGATCGAACCCGGGACCCTTGGATTGCGAGACAACAACAACAACAAGCATTTATTAATATTCACATACAATAATGCGTCATTCATTATGTATAATATTCATTTTAGCGAACACAGTCGTATTTGCAAATCTAGCCCCTACTATGATTTATAATGTGTGAGACAAGACTAACTGTACCTCCCGCAGCATACGCACTGCTCTAACACAGGGTTTCGTTTTCACGTAACGTCATCACCGTTCCAGTCTTCCCTTCCACTTCGTTGGGTACATTCCACCTCGTTGCCATAGGCAAAGATGCCATCCGGCATCTCCATGAATTGCGCGCGCCGCCGCGTCATTCCTGAGCACGCATGTACATACCAGAAGACTCTGATACGAGCTGCCCAGATCGAGGATGCTGCGTTGACACTATACGGAGTATACCATCTCTGTATAACGATAACGCAGCATCCTCGTTTCCAGCAGCTGCCATCTTTTATTTTCATATACGCGCGTTCTATACCTTCTTCTGGAGGTGATACATGGCTTTGGATACACTCCATCTCGTTGCCATAGGTAACGAAGTCATCCAGCATCTCTAAGTCTACCGCGCGCTAGCACGCCGAATGTATATGCTACTCCATTCGATTTCGCGCAGTTACGGCCAACGGAAGACGGCAGTTCACATTTTTTTATCGTTTTATACACCCCACTCTATAAATAGAAAAAAGTTTTAGCTTCGCTGCTTTGATATTTTTAGCCTCCAATTTGATAAAACATTGATTGATAATTAATTCATGTCTTTCATGTAATTTTTAACGAGAATTAATCGAGAACTGCCTTGCCGCGGTATAAAAATTACGAAAGTTTTTTTGACAGACGGAAAGTCGTTTGCCAGATGCCCGTATCGTTTTTCGAACTTTTGTCGTATGAAAGTGTCTTAAAATTTCATAATCTATAGAGTTTCCCTGCGATAAAGCTCGCTATTTTGATAGGGGCTTTTTGTAACAGGCTGCCGTTCTATATATTATTAATAATCAACACCGGAAAAGCTCTTATCCAGGTATTTCTTTGTATTAGAATTTAATCAGTGATAACGACGTAATTGACCTACATATTTTATTAAAAAATTAATTCAATTTGGGGATTAGAGAAGTTCATCGACTAAAAATAGACCAGATTATTTCGCCAGAGAGTTAGAGCTTGTTAAAAATTTAATATAAACCCAGCTCAACTGTTTGCGACTAACGATTATTGGATTTTAAAAATGAATAGATCTCTACCTACATCGTGATCAATTATTTAAACGAGGCACTTTACGTCGCACCTGCACCTAGAATTTTCAAAACGTCTGAAACGTAAAAGCTTTTATATATCATAAAACTTGTACAATTATACATTTTCACTGTTAACCGGGTAATAGTGTAAATAAAGTAATAAGCATGACGCCTTAGAAATCAATTTTGCTCAGTTAGTTACTTTGAATTTGAACTATATACAGAGTGTCAATGAATTGATGATACAACCTTGGATGTTGATTCGTGATGATATTTTAAAAACTCTTTATGAACACGTGTCCCAAAAGTGAGGTGTCTAAAATTCACCTTATGATTATTATTTCCGGAATGCTCTATCACAATGCAATAAAATTTGGTAATTGGTTGTATGTAAGTAAAAGTAATCATATGATGTAGTCGCATTGTAATCATCATCATCATGGGCGTGCTTAAGAGAGGCAAGAAGGTAAATTTAAATGTAACTTTATTTAATTATGCTTTTCTGCTATTCTGATGACTTATTTTATATTACTAAAAATATATGAAAGCCATTTTTGAAATGAAAATTATCTTTCTACTGCTGTAGAGTGTCAATGTACGTGTGCGCAAGATTTATGAAATGCATCGGTGTTTTGTTATAGAATTTATTAAATATGCAAGTACAGAGTGAACATGAATAACAAGTTTTTTATGTACTTTTTGATAATACAACCAAAGTACGTCACCAGAATAGTAGAAAATCAAAATTATTAATTAAGTACGCCCATGAAGATAATAATGATTACAGTATGACTACATCATATGACGAATTTTACTTTACATACTAAACTACATTGTATTATGACAGAGCATTTCGGAGATAATAATCATAAAATGAATTTTAGTGACCCCATTTAGGAGTCCGTAACGTAGAAGAAACTTACACACTGCGTCTGATGAACGCGACACTAATATATTAATAATGGGCACCCCCTTAATTGTGTGTGATTGTTTCCACCCCTGGTTTAGTTCGATATGTTTAAGAGATGTTCAATAGACGAAAAAGGTAAAAGCTGTACTTACCGTAGATTGCTAACTGCCTTCTCTCAATGTGGCTTCTCTGGTGATGCAGCTTAGCTTATATATCTATCACTGTAATGGATCTCTTGCTTAGAAATCTCTGATTCACTTTTATAGGAAGTCCCTCTTGAACGTCCGGAGTATTGAGTTACAGACTTGCGGGTTCAGGAGACGTCCGATACTCAACTTCGTTCTAACACACAAAAGCCCTCGAGGGAAAAGACTTAAATACAATCATTCAATCAATAACATAGTTAGCTGATACCGTTTATTGATTAAAATCAAAAATAAATACAATCAAGTTTATGCAATAGCCTATCTTTTTATTTTTTTATCGCCTTATTTATTTTAATATCCTGGCGGAGTTTAGCTGATGGCTATTTTACCACTCAACCAGGACGGACACACACATAGACAATATCACAACACCCATTCCCTGCGACATTGCCATCTGCCGCAGCTGAGACTCGAACACAGGACAGAAGAGCGACTAGATCATGTTGTCTTTCTGACAACTACAGTCTAGCCCACTGCTAGCCTTTCGGCAACGCGAGAAAAACGCCACTACACATTCATACCCTAGCCAGGATTCGAACCCGTGGTCACAAGCCTAACATCTTAAGCACTGCGTCACCGAGCTGGTATCTATCTATCTAAAGAGAATATGAAATTTTTAAAGTGAATCGTCTCCCCAATCAGGACAAGGACGAATGCCTTTTATAGAGGACGTTAATTAGAGCATGTAATAGCAATCGATTGCTATAGTTCCTCAGAAGATTATGAAGGCACTTTGGTTTTGGGACTGACTGAAAGTAATATAAAAATATTTTACTTCAAAAACTTTGAAACACCAGTGGTTAGCTTTAAGGTTCGTCTCTTAGTGATTATATCATTCACAAGAACGGAGTTCAATATATATGAGTTTATTTTGCTTTCCTGCCTCCTTTACGGCGACATACTGGCCCCATGTAGGTTCGAATTATGACCTCGCTTTCGAGTTACCTTTATGAAAATGACCATTTGACCCCGTTTATGCACAAGGTGGTTTTTTCTACAATTTTGGCATTTAGAAAGACCTGTATTTGGTTTTTATATTATCGCTTTCTACGGATCCTCCAACGCTCTCGTTCAAGTAACAAGTCGCTGGATAAATCCAAATTTGTTTTATTCGAGAAACCGGCCTTGCTAATTTTTTATAATTTCAGTCTAATTCTCGTAAAGTGAAATTTTGGCGTACTTTCGAATTGTGCGCCTTGCTATGCCTTACGTTTCTGCGAACCTGTATGAGTCCTTTTGTGCTAGTCTTCGGCACTGATGCCTTAAATGTATTTGGTTATGCTCTAAATTGTCTTTTAATAAATTTTTCCTAAGTCGAAGTTTTTATTTTTTCTTCTACTTAGATCGATTTTGGGAGGTTCTATAACAGTAACACCCCTGGGGGTAATTTTGGGTTACGTGTTCATATAAACTTTTCACCTAAAAATATCGTCATTAGTCAACGCCAGAAGCTTGTCCCATCGATTCATTGACATCCTGTATAATTGTACTGTTGGTGATTTGTTTATTAGTCTTCATTTACTGATTATCATTTATCTTTGTAAATATCGTAGTAAATTTGGTACAGGTATATTAGACGGAGAACTGGCGACGGTTTTCATCTAGTGTGTTGTTGGAAAAAATTGTAAAATTTGAAAAGCCACAATTCTAGCGCCCTGCTTCTTCTGCATTTAAGGTGGAGGGTAGATCTTAAGTAGACGAAAATATAACTTTTTCAAATAATAATCTAATATATTGTTTTTAGTCCATACTAAGTGTTAATATCTCTGATACCTAAAATAACATTGCCTGTTCGATTGGGAAGGGTTTCTTAAACAAAATATATCATATATGCATCACAACTCCAAAATAGGGAATTGTGGTCCAATGGTTTACATTTTTGGCTTGAAAACTAAGGGTCACAAGTTCGAAACACAGACAGGTTAGATGCACTTGCGTTTTTCCTTTAAAACCAAGCTTTCATTTAATAAACACGTACTAAAAAGTAAAAAATAACTTAAAACTTAAAATTCAAACCTTCTTCCTTATAATCCCTTTCTCAGTCACCGATCATAGGCGAAGATAGAAGATAGGTAGGTATAACATACATTTTTTAGATGACATATAATACATAAAATCTTGAAGATTTTAACTTAGTTGGGTACTATGGAATTAGATATTGTATTTGATTACTTTTGTCTCCAATGAAAAGAAGTCGTAACGCCTTAAGATTTTATGTATTATACGTCGTTTAAAAAATGTAGGTAATACCTACCTATGAATCTTCTATTTTCGCCTATAATCGGTGACCAAGAAGGGGCTTTTAACAAAGTAGGTTTGAATTTTAAATTTTAAGTTATTTTTTAATTTTTAGAACGTTTTTATTAAACAAAAATTCGGTTTTAAAAATATTTTTTTTACATATATTTTAATCCTATACTTTTTGGTCTGACTTTTCAGTGATGCTTTTCATCCTACTCATTTCTGCTAGAGCATTGTTGTTGCATGATATTTTGGAACAATCTAACTTTTGAATCATAAGACAATTTAATAACTGAACTCTGCTGAGTGTGACGTAAGTTTGCCCAGAGGCGAAAACATTTTGATTTTTCAGTTTTGATAAAAAAATCGTAATCCACGTCCCCGAAAACCCCCCAGATATCGATTTTCAGTGGTATCGGATTGTAAATGAAAAGAATGGCCCACCATCTTGGCGCCACCATTTTGATTTTTCAATGTTTTTCAATAACATTGCATTATCAAAGGACTTATACAAGTGTGCAAAATTTCAGCATGATAGGATAATAGGAAGTGCGATAAAATTCCATCCCAAATTTTGAACCGGAAAGACAGTTAGAAACATTGCAAGTCAAATAAAAACTTGTAAAAAAATTCTACTTTGATGAAAGTAGATAACTAACTGCGGTAAACGTAAAGTTCGCAAATGCATCGGACAATACTGGTAAATGTGAATATGAGCATTAGTGAAGAATACAGATGGCAGAAATATAACGAAACGCATAAAATCGGACCAGTATTCTCTATCTTTTTTTACGCCCCTGGGCCCTATGGGAGTATGATGACTCATACGGTATTACTTATAGATAATCAAATTCCCAAAATTTTTGTTACTGTATAGTTTCATCACTGGGTGAAGCCATTGGGAGATATAGACCGACGCCGCGACGCCGGGTACATTTTAGATGTTATGTGAAAATCAAAACCGGCCCTACCGTACATTGTATTGTATCGCATTGGTCAACATTAATGTGCAGAAAGTTGTAAAATTATTTTCAATATTTTGGCTACAGAGGTATATATTTTTATTAAAAATTATTTAGCCAGTGCGAGTGCTTTGCTACGTGTTAAATTTCATTAGAATAAAAATTACCATTTTAATCAGAGAAAGTCAACTAATTCGCATAAAATACGACCTCTTAATCATGACAATAATTGGTTGTCTACATAGTCGCCTCATATGGATAGGTTTATAGTTCACTATTTGAACTAAATTACGGTAACGTAAGAAATTTAGCAAAAACAGCACCTTTCCTCTACCAAAATGTAGTCCCGAAGTAAATATAAAGCTATTTAAAAATCGTGTGTGTCTATTCAGTTGGAGTTGTTTCACTAAGTAATTAAAGATTGTAGGGAATATTTTTCCTTGAGAATTGTGTATTTTGTGTTCCTGCAATTACCGTTTATACGGATTATTGTTCAGCTCATGGTAAGTTTTTTTCCACCATCTTAAGTAGAAGATTCCTATGAAATTCTTTTACTACCTTTCCGAACTGTATCCCGAAACCAGCCCTCAGACAAATCCATGTAATCAAAGAAGCCTTCTACGGACTGTAGAAGTGAGTAACAGTTTTTTCCGTTGTTCTTAGGTAACGATGTCCTATTTTTTTATATTTCAGGGCTTTATTTTTTTTGTGTTGGGTTATTTATTTTTCGTTCTTCTCATTGTGTGTAATTTTTCCCTCTTGGATTGAACAATCCGCTTGCCGATTTTATGTGGAATTTATTGGAGTTATGTAATAAGATTATGGTTCAAGGCTGCCCAGTTAGGACTGTTACATCATAGCCTCTAGCCCATTGTTTGCTGTTGCCGTCCTACGCGATATTTTTGGGATCGCCGACGAAGCGGGGAAACCTACCCTCTACGCCGTAGGAATACAGCTAAGTGCCAACTCTTTTGCGACATATCTAACGGCGATCAACCTATACAGTTATATAAAAATCTTTTATTTTTCTAGTGTCAATATTATTGTGTAGCTATATTTTATTTAATTATTTATTTATTTTGATTGCCTTATTTGTAGATATAATCATTCTCTTTTGGGGTGTTGCTTTACACCTAAATATTTTATTGTTTATTATATTAATATGTAAATGAATCTCATGCGGTCTTCTTGACGAAAGTGATCACCTTCGGTCCACAGAGATCATTATTATATAATATATTGTATTTCCGCTAATTGTTCAGTTTGTGATAACCTCGTTATACGTATATAATGTGAACAAGCTACTATTATCGACCTTTAACATATTTTGTTTTACCACATTCCACTCAATATTCCCCCAGTGCAATCAGTTAAACAATTGCCACCCTCTTACTCACTCCTCCGCCGACTAGTTGGCCGGAGTGCGTGGCTTCCATCGCCGCTCACTAAAAACTAAAATTTATTTTATTACTTGCAGCCTGTTACTAGATAGAAATTTGATATAAGTGTCTTTTAGAAAATTTTATTTGATATCCATAACGATAAGTATATTATTTTTCTATTTTTGGTTAGGGCTTTTCTCTTAATGTAGTCATAGCGCCGGTAATAGTTTCATTTACCAATATTTTACTGTAAAATTGCAAGGGCGGCATCAGCCGCCTATTACGAGAAAAATATATTTCAAAGCATTGTCAGCTTCCCCTAGCTACTCAGCTATTTTCCAGACATCATCAGTCTAGTCCTTCAAGCTTTGCCCTCGACCAATATTGAATACTTTCGAGAGATAACAGATTATTCGATTGAAAAGGAATAAAGCACCCGGCGGAAGGGAAGGGTGGCACACAAAATATAAACTATTTATGATTTTTTTCTTGAAAACTATTATTTTCGGTATTTAGTACAATGTGCGTGGATTAGTGCTATAACTTATTTAAAACAGATAAAATAAAGGTAACATTACGCTTAGGCTTTGCATTATATATCAAAGGAAGTTAAAACTGGCTTGATCCTCAAAAAGTACTCACGACTCCTAAACCTGTTTAAATATAGTTGTTTAGACTAAATAGGGAGCAAAGTTAATTCTTAATCCTCAGACAAATCCTGCACTCAAGGTGCCTCATTTTCGTATTATTATTTTAACAAGTAAGCTTTAATACGTCTTTTCTCCCCGTTAGCAACGCAAAGTGTGATAGTAAATAATGGTTAGACTATGCATAATGAAAATATATACATCTCTAAAGCAAGAAATACATTTTAATAAACGGCGTAACCTGTTTTTTAATGTTTTCTTTGTAGATGCTTTATAAAGTAATCTACAAAGCCGGTGCGTAATTCGGGAAGGAGCAAAAGTCGTACAATAATAATAATAGCGAAGGTCTGTATTTTCGAGAAGAATAGAATAAAATATATATAACTTTGAATTCCATCTCAACTAAAAAAAAAGTAAGAATGCCATAAAATAAATAAATAAATGTAAGAATTGGAGTAGTGGCCTAAATTCTTACTTTACCAAATTTAGTGGTTAATCTAAGGAAGTATAGTGCTTCTAGCCTTACCTAGCTAATATATTATAGTACGTTCAGAACATATAAACAAAACATTCAGTACATTCTAAAGTTAATAATTATAAAAAAATAAAAAACAAAAAGGAAACAAAAAATTCGCTTAGGTACCGCAAATCTAAATATTTCACCCTAGCGTGAAAGGGTCTCAAGCCACCTAAAATTTATATGTACAAGTTAGCATTTTCAATCTCATTTGAATACTCAAAATGACACAAGTAATTTGAAATAATATTATTACAAAATAAGCTAAAAATTGGTTTTCAGCAGCACTTATATTAGCATTGGAATATTTAACCTGTTGACAAATACATACACAGCAAAAACAATACTATTTCCTTATAGCCTCATAACTCAATTTAGTTTTCTAAGGACCCGTTTATTAATACAGGGTTAGGTTAGGTTGCCCCGGAGTTAATCGCTAACTCCAGGATAAAATGTTATTTTGGTCCAGGTTAAAAGTAACCTTCTGTTAAAGTCGGAGTTAATTTAATTCGAGCTTCAAAGTGGAGGTTATTCTAAAAATTTTATTTTTTGTGGATAGTTGCGAGAAAATAAAAGTTATGTTTTACCTAAATTATTGACAATGAAAGCTTTCGACTAAATAAGCGATGATGATGAAGATATTTTGAAATTTTTGGAACAAAACGCCCCTGCAAACTTAGGCAACGAAATCACAGTGGAGACTTTTTCATTAGATTTAGGCCCGGTACTTTCACCTTCAGAAAAAGGTTTATCCCGGGGATAAGCAAAAAATCGGTATTTTCACCCACAAATAGTGATATCCACCAAATAAATATGCCTTATCCCTAGGATAACTTGTCCAGCACATAGACCTCGGGATAACGGTTTTATCTAACTGATAAAAATATTGATCGACAGAATTGCTATTTTATCTTCTAACCCAACTTTTAAAAAATTGGGTTTGTTTTGTATTGTGTTTTAACTTTAAATTTATAATTAGATAAAAATAATCATATTTAATAAAAAATAACATTTATAAAATGGTACCATAGACTACTTACATTGTAATATGCATATTTTAAATACTTTGTCCTAACAAAATAAGACTATTTTTATAAGTTGGAAAACTAACATATAATTAGCAATCTATTTTATTAATCATCAACATTGAAAAATTATTTGAGTGGATTTTTAAATATTCGCCTAGAGCCAGTATATGACTACAAGCTAAAAATGCGATACAAAAATTAAAAATGAAAATAAACTTAAAAAACTTAAAATTTCAGGTTATGTTAGTTATATTATGGACAACTATTTCAAACAATATGATAAACAATCATGAAAATGACGCAGATATCATAAACCGGCAACAAACCTCAGTAGGGGAATCTTTTCTATATCTATTTGAAGCATGAAACTTCCTTACTTTACAGTGTCTTAAGTCGGCAACACTTACTTTGGGAAGTAACTAAAGTCATATCTATCGGATAGTTATCCGAGGGTATATTTTGAGTGAAAGTACGCATGCAAGTTATCCTGCAGATAGCAAGCTCCGATTATCTTATCTGTCAGATAGTTATTCGCCGGATAAAGTCTATTAATACTCAAGTGAAAGTACTGGCCCTTAGGCTAAGGAAGCTTACAGTAATATTTATTTTGGAACAAATTGAGGCATTAATGGAGTTCCCAACCGATAGCTAAAAAGTAAATATTAAAATCTATTTTATTGTATTGTGGAAACCATTCAGCTTCTTTTTCCCTTTAAGATACTGTATTAGTTTGTTTTATTCTACGTTTATAATCATTTGCTATTTTAATTAATATCAACTGCTCTGATGGTGAAAAATTGGTACTTTGTTGGAATTTCACATTTCAACCAATCAAAATCAACCTGACAACTCTGAAGGAAGCATTACCAATCTCAGAGTATTCAAGGGTTTCCTAGCCCACGCCATAAAATGTAGTGCATAAACGGATGAGGCTTTTATATTCACTTTGACCTGAGGTTTAATTTATCACGGAGTTAGTTAATACGCAAATTTGACCCTACATTGATAAACCGGCCCTAAGAATTACATTTTTTTAAATTTTTGCTTTATTAATTATCGGTAAAAATGTTATCTGTGTTGGTATATAACCGATAACTTTCATATACTTAATTTTTTTTTTTTTTTTTTTTGGCGAGGAGGGGAAACCCACACGGGCTACCTATCTCAACTAAGAATAGGTCTGAGTGTCAGCCTCCAACTGACTAAAACCCCTCCTCTTAAGACTCGTAAGTATAGAATACTCCGAGGGCACTGCAGCCTCTTGGGCTTATTGTGCTCTCCCTGTTTTTTAGTTTTTAGTTTACACTGTCCATTTTAATATTCCTGTGTCACTGACAAGGTGATACAGGTCTGAAAATGGACGAGTCTTGATGGTTTTCGGGTCTGTTTGTGTTTCCCCGTAGATATTATACCTTCTGCGACCAATGCCTCGCAGTCATGTATAATATGTTCTACAGTTTCTGGTACCTTACCGCATAGTTTGCAGTTAAGGTCGCCAGCAAACTTTCCAATTAGATGCAGGTACTTCTTAACGGGAAAGTGTCCTGTTATGGTTCTCAACTGAATCCTGTTCCTTGTGAGCAGTTCTTCAGTTTGACTTGAACATGGTCCATTGATAAGTGTTTTCCCATGTCGATTTGTGGTTGTATTTACTCGTGACCCAGTCTTTAATTACCCTTCTGGCTGAGCCTTTTGTGATACCCAGCGCGGGTTCTGGGCCATAGAATATGTTCGCTGCTCTTGTCTAGCAAGTTCGTCAGCTTTCTCGTTGCCCCGGTACCCAGAGTAGTCTTACTCTGTTCCGCTCACCCAGTCGCTCACCAGTCTGGAAGACACTTTGTTAGAGGATAGTGCCCCAAGTGCCGCCTGACTGTCTGTTGCGATTGAGATCTACTGGTTCACATATCGTCGTTTAACATTCACGCGTACACACTCGAGTATAGCCAGAATTTCTGTCTGGAATACAGTGGAGTGTCGTCCAAGAGAGAGACTTATACTCTCTCTCGGCCTCACACCATGTATTCCTGCTCCAGCTCCTGATTCCATTCTGGATCCGTCAGTATACCAGACCAGGCCTCTGCGTAAAGCATCAGTAGCATCTGTCATCCATTCCTTTCTATTTCCAGTGATGATAGTGAAGGGCTTGTTGAATGTAATTTTTGGTATTACAGTGTTTATTATCCTCATGTGCCCCGAGTTGCCTCCAAGAGGGTTCTGAGAATTTTGTAGCCTGAATGCTCCCATTCTGGCCTCCCACTGAATTACAAGACAAGTGGAGGGAGGTCTAGTAGGGTCTCCATGGCTGCTGTTGAGGTGCTTTTCATTGCACCTGCAATTCCCAGGCAGGCCAGTCTTTGCACCCGACTCAGCCTGTTCTCTGCTGTGGTTTGAGTGACCTTAGGCCACCAAACCAAGGCTGCGTATGTGGTGGTGGGTCTTATTACGCTGGTATACGGCCAGTACACCATACCAGGACTAAGCCCCCATCTCTTGCCATACAATCGTCTACATATTGCCAGTATGGCAACAGACTTATATATTACTCTGTCCACGTGTTGGTTCCAGGTAAGTTTGGAGTCTATAATGACTCCAATGTACTTTACTTCCCCCGACATCTGTAGATGTGTGTCTTGAAGAACTAGAGGACCCAATCCCTCCAGCTTTCTCCTTCTGGTGAATGGAACGATGCTGGTCTTTTGAGGACTGATTTTCAGCCCCTCCTCATCGGTCCATTTCTTTACCATATTTAGGGACTTTTGTAGACGGTCTCTGACTATGTTGTTGAACTTCCCCCTAACTATGATGACTATGTCGTCCGCATATCCTTAGGCTTCGAATCTCTCATTTGTGAGTTTCTTCAGTAGACCATCAGCTACAAGGTTCCATAGCAGAGGGGAGAGTACACCTTAATATTAGAATGAAAGCAAAAATTATATGAAAAGTTTCAAGGCCTTTAATAAATATAGAAGTAGAGAATTGAAACAGTTATAACTAGGGCTCGGGAATTTTATCTCGGCGCCAGAGACGGCTCTCATATAGAGATCATGTCATATTGCATCTACTGAAACATTCAGAAAAACGACAAAATGATGAAATATTCATCATTGTCAGCTACAATGTATTTTTGGCAATAAATTTAACCTAAAATCAGTAATGATTCTTTCAAAAACATGTAATACATATCTGGTAAATAAAAACAATTTTGAATCAAACACATACTTTTCTGTTCTGTTTAACCCTTTCGCGTCGGGAACCGGATATCTAAGCACGACAAGAGGTGCAATTAATTACTGGAAACATACGTATCCGCCTATTACACATTGTTGGTTTAACCCTTTTCTTACTCCTCCCACCGTTAGTTCAATTTTTTTTTTTTTTTTTGTTAGTGCACATATTCATATTTTATGTGTGGCAAATAAAAGTCTTATTTCTATTATTAGCATTTTTTAAGTGACATTTCTCCTAAATTCATAAAAATGTTGAGTTTATTAAGCCGTACGTATCTGGAAAAGCTACAGTTCGCAGCTGCAAACGGAGAAATCCACAACCGCAGTCCGCTGCCGTCCTGAAAGGGTTAATATGTGTGGTTGGCGTGTTTATTATGTTATTTTCATAATAATTATGTATAAAAACCCAATAAGCTGTGGGCAATATAAAGCATTTTTTTTTCCATTATATATAACATTAAATCATACATAACAAAGTTAAGGATTAATGGCATAAAACTGCCATGTACCGTGTGCATCACAAATGTACACAACAACGTAATAAAGTGATTTCTATTAAATTTGAAAATGTTAATACGTAACCTACTTTTATCGGAAATCTACTAAATTTGTGAAACGTACTGACAGTTACCTAAAGATGTAGTTAATTCTTTTACAATTGCAATTTTGAAGACATTCGATCTTGACTGAATGTCAACGTTAGATTTCAGTGTTTAGCGGTACCTTTATGTTTTTTAATAATGCGGTTTTATTATCTCCTTTAATTAGGCGATGCCGCCGAAATTGTGAAACTTTGGATATTACGGAATTTCCCAAAAAAATTTAAGGTAAGATATGTTGCGTCATACTTGCATAAAAATATTTCCGCACTGACCTAGAGCCAATCCTGATTTTGACGTCAAATAGATAAAATTCTCGAGCTCTGGTTATAACGAATAATGTAAAATCTTGATTTATCATCAATAAGAATGGAAAAGAAAGTATACTTGTGTTGACGTTAAAATCAAAGTGATAAAAAAAGACTGACAAGGAATAACGCATTTAAAGTTTTAATATCAAAACAGTTAGTCACATTCCTCCTACTTTACAAGATCCTTCTGCTATGAGCAATTATTTAGTCAATATTTTGGAACTAATAATTACTACACTTTTATGCTCCGAATTCGTTGGTCCTGAAGTTGTTTTAAAAAATATTAGTAGCTTAAATTCTAATGCCGGTAAAGTTAGTTTATTCATGATCAAGTTATGCTTTTCCGTAATTTTGCATTACAAAATTCATCTCATAAATATATGTTTAGAAAAAGGTTACTTTCCTGTTAAATGGAAGAATATCTTAGCCCGCCCTGTCCCAAAAGTAAAAAATCCTACTACTGTGTTAGACTTACGCCCGGTCAATTTAATATTCATATTGTTAAACATATTACAGAATATGGTATATGTTCAAATCATTAATTATTTAAATTCGCATAAAGCTTTCTCTCTCTGGCCTTCGTAAATTTCACAGTACCACCACAACACCACTACATTTTTGTGATAATATAAGAGCCTTAGATTAGAGGATTGAAGTTGTGTCAGTATAATTCAATTACTTTAAAACATTTGACACTGCTAATTACGCTCTATGGCGCGAAATTAATCTTTTATACGTTTGAAGGAAATGCAGTTGCGTTTTTTAAATTTTATTTACACAATCGTTAAATGTAAAAATTTGTCAGTAATTATATGTGTTTCCTGCTCAAATAACTTTATCCCGTATTCCACAAAGATTTATTCTCGGACTACTGTTGTTTGTAATATATACTGACGACATGTTTAAGCAAATTAATAATTTTCACTCGCAGTCATATGCTGATGACACTCAGCATGTTAAATGATGACATGAATTCTACTTGCAGATAGTTTAAGGAGAAATTTAAAAACCGCTGCCCAAGGAATCACTACTTCCACATCCAGATTCTCTATCCAAGTCACTCACAACGAAAAAAGTTTGCATGTGGAAATAATTGTTTATGGAACTTTAATTCTATAATATTTGAAATCCTCTACCCCAAAAACCCATAAAACGATACCCCACATCGGTAGTGGGGTGGGGGTGGTAGTGGGGGTGGATGAAGAAAAAAAATATTCAAAATATTTTTTTTCTTCATCCACCCCCTGGTTCTGGTTCTTGTACATACACTAAATCACATTTTTTTTTCATCCCCTTTAATAAGGGGGTGGGGGTGGTAATGGGGGTGGCTAATGCCAAAAATTTTTTTGAGACCCTAGCTTCTCTTGTATATACTAAATACCAATTTTATCGACTCTTACCTGCTTGATTTACCAATTTACCCCAAATTTACCCCAATTTACCCCCCAACCCTTCGTCGGAACAACATGAAAATATAATCTAGTTCCAGATCTCGTTAAAGTACATACGTGTACCAAATTTCAAGTCAATATCTTAAACGGTTCCAGAGTAAACGTGCGCACAAAAAAAAGTTACAGACAGACCGACAGACCGGCAGACAGACAGACCGACAGACAGACAGAAATTTTTTTTCGCTCAAACTTATAATCTCGACGTTTCATGACATTTTAAGCCTATTTGAACAATAAAAATTTTTAAAAATTTTTTTGTCGTTACTATACTTCCACTGGATGTGGAAGTAAAATTAATTCGAACATATCGTTAACACTGCTGTTCAGTGAAAAGAATTTAAACAATTTCTAAAGACGCAGTTATTCATGGTGAAAATCAGATCACATGAAGAATTTTGGTGTTTTCTTACTTAGATCAAGATTTAGAATTTAAAGAATACATAAAGTTATTATTGCAAAATTACCAGAATGAAAATTTTATATTCAAATAGACATCCAATATGCGAAAAAAATATGTAAATAACTTTTATTTTCCATTTTCAACTACTGTAATACACTATACTATTCATGTTTAGACCAAACTGCACAAAACCATATACGTATTGTTCAAAACACGTTTTACTTACAAACTATGAAAATGCGATCATGTATCAGCAAAATTTATTGATCACAGTGGTCTTCAAACTGCAGAAAGTCTGACCAAAATGGAATAAAAAACGGGTTTCACCGAATGTTTTCAGCATATCTCTAGGTTAAAAAAATGTAACCGGAAAATCAAATTACACAGTCCACAAAAAAGTGGTCTCTCTGGTGGACCAGACTAGTGTATCCTTATGTATTTTGATCCGCTGCACTTTTTTTATTTAGTAGTGTTTTCTGGGGTTAGGGATGAAACACGGTCCAATTTGAAAATTCTGACTTCGGATTTGGATTCAACATAAGGATACATCTCGGGATACATTGATATGATCCGCAGGTTACACCACTTTTTTATTTCGTTTAGGGGTGTTTTTTTGAGTTGGGGATGAAATTCAGCGGGTCAAAATACATAAGAATATACTGATCTGGTCCACCGGACAGACCACTTTCTTTTTGTGGGGCTGTGAAATTGAATATCTCTAGCAGGATATCAGCTAGGATTTTCCGGTTTGCATTTTTTTACCCTACAGATATTCTGAAAACATCCAGTGAAACCCGTTTTTGGATCCATTTTGGTCAAAATTTCTGCAGCTTGAAGACCACTGTGTGAATTAAGATGGTTGGGTAATTTAGTGAAAGAAAATTCAAATTTAAACCAGAGGGAAAAATTTCAGGACAAAATAGTTATTTTTGTATCTAGGGTGCAAAATACTATTTTGGTGATCGAGAATGAAAGTTTTTTGATGAGGCGCAGCCGAGTCAGAAAATCGTTCGAGATCACCAAAGTATTTTGCACTCGACATGCAAACAATATTTTTTCTACAACTTTCATTTGATTGAACTAAAACCATTAGTTAAAAAAAATCATACTGTTTTTAAAATAAAATAATTTTAAAAATTCTACTTTCAGTTGATTTATTTGATAAAACAATAAATATTTTTGAACTAGATGTTTCTTTAATTCTCGTGTATACATTAAAAATTATAAAAAATAGGCAATAATAGTATGTGATGTGCAAAATATTTTGCACCCTAATGCGGAAAATATTTTGCGCATGGTGACATGGCAACGCAAAAAAAAATTATGTCAATGAAAAAAATGTCTCATTTTAGACACTGACATTAATGCACAAACATAGCCTTTTTTGACAGTTGTAGAAAAAAATGTTTTAATGTGAATTACTTTTTGTTTGCTTATTTGATTTTTCATAGATTACTTTTCTGCTATTTGCGAAATACTGAAGGAAAATAATGTTTACTAGAAAAATGTCTCGTTATTAACTATATTAAAACCGCAGAGCGGAGTATGTGTGTTTTAAGTAATCATTATTATTACTACAGACGCTGAGAAGTTTGTTTGCAACGAATGCCGGCAAAGGATTTATAAGGAATCCTTCTTCGACAAGTACTGTCAACCGCTGATCAGTTGCGAGCTTGTTAGCTCTCATAAGCACAAATATACTGAATGTACCTGCAAAAGCAGATTATCACCGAACTTGTGAACGGCGAGTCACAATAAGTCAGCGAGTTATAAAGTAGGATCCTGCCGACGTCTATTGCAAACACTTGCAATTTCCGATTAGGCAAATATAAATAAAAAACCGCTGCCCAAGGAATCACTACTTCCACATCCAGATTCTCTATCCAAGTCACAACGAAAAAACTTTGTATGTGAAAATAATTGTTTATGGAACTTTAATAATATAATATTTGAAATCCTCTATCCCAAAAACCCATAAAACGATACCCCTCATCGGTAGTGGGGTGGGGGTGGTGATACGGGGGGTGATAGTGAGGAATGGATGAAGTAAAAAAATATTTTGAGGTTTCTGGTTCCTGTACATACACTAAATCACAATTTTTTTCATCCCCTTTAATAAGGGGGAGGGGGTGGTAATGGGGGTGGCTAACACCAAAAATTTTTAGAGACCTTAGTTTCTCTTGTATATACTAAATACCAATTTTATGGACTCTTACCTGCTTGATTGACCTATTTACCCCAAATTTACCCCAATTTACCCCCCAACCCTTCGACGGAACAAGATGAAAATATAATCTAGTTCTAGATCTCGTTAAAGTACATATGTGTACCAAATTTCAAGTCAATATCTTAAACGGTTCCAGAGTAAACGTGCGAACAAGAAAAGCTACAGACAGACAGACCGACAGACAGACCGACAGACAGAAATTTTTTTTTCGCTTAAACTTAAAATCTCGACGTTTCATGACATTTTAAGCCTATTTGGACAATAAAAATTTTTCAAAATTTTTTTGTCGTTACTATACTTCCACTGGACGTGGAAGTAATTCATATCCAAGCTAGAGGAAAATAAGAGAATAAAAAAATTTTTAATTTCTGAACTTTCTTCCTTCTAGCTTATTGGATTTGACTATTGATTAAGTGCTTGGCTAACCATTATAAAGTGTAAAAATGTATAACTGTAGACTATTATTATTATTATTATAAATCACTACGATAATTATAGACTTAGCAAGCGATATATTTTCTCAGCCGTAACTATCCACAGATCCCTCGCGTGCGTTTGGGATTCAGTTCTGCTGGAGCCCGTTTCAAGTTTTTGAGGCTTTTAACTTAAACTCCAACAAGGGGTCACAGATGCTCCTACTCCAAGACTTCTCTTAAAATATACGCTGTCCCTAATTGTGCGATCTACTACACTTCTTGTGCGCTTGGTTGATCAGATAGCTGTTGTAGACTCCAGTCATGAGCCTTCTTAACAGTTCTTCCTGGGCTCCTACAATTTCTGGCAAAAAACACTGTGGATTTTGCATTTCACATTCTGCTTCTATTTGAGGTCTTTGCACTTGCTCAACCTCTCTGTTACCTTGAGCATCAAATTGGTGTCATTCAGGATAGAGAAATCGATCAGCAAACAGGATTGCTCCTTTTTCTTTTGTATGATTATTATTACCTGTTATGATCGGAATGTCTCAAATAAGTGTGAAATCGTTGGTATTGGCAACCTTTTTAGGAGAATATTCATAATATTCTTGTGGCACCGGTATATTGAAGTACCTGCACCTAGTGGAGATATCTGATCACTCTGTTATGTCGGTGAGTGTACTCTGACGGTGTCAACGTAGTACATCCCGCCACCATGTGACTGACATCTTCTTCTGCGAGGCCGCACATTGTACACTTGTTGTCAAAAGACTGTTTCAAAATCATCCTTTGGTGATATCTAGTATTTAGCATTTGGTCTTGCGCTGTCATTATTAAGTTTTCCGTTTCCTCATTCAGATCCAAGCCGTTATATTGGAAAAAACTTACAATTACAATTTTATGCTTAATAAGAAATCATAAAAAATATTGTCATTCTATTTAAGAAAAAAAGTTGATGTGATATTTTCGTTCCTGTTAGTCTGAAAGAAAGCTCATTTTTGTCTAATTTATGTGTAACGAAAACGAAATTTTTAAATTCAAAAACAATAAAAAAATTGGGGGCATACATTAACTCGTGGCCACCAGGTTTAAGGTACATAGAGAAAATTTAAAGCAGCAACTATATCGTTAATGAAAGTAGATAATGGTAGTGGCCCTTGGTGAAAACCTTGTGGTACACCTGACGTGATTTGTATCTGCGTTGACAGAGTCTTTTACTATTAGTACTTCGATATTAATAATTAATTAATACTATAATTAAAATTTGTGTAATGTTGAGTTCTGTGAATAAATAAATAAATATTAGCATGTAGAACCTACTTTGAATAGTCTAGAGAATGATGTTACAAAAAATTTAAGTCTAAACGTCGAAGACGCCTTTTTGTGTACTGCTGGTTTTTCGAGGTTGCAAAAGAATTATCCAAGCATCGGATTTGCGCAGAGGTCTTTTATTTTCCTCTTTTGAATGCTGGTTTTAATTTTTTTCTTGGCGTCCTGGTCAGTGGCTTCGGTTCCCAGATACTTTTCGTGGATTTTACGCGCTTTCTTCTGGATGGAATATAAGTTATTATTATTATTTTATTATGTTTTTTACTGTTACTGTTAATCTTACTGCTGATGACAATAACATACCGACAAGGCTAACTATAGTATCCTTTTGAAACATAATATATCTTTGTCTGAAAAAAAAAATAAATAAATAAAATACATGCAAATACCACAAGCAGCCAACTTAAGCTAAATATCTAATGTTATAGTACGTCTAGACCTACCAAGTGATTACTTTATTGTGTAATAAGAACATATAAACAAAACGGTTTGCACATAAAATTGTTTCTTTTTCATTTCTCTACCTTAAAAATGAATTTTTGCTGAAAATTGCTTTATGTAACGATTAGTGTTAATATCGTTCCGTTATTTTTTATTTAAGAATGAAACCAGGTGGCCTCGAGTTCCTTAAATAGTGTACAATGTTCCATATCCCCAGGCTCGTGAAATAAAAAAGATATTCGAAAATGATGATTTGAGGTAACTTTAATGAAAATAAAATAAAAACCGAGAATACAAAAGACAAACAAAAGGAAAACAAGATCCTTTGTTCATAAGACATAAGAAATTGAAGCTTCGCTCGTCGCGAGATGCTGCCTGACGGTAAGAGTATTCCACCAAAAAGAATTAACTTATATGAAGTTCCAGGGAAATAAATACGGCAAACTTTAATTAAAATCCTCTGCGTTTGAAAGATAAGGCCAATAAAAGTACTTTTGTTTCAAATTAATACATCTTCCTTTTAAACGTGCATTAAAAACAATTCTCAGATGTCAAGTTAGTGAAAAATAGATCCAACTAAGACTTTGTAAGGTGCAACAATACCTACAGGAATCTTTAGCTTACCCTTTATTGGGTATTTTGCCACGCCTCTGAAAATATTGAAAAATTTAAAGAAAGACACTTCTGCGCCAAATGAATCAGGCAGTGGTTGGTTTATACAGAATTCTTTTTACTACAAAATGTCTATTATATAAAAATATATAATCTATAAATTGTTAAATTAATTATTTTATAAAAAAAAATTAAAACCGTTAACATAAAGCTTGACGAACATATGCTTGAAATTATGCTAGAAATTTGTAAACTCGCGTGAAATAATGCGACCCTGCGAATATTTTGGAAAAATACATCTACAGAAATAAAAGGAAATTCTCTCTTATTTTTTTAAACGAAGATAAATGTATATCAAATCATTCCATTATAGATTCTTGTACCGGCTGCTCGCCAATCCGCAGAGACACGAAGTAAGTAGAAATATTATAAATATAATTTAAAGTCTCACGTGACCATGGGAATACATAAACAACAAACTGCCATTTTGACTCATTAAAAATCCTTCGATGTTTTGAGTATGGAAAGAGAAGGTTTTTTTAAGCAACATTAAGAGTTTTTATTTTCATTTTGAAGTACATAATAATCTATTTAGCAAATTTGTTCTAGTTTATAGAGGGCGTTTGATATATCGATAGAAAGTAAGGGGTTGATATAAGGGGTGATTTAAAATCTATATGACCATATCATATTATACAAAGTATCACAGATCTTGAGATATCGGCCTTTTTAGATATTGCGAATAGCAAGGTCCCTAGACTCAACACCTCTCGACTATCAATGACTGTGACCACCTCAGCAGGACCATTACGACTATTGCACACACACCGATTTTGGACGGCCGGTAAAAAGCCGGCCGATATTTTACCGGAACATGAAACTTTTCACACAGACCGTTATTTTCCGGTGGTGGTCATCAGTTCTCTTGTTGACACCACTGGGTTGTAATGGATCGCGCGAAAATTGTAGCAGTGTGGTTGTACTATCGTTGTAACAAAAGAAGAAGTCGTGTTTGCCTTCATTAGGTTCATCCTAAGAAGACAGCAAGTTGGATTATTCTACACGTTGTTTGAAGATCTGAGAAATGATGGACAGAAATTCTTCAATTATTTTCGCATGTCCATTGCTTCATTTGATGCGCTACAGTATACAGTGAACAGTATACGAACAAACAACTCGAAGCACGTCCGCTGGGGTTCTGGACGACCGACAAAAAACGATTTGTGTGAAAGCGCCCACAAGGCCTCGTACTCCACCATCTCCTTAGAACGGCCCGGCACCGGACTACCTGCAGTGGCAATAGCCGGCAGCAACCGATGCCGGGTATGCTCTGTGCCGGTCGTCGGAGTGTGAAAGGATCCATGTGCTTCTTTACGCCACTAAAGAAATGTGGACGGCCGACTTTTTACCGGCCGTCCAAAATCGGTGTGTGTGCAATAGGCGTTACGCCTATTGCACACACACCGATTTTGGACGGCCGGTAAAAAGTCGGCCGATATTTTACCGGAACATGAAACATTTCACACAGACCGTTATTTTCCGGTGGTGTCCATCAGTTCTCTTGTTGACACCACTGGGTTGTAATGGATCGCGCGAAAATTGTAGCAGTGTGGTTGTACTATCGTCGTAAAAAAAGAAGAAGTCGTGTTCTCCTTCATTGGGTTGTTCCTATCAATGAAATAAGAGAGCAAGTTGGATTTATTCTACACGTCGTTTGAAGATCTGAGAAATGATGGACAGAAATTATTCAATTATTTTCGCATGTCCATTGCTTCATTTGATGCCCTACAGTATACAGTAAACAGTATACGAACAAACAACTCGAAGCACGTCCGCTGGGGTTCTGGACGACCGACAAAAAACGGTTTGTGTGAAAGCGCCCACAAGGCCACGTGCGCCACCATCTTCTTAGAACGGCCCGGCACCGGACTACCTGCAGTGGCAATAGCCGGCAGCAACCGGAGCCGGGTATGCTCTGTGCCGGTCGTCGGCCAGTGTGAAAGGATCCATAAACTTCTTTACGCCACTAAAGGAATGTGGACGGCCGACTTTTTACCGGCCGTCCAAAATCGGTGTGTGTGCAATAGGCGTTAGGCGTCACTATCACTGGTTGTTATGTATAAATAAAGCGGCTGTTGAGATTGATTTGCAACGCTGCATATTTCGAAGATAGGGCGAATATTTAAATTTTTAAAAAGTATAAAATTAATTGTAGTAATATGTATCGTTTTGTTTGTTTTTTGAGATGCAGAATTTTATTTATGTTTCCCTCATACACTTTTTTTGCACGTACAACCGAAACGAATGAGTAATTTTTGCAAAAAAACATTCCAAATTGAAAGTAAATACAAAGTTTTTCACTTTTTATGTCTTCCGAAGAAAGAATTCTAAACGTTTTAGATTTTTACCAAGCTGCCTTACGTTAATCATGCGATTTCCTTCACAAACCTGATCGTTGCGTTCGGTTCGAATCGGGTTTATATTATTGCTAATACCTTTTTTAAGTCTTAATTGATTTTTTAGGGTACTTTTTTAAATAAACTTGCCTTTAGATTTTAATTATTCTGACATTTTTAAATATGTCGTATTATTTAAGGTTATTATCCATTTCTAACTTATAGGCCAGGCAACGAATGCTAAAAAAGTGTAGAGGGAAATTTTAGAGACAGAAAATTTGACTTCGGAACTTTATTCGGACTAGTCTGGAGTTGAACATATCAAAAGTCCCCACTCATAGGTGGTGAGCGGGAGGAGGGGGGGTACTTTAAAAGTCCCATTTTTTGGTTTTTCGCTTATATCTCGGAATCTATGCGTCGTATGGAAAAAGGTAATCTATGCAAAATTAAATATAGTTAAATTTCCCATAAGAATATCTATATTCATTTTCTTCCTATATGTTATAGTTTACGAGATATTCGCCAGCCAAAATAGATAATTAAAAAAAAAAAAAGTATTAGGTACCTTGAATATTTCTATCAAAGCGGTTTACCGTGGTCTGCTAATAAATCACAGTCACAAAACAATCTTTATTTTACAATACTCGACGTATTTACTAACGTAATATTTTGTCGAAATCTATGTATTTCCTTAAATATACAGTGTGACTCACTTAAAATGAAGACGCCCTTATAACTTTTTTATTTTGTTTCAGATTTGAATCAAATTTTACTCAAGTATAGAACAAATTAGAATCTACTTATAACCATATATAAACATTCGCCCGCTACGAAGGCATAGCCTTCTGTGGTACCAAAATATGCTGAAAAAAATAAAAACATTTTGAATGTTAAAAATTCTAAAAAATGCATCGGATCGGCGCCACAACCGTAAATACACCAAAATTTGATTTGGTTATGGATGGGGGATTCTTCATACATAAGCTCATCTGGCAAAGGGGGTCCTCAGTTTTCGCAATTTCTGTTGGATACGTGAAATTCGTCAAGACCCATCAGTATGATTTTTAATATTTTTCAGTATATTTTGGTACCACAGAGGGCTATGCCTTTGTAGCAGGTGAATGTTTTTCTGGTTATAGTAGATCCTAATTTGTTCTATACTTGAGTAAAATTTGATTCAAATCGGAAACAAAATAAAAAAGTTATAAGGGCGTCTTCATTTTAAGTGAGTCACACTGTATATTTAATGAAATGTAAGTCAAATTTTCTGTCCCTAAAATTTCCCTTTATAATCATTCGTTGCTTGGTCTATTAATACATTTTGCAAAAATTAACAAGCAGATTAGCAGAGCTGGGTCGGATACGGTTAGAATGTATTCGAATACCGGATACGGATACATCAAATGTATTCGAATGCCAGAGACAAGATACGGATACTTTTTGGTTTAAAAAGTATCCGATTACCTCGTATTCGAATACTTTTTTCGGATACGGATACCGGATACTTTTCTTTCGTTTGTTAAAAAAAATATTTTATGAAATTCAGTTTTCTTTAAAGCTGTCCGAGACGCTGTTTCTTTTAAATAAATATATGAGTATTTAATTTGTTTTTTTTTTTGTAACAAAACAAAGTCCACCAATAATGAATTAATTTTTTCCGAAATCGGTCAAGAATGTACTTTAATGTATAATGTATACTTTCTCGGCGCTATTTTAGATTCCAAAATACGCCATTCTGGTATTTTAGTCCGTTGCTAAGAAAATATCAGAAAACAGTCCGGGAAAGTTACTTTTACTTTTTCCCGTCCTAAGCTGCGAAAGTAATTTTCCTGGACTGTTTTCTATATTATAAAAGTTACTTTCCCGACTAGGCCGGCGAAGTAACTATCTATCTATCTACATATAGATAGATAGATACAGATTTCAATTTCTGTGACTTATTTACATAAGTATAAATATTGTCAGGGTGTTGCTAAAAACAAGATAACATATAACTATGCACAAATATAATTTATATATATATTTTAGACAGTAAATAATATGCACTGAATCTCTGACTTTTTCAAAACAACAAAAATTCCTTAATTTATAACAGGCGCGGATTTATGGGGGGGGGGGGTAACGGGGTAATTACCCCCTCCAAGATTCTGTAAATCATCAACTTTTGTTTTAATGTTATGAATTTTGTTAATTTTGGGAGGAGAAAATTTTTTATCAGGGTAATTACCTCCTCCCCCCAAGAAACTTTCATTGTAAAATTTTATTTTTTAGGATGAAAAATTTTTTTCGGATTTTTGCCTCCCGCTCTTTAAAAAAATTTTGGGATGAAAAATTTATTTTCGGATTTCTCCCCCACCCCGTTCTTCAAAAAATTTTGGGTTCAGTGTTACCTCCCCCCAAGCTCAAGGTCCAGATCCGCCCTTGATTTATAATAATATTGATTGTGATTTCAGAAAAAATAGTATGTGTACATTGTACTAAAAGCGCATTCCCGGACTTCAATGCTTGTTGGCCTCTGCTTATTTATATCGTCGGTCATCCGGGAATGTATTGCTTTTACTACTAGATGCACAATGTAGGTACTAAGTGCAAAAAATCATCTAGAAAAAAAATTATTCAACATTTTAACAAAAATTAAAACATGTGATATAAGGAGTCATTCTTTATAGAAAGTTTTGCTTATACTGAAAAAACTTAACTACTTTAACTATAGTTAGAACGTTGATATAACGTACAAGGTGGTTAAAAAATACCAGAGAATAAAATACCAGTTGTTGAAATTGAAGCAAAAGTTTAAAATCTTATGGGAAAAATTGTTCCTAATGTCGATAGAAGTTCAGATATGAGATTTTAATTTAAATTATCTAGTTTTTTTGGCACCAAGATTATTAATTAATTTTGAAAAATTAACTAAAGAAAGTGGATGATTTATTAATTTGTTTAATAAAATAATCACAAAACAGTCACTTTTAAACTGTTCATGTTATCAAATAAATTAGCCACTTTGCTACTTTGGTTAACTTTGCAAAATTACTTTAATCTTAAAGATGCCAAAAAAAATTGAGATAAGCTTTCAAATTTCATATCAGAACTTCTATCTCAACATTAGGAACAATTTTTCCTATAATACTTTCAACTTTTACTTGAAAAACTGGTACTTTACTCTAACAATTTCAACTTTTCGTATTTTTTAACCACTCTGTACGTTATATCGACATTCCAACTATAGCTAAAAGGACTTTTCAGAATATATTTAATCCTTTTTATAAAGAATGACTAGAAAATAATATTTAATATGTATATATATCTTTTGTGGTATTCGGATATTTTCAGTATCCGAATACTTTAATTGTATTCGAATACTTTTGTTGTATTCGGATACTTTTAGTGTATTCGGATACTTTCGGTGTATTCGGATACTTTTATTTGTATTCGAATACTTTTATCAGTATTCGAATACTCGCCTAATGTATTCGAATAACGGATACTTTATTAATTTGTGTCGGATACGGATAACGGATACAATTTTAAGAAAGTATTCGAATACAGCTTTCGGATACAGAAAAAGTATTCGAATACTATATTCGAATACAGATGTATTCGAATACTACCCAGCTCTGCAGATTAGTATATGACAGTCGTATTTAATACAGTGTTGTAAAATCTTTCTACTTTATCTCTCTCTACTAAATCCACCGCTAGATTCGTTCTTATCAGTATACAAGTACCTTAAAGAATATTGAAAATGTTAGCAAAATAGTTACCGTCACTGATTACAAATTATGATGGGCGCCCCTATATAGTTTGATGGTAGGATTAAAGGTTCGGAAAGTTCAGGCCAAAAAACAGCTCCAGGCTCCTACTAGTGGTAGTTTTTTGTTCGTCAAATTCGAAAATTTTCGAAAAACTTTTTTTGCCTCACGTTTTTTGATAATCTTTGCCACCGTAATACCTGGGGAGGAAGAAGTCATATAACAAAAATAACCGTTCATTGAAATTAAATTTAATTTAGAAATGATAAAATGATTATGGCACGTTAAGTACGTGTATATTCAGTGTATGTAATGACGAGAAATCATAACATAAAAATCGCTGAAGTGGTGGCTCGTACTTCTCGTCTTCTTCGTCTATATTCTTTTCCACCTCGTCTTCCATTTCTTCAAGGGATATGGTGGGAGGGGGCCCCACCTCTTCTGCAGAATCATTCTCATTTTCTCAGACGGGGATGCCATTTAGACAATTATCTTGACAATTTTGACAAATAGTGGAGCACACACATACGCACACAGACATTTTTTATTCGATATTTGCGTTCAGTCTGTTATGAAACGGATTTCTGTACAAAAAATTTTTATTCCACGAAAATATTTGTCCAGTTATAATAAAGTTAGAATAAAGAGAAAAAATATAAAAGCATTACTGAACAATAACAAATACGAAAAAAATTAATAGAAACATTATTTTTAAAAATTTAGTCAGCTTTAATTTTGCATATAGCCACTTTTTAGTTTAGTTTAGGGGCCACACTAGTGACAACTGTTGCATGGAGGTGTATAGAGAATTTCTCTTCAAAACTAAGGTCTTAGATGTCTAAGGATAAGGTTTGGTTTGGGTACGCTTTTTTGGTATGGGGAGGTTGCGTGCTTTGTGCCAAATTTGCTTGTAGTGTCACATCCACTCAGTGAGTGAATAGCAGGAAGTACTTCAATGACATGGTTTTAAACAGCCTGATATACATACATCATGTACTGGAATAATCTTAAAGTCTGTTCTACCCAGAGCTGGGCGAGTACACGGATACTTTACTCGTATTTTGTACTCGAGTACTTTTTTTTAATTATTCGTAAGTACTTTTTGGTTTAGAAGACTTAATACTCGTATTTACAGCACAGTAAAAATTACTCGTACAAAGTATTCGTCAAAAATTGTTACTTTTCACGAGTACTCAACCCCCTCTATTTATCTGGTACAGTAATCTCAGAGATTGAGTTTACTTTAGTGTGCAGTCATTAGTTTACCACTCAGAGCTCAGTCACTAACTAGTCAATTGTCATCTGTCGTCAGCTCAGCAGTGTATATTATATATATTTGATATTATACAGGGTGTCTCACTTTTTATTAGCATGACTTAGGTAAAGGACCTAATTTTGAGAATAAGTGTCTATAATCATCGATCCTGAGATCCTTCGTTTCTGTGACACAAGGCATTGTATTTGTAAATACATTTTGATTATTATTATTTTTTAAAATAACTGCTAGCAAAAAAATTCGTGATGTTGCCGCGAATGACTTCTTTGAGAGCAAATAATTCAATACTGAAAACCATTGATTGCGTATTATTACCAATTGAGAAGATACAAAGATGGAGAGATATTTACTATTCATGAAACTTAAGAAAAAATGATCTCCGAATTGAAATTTTGCTAATATTTTCAAAAAATATTAAACAGCATTCAATTTTATTTAGAAAATGTCCTTTTGCCAGAAATCGATAGGACGCATCGTTTTCAAGAAAAAGCGACAATACCGATTAGAAGCCAAATCATGATTTTACATTGTCTTATTTATTATTTTATTTTATTTACTTTCGGGATAACATTGAATGCCATTTCATATTTTTTGAAAATGTGTGGAAAATTTCAATTCGGCGATCATTTTTTATTATTAAAATAAATCATAAATACCCCTCTATTTTCGCCACCAGAAATAATATGAGATAGATAGATGATGATTTTCAGTATTGAATTATTTGCTACGAAATACTAAGTCATTCGCAGCAATATCACAATTTCTTTATGAGCGGATTATTTACAAAAATGATAATAAGGAGCAACGTTTGAAGAGACTTTTATTTCAAAATGAGGTCTTCTATGAAGTTCTGCTAATAAAAAGTGAGATGTCCTATGCCTATGTTATAAATAATAATGTTTTTATTTTCTGTGAACCATAATGCCTTATTATTTCATTAAATTTGTTTTACTAAATAAAAGGTTTTATTTTATTTTAAACTTGACTGAGTGTCTTTTTATCTGTTCTCATATATAGTTAAAAAGTTCTATCTAAAGACTATGAAGAGAAAATATTAACTTATTTTAATGGTTACGGGTACTCGTACTCGTTACTCGAATTTATGATGGTTTTGCGAGTATTACTCGTACTTATACTTTCTTATTAATAAAATACTTACGAGTATTGTACTCATAAGTAAAATGAATCGGGTACTGGTACTCGAATTTTTGTAAGTACTTTTTTTTGGTACTCGGCACAGCTCTGCCTACCCCAGAATAAGTCCAAGTTCGTTCAAACCATTAGCTTTAAACTCTTTCTGAAAATAGTAAACGGCACACACACAAGTACATTTGTGTCTGATGATGCTATTAAAACACTTTCAACATTTGAGTGCTTAACGGCATGATTTATGTGAAAAAATATCCTTTCATCGGCTTGTTCAAGTGTACAACATAACTGAGGTTCTTCTGTAACAATATCTGCTTCTACTTTATGTGCTTCTTCTCCAGCCATACCACTCAAATAAACTATTGAACTTGATAGTGCGCCCCTATCTTGAATAATATAGTTTCGGCAAAAATGTTGAAACAGTGTCTTGTTTTGAATTGAAGCCCAAAAAGCATCCATGTCTTTCGGCAAAGCCGTCACACTGCCTGAGATTGTTATGTTGATTGGATCTTTTTTCATGCGTCTCAAACTTTCTGCAGCTTTCATACTATTCTCGTCATATAGATCGAAGACGATATCAACACAATTCAAATAAGACATTTTATGACTCTAAAAAATACAAACTATATATATTACAATGTAATATAATGTTATTTATATAAACCTTAACGAATCTAATGTAAAATAATCTACTGATCAATTTTAGTCCTTTTCAATTTTGAGCTACGAGCAATAGTTTCCGAGATATAGGCCATTTTCTGATAAATCTACATATGGGCTAGGCAGCCATCTTGGCCGTCATATTGGGAGAAACCTCCCCATACCAGAAACGTGTACCCAGCATATAGAAACTAAGTTTAGAAAAGAAATTCTCTATACACCTCCTCTAACCACACTTTGTTGGATTGATTCAAATTCCCAAGCAAGCGGTGCAGAAACCTAGCTCCTGCTAGCTCAGCACGGGTTAGTAGGTTAATATTTTTTTTTTGATGCACTGAAAAGTTTTTTTTTTTCTTAAGTTGTACTGGGCCTTTTGGACGCCAGCTTATTTCCTTTACCAAGTATTATCAATTTAATATTAAAAATCAATATCTATAAAGATTAGGTAGTCTGTTCTTGAATATCATGAGGGTAGGAATAAGAACACAAAAATAATTAAAAGTTAACAGTATATTACAAGGAAAAAATAGTTTTTAAAACAAATATTTACAATTTCTTCACAAGTTAAGTAAAATGGATTAAAAACAATGGATAATTGAGATATAAATAGAATTTAAGATTAAATGAAAAACAAGTGATATTAAAATAAGTATGAACAAAAATTCAACAAGTTCGTGAAATTAAAAAAAAATATGAAAAAAATTGAATAATAAAGACTGAGAAAAAAATTAGCAAAGTTGACTGGTTTTGCACAATGTTTCTTCTGACCAATAAAACTTAGACCGTACAGTTGCTGTCCACGACCACCAAATTCCTTTACTAAGATGGAAGAAATGTACTGGGTCTCTCCTCTTCACTTGGTCCAAGTGTTTACATAAAAAGGGGAAAAATGATTAAAACCAGTCAGGGAAATATTAATAAAAATAACTTAAAATTGTGAAGCAACTTCGATATTGAGAAAGCTATCCTCGGTAGCAAACTCCCTAAATTAATTACATAAATCCAATAAAAAAACTACTATGTGACTTCAATGAGAAATTGTAAAATTTAAATGGTTCGATAGCAAATATTACCAAAAAATTATATGACCAAAACTTTTGAATAAAAAAAAATTTCTCTGCACAAGATTTAATTTGATAATGTATTTTAAACAAAGATAATTAAAAAAAGAAATTTAAGACATTTCGACTAAATGATTAAGATCAAGAAAAGAACAAGAAAGGTATTTAATATTTAATCATACACAAAATTAATCGACCTTACTAGTCTATATCGAGAGAAGGAAAAAAAATGAATTAAATATTTTACAAACGATGCAAAAGTTTGCATCTAAAAGACTTAGAATAATTTTACGTCTGTGGCTCAGACGGCTTCAAAATTTACTTAAAATGGCTTCCTAGAAAGCATTGGTGAATAAAAACTCTAGCAAAAAAACGTTAATCAATGGCACAAAGAGTATGTTTTCACTATAAAAAATAAATAATTATCCGTACAAAGGAATATGCTCTAAAACATATTACTTGAATGCACCAGCAAAAAGATAAAAATAATTCGGTATTCCTTTGCAAGACAAAAAAATACAAGAATTCTAGAATGCACCAGCAAAAAGATAGTTAGGTAATGTGAAAAGAAAAAAATCACAAGGATTCTAGACTCTACCCGAAATTTTAAGAGGAACCGGGCCTTTACACGAGCTGAGTGGTATTTCGTTTGCAAATTTACTTTTCACGATGAAAAATTTAAGAAAAATGAAAACCACTCACCTCGCATATAGCAGAAAAAAAAATCCACAGCTAGGCCCTTCCTTGTAGGTTCCAGAATAGTCGGCACCTCAAACAGTAAAGTCTAGATCCTCACTGCTTCTCTTTTCACACCTAGAAAAACAAAATAGACGGTAGATATTGTTCTACACAAAGATAAATTTTAAACGGAGTCACCCGTCTGGTATTCCGTGTCAAGATAAAAAAACTGCACCGGTGAGTTTCGAACATACCCACGTGCCGGTGAAGAATTTATGCGGTAAATTAAATTTGAATAAAGCAAAGATAAAGAAATTATTTTGTACGGAGAATCACTAGAAATTTAAAACAACTACTATGCCATTAAATTAACAACTAATCATTAGATTAATATCATAAATTATTAAATTATAATTACTAGAGTATTCATACTTAACTTTCTAGGAGAGCACAACAAGAAGAAGGAAGTAAGTTACGAGACCCGATTTTTAATACCTCCCCACCGCGCTCTTTTGCATTCCTTCCACCGGGGCGACACAGTCTCGGGCAAGCCGTTTTGCTCAAATTGAATTAGCTAAGTTACCGTCTACAAGATGTTAAGCAGCGGCACTCAGACTAGGTAAGCTATCACGAATTTCGGGCGCAAGTTTGGTATTTCAATAAACTGCATTAATAAATTGAACTATGTTATATACAAAGAATGCATAGTATCAATGAGTTAATTATGAATAAAAGGAACTGTAACGGAATTTCGACAAAAATCCCGTTACACTCCGTGCAACAGTCGTCACCAATGTGGCCCCTGCACTAGTTATGGCTAACCGTTTTCGAGATATGAGCGAAAAAGCCGAGACTTTCTTCGTGCCCCCTGCACCCCACACACCTCCTATGCTCGGGGACTTTTGGTATGTTTACCTCCTAACTAGTCCAAACACAGCTCTCAAGTCAAAGATTAGGATCTCGGCATTTCCCTCTAGAGTCCAGTTTGAACGTCCATTAACAGGGCTATTTATGGACTGATCTTTCCTTAGTTCCTAACAAAAATATTTAGTATGCTTTACTGTATTATTATCATTTTTCTAATTAAGATAATATGTTATGTTAAGTTGCCGAGTGCAACATCAAGTTCATGAGATATTTAATTTTCAGGCTTCCATCAAGGAGGGGTATTTATTAAAACAGACATGGTCATTTCAAAGATGGAGGAGAAGATATTTCAAATTAAAGGGACGCAAATTATATTATGCCAAAGATACCAAGGTAGGAAATAATTACATGTATATATAATGAATTTATTATGATTAATGTTTCTTCAAAATTTTCATTATAAATAGGGCAGGTTTATTATAGAACGAGGTACTCCACTTATTTGAGTGTAGCACAAATATTAAAAGAAATAAATTGATTTTATTGACAATAAAGTATTACTTTGCTTTATTATATAATTCGTATTAGTCAAATTGTCAAAATGGAATATTATTTTTTAATTACCGAATAATAGGCTAAAAAAATTATTTGACAAAATATCTTTTGCGAATGCATATTCTGCTTATTACTACGGGAGCCCACCCTAAGTGTCCGTGCACCCCCCGATCCTTTAGGGCAATGTTTTTCATAAAGATTAAAGCCTAAGGAACAATTTAAGACATGTCCTAAAAAAAAAATTGGCATCCGTTTAAAAAAAGGAAATTTGCTAATATGGTTTTTGTCATTTAACACAAAAACTAAAAAAGATGGAGAAAAACTTTCTGTACAAAAAACAAAGTGCATAAAATTTTCTACAATTTTGTTCCTATACAATATTTGCATAGGAGTTACCATTTTCCAGATAAATGATTCATTCCTTAAAGTAAAATATAAAATTCAACATAAAACGTAACAATACGGAAGCCCACCCTAACTGTTCGGGCACCCCCCGATCCTTGGGGACAATGTTTTTCATAAAGATTAAAGCCTAAGGAACAATTTAAGACATGTCCTAAAAAAGAAAAAACGGGCTGTACTTTCAAAATGGCGTCCGTTTAAAAAACAATGCAAATATTGTTTTTGTCACTTAACACAAAAACTAAAAAATATGGAGAAAAACTTTCTGCACAAAAAACAAAGTGCATAAAATTTTCTACAATTTTGTTCCTATACAATATTTGGATAGGAGTTACCGTTTTCCAGATACCACTGTTACTGTTTTCGAGATAAATGTCTGCAAATTATAATATTATTATTATTAAATTTTTTTCAGTTTATTTTATTTTATTTTTATGTTAATAATATAAAGTTATTATAATAATTGTCACAGTTATTTCCTCTAGGTGATTTACTGATATATGAATTTCCATGTTTTCTTAATTTTAGACTCATTTATCTGGAAAATGGTAACTCCTATCAAAACATTGTATAGGTACAAAATTATAGATAATTTTATGCACGTTGTTTTTTGTGAAAAAAAGTTTTTGTTCATCTTTTTTAGTTTTTGTGTTAAATGACAAAAACAACATTGGCAATAGTTTTCTTTAACATATGGCCGCCATTTTGAAAGTACAGCCAGTTTTTTTTTTGGAGGAACATGTCTTAAATTGTTCCTTAGACTTTAATCTTTATGAAAAACATTGTCCCCAAGGATCGGTGGGGGGGTGCACGTACAGCTAGGGAGGGCTCCCCGACTATATGTGAATAAGAATAAGTAAGAAGAACTCTACAAATTTTGTTAATCTTTGTGAAAAGAAATCTTCTACATTTCAATTAAACTGAATAAAACGAAAAATAATTTTTTGTGAATATATAGTATACATGTAAAATATATTTAACGTCAATAATATTTGAATAACATTTTGCTCGAATAGACACAATTCACTTTTACGTAGTGCCATTGAGATTAAATACACAGCAGTTATCTTTTTATTTTTATTGTTCAAATAGGTAATCACATTCGGCAACGCCCGTTTGTAACATTCATGCGTTTTCAATATAACTGTTATTTGGAGTCGTTTCAATGACACTCAATGTAAATTACCATTACACATTTATTATGTTGTGCCATTTTTTTTCAATTTGAACAAATAACGATAATTAATTACATAGCCCCACAAAAAAAAAGTTCAAAGCAGTGAACCATCCCATGTATCTCTATGTATTTTCGATCGCTGAATCCGAATCTGAGGTCAAAAAAAATCGTACACCCCCAAATTCATTAGCTAGAGCCAAAAAACACACCTGAAATGGGATAAAGAGAAGATTAAGCTACGAGAATAGTTGTTACTTCTTAATCGATCGAATTATACAAATTAAGGTTAAACAGCAGCGTACGTACAATATATATGAAACACACCCCCAGGGAGGGGCGAAAACTAGCCCCCATTTATAAAAAAATCGATCCAAAACTGCAATGACTGCTGAAAAAGCTCGAAATGTATAATTTTTGTTAAAGTGTTAAGAAACTACATCAGGTCCGACGTAATCTTCATAAACTGCCCCTATAGGGTTGAGAACAACCACCTTTAAGTTCAAAGGACACGAGAAAAACAAGAAAAAGCGTAAAATCCAACAGGATTTCTATTTTCATGGATGCTATGATTGGCTGAAATTGCGTAGTACTCTAAAATAGAACCAGAAACTTACGTACCATCAAAATTCTACACTGTCAACCCTCAGAGGGTGTGAAAACTACCCCATATGGAAGATTTAACTATAAAAAATTTCAGTGACTTCTATAAAAATTCGAAACACCTGCGTTGAGTGGAAGAGAGAAGAAACTAGACTATATTCGACGATGTGCTTGAAAACCACCCCCACGGGGTTGCGAGATACTACCTATATCTGTAGGATGCTGGAAAAACAGAAAGAAACTAACCGGATTTACATTTTTATGGATGCTACGATTGGCAAAAATCGTGTTGCACACTTAGAATTTGAAACTCATGTCCTATAAATGTAATTAAGTTACCCCCCAGAAAGGATGTAAACTACCGTAATTCAAGATGTAACGAAAAAGCTATACTGTTGTTTATTCGTTTCATTTCCATAGTTTTTTTTTTTAATATAGGGATGGCGTCTCTCAACCTCGTGGGGGTGGTTTTCAAGCACAGCGTCGAACATGGTCTAGTTTCTTCTCTCTTCCACACAACGCAGGTGTTTCGAATTTTTATAGAAGTCACTGTAACTTTTTATAGTGAAACCTTACTGGGGGGTAGTTGTCACACCCTCTGAGGATCGGCACTGTAGAATGTTGATGGTACGTAAGTTTCTAGTTCTATTTTAAAGTACTACGCAATTTCAGCCAATCATAGCATCCATGAAAATAGAAATCCTGTTGCATTTTACGTTTTTTCTTGTTTTTCTCGTGTCCTTTAAACTTGGGGGGTGGTTGTTCTCAACTCTATAGGGGCAGTTTATGAAGATTACGTCGGAGCTGATGCAGTTTCTTATCACTTTAACAAAACTTAGACATTTTGAACTTTTTCAGCAGTCATTGCTGTTTTGGATCGATTTTTTTATATATGGGGGCTAGTTTTCGCCCCTCCCTGGGGATGTGTTTCACATCTATTACATGTACGCTGCTGTTTAACCTTAATTTGTATAATTCGATTGATTAAGATGTAACAACTATTCTCGTAGCTTAATATTCTTTTTGCCCCATTTCAGGGTGTTTTTGCCTCTAGCTAATGATTTTGGAGATGTACGATTTTTTTGACCCCGGATTCGGATTCAGCGATCGAAAATACATAGGAATACATGGGTCTGATTCGCTGCTTTGAACTTTTTTTTTGTGAGGCTGTGTTATGTTACATACGCATTTTTTTAGTGAAGCAATAATAAGAGTGGGTTGTATTTGGTCCTTTAATTTATTTATAGACTATAAGTAGACATAGGAGTTTGTTTTCTACAGGCTTATACTAGTAGGAGAAAACAAATATGTTACGTGTTTACTCCCCTTTTGTAAACACCCTGTATCGTCGATCCGGAAATTATAGCACCAGGGCAACACTAATACTAATTTATTAACTTAATACTAATTACAACAAATAATTATTTCACTAAAATAACACTAAGTACTATAGTTCAATAATTCAGTCACTTTATTGCTTTGTTCACTTCTTAATATTCCGAACTCGCCATCCGAACTCAACCGTCTTCTGAACTAAACTGTCCACTCTGGGCTTCTCCCTGTCTTTATATACCTAAGGATGAGTGATCCAGAATGTTCTCTAATCCTTCTGGAAATATTCTAGTAGGCTCTCTACAACTTCCAGACTCTGACACCGCACGTCATCTCTGGGCCGATTGCCAAACTAACTAACTAGCTTAGTTTCTATTACTTATAGTACTTGTAGGAAACTACCTATGGATGTCTCAGGGGGTAAAAATTCATAACAATAAATTAATATTAGTGTTTCTTTTGGTTCAATTTGAGTAAAACATTTTTAGTTTCTAATAAAAAATATCGTTATAATTATAAACTCGAAAACAGAGTAGAATATCAGTAACCTGATTATCAATAATATTTTGGAATGTGTAGAGATGTTGCAGTCGTAGCCAACTGCGAATACCTATTTGATTAACTTTTTGCTCAAATACAATTTAGTTTTGGCGGGCACCAATAGGGAGCGGATCTGGTTTTGAAATAAAATCAACATTTTTTGACAAGTCGGTTACACGTGTTCTCTTTTATCATGTCACTAAGTTAGTTCAGTTTGATCACACGGGGTGGGGGAGGAATTTGCATTTGAAATTCGCAAAAACACGTTTTTCCACGATAACTTTCCTATTATTGACGAAAAAAAAGGGAAATTAAAAATCGAAGATCTCGTGGAAACTCATAATCGGACGGTAACTTTTCGTGAATTTTTTTTCCTAAATACGCGTTATTTTTGCCGTAACACTATAATACAAAAAGTAATTCCTTAATCTTTTCACGAAAAAAAGGAGAGTTTTAAGGTAGCTGAAATAGATAAGAATTGATGGAGCCGGAGGATGGGGTTGGTGGGCCAATTAGGGGAGAGGAGGGAGGTAGGGAAAGGAAAATCATTCAACCCCCTATAACTTTTTCCCTGTCGTGCCATTTTGGGAGGAGAAAACCTTTTTCATTTTCTTTTCAAATGCGTTTTTGAGTAAGAAGGAAAGGGTTCAGAGGAGATTTCTTTACAGATAAGTGTAGATTTTTCTGTCTTTAATTTTATATATAAATCTTTTTTCCATTTTAATACTTTATCAATCTGCCCTTTGTCAAATATTAAACTTATTATAGATAATTATTTAACATTGTCGCGAATTTTCGTGGCCCATTTCTCTAGTTTTAGGTGTTTATTGGATATATAAAACAACTATTTTTCCGTTTAACTCGTTGTAACTCAAAAACGGCACAATGGATTACTTTCAAATTTTTATCGTGTTATCACTATATATTTGTTGTGTAGAAAGCAATATTTTTTTCTAAGGCCACGTCCGTCAAAAATGTGCATTCTCAAATGTAACAGGAGGGAAATTTTTTTATATTTCGAAATAGATATTAAGTGTATTGAGAAGAAAAGAAGATAAAGGATGGACGTAACTTTTTTATTTGAAACTTTTTTTTCTAGCATTAGCAGTTTTCGAGAAAATTGTAAATGAGTGATGAGATTTCCACGTTCTTTATGATCTTTTTATCATTAAATAAGTTTTGCATATATTCCCTTTTGAATACTCTATTTCTGAAAGTGATTATATTGCTAATGTAAATAATGTCTACATTTTAATATTATATTGTTATGAAATATATATTAGTTAAATATATAAATAAATGATAGGAAATAGCATTTAACAAAATTTCTATTCAATTACAAATCTAGAAAAATCCGAAAATATTTTTTTAATTTTAAATGATTAATAATATAACTTTTTTATTTATCGATCGATTCTGTTCAAAAACAAATTATGTGTGTTTTACTTAACTTAGTTGTTAAAGTACTCGTCCGAATCTAAGCAATGTGTACGCTATAGTAATTGTGCAACTTATTTATAAATTGCCGTTTCGGCAGTTAAATATTTGATAAAGGGTAGTAGATTGATAGAAAATTGGGATGGAAAAAATATTTATTTTGCCGAATATCAAGATCCGAAATCCCTATCCCCTTTCTCTAACACTTTATTCCCGTAAACGCATTATGCTCCCTCTCTCCGTTCCTATTGCTGGGATTGTATTTTTTTTTTAAATTAAAGATTAAAAAAATCTTCACTTACCTGTAAAAAAACATCTCCTCTAAACCCTTTTCTTCCTACTCAAAAACGCATTTGAAAAAAATGCAAAAAGTTTTTCCCGTCCCACAAGTTTTTCCATTTAAAAAAAATTAAAAAAAAAACAATCAGTCAAATACTAGAGGTAATAGCGAACAAATTCCATTTTGGTTTTTCAAAATCGCACGACAGAGAAAAAAGTTAGTTGGTTTCAAAACTCCTCTTTTTCTCGCTAGATCCGCTCCATTACAGTGGCACAAGGGGACGCAAAATTTGGTTCACTGATGCATTTTTGCAATCCAAGTGCGCCAAAACCAAGCATGCCAAAGGGGCAATCTGCCCTAGTTTCAGCTTTGAAAGGTTAAGTAAACAGTCAATATATTTTTATTATTCAAATAAGTATTGGTAGTCGGCAACGCTGGACTGCACCTTTTACTCGTTTCGTAAGAGTCTCATTAAAAATACTTTTATAAAATAATATTTTAAAGTATAATTGATATATTAGTCGGCGGGTAAGTGTTATCTCGCAGGGATTTTGATAATGTCAGTATAGGACTTGTCACAATATTTTCATTCAATTGTGAAGAATAAGAATATCAATGGTGACAAGATCAAAAGGACCCCGCATCATTAGCATTGGAAAAATCATTTCGCTCGAATTCTCTTAAAACTTTGGGAATAGGTAGTTCAGGGACTTCCGAACAAAAAATGTCACATAAAAAAATTGATTTGCTTTCCCTGCAGAATTAATATAAGTATTCGTGTGTGATTATGCACATATTCCCAACATAAATTTTCAAAGATTTTTAACTTCCAGTCACGGTAATTCTGCAGGGAAGGCATTAAATCAATTTTTTTATATGACATTTTGAACTATCTATTCCCAAAGTTTGAAGAAAATTCCACCGAAATGATTTTTCCAATGCTAATGGTGCGGGGTCCTTTGTCTGGAAACCTAAAAACATTATGATATCAGAAACAGTCATAATAATAATTAAGAAATTGTAGTTAGTGTATGTAAAAGAAATTTGAGTTAAGTAGTTTCTTTTTAAGGTCGGCGATTTCAAATATACTGTCATATGTGAGAAATTCAACATAGCGCGCAGTAGTCAATTTTCAAGTTCTAAGTGGCCAAAATTCTACAAATTTGCAAATAAACAGAAAATTTTAGGCACTAAGGATGTAGTATGGGGGACGAATACAGCAAAAATAGTAAAAAAAATTCTAAGGGCCAAGAGGGTTTTTGAGAGGGGTTAAAAAAATAAATTTAGTTTTAAACTTCTGAAACTTTGTAGATACTCTAATATTGTGCCCATGAATATACCAAAAATAGTAAAAAAATTCTAAGGACCAAGCGGGTGGTTTTTGAGGCGGTTAGAATTAAATATTAGAAAATTACAAAACTTGAATGAGATTTGCGAATCTACAAAAAAAATGTAAAATAAATGTAATGAAATAAATGTAGGCTCTTAAGGGGTGGTTTTTGAGGAGGTGAACAATTTTATGTTTCTAGGGGAACAAAATTATTTCAATAAACTTTTTCTGTTTTTGTTGCAAAATAGTTTACTTTATAATTTTAGGTTGTTTTTGAAATAGTATTAAGATATATTGTAACTTAAATCCATGGTGTGGTATAAGTAACTAAAATGTAAAATTACGATTAAAATAGCAGATGGCAGCAGCTTTTTTTTCATAAAATGATAAAGTGAGAATAAGTAATTAAAGTCCTTAAAACAACAAGACATGAATCAACATGAATAAAACTGTACAGCTATAACAATTTGTAGATATTCAGAAAATTACAATTCTCGAATGGTTCTGAGAATTTTTCCGTACTTATTACATTTTTAAAATATGTTAATAATAAATGCTCTAAACTAAATAGTTCTGAAAATTTTACCGTACTTATCCCTTCCCTTAATTGAAATAATTTCGTTCCCCTAGAAATAAAAAATTGTCTGCTGCGCCCCCTCAAAAACCATCCCTTCAGAGCTTACAATTATTTCACTAAATTTACTCTACATTTTTTTTGTAGATTCACAAATATTATTCAAAAAGTTTTGTAATTTATTTTTTCTACCCCCTCAAAAACTACCCCCTTAGTGCCTAACATTTTTTCAATATTTTTCCGCTTTTCTAATGAACATTTTCTGTTTATTTTCATATTTGTAGAATTTTGTCCACCTAGAACATGGCCTTCTCGAAAATCAAAATTGTAAAATTATGTACACGGTTAAGTAAGCTGTCATAGTATGTTTTTCTAGTCGTAGAATATAAGGTCAAAAATGCTGTCAGGGGTGAAGAAAATTCCCAATTTTCATATTATATGAGGTGGAGGGAAATGGGAGCAATGGGGTATCATGAAAAGTACATACAAGTGAGTTTAAAAGAATATATTTAGTACAGACATAAACAAATAAATACTTTAATCATTATATTCTTTAGAACATAACTTCAAAATCATTAATAACATCATTTTGAAGAAAAATGTCTCCGTTTTCTTTTTCAAATCACAGAATTGAGGATCTCCCCTGCACTCCAGCGCACTCCATTTTGTTCGCCGCATAGCTAATCTTCATGGTAGATTACTTAGCTATTTTTTCCAGCCATACTCTGTAGGAAGTGATATTGTTTCAGATCCTTCTGCCACGTCATTGACTTCATGTTAGTTCTTTGAATTGCTTGTCGAAATGCTTTTCTTGTGTGTGGCAAATGTATCATAAAATTGCTTTTAAGTGAAAACTAGGGATATTCCTCGTAAAATAAACGAGAAAATTAGCTTCAGAATCTTCTCCAAGTGTTAAAATTCTCGGGACATACTGTAACATATAAGTGAAGTCTGCCTTAAGTAGTAATTAAAATAGGCCTTTCTATAATCCTACATGAAAGGATTTTTGTAAAATTTGAAACAGTGACGAATTAACATTAGTAAATTAAATGCTTCATTATTTTTTTTTAATTCTCAAATATTTCTACAGCTATAAGCTTTAGACTTTCGATACTCTTATGTAAAAACAATGAAGTTTTTGTAAAAAAATATATTTTTCACAAATAAATAAGATAGTGATTCATTAAAATTTACCTACATGGTGCCCCGCTTATGTGAATCACTACATATATTTTATACTAATTTTAAAATGTAACCCTTTTAGTCTCTTACATTTTTTTTTATAAAACAATTTTTTATATTATTGATAATAAAGGAAGTATTGAACATCGACCTCTCATTCAACTACGTAGACAATTTTACAGTTTTGAATCTTGAGATGGCCATGTTTGACGCAATTTAAAATATGTTTATATGATTTTTTCGATAAGTTACTTGAAATCCATTATCTAGAAACATTATTTGACTCCAATTCCTTTCCTATACATCAACTATAAAGTTTTTATTATTTTTTACAACCATTAAAGTCTCCGTCTTGTTTTTGGGTCTCCTGACAACTTTACACATAGATACTCTTATTATTCGTAATAAAAGGAAGAGATTGAGATATCTCTCACATCTGCATCATCGAAGAGCCTAGGGGGCTTGACCCTAGACTATATCACTAAGACTACGTAAAGTTTTTTTCAACTTGAAAAACACACTATATATTAGAGTTTTGTTGTCTTAGATCTTCGTAGTTTTATGTACTTAATCACCTTAATGACATTTGTCTCTCGCAACCACCCTGTACTATTTGATATGCCCTAATTTCAACAGGGAGTATTCTAACAAGCTAATTTGCATATACAGGGTGTAATCATTTTCATGTCATTAAAAAAACTGGTGGTGGGGAACGACTAAACGAACAAAAAAAACCTTATATAACAGGGGGTCTAAAACCCATAGTTTTAGAAAAAAAAATAAACAAAAATTTCGGAAATTTTCAGTAAAATTGTTTGAGAACTGCTGAAATGTTGGGATAGGCTTTTATTTTCGCGTATGTCGGCGCTTCTAACCATCAAATACGCTAATACGGCTTTTTCAAAGTATCGCGCTCCTTTCTTAGAGACCGCGCGTCGGCCGAGGATACAAGTTGATAATCACACTTTTTAAAAGTAGATAAGGTAAAGGGATCTACACACGACCTAGCTGCAGAGAGCAGACCAACCGACCTTCTCGGTACACTTTGAAGATTGCCTTGTGAACTCGTAAAAGTGAGCTGGTCTACTGGATTGATCTGGTCTGCTCGATTGTCGGTACGCTTTGAGGTCCTGGAATTCCAGCAGACCAGTTCACTTTTATGAGAGTTGTTATGGCAATTTTCAAAGTGTACCAAAAGGACGGTTGGCTGGATCCTCTGTAGACCCCTCGAGGTCTTTAATGTTCGGGTAAAAGTGAAAGATGTCGGCGTTTTCTGAGTGCTTAGTAGATCTGAAGAAAACTATACTCCCTCTCGTGCAATATTTTAGTTTCTGTGGACACTTTGTTAAGTACATATACGTCGAACCCGTTCGGTGTTTTCGTTCTTTTTGAATTTTCGGCCACGTATTTACTGTTAAGATTTATTTTATTGACTTACCGTTCAAGTCGTTAAGTTCTTGATTACGTACAGACACTAGTTGTTCGTTCTTTTTGTGTTACTTTTTGGATTTCGGACCAAGTTTTTATTTTTATTTTCTTTATTGACAACGTTAGTTGATAGTTTAGTGTGGTATTTTAAAACGCAGATTTTGAACGCTATTACACATACCCAGAGCTCGCGGATATGCACTTGATGTATGGAGAATGTCGTGGAAATGCAGCAGCTGCGGAACAGCTTTATCGTTTAAGATTCCCTAATCGACGTCATCCTTGTGCACGTACATTTGTAAGGATTGCTCAGCGTCTTCGGGAAACAGGTCGTCTCAATGGACATGGAGGAGAAAGAAGACAGGGTAATTGAAGCGGAGGTTCAAGTTTTGGAATTCTTAGAAGAGGATCCAACTTTAAGCACCCGTGATATCGCGAACCGTGTGGGAGTTTCCCATTTTGTGGTGTGGAGGACTTTAAGAGATATGAACTTACTATCACTATCAACGTGTGTAAGCTCTAGAACCTCAAGATTATGCAGGGCGAATGGAATTTTGTAGGTGGATTTTTCTGTTTCTCCGATGAGTCGTGTTTTACCAGGAGTGGAGTGTTTAATTTTAAAAATATGCACTATTGGCCAGGAGAAAACCCACATGTAATAAGAAGGGCGCATTTTCGATGACGGTTCAGCGTTAATTTGTGGGCAGGAATTACCTGCTAGATTAAATGGTGATGTATACTTAAACTTTTTACAGCAAACATTGCTAAATTTGTTGGAAGATGTACCTTTGGCAAGGCGTAGAAGAATGTGGTATATGCATGATGGCGCGCCAGTTCATTTTAGTCTGGCTGTTCGAAATTTTTTAAACACGGAGTTTCCTCAACGATGGTTTAGGCGTGGCGGACCAGTACCACGGCCTGCCGACTTAAATTCGATGGATTTTTTTGGCCATCTTAAATCTCTGGTTTACCGTGATCCAATTGACACTTTGGAACAATTGCAGCAACGTATTTTAATGTGCATAGAAACCATAAAAAATGATCCTAATTTACCAAATGCGTTGAACGGAGTGCGTATGTCCTTAGTTCGACGTGCTGAAAAGTGTATTGATGCAGACGAAGGCCATTTCGAAAAATTTATGTAAATCAAAAATAATTTATTGGTAAGTTCTAGATTTATTGAATATTTTAGTTTTCGATACCTGATTGGCAATTCGTTAAATAAATTAGATTTTTTCCTAACTTAAAATACACATAATTATTTTCTGTTATCGTATCTCAGACGTCTAACTCATTATTTCCTAATGTCATGAAATAATTATTCGTTTTTTAAGCTTAACCTAGAACACTCATTTAGGTTACAAATGTTAATAATCACATTTAAATCTGATAAATTATAAACAACAATAAAAGCTCCAATATTTTGTTCTAAATTAAAAACACACATGTAAAGAAATGCTGTGTTTAAACCCCTTCTACGCCTATGAATTGCTTGCAGTTCTGCAAAAAGAGATAACGAATTTTTTACATTTTTATAATTGGTTCGGTTGAGGCGCTCATCAAAGATACCGCCGTTCTTTGCTTTGAAAAGTTGTAGAATTATACCTAGTATACGTCCATTGACCCACAAAGGCAGTGGTTCCCAAATGTTTCCTATCCTAATATTTAAATTGTTGACCTAGGTCAGTTTGTTCAAAGTGCCTCTAGGGGAAAAAGTCATAAAGGTTTTTTTTGTTTGTCTAGACGGTCCCCATTACCAGTTTTTTTTAATGACATGAAACTGATTACACCCTTATACCAAATTTCAAATAAAAACTTTGAGCACAACAGAAGTTGTCCTTAAAAGAAATACATACATATATTCAGATAATTAAGAAAATATAGTCGATGTGTGAAACGAATTTGTGTACAAAAATTGTTTCCTTTGACGATTACTAAACATTTTCTTCCTGTTAAAGTATAACCAGACTATTTGATTAAATAAAATAGGCATAAAAATAAAATTTCATTAAGGCGAAACGAACCAGAGGAAAAAACAATTTAGAAGTATTTACTACCTACTATGATGCTATTAATAAAACGTTAATGCGTCCCACTTTTTCATTTCCTGACCTACTATTTCAGTAAATAAAAATGTATAGGTTATTTATTTCTGCCAATTTAATTCCAACAAATGACATGATAGCGTTATAAAGCATATAAAGAATAAGAATATATAACCGTTTTTTAAAAATCTTATGGTTCCTATATATAAAAAGAAACTTTGTTGACGGCAGTTTCTAAAAGCCAAACGCTGGAGAGTAAATCTGACTATACAGGATGTTTCACAATTTCATTTACAATCCATATAATCGTTGTTTGAAAAGATAGAAAAATTAATAAAATGATAAAAACGATTGTAAAAGAGATTTAGCAATCCTTCAGGTTACTCTATTAAAAACGCCTTGCTGCTTACAACCCTTAAGAAATTGCTCCAAGTTTTTTTTTCAAATTGCATCCTCTAAAGGTTTATACTGTAATGAAATTCCCAATTCTTGGTGAATACTGTAATATACCACTTTTAATATTTTATAGTTACATAATATAAATTAGAAATTTTGTTGTGTAATGAAAAATGTTTAATGTACATCTGTTAAACAGATCTAATTCAAAGTTTCTTATAATAGCTCCCTTGTGTAATCAGCTGTGGTCATAGCCGGTGTGATGATGCAGGCCTCAGGAATTCGATTTTTGAGTCAAACCAAACACAATCCAAATGCATGGATTGAGTTTGGTACACGACGTCCTTTAGGCAAATCCACACGAAAGATATAGTGGTGTCAAGTCAGGAGAGCGCACTGGTCAATTAATGGGACCTCTGTTGCCAATCCATCTATTTGGAAACGCTTAAGTTAAATGCTGTGACGATCTGAGCATCATGGAAAAGAGCACACCATTACATCCCGTTCTGCGACAGAAATATATTTACATTAAATACACCACTCCACATTGCATTCCACAGTGTTTGAAAACGAGACTTTGTGATTCAATGGGGATTATGATTAGACCAATAATGGGCATTGTGCGCATTGACTACATCATTATTATGAAATCAGCTTTCATCAGTGCAACAAATTTTATTTAGAAAAGTAGGATTATCATGAATCAAAGCCAGCAGTACAGCAGTAAACTGTACTTTGCGTTCAAAATCAGTGGGTCACAATCCTTGAACTAAATAGACTTTAGAAGGGTGAGGAACGTCGACGATACAGTGTGGTTGCTGTGCGAGAATTTTTTCGACATTTCCCATAATTAAGCAGGATATTGTCTAAACGTTAACATACTCGTTAACGCTGAACATAAACGACATTTATTTAACAATTTGCCAGATGCTCTGCTCAGATAGATCAACTGAATTCCCCATTCCCCACCAGATTATTAGACGTTTTATAGGGGTAATCAAGCCGGGTCATCGGAAGTGATAAAGCAGCCGATAGAAAGGCTCCCGCTGCCACTAAACCGCACTTAAAAAATATTTTAAACGGCTTATAAGTGTAATCACAATAAAATAGGAATTTTTTTATTACTTTGCAATATGTCTTATTTATAGCTATTTTTCAACTGTAAAATATAAAATTGCATCTCACAGTATTCACCATGAATTGGGGATCCCATTGTGGTGTAAAATATTAGAGCGTCCAATTTGAATAAAAATAGTTTTCAGTGTTTTCTTAAGGGCTGTTAAGAAGCAAGACGATTTTTAAAAAATAAAAAATAAATTAGTCTTAATTACTTCATTATAATATGAGGGAGAGGAATATACGGCAGTATATTACAAGTAAAATTGAAAATTTTTAAAAACTCCCGATCAATGTATCTAATCGTACCAGTTTCATATGACCAATCAAAAATGAGGCCTAAATCATGTTCGGCTACCATAATTGTCTGCACATTTTCAATTTTACTTCAATCGGACAATTTCTAGAGAAGTTCAACATGGCGAATTTAAGATGGCGACCAAACATCAATGGCCTATGGCATATGGCCTATAACCTTCTCGACAAAATACTCTTTCAAATAAAAAAACTACATCAAAATCGGATCACCCGTTGAAGAGATATGAAGCCACAGACAGACAAACAAACATAGAAACATACGCGTCGGGGGTTAAAAATATTTTGAAACATGCCAAACCGAGTCACAAAGGAACTTGATAACAATAATTTACGAAGTAATGAAATAGCATGTGTATTGCTGTATTTTTATTCACACGAAGAATGAGTAAATTATAATATTTAACAAATATGCACCAACTTTAACTTTAATTTACTTACTAACTTATTTGCTAAGGTATAAATAATTAAAAATCTTAGGAAAATTAAGGAAAAGAAAAGATACTGGCTTGCTATTAAATAAAGAAGCCGCCCTGACTAATTTAAGACTAACAAAACTATTTAATAATACCACTATTAAAAACAGATAATTTTTTAAGGATTATTCTACACGTCCCTTAATTTCAACTTTCTGTGGCTTTAAGGAAAATATAACATAGAAAATCCGGAAAATATAAAAGTATGGTGGCTTACTGTAAGCCGACACAAGAATTCTAAAGTTGTTATATGTTCATGTCAATAAATACCAACAGGGCTTTAACATTAAAGCCTTTCAATTCCCTTTCTATAGAGACCCGTGTTAACCATTTATTTTAGAGGAAAAAATGCTTTGGTTTTAGCTTCGTCGGTTAGAAAAGTTCGCGTAGGGGTGGGAAACAAATTTAATTTGTAGCGAATATATTGGGTGAAACATTTTAGGAAAGCTTTTAAGATAAAAGGTAAATAATTATATTTTCGCATGCGTTTGGCTCAGTTTCGATAAGTGAACTTAATAACTATACTAGATTTTGATGGGTAGTTTATTTTTATTCAGAGTCAAGTATAATTTTTTTCTCTCAGTTTCTTAAATGTTTGATATATGTTCAAATGTTTTAGGGTAAGTTAATTAATTTGAAGCGTAGAATTACTAAAGGCCGGTTTATCATACTCACTTAGCTAAATTAACTGTCAGTCCGTTTCTATCTCAACCAATAGCAGCATATTTCTATTTCAGCCTTACTGACAGTTAATTGATATACTGTGCATTGATATACTGTCTCTTATTACTCAATTAAACTTTAACAATAATAATAATAATATTAATAATATAGTGTTTGTATATAAAATTAAAAACAGGAAACAGATACTATATACAACAATACAATATATAGATAAAAGCGATCATCCACACATATCATTCAAATTTGAAGAAAAATACTCCTCAAAATTGTAAAAAGCATTGGTTATTAAAAAAGCTTTTACAGTAGTCTTAAATAAATTGTACTCAAGTTCTTTGATTTCTGAAGGCAAATGATTAAAAAACCGTATGGCACAATAATTTGTTCCGTTACGAGATTTAAAAAGTTAGAATATAGGTTATTATTGTTTCTCATGGAATACCTGTGCACCTTGTTATGAGAAGTATAGTTTGATTTGAGTACCTTAATGTGCAATAGACAATACAAAATGTACACACGGTGTGCGTTAATATTTTTGAGTTTTTGAAAGCTTGTCTACAGTCGTCTTTGTATTTTAGGCCGCACAGAATCCGTACTGCTTTTCTTTGTAAGCCGAAAACATTGGCGCGATGAGTGGAATGCCAATTAGAGTGGCATATGATAATTGAGAATGAATAAGACCATGATAAGCAGTAATTAATGTTTCTTGAGAAACCTCATTTACAAGGTTTCGTAATAGGTAAATGTTAACTGAAATTTTATTACAGACAAAGTGTACATGATGTTCCCACGACAATTTCTTATTTAGGTACCCCGAGAAACTGTTTGTGTGGTTTTCTCCAGTTACATTTCTTAGACTAAAAACCAAAGTCTCAGTTTTGGACTTATTTAAGCTAAGTTGGTTTGCTGTAAACCATTCCTGAGCTTCTGACAATGTCTCCCTCATATTTGTACGTAAAGTATCAGAGTTTGATGTGAGTGAATGATTGGCATCATCTGCAAATAGGACAAATTGAGATGAAGTCATGACTGTCAAATCATTGATGTAAATTAAAAATAATATCGGTCCCAAAACAATGTTTCATAGGTAGTAAGTCAGAATTAGTGTTTTGATAAGTAACAAACTGGAATCTATTCGTCAGATATGACTAAATTAAGTTGATACTGCTACTATTAAAATTATAATACGCTAGTTTATCAATTAAAATATGATGTGAAACACAGTCAAAAGCTTTAGAAAGGTCTAAAAAAATTGGGCATATACATGTTCACCAGCTTCAAAACCATAACTTATTATTTCAGTAAACTTATTTATGGCTAATGTTGTAGAGGATTTAGCTCTAAAACCAAACTGACTAGAACTAAATATGTTATTGGATTCAAAATAGCAAGTTAACTGCATTTTTAACAAAGTTTCTAAAATTTTTGAGAACAGTGGTAAAATTGAAATGGGTCTGAAGTTTCCAACATCGTTTAATGAGTCCTTTTTATGTGGGAATGACTTTTGAAATTTTAAGAATACCTGTGCGTATACAACTATTCATTAAGTTAGTTAGTGAAATTAATATAGAGTATCTAATGGGGTAATTTCATGTTTGTAAAAAACTTAAAAATACCTACTAATTTGAACAGTAAAATATACGAGGATAACGTACTAGCAATTAAAATCTCTCTGATATTTGTTAATTATTCATAAATCCACACAAACTATACTACTCATTTTAAATTTTATTAACGCGTGACGTCAATGGTTAGGGGTGATTTTATTGTTGTGCCTGCCCTGTCAAAACCAAAGGTAATACTAATATTCTAACTTCACAACTTTGTTGTTATTTATGTTAGAGAAAAAATTTAAAAAAGCTTCGGAAAGCTCGATCAATTTTCTTTAGAATTGGTCTACAAATATTTAAAAAAAACTGATAATTAGCGAGATTCTTGGGAAAATGGAAGAAATTTCATATTTTCCTAGAAAATGCATGTGAATCTTAAAAAAATCAATTTTCCCAGAAAAGTTTGCTTTGAAGGGCCGAGATTAATGGAACACCTAGGTAATACATGATATTAAGAGTACATCGTAATTGAGATCAATTTCAGTTAATTACCGATTAATTACGTGACGAAATGGCGAAATTTTACAAAAAAAAAAGTTCTCACTCCCGCCCCTTCTATTTCCCTCATTTTTGTCGCAAAACAAAAAAATAAAAAAAAAGAGTTTTAGCCAATTTAATTCTATTTAAATTCGTTAGAGTAGTTTTTTGGCTTAGGAGTCAAGGTTAAGGAGTTACCAACTTTTTAAACAAGAAATGTGCGGTTTTTTCCGGACATCGCCACATATTTCAGTAAATATCTCCGAAACGAAAAAAAAAAATCCAAATTCTGATGGAACTAAAAGATTTGTAATGAACTCTTTTTACTATATTTTTTTATTTTGGACTAGCTTTTACCGTTTCAGAGATATTGGCTAAAAATAGTTAAAGAAAACCATGAATTTCGGAACCGAAAATAGCGCAAAAACATGCAATTTTGAAATGTTCACATTTATCGAAAAACACCTGCAGGAGGGCCGTACATGCTACGACGCAAAGAGGAAGAGTTCTAGTTGATCCGCATCGTAAATTGCACAAGGCAAATCGAAAATTGTGGTATTTTTTGACATTTAGCAAAACGGTAAAACAAGATGTCAGTCACACATGTCAATATGGTAATGGTGAAGTTTATATTTTATGGCTGCCATACAAATTTACTGCTTGGACTATACTGCGCATGCGTAACCATTGTCGTCACGGCTTTTAGCGGGAACAACCATTTTCAAATTATAAATTGAATTTAAAATTATTTAACGTCCATCAAAAAAATTGCCGTTACATATACTTAGTTATTATTAGTCCTAGAATGCAAATTCAATGTAAATACAAATTTTGAAATAGCCCCATGGCATATAACGTTTTTATGTTTAAATAATAAGCATCATTAGACTTAGTCGTTTTTAAACTGGTTATAACATAATTTACTTCGTTAAAAGAAACCTCTCTGAAACAAAACTGAGATTGAAGAATTTGTGATTTTTTGTCTAAGAAATGTTTATGGGTTTTATTAGTGACAGGTAAATTTTTTATTACATTTTCAGCAACATTTTCAAAATGTAAATTAAATTCGTCTGCTGAAATAACAGACCTTTTTGCTGTTTTTTTCTGCTGTTGATGATTTGCCACATAGACTTTTGTGTATTCTTTGAATTTGTAATATATTTATCATTTGCTGCTTTTTTCGCTTTACACAGTTCTGACTTGTATTGAATTTTGTACGTTTTATCAAATTTTTTAAATTTTCTGTGGGATATTTTTTATATACATCCTCCAAAAAATGCAATGACTTAAGCTGTTATTAAACTAATTAATTTTAATTGTGCCACCTTCTATTATTAGTTTGGATTTTTCCGGAAATGCCTTTTCGGAAGCCATGGATGTGTAATTAACAAATTTTTGGAAATTATTTTCAACATTTAAGTCGTTATTATCAATGAAATTTCAATATGTATCACGTAAGTCATTGTGTAGACAATATAATCCCTCATCTGTTATTGGTATGTATTTTATTTTCTATGAAGTTTTAGGTTTATGGTCAATAAATAATACCCAATAATATTTCTAAGTGATCTGATAATTTAAGGTCAACTATCCTACAGATGAATTAATCACAATTAAAATTAACGAAAATATTATCTAGGCAATGATGATTCCTAGTATTTTCTTTGTTTATGGAGTATAGTCCGAAGGATATAAAAGTATTTAAAACCAAAGTGGTATTTCTTTCATTGGTATTAAAGTGAATGTTAAAATCCCCAGTTACAATAATTGTTTTGTTCATATTTAAAAGTATTTCCAGAAAGCGCGATATTTTTCTAAAAATACATTAATGTCCCCATTGGGAGATCTATATACAGTTAAAATTTGCATATCATTGTAATTTATTCCCACTATTTCACAGTGAAGTTCAGTTTGTGACGTGGTTTCTTCCACGCAGCCTGTTGCAGTAGGGCTGGGATAAACTCAGTGACGAAACGGAAATGTCCAGGGGTCAAAATTTGAGATTAGATTTTCAGGCACATTCAAACAGTAAAACTCAAAAATTGGTAAATAACAACGTTTATTAAAACATGCTAAATTCAATAACAATAGTAAAAAAAAAATGTTCAGGTACTCAAATACTCATAAGGAGTTTATCACAGATAAAACTTATGATATTTTATTTTACAATAGGTAAAGCATCGCGAATAACTAAAAAAAACTAACTAATCAAGCGGGCTAACTAATCAAGCTGACTAATCAATCAAGCTGGGAGAAGATAGATTAATCAGGGTGTTGCAAATGTTAAGGTTACTATTAAACGGGTTTGTTACTAGTGGCAAACGGGCAATCCACAGGATGCTAAGCAGTAGATAAGCCACAACAAAAAAAAATGGTAAGCAGTATGCAAAGTAACAACAGGCAGTGTATACAAAAAACATGTATATAAAATAGCATAAAAAAGTTAAAACAGGCAGTGCTAGAATTCGGGGTGGTAGCAAGGCAATTATTTACAGCAATATAGGCATGCACGAAATAATAATCAGGAAACAGTATTAAAGAACACGACTTTGTTCTTTCTAATAATCAGGAAGTACGGTCAAAGAACACGGCTTTGTTCTTTTACTTCCGATCTGGAGGTTTGCCTGCGGTTTTCGGGGTGGCAAACGCCTGCGGGAGATGTGCTGCCTTTATTAGCCAAACGCAAATTTGTCAGAGCGGTTTCAGATTATGTTACGTAGCAACATATGAAAACTAATTAATTTTTGGTTTTGGATTGTCAGATTTTCGCGTCAAGTTCCCGGACTATGACAAAGTTTCATAAATTTCTCAGGATACTGGATTTTATTGTTTATTCATAAAGAGTAGTAATTGTTAAAATACTTTAGCATGAAAACAGTTTCTAAATACGGTAAATTGTCAGGTATTATTTTATAACAAATTTTCATAACTTCTTCAGAATACAGTATTTTATTTTTAATTTATATCAACCCGACGTGATTAAATTAAAGCAGGTAGAAAACAGATTCTAAATACGGTAAATTATCAAGCATTATTTTATCTCGTTGAATAGAAAAAGACGGTAAAAGTTAAAATAATCTGGTAAAAAACGGTTTACCGTTTTTCTCTCAAAAATGCCTACTATGTTTCTTTTTCCTGGTTCGGTCCTAAGAAAAATTACTGGAACGTAACTGTTTTGGACAAAATCTCGAGAATTTATCAGTCTGTCTCTATAACACGCCGACGTTTACAAAAATTATAAGTACTGTATCTGGGTAATTCGGGAATTGACAATCGCATTTTATATATTTTAACTGAAATTACTTGAAACTAGCAGTTGAATACACTTAATTATGTCGGAAAATCTTAATCGTTGGATGTACGGGATCTGACAAATTTGCCACGGAGCTACCCACTTAATAAAATTACTGCATCTTACCTTAACAAGAGCTGATACGGGAAGGACCAAAATGTCTTTCCACTAACTTCGATATTCCCGAAATGAATTACGACCAGCGACACTGGTGTCAATTTTGTAAATTATATTGATATGTCGCGCTATCTTCTCACGGCAAGATTTAATACAGTTTACATGAAACAGGATTCTACAACGCGGTTCTTTACTTTGGGAGTTCCTCAGTTGCACGAATGAGGGTGAGGAAAATCCATTCAATTAATTAAAACAAGTAAATTTTTCAGGTAAACGGGACAAGCAACGAAGCGTAGGGTTAATTTACTGCATTTTATTATTAGAAAAAAAAACACTTCGTTACAAGTTGACAGACTGTTTACAAGTTTAATGGGTGTGCACTTATACCTATTTAAACAATAAATTGCAACGTCTCCATTTATGGCTGTTGATCTGGAAAAATGTGTCGTTAGAGTATAACCAGTTAGCTGCATACAAGAAATCTCATCATTTAATAACCAATGCTCGTTAACACAAAAAAAAAATCAAATTTATTTTCCCCTAATAATAATTCAAGTTCGTTTATTTTATTACGCATACATTGAACGTTTAAATGATAAACTGTTAGGGATTTGCTATTAACAGTTTTGCTACTATTAAGTATTAATCTATCACAGTTATTTCTACTGGATGTGTACCTAAAAAATCATTGGGAATTTGATTTTTTCACACGTGCTTGATAAAATAAATTGTGAGATATAGTCGAATAGTACTGTGGAATATAATTTTCTGACTTTTTTTGTTGTTAATATCTACATAGAATAATATCTAGCAATTTAAGTCATGTTTTTTTTTTTTTGGGGGGGGGGAATTTTCAGTTTTTTGCCATTATTTCGAAAAGTATCACTTTTTTGACAAAAATAGTTATGAGCAAAAATATTTATTATAAAATTCTACACAAAAAGTTTATTACCTTTTTTTTCGTAGGATCATTCTCACTCTTCTAGCAGGTCTAATTCCATGTAAACTTCATCGTCCTCTTCATAAAGAGCTTCGTCAATTGGCTGACCAGTTGACGGTATCGTATCTTCAACTATATCTTCATCTATAGCTCCGTTCTTACTATCTATTTCTTCCGTCGCGGCTGTCAAACAAGATTGCCCACGGCAATGCCCGCATACCGCAGAATGACGGAGACCTAGTTTTCTGCAGCTACAACTAGCGTTACAGTCTTTCGTACAGGTGCAGAATATAGTATTGATCAACTGATCGGGAGCCGGTGACAAGAGGTTTTGAACAGGTTCCAATCTATTGTTGATGATCTTCCATCCTCAGTCATCATGAGTTAACTCATTATCAAGCCATTTTTGGACCTGGAGATACACTCTAAATAAATGCTGTTGTGCTGCACTGAATGTGGGTGGTAGATTGGACTATTTTATTGGTCTGTTAAGTCTGGTTGCCTTTACAAATGAGTAATACCTGTACTCATCAATAGAGTTTTCATTCGGAGGAGCACTGTATCTTGCCAGAAGTAACTTAATTCCATGTTCCGTAATTAATTCGCGCGAAGTGTGTGGCATTTTGAAAACTTCGGCATAATCCGTAAGTCCGCGCGATTTTGAAGCACCTTCATGACTTTTTTTCCCAATATGAAACAATGCAGATGTTGTGTCACATCCACTAATATCATAGATCAATAAAATATGCGTTTTGGTATTGCTGAACTGGACCAAGAATAATAGTATATTATTCAATGAGCGGTAATGTAGGTAATAACTCACGCAGATGAAAGTTTACAGCACGAGCCGTAGGCGAGTGCTGTAATTCATCAAGTGATTTATTACCATTACCGCAAGTTGAATACTATACTTTATCTACGATTATAACAATAAATATTAAATTGAGAAAATTTTGTTTAAATTACTGAGTTTGTTTATTAATAAAATTAACTGTAAAGTTTAATTTTTGTTCACCCTTTTATATTTGTTGTCTTCAAAGATTTAGCCACCTTTAAGCGGAGGTAGAATGTGATTTTTAATCGAAATAGTGCACAAACTGCTTGTAGACAAAAAATCAGCTTTGTAGATTAATATTACGCGGCGGAAAATGCAAAACTTCTCCGCGAACTGCAATAGCCCGGAGCGCATATTCGGCCAAAAGTCTTGTTTTTATGTTGGGGAAAAAATTTAAAAAGCGTCGGAAAGCTCAATCAATTCTCTTTACATAAGCTATCTACAAATTTTTCGAAAAAAACAATAGTTATCGAGATATTCGAGGAAATGTAAGACATTACACGTTTTCCTATAGGGCGTACGCAAATCTTAAAAAATAATTTTTCTCAGAAGCCTTTGTTTCGAAGGGCCAAGATTAACGGAGCCTCAAAGTAGTACATGATATTAAGTGAACATCGTATTTGAGATCGATTTCAGTTAATTACCGATTAATTACGGTGACAAAATGGAGAAAATGTACCGAAAAAAAAAGTCCCAAATCCCGCCCCCTCTAATTCCTTCATTTTTGTCGGAATTCAAAAAATAAAAAAAAAATAGTTTTAGCAAATTTAATTCTATTTAAGTTAACTAGAGTAGTCTTTTGGCGTAGAAGCCAAGATTAGAAAGTTGCCAACTGTAGAAGCTCAAAATTTGCGATTTTTTGCTGTACATGGCCAACATTTCAGTAGTTATCTCCGAAACGAAAAAAAAAATCAAAATTTTTATGGAAGCAAAAGATTCGTAGTGGAAAATACTCGTTTGACCTTATTTTTTATTTCGAGCTAACTCCCACCGTTTCGGAGATATCTGCGAAAAATAGCAAAAAACAGCTTACGTTTCGGAGCCGAAAAAATTGCAAAAACATGCAATCTTGACACGTTCATATTTTTCGAAAAACACCATTGGAACGGCCGTACGATGTCGCGATGTAAAGAGGAAGTCATCCAGATAAACCTGATCGTAAATTGCACATCGAAATTCGAAAATTCGGCTCGGCACGAACGAATCAAAAATAGCATCTTGTGACATTTCAGAAAATCTTTATAGATATTAACGCGAATAATCTGTTATTAACTCCCTGGCTCCACCTTCGTGTGTCGCGCGTTACGTCCATTGGACAGGCTAGGCATGAAGATCAAGGTGATTGGCTCTGTACCTTGCGTGAGTTATAATAACTCACGTATTATAACTCACGTATTATAACTCACGCTGTTTGTTTATGGATACTATTAATTGATCAAAAGCAGTTCATTAATTAGTATGTAACCTAATAAGAGTAGATAAAAGTTGTTTGATACCATACTTTCCATACGGAGAGAATATGAAAATCAAAGTTTTACACTTTTCAGAAAATTTATATTGGAAAATCGCTCTGGGGGGAGAGTATTTTAAAAGGGTAGCACGCACCGTAGAAAAATTTGGACATCACCATCGTGATCACCCTGCATCTCTTTACGGATAAAAACATATTTCTCCCAAGGGTAATATTTTTTCAACTTAATCACCAGCTCTCCCTTCGTCTACTGCACTTTATGTTGTTAGGGTGATTTTGAAAGCAGAACTGTGCCACATTTGATAATAATTATATGTATTAAAATAGGTTCAGTACAGTTTCTGAAGCTCTGGTATTATTCTGTACATGCAAATAGTTTATATAATAAAAATATTCAATTAATGCTTAATAATTACTCTATTTTAAATGGTGGATTATTTTGATACTAATGACAGCTTACATACAATACATACCTACTTTTGTATCCATATATTTCTTTTGTAACCTTAATCAAGTCCATCCGTTAAGAGACAAATACATTTTAAGAGCAAATACAGTTTTACATTTCTCTTATTGCTTTTTTTATTATCGTGCAATATTTAAATGACTGAATGAAATTTAGTTGCAAAAAGTATATCTTCTATAAATATATAATAATATTATAGTGGCCTGCTATATCTTTGAAACTATTGGTCCTACGAAAAAAAGTGTAATTACCTTTTTGTGTAAAATTTTATAAGAATTATTTTTGCTCATGACTATTTTTGTAGAAAAAAGTGATACTTTTCGAGATAATAGCAAAAAATTTAAAATCGCCCCTTTAACCCCCCCCCATGGCTCAAATTGCTCGAACTTCTCAGGATGTACTAAGGGCACCTCAGTGAAGGTCCCCACAAAGAACAGCTTTCTCGTAATTTTTTCCCATTTTAGCATCAAATTTGTCTTTATTTACTGGGGTATCAGTGCACTTATTAAACTTATTGATAAAATCAACAAATTTCAAGTTGTACTTAAATATATGTTTATACTACAGTTTGAACTACTGAAGAGAAGGGGAGTTTTCTTATTGTTAATAATATAACTTGATCCTCCTATTATTATCACAAAATCATTTAGACTCTAAATTCTTTTGTTAGTAGTTCAATGCTCTCCATTACCTGATGCAAAAGTGCCCCTGGCTTTACTATCGGTAATATAGAGTAGATATTTTCGTCAAGGTTCTTCTTTATTTTCCAGCTTAAGCCTTTGCCATGGTCGTCAGATAATATAAGTACTTGCCGCTTAGGAGTAGTATTACATATCCCCTTGGGTTCTTTATCAATGTTAGGTTATTGTGATTACATCTTTTCTAACACAGGTCCCATTTTCCTTCAACTTTGACTGGGCTATTAATTCAATATTATTTATTGATATGTCTGTGGATGTAGATATGTTTTTACTACTAGTTTTTACGGTTTGTGCGGTGATGGTTTTTGTTTCTATCTTTCCTTAATTATTATTGATTCTTGTTTTTCTAACAATTCGTTCAGTTCAACTTCTCGTTTCATGGCTTCATTTAAGATTAATTTATTTTTATCTTTTAATTTCTTGTACTTATCTTTTAAAATGTTGTCTTCATTGAGGTCGTCAAGCGTTTTTTCTAAGATGCTCTTTTCATCTTCAGCTTCACTTAAGCTCCCATCTTTGCAACGAATTATCTTGCTTTGTATAATAAAGCGGATTTGGTTTTTAAATTTCGGAACACAACACTTATGATATATGTTATGACATTTTATGCGGATATATTGTAATAAAAAAGGTTTGTTTTTACAACATCTATAGTAAATTAAACAGGAACTCTGCATGCTGACGGTATTAGTCGGCGCCATGTTTTTGTACATTGCACATTACATTGTATTACAATGTTTCATTCGTAATTATTACACGGTTATGTTTCAGGTGACGACAGTAGATAACAATAAAGTGTAACTTGTTATATAGACTATAATCCGATACATCTAAAAAAATTGAAAATAGTTCAACCGTCTCCAAAAAAAGTCGCGAAAAATTATGAAATATAATTTCATCGTCGCCCAGTGAATTGAATTTTATTATAGTTCAGATTCTGAAGACGTCTATCTTTCAGTCCTAAGTATCTTAGACCAGTAGAATTAGTAAAAAAAAGTCTGAAATTTATTGTAATTCGTTTCAGGATGCCACGCGGATTAAACGATAGTTTTATTGATTGCGAACATGACCCTGAATTTGGTCTACTTTTTGACCGCCGGAACATTGTTTATTTAACGATTTATTGTTGAAAAATTCCAAAAAATCGACTTTTTAAAAGATAACTCAAAGACCTTTAACGATAGGTTTTTCAATTTGTAGATACTGTTAGAACTTTGGAAAACGGTTAATTTGAGAGGTAGATCGTTTAAAGCGCTTGAAAATTTGTTTAAATAATTGCAAAAAACCGCGAAAATTTTCGCAATTTACAAATATTTTTCATTCTTTAACAAAAGCACTTTAGTACCCCAAAGTTACCCCTAAAATTTCATCGAAAAATTTTAATTAGTTTAAGAGATCTTCAATTTGTTTATTAAAAACATAAATAATGTAAAGTGCAAATTCGCCCAGTTCCCGTTATCGTAGAGGGTTGATCGGCGCATCATTTTTTTCGTTGAGACTTAAACTTTATGTTTTCATTAATAGTCAAATTTGCATTATTTTCAACTTCAAAATGGCGTTTGAAAAAGTGTCACATTTTGAGGTTAGGTTTTTTGCTAATAACTATTAAACAAATGAAGATTTTGCAATATCGTTCTCATATCTTTGTTGCTGGGTTCTTTTTACATATTTTCAAAAAAAAAAAATGACTCTGTAGCCTTACTAGAAGCCGAGATGTTTTTTTTTTAATAAATTCGTAAAAAATTTTTTAACAAAAAATAATTGTTTATAACAAATTATTGTTTAACTATGAAAAAATCGACATGACAGATATTATTATTTCATCACGCTTTAACAGCAGATTAAAAAAAAGTCAAAATCGGAGCAACGGTAAATTTTTGGTTGACGGATTTGAACTCGCCTCGATCATTTTATGAATATGTTACAGATATGACTCATGCTTCTCACTCCTATTTCTGACGCTGATTTAAAATTAATTATTGTTATCGTTGCAAATTGAATTTTTTCACCCAAATTCTGCTCTATTACAAAGATAGACTATTAAACTAATTGTTCGCCAAGTCTCAGCTGTTAATGTTTATTAATAAACAAATTACGAATTTATTGAAAAAAAAAAATCATCTCGGCTTCTAGTAAGGCTACACTCATTTTTTTTTGAAAATGTGTGAAAAAACGCCAGCAATAAAGATATGAGAACGATATTGCAAAATCTTCAATTGTTTAAAAGTTATTAGCAAAAACCTAACCCCAAAATATGACACTTTTTCAAACGCCATTTTGAAGTTGAAAATAATGCAAATTTGATTTACCATTAATGAAAACATAAAGTTTAAGTCCCAACAAAAAAAAATGATGTCCGGATCAACCCCCTACGATAACGGGAACTGGGTGAATTTGCACTTTACATTATTTATGTTTTTAATAAACAAATTGAATATCTCTTAAACTAATCAAAATTTGTTGATGAAATTTTAGGAGTAACTTTGGGGTAATAAAAGACATTTTGTCAAAGTTTCAAGCACTATAGTGCTTATGTTAAAGAATGAAAAATATTTGCAAAGTGCGATAATTTTCGCGGTTTTTTGCAATTATTTAAACAAATTTTCAAGCGTTTTAAACGAAACACCTCTCAAATTAACCATTTTCCAAAGTTCTAACAGTATCTACAAATTGAAAAACCTATCGTTAAAAGCCTTTGAGTTATCTTTAAAAAAGTAGATTTTTTGGAATTTTTCAACAATAAATCGTTAAATAAACAATGTTCCGGCGGTCAAAAAGGGGACCAAATTCAGGGTCATGTTCGTAATCAATAAAACCATCGTTTAATCTACGTGGCATCCCGAAACGAATTACAATATGCATATTTTCTAATTCCACTGGACTATCTGTCAGACATACATCTAGAAAGTGTCGTATTCGAAATAAAATTGTTTGCTCCAGCCGAATTCGGAGGGCGCATAAAAATCGGATATTGCCTTAATTCGCGAATTTACCTTTGTTTCCGAAATTGTGGAAATAGTATATTGTGTATTTAGGTATGAAAGCAATACATTCCCGAACGACGATGCAAATTGCAAACAAGCATCGAAGTCCGGGAATGTGCTTTCACACCGAAGTACACATACTATTTTTCTGAAATCACAATCAATATTATTATAAATTAAGGAATCTGTACTGATGCATAACATTTTTTCATTACAATCTAACTGCTTACTAATAAATGCAATTTTAATGCGAGGTGGTTTGTCTACGTGCATTTATTTAATGTCTAAAATATACATAAAAAACCGTACGGGAATGTTACTTTCCCGGCCTAGGCCAGGAAAATAAAATTCCCGTACGGTTTTGTTGGTCGTTGCTTGGCAACGGATATTTTCCCGTCTGTTTTCTGATAGTTTCTTAGCACCGGACTAAAATACTAGAATTGTGCATTTTTTGATCCGAAATTGCGCCGAAAACGTAGACATTGCCGATCGATTTCAGAAAAACTGAATTTTTAAAATATAAATTGCGTTTTCTCATACAAAATATAAGCTAAAAATCTATTATTATCTTTTAATTGTGGCTCACAGTATATTCACCGTAACAGTTTAGTTAGAACACATCTAATATTTATAGAAATTTTAGAAAAAAATATTGCGTGAACCTCAACATAGTGGGTGCATTGAAAAATGTAACGTGAGAGATTTTTTTTATTTTGGGAAATTGACAAAAACTACGAAATTACAAAAAAAGACCAAAATTATTCTTAGTGATTGATTCATACTGATATCTCTCGTGAAACGGTCGATATGATTTTTTAAATTTGTTTGTTCGGCTACCCAACGCTACGAAGTTATAAAGCTGTCGCAATGAATCGGAACCGACGGATGCGGGCAGTCGTTTGGTACTATAAGAGTAGGTACATACAATATTCCTTTGTAAGGTTACAGACTTTATTTCCTTTAAAAGTAGTTATTAATATAGTTATTTAAAATGCCTTAGGTTCAACTGTCATGATACATGTATCAGTACTTAAATTGTATATAAAGGTATTTAACTTGTTTGTATGAAATTGTCTTTAAATATAATAGATATGAATGTGTTTATATCAGCTAAGCGAAATAATGTTACAGTTAATAGAAATTATAATTAGCTAGTAAGTGAAAACCATTTCAACATGTAAAGGATTGGTATGGTTGTTGTGAGTTTGTAAACAGAATGATATACCTTGGATTCCTTGTTGCCAACATCGGCAACTGCGGATATGAGTCAGGCTTGCCAATGCCATAGTTTTATCAATTTTTTTGTATGAAACGTGGATATTGTATTGATGATCTTGAAATATGGACTTGAAGATGGTTATTAAGAGTTCTATCCTATTCCACAAATAACTCGAATTTCCAAAACGATTATCCAGCTTCATATTCTCCAACATCTTATATTTTTTGGCTAGATCAAACGAAAAGAGGACAATATCGAACAATTCATGGGGCAGGTAAGACCTTATGGAAAGAGACAAGCTGATATTACCGTGGAATTGATGGGCTGACGAACTTGTTAAGGCCGTACACTTAACAGGCAACCGCGACAGTTGGCGAGATACTGCTAGACGTGCCATGCAGCAAAGGAAGACTGACTAGAATAAGGGGTCATAAAATGTTTGTCAGAACGTTGTGAATAAGAAGTTAAGAAAAAGTTAAAACCAGTTTCATTAATTTCTATCACAATTGTTTAAATTACTGATTACCTCCTTCTGTGGGTGAAATAAGTAAAACCTTTAATAATTTCGGTTTTTATTGATTGAGTTACAATAACTATAGTTTAACTTTCTTTGTCATTCAACCTACTAAGAAATTTATTTTTATTATACATTTTCTTTCGATTCAAAGTATTATTGAATCTATCCCAACAAAGGCTATTAAAATCTCAAAACATTTCGAGAAGCCTCTTCTACAATAATATCAGATGGGGGATGAAAGCTGAGCTTCAATCAATAGTAAATTTTATGCTTTCATTACCTACTTTTTAATCCTTTGAGAAAATTCCTTGAAGTACAATTTTGCTTCTGATTAAAATCTATAAATCGTCGGGGCTTTAAGACAGGGGAGAACGTAATATTTCAGGTGATAATGAAATAAAGATCAATTCAGTTTCAAATTAAAATAGACGTGGATAAAAGGCCTATTTTTAGCGAGGTGCCAATATTTCATTTAATAATTGCATTTCTTAAATGTATTCATAATCTCATTTTAAAATTAAAGGATTATTCTATAATATTTCAATTTACAATTAACGTTTCGTTGACAGGATTTGATTTATGATCTGAGAATCTTTCTAATTATTTTCATTACTTTTTTATTGTAGTAAAATTAATATTTTTGATAAAAAAATTGGACTTAAATATTTTTCAATTTATTTCTGCATTAAGGTGAAAACTATTTTAGACATCATGTTAGAAAACGTTCTTAAGATAGAGGAATAATAATCTGTTAGTATATTTGAAAGGATTCGGGAAACATCCGCCATACAGAGTGATCCCTAAAGGCACGTAAACAGTTATTTTTATATAAAATTGCAATTTTAGAGCAAAACGTTGCTAAGGCTTTAATTAAGCAGACAGAAATGCAAAGATGTACAAAACAACGGAACTGCGATATACAGTGAGTCTAGCCAGTCCCAAAGAATTTTACGTAAATTAGGAGATATTTCGATTTAATTTTAAAATATTTCAGATGGGCATTGTCGACCTGTTAAACACGATATATTCTGTTAAATATGTATGTTACATTTGGAACATATGTAAAATAACGTGTAAAAACATTCCCTACTAAAATTAGTCAATATCCGTTGAAGAGGGTGATCGTCAGAGACGTGTAAACAGTCAGGCTAGCACATTTTTCCATATGGTTAGCATTGTAATTATACTAGCAGTCTTGCCACGTACCGTTATTACTTCCACATCAAGTATTGTAACGACAAAAATTTTTTTAAAAATGTTTATTGTTCAAATGGGCTTAGAATATCATGAAACGTCGAGATTATAAGTTATAAGAAAAAAAAATTTCTGTCTGTCGGTCTGTCTGTAACTTTTTTTTGTGTGCACGTTTACTCTGGAACCATGTGAGATATTGACTTGAAATATGGTACACATATGTACTTTAACGAGATCTAGAACTAGATTATATTTTCATCTCGTTCCGTCGAAGGGTTGGGGGGTAAATTGGGGTAAATTTGGTGTAAATAGATGAATCAAGCAGGTAAAAGTCAATAAAACCCCCACCATTACCACCCCCACCCCATTATTAAAGGGGATGAATAAAAAATGTGATTTAGTGTGTGTACAAGAACCGGAAACCTTGAAATATTTTTTTACTTCATACACCTGCATTTATATTATTTTTAAGGTCAATTTATTTCTATATATTTATTGACCTATTTTGGTTCACATAAAGACAATAATTATTAAGTGTCCTGCTGTACAATTCATAAAACCACATTTAGGATACAGTTTGGATTCTTGGGGCGTTTCCGTGTCATGTCATAGCAAGAGTTAAGTGTTCTATATGAGAACAAAAGCTTTTCCATTTTCTCCCATTTATAGATTCACTCTCGACTTGTTCAAGTACACTCACACTGTTTTATGAAATCGTAACTGAATATCACAACCAGAAGTTCCGAGCCTATTCATTGTACATAAAGGCACAAGGTTAAGAGTTGTATATAAGAACTTACTGAATTTAGACGTCGGTGTGATGTACAGGACAGATCTCAACGCAATTAAATACACTTCCTCTGAATTAGTTTCCACAAAGACCAAAAAACCTGAACATTACACTCGAATACTATCACTCGACGCGTATTTCGCCAGTCATGTTAACATCATTTGGGGGATGGTTAATGGTTAGTTTTAATATTTTCCTGATAATGCCAACATGATTGGCGAAACGCGAGTCGAGTGATATTCAAAATCAAAAGATGTGAAGATTTTGCTAATATTGTGGCCAATATATGATAGTAAGTCGAAGAAAAAATAAAAATATGGACTTAGGAAAATTTTATTAAAAATTCTATTAGAGCATAATTAAACAAAGGCAAAAAAGGCACAACACGTGGCGCCAAGAAATTTTTCACTTAGAAAAATATGTCCAGGCCATGAGAGTAAAAAGTATATTATGATCATGGAAAAGTAAATATATAACAACTTGTGCCTGGCTGCATGGATAACTCCTAATGCCATAAAAAAAATAAAATAAAATAAAAGTATATTTTTGGCCCAGGAAAAAAATATATGATACTTTTTCGAAAGTGCGCCAAATTTGGATACAGTCATCGTGGATATCATTCAAAAGCATGAATATGAAATTTTAACGAGGCGACGTACTGAGAAGAGGAAACCGAAAAATGTGGCAAAGGCGCGCAGCGTCTATAGGCAATTTTTAGACTAAAATTACCAACAATGTACAAGGCCGGTTTCTCGAATAAAACAAATTTGGATTCATCCAGCGGCTCGTCAGCGTCAGTTGGAGTGGTACGTTGGAGAATCGGCAGAAAGCGATAGTACGAATACCAAATCCAAGTCTTGAAAGTTATAGAGAAAACAGCCTTGTGCATAAGTAAGACAAAAAAGCCATTTGCCAATAAGTCGCTTGAAGGTGAACTCATGTCATATTCCTTATATTGAACCTACCGGTCGCGAGGAGGAAAGTTGTAATAATTCATATACAGTGTGTCCCCGGATGGAGTTGACAAGAGGAAAAACATCTCTATTATTGATTTTACGACGAAAAGTCATTCTTTATAAAAAAATCTGCTTGTCGAAAAAATGAATTCACCATATAAAAATCTTGGATCAGATGTACCGGGTGTTAATAAATTAAGAAAACATCAAAATGCCTCAAGAGAGAAGTTCCTTTATTTATTATTTTGGACAAAATGTTTATAAAGCAAAGTTGTTTATAATCCAAAATAAAGCCTAAATACAAATTAAGAAGTCTAAATTTTGACTTTTATATTTATGCCAACTTACATTTTTTTTTTCAAACATTAACATAACATAATAACATTAACTTCATCGATTGTGGAAAAACAATTTACATCGCCTCCTCCAACATCAACAAATTTCTCCATCCTTTTAATAAATTTACCATAGACCTTACGAATGATTGAGGGTACATTCACTTCATTCACCGCGTCTTGTATTCGTGCTTTTAGTGTTTCTCGATTATGCGGCAGGTCATAAACTTTCTGTTTTAAAACACCCCACAGAAAAAAATCCATTGGTGTAAGGTCTGGTTATCTTACAGAAAAATTAATTGTAACATATCTTCCTATCCATCTGGCTTCGAAGTGATCTGTCAACACTGCCGTACCAAAACCGAGGAATTAGCTGGGCAACGTCTTGCTGCCAAAAAATGTTACGCCTTACTTTCGGAGTGTTTATAAATGGCAATACAAAGTTTTCCAAAAGGTCCTAATAAACATGCTGATTTAAATTTTCTTCTAAGAAATATGGACCAACGATTCGATCATAAAAAATCCCACACCATACATTTACTTTTTTATAACATTGACTTCGTTTGTGATTGACATTGTTTGGATTTTGAAAAGCCCAATAACGACTGTTTTGTGATGAAACGTGGCCATTGGTACAAAATGTTACTTCGTCAGTAAAAAAAAAACATTCTGTGAAAACTCTACCTATGAGGTAATTCTCACCGACCCATAAATAAAAATCCAATCGCTTCTCTTCATCTCCATTTTCAAGTGTATGTCTGAACCTTGGCTTAAACGGTCGAACTTTGTTTTCCATATAAATTCTCTGTAAATGACTTTTACTTATTTCCAGTCTTTGTGAGCGTTTCCGTAAAGATAATTTCGGGTTTTCTATTACTGAATTTATTGCCAAAAGTGTTGCCGCATCGTCTTCATTGTACTTTTTCTTGGGTTTTTTGACATCGAATTGGCGCGATACCGCTGTGTTTGGGAACTTTTGGTGGAAAAGGTTAATTGCATATCGATAAGAGACGTCTCTAATCCCATAACATTTGATCAAATAAATTCTTTCTTGTTTGGTAAACGTTTTTTAAATGATCAACAGAACACTAATAAATGCAGATCTAAGATAGTAATATCACAGAAAAGGGAACTACCAGAAACGACACATGGGCTTCCCGCCAAAATTCCATTGCCGCCATTTTGTTGTTGGTACATCCGTCAGTTCATTTATGGTTTTAGGTTAAAACAATAAAGTGCGGTAAATGACAGTCTGTGACATAATACCGAAATAAATTGTTAAAAGGTTTTAGTGTTATTGTGCTGTGTAATAGTAATTTTTATTAGCGATATGAGTAAAGGAGGTAGAAGCGTTTGCGCTGTTAAGGAATGTACAAGTACTACGATAGGAAAAGATATTAGTTTATTTAGGTTTCCTGAGGATACACAAAGGTATTTTATTATTGATGTAAATTATAAGATATTTCCAAGTAATTGTGAACCTTTCTTCTTTCTTCTGAGGATACCCAAAGGTATTTTATTATTGATGTAAATTATAAGATATTTCCAAGTAATTGTGAACCTTTCTTCTTTTAAGGTCCGTATTGTGATTGGAAGCATTCGATCGTGGAGATTTGGCAAGTAAAAGTTCAGCTGAACTTTATAACAAATTTAAGTTGTGCGCAAGACAAATATGTATCAAAATAGATTGCTACCAACAACACTACCTACTATTACAGATTTTCTCAGGCGAGATATTGTATTTGTTTCAACAGTTTACTTTCCTAGTTTTAATACCCATTTATAAATAAAATTCTGCGAATAACGTAAGTAATTGTGCCTGTGTAAAGATTGTTTATAAACATGCTCTTTAAATTTCCCACCAAAATTACCAACAACAAAATGGCGAAGGTCACAAAAAAACATCAAAGGCGGTGCTGAGAGTGCCGCTTCTGGTAGTTCCTTATTCTTATTCAGATTAGTAAATTCAACGTAAAAAGATAAACACAATAAAAACATAAAAATCAAGGCTTTATTTTGGATTATAAACAACTTTGTTTTCTAAACATTTTGTCCAAAATAATAAATGAAGGTACTTCTCTCTTGAGGCATTTTGATGTTTTCTTAATTTATTAACACCTGGTACATCTGATCTATAATTTTTATATGGCACATTCATTTTGACAAGTACAATTTTTTATAAAGAATGACTTTTCGTCCTAAAATCAATAATAGAGATGCTTTTCCTCTTGTCAACTCCATCCGGGGGGACACACGTATTATTGAACTCAAATCGAACTTCGTTCTTGTGAATGATATAATCACTAAAAGAAATCTTAAGACTAACTACTAGTGTCCCAAAATTTTCAAAAGTTAAATATTTTTATATTATTTTCAGTCAATCCTAAAACCAAAGTGCATACATAAACTTCCGAGGAAGTTGTGTAAATCTTTTTACCAAATCGATTGGTAATGCACGCTCTCAATTGAATGGTAGTTGCGAAACCAAAGTCCTCACTCGTTCTTGCCCTACTTGGGAAGACGTTTCATTGAAAAAAATCAGAGATCTCTAAGCCACATGATCCATTGTTAGGTAAATAAAATAAAGTGTATCAAGAGAGAAACCAATTTTTGTGGAGGGAGTCGTTAGCAATCGTAAGTGCAGCTTTTATCTTTCGCGTCTGTCGAACATCTCATAAATATGTATAGAACCAGGGGAGTGGAAAATATGAATAACGGAGAACGCGGCTGGCACCCTTTAATAAGTTGTTACTCTAATTTGTCAGTATTTAAAAAAAAATCATTCCCAAATGCTGTTTTTCGTGAATATTACCTAGATGCTCATTTTTTTTGCCCAGTTATTAAAGCGCTTGCTTTAAAAAAATTACACTTTAAATTATAAAGCTATTTCCGAAAAAAAGTAAAAAATTTTCCATTCTTGCAAATAGCTTAATAAATATCAGTTTTAGCGAAAAAATCATAGATACCAAAAACAAAGCTTATATAAACTGAGGATGAATTTATTTTAATCTTTCATTTCTGTAGGATTAACAGTTTCGGAAATATGGAAGTTTAAATAAGTGTTAAATATCCGAGAAACTATGGCACTTCGAAAGTATTCATAATTAAAATTAAAGGTTATACTACTGGAGCCCACCCTAAGTGTCCGTGCACCCCCCCGATCCTTGGGGACAATGTGTTTCATAAAGATTAAAGCCTAAGAAACAATTTAAGACATGTCCCCAAAAATAAAAAACTTGCTCTACTTTCAAAATGGCGTCCGTTTAAAAAAAAATTGCAAATATTGTTTTTGTCATTTAACACAAAAACTAAAAAAGATGGAGAAAAACTTTCTGCACAAAGAACAAAGTGCATAAAATTTTCTACAATTTTGTTCGTATTTGGATAGGAGTTACCATTTTCCAGATACCATTGTTACCGTTTTCGAGATAAATGTGTGCAAATTATAATATTGTTATTAATATTATTAATTTTTTTCAGTTTATTTTATTTTTTGTTTTGTTAATAATATAAAGTTATATTATACGCCTTACAATAATTGTCAGTTATTTCCTCAAAGTGATTTACCAATATATGAATTTCCATGTTTTCTTAAAATTTTGGACTCATTTATATGGAAAATGGTAACTCCTATTAAAATATTGTATAGAAACAAAATTGTATAAAATTTTATGCGCGTTGTTTTTTGTGAAAAAAGGTTTTGTCAATCTTTTTTCGTTTTTGTGTTAAATGACAAAAGCAACATTGGCAACAGTTCCTTTTAACATATGGCCGCCATTTTGAAAGTACAGCCAGTTTTTTTAGGACATGTCTTAAATTGTTCCTTTATGAAAAACATTGTCCCCAAGAATGGGTGGGGGTGCACGTACAGCTAGGGAGGGATAGCTCTTTTCTAAGTCATCTACTTATTTGTGATGCAACTATTATTTGTCATACCCTATATAGACTATTGTCGACATTTATGTATGTGTGGCACCTAATTAATTTACATCGACATATATTTGTTTTTATATATCTTTTTGTAAAAGTTGAAATCTGTGGTTAGGATATATACCACTTTCTAAATGACACCTTGCCACATAGAATGAAGTATATTAGGTAATTTTTAATATACATGTGCAATAAAGTAAAAGAGCGTCCCCTAAAACGATCTCCATTAGTGATAAAAGCAAACTATCTCAGGAATTCTTATCGGTATTTCACAACCAATATCCACATCTAATAGATAACGCATAATACGACAGGGAGCTTTTAGTGACGCGATAGTAATTAATTGAAATTCTTCGTACTCCGAAGGGACATTCGTGATAGTTTTAAATGAAAAATATAATTATCTGCAATTAAATTAAAGGCGGAATTTGAGAATACAACTACCAATCATTCGATTTTTAGAATAAGTAAATGTGTTACCAGAAAATACTAGTAATTATTTTAACTTTTTAAAAAATCTAGTAGAGACATATATCCTTCTATTAAGAGGAAGACAATATGCATATTATGTACAATATAACTATCACAATAATGTTATTTTTTAATTTAAACTATTCTGTTCAATGAAGACAACAATAAATAAATCAAAAGTACTTACCAAAATATCAGTTACAACAAACTTTAAAATATACACGTTACTAGAAAATACTAGTAAACAAAATAGTTTAAATTAAATTTTTAATTTAAACTATTTTGTTCAATGAAAACAAATAACATTAAGACGTGGATGTCTGGCTGGCTCCGGCCAGGATCTGACAAGGCACATTGTTGTAATTTAATATTGAATAATTATGTATTGGATTGCCTGACACGCAGTGGTCAAATACCCTAAGATATTTTTTTAAATTATCTTTTTATTACCAATTAATTTTATTATTTAAAGAATCAAGTATTTGTGTTAATATTATCATTGGTACTTATAGTATGCATATATAATCAAATTTTAATAGCCAGAAAACGATGACCCAGTCGAAAAAAAATTTTTCTTTTCGAGGTGTTAACAATAACATTTTGATATGGTATTTTGAAATGTTGAAAATTGTATTTTTTCGCAGTATTTCTTAAATATTTCTGGTTCTGTTCTTGCAGTACCGCCTATTATTTCAAGGATATTTCTAAAAAATAACGTGGATCCGAACTAAATTATGAAAAAAAAAAAATTTGTTTAAGAATTCATAGCACTGACCTGTTCTAGATAGATCAGACAACTTATTTTTTTTTTATTTGTTTAACGTCGCGTCGGCCTATTTCTGTGAACAAAACCAATCATCGTCACCAGAAGCCGAGATTCCTCTAAACTCTTATTTATCGAAGGCTAAGGACTTTGTACTTTCCTAAGTGTAAGGACTTTCCCTTTCCACTACGCAATTCTCATCTAACCGATAGGTAGATAAATAGATAGATAGACAAATTTATTTCAAAACAAATTTTGTGTTACAAAAGTTTAAAACAAGTCAAAAGGTGCAAATCTCAAAGCTCAAAGTATTTTTTAAAAATTTCACATTTCAATTAAAAACTGTAAATAAAATAAAATAATGTAAATATATAAAAGGTGCAGGGAGAAAGAGATAACAAGTAAACTGTTATATTGATCTTAAGTATTCATCAACGGTGTAGGGTTCAATGTTACATATGTACTTAAAAACATTTCTAAACTTTGTGAAATATGAAATAGTTTTTATATCTCTAGGTAGATGGTTATAAAGATATATGCATGCATATTGTGGTCCTCTTTTAGTTAAGAATAAAGTATGCGCAGGATAATTGTAATCATGAGCTCTTCTCGTGAAATACTCATGGCAAATTAGATTATGCTCAAATTTATCTGGATGTTTCCTTAAAAATAAAATACACTGGAATATATAAATTCCGCCTAAAGTTAGCAGGTTATTTTTCCGGAAAACTCCTCTACAACTGCCAATTAAATTCATCTTGAATATTATACGGATAGCTTTCTTTTGTATTTTAAAGATTTGAATAGGAAGAGTGTTCCCAATATATGACATAATATATGCTGCTTTTATAGTGGTGTAGTCTACATACTTAGCCAAGACACGTAAGACATAACAAACTGATGAAAGTTTGTTACATAGGTTATCAGCATGAGAGTTCCAGGTTAAATTGGAGTCGAAGTAGATTACTAGGAACTTTGTAGAGTTCGTTACACTTGTAGAAACTTTGTTTAATAATATATTATTTGGAATTGTTAATCTGTTCTGATTTGTTCTAAAAAACATGCACTGAGATTTATTAGTGTTTAATACTAAATTATTATTATTAGCATACCAATTATCGAATTGACACAAATGTGTGTCGCTTACTGACACAGTTGTTTCAACAGTTTTCCCTTTAATTAAAATGTTATTGTCATCAGCATAATTTATCATCATATTGTCAGGATTAGTGATAGCATTAGTAAGTCGTTAACAAATGTTATAAATAATAGTGGTACAAGGATACTACCCCGAGGGACGCCCAGACTCGTAAACGCACGGTCTGAGCGAACCTCTGAGGCACCATTCCTGATAACTACACTCTGAGACCGATTTGTTAAGTAAGGTTGAAGCCATGATTCTGCGGTGCCTCTTATACCATATTGACACATTTTATGTATCAGAAGTTCATGGTTGAGGCAATCAAAGGCCTTGGAGAGGTCTAGAAACAAGCCACAAGCTATATGTCCATCCTCCAAAGCTCTAAGAATTGAAGACCTAAGTGCATAAAGGTGTTATGTCACACTTTTAAAGTTTTGAGTAAATTAAACAAAACGGTTTTGAGTTGGAACTTATTTATTTTGTCTTCGATTCAAATGAATAATACCTCATAAAACAGATAATTTTGGGTTATGTTCTTTTGTTTACACTAATATTAAAGAACAATATCAAGCTGTTATGAAACTAGATTTTTCTGTCAAAAACTGTGTACATCCACTAAAATTACTGGTTGTATGTATGACATGGCGCCTTTATAATTAAAAAGTTTCTATGAAATATTACAAATTTAGAATTCACCGTTTATTGGGTGTTAAATCTATATCAGGAGTGTTCAAAAATTGTATAAAGTAATTTTTTTTAAAAATGAGACATAACACCTTAGGTCTTCAATTGTATTTGTGAACTCAAACATTGCAGTTTCAACCGATTTGCCTTTCAAAAATCCATGCTGGAAATTACGAAATAGATCGCAAGAAATAAAAAAGCTAAGTATTCTATCGTAAAATATTTTTTCAAAAAATTTTGAAAATGATGACAAGAGGCTGATGGGTCGATAATTTTCAACCAAATCGTGGTCCCTCTTCTTATATATGGAAATTATAATGGAGTGCTTTAAATTGCTAGGGTATTGTCCGTGTTCGAGAGAAGTACCCATTCATAATATTAACCGGAGGAGCTGCAAAAGCTGATTTACATTTTTTTAATAGAAATAGTGGGATCTCATCATCCTCTGAACATTTGTTGTTTTTAAAATTTTGTCCTATGGCATACAGTTCTTCTATAGTAACAGGTTTAAGATTAATTGACTTTGGATTCGTATTTGTGATTGGGATTTCTGATTTATTTTTAAATTTATCTAATGTGATATTGACAAAATGTGAATTGAACTCACTGACTAGTTGTTTTTTGTTTCTAAAAGATTTTTTTACCTATTACTTTTAGCATTTTTAATGTGCTGTTATAGCATTTTTTTAGATTTTGATAATCTCTTTTACACTCATCAAAGTACCTCGATGACACACTGTATAAATTTAACTTATCTCTATCTTCCTGTACTTCGGCAGATGACCAATGTCTTTTTGCTGATTTTATATGGAGAAATGCAGGTATATTAAAGTAATGGATAAAGGTACTTATAAAATTATCCCATTTGGATCCGTATCGGCTACTGCGTAAACTTGTTCTCAAGATTCTTAACTCAAAGCTTGGAAAAATGAATGTATGTTATTGTCATTGTAATCTCTTTTATAAAAGTAAGTATCGTTTGTTTTATTTATATTCAAATTTAAAGTGACGTACTGGGCGGTATGGTCTGAAATGTGAGAATCAGTAACTTTGCTGGAGAATGAAATTTGTTTGTTTACAAATACATTGTCGAGACATGTGCTTGAGCTTTTTGTTATTCTTGTTTTCTTATTAATTGTTGGGATAATGCTGTAACTCTTAAGTGAAAGAAAATCGTTCTTATTACTGCTATTACTGAGCAGGTCGACAATGAAATCACTGGCTATTATTAATTGATAATCTTCTGTATACGGTTTTTGAAATATAAGGTCTAATATAATTAAAAATTGCTTAAAATTGCCATTAGGTGGCCTGAACATAGAGACAATTATACATCTGGAATCATTAGACATAAATTCGGCAGCTGCACATTCACAAATAAGTTCGACTGATAGCTGAGTTATATCTTTTCTTTCTGTACAAATAATTTTTGATTTACTGCATATTGCATATATACACATAGAACTGAGTTGATCTTTACTGAGCCAATGTTCGGTAACACACAAGAGTTTTGCTGGACAGTCTTTTAAGAGTATCTCAATTTCATCCGCAAAATTGTTGAGACACCTTACATTTTGGTGTAGTACACTAAGACACATATGAGAACTAGTTTTAGATACCTTTTTTTTCTAGTTTTTAATTCTGAGCTAAAGTTGGAGCTGAGTTTTTCCTCTGTTGTCTCTGAGCTAAAAAAGTTTTCCTTAAATCATACTCCCTTAATGAGACACCTTCAATCCAATGTTCTACATTGAATACTTTCTGATATAGTTCTTTCGTGGGAAGACCTATACAAAAGGCCAAATTATTTCCTTGAGTATTTAGTTCATTTGCTATGATTTTATCATAGTAGTTTGCTTTCTTCAGGTCGCTTAAATATTCTTTATTCTGATCTTCTGTTACGTCTTTACCAGTAACCCTTCCTACGTAAATCCTCTTTCTGCGTATAGCTCCCGTTATTTTACTAGATTTCCCCTCGTTTTTTCCTGTAGCAAATTTGGTTTCTGGAATATTTTTTTTATTGGTTTCTTGTGTTTATAGATCACCTCAGTAAGATCTTCTTTCTGCATATTATTTTGACTATTTTTTGATGCAACTTCAGCGTGTTATGCATAATGTTTTCCTGTACCTTTTCCAACAGAGCAGTATTTTCATTTGTTTGGCTTTCAGTATGTTTATTCGTTGATTTGATAAAAAGTTCTTATTTGTCTTTGTTTCTACTTCAGTGTTTTTTTGCATGATTGATGACTTCTTAGTTTCTAGTTTTTTACTGAAATCCTTATCATTAAGCAAATTAATAATTTGTTCTTGATATTTAATTATATTTCTTAATTCGGTAATAACAGTACTTTTACTTCCACGTCCAGTGGAAGTATAGTAACGACAAAAAAATTTTTAAAAATTTTTATTGTCCAAATAGGCTTAAAATGTCATGAAACGTCGAGATTTTAAGTTTGAGCGAAAAAAAAATTTCTGTCTGTCTGTCGGTCTGTCGGTCTGTCTGTCTGTCGGTCTGTCTGTAACTTTTTTTGTGCGCACGTTTACTCTGGAACCGTTTAAGATATCGACTTGAAATTTGGTACACATATGTACTTTAACGAGATCTAGAACTAGATTATATTTTCATCTTGTTCCGTCGAAGGGTTGGGGGGTAAATTGGGGTAAATTTGGGGTAAATAGGTCAATCAAGCAGGTAAGAGTCCATAAAATTGGTATTTAGTATATACAAGAGAAGCTAAGGTCTCAAAAAAATTTTTGGCATTAGCCACCCCCATTACCACCCCCACCCCCTTATTAAAGGGGATGAAAAAAAAATGTGATTTAGTGTATGTACAGGAATCAGAAACCCCAAAATATTTTTTTACTTCATCCACCCCCACTATTACCCCCCTATCACCACCCCCCTCCCCACTACCGATGTGGGGTATCGTTTTATGGGTTTTTGGGATAGAGGATTTCAAATATTATATTATTAAAGTTCCATAAACAATTATTTTCACATACAAGTTTTTTCGTTGTGAGTGACTTGGATAGAGAATCTGGATGTGGAAGTAGTGATTCCTTGGGCAGCGGTTTTTCTGCTAATATTTGTTTTAAATAGTTAACTTCTATCACAGCTCCTGTTATTTGAATGTTGGGGTTTTGAAATTCTGTTTCTTCTCCACATTTAACCTCTTCAACATATGCTGACAAACTGCATTTTTTTAAATTGATGATTGTTTTAAACAGCTGGAATGGAAGTATTCATAACATTTAACACATTTAACTTTCGTTTCTACTGGTTTTTTACAATAATTACACAATATTTTATCACTTCTTTCGTTCTGATGTGGACAACACTCTTCAATTAGCTCCGTAATATATTTTTAATATTGCGTATTAAAATATTTAAAGATATTTTTTTAATATTTCTATTAAAATATTTATAAGATATTTCTAAATATTGCATAGCTTTTGCGCATGCGCTGATATACAATCCACTAGAAGGTCATTCTAGTTCCCTGGACGTCACTTATCCAGGTACTAACGATAACTGGTATTGTTTAACTTTTTACATCAAGTATAGTCAAACTGATCCGTTATTATTCTAGTAAAATTGTTATTTCCTCAACAAGGAGCAACACAGACATTGCACGCCATTGTCTAAGGATAATTTGAGCACAGGAAATTGTAGCGCCTCTAGTCTAAGCTAGTTCCTCAATAACAAGAAAGCGCGTTACGGTTCGTATAACCGGAGTAAACACTGCACTTAACTAAAGGTGCCGTGTTTGTAGAATACGTTGTTTCAAGGAAATACGATCGAGTTAAATTAATTGTCACTAAATAAAGTTCTGTGAAATGTAACATAACTTAAAGCGAAATTTTCCATAATAGTGCGAATGTCTTTTTATACGATCCCTAGTAATATTAAAATTCGGGTCAAAATTCATGTTCAATTTCCAAAGAATTTTTTTTTAAATTTAATAGTATTGATGACTTACATACACAATATTATATTTTTAATTATTTTAGAGAATAACATGCCAGACTTTTGACCTGGTAAAATTAATTCAATTTCTCCATAGAATATGTAAATAGCTTGCGTAAATCTTAGTCTAGTAAACGCAACATTCCTTAGAAATAGTAGAAAGTAGAAATAGTAGTCCGGCTTGGATGATTGCGAATACCTTTTTGATCAACATTTTGTTTGAATATAGCTCAATTATCTTTTACGTGGTACCACTGAGATTAAATACACAGCCAATAACTATTTATTTTTATTGTTCAAATATGTATTCTCAGTCGGCAGCGCCCGATTAGTCTTTATTACAATTAATTTTATTTCTTTCATTTTAGTACACCTAAATAATTATAAAACCTTGTTTTAAACAGTTTTTTTACATATAATTTTATTTTTAAATTTTTAGTTATGTCTTAATAATTAGTTTTATATTCATTGCATCTCGTCGTCCTTATTTAAAAGTGCCAAATCCTCTGGCATTTTTTAGAATGCAACGTCTGAGTGACTACACTATCCAGTGAACATTATAGTTTAAAAAACTAAAAAACACACATTTATGACACCATATTATTGTATTGTCACCAGAACTACACGTGTATGCAAAATTTCAGCTCAACTGGACGTCGCTAAGTGGTTCAAAATTGACATACGAACAAGACAAGTTAAATAAAAGCTTGTAAATACGTTTCCAACAACTGGTACTTTTTGTACGGAAATTAGATTCCAATTTGGAGTTTTTTTTTTAATGCCTTATTTATATTAACGTCCTGGCGAAGTTTAGCTAATGCTACTCTACCACTTAACCAGGACGGTGAGATGAGATACGGTCACCAATCCAAGTGATGGACTCACCTCGGCGTGCTTAACTTCGCCGATCGAGTCCAGTCACTGAAACTGGTACCGTACCTCACCTCACAGTTAATACCCTTAACGAAATGATTTTTTTACGCTACTGATTTAGTCAACACTGTCACTAATAAACATTCGGCTAGTTTTTGTTCATATATTCATGTATTCATTACTATTATTATCTGCTACTTACACTATTATTTTTTTAATTCCTAATCCCGAAATCTCGGAATCGTGTAAATTTGATCTCGAAATCCTGTGATTAAATTATGACTCCGAGATTGCAAACTCCACTCCTATACTCATTATCTTTAAATTATTATTAATTTATCTCTTTTTCGTTTCTTTTTTAAATTTTTTAATTTATTTTAATTTATCTTTATTTCATTGTTCTTCTTCATGAATGTTTTCTCGAAAATTATAATGAAAATTTTATACCAATCATTATTAGCCAATCGAAAAATTCCACTTATACATCTTCTTTCTTCAGAAAATAAAGCACAGAGCCGTTTTATGACATATTCCAAGACACTTGTGATTCCATGGCTAACTATTAGCGATTTTTTTAGGGGATATTATTTGTCACCACTTTAAATCACAGCAAATATCATTTCATCTTGGTTTCCCTTTACCGTAGTATAAAGATTGCATACGAAATAAATTATTATGACTAATATTAATTCGCTATATTATTACTTCCACATCCAGTGAAGTATAGTAACGACAAAAAATTTTAAAAAATTTTTATTGTTCAAATAGGCTTAGAATGTCACGAAACGTCGAGACTTTAAGTTTGAGCGAAAAAAAAAATTTCTTTCTGTCGGCCTGTCTGTAACTTTTTTGTGCGCACGTTTACTCTGGAACCGTTTGAGATATTGACTTGAAATTTGGTACACATATGTACTTTAACGAGATCTAGAACTAGATTATATTTTCATCTTGTTCCGTCGAAGGGTTGGGGGGTAAATTGGGGTAAATTTGGGGAAAATAGGTAAATCAAGCAGAGTCCATAAAATTGGTATTTAGTATATACAAGAGAAGCTAAGGTCTCAAAAAAAAAATTGGCATTAGCCACCTCCCCATTACCACCCCAACCCCATTGTTAAAGGGGATGAAAAAAAATGTGATTTAGTGTGTGTACAAGAACCAGACACCTCAAAACGTTTTTTACTTCATCCACCCCCACTACCACCCCCTATCACCACCCCCACCCCGCTACCGATGTGGGGTATCGTTTTATGGGTTTTTGGGGTAGAGGATTTCAAATATTATATTATTAAAGTTCCATAAACAATTATTTTCACATACAAAATTTTTTCGTTTTGAGTGTCTTAGATAAAAAATGTGGATGTGGAAGTAGTGATTCCTTGGGCAGCGATTTTTTTATGTGGTTAGAGCTTAGGGAATATAAGAAAGAAGTATACTAAACTTGTTTTAATTTTACTTCACTCTCATTATTCCACATTTTATCTACTATTACATATTTCATATTACTAAGATATGAGGAAACCACATAAGAAAATAATATCCAAAAAATGAATCTAACACTGGCACCTGCCTACAAGATTTTGCAAACATTTCTAGTTTTTTTTTTGTCAAGTAATTTTGGTCCTAAATTTTCTTACCGAATCTCCTTCCCTCTTAAATTAAAAATCCGGAAATTTTTTCTCGCTCACGAATTTTTAAAGAAAATTTTCAAAATTTTCAGATTTTTAAAAAATTCGGTCCTCAAAAAAATTTCCGGAAATAATTCAAGCACTAGGGATATTACAAGTGAAAATGATTCCTAAAATAGAAACTCCCCTCCAACAATGATGTAGATATTGCAAGTTCAATATATTTCGTCCATTTTTTGAGGTTATGTTCAATCAAGAAGGGCCAAAAAATAACACTGTGCGACGGTAACGTTTTATTTCATAATTTTTTAGCGATATTTACTATCATTTTGAAAATGTGAAATCCGTAATACAGCTGTTGGCGCAGTTGCCATTTCACAGGTGCAACAGGCATTTAAGAATCCAACTGTCCATGGAAATCTGAAGACCATAAACCGATGTTTCTCCAGCCATACGGGACCTCCAATATCAGCCAACATCAGATTTATTACAGTTGGTGCAATAAACGTGTTCGATCTTCGACAATATATTTTTCAATTACAGGGAGAAATTGTGGTGAAGGTATAAACAAAATTCCAAACTGTTTTAAAAAAGGACTTGTTACAATAACATATAATAGACCTTTTAAACTGCAAAGAAGCAGACTTTGCTGCGCCGGGCCTGAATGTGGTTACTTTCCGAAAGTTTAGATAGTTTAAATATGCCCCAGTTACATCTGTCCATGTCGAGCGGTTCTTATCGTAATATAAATGGATTTTCAACGAAAGGCGCTGAATTGTAGCTTCAGAACATTTAGAACATATATTAATAATACACTCCCATTCTTGCATCCACCGACAGTGAAAAATACTTTTGTGTGTTATTTTAGTGTTAAGTGCATCCCCCTACACCCCTAGTTCTCTTCGAGTGAGTATTTATAATAAATTGACTTTATCAACTTTGGATAATACGGAATTTGCTAGAAAAAATTCAAAGTAAGATATCGTTTCATACGTGCATGCAAATCTTTATGCACTGACACATATGGACCTAAAGCCCGCCCTGTTTTTACGTCATATCCGATCGATTATATCGACCTGAGATATAAGATATTAAAAATAATCCAGCTATAAAATAAATATTGTAATTATGTTAGTACAGAAGAATATATATGTTACAAATCCTTCACTTCGCGCATGTTCATCGTCTTGAGCAGCGTAACAGTGTCTCTCAACCCGTTACATCATAATGCGACCTCAGGACAGCAAACAATGATTACCAGATTATACAGGACAGCTTATCCCTCACGTTAGCGAACAGCAACAAATTGGTGGACTTCTATTGCCGAAATCCACCAATTGGGCTTTTACGTTTATCTATAGATGACCTCCTTATTAAGATGAAATTTGAACAGTCTAACTTGTGATACAAAGGGTACTCTATATGCCTAGAAAGAGCAAAAGGCTAAAAAATAGCTCCCCAAAAATATTCACGTAAAAGATAAGAACAACACTAATAACACTAATAATTTGTTCATGAATATAATTTAATAATAAAAGATGATTATCTGCATGGACTTGGCTTCTTGGGTAACTAACAAATACCAAGTTGTTAAAAAAATTCCGTAATGGTATACAACTGTGCACCGAGACGTGTTATACACAAATTGGTTGCGTCTATCGTTCAGCGTTTTCAGCTAGAAAGTTGCGAAAAAACTGCTACGTGAAATAAAAGCCTATTTGGACAATATCACACATCTAGACAGAGCAAGAAAATAACACGACAATACCACCTGTCTCTTAACAGCACAGCTTGGCTGCAAAGCGACGACGGAAAATAAATGAAAAATAAATTTTAAAGGGAACCTACGAAAAAATATGTTTTTCTCCAATTGACAGCAAAATACTAATTTTGCTGACTAATTATAATCAGCAAAGTGTCACTTTTCCTGCCTAGGCAGCAAAGTGATTGGTCGTCGTGGCAATTAAATATTTGACACTTTTTGGCAAGTAGTTATTAAGAAACGTAATTACAGAAAATTTCCAACAAAAGTTAACAACGCATTTTTAGTTATTTTTAACATAAACAGCGAAATTGATAGTAACCATCACTCAAGAACTGCTTTTTTTTAATTTAAAAATTAAGAGATTATGGGAATTGTAAAAATTTACATATTTCAAAATATATTTTAACAATCAGCGAAAAAATTATATATTCAACTCAGCAGCAAAATAGATTGACTGCCTTGGCTTACCAGCCGCGGCAGTCAATCTACTATTTTGCTGCTTAGTTAAACAAATAACTATTCCAGGTACTTAAGGCTAACCCACAAAATTTTATTCTCCACAAAATAAATATTAACAGCCCAAAAGAAACCAATATATTTCTCCATTATTCATTCAGATAAAAACCACTATAATAAATAACTCTCGTTGATATCGTATACACTGCTCAACACAATCCTGTTTTTATACATTAATCAAAAATTAAAATGTCCAAAAATACGTTGTTTTATTTACAGTAATCAACGAATTTACTAATTTACAGTTATTAATTTTTTCTTGATTGATGTTATTGTGAATCTAAGATTATATTGCCCTATAAAAATATAAAGTAACCAAAGTGAATGCTACAGAGCTATGCCGACTGATATTACCTGCTTGATCAGAAAAAATAGAAAAGACATTGGCTGAATTTAAAATCTCAATGGTATTAATTAAATAGCTATTGGCAGCCGGCCACTTCCGGTTGCAACTTGTACTCTTTATTACAATTAAGTTCTGCTTTTGCACTGGAGTTTCTATGTGTTGATTGGCAGCCAATTACGTTGATTATGACGCACATCCATATTTGTATTTGCAGATTTAAATGAACGGCGTAACAGAATTGAAAGAGTTACAAGAACAATATAAAACGGAATTTAAAAAGCCGGTAATTGAAAAGTAAATTGGCAATTAAAACTTTTTAATTAAATTAGTCAATGTTTAATATTCACTGTTTATTTGATAGCAATTGAATTTCTGAGATAAGTAGAACAATTGCGTTTTGAGAAATAGTGTAGGAATAATAGCGTCAAAGCTATATAAAAGAAAATATAGAGCTCCAATGAAGCGTTGGGTAGAAATTCATTTTTACTTACTTTTCCCGGCAAAAGATCTAAAATTTTATTGCAGATTTAAAAGTCTTCAATTTTCACCATATCCATCGTAATCAGAGAAAAAAACTAGTTAGTAATTTTACCAGGCTTAACTTCTCTTTTGACATTTCTTAAAGTAAATTTCTGTTTTTTTTCTTAAAAATTGTAAAAATACGCGTTTCACAAAAGTAGGGATGAAAGGTAAATAAATTCTTTCGAGCTCGTATAGCTGTAATATTGTAGGTCAATTTCATATCTCAAAAATCTAATTCAAAATAATGTTTCATGGGCATGTTTGAAATAGGATTGATTTTAAGCAGTAAAGTAAATTGCGATATAGTACAGTCGATATGTCATTTGAAATTTGACCCGTGAATAATTAATATAAGGAAAGTTTTGATTGTACAGTGTAATGGGAGTTGCCACAATTATTAATTAATCTTTTCCACAAAAACATCGTTGCCGCTACGGCCGTTATGTTGAGAAAATGATGATCAAAATAGGTTTTTCTCAATTATCTCTTCTCCTGTTAATTACATCCTAAAATTAACTATTACCAATATTGTAGAAAATAAAAAAAACTACACGTTTAATTCTAGCTTCTTCCATTGTCAATATTTTACGACTTACAGCGGTCAGAATGGTGTGTGCTTTGCTGCTCGCTGCAGATTCTTGCTATTAGATTGTGATATGTTCTACCCTAGAGACATCTATGAGCGTTCCCTCTAAGTTCAAAAGGTAGACAGTAAACAGAAACTAAGCTAATTAGTTAGTTCGGTTGTTGTCCTAGAGATGGTTCGCGCAGTGTCGAGTGTCGTGGTCCAGGAACGACGAGAAACGTTAAGGAACGCACATTGGTGCTTTTCGTAGTTGGTAGACCCAAAAAGGCCAAGAGTTGACCGACACAAATAATTTTTTTAAATCTCTTCGTTAGAAAATTTCTAAACGAGCTTTTTTGATAAAAATTACTCTGCATTAATAGAAGTTGGTTTATAGTCCAGTCAACTCTAATTTGGGTGCTAATGAATGGATTTTGATGAAACCTTGTGCAACGTGTTTGTAATGAGTTTAATAAAAGAGCTGAAAAAAAGACTAGAGTAAGAAAGTAAAGTAAAGTAAGAAATGATCGGAAGTAATCGAGTACCTTTTATCACGGGTTCTGTAACTTGTAGAATTAGGTCAAAAAAATACATTTTTTGGCCCAAAATAAGATGTTTTTACTCTTGTGAATTTTTTCGAAATGTGCTTCTTTTTCGAGATATGGCCACTCGAAAATTCCTAAAAGTGGAGTAGGTGACATGTAAAAGTTGAAAAAAGAAATCTGAAAAAAATCAAAATGTATCATCGAAATACAAAAATTTTTTTATTTACAACTTTTCTGTAAAGTGCCTTTTCACCGAGTTTTTCCGGAAAAACATGAAAAACTACCCCCTTCTTTGAAATTGTAGCGCTTTAAAAACATGTAATTTAAAAATCTGAAAAATGCAGGCGTTCAGACAATGAGGCCTTCTAAACATTTTTTGTCTCTTGGAATTTTTCTGTAACTTGCTAATTTTCCGAGTTACAGGTAGTTTTCACGATAACTAATCTACTACATTTTTTGTACATTAAAAAAGTACATGAAAATTTGAAAATTATATTGAACTTTTAAAAATGGTATAACTATCTCATACGTTTCATATTTTTTTATAATAATATACATAAATGACGTTCATTTTTCGAATTTTCATGTATTTTTTGTGCAAAAAATGTAGTACATTATTTATCGTGAAAAACTGCCTGTAACTCGGAAAATTAGCAAGTTCAAAATAATGTTTCATGTGCATGTTTGAGATAGGATTGATTTTAAGTAAATTGCGATATAGTACAGTCATTTGACCTGTGAATAATTAATATAAGGAAAGTTTTGATTGTACGGTGTAATGGGAGTTGCCGCAAGGGCGGATCCAGAAAGGTTACTGGGGGGGGGGGCACTCAAGGGCGGATCTGGACCTTGACCTTGGGGGGTAACACAGCCGCGTGCTGAAAATAACAAAAATATTTTTCATCGAAAATTGAAATTGATGAGCGGGGAGGGAGAAATCCGAAAACAAATTTTTTCGTCCCAAAATTTTTTTTAATGCGCGGATGAAAATATCCAATAATTATATCGACAATTTCAATAATAAATAATATTAGATCCTATTCTTCTCGGGGGGCGGGGGGGGGGGGGGCAATTGCACCTGAATCCGCCCTTGAGTTGCCACAATTGTTAATTAATCTTTTCCACAAAAACATCGTTGCCGCTACGGCCGTTATGTTGACAAAATTATGGTCAAAATAGGTTTTTCTCAATTATCTCATCTCCTGTTAATTACATCCTAAAATTAGCTATTACCAATATTGCAGAAAATCAAAAAAGCTACATGTTTAATTATATCTTCCTCCATTGTCAATATTTTACGACTTACAGCCGTCAGAATGGTAAAAGTAAGTGCTTTGCTGCTCGCTGCAGATTCTTGCTATATTGTGATATGTTCTACCCCAGAGAATGTCTCTGGGGTATGAGCGTTCCCTCTAAGTTCAAAAGGTAGACAGTAAACAGAAACTAAGCTAATTAGTTAGTTCGGTTGTTGTCCCAGAGATGGTTCGCGCTGTGTCGAGTGTCGTGATCCAGGAACGACGAGAAACGTCAAGGAACGCACATTGGGGCTTTTCGTAGATGGTAGTCCCAAAAAGGCCTAGAGTCTATAAAAGTTGACCGATACAAATAATTTTTTTTTAATCTCTTCGTTAGAAAATTTCTAAACGATCCCTCACGAGCTTTTTTGATAAAAATTACTCTGCATTATTAGAAGTTGTTTTATAGTCCAGTCAACTCTAATTTGAGTGCTAATGAATGGATTTTGATGAAACCTTGTGCAATGTGTTTGTAATGACGTTAATAAAGGAGCTGAAAAAAGACTAGAAGTAAGAAATGATCGGAAGGTTACGGGTTCCGTAACTTGTAGAATTAGGTCAAAAAAATACATTTTTTGGCCCAAAATAAGATGTTTTTACTCTTGTGAATTTTTTCGAAATATGCTTATTTTTCGAGATATGGCCACTCGAAAATTCCTAAAAGTGGGGGGTAGGGGAAATGTAAAAGTTGAAAAAAAAATATGAAAAAATTCAAAATGTATCATCGAAATACAAGAATTTTTTTATCTGCAACTTTTCTGTAAAGTGCGTTTTCACGGAGTTTTTCCGGAAAAACATGAAAACTACCCCTTCTTTGAAATTGTAGCGCTTTAAAAATACGTAACTTAAATATTTGAAAAATACAGACGTTCAGACATTGAGGCCTTCTAAACATTTTTTGTCTCTTGGAATTTTTCTGTAAGTTGCTAATTTTTCGAGTTACAGGTAGTTTTTCACGATAACTAATGTACTACATTTTTTGCACATTAAAAAAATACATGAAAATTTAGAAATTATATTGAACTTTTAAAAATGGTATAACTATATCATAGGTTTCATATTTTTTTATAATAATATACAAAAATGACGTTCATTTTTCTAATTTTCATGTATTTTTTGTGCAAAAAATGTAGTACATTATTTATCGTGAAAAACTGCCTGTAACTCGGAAAATTAGCAAGTTCCAAAAAAATTTTTAGGAGGCCTCAATGCATACACTCAAAGAAAATGATAGGTAAATTCAACCAAAAAGAGCATATGAAATCGCGCCTATCTAGTTTCATAGTTAAATCAATCAGTAAAGAATAGTCATACAACTTTATTTGTTTTCGTAAACAAATAGTAGTTTAATAATCATATCTTCTTGTAACAAATTAAATAGTACAATGACATTTTTTTATGTTCACTAACCATTTTCAATTTGGTCTACAATTAAATAGTACAACGACTTCGTTTTTTGTTCACCAACTAATTTTTAGGTTGATCTACACTTTATTGTATGATGAAGTTTTTTTTGGTTAGCCAAAATCTCAGTATTGAGACATCAGACTACCCAAACCAAAGATTAGAGATCGTTTATAAGATCCATCCAAATATATCGATGATCCCTGAGAGAATTTGAACACTGCAATCATGTTATTAATTTTCTATAAATTCATAAGAGTGTAAGATAATGCATGATTGATTATTGTCGGTGATTTGTATGTGGCGTCATCTGGGAATAATTTCTGTAATAGACTACGTGGAAAGCAAGCAAATTTTATGGTAATTCTTTTAGAACTTCTAGAAGACGACAATAATATTGGTTTGTCTACCAAGTACAATAGTACAGCGAACTAATACTGGGTTAGAATTACAATTCGATAATAGTTAAAAATAAAATATACTATTATTAATATTAATTTGACAGAATTCAACAAAATAATAGTCAGACGAACAAAATAATAGTCTTATTCATCTATTTTTTTAAGTTAATGTTTGTTTTGTTGTACGACAACTTTTTATTAATTAAAATAACAATCACCTCTTGTTTAAAAATACCATCTATTTTATTTGGTTTAACAAAATTAACGATATTGTTAGTTAACCATTTTTTTTTGTTTAATTTACCCATACTATTTCTTTGAGTGTATGTCTGAATTTTCAAACTTTTACATTACATATTTTTAAAGCGCTACAATTTCAAAGAAAGGAGTAGTTTTTCATGTTTTTCCGGAAAAACTCGGTGAAAACGCACTTTACAGAAAAGTTGCAAATAAAAAAGTCTTGTATTTCGATGATACCTGCATTAACCTGAATTTGTTTTAATTTTTTTTTTCAGCTTTTACATTTCCCTCCCCCACTTTTATGAATTTTCGAATGGCCATATCTCGAAAAATATACATTTTTCGAAAAAATTCACAAACGTCTTTCATTTTTGACCTAATTCTACAAGTTTTCTACCTCTTCCGATCATTTCTTACTCTAATCTTTTTTTTCAGCTCTTTTATTAACGTCATTACAAACACATTGCACAAGGTTTCATCAAAATCCATTCATTAGCACTCAACCCCTAGTTGACAGGACTATAAACCAACTTCTATTAATGCAGAGTAATTTTTATCAAAAAAGCTCGTGAGGGATCGTTTAGAAATTTTCTAAGGAAGAGATTAAAAAAAAAATTATTTGTATCGGTCAACTTTTATAGGCTCTAGGCCTTTTTGGGTCTACCAACTACGAAAAGCCCCAATGTGGAACGTGGTGACGTCTGGTAGAATAATCCAGAAGGAACTACCTTAGGTATATAAAGGCATGGAGAAGCACATAGTGGACAGTTTAGTTCTGATAGCAAATTCAGTAAGATCAGAAAGATGGTAAGGTGATCAAGTGACAAAAGTAGTCTAATAGTAGTGTGTAGTACTTAGTGAAATATTAGTAAAGTAATTAATTGTTTTAATTAGTAGGTAAGTTAATAAATTGGTGTTTTCTGTTACCCTGGTGTTATAATTTCCGGGTCCACGATACATGTAAACACGTAACAATATCTACCCCTGTTTAAACAATTTTCTTCTACGGTCAATTTAAAAATTACATCGAAATTTGAAAAATCTTAAATTTAGGAAGAATGTCTGACTTGTTGTTCCAACGTTATTAATACTTATTACTTATTAGTTTTCATTATTTTACAGACTTCAAGCTGCTGTGTAATTTTAAGACAGTTCACCGTAGAAGAAAATTGTTTCAATAGAAGTTTCAGAAAATTTTACAATGTACAATAGCTAATTACTACATAGAAGCAAAGCGGACAGAAATAATTGAAAATTCGAAATTCAAAAATTTCGCTACAGAAATCATACATAATTTTCTTGTAGTCTGGTTCTGTTATACATGATCGGAGCGGCTAAGATCTATTTTTTTCATCCGTTTTTTTGCATAGAGGTAAGAATCAAAGAAACTTTTATTTTATGAAAATCCATTTAAAAAAAAACTGTTTACTATACGAAAATACTAAGTTTTGGATTCTCACAATTTATTTTTACCATACTATGATGATTGTTTCGTCTAACATAGGCTTTCTCAGTTTTTTTTTTTTTAGTTATATTTTCATGTAGAATGTACTTACAAAACTATTAATATTAGCTAAAGTTATAAGTCTAAGAGCTAGTGAGTTTTTTTTGTACTAATTTTTCCAGTCAGTGCACATCGATAGGATTGTTCAGTTAGCGATTCTAAGTAAAAAATCTATTATGTATTATGTATAGGGGTTTTCCGATGAATCAGAAAATGCCTTGGAAAATACAAATGCGTTTCACTTCTTTTGCAGTACTGAAACTGATTCTACTAACAAGTCGTACAATAAAATCAAGTAAAAAAAAAGTCTAGCTGATCTGTAGGCATAGCAAGTATGTATGACACGTGAAAAATTGAAAAATATTTAAGAAATAATTGCCCTTAGTAGTACTAAAAATTTGTCAGATGACAGTTTGCATTATAAAAGTAGCTTTCAAGATAATCTGGCTACATTGCGAGATCATCAAAGCCTTGCCAGACTTTTCTAATGCTCGTCAGGAGCTCTCAATTCGGTACCTTTGATTATACAAACGACTGGTGTTATACCTTCTCTTATACCGGGTGTAACAGGATCATGGTACATCCCCATTTCCTCCTTTAGTTTTAAAGATTAAATGAATACATAATAAGCGGTACTTTTTGACATACAACTGATTTTTTTTTCACTTCCAGTTTCGCCGGAAGTGACACTAACTTTCGATTTTTAAATGGAACACCCTGTATATTATTTTATTTTTAAATTCTGTATAATTCTCTGAATCCAACGATATCAAATAAGTGACATTTCAAACGTCAATATTATTTATAATATAATTTTTAGTTTTCCATTTAAGTGTGCCATGACGGTTCCGATTTATTCCAAGTGGCCCGTGTAATGCTAGAAAAATCGAAATCCCGTCAATAATACTAAATTACTTGATTTATGATCAAATAAAGTTCTTCAAAGTGGTTATTGGGAAAAAACTCAATTTTTTCAAATGGAACCATATTAATACCGTGGTACTATTTATTAGTACAATTAATAAGGAATTCATTCACATGTCGTATAAAAATGTACGATAAATACAAACAAAATACCTGCTAAAAGAAAATAAGAAAATACAATTTTGTTCTAATTAAATGTTACGAAATAACTAACTAAGGTGGCTTTGAAAACAATGAAATATTTAGCTTGTTGGTTTACCAGTGTTTTTATTGTGTCTTTAAAAATTGCTTAAAATTTCTTGTTAATTGTGTTCAAAATGCCGCAAATTTATACAGGAGATGAAAAAGTGGACATGTTAATTATTTATGGGAATGTAGAAAAAATGCCGTAGCGGCTAGACACCTTCATGTCGAACGATATCCTGATAGACAATGTTCAGCGAGAAATTATTTTAAAAGTCTTGAAAATCAATTCCCAAGAGAGCCCAACAATGAAAGAAAATTTCGTTGTTGCCGAAGGAACAGAAATTTATTTTTTTTTTCTCGAATAGAAGTTGGTAAGACTGTTTCTTTAATTGGGTTTGAATTGGAAATCAGTCACCAAACAGTAAGCCGAATTTTGCACAAATACCACTATAAACCTTTTAAATACCAATTGCACCAGCACTTGTACGAAAATGATTACGAACGTAGGATGGAATATTGCAATTGAATTTTGCAGAATAACGTGCAGCCAAACAATGATTTTTTGGGAATGATTTTATTTTCGGACGAGTTTAGGTTTACAAATATGGGATTATTTAACCGACAAAATATAAAATATTGGTCACAATAAAATCAACATTTATTACGGGAGGGTAACTTTCAAGTGCGGTTCGGTTTCAATGTTTAGCTTCAAATAATCGGTACTAAAATCATTGGTCCAATAATATATATAACTATCTGACTGGTGCCAGATAGTTGAGATTCCTGAAAAATAAGATTGAGGACATTTTAGATGAGGTACTTTTGGATTCAGGACAGGGAATGTATTTCCTCCCCATGATTCAAGGATAGTAATTGATTACCTTCAACGGAGATTCGGAGAAAACGTAATTTCGACGAATGGTCCTGTGAGGTGGCCTCCAAGGTCATCTGATTTAGCACCCCTTGATTAGGGGTCATTTAAAAAATATTGTCTACGCAACCGCCGTTACAACCCGTGAGGACCTGGAGCTACGAGTAAGACGCGCAATTAATAGCATAACGGCCCAACAATTGGCGGACATTCTTCGAGGAACAGCTATGCTAGTTCAGAAGTGCATTGACGTTAATGGACAGCATTTTGAGCAATTGTAATGTTTTGTGTTCATTTTTTATATTCCAAAGCCACCTTATGTATAACAAGATAATTAGAACAAAATTATATTTTCTTTTAGCTGTAATTTTTTTTGAATTTATCGCACATTTTAATACGAATATGAATAAATTCCTTATTAATAATACTAATAAATGGTACCACGGTACCAATATAGTTCCATTTGAAAAAAATTGAGTTTTGCCCCAAAAACCATTTTGATGAACTTTATTTGCTCATAAATCACGTAATTTAGTACTTTTGACGGGATTTCTAGCATTACACGGGTCATTTCGAACCATCATGGTACACTTAAATGGAAAACTAAAAATTATATTATATTATATTGACGTTTAAAATGTCATTTACTTGGTATCGTTTAATTCAGAAAATCATGCAGAATTGAAAAATGCAATAATCTACAGGGTACTCCATTTAAAAATCAAAAGTTAGTGTCATTTCTGGCGAAACCGGAAGTGAAAAGAAAATCACTTGTATGTCAAAAAATGCCGCTTATTACGTATATAGGATATCCCAAATTTCAATCAATAGACCTTTTCATCATAAGCGCGCGCATGTGCTGCCGCTATGTTTGTTTGCGGGAACTACGAAATATTCGGACACTTGGTTGTCAAAATGGCTGGACCGGTATCATTTTTCCACATTAATTTGGACGAAAGTGTGACTGACGGTGCAAAATTAGTACACAACATTGTGGAAGAACACACTTGTGCTCAATTAAGGCGCTAGCTCAAGTATCCTGTAAAGCCGTAAAATGACTGGAAGCAAGAGTAAAGGATTGGTTGCAAGGTTAGAATTCAACTATCAACTTATCAATTTATATACAAGTGCATTAAAGGAAAACAAATGTGTTTAGTCCACAATATGCTTAATAACATTCTTCGTGCAGTAATTGATAATGCAGTAAAAGTATTTTCTGTTTTTTACGAAAATGTAGGGTCAAAAGTGCAATTGAAAATGAGGTTTTTTGTCGATCCTTCTGTGGATAAAGCTGACTCCATTTTTTCTAATTTTTTCAAATAGGTAAACTATACGATATGGCCCTACCTATTTTCAGAAAATTGGTAACAGATTCATCATTATTTGGTTAAAAAACGTAATGTTTATGTCAAATCCAATATTGACATGCGAAAACTGTCCGAAGAAACGGCGAAACTCGACGTTCTTTAAACAAATAATGATGAATCTGTTACCCATTTTTTGAAAATAGGTAGTGCCATATCGTATAGTTGACCTATTTGAAAAAATTGGAAAAAAAGGAGCCAGCTTTATCCACAGAAGGATCGACAAAAAACCTCACTTTCAATTGCATTTTTGACCATACATTTTCATAAAAAACAGAAAATATTTTTACTGTATTATCAAGTACTGCACGAAGAATGTTATTAAGCATATTGTAGACTAAACACATTTGTTTTCTTTTAATGCACTTGTATATAAATTGATAAGTTGATAGTTGAATTCTAACCTTGCAACCAGTTCTTTATTCTTGCTTCCAGTCATTTTACGGCCAGGATACTTGAGCTAGCGCCTTAATTGAGCACAAGTGTGTACTTCCACAATGTTGTGTACTCATTTTGCACCGTCAATCACACTTTCGTCTAAATTAATGTGGAAAAATGATATCGGTCCAGCCATTTTGACAACTAAGTGTCTGATCATTTCATAGTTCCCGCAAACAAACATAGCGGCAGCACATGTGCGCGCTTATGATGAAAAGGTCTATTATCTTCAAAACCTAAAGAAGAAAAGTGATCCTATTACACCGGGTATGTTCTTTTATAATTTAGATAATTAAAATGCAAATGCATACTGTGTAGAGTGCAGAATTATGTTTTATTAGCTTGAAGAATATTTAATTTATGAAGTCATTAATTTTCAAAAAAAAATCTTTTTAGTTGATATCTATATTTCGAGAAATACAAAATCAAATTCATTGTGATTCTGTGGTATAAGCCTACCTTAACCAAATATAGTGTATATATGGCTTAAGTATTTAGATAAATAAAATATATTAATTAGTCGTGTAAGCAATTATGTGTGTCGAAATTAGAACATGATGCCACGGGCTAGGGGGCATTGATTTGTTGTAACATGATGGTATTAGAAGTAATGGTGAATATAAATTAATCAGTATTACTTAAATAAAGATTATTATTTTAATCAGTACAACAACTATCTAAGATGTACCCAAATTGTACCAACATGTAATAAAATATTATAATTCTTCTTGTGCTTCATAAGTGAAACATTTGGTCTATTTAATTTGTGATATAGGAGAACAAAATTCGCATTCCAACGTCGCGCGTCGTCCCCTAACTGTGTACGTGCTCACTCTCTACCTATTCTAAATATTCCCGACCAATATACCCCCACCACTGCAAAACTTAAAAAAGAGGACTATAATTTTTATCAACCCTCTAAAAATAAAGTGATATAGCAGGATGGTGCAAAAAAATATAAGAATTTTCCTCCGTTGCATTCTCCTCTCATTTCTCTCTATTTTGGGTGTTATTGGCATTTTTATATTTTCATAGATCCACATTTTGACATCCTTTACATCATGGTTTGATGTATTGTCGAGGTACGGAAGAGCTTATCGTAATTAAAAATGTTCCGGGCTAAGTGCCCAAAAAGTTTTTATGAACTTCAGAGTGTACCTAATTGAGCGCGTACTATTTAAAACTTCGAGATAGTCTGGCGAGGCTATGGTGATTGTAAATAACAGCCAGATTTGTTTTTTTCATGGAATTATAATATAGACTAACGTGGGAAATATTTTCAGGACTGTGAAAATAAGGGCAAAAATTTTTTATTTCTGCAAATTTTGAGGTGCCGTCAGACTCATTTGTTAATTTCATAAATCTGCCAGACTTGTATTTAATTCTATTCCACGATAATAATTTATATGATAAGTTGTAAAACTGTAAAAATAATGGTAACGTATCCGAGCAATCGATCTGATTTTCCAATCAACGGATTTATTGAAACACTTCAGCCAGGCTTACTTGTTCAGCTGAAGATAGCCAGATTGCGTTTTCAGTAAATTTTATAATAATTTATTTTATGTTTTACTTTATTTATATTAGGGGGTCCCATCTTGGGAAATACAGCGTTCTCGTCCCACCTTCTAGAGGCTTGTATATCAGTGTATACTTGGAAGTTACGTAATTTTAGACGAGGATTACGTAGTGGATATACCATCCTTCGGAGGGGATGTAAAGCAGGCGGTCCCTTGTCTATTAAATGTTAGGCAAGTAAAAGATCCCTACTCTTCTTAAGGGAAGAGGTTCGGCAAAATTTCCAGGTTGGGGGTAGCTCGTCTCCTGGCGTCGGTGATAGGCCCTGGTAGCGGAAATAGGCCGACGTTAAATAGTTTAAAAAAAAAAACGTCCTGGTGGAGTTTAGCTGTTGCTATTCCACCACTTAACCAGGACACACAGACCGTAACACCCACTCCCTGTAACAGTGCCATCTTCCGCAGCTGATAGTCGAACTCAGCAGAGGAGAGCAAATAGCCGTTGTCTTTCACACAACCGCGGTCTAGCTCACTGCTACCGTCTCGGCAACACGTGAAAAACGCCACTAAATATCCATACCCTAGCCAGGATTCAAACTCGGGACCACGTGGTCGCAAGCCTAACATTACCATTAAACCATTAAAACTATTTATTAAATATTCTTAAATTGACATGTCATGGGCCATATTTGATTAGCTCATGTATCTCATTACTACAATAACATATTAATTGATTAAAACGCTACATAAGTCGTGGGGACGTGAAGTGTCCCAATCCGCCGATGTTAGGCGAGGGAGAATTTGAAACCGCCAGAGCTTTATATAAATTAATCGGACTCCGAAACGATCTTGGGAATTTCTTTTATTATACAGGCGTTTAAACTAATTAAAAGATAGGTGGAGATTTGGTGTAATAAACAGTTAAGTTTGAAAATATGCAGGAAAAAAATTAGAGGAAAAACCTGCTTTACGACACTTCTGTCAAAGTAATAAAACTAGAGAATGGTAAAAGATCTGTGTGGATAATGCAAATTAGGTGTTGTAATGTGTAGCGATAAAATATTTCCTCTCGCTGGATTCCTCAGGGAGGAAATTTGGGGAAGGGGGGTCTGTGTTTGTTAGAGGTGCGGTGGGATGTTTTGTGTGAGCAAGCCTAACACCATAAGCCCTGCGCCACTGAGCCGGGTAATGTCGGTTAATAATCTACTTAAGTAAATCTGAAAGATTCATAACGAGAAGAACAAGTTTCTCATCTTTCAGCTCCTCATTTTAATTTTTCACCCCACCTGCAAATTGACTTAGAACTTGTTGATTATTATCACTAACAGAACAATCCTATCGACATTCACAATTAAGTACCAAAAAAATTCTTAGACTGTTATAGTGTATGAATGAAAAACCTTTGAATTATCAATTTCTTTACCATACATTTAACACTAATATTTTGATTATGCTTCTCATTATTGTTTTCCATTATCTTTACTTTAACAAACTCTAACACAAAACAAAGCCTTCATTCTTAATACAAGTATTAATTATATACATTATCCCAGAACAGGATCGATGAAATAATAAACTAAGGCAACAATTCTTGCCTTAAAGGTATATTTCATGAAAGGGATGATCCTTTTGAGACATTATCCGACACGCGATTTATGGGGTTTGTCGCTTTACAAAAGAAACGTTACAGATCATGTTGACAAAGATAAACCATTTAATCCATCGCCTTCTCGAATTTCTGCGAACTTAAATTTTTTTCATTTACGAATTCACCATCATTCACAACTGAGTTTGGTCATACCCTATGGGATAGCTGTAATAGGTTTACATATTTCTTGAATATATAGAGCGAATTTTCATGCTGGATTTTCAGGGTTTATATTTCATTCTAATATGAAACAGAACTTTGGTTAAGAAAAAATTTGATGATAAAGAACTATACATATCTTTTATTTATTTATTTATTTGCTCAAAAAATTTTTACAAAATAATTACAGGACACCTGATAAGTAAATAATATACAGAATATACATTATAATAATACTGCGATATTACTAGCACTATAAAACGTAAGACAGAAAAAATACAAAATATTATAAAAACAAATAGATTATAGCCAAAAAACACAACGAATAATGTATGGAATTTACTTTGGTACTTAAGTGTGTACGCAATCTACATAATAATAATATCCATATTTAAATATAAACAGGCTTAAATTAATATGCAAGAAATTTTGTTAACATAGTAACACATTGTTATATAATAGAATGGGAGCCCATAACACACACAAAAAAAATCATCTGGAAAACCATATTGATTTACCATTTAAATACTGGAGGTCAAGAAAATTCAACTGCCATACCTGTACAATGGACGGGGAATTTAGGATCGACCGCTGAAAGTGTTAGTAAATGCTGGTGTATTTTTTTATAACAGTCAGTCTGGGAGTTGGTTTAATGACTGGAGAAAAATGCGAAAATTACCGGAAACTAGGTAGGGACCTACCATACTATTACAGTGGATGAAAGTGTTCACCACACAGAGCCAAACATGTAATTTTCATAGTGAAATACTGAATAATAACATCGGCACACACAAAAAAAGTCGTAAACCTGAAACAAAACCTGTCAAAATGTATCTATTTTTATGCGCTGAATCTGAATCTGCCATCAGATTTGGCCTATGTTATCGGATTTTTTTTCTACTGTCAATTTATTCCTCAAATATTCCATTATTAGGAATAAATTGACAGTAGAAAAAAATCTTGATGACTTAGAGCTTTTTTATCATCAGAGCTCATTACAAGCGAACAGGTCAGATGCACCGAAAACAACCCTGACGGGAAAATGGATCTACTCCCATTTTGATAATCGGGTACAGGTTGTAGAAATTAGTATTGAATGGGGTAGATATAGGTCTACTAGTAGTAACTTAACAAGAGGTGTACCACAGGGCTCGTTATTAGGTCCCATTCTTTTCACAGTATACAACAACGACCTAGTGTGCCAACTGGATACTAATACAGACACAGTAATGTATGCTTATGATACCAGCCTAATTTTTATCTCCAATACTGAAGATAATCTTGAAAAAATAGTAAATAAAGAAATTAATGTAGTTAACAGATGGTGTCAATCTAATGCTCTGCGAAGGAACGAAAGTAAAACTAAGTATCTATATTTTAAAACAAGAAACTGTTCAAATTCAAACCTCTCTATTTACATGGAAGATAAAACAGTTAGCAGAGGCTAACAGCATTAAATGTTTAAGTATAACAATAACTGAAAACTTAAACTAGAGTACACATATTACTAACATCTGTAATAAAATAAGTAGACGGGAATATATACCAAGGCACCTTTTTTTTTGATAACTGCAGTTTTGAAATATGTCGAACTTATTACTATTCAATGATGTACTCACATTTTAAATATTCAATTTTGGTTTCTTTCAATTTTTTTTCCATATATTTCTTTAGAGACGTCTTGAATTAAATTCAAGAATCATTTGTAGCCACTATTAATATCGCTATCTACACTCGCCACGCCAGTACCCTGAAGTTGCGAAGATTGCATTGAAGAAGATGAAGATTTGAAGAGAATAACTGGTTGATGGGCCTTGACCACGGCGACACCTGTGGATCCATTGTGGCACACGTAATCTAATTTTATGTAGAGCTCCTTATCCAGCTTTGTTTTTTGTTTTAGACTCCATAGCCTTGGTATAGCTATCTGCCCTTGGTTTCTCCTCGCCAAGTAGTTAATATCTCAGTCTGGCTAGGCCTTCGCAAGGGTACAACACATGCACTGAGGTTTCCTCTTCCTCTTGACAGTCTGCACGTTGCATTCTCTGCCAGGTCCATTTTTTTTTTGTGTGTAAGGAGAAATCATATTGACACCCATCGCATAGAGTCTATCGCGGACGGGTAGTACTGGACTCCATCTAGCTAAAACCCTTCCCTCTATTCGGTGTCTCCTGTTGGTCTGGGACTGCTTTCGCTTTTCATCGGACCAACAGATCATTTAAGACTACCGATGTTAGTTGACGTTTCGCAGTGGTTTCAAACCCAATTCTCTTTTCTCCTCTCAGGTTATTCCCTCCTCCGCCCTTTTCCAATTCTCCTAAGTCTCCAGCATCCTCTCTACCATATCTTCAAGAGACAATAACGGTTCCCCGCCGTCTCGCCTCTCTTCTCTCCGTCTGTTGCATGCAAGCACGGTGTGCTCACGTCATCGATCTCTCCACAGCATATACACTCTTTGCTGTCATTCTTGCCAATATCATATAAATACTCAATGAAGCACCCATGTCTGCTCAGAGATTGGGTGAGATAATAGTTCACCTCACCATGCCTCCATTCCGTCCACACTCTGATGTTCGGGATGAGACGTCTTGTCCACCTTCCCTTGTCTGCGGTGTCCCACCGTCTCTGCCATTTTTCATGCAGCCTGTCCCTTGCCTCTGCCCTCTCGGCTCCTTCAAAAATTTCCAGTCGCTCTTTGGCCATCAGATCCAAAGGGGGGATCTCGGCCACTACCAACGCCACCTCATACGAAATCGTTTTATATTCACTTCACAAGTTTAGTGCGGCACGTCGCTGGATCTTAGCTATCCTCCACAAGAGAATAGAGCGCACAATGCTGCACAGCAGTATCCTCTTGCGCGTTCTCGGTCCTTGCGTATTAGCTATAAGCCTCCCAATGGCTTTGACTGCTTTTCCCGCCTTCTCGACCGTCTTTGTGGCATGGACAATGAAGTTCAGCTTGGAGTCCAGCCAATCTCCTAGGTATTTCAGATGGTTACCTGGGAATATCCCACCTGGACCACCTTAACTTTCATAGGTGGAAGATTTCTTTTCCCGGTGATAACCAGGAGCTCCGTTTTTTCAGCAACTAGCTCAAGCTGCATCATTTTAGCCATCTCTCAATCTTTCTGATGGCCTCGTTGGCTGCTTCAATTATTTGGGTAGTTAACCTTCCAGTCACCGTTATGGTCAAGGCGTCCGTATACCCCATGACTTTCCGGGGCAGTCGAAAGATGTCGTCAAACATGTCAGATCCATTAGATTCCTATGTGCATTAAGCCTACATCAGTGCCCATTATTCTAATGTCCTTTCTATTTTGGAGCAATGGGTCTTTCGTGAAATTGGCCGATCGTTCTTTAATGAACGTTTTTGCCTGTCTCTGTCGTGGGAAACTTTTCCACCACTCTAGAGATTTATTTTGCACCCATTTATTAATGGATGCCCGTATACATGGCTTAGTCACACCGCAAAATGGTTCGGTTCCTACTAGGGCCTTAGATGCACCTTCCGAGGACAGTTCATCAGCCTTTTCATTTCCCCTGTGTCCCTCGTATCCTGGTACCCGCCACGGTCATTAGATTGCCTCGCGTTATCCTGTACAAATACACCAATAATATAAGTATTTTAGGTACATTTTGAAGGATCCTTTTTCCATAAATTTAATTTTGATGTAATAACAGAGAACTGAGGATATTTGCAACCGTACTATTCATCATATGAATTGATTTATTAAGTAAAAGTATTCAAATAAGATATCAATCACTTTCAGTGGTTTTAATCTAAATTTCTCAAATATTTCGTAGCATAAAACCCCTATGATAAATGTGTTCCAGGCTCCTTCATCAAAAATAACACCGAGGCCCATATGTTGATGTTACTCTGTTATTCGAGACGCCTGTATGCACACTACTTCAATATTTTACGCAAACAAATACCCCAGGGTATACACAGACCTAAATAACAATTGCTATTCTGTTATTTTTCTTCTCTTGTGTGTATTAAATCGTTTCGTCCTGCAAACATTAATCATACAAGAAATTCGAGCTAGGTGTATAAAGAACAATACATTAAATAAATGGGGCCGTTGTGATTTATTACAAGATTAAGTCGTGTAAAAAAGGCGACACAGATTTTTAATTTAATTTATATAATTTCGCCATTAAGCCCCTAATTTTTTGTTTGTTGATTTTAGCAATATCCGTTATGATTTATTTGCATGTATATTTTGTATAGATAGTAATTAAAACTAAATCGGCGTATACGTTAGTTTTAAATGAATAATGTTATAATAGTAGATTCAATCTGTCATTTGAGTAATTTCTACTAGGAATTTTGTTTGTATTATAAGGGGGATTGGCACAATCATTAATTAATGTTTCCACAAAAATGTCGTTGTCGCTACGGCCGCCTTGTTAAAAAAGTGACAGTCTAAACAACCCAGGTAGCAAGGGTACGTTATAATGGCGTCAAAATCTGGTGATTCTGGTCAAAAAGACGTCAGTGCACTAAAAATCGACGACATAATGACGTCTTATAAATAACATTAAAATGACGTGCTACACATCACGTCATATTGTCGTCTTTTTTCGGTGTTAAATTTATTTATATTTTATCGGATTACAAACTTTAAAACTCGCTGATGGCATTTTGTTATCGCAAGCAGAGTGTAAAGTTTAAGTAAAAAATAAACCGTGTCGTGAGGGATAAGTATTGGCGTTTTTATTCGAGGATAATGTTTTTAACAATATTCAAAATAATTTATATTCGAAAGAGTTTGCAAACATTCGGCAGTTTATTTGTGAAGAGTTCTTTTAATAATAAAATTAGATTAAAATGCATTAAAAAGCAAAATCTAGCCGTTGCGTTTTCCACTATAAAGTCTTCAAGCAAGTATTCTAACAGAAGTTAGTGGTTGAGTGTGTTAAGCGTCGTCTTGCATGGTGCAGCATAACGGCCACGACAATGCGCAAACTTAAATTTCTAGAACACAAATTTATGCGCCTCATTTCAGACTCTGATAGATACACCTCCCTCAGAGATCTCTATGCACGCTGCTACGACATAACCACTAGCGGACTGCGTCCAGGAAATCTCCAAAAAATTTTACACCACCAAACTGGGTGATAGTCCGCTAACCCGCAACATAACTCAAATCAGACAGCATAATGCAATATTATTCTATCTGAGACACCGCCTACCATACCAGGCGTTGCCTATTTTCCGGCAACTCCCTTAGCCAAATCTTCACCTACCATAACCTTTATGAAACCATATCCTATCATCTTTCCTAAACTTTATCTTTAATTCCCTCTTTCCTTTTCTATTTGTTCGTTTTTATGCTTCTGTTGTTTTTCTTTTTTGTTCTTTTTGTCATTTTGTTCGTAAATTCTTTTTAGGCCGAGAAAATTCTTGAAAATTATAACATTTTAAACGATACTTTTTTACATTATCATATCTTCCTGGAGGCAGGGAGACCACCAGGCCGATAGTTCTCGTACGGGTTTTTTCGTTCAGCTTTTTACCCGAGTCAACAACCCAAATTTTGTAAGTGCTTTCCCAAGTGTTGTGTTATTTTTAATAGTTTTAGGTCTCTGCGTAGACAGCAATTTTTAATATTATTATTAGTTTTTAAGTTTGTTTATAACAAACAGGAGAGCTAATCCCCCTCCCCCCCGTTAACCATTAAGCCGAACTGGACCTGCCCCGTCCCACCTTACATTCACCACAGCACCACATGCCGTGGTTGTTTGGTTGCCCCCGCGCCAGGATCCGGCAAGGCACATAGTTGAACTAAACTTAAGAATAAAATCTGTTTTGTTTGTTGTTGTTCGTCTTGCAAGACACGAGGTCCGCGGTTCAACCTCTGCTCATTCCGTCTTTTTTTTTTTTGTTAAAATAATTGCGAAAAAAATTTTAGTTGTTTTTTTATGCTTATAAAACCGATGTACGAATATACTTCTTTTCAATTTTAGGTCTGTTTTAGACCATTAAATATTCTATTTATGTTGTAGATGATATTATATCTTTACCGTTTTTTCTCCAACACTTTTCCCAGGTTTGTATAAGTACTTCAACTTAAAACTTAAATTCTTAAAATAAACATTTTTTTTTAACGAACCGCCACTGAATTAATGTAATAATTACGTTGTTGAATAGAAACAGAATAACGAGATGACCTTAATAAGTTTCTCACTGATCAATCAACATAACAATATTTCTCTATTGCTAATACTTTACGACTTTAGTCCAAAAATGTCAAAATGTATACTTCACTGCACATTTTTGAAATTATCTCTATCCCTATTGCTCCTACGCAGTAGTTCATCAATGTTGTATGTTATAAAATTTCCTAAAACTTTCATCTGAACGATTTTTTTTATCAATTTACAAATTACAGCAGCTCGAAAATTTCTTTATTTTTCAAACTTCGACCTGGTGTAGTTTTTAAAACCATTCACAGTGGAAGAAAATTGTTAACTGAAATTTTGAAAAATTTCATAATCTACAATATTGATAATAACTAATTACTGCAAAGGAGCAACGGGGACAGAGATAATTCTGTGTTTTCACAAATTTTAAAATCTCATTGACTGTGAAGGTAATACTTAATTATAACTAAATACATTTGAATTTCCACAACCATTTGAGTAATATCCAAGTAAAAGTATTTTTAAATTTGAATTAAAATTTTACCGCCCAAAACACTAAGCTATATTATTGATGTCATCGGTCATAAACACCCAACCTCAAAAATACATATCTTTTAAAAATTTCCGAGTAATATGTCACTATTATGAAAATTTCCGTTTGGTTCTCGTATTTTCAACTAAAATCTTGTTCAATGTAATGTTCATATACAATAGATTATACAAACAAAATATCCCTCGTAGGAATTACCCCCCCCCCCCGTTTCTGCTCTATATACCGCATTATAGAGCGTCAGGGGTGCATATGTGGAGGAATATTTTATCAGTTCAAAATATCATTTTAAGTAACACGAGTACGTCTAAATCGAATGGTTACATTAAGTTTTTTGTAAAGATCATAAACTTTTATACAATATGAGTTGAAAAGTTAAAAATTTTATATGAAGTATTGAGCTCATATTTTGTATAAGGATATATAAGGCATTTTCCGAATCGAATAAGCTATCTACTTTTCCAATAAAAAATTGCCTAATAGTACATCTCGAAATTTCGACCCATTTAGGGGACCTTCGTGGATATTGAAAAGATGAAAATATCAAATATTTGTACATGATCAAATGACAAAAAATTAAATCGGTCAGCGCTTTCCAAAATAAGAGGATGTTGCAGACTTCTCTAGTAGAGCAGCGATTTCGTAAGTCTATCGTGTCGTTTTTTCTTTTTTTTGGCATAGAACCAGGTCAGACATGTTAGGTTCCTTTGAGTATGTCACCGGGCATATGAAATCATATTTTACGACATTTTTTTTTGTGGTCTCGATCAATACAAAGTGAAAAAAATGTATTTTTAAAGAAAATTGTTTTTTTTTGTTTCCACCGCCATATCTTTAAAACTATTAAAGGTACCGAAATTTGTTTTGTATCAAATTAAAGGCCACACTGTAGCGCTTTTACCAATATAAACGGTTTGGGTACAATTCGCACTTTCATTTCTCTAAAAATCAGATAAACAAAAAATATATATTTTATGTATTGAAATCTTCACCAATCGATAAACTTTTTTATTTTTGAAAATATTTACATACATGCAGCGAAGAAAAAAAAGCCTAATAATCACAAAAGTGTTTGAAACAATATATTTTTCCTAAAGTGTACCGTTTGGCAACAGCGATTTTTTTTATCAGCGCTAAATGCGAAATTGGGACGCAATTAATACACCTCGCATGCTAGTTAAGGCGCAGTTACACGGCGCGTGATTAGGCGAGCCTGGCTCGGCGAGTCAGGCGAAACACGCGCCGTGTGACATAGGCAACTTGGCATGGCTTGCGACTCGGGAGACGTTGCTCGCGTCGGCTCGAGTCTTCCATCTAGTTGTCGGTAACTGCGCCTGAATATCAGTCATCAGTCGATCCATGCAGTTTTGACGAGCCTACAATCCACAACCCCACACGAAATCTGCATTGGTCACGCGCCGTATTGACACATCTGGCTCGCTATCCGTTACACGGCGCGTGGTTTGCCGAACCACGCATCAGGTTCGTGGATCGGCGAACCACGCGCCGTGTAACTGCGCCTTTACAGTAACTAGAGGTTTTAACTTCGCAATAATGTCATATTGAACGGATTTCGTTCATTTTTGGCAGTATAATAGTAAACGCTTCACAGAAAAGTTTCTATATTGTGCGGGGGCTTGCTAATTTATAGGGGTGGATTCCACCCCCTTTCAGGGGATGGCATTTAAAAAATATATATGTTTATTGGAGCTGAAATAGAATCAAATTTTATGAAGAAAAGTTTCTATACAATTTTTCACATAAATTGATATTTTTCAAGTTATAGCGACTTCAAAATTGCGATTTCAGCTTAAAAAAAGGTATTTCCAAACGGCTTTCGTCAAGTATCTCGAAAAGTATTACTTTATCGAAAAAATGTTACAGACCAATTACAGAAAGTACAAACTGGGAATTAATTATATTTTGTTTATTGATGTAGGATTAATAATTTCGGAGATATTTAAGTTTATATTTGGTAGTGTTCCGAAATTAAATTTAAAGTTTAAAATGCACTTTTTTCTAAAGCAAGTGCTTTAAATGAGCACAAAAATTTGGGCATCTAGGTAATGCTACATCTTAATGAAAAACTGTATTTGAGATAATTTTTCTAAATTACTGGCTAATTAGATTAACAAAATGGCGACCTTTTTATATAAAAAAAGTATAAATACGCATATTTTTCCGTCATAACTTCTTTATTTCTTATGCTACAGGAACGAGTAAAAAATAATTTGAAAGCGCAATTAATTGTCTTTAATTTAATTTCTTAGCATGCGTGACGTAGGTGTCACAATTTCTGAAATATTTAACATTTAAACTGCATTTTTCGTCTTATAAACGTTCGGACGCCATTTGTAAACTTTCATATCTCCGAAACTATTAAATCTATGTAAATAAATTAACAAGCGAAATTCATTATCAGTTTATGAGCTTTATTTTTGGTATCTACCTATTTTTCAATAAAACTAATATTTATTGAGATATTTGGAAAAGGAAAAAAATTACGTTTCATCGAAAATACCTTTATAGTTTAAACTGTATTTTTTTCTAAGGCAAGTGCTCTATACAAACCAAAAAATTTGAGCATCTACGTCATGCTATATATTAATAAGAAACAGTGTTTGAAATTCCTTTTTTTTAATTACTGACTAATTACAGTAACAAAATGACGACGTTGTTATTAAAAAAATGTGTAGACGCACATTGCTTCGGTAATAACTTCTTCGTTTTTTATGCTACAGAAACAAATTTAAAAACAGTTGAAAGCTTAATTAATAACATATTATTCTACCTATTAGCACCCTTGACGTAGGTGTCACAGTTTCTGCGATATTTAACTCTGACGCTAAATAATTATCTTATGAACACTTGGATGCCAAATGTAAACTTAAATATCTCCAAAATTATTAATCCTACATCAATAAACAAAAAATATGATTAATTCCCAGTTTGTACTTCCTGTAATTGGTCTGCAACATTTTTTCGATAAAGTAATACTTTTCGAGATACTTGACGAAAGCCGTTTGGAAATACCCTTTTTTTTTTTTAGCTGAAATCGCAATTTTGAAGTCGTTATAACTTAAAAACTATCAATTTATGTAAAAAATTGCATAGAACCTTTTCTTCTTAAAATTTGATTCTACTTCAGCTCCAATAAATATATATTTTTTAAGTGCCACACCCCCTATAAATTAGCAAGCCTCCGCACAATATAGAAACTTTTCTGTGAAGCATTTACTATTATACTGCAAAAAATGAACGAAATCCGTTCAATATAACATTTTTCCGAAGTTTTGCATATTTTTTACCTCTAGGTACTGTAGTATGCAGGGTTGGTCAGATTAGTTGCGTAGAAATGGCGGTTGTCGAAAATCATTAAGTATTCATTGTTCGGATAAAAATTGTGACAATCGAAAATGTACTTGTTTTAAGGAAGGCCTAAAATGTTGCAACGAGTGCAAATGTCGTTCCTGTAACAACATTATTAAAGATTTCGAGGCAGATATGAACGAATTAGAATGCTATTAATGTAGGGCCTACATAAACTACATACTACATATTTGTCTATCCAAATAGAAAATTGATTTCAAAAATAAAACTCATTTTATGCGTACGTTTTTACTTTCATTCATTTAAAAATGTCTAATAAACTTACTAATTAGATGGGTAGTTAGTAACACTGACTGATATTTATAGATTAGGTATTTATATCTACCTACCTGTCTTTTTATTATTAAAAGGAGACTATTTAATATTTTTTGTACAATTTCTTAATATTAACAACATATGATCAATACTACTGTACAATATATGAAATATTGAACAATAATATTGATCCCCTAGATCTTTTGATCACTACTGGTTTTCTACCTATTGATAAAAGTTAAACTACTACATTCACCCCGACCGGAACCGTCAGTCGGCAGGCTTGCTACAGCCAAGCGCGCAAGAATATGACTTTGGCCCGTTAAAAAAAAAATCGCTGACTCAATACTATCAACGAGACTTGAAAAATTTTTATCCTAAAAACTTTTTTCAACTATTGGCTTCAATTTGTACGCAGCATGTATATACAAATTTTCATAAATAAATTTTTTCCTCGATTGCCTAAAATTACGCTACTGAAAATAACAAGTTTGAGTTTCCTATTATTTTACCAACTTAAAAAAAAATAAATCGGGTTCACGTGGGACGTTGTTCGAAGCGCTATTGTGTCTACTTTAATCTAAAAAAAAAATAGCTTGATAGCACAAATATTTTCAGAGATATAGCGGTGGAGACGTTAAAAAACATATTTCATTAAAAATCTATTTTTTTTAAATTTTCCCGAAATAAAAAAGTTCTCGACAACCAAAAAATGTCGTAAAAAATGATCTCGCGTACACGATTATCTTACTAAAGAATCCCACTAAGTCTGGTTTGGTTCTACGCCGGTTTTTTTTTTCTCGAAAACTAAGCGACTTTACTTCCAGATTTTACTCTACTATAGGCAAGTTACTCAATTTCACAATAAAGAAAAAAAAATGATAGAACAAAATGTTTCAGAATGTTATGCTAATGAAACAGAAATGCCATGTGGCAAAAAATTAGCGACATTAATAGCTCCTTTCAATCGCATTGTAGCGCAATTAAATTAGTAGCATGGGTACTAAAACTACATGCTGAAAAATTAAGATCGTTTGAAAATGCAAAAGATTTCTTGGCAAATTATCATAAAATACACCGCTTTCAAAGAACATATTTTATTAAAATAATATGCAAATAGTACTAAAAAAATAATAGTAGTCTGAAAAATAGCATAAACCATATTAATACAGAGTGCAACTTAATTACGTCAAAATATCCTAACATATTTTAAGAATAAAAGTCCATATAAACATCAGGTGCCTAAGAATTCTTCGTTTTGGAAATACGGGGTGTTGCAATTTTCAAAAAAATATCCAATTTTCTTATACTGACAGTATAAACCAAAGATATGCAGTATACTTAGATAGTATGGCTTAAGATGACATTATATCATGCTCTAGAATTGTGCCGACTGTCAGTGTCTTTGGGGTGTAAGGTGCTATTTTCCTCACTATATCTAAAATTAGTGTCATAAAGATAACAAGAATTTTAATGCCATGTGGAAAATGAAAAGCGATTACATTCAGATAAGTCACTCAGTTATAGTTATAGACAATAATTGCGTCCTCAATTTTCTTGCTGCCTCTCATAGTTTTATGGCATTTTTTTCGATTTATTGCAGCGTTATTCCAATAAATCCTGTTTTATTAAACTAAGCAGGCTTTCATTGTTTTGTTTCTGTTATCTTAATTACGTGTTTATTTTGCTTTAGACGAATGTCTTAAAATGCTTAAAAAAATGAACATCGACTCAAAAATTCGCGAAAATCTCATGGTATACACAGAATGTTGTCTTGAATCCCATATGTAAAAATATACAGGGTTTTCCATTTAAAAATCTAAAGTTGCGGTCATTTCCGAGTAAACCGGAAATAGTCTCATACCGTGTTTTATGTCCAAAAATCCATGTTTACAAACAGTTTATGCAACCCAAATTTCAAATGATTAAGTTGAAAAATAAAGGAGATATAGAGGGGAGCCACTAGCTTGTGGCACCCGGTATAAAGATTTGAATAATTTTAGTTTTAAATCTTTACTTTACAAATACGCAATCGATCTGCTAAAGTAGATTTTTTATTTCCTTTTTTTAATTCTTGACAGCTGCCAAAATTGCTGTCAAATTTAAAAACAGATTGATAGAGAATTTCAAAACAAACATGTGAAAAAAAGTTTCTGATAAATTTAACTTGACGACCTGTAGGTAGAGTGATTTGAATGGCAAGTAGGGTTTCGTCCCACTATGCGTTGGCCCGCTAACGAGGTGGCAGGAGTTTATTTTGTGGATAAGTTACATTAATATGATCGACAAAATAAATAAAGCAAGTTTAAAATATAGCAACTGAGTGTCGCTAGTTCCCGCACTATGTCTTCCCTGAGTTCAAATCTTAGCTGTGGTAGATGGCAGTGTTCCAAGAAGTAGATAAAAACTTGATCCACTGGAAGTCTGATGAGTTCTAGAAATAAAACACATTGTAAACACCATGTAAACATAGATATTCCATTGAATTAAACTCCAAATAGAGCAATCACACATATTCGGTACTTTTTGCAGATTAGATTCTTTCAAATACATTTGCTTTGAAATTGAATTCCAGGAAATCTTTCACTGCCATTCAATTACCCAGAAATATATGCACTATCAAAAGTTTGGGGACTACAGGAAAGCATTAAATGTGGCTCTAAATTCCGTCAAACTCTATATGTAATTTGGAAATTCTATATGGGCAACGGTTGTTCTGGTAACAAACAAAGCAGTAGATTTTATTCCACATCAAGTACAAAGGTAGCTTTGACATTTTATTAAACTAAAACATGAGTTTTACATTACAAGCAGGAATGAACCTTGTTGAGCACTATTAGGGACGTGCGTAAAATGAAAGTTGTTCAGCTAGTTTACAAAAGTTTTGTGCAAAAAATAATTTAGTAAGCGAATACGGTCCTTAAATTATCAACTGAAAGGAATATTATTTGTGCATGGATTCTCTATTGTCTATTCATTAAATGAGGGCTAAGTTCAACAAAAAATGAGACGTTGTTTATGAAATGGAGTTCGCTCCGCTTCACATAGTGGGGGGGATAAATATTTCTGCTCAGGTTTATTGTAATCAAATTGTTTTGAAATAACGTGCATTGTCAATGGGTTTAGAAATAATGTATTAGTATACAAATATGCTCTTGAAAAACTACTAGCAGCAGTTACTTGATGTATTCTTATTTTTAAAATAAGGATACCCTAATAGCGCAGGAATTTTAGTCAAAATATCGCTTCTACCCGGAATTAGTTATTGTAAAGCTGAAAATTTCCAGAATTGTAGTTTTGGTCCAGGACAACACGTAGCAAAAAGTCCCCTACTCTCCCCCGTCGACTTCCCCGTTTTTTCGCTACAACAAGGGCCTAAGTCGCAAAATATGCAGAGCTGGCTATAAAGTGCAACAGGAAGGTTGTTACTGGTCCGATCTGGGTCGAAATGATCATAAAAGATTAGGAGAAGAATATCCGTTCATATTTAATTTAAAAAAATTTTAAAAATCCCGAAATGGCGCCATTGCGGATAAATGAAGACTCGGAGGGAAAAACGTACCCCAATAAACATTTCTCTTCATACTTTGGGCTTTCCATTGGTATATCTACCTTCTCTGTAGCGTCACCCGTTACGGATTTACGCCACCCTGAGTGTCGCAGCGGCGACACTTGGACATTTAAGTGCGTTCATTGTTGCGTCTATCACGTCTAGTCTAAACAATCAAGAAGGCGCAAGACGAGCTATACCCTTAGTTTTTTAACTTTGATAGTTCTCTAAGTGTATGCATTGGTTCATTGGTGCGGCAAAATTGAGTGATCTTAGTTGAGCCATGTAGCACAGGAATTTTAGTTTTTGACCTGGAATTAATTATTGTAAAGCTGAAAATTTGCAGGACAACACGTACCAAAAAGTCGACTACTCTCCTCTGTCGGCTTCCCTGTTTTTGCGGAGAACGAGGGCCTAAGTCGCAGAAATTGCAGAGCTGGCTATAAAGTGCAGCAAAAAGGTTGTTACTGGTCCGATTTGGGTCGAAATGATCATAAAAGCTTCAAGGAAGCAAATCCGTTCGTATTTAATATGTTCCATGCATATTTCGTTCATAATTTTCCGTTCTAGTGCTGTCAAAACTTCAAAAATTGAAAAAAAATTGAAATGGCTCCATTGCGGATAAATGAAGACTCGGAGGGGAAAACGTACCCGAATAAACATTTCTTTTTATACTTCGGGCTTTCCATTAGTATCTACCTTCTCTGTAGCGTCACCTGTTACGGAGCTACGCAACTTTGAGAGCCTGCGCCTACCATGTGCAAGGTGGAACTGCCCTGGCTGCGCTGATGAGACCAGTGGCGAATTCCTGTTTATATATTATTGGTGTTTTATAAGATTTATTGAATGAAATTTAACTTTATTCGGCTAGACAATTGATATTATTGATCTACTGGGAAGTAAGGTCGTCCGGATCATCATCCATATCCACGACTGGCTGTTTGTGCAGCTGGATTCTCTACAGGTTCGGAACATGATGCTGCAGTTCAGACCAGAGTTCCTGCACTTGCACCGGGCACCGGAGTCCGCCTTGCAGCGCAAGAAATTAGCCGTAGCAGGCTATCGGGAGCTGGCTACCTTGACGTCTAGCCAAAAGCACATGCACATTAATTGAGTGCTGCAAGCTTTTCGGGAGATTAAATTCTCACAATATTCTCCCTGACTCCTCTCCTCTCCTCACCTGGAGGACTGGGGGTGGAAATCAGGACTCCAGGGCCTGGTTCCGATTCCTGTTTCTACCACAAGGCAGCCAGCTCCCGATAGCCTGCTACGGTTAATTTCTTGTGCCTACAAGAGGGACTGCGGTGCCCGGTGCGAGTGCAGGAACTCTGGTCTGAACTGCGGCATCATGTGCCGAATCTGTAGAGAATCCAGCAGCACAAACAGCCAGTCGTGGATATGGATAATGATCTGGATGACCTACTTCCTAGTAGATCAATAATGTCAATTGTCTAACCGAATAAAGTCATTTTCTGAGTCTGACAAGTTAAATTTCATTCAATAAATCTTATAAAACACTAATAATATATAAACAGGAATTCGCAACTGGTCTGATCAGCGCAACCAGGGCAGTTCCATCGGGCACATGGCAAACGCGGCCGCCGCGCGCTGACACTCAAAGTTGTATAGCTCCGTAATGGGTGACACTACAGAGAAGGTAGACATACCAATAGAAAGTCCAAAGTATGAAGAGAAATGTTTATTCGGGTACGTCTTCCCTTCCGAGTCTTCATTTATCCGCAATGGAGGCATTTCAATTTTTTTCAATTTTTGAAGTTTTGACAGCACTAGAACAGAAAATTATGAACGAAATATGGATGGAACATATGAAATACGAACGGATATGCTTCTCCGAAGCCTTTATGATTATTTCGACCCAAATCAGACCAATAACAACCTTTTTGCTGCACTTTATAGCCAGCTCTGCGACTTAGGCCCTTGTTGCTCCGTAAAAACAGGGAAGCAGACAGGGGAGAGTAGGGGACTTTTTGGTACGTGTTGTCCTGGACCAAAACTACAATCCTGCAAATTTTCAACTTTACAATAATTAATTCCGGGTCAAAAACTAAAATTCCTGTGCTACATGGCTTAACTAAGAACACTCAATTTTGCCGCACCGATGGCCCATGCATACACTTAGAGAACTGTCAAAGTTAAAGAACTAAGGGTATAGCTCGTCTTGCGCCTTCTTGGTTGTTTAGACTAGACGTGATAGACTCAACAATGAATGCACTTAAATGATCAAGTGTCGCCGCTGCGACACTCAGAGTGGCGTAACTCCGTAACGGGTGACGCGGCAGAGAAGGTAGACGTACCAATGGAAAGCTCAGAGTATGAAGACAAATGTTTATATGGGTACGTTTTCCTTTCCGAGTTTTCATTTACCCGCAATGGCGCCATTTCGGAATTTTTCAATTTTTTTTTTTAATTTTTTAAAATTTTTGAAATGTTGACAGAACTAGAACGGAAAATTATGAACAAAAATATGCATGGAATATCTGAAATATGAACGGATATGCTTCTCCTAATCTTTTATGATCGTTTCGGCCCAAATCGGACCAGTAACAACCTTCCTGTTGCACTTTATAGTCAGCTCTGCAATTTTTGCGACTTAGGCACTTGTTGCTCTGAAAAAACAGGGAAGCCGACAGGGGAGAGTAGGGGACTTTTTGCTACGTGCTGTCCTGGACCAATACTATAATCCTGGAAATTTTCAGCTTTACAATAATTAATTCCAGGTAAAAAACTAAAATTCCTGGGCTATAATTAATATTCGTACCTTTTTCAAATACTATTTGATATTGATATTGTGAGAGTAAATTATTAGGTGATAATTTAGTTTATGCATGCATAATGTAAATATGTACACATATAACTTTGGTATTGTTATTTTTCATGTACAAGAAGTACATTTAAATTTATTTAGTTGTACATTGTTTTCTGTATCTCGTGAATATTTTAAGTTATAATTTATAGCGTAATAATTATTTTTTTAATACATTTGTTTAGTGATACATACATACAGATTTACATTTTTTATTTAATATTTGAATTCAGTTTCTTATGAAAAGGATTTATGTTCAACATTTTTTACCACGCTTCTTAAAAATGTTTGTTCTGTTATATTGTACCTTTTTGATTAAATTAATTAACAACTGGTAAAGAAATATATAAATAAACCAATCAGGAAATTAATGAATTAGTTATGGAAAGAACTAACGGACGGACGAGAGGGTGGAAAACTATAGATAGTATTAACCTGAGTAGTTTTTAATAGGAACACATAAGATGTAATAACGTTATATTCAAAATATAGCTGAATTTAAGAGTTCAGTTTTGTCGTGTAAAGACTAAAATAGTGGATAAAACTTTAAAGTTCACAAAATTTCAAATCAATATTCGCAAACTTTTTATATCCTATTAGATTTTATTTTCATTGGGTATTTTTATAGGGCGTTGGGGAAAACAACGTTATTGGGTAACTTTAATTTTCTCTTTCTACTCGGGGCATATAAAGCCGTAAAGGTAAATATAGAAAGGTGCACGCTCATAAAATTTCTAGTTGATCTCATATTTCTGTAAAACATGATATCACCTCGTTTCTCTTTCGACCGTTCCATTATATATTTATAGTTGAAAACAACTCCATATCATCCTCGTCTACTAGATGAATGATATTAATTTTTTTTTAATATTCTCTCTACAAGAATCTGATGTAAAAGGATATTCGTCATTTTTTTAAAAACGTATAAAAGAGAAAAATATGTATGGTGTCCCGGAGTATGACAATACGAGAACGCATAGTTTGGACCAAAATAACAATAAAGTTGCTTGTAATTACTTCCACGTCCTAATCGTAACAAAAATTAATAATTTTAATAATTTTTGATTCAAATAGGCTTAGAATGTCATGAAACGTCGAGATTTTAAGTTTGAAGAAAAAAAATTCTATGTGTTTGCTTGTCTGTCCGTCAGTAACTTTTTTTATGCGCACTATTATACTGAAACGGTTTATGATATTGACTTGTTTGGTAAGTACACATGTGTATTATATCGAGATCTGAAACTAGATTACATTTTGATCTTATTCTATTGAAGTGGTTGGGGGTTAAATCGGCAAAGCAAGCAAGTAAGCGTCCATAAAATTGGGATATTATAGTGTATGTACAAGAAGCCAAGATCTCAAAATATTTTTGGCATCAGCCATCCGTACTACCTAACCTAACGGAATTTAACCCCAGTATTAAAGGGGTGAAAAGTAAAATTGTTATTTAGTGGGCGTACAGGAACCAAAGGATGGTCAATGTCTTCGGCGGAGAAATTAAAGTTGAAAATATTTTGAATATTTTCAAAGTACCTTTTTGGCGTACTTTTTAAAAAGTATGTGATTCATTTTTCTATGACCACCATAAACTTTCACTCTCATATCCTGGGCCAAAATGTATTTTCCTAAGTAAAAATTCGGTGTTTCTTCGAATTTTTACCCGGTTGTACCTAATGTCTTATCAAACTCATAATGGTCCTTTTGGACTAGTTTGTGGCTCTGAAGTCTCTCAGACTCTTGAAAATGTCCTTAAATGAATTATTTGCCTAAGTCGAATTTTTATTTTGGCTTCGACCTAGGTCAATTCTGGAAGGTTCTACAACATTCCCACCCCTGTATATCTGTCATTTGTTTTCGTAAGAACCTGATATTTTAGTATTATAATATTCAAACATTTTACTTTCCAACGGTGTAGGCAAAAGTAATATTTGTTATGACTAAAAAATAAATAAATATGAATGGAGGAGTTACCATTTTTGTGTAATTTACAGCGAAAAATTGCGGATACAGGTAACTTTTTTATTCTTCAAAATAACTGCATATTGTAAGGCAATAAGCTGTAGGTAATGAAATGAGGAAATTTTTTTATTAGGAGCGTTTTTTTTTTTATAAAATGCATAGGAGGTGAAAAAAAGGCCTTGTAACACGAACATTGATTGCTCTGGCGCGCAATCCCTAATCGTATCGAGCAACAGATGCTTTCATTTTATTACATTTCTATGTGAATATGGAGTGTTTAGTTCACTACTGTTTATTTTTTAGGATATATTGTTGTAAATATTGTTATACTTTAAAAAATAGATAGTTTTACTTTCAACTGGTTTATGATTAACCTTATATGTCTAACATGAAGAGATCAGGTGAGAAATTTTTACCGTACATATATAAAGGTAAACGTACAGTACTGAATCTACTAATTTCAAAAAAAAAAAAAAAGAATTTTTGGAATACCGTCATTTGATGAAATCAATAAAAATAGTACATATGTTATTGAAGATTGTTTGATAAAAGTATGTACAGTTTTTCAAGTCTCTATTGGTTATCCAGAATTCACGGAAAGTATCCGACCATTTAGGAACCCATTTATTCCCAAGTTAAAATATATGATAAACAAATATCATTTTAATCATCTATATATCAAAAACGGAAGATCTGATACAATTGAAAAATTATGAATTCATTATGTATACATTGCAAACCAACCTAAATTTGAATGACATACGTTGAACAGTATTGAAGATCTGCTAAGTTACATTGAAAAATGTGCCACATTTTAAGGATATTTTAACTATACCAGCTTTCAACTCGTTACATCTCGGAAAATATGCATTCTGTGTAAATCATATTTTAGTCATCGATAGCTTTTTACGTGCGGCGAAATTTCTTCGTAATTTATTTTAAATTTTTGGAGCTGCTATAAACACCGACTTTTTGTTTTTTAAAATTTAACATTTCACTCGTTAATACTAGTATTCCATCTTCAATAATAAAAAAGTTTCCTCGATACAGACTTTTTCAATATCGCTACTGAAAAAATCAATTGATCTGGAATGAAAATATTTTTTTGTCATATATTTCATCTTTGGTACAATTCTATGTATGGCAATAAGTTTATTATATTTTGGAATGAATGTACTCAAATTTTTAAGCCGAGTCAATGGTAAGAAATAAAGTTATGGGATGAGAAATGTAAAATACTGTATTTCCGAGAAATTTCATAAAAATGTGGAAAAGTGCGATTTTTTCCGATTTCGCAATTTCAAATCAAATCGCGACCTCCGTAATCGAATTCAGCAGGTGATTTTACATTGGAATATGACTTTAGTTTTTGTATGCTCGCGAGTTGCATAGTATACTTATATTTTGCATATTTCGAGCCCTCGCTCTCCGGCTATATAGTCCACATCAAAGTTCCAAGAACAAAGTTAAACCTCAAAAGTGCAAAGGTAGCGACCAAAAATGACTACCCCCCATTTTCGAAAGCGGCCAACACGATGGTCTCGAGGTCCCTGCCCCACCGCGAACTACCCCTAAACGAAACCCCTTCTTCCCATTTTTCGTGGTCAGTCATGTGAAAACTTGTTGGATCGGTTTTTTCTTAAGGAAACTCAATATGTTCTGCAAATTTTCACAACCAGACATCCTAGGGGTCAAAATCACCTCCACCCTCAATATCGAAACATGCAAAAACATCCAAACGTGCTGAAAATTGTTCTCTACACGTTTTCAAGGGCGTAGAACACGATGCTTATATTATTTAGCTTCCACCCCTAACCAAACTAAATGCATAAAATCACCCATTTTTCGATTCTGTAAACATTGTAGAGGTAATGATTGCGGTAATAGCGAGCATGCTGAGAATCCAGATCTATCAAAAGATGAAGATGGTACTATTAATGATATTCAAAAGTTGATCCCGGATATTTTAATACAGAATGATAATGTTAGTGATGATGAGACTGACGATAGTGACGATGATGATAAATGTACCCAGATGGAAGCAAGTCTCATTGAAGAGAGTAAAGTCCATTCCGATTGGCCAGAACAATGTGATCTAATTTATAAACATCGAAGAATAAATTAACATTTAATAATAATCATATATGACGCATGTCCAGCATAACAATAAAAATCATGTACATATGTGAAAATAAATAATACATAATAAATAAGTCGTCTATGCACACACACGACTATATATACATGCACATAATCCGTCCTATCGAACTCCTCTTAAGCTGCAATTAAAAATTCTCTCCCTGGAAAACCTGATCCAATGAGCGCTTGTGATCTTACTATAAGAAAAGCAGATGGTTTTGGGCATGCAAAGGTAGTTTTGAGGACTAAGAGAGAAAGTGATTCCACGATTGTGTTCTCCACTCTTGAAAACGGGTGACATAGCTTACCCTTTGGAGGACATTTCAGGATTGATGAAAGGGAAAAAATCCGATACAAGAACTCCTCGCATGCCTGATAAGGAAAAAGGGGACGGTTTCATGTATTTAGGAGTGGGAGGCTAAATAATATCATTATCGTGTTCCCCGCCCTTGAAAACGCGTAGAAAACAATTTTCAGCAGGTTTGGATGTTTCTTGCATGTTTCGGTATTGAGAGAGGGGGTGGTTTCAACGCCCGGGGGTATTTAAGATGTTTGGTTGCAAAATTTTATAGGACATATTGAGTTTCCTAGAGAAAACCGATCCAACAAGTCCTCGTATGCCTGACTACGAAAAATGGGGAAAAGGGATATTCTTTTGCATTTGGGGATAGTTCGAGGGAGGTAGGTACCGCGCGACTATCACCATCGTATTGGCCGCCCTCGAAAACGAAAACGAGTATGTTTGGTCGATACCCTTGCACTTTTGGGGTTCTTGCAAATTTGGCATGGACTAATATGCTAAAACTACTTTTATTTACATTTTGAGCGAAGTACATCAGAATCTGATCTTACCTCAGACACTTTCCTCGCCGCATCGCCATACTTCCTTATAATTATTTTGGTACATGAAAATAAAAAAAAAAAACTTGATTATTGACAAAAACCGATCTTGTTCGTAAAAACTTATTAATCTAATGAATATCTCCTTAATAATTCAACAAATAAGATTCTAAGAAATTTCTATAAATATTCATTTTTCTCGAATCTGGACATTTTAGGCATTTCTGATCGTTAGTCGGTCAATTCTGATCCTAAAGAGAAAAGAAAGCAATGAATTAAAGGTATTTGATTAAGTTTTCGACACTATATGACCAACGTTTTACGTTTAACTGTTTTTAAATAAAACAGAATAGAGTGATAGACCTACGGCCAAGAGGCAAATAAGTTACCTCATCGGGTACAAAAGGTTTGAGTTTTTGTAGTAAAAGTACCACATATATGTAGCAAAGAACCGACCGTCTGCCGGGGCTCAATGGTCAACTTCTCATTATTAGAGCTTGTCAAAAAAGCGAAAAAAATCGCTAAAGTTACCTCATTGGGTACATGCTTAAAAACGCGACAATTCACTGGAAAAAGCATTACAATTTTTATTTTGTCTGGCAGACGTCAGTATTTGAACGTAGAGCAGACGCCCGTCGCGACACCCGTCGCAACGCCCAAAATTTCGACATTTCTTGCCTCATGAGGTACATGTACAAGCCTGGGTTCAAATCAAAGGTCTTTTTATGTAGATCATAAATATTTTTCAAAAAGATCGGCAGACGGTCAACTATAAAAAGCAGATGCTCTAGAAAATGTAACCTGAAAGAATAATGCCAAAGTCGGTACAGGGTTCTATTGAGTACATGTTCGAAAATTTGACAATGCACTAGGAAAACTATTACAATTATTATTTTGTTTGTCAGACTTCCGTGAACATGTAGACAAAACAACTTCCTATACAAGAAACAACAGGAATATAAAACAATAGTAGTAAATAAGAATAGCAATAGCAAAATAGTTTTATTGAGTACATGTTCGGTTTGACAATGCACTAGGAAAACTATTACAATTATTATTTTGTTTGTCAGACTTCTGTGAATATGTAGGCAAAACAACTTCATATACAAGAAACAAAAGCAATACAAAACAATAGTAGTAAATAAAAATAGCAAGGTTTTTTGTTTTGTTTGATAATAAATCTAAAGAAAAATAACTATTCGTCATCTTCGTCATCACATGAATCATTAAATCCCTCTTCATTTCATCATCAATATCCCTTTGCTCCATTCCGATTTTGCGTACAACTATTTCGTCTAGGGCACTAGGTAATTGAGGCCCATCAAACCAAATAGGCGAAAACTTATTATCATTTAAATTCCAACCATTTTCTAAGGGGTTATAAAATTTTGGTTGTATTTCGGTGGCACAATTCCATATGGAGCATATTTGATTTGTTCTTTGTTCTTTTAAAAGCAATACGTTCTTGCATGGAGGTAACATAATACTACCAAACTTTTTCAGGTTATCGAATGGACTCTGATTTGGTTTTGGTTTAAAATGAGAGTAGAAAATGTCGAATCGAGCATTATTGACATTACATAATGTGGATTTCCCATACATAGCACAAGTTAATTTTTCTACATACGTAATCTGATCTTTGGAAATGCTTTCATTGTTGCCAAATGTACCAAATACTTCCTGCATTTTTTTGTCATTTTTAAGGAGTTCAAAGGGTTTTAGTTTCAATTTTCTGGAGAAAGCTGCCGTGTAGTCACACCCTGTTAAAGAATGGAATGCTGGTAGAGATTTACAAACATTAAATCCTAGTGCATTGAAAATTGCATTGACATCTACAAATCGACAAGTATTTTTGGATACAATTCCAACTTCCATCCATACATTTACAGACTGATCAATGTGATGCATATTTCCTAAAATAATTATAAGGATGTCTGTGTCACAGGCTCTAATTACAACATTACTGTTTTTTTTTTTTAATTTCGGATAAATGGTAAATAATTAGGCTGTCAGCCTTTTCGTAGTAACAATTTAGTATGTCAGTGGTTTCTCTTTCGATATGCCATTTACTACCGCAAACTTGTTACAATTTGCATATGAAGTTTTATTTTGTATTTCCACAAACATCTCATTTTTCCAAATCTCACAAAAAAACTTGACCAAAGCTTGTTTAAAATTGTCGTTACGAAGTGCTTTCATGAAGTCTGATGGCCGTCGTTGTTCACAACCTTGAATTAAAAATTCGGCATTTCTTTCATATAAATTAACCCTTTTATCGCGCTCAATATCTTTTATAGATGGGATAGCCAACTTATTGAACAATATGTGAACTTCATTGCCTTTATGTTGACAAACTTTTTTTAACACATGTCCAGCCAATTTTTTAAACGTTTGTGGCGTTTCCCCTAATAAATGTAATAATGAATTTAATAATAAATATGGAAAATCGGAACTGAGAGAACCAGAAAATGTTTACTAGATATAACATCTATCGGTGACACAAGGAGAAATAGTTTCATTGAAGAGTGTTCCATAGATTCAAACAGATTTGAAGGTACCATTAGAAAACAGTCTATATCAACATTTGCCTCAGAGAATAAACCCAAATTGAAGAAAGGCGATGGAAATGTAGTAGATTTGAGCGTGACTTGATGAGTAGAATCTTAGCCTTAGCATTAGAAAATAAAATTGACCTTGTAATTTTATTGTCATTTCCATTAACACCATTCCCACATTCATTGTGCCATATAGATCGTAGCATGAATAAGACAGACAATTACAGCCATTTTAAGGCCTTTGAAAAAAAGTTAATTCTATTCCACCCAATCACGTCGATTGTACAGTTATTGTCGTTTTATTTTTTACTACATTTATTAGGGGAAACGCTAAAATTGTATAACACCTCAGAAAATGGTTGGAATTAAAATGATAAGTTTTCGCCGATTTAGTTTGATCTACTTCAATTACCTAGTGTCCTAGATGAAATAGTTATACGCGAACCGGCATGGAGCAAAGGGATATTGATGATGAAAATGAAGAGGGTTAGATGACGAATAGTTATTTTTCTTTAGATTTATTATCAAACAAAACAAAAAACCTTGCTATTTTTATTTACTACTATTGTTTTGTATTGCTGTTGTTTCTTGTATACGAAGTTGTTTTGCCTACATATTCACGAAAGTCTGACAAACAAAATAATAATTGTAGTAGTTTTCCTAGTGCATTGTCAAACCGAACGTGTTCTCAATAAAACTATTTTGCTATTGCTATTCTTATTTACTACTCTTGTTTTATGTTGCTGTTGTTTCTTGTATAGGAAGTTGTTTTGCCTACATATTCACGGGAGTCTGACAAACAAAATAATAATTGTAATAGTTTTCCTAGTGAATTGTCAAATTTCCGAACATGTACTCAATAAAACCCTGTACCAACTTTGGCATTATTCTTTCAGGTTACATTTTCTAGAGCGTCTGCTCTTTATAGTTGACCGTCTGCCGATCTTTTTGGAAAATATTTATGATCTACATAAAAAGACCTTTGATTTGAACCCAGATTTGTACATGTACCTCATTTTGGCCGTCGCGACAGGCGTCTGCTCTACGTATGCGTTCAAATACTGACGTCTGCCACACAAAATAAAAATTGTAATGGTTTTCCCAGTGAATTGTCACGTTTTTAGGCATGTACCAATGAGGTAACTTTAGTGATTTTTTTCGTCTTTTTGACAAGCTGTAATCATGAGAAGTTGACCATTGAGCCCCGGCAGACGGTCGATTTTTTGCTACATATATGTGGTACTTTTACTACAAAAACTCAAACCTCTTGTACCCGATGAGGTAACTTATTTGCCTCTTGGCCATGGGTCTATGAGTGAATTCTGTCACATAAACTAAAATCCTCCCCGTTTTATCATTTGAGACAATAAAATAAACAAATGGAAGATATTTCCATAAGCTTTAAAAAAGGTTACTTATCGCTAAAAGCAATACTTTTTAAATATTTTGAAAAACCCATTTTTTAAATTTACGGGAGATGTGAGAGAGTTGGGACAATTTTCAAAAATTAATTTTAAAAATTTTTATTTTTGAAAATTAAAAAAAAAATATATAAACACAGTAATATACCTCCATATATTGGACCACTTCTAATAAATATTAGTTAAATTAACGTGGTAAATAGTGGTATGGAAAAATATTTTCTAGTGTCATGTATTTGTCCCAAATCTCCCTCTTACGAGGGAGAGTTGGGACTAGCGATGGAGACAGGTAATTAAATCTTCACAAAGATATGGAAAAATATTTTATTATTGCAAAAAATAACAAACAACTAGAAGAAATAAAATCAACTCAAAAATCTGACAAATGTTCAGAAGAAAAACAAAAATATATTGCAACAAACGATAAAAAAAATTTTGCGTGTGCAAACCTCTAATATTGCAAAAATATTTACGTGGAAATTCGACCATATTTTTTGGAACGACAGGATTGTTCTTTTCTTTCTTGTAGCTTAATGGCATAACTTAAAGCGATCAAAATAATATTAAAAAATTAATTCATACACGGAATGGGGAAGATATAGGATGGGCTAACTCTCCCTTAAAATAACGCCCCAACTCTTCCTCACTGCTCGGTATCATTAAAAGTGACCAGATATATTTTTAGATGAAAGTGAATCATAATATGACCCCAATATTTAATAGCTAAAACGTCGATCGTTACATGTAAAATAACTCTCCAGCAACACTTGCACCCACAAAGCAATGAATTGGATAATTTGAACAAAAAAAAAGTTACTTTTCACTACATAAAACAATTAAAATTATCTGAGATTTGAAGTACACAACACACGGGCGAAATACGGCACTTTATTTACTTCTCTCATAAATATACATAACCCGTATGACACACAATATCAAACTATCAACCAATCGGTATAAAAAGTCACTGTCCCAACTCTCCAACGGTACCAACTCTCACACATCTCCCCTACTTATTAAATAAATAAATTAACCAAATGGAATGAGAATTTTTAGAATGATTATCTATTTTACTTTCATTTGTTTGTTAATAAATAAGTGCATCAAATGTGGATAACCTAAAATATAAAAACATAAACATACCATATATAGTAGACAACTCCCAGATCTAAAACCGAGCTATCTGGAAGGGGGTTATACGTTTGGAAAACCATAGATATATATCCATACCTAGCGACATTGTCAGTGCCGGGGCTGGCGCTCGAATCCCGTAAACGATAAATAGTGGGACCGGCTTATTCGCCACACGATACGCTTTGGCGAACTGAGATAACGTGCCGGCTTACGGCCTTTTAAGAAGAAAATCTGTTCTTTCAAAATTTCAGTGACAAAATTTTTCCCTTCGTAAAAATTTAATTGTTGTTGCTAAGACTGTAAAATTTTACATGAACTATATTTACATCACTACTAAATTTTCGCAAATAGTAATAACTGTAGTTCTGACGAAAATATATTAAGTATATTAGGTTTCATGAAACAATATTAATATTTTAAACTTATCGTTTCCTATAAATATTTTAAAATAGATTTTGCGGAAAGGAAGAAGAAAAGAAATCATGTTATCGTCTTGTTTATTTCTGTGCCTATTTTTGTTTAAAAAACAACTAGTTTTGCCCCAAGTCATCATAGTAATTGCAGAAAATATAAAGGCTGAGAGATATTTACATCAATGTATTCACTTAACGACATTCTTATTTAATTTATGTGGAATTGATAATTTTTTAATCGTTCTCCCAACATAATGTCTACCTACTAAAATATATATATGATTATTTCACTCATTAACGCACTAGTCAATGAGTGCCAGTTTTTTCACACTATTGCACCAATCAAACGTCATTATTAGTGGTACTCCAACCTAGCTCGGCTTTTGACAGTACCAGCACGAAAAAATTATCGCTCTAATTTTTTATGTCGCCGCGTCGGCAAATATTGCGAAAATTTGATGACATATCATGTTTTGTTTCGTGAAATGTTTTCCGCAAATAGGTTCACTCTTGCTTTTAAATTGTATCTATGCATTTTTCTCTAGCTTATTGCTTATTGTATATTGTAATATTGTATTATGTAGTAGTAAATATAAACATAAACACGCCACATATACAGTAGTTCTAAAGTAGTTCCAGTTCCAAAGCGAAGCCTGTCTGAAATATATAGGATATAACCCTTGCCTATCTGTAACTATTTCAATTTCTCCACTTTTCAATCAGGTAGCAATTACATACAAAGATAGTACTTAATATAGCTCATACAGGAACAAGTCAAACACAGCTTTCAATAGCTCGATAACGTAGTTACAAAATAATTATCACTGGCAGCATCTAAAATTAAATAGAAATGCCTACGAGGTAAGCAAATCATTTACTACAAATATACAAGTAAACACGTTCGCTCTGGAAACAAACTAAAAATGTACTTACATACAATAATCTATCGATAAGTAACTCGTTGAATCAAAGCTGTGCACTAAACATTATAATTTGTTGTATTTAAAGTTCTGCTTAGTAAAGCAAACCTCATCTTAATTTTTAAATTTCTTAAGTGAAAAATAAGGATTAAATACGTAAATATGTGTCAATGAACATTTATTATGCTGCCTGGAATATAACTCTAGTAGCGCTAGATGGCGCTCCATTTCAATTTCTAATCTCGGGAACCATAATTGCATAATATATATGGGCGGGACATCGGCAATAAAGTAGTGCTCTCTCTATCGTTCCTCGTCATATTACAGATCAGAAACTTCTTAAAGGTGTTAAGCCAGTCCATATATTATAACATCTAAGGTTTCAACTCGTCTTATTTACTAGTTGCCATAGAAACTGTCACTAGATTATGTTTAAAATATAGCGAATTCTCCGCAGTTTCTACTGCGTTTGTTTCAAATTTAATATTTTGACAATATGAGTTGGTTTGGAAATATTTCTTTATATCAATTTAATGATGAAATTGAAAATAAAGGTCAGTAAAACTCTAAAAAGTGGCAAAAAAAACGTCTAAAGGCAATTAATTACAAAACATAATATTGAAGATGTACTTAATGAATTATTATTAATTCGTGAAATATTCTCCCCAAATACCACTCGTGCTTTTAAATTTTATCTAAAAATTTTTGCTCAAGCTAAGTTGCCTAAAGGTAATATGACTCGTGTAAATTGGCAGCTTATTATCAAAGATTAAATCCCTCCTGCTAAAGCGCTCGGGATTTAATCAAATAATAAACTGGCAATGTACCCTCTTTATATTACTAAGCAACAATGCTTTCGAAAAAAAAAATCGATAAAATTTTAAGCGCTAGTGATATTACATACGATAATAATAAACTTACTGATTATTAATAAAATCTCGTTCCAACCTCACCTGTATTCGATACGATTAATACAGTTTGGTATATATATGTAAAATAGTGTGGTAGAATACTTCTTACTGAAATTGGGCCATATTCGTTATACAAGATGATCGCTAGAGGCGTGTAAATTGTCATGTTATATATAAACTACGTTTTATTATAACTTTATAATAAATTGTTACCAATTATTTTAATTAACAGGTAAAGGGCGTATTTCTTAGGTTCGAACGAACTTTACGTAGATGATTAGGTGAATCTCCAGAATTAAAATTTTCATAAAACTATTCTCTGTATTAAACCATTACGTTTACTTTAAAAAGTTATTAAGGTATTTTTATAAGACCATTACGAAACGGGTGATAGTTGCAGTCGAGTCATGATGTCTGCGAACGCCTATTTGAACAATAAATTAAATATATTGGCGACGCCCAAGTGCAAACTTCCACTCGTTTTGCGTATACCTTTATTATTGTATATATAGCAACGGTAAACGTATTCAATTTTGATTTTTAAACCAACAGTGAATACCTACCCTGCAGAGACCTGTCTGATTTATTTAAGCGTTTGATTGTGTTATTGTGTGAAACTTTAATTTACACACTTTAGTAAACTTTTTGCACTGAAGTAAAGAAATGTAGATTTTAACTGACGCGTCTAAGAAATTGACATAATAGCAATATGCAGATTCTAATTCCATAAACGTATTCAAAGAGTTTTACAAAATAGACGTCCCTCAAAGTTGAAAAAAACGCTCTGATGTGATTATACACTTTCAATATTTCAACCTGTCAAACGCCAAATCCCTGTTTTCTTTGAAGTCTTTGTAGAAGTTCCTTTCACAAGGGGACAGCTGGTTGAATTACTACGTCGGAACGTTTGTATTAGCAGAAAATATTTTTTCAATTTATTTTAATTCCGGTGGAAATTATTTACTCATATCCAAAATTTAGCAATTAAATAATAAATATTTACTACATATATTCCAGAAAATTGTGTAGAAGTTTTCACAAATACTTCATGGTTTATGCGAGCCTCCTTTATCCTAAAATTAATTGTATTTGATATAAATGTAATACAATTAAAGTTAGAACGTTTTGAAAGTCACAGACTTCATACAAATTTAACTTGTAACCACTTTAAATGTGCCAGTAGACTTTTTTGAAACATTTTCGGCGATTATAATACTGACCCATATACAGGGTGGACCATTAATAATAGGCCATAGTTTAAAGGTAGATTCTTTGGATCAAAATATGAGGATATAACCAAACATGATTTAGTAAATTGTTGCCGTGGAAAAAATACTTTTGAATAAATTGTCACTGGGCCTAGGCCCACTTATCAACGGGAGCCCCAAAAGCTGCAAAACAGCGAACACAGGGTAGGGTAGTCACCCTGTGCCCTCCCTGTCAAAAAAATCTCATCAATCCGTATTGAAAATTATCAAAAATTACTAAGTATCTATGAGAACCTATATGGTCAATAAGTTTCTATAAGAGTTAGGTAAAGATGCTGTTGAAATTGTTATCAGTTTATATCCGCATTGACCAGCAAAATGAGTCAAGCCATATCCATTTGTTAATCCAAACATTTACTTATACAATATCAATGAGAATTTATGAGCACAGTATCTAATGTAATTCGTGCGGCTTTCCGTGATTAAAAGACAAGTGTTCCTTTAAGAAACGAGCTGCATTAGGTTAGAACAGTTTGGATTTGCAATTGAAGATTACAAATTATAATGTTTGAATAGGGATTTATGAGATCAGTTTCTATTGAGTATTAATGTTTTTTTTCAGTGATATATTAAATGGGTTTTCATTTGTTTGAATGGGTAAAAAGAAAGGTCAGTTTTCAACTGCAATTACAAATACAAGTTTAATCGCTTCGAATGGGATTATATGCGATCAATTTCTAAAAGTATTTATGCTGTTTTCCGAATATAGTTATGATGAGGTTTAATCAGTAACAAATTGTTAACTACTTGTTATGATATGGTCGGAAATTCCAAGTACACATTTAGTATTCCTTCAAGAGGATTGATGAGAGCAGTTTCTACGAGTATCTATTTGTTGTTCCTATAGTAAATTATATAAGTCTTTATCAGTACAGATTCCGATTTAATTTAAATATGAAAATTATATTAGAATAAAGCAACCAAATATTTTAAACAGTATCTATTTGTAAATCCAGACATTTACTTATACTATCTCAAGGAGAATTTATGAGAACAGTATCTAATGTAAAACGTGCGGCTTTTCGTGGTTAAATGGCAAGTGTTTCTATAAGAAACGAGCTGCATTAGGTTAGAACAGTTTTGATTTGCAATTGAAGATTACAAATTATAATGTTTGAATAGGGATTTATGAGATCAGTTTCTATGAGTATTAATGTTTTTTTTCAGTAATATATTAAATGTGTTTTCATTTGTTTGAATGGGTAAAAAGAAAGGTCAGTTTTCAACTGCAATTACAAATACAAGTTTAATCGCTTCGAATGGGATTATATGCGATCAATTTCTAAAAGTATTTATGCTGTTTTCCGAATATAGTTATGATGAGGTTTAATCAGTAACAAATTGTTAACTAGTTGTTATGACATGGTCGGAAATTCCAAGTACACATTTAGTATTCCTTCAAGAGGATTGATGAGAGCAGTTTCTACGAGTATCTATTTGTTGTTCCTATAGTAAATTATATAAGTCTTTATCAGTACAGATTCGGATCTAATTTAAATATGAAAATTATGTCAGAATAAAGCAACCAAATATTTTAAACAGTATCTATTTGTAAATCCAAACATATACTTATACTATCTCAATGAGAATTTATGAGAACAGTATCTAAAGTAAAACGTGCGGCTTTCCGTGGTTAAATGGCAAGAGTTTCTATAAGAAACGAGCTGCATTAGGTTAGAACAGTTTTGATTTGCAATTGAAGATTCAAAATTATAATGTTTGAATAGGGATTTATGAGATCAGTTTCTATGAGTATTAATGTTTTTTTTTCAGTAATATATTAAATGTGTTTTCATTTGTTTAAATGGGTAAAAAGAAAGGTCAGTTTTCAACTGCAATTACAAATACAAGTTTAATCACTTCGAATGGGGTTATATGCGATCAATTTCTAAAAGTATTTATGCTGTTTTCCGGATATAATTGTGAAGAGGTTTAATCAGTAACAAATTGTTCACTACATGTTATGATATGGTCAGAAATTCCAAGTACACATTTGGTATTCCTTCAAGAGGATCGATGAGAGCAGTTTCTACGAGTATCTATTTGTTGTTCCTATAGTAAATTATATAAGTCTTTATCAGTACAGATTCGGATCTAATTTAAATATGAAAATTATATCAGAATAAAGCAACAGTAAACAGTATCTATTTGTAAATCCAAACATTTACTTATACTATCTCAATGAGAATTTATGAGAACAGTATCTAATGTAAAACGTGCGGCTTTTCGTGGTTAAATGGCAAGTGTTTCTATAAGAAACGAGCTGAATTAGGTTAGAACAGTTTTGATTTGCAATTGAAGATTACAAATTATAATGTTTAAATAGGGATTTATGAGATCAGTTTCTATGACTATCAATGTTTTTTTTCAGTAATATATTAAATATGTTTTCATTTGTTTGAATGGGTAAAAAGGAAGGTCAGTTTTGAACTGCAATTACAAATATAAGTTTAATCACTTCGAATGGGGTTATATGCGATCAATTTCTAACAGTATTTATGCTGTTTTCCGAATATAATTGTGATGAGGTTTGATCCGTAACAAATTGTTCACTACATGTTACGATATGGTCGGAAATTCCAGGTACATATTTAGTATTCCTTCAAGAGGATTAATGAGAGCAGTTTCTACGAGTATTTATTTGTTGTTCCTATAGTAAATTATATAAGTCTTTATCAGTACAGATTCGGATCTAATTTAAATATGAAAATTATGTCAGAATAAAGCAACCAAATATTTTAAACAGTATCTATTTGTAAATCCAAACATATACTTATACTATCTCAATGAGAATTTATGAGAACAGTATCTAAAGTAAAACGTGCGGCTTTCCGTGGTTAAATGGCAAGAGTTTCTATAAGAAACGAGCTGCATTAGGTTAGAACAGTTTTGATTTGCAATTGAAGATTCAAAATTATAATGTTTGAATAGGGATTTATGAGATCAGTTTCTATGAGTATTAATGTTTTTTTTTCAGTAATATATTAAATGTGTTTTCATTTGTTTAAATGGGTAAAAAGAAAGGTCAGTTTTCAACTGCAATTACAAATACAAGTTTAATCACTTCGAATGGGGTTATATGCGATCAATTTCTAAAAGTATTTATGCTGTTTTCCGGATATAATTGTGAAGAGGTTTAATCAGTAACAAATTGTTCACTACATGTTATGATATGGTCAGAAATTCCAAGTACACATTTGGTATTCCTTCAAGAGGATCGATGAGAGCAGTTTCTACGAGTATCTATTTGTTGTTCCTATAGTAAATTATATAAGTCTTTATCAGTACAGATTCGGATCTAATTTAAATATGAAAATTATATCAGAATAAAGCAACAGTAAACAGTATCTATTTGTAAATCCAAACATTTACTTATACTATCTCAATGAGAATTTATGAGAACAGTATCTAATGTAAAACGTGCGGCTTTTCGTGGTTAAATGGCAAGTGTTTCTATAAGAAACGAGCTGAATTAGGTTAGAACAGTTTTGATTTGCAATTGAAGATTACAAATTATAATGTTTAAATAGGGATTTATGAGATCAGTTTCTATGACTATCAATGTTTTTTTTCAGTAATATATTAAATATGTTTTCATTTGTTTGAATGGGTAAAAAGGAAGGTCAGTTTTGAACTGCAATTACAAATATAAGTTTAATCACTTCGAATGGGGTTATATGCGATCAATTTCTAACAGTATTTATGCTGTTTTCCGAATATAATTGTGATGAGGTTTGATCCGTAACAAATTGTTCACTACATGTTACGATATGGTCGGAAATTCCAGGTACATATTTAGTATTCCTTCAAGAGGATTAATGAGAGCAGTTTCTACGAGTATTTATTTGTTGTTCCTACAGTAAATTATATAAGTCTTTATCAGTATGCATTCGGATCTAATTTAAATACAAAAATCACATCAGAATGAAACCCCAAATATTTTAAACAGTGTCCACCTGTAAATCCAAGATAATATTATAATGAGAATCCATCACAACAGTATCTAATGTAACGTGTGCGGTTTTCCGTGGCTAAATTTTAAAATTATTTGCAATAAATAAGCTTTAACGGATTCGAACAGTTTTGCATTTCCAGATAATAGTTTTAATTGTTAGTGATCTATGAGGTCAGTGTAATGTTTTTTTTTTTTCAATAAAATGTGTTTTTATTGGAAAATAAACATTACACAAAGACACTGATCTCATAGATCCCTATTTAACAATTAAAACTATTCATCTGGAATTGCAAATTAAAACTGTTCAAATCCGTTAGAGCTATTTATTAAAAATACTTTTAAAATTTAGCCACGGAAAGCCTCACGCGTTACATTAGATACTGTTCTGATTGGTTCTCATTAAAATATATCTTTAAATGTCTGGATTTACAAGTGGATACTGTTTAAAATATTTGGTTGTGTCATTCTGATATAATTTTTGTATTTAAAGTAGATCCGAATGCATACTGATAAAGACAAATTTTCTATTGGAACAACAAATACATACTCATAGAAACTGCTATCATCAATCCTTTCGAAGGAATACTAAATATGTACCTGGAATTTCCGACCATATCGTAACATGTGGTGAACAATTTGTTACTGATCAAACCTCATCACAATTATATTCGGAAAACAGCATAAATACTGTTAGAAACTGATCGCATATAACCCCATTCGAAGTGATTAAACTTGTATTTGTAATTGCAGTTGAAAACTGACCTTTCTTTTTACCCATTCAAACAAATGAAAACCCATTTAATATATTACTGAAAAAAAACATTAATACTCATAGAAACTGATCTCATAAATCCCTATTCAAACATTATAATTTGTAATCTTCAATTGCAAATCAAAACTGTTCTAACCAAATGCAGCTCGTTTCATATAGAAACTCTTGCCATTTAACCACGGAAAGCCTCACGTTTTACATTAGATAGTGTCCTCATAAATTCTCATTGAGATAGTATAAGTAGATGTCTGGATTTACAAATAGATACTGTTTAAAATATTTGCATACTGATAAAGACTTATATAATTTACTATTGGTACAACAAATACATACTCGTAGAAGCTGCTATCATCAATCCTTTCGAAGTAATACTAAATATGTACCTGGAATTTCCGACCATATCGTAACATGTAGTGAACAATTTGTTACTGATCAAACCTCATCACAATTATATTCGGAAAACAGTATAAATACTGTTAAAAATCGATCGCATATAACCCCATTCGAAGTGATTAAATTTGTATTTGTAATTTCAGTTGAAAACTGACCTTTCTTTTTACCCATTCAAACATATGAAAACACATTTAATATATTACTGAAAAAAAAACATTAATACTCATAGAAACTGATCTCATAAATCCCTATTCAAACATTATAATTTGTAATCTTCAATTGCAAATCAAAACTGTTCTAACCTAATGCAGCTCGTTTCTTATAGAAACACTTGCAATTTAACCACGGAAAGCCGTACGTTTTACATTAGATACTGTTCCCATAAATTCTCATTGAGATAGTATAAGTAAATGTAAAGACTTATATAATTTACTAGAGGAACAACAAATAGATACTCGTAGAAACTGCTCTCATCAATCCTTTTGAAGGAATACTAAATATGTACTTGGAATTTCCGACCATATCATAACAAGTAGTGAACAATTTGTTACTGATTAAACCTCATCACAATTATATTCGGAAAACAGCATAAATACTTTTAGAAATTAATCGCATATAACCCCATTCAAAGTGATTAAACTGTATTTGTAATTGCAGTTGAAAACTGACCTTTCTTTTTACCCATTCAAACAAATGAAAACACATTTAATATATTACTGAAAAAAAACATTAATACTCATAGAAACTGATCTCATAAATCCCTATTCAAACATTATAATTAGTAATCTTCAATTGCAAGACAACCTAATGCAGCTCGTTTCTTATAGAAACACTTGCCATTTTAGCCACGGAAAGCCGCACGTTTTACCTTAGATACTGTTCTCATAAATTCTCATTGATGTGGTATAAGTAAATGTTTGCTGCTCCATTCTGGTAGAAACTGATAGAAATTTCAGCAGCAACTTTACTCCAGGCTCCAGTAGAGGGAGCTGTATACGTGTAGCTAATTCATATCTAATCAAATGTGACCTAAGGAACTGAAGTGTGTTTGTTAAATTAAAAACAAAGCAGTCTCTTTCACTGCTAACTCATTCATTGCTTCTAGGCTAGAACAAGAACACCCGAGGAAATAAGGACTTTGCAGAATTTTGTGTTTACCACAATGTTAGTATTTCTATTTGAAATATGCAATTTAAACTGTACATTTGTCGGCATGCATATCCAAATTAATACTAATAAAAAAGCAAAATGGAAGTTTACAATAAAAATACATCTGTAAAATATACAATTGAAACTGTACATTTGTTGACATGTATATCCACATTAATACTAATAAAAAACAATGTTGAAATTTACAATAAAAACATGTTGATAAATGGTGTGTTACATACGATAGATACTGGAGAAAGGACGGACTGGAACTCTTATGATATTACTTATAGAAAAGTTTAGAATCTCTTTAAAGTTGTATCTGTAATTCCATATGTTTACAGATATAAGAGCAAGGGTGCATTTGCAGACACTAAACTGTAGATTTGTTGATGTATATTTCATATAAGTACTCATGAAAGGGCAACATGATAATTCCAAATAGCTCATTCGGAATTACTGTTTCATAACCGATTTAAAACTTAATAAAACAGATAAAATCCTGTCTGCATAATACTAATATAACTTATAGGAACGATAAAACCGCATCACTTTTTTTTTATAAGTTTCTATGTGGAATTTTTGGCAGGGCTGAACAATATTTTAATGTTTAACGTGCAATACACTGGTGAGGAAAGGGTCTTACACGGTCGACTAGTCAGGTCCTTGGAGGTGGTTTTGATAATTGAGGTGGTGCAGGTGGTCAAATATAAAAGACAACGTCGTTCTAATCAAACATTTAATAAAACTAGCAGGTTACGTAGTACAATATATCACAATATTAATCTCAAAAAGTGTACTAAGTGGGGCCCACACGCTTAACACACATGCACAAAATATCTTACAAACTAATACATATACGAAAGGTCATATACAAGAAGCGTGACAAAAATAACTACATGTGACCCAAGGTACGGTAAAACATAAATGGCTTAAAATTATTAAAATCTATTTGTAACATAAGACAAACACGGCAACAAGGCAAATTTAACAACACAATAAGGGAACGTATGCAACAGGCCCTAAATGTTGTAACAAAATGGACAGATGAGGAGGGACTAAATATTAGTCCCTCAAAGTCAACCATAATGGCATTCACCAGAAGAAGGAAATTAGAGGGGCTGGGACCACTAAAACTTCGAGGTGATCTAATACAACTATCGGGCAAGGTAAAATACCTGGGAGTAATACTAGATCCCAAACTTACCTGGAACCAACAGTTAAACAGAACCAAAAAAAGGGCAGAAACCACACTCATGCTGGCCAGGCGCACCCATGGGAAAACATGGGGACTAAGGCCAAGCATGATTTACTGGACATATATCATGGTGGTTAGACCCATGATCACATACGCATCTTTGGTATGGTGGCCAAAGATGTTGCAGCGCACTGCTGCCGCTGAACTAAGCAAGATACAAAGACTTGCCTGTCTGGCGGTAACAGGAGCGATGAAAACCACACCAACAGCAGCCATGGAGGTCCTTCTGGACCTCCCCCCCTCCACCTGATGGTAATGGGGGAGGGGGCGATGGGACACTTCAGGCTGCAATGCAAACCTAGCGACAAATACGCCGCGCTGGGGCACAATCGAATTAGGAACCTTGTGGGAGTGACAACATCTTTGATGAGGACAGACCACATGATCCCTAAATATACCTTCAACAGAAACTTCGAAATAAAAATAGAAGATCGAAGTGAATGGTCATTAACCGGTAACAGCACCAGACCGCGGGACTTGGTCTGGTATACAGACGGATCAAGGACCGCGGAAGGTACTGGTGCCGGAATATATAGCGATATGAGGAACTCTCAGTTCAGCACATCGCTAGGAAAATACACTTCTGTCTTTCAGGCAGAAGTATACGCAATACTAGATTGCGCAAAAGAAAACAACAGGAGAGCCTATAAAAATAGGCAGATCAGTATTCTAACAGACAGCCAGGCAGCTTTAGGGGCACTGTCAAACCCCAAAGTGACGTCCAAGCTGGTATGGGAATGCCAAGAAGAACTAAGAGCCCTAGCGGACCACAACAAGGTAACCCTTCAGTGGGTGCCGGACACGTAGGAATCGATGGAAACGAAAAAGCTGACGAGCTAGCGAGAAAGGGATCGTCAGCTCCATATATTGGCCCAGAACCGGCCCTGGGAGTACCTAAAACCACAGTACGGGGCCAAATGAGGGACTGGATCAAGAATCAACACAAAGAATACTGGGACAAAATAACCGGACAACAACATGGTAAAACCTTTATTAAGGAACCATCCAGAAAGAAGACTGAAGAACTGCTGTCACTAAGCAGGAATCAGCTCCGCATAATCACTGGCTTCCTAACAGGGCACTGCGCCCTGAAAGGACACCTTCACAAAATGGGATTATTCAACGGGGACCTAAAATGCAGACAATGCAATAGGGCAACGGAGACATCCCACCACATCCTGTGCGACTGTGAGGCTCTGGATCACAGAAGACAGGCAATATATGGACAACCAAGACTGAGTCCAGAAGAATATGAAACCAAACCTGCGATGGGGTTGTACAAACTAGTGCAAGGGACCAGAGTGCTGGATTGGTTATCATAATACTAATGGGAGAATATCACAATAAGCCCAAGAGGCTGCAGTGACTCCGGAAACGTAAGTTAGACGGCTCCCGGGAAAAAAAAAAACATAAGACAAAACTATTCAGTTAGTGAAGTAACGATACACAAAATATACCAAATATTACTAAAATCTAAAATGTTATTGAGATTTACGTTACGAGCAAAATATTACAAATTACTTGAAATTTATTTTACTGTCCTGCGGACGTTGTGTTGATGTACCGGATCCCTCGTTAAGAGAATATGATTCCGCTTACCTTTGGTAATGTCTGAATACCTTTTTCCGTCCTACCAGGGTAGCGTAATTCTAGGTGATAACAGCCGCAGGTGGTAAACAATCTACGTGGAGTCTAAGGTAACGTGACGAGATTCCCAGTACCATACAAACAAAAGATGACAAGCAGTAATATAAAATCAGATCCAAGTAAAATCACAAATAGCCATAAACTAACAAATAGATCCCAATACTCGTAACTTAACCAACACAGGTCTTAATACTCGTAACTTAACAAACATACAAACAAACAAGCAGCCCTGCTACAACAAAATAAATAACCTAATTTAGAAATCTATTTCAACCTTAAGTGGGTTTCAGAAACGTACCTGAGATGTGATGTGGGCTGAAAGAGGTCCTTTGCTGTTAAATGGGACTCCGAAGTCTTGCATTCGAAAACGCCACGTGCTTTAGAAAATTGATTTAATCCGGAAATCCGTAGTTGTATCTCTCCAAAAACGATACTCAAATACCCAAAATGGAAATACGACTGATTTTGTCGTGCTGAATACTAAATCCCGTAAATGGAGCAAAAACTTACAATATTGCTAAAACGTGTACTCGCATGACTCAATTTTCAAGCCAGAAAAAAGAAAATGATCAAGAAAATGTCCCCCTATCAAATGTCAAGTTCTTGTAACTTCCGGCGGTACGTTCAGAATTTCCACTTTATGATGTGTCCCACAACTCTGAATAAATTTTCCTAACTTCGTTTACATCCACAAATAATATAGTAATATACTCGGAAGGCCGTCCTCTCATAAGTCTACACATCAAAAGAAGGTTTAATTAACGATGTCGGCCATTGTAGAAGCTTTAAAAAGGCGTTTTTGCAATGCACTCTCTTAATGAATATCTGAACGCACTCATTCAACTACCGGCAGCGATGGAATGACCGAAGTAAAACCAGGCAACCAATTATACTCATTTTGGGAGCCAAAGGAAGGAAATCTAGTTGCATATGATATTCCAAGTAGCAAGCGAATATATCTGATATTTATAAATAATGTATTATGAATATATATCGAAGAACTTTATATAAATATTTTATTTATAACCAAAATATATATATATTCAAAATATTTTGAAGGAATAGTTAAGGAAAATTCCAAAGATATATTATATACTTATTATTAATATATTATTTTTGTATAATATATACATATTAAATATATTGAAGAATTTAATGGATTGTATACATAAAATATATATTATATGTTCGTATAATATATTTATTATATGTTTTATTTATTATAAAAATATGTTTTGTAAATTTTGGTAAATAAATTCTAGAAATATATTATACAGTTATTATCAATATATTATATTTGTATAACATATATATTTTAAATATATTGAAAAATTCAATGGTTTCTATACATGAAATATATATTTATTATGTTTTATTTATTCCAAAAATATGCTTTGTAAATTTTCTTGAATAAATTCTAGAAATGTATTATATAATTATAGTAAATTTTCAGAATATATATGAAATATATATCTAAACAATTCAATTAGTTTTATATAAAAGACATATATTATTTATTAGTAATATATATGGAGCATCTATTTTAATTTGGCCAAAAACATGTTTTATGAATTAAATATTATAACGATATAATTATAATATTTGACATATAAATATTTTACTTATAACTAAAATATATATATTTTATACATACATTCAAAATATTTTGAAGGAACAGTTAAGGAAAACTCCAAAGATATATTATATATTTATTATTAATATATTATATTTGTATAATATAAACATATCAAATATATTGAAACATTTAATGGATTCTATACATAAAATATATATTATATGTTCGTACAATATATTTATTATGTTTTATTTATTACAAAAACATGTTTTGTAAATTTTGGCAAATAAATTCTAGGAATATATTATATACTTATTATTAATATATTATATTTGTATAATATATATATATTTTAAATATATTGAGCAATTCAATGGATTCTTTACATAAAATATATATTATATATTCGTATAATATATTTAATATGTTCTATATTTATTACAAAAATATGCTTTGTATATTTTCTTGAATAAATTCTAGAGATTTATTAAATAATTATAGTAAACGTTCTGGATATGTATTAAATATATATCTAAACAATTCAATTAGTTTTATAAAAAAGACATATATTATTTATTAGGAGCACCTATTTTAATTTGGCCAAAAATATGTTTTATGAATTAAATATTATAACGATATATAATCCTAATATTTGATAATATATTGAGGAACTTATATGACTTTTATTTATAACTAAAAATATATATTTTACATATACATATTCAACATATTTTTAAGTTAAGGACAATTTTAAAAATATTTTATACATATACTTACTCATCATCAATATATTATATTTGTATATTTTATTTATTATAAAAATATATCTTGTAAATTTTGGTAAATAAATTCTAGAAATATTTATATAGTTGTAGTAAATATTCTGGATATTTATTAAATATACAACTAAACAATTAAGTTAGTTCTATATAAAAGACATATATTATTTACTAGTAATATATGTCCTGCACCTATTTTAATTTGTACAAAAATATGTTTTATGAATTAAATTTTACGAAAAATATTATGACAATATAATCCTAATATCTGATATATATTAAATATATTATATATAAATATTTTATTTTAAACTATTTTATGTATATATTCAAAATATTTTGTAGGGACAGTTAAGGAAAATTCTAAAAATATATTATATACTTATTATAAAAATAAACGACGAAAATTCACAAAAGTATGGCAATGTCTACTAGTTTGTGGCACACTACAGAGCAAGCACCTGTGCGCGCGCGCGCGCACACACACACAAACACCTTTTTTTTTTTATTCACAGTGTCTTGCCAGACGTTTTGTGATTCTTAAAAATTAATCTAGTTGGCCTTCACTTACTGCATAGCAGATCTGGTAGCATTACGCCATTTGTCGCTATTGTCAGTTGGCGCACAGCCTCATTAAAGCTCTTTCCCATCAGCTCTTTGGTGACATATCAGCCCAACGTTTTGGAGGGCATCCTCTTCGCCTCTTGCTATAAAATTACTAGCCAAGTTCTTACAGGTAGACGGTTTTAGATATACAGGTAAACATATATGGACCAGGTGCATATTTTAAAGGTAAAAACAATTGATAGTCGGCGGCTTATTTGGCCAGACTCTCCTCTTGGACTCTGGCGTGGGCGCCTATCGTGAATGCGCCCCTGGAGCCTGGAGCATGATTTCCGAACACACTCATTCTATCAGCTGTGACGCTGTGACTGTGAACTTATACTTCAGACTATTTATGCTGTGCTTTAGAGAACAAGAGCAACAGCAGAGTACAAGTGCAATTATTATTATTGTTGTCGAAAAGTTCTTGTTTTTAGTCTTGAGAAGACAATTTCAGGCGATGGCAAATAATTTAAATAAAACAGGTAAGTAAGCAATTCTTTAAAATTTGTATTTTCATACACGCATTTTATTTTTAATGGTTTAATGCTGTAATGTTACCGCTATTTCTCCTCTGAGCTGGCCTTGTTCTGAACGATTGGATAATTGGGAAAGTCAAAAGTTTAATGAATAACCCTTGCTTTATGTATTTAGTTCAAATTAAGATTAAAAGCTAAACAAATTCGGCTTGAAGCCAGTCCTCTACTTCCCTGAAAAAAATCAGTTCGTAATAGAGCATCTGCACGTGGCGTCACAAGGTCGTTGCCTGGATCTAAACCAATAAATAACCTCACTTTATTCCTAACGTTTGTGGTTTGGTGAGAGTTGTGCTTTGTGATATTCGAAGTTTGTATACTTTGTTTCATTGTGAACAATAATATATTTAGCTGGGTGATTTTCTGCGTATGTTACAAGGAAACTTGACTCTAATTATGTATAGTAATTATTATTATACATTGGACACTGGAAGTCATAAGGAAATAAAGTGAGGTTATTTATTTGTTTATCATCCTGGCAACACCCTTGTGACGTACGTGCAGATGCTCTATATTACTATGTTTATTAATACAAGGTACGTTTACATAGTATTATTAAATGTGTGTTCGTTCATTAATTTTCAGGCGATGAACGCATTCATTAATATAAGGAACAGATTTTTTTCAGTGCTTCCCACCAAGTGCATGAAAATATTTTTTTCTTTAAACATGTACATTTTAGAAAAAGTTATTAAGATTATAATCATATTTTATTATCTAGAATTTATTTATATTTTTTTAATCCATGATGTTAAGTATACGAGACCTTGACAACATTTTTTAAATATCTCAACAGTGGACAACTTTTGTGAAAATCTAATCAAATCTAAGTTAAATGTTGACAAACACAATAAAAAATACCTCATGATCGTAAGTTGTTCCGTTTTTACGATATCGTAGAAGAGAATCTGACCACATACACATAGGCTTGCACATAGGTACATAGACGTCAAAAATCTGCAAATATGCTCAAACGATTTCTAGGGTATAAACACTTGAAATTTTATTAAAATCTCAAAAATACTTCCCTATTAGGTAGGAAGTAAAAATAAGCTAAGAATTAACAAAATTGTAGCCCGTTTAATTTAATTAAAATTTTGTAAAATGTATTGAAAATTCCTAAACTAAAATTTCTCTTTTTTTATGATAATTTTTCTTCTGCTGCCGGCCTTATAAGTACCATGTTTTACCACTCGATTTCATGTATTGTGATTTTTAACTTTTGGGTTCAATTTGATATGTAAATTCCCTAGTCATTTCGGAGAGATGGTATGAAGCTTTGGTGGGTATACGCACCAAAAAATAATCATAATTATTTTGTTTGTTTGTTTGAGCTTTACCGCTGTGAGTTATGCAAGTTTTTTTAAAACATAAATTGTATATACATAAGTATGCAAAATGGTAACTTTTTTATTTTATATCTATTTATCTATCTAAATCATAATGGGGGTTTCAAAGTGGTCACGTCATACCAAAACTCTTGAAAAAATCTATTAATCTTAACATTGAAATCGGTATATAAAAAATATATCATAATTACAGGAAAAACAAACAAAAAAATAAAGGAAATTGAAAAAGGTTCATTTGTTTTGGGGATTTAAAAAAACCTGAAAAAATAACAATTTTGTTGTAGAGGAGAAAAAGTGACAATAATGAAGTGGCTTAATAAGTACGTTTATTTTTCAAATAATCTCTGGAAAAAACAATTTTTTTATGATAAATATCAAAATATCTGATATTTACGATGTATATCGGATATATATCAACAATTGATAAATATTGGATATTTCAATATTTATAATAGAATTATAAAAAAATATTAATTTTCAATAAAAATTATTCCACACAGGATTTTTGTCGCAGCATGTTGCTTAATAGTTAATATATTCACATAATCAAAGCAGTGTTGCCATATTCTCACAATTTCAAGCGTGTTTGCACTTAACTCCCGGTGCCATTTTCTCGATAAATAAAAGAGGTATTTGAATTCTGTAAAAGATTATATAAATTATATCAGTTCTGAGTAAAAGTGGCAATTTTACAAATTGAGGTTGTAGATGCCGTTGCAACGCAAAGAAATTATTTGATCCTAGGAATGTTGAAATGTAGTGAAAGTGATGGGACATTACATTCTGAGCAACTTTTATGATACGAACATTTTTCGAAAAATTACTGGTTTTCAAGATATTTGAGCTTCAATATAATTTTTTTAAATATAAAAATCGTGATAACTTTTTTGAAATATATTTTAGACGATAAGTTCTTTGGGGCATTTTTCATAATGAATCAGGTTGATTTAGATGGTAATGAAACATATTTTTTTTTTTTCAAAACACGAAATAACTTTTTTTTTTTTCAAGTAAAACAAGGACGGGACTGCAACTGCTGTTTCGAAATTAAAGATTTTAACATTTCTGTTTATTGTGTATTGTCTAATTTTTGCGTCATGTTGATGTTGTATGTTCGACTAAATTTTACACTGTAAATTGTAGACGTATGAAAATGCGATTTTTGTTACTTGAAAAATTACATTGAAGTTCAAATATCTCGAAAACCGGTGATTTTTTGAAAATTGTTCATATTAAAAAGTTACTTAGAATATAATTCTCCATCTCATGCACCTTATTTCAACGTTCCTAGAATCGAACAATTTCTTTGCCTCGCAACGCCATCTATACCTCAATTTGTAAAATAATCATTTTTACTCAAAATAGAAGTCATTATATATTCTAGTAAATACCTTCTACATAATTCAAATATTGATTTTGGTTAACGAGAAAATGGCACCGGGAGTTTTAAGCGGTACACTCTGTATAATATGAACGAAAGCGATATTTGTTTCACTATAAATAATATCATGATATATATCACTTCATATATATAATCGAACCCTGCTTTGGGCAATCATCAACTTTATTTTTTAAAATATGGACCTGGATTTTTTATTTCGTGTTTGTCATCTTTTGACCTCCCAAAATCAGTGTGATCACACTTACTGATAAATAATGTAAAAATCCAAGTCTGTAATTATAAAAATTAAGTTCATGAGGATCCCAAAAGAACGAAAAGTTGGATTTCAAATTTAACATTTTACATACCTATTAGTTTTTTAAATCTTTTTAAGAAGAAATTATGGATTTGTGATATATTTTTTATATTTTATCTGGCTGTATTTGTAAAACTTTATATAGATATTTTATAAAATTTTACATTACATTAGGGTCACTTTTTATACTCTATAAGAAAATAATGTTAAATTTAAAATCCAACATTTCGTTCTTTTGAAATCCTCATCCCTAGAGACCTAGATTTTTACATCATTTATTAGTAAGTTTAATACATCGTTAATTTTGGGAGGTAAACAGATAATAAAAAATGAAATAAAAAGATCCAGATACAGCGTATTTAAAAAAAAAGTTGATGGTTGTCCAAAGATTTTAAATTGAACATCGCTATCTTGTAGAGAAAAATAAGTAGCAGCGATGAAGTGATATTTATTTCACGTTTATTTTTCAAATAAGGTCAGTAATATATAATTTTTTTTTCAAAATTCAGTTTTTTTTCAAAAATCTCAAAAACAAATAAACATTTTTTAATTTTTTTTACCCCTTAAAGATAGCAAATCATTTAAAACGTTCCCCATTTAACCTTTTTCGTAACTCGCCGTAGCGCCGTCTGGTGGCCGTTTTGAAGAAAGTTTATTAGAGATTTTTAAAGCCTTACAACATTAATCATTTGCGAAAAATAATCTTTGTTAATGAAAACTATGCGTTTTCAGAAAAGTTTATTTTCTATTAGTTTAATCATAAGGTACATCTTGGTAAATCGTTAAAAATTTTTAAATATTTTTAATTTTTTGTCAAAGCACCCAGGGACGTGCAGACAATCAGTTTTTATTTTTTTCTCGAAAATGAAACGAGATACGAAAAAAGTCAAGCGTCAAATAAATTATTTTTAATTGTGAAATCTAAAAAATGTATATCACAATTATAAAAAATAATGGCGTACTATGGTTTTTCTCGTAAATATCAATTTAACCTAAATCAGCTGAACGCATCTGGCATAAATCATTTTAATCTGATTACATTAAAATAAGCTCGTTACTACACTACAAACAAGTGTGCCAAGTTTTATCAAAGTCGTCGGCTAAAGGGTTTTTGAGAGAGGTATTAATAATAAACATATTTTTTTTAAAAATTTTTGCACCCAATAACTCGAAAACGAAGCATTTCTGGAATCATGCTTATAGGAACTTTTTTTCTTATTTTAAAGAGTACTATATTCTGGAAGTAACACCTCTTCTGAAACACCCTGTATAGACGGTGTTATGTTTTAATTAATTTTAGGCTCGGGGACTTTTCAATTTTCACCAATATAAATCTCATGGGACCGAAAATATATTTAGATTTCAGAATCACCTGCCACCAGGCTCACCTGGTTATATGATGTCTCACTAATTGACCATATTTTAGATAAGAATTATTTGCTTGTAGGTGCGGTCCAGGTTTCAATAAGGTTATAATAATTTTATTATGATACCTTTTCATCTTCTGTCGAAGTCTGGAAAACGTAAACGCTTAGAGCCCCTTAAAGATAGCAAAGAAAAGTTGAATAATGACAGTAATGACACCGAGGAGAATGATGATAACCAACGATGTAAACTCTTCTGCAACTCAACTGACTTGCCATGTAATGAAAATTTGGAATACCCTTCTTCTTCAAGTGATTCATCTAACCTTCAAGACAATGGCTACAATGGAGTAGGCCAAAATATTCCTGCCACAAACAGTACAACAATTCATATATTTTCTGCTGTTAATCCTTGTCGTATGTCTGAAACAGCTTCCTCAAATTCTGCAGTTTCCACTAATTCAGTTCAGGAAGAAAGTTTTCCTACTTTTTATGGCTCGAGTGATGAATCATCATCAGACGAGGAGGTGTTATTTGAGGATCAGTCTGTTGAATGTTATACTGTGTCGGTGCAAATAAAACAGTTTCTACGTGAATGGTCCCTAGAAAATAATATCACCCATTCAGCATTAGGATTTTTGTGCAAAGGTTTAAAAGCTATTTTTCCTCATGACTTGGATAAACTGCCTCTAGATCCAAGGACAATTTTAGGAACACCCACATTAAACATTAATGCGGTTATCATTGGAAAGGAAATGGTCACTATATTCACATTGGTTTAAAAATTCAGTTGAACTTTATTGCTTCTCTTGTCAAAAATCCATTATCAACTTTGTGGTGCCCCACCTGATAGGTACAGCTATTTGTATTAGAGTATTGTGCATTGTAAAAATTTTGGGGCAGTGATGCGAATTTGAGGTCTTGAGTACAGAGCCTAAATCAAGTAGGTGAAGACGAGAACTGTCAGAAAAGGGACGCGGAGTTTGAAAGGAGGTTTTGGCGGAGAGAAGAGTGATGGCAGAGGCGTCTGGCATTGAGAGAGTAAATGTAGCAGAAATGAAATAAATAATAGTTGGAGAGATAATTTGGAATAATAATTGAATTCAGTGGCGGTTTACGAACAGTCTGCATCAAATCAGAGGTAAACAAAAACTGTTGTTGTGTTAAATGTGAAGAAGTTAATATAAATTTGTTAAATACTGATCTTTTCTTTGTTTCTTTTGACGCAAGCGCGTAACCACTTTTAAATTTCCCTGAGATACTAATTAAGAGCATCTCAATTGGCGCCCGACGCGTGGCTTTGCGGTGGACAAAGAAACAAAGTAAGACAGGTAGATTGAAAGCGTTGAGTTGATAGCATATTTAACAAGAGAAACGGACACAGAATTTTGTTCGGTACGAGCATGAACTTTATGTGATTCTTGGAGAGAGGAACTTATTAATAATTGTGTCAATTTTAGAACAATATAAGTACTAGATTGTGAATATTAGAGGGACTGTGTTAGATCTAGTATATATATCGAATTGTTAGTCAGTAGATAATTAGATAATTTAAATCATGTCAAAGAAATCCGGGCGAAAATCAAAACAAAAAGATCGGGAATCAGGGGAGGAAGTAGGAAGTAAATTAGAGGATATCATTAGCAAATTAGCAGATGGTATGGCCGAGATGCAATGGTCCATAAGTAAACTTGCGGAAACTGTTCAAAATAATGTGAAAGAAAAGAAAGAGTTCAAGAACGAGGCTGCTGGTACAAAGTTAGAAATGGTATGTTCACGTGATAGACATTATATATCACTATGGCGAGATTTGGGGAGTTCTAACTTAAGCTTTGCTCCGAATTCTGGTTTACATCCTATGGTATATTTAAAAAAATTAGTTCGATTGTTTGATGAAGCAGGGGTACCCGACGAGAGGAGATTAAGTTTGGCTATTAATTCACTACGTGGGTCGGCGGCGGATTGGGTAGCAACGCGAGAGAATGTTTTGAAAGACTTTAAGCAATTTAAAGAGGCTTTTAAAAAACGTTATTGGGGGACGGAACAGGAACGCGACCTATTTTATGAGATCAAATATGGGCAGTATAGATCAGGGAATCGTGCGGACTATTTGTTAAAATTGGCAGCTCAAGCAGCTTTTTTGTCAGATGTAATACCGGAGGAAAAACTTGTGGAATGGTTAAGTAAACATTTTACCGCGGATATTCGGAGGGGTATTTGTTTGGCAGGATTAACGCAGATAGAGCAAGTTGAAAAATATTTAAGAAAGTTGGAGACAACGGAGGGAGATTCTAATATAAATCGAGAGATGACGCGTAGTTACGAGGGAGGTAATGAGAATAGGCGCGGACCGACAAATACCAGAGATAATATTGCATATCCCAGGGAAAATTATTATCTAGATAACTCATCTAGAGAAAATGCTGTAGCAACCAATGTAAATATAAATTCTAATAGAACGATACGATGTTTAGATGTACGGGATGAGCTTTTAAGTGATAACGATAATGTCGAAATGTCGGAAGAAGAAATATTATTATCACCTATTATCATGACACAGGTTGAAGATAAAAAAATAAATATTTTAATTGACTCCGGGAGCCAGTGTTCAGCAGTGTCGGAGAATTTTTTCAGAAAATTACAGGTTGATTCGAAAAAATTACCTGTGATGCCGGTAACCAATTTAACTATATCAGGAGCGATTGGTGCTAAGAAACGAAAAATACTAGAACAAGTATTATTGCCTGTTTGGATTGGTAAAGTAAAATTTGATATATTGTGCATTATAGTACCGAACTTGAATAAAGAAGTTATTTTAGGTTGCGACTGGATGACGGCAGAAAAGGTGAAACTAGATTTTGAAAAAATGAGTTTGAGAATTCCAGGTAGGGGTTTGAATGTAAAAATGCAAGTTAAAAAAGAGCAAGAAAGTCAGTTGTCGGTGAATATAGTAGTAGGAGAAAGTAGGGCAAGTAATAAGCAATGTTATACCGATTTTAATTTTAGACAGATTGCTGACAAAGCCGAAACTATTAATGATGATCAATGCAATATCTTGTTTAGGTTATTACAAAAATATCGGGGGGTATTTTTAGGAACTTCGGGTAAAACAGATATCTACGAACATGAGATTCAGATGAGGGAGGAAACGCTGCTTTTTAAATTGGTTCATCCAATCGCTGTGGCGCGTCGTGACGTAGTCAGGGCGCAAATAAAAGAAATGTTAAACTCGGGTATTATTTCTCAGTCTCAAACCGAATATGTGTCACCATTGACGACAGTGACAAATTTCCCTGTTCCGAGTAATATACAGAAGCTGAGTGTTTTTTTGGGAATGATTCATTACGACCGTCGTTTTGTGCATAAATATTCCGACCTAACTGTGCCACTACTTCGCTTACTAAAAAAAAAATGTTAAATATACTTGGGGGGTGAAAGAAAAGGGGAGTACGAGATATGTTCCACCATTTTTATTCTATGGGACGAACAATCCAAATAATGTTCATGAAATTATTCAGTTTCCGATTGATAACGAGTATGATCAGCAACCGTTAACCGAATTTTGGGAGATTGCACGTAATAGAATGTTGACTAAATCCGAAAGAAAGAAACAAAAATATGAGTCTCAAAACAAGGCCATTATTTTTGAACCAGGGGAGCAAGTGCTGGTGAAAACACACCCCTTATCCTCTGCCGCCAATTCGGAAATAAAAAAGTTTTTTTTATTGTACGAGGGTCCGTACACGGTGACTAAAAAGATTGGTCAAAATTCTTATTTTCTAGTTACTGCCAGTGGTATTGTTTTTGGACCTCATAATATTGTGAATTTGAAAAAATATAAAACCATACCAGATGTTTTGCACTAGTGGTATTCCTAAAAATATATTCAGAAGTTACAGTTAGTTTAATTAGTACTTAAGCACCTTATTATTTTGTATTAAATCGAGACACTTTTGATTGATTTTCGTGCCGCGATTGAATAGGGGGGTGATGTGGTGCCCCACCTGATAGGTACAGCTATTTGTATTAGAGTATTGTGCATTGTAAAAATTTTGGGGCAGTGATGCGAATTTGAGGTCTTGAGTACAGAGCCTAAATCAAGTAGGTGAAGACGAGAACTGTCAGAAAAGGGACGCGGAGTTTGAAAGGAGGTTTTGGCGGAGAGAAGAGTGATGGCAGAGGCGTCTGGCATTGAGAGAGTAAATGTAGCAGAAATGAAATAAATGATAGTTGGAGAGATAATTTGGAATAATAATTGAATTCAGTGGCGGTTTACGAACAGTCTGCATCAAATCAGAGGTAAACAAAAACTGTTGTTGTGTTAAATGTGAAGAAGTTAATATAAATTTGTTAAACACTGATCTTTTCTTTGTTTCTTTTGACGCAAGCGCGTAACCACTTTTAAATTTCCCTGAGATACCAATTAAGAGCATCTCAACTTTATCATTAATTTTTATCGTGGATGGTCTCCCATTGTATAATAATAGTACTACAGGTGAACTGTGGCCTATCCTAATGGCTGCACCATGTGTTGAGTATTTAAGCCACAAAGTTTTTCCAATTGTATTTTATTTTGGTGTCGGTAAACCTGTAGATCTTGAACTTTACTTTTCTGAATTTCTAACTGAGCTCCAAGATGTTTTGACAAATGGATTTGTTTTCAATAATAGGAAAATTAATGTTAAGGTTCTAGGATTTTCTTGTGATGTTCCAGCTCGAAGTTACATCATGGGAACAGTTAGTCACACAGGCTTTTTTTTCTTGCGCTCGATGCACTATAAAAGGCAAAACTGTGGAGCGTAGAAGAGTTTTTACTCAGTTAAACTGTCCTTTGCGAACCGATGAGGAATTTAGAAATCGTAGAGATAAACGTTTTCGGCCTATCGATCGGACCACTCCATTAATAAATTTAAGACCGAAATTAAATTTTTTATCGGACTTTATTTTGGAACCTATGCATCTTATTGATTTAGGGGTGATGAAAACTCTTTTACAGGTATGGAATTCTGGTGGTATACCTTTACAGTTATCAGCAAGTCAGAGGTCATTAATTTCTGAAGACTTGTTAAGCTTGCGAAAAGCTATACCTCTAGAATTTGCTAGAACACCTAGAGAATTTAAAATTGTGGGCAGGTGGAAAGCAACAGAATGTAGAATGTTTTTGCTCTATTTGGGCATTGTCGTTTTAAAGGACAGGTTAACTGAAAACAAGTATAAACACTTTATTTCGTTACATCTAGCCATATCCATTTTATCACAGCCATCTTTATGCTCTTTAAAAGTAAATCGTGAATATGCTAGGCAGCTATTAATTTATTTTGTATCGAAGGTTCCTGAACTTTATGCTGAATATTTATTAACTCACAATTTTCATTCTCTTATCCATCTTGTAGATGATATGGACCATTTTGTGAATCTTATCCCTAATTTTTCTTTATCAGATATTTCAAGCTATCGTTTTGAAAATTTTCTGTACAGTTGTAAGAAATTGGTTAGGGGTAAATCAGAACCACTTGCTCAAATAGGACGCCGAATTGGTGAGTTATTCCAAAGTTCAGTTCTTCAAAAGAAATACACTTCCACAAAGTCTGCTGGCATGCGTCTAGTTTCTCCTCACAACAACGGTCCCTTACTTGCCTTCACTTGTGGTCCTGAATACGGTGCTGTTCATATGTCTAATTTTAAACTTACCAATAATTATCCTAACAATTGCTGTGGGATGACAAATGGAGAAATCATCTTGATTGAAAATATTGCATACTCATTAGAGTTAAGACAACAAGTTATTATTGGTAAAAAGTTTGTGGGAGTAAGTGATTTTTATTCTTTGGGTGATTGTAAAAGCTCTTTCTTAGGCATTTATAAAGTCAAAAAGTTATCTGAAAGAGTAATGAGGCTTCTCTCAGAAATAAAGATGAAGCTTGTTTGCTTACCTTACAACGACAGTTATGTTGTGATTCCTCTTTTGCATTCTGAATTGTTGGTTTCAAAGTTTGAGTTATAAAATTTCAGTATATTTTTATATTTTTTATTTTTTTTAGTTCCATTCTATTTTGCTTAAGATAGAAGCACATTATAATATACCTACCTTTCAATTCTTTATTACTATATTGTTGATCAGTTATGTTCTGATTCAAGGCGCACTTTTTTTTAAACATTTTTCAAGTCCCGTGGCTCTCAGAAATATATGTGGACCGTAATTAAGAAAGTTAATGACCAAGAATATGATGTTGTTCCAAACAATTGGCTGAGTTCAGAAAAAATGAGTTACTTTCCAACCCATATTAACAATTTATCCCAATTAAAAAGAATGGTGAAGACATGTGCACCATTTGAATCATCCTGGGAAGTGATAGAAATGGAGATAAAGAAACGAAACTATGGTAAGTTTATATTTTTCTTATTTATTAGTTTACAATTCCATGATCTTATTCATAGATGCATGATTGCCTGCAAGATTTTACAACTTCTGTAAGCCTTAAAGACTATATCTGGATCCGATTTATCTTGCTCACTAATCACTCAGTCAATCCTTTTTTGTTGATTATACTAGGTGGTCACTTAGGAAAATATATGCAATACATGTAATTGGTTAGAATAGGGTACTGCTATTATCCAAGTTAATTGTCTTATTAACTACTGCCTCTAAAAAGTGTAAAAAATGCATTTCCAAAACCAAAATAAAGGGTGTCCCAAAATGAACGCACAATTTAATTTGTAAGTAAAACACATTTATTTTTTTTTTAATGTTGATATTCTACTATTAGTAAAAGTTCACGTTTCATGATTAAGTGTGAAACATATTGGACAAATGGAATTTTATAATAATGTCAAATCTCATTTTTCAAGTCCGGAATTGTTGCAGGGTTGTTGACATAGACACGAGATTTCATAAAACCCTATAGAAAAACTCGCATGGTGCGCAAGATCTTGATGGCCAATTTTAATCACCATTGCGAGATATGACTGTACGAATTATTGTTTCCACGCAACTTTGTCCATATTCTTCACAGTAACAACGCGTTTTCTACCATGTAGCATGCCAAGGATGATAATCGCAATATATCTACATGACACAAGACATCGGTTTTAGAGATTTTTTTACACCTTTTAACAGGTAGGTATTATATTAATTTGTTGACAACTTTTGTCATATAAACTTCAAGGTACTAAAACGTGTTAACTAAAAGTTGATTTTTTCAGAACTATCAAAAAGAAAGTCTTAGTTTTGGTTTTGTAAATGTATTCCTTACATTGTTTAGGAGCAGTTGCCAATAAAACAATAAGCCTGGATAGTAAAAAATACGCTATTCCAGCCATTTCTATTTTTTGCATGTTCCAGAAAAAGATAACCACTCGGTATTCGTAGTATATTTTCAAAAGTCATGTTTTCTTATTAATCCTAGGCATATTGTGTTTACAATTAAATATTTGAAATAGGAGATATATAAGGCATGTTTTCGACATTTTAAACAAAATGTCAAAAGTCCTCGTAGCTATCTTTGGTGCTTTAAATGTTAGAAGAGGTCAAAGGTAAAAAAGTTTTTTGCAAATATCTTGGAAACTATTAGCCTCACGAAAAAAAAGTTAGGAAACAAATTTGTAGTATAGAAAATTTGCCATATAAAAGATTGTATTACTTTGTCTCGTAGAAGTAACTGTTTCGGAGGTCTGATCATGCGAAGTTGAAATGATAATAATATTTATATGCCTATACCGGGTGTCAACGAGATCACTTTCCGGCCGCCGTATCTTTATTTTTTAACGGATCGAGATGAAACTAGGCACGTGTCACATGTTACCAAAATTACATTTTTGATCCATCTGTCAAGTATGTACGACTTCCGGTTTTACCGGACTTTTATTTTGTATTTTTAAATAGGACACCATGTATATTTTTGCATTTTTGGAATCTAGATTTCATTCTGCATATGACTGCTAATTTTATTACCCTTTCCGCCATTTTAAACTTTTAGCGGCCAATTTCATTTTCCAATCTAGTGTGCGGTGATCCACCAGAAATTATTCTAACATTCGTAAATAATTTGTGTTACTTTTACGAAAAAAAGTAGTCTTTTTTATTATAAGCTTTTATTTAACTTTGCTTTGTATGTTAATTAGTTTGTATGTTTAGGTGTTGCATACACGTGTAGTTCCATTGACAATACAAATGATACCAAAAGTGTGTTTTTTAGTTTAAATACTATAATTTTTAATTTTTTTGATTGCATAGTGTATTCACTCAAACGTTGAATTCTAAGAAATGGTGCAGGATCCGGTGTTAAGGACGCGTGCAACGAAAAATCCGGTAGTATTTATTAAGTATGAATACAAAATAAAATAATTACTGAAGACTTAACTAAAAATTAAAAAATAAAATTAAATGTAAAAAAGAGTTTTTAAAAATAAGCTTTTATTATTATTATTTAGGTGTATTACTAAAACGAAAAATAATAAAAAGACAAAATTAATTGTCTTAAAAGCTCGTCGCGTGAATAGAAAAAAAATATGACAAGCTTTTAAGGCAATTAATTTTATTTTTTTTATTTTTTTCGTTTTCGTACACCTAAATAATAAAAGCTTATTTTTAAAAAGTTTTTTTTACATTTAATTTTGTTAAATCTTCTGAGCTAGAATTATGTTAATGAGTGTTGTCATAAGTCTAATAGTTTTAGAGATATTTGCAAAAAACTGTTGTTTTTTTTTACCTTTGAGCTCTTGTAACTTTTAAAGCTCCAGTGGTATATAAGAGGACGTTTGACATTTTATTTAAAATATTGAAAACATGCTTCATTTCAAAATTTAGCCGGATGGGGATTTTTATTGAAACAAAATCTAAATTGATTGGAGTATTGCACAGTTTATGTGTACCCAGTTTGCTACAAATATCTCCATTGTTAAATGCTAAAAAGTGTCAAATTCAAAATCTTTATTAACTTTTAAATACTATTTGCAGTACATATTGCATTTAACAACTTTAGTTATATACCTATACCTAATCAATTTTCCATCATTTTCAGAGTCCTATGAACGGGCAATGACTGATGCAGTACGCTTTTCAAGAGATAAAAATTCCATTTCTTCTTCTGAACATGAGGCAAAACAAAAAAGAAATCCAAAGAAACTGGCTCTGTCTGATGATGAAGTAGATGAAAGTTTTGATGACCCCGGAAGTACCTCAGAATCTGGAGACGACATATCTGTTACACACAATGAAAACATAGAAATTCCTAAACCACCAAAAAAATCATGTCCAAATACATCTGCTAATCCAGTCGCTCAAATAATATCTAATGTCGTGCCAGGCATCGAGAAATGTAAACTTGCCAAAGGCAAAAACCATTGTAGCGCTTGTGAGAAGCCTGTCACACTTCAGTCTTTGGCTCACAGTCTATGTGCTATTTCACGTAAGAATAAAATAATTTATCTAATGTTTTCTTGTAAATTTAAATGGCGTGATATCAGTTAAAATATTTCTTTTAGGCCAAGTAGAACGATTGATGGTCCAAAACAAAAAAGCAAATCTGGAAATGATTAGTCAAGTATCCGACTTAAAATCAGTCGGTGGGCAGAAAAATAATACACCTGTTCTGCAAGACTCTGATGAAGAAGCAGAGGCAAATAAACTTCTGCAAAATATGCCTTTTGAAGAAATCGAGGCTCTCAAAGATTTTGATATGAAACTAAAAAGTGATAAAGATTACTATTATAGCATGGTAATATTTATTCTATTTTTTTCAAAATATTTTTCTCATAGTTTTTGGTCTTTATTATCCATACTCAATATTGTGTGAAGAATCATTTTAATTTTGACCCATAATTCTAAAAACTTAAGAAAGAAAAGTATAGTACAGTGTGTTTCACTTGAAATGGTAACACCCCAATAACTTTTTCATTTTTTTTCCGATTTGAATCAAATTTTACTTAAATATAGAACAAATCAGAATCTACTTATCACTAGAAAAACATCCGCCTTCTACAAATTTTAAAAATAATTATTTTAAAAAAACTGTAAATTGAGTGACAACCACCTGGCAGCTTGCGTTTAATTTCAAACAAAATTGTCATAGTACAGTTTTTTAAACAAAAAAAAAATCCATTAAAATTATATTTTCGGACTTGGACATTATTTTAATCAGGATTTATATATTTTTTTTATTTTGATTAAATTTTAGACTTAAGGTTTTTGGACAATTCTGAACAAAATTTTCCAATAAAAATATGCCTAATATGATTTTTTGATTTTCTACGCATATTTTGGTACCGCAGATGGCTTTGCATTTGTAGGAGGAGAATCTTTTTCTGGTCATAAGTGGACCCTAATTTGTTCCATACTTAAGTTAAATTTGATTCAAATTGGAAAAAAAAATAAAAAAGTTATTATCAGGATTTATATATTTTTTTTATTTTGATTAAATTTTAGACTTAAGGTTTTTGGACAATTCTGAACAAAATTTTCCAATAAAAATATGCCTAATATGATTTTTTGATTTTCTACGCATATTTTGGTACCGCAGATGGCTTTGCATTTGTAGGAGGAGAATGTTTTTCTGGTCATAAGTGGACCCTAATTTGTTCCATACTTAAGTTAAATTTGATTCAAATTGGAAAAAAAAATAAAAAAGTTATTGGGGTGTTACCACTTCAAGTGAAACACACTGTCTTTGATATCGAAATTTTTTCTAACCACCTTATATGATCCAAAATAGTTTTGAATTATAATTATCTGAGAAAATACACTCACAGACAAAACCCATACCTTGTATACTAAGTAACCCCTTTCATAATAGTGAATAACAACGATTCAACTTCGCACTCTGATATTTGATTGTAGGTTTCTGCTCTCCAAGTTCGGGCAAATCGCAAATCTTCTGTGAAAGCCGCTAGGAGCATTATTGGTCTGATAATTCACCCCAAACTTTGCACCAAGTTGTCTTGGAAGGGGGTGCAAAGGAAGGACCAAGTAGACAAAAAGGAGGCCTTTAAGGAATTGCAAACTTGCCGTTTAATTTTCCGTAAGTTTCTATGTTCTATACATATAACAATTTAACAATAATATCTAATCAGAAAAAAGGATATTAAGCATGCATAATTTATTGAATTTATAAGGCTAATCAGTATATTTTCACTTTTTTCTTTTGTATATGCAGGTATCACAAGAAACCTTTTTGCTAATTTATGACCCGATGAAATGTCCAAAATTGAAATTAGCCTCTCAAACTGGTTAGCCCAAACTGGTTGTTCTGTCAAATTATCCACGGACTGCGAAGGATGATAAGTCTATCTTTATCTGAAATAATTTATTTTTTATTTGTATTTGGTGTGTGTAATATTTTTGTTTAATATTATATTTTATACATATATAAATAATATATATAGATATAAATAATATAATTAATATATAAATATATAGATATATATATTAAACATTTTTTTTAAAATTAATACTTATGTAAAAATTGCTTCCTGTATAACATATTGAATGGCATAAATATATATTATAAATATACTAAAAGTGGTTACCTTTTATATATTTTATATATATTTTCTAAGATATAAATATAATATATAACATATTTGCTACTTATATTAAATATATTAAATAACTTATTTATAAATTATAAATTATTTAATATCATAAATATATTTTATAAATACACTAAAAGTGGTTTCCTTTTATATATTTTATATATTTTTTCTAAGATATAATATATTATAACATTTTTATTTTATTAATACATCAACATTGCCACTTATATGAAATATATTAAATACCTTATTTATAAGTTATTTTATATCATAAACATATATTATAAGTGACTTATAAATATACTGAAAATGGTTACCTTTTATATATTTTATATATATTTTCTAAGATATAAATATAATATATTATAACATATTTTTATTTTATTAATGAATCAACATTGCTACTTATATAAAATATATTAAATAACTGATTTATAAGTTATTTAATATCACAAATATATATTATAAATGACTTATAAATATACTGAAAGTGGTTACCTTTTATAAATTTTAGATATATTTTCTAACATATAAATATGATATATTATAACATATATTTTTTTTATTTATATATCAAAATTGCTACTTGGGATATCTTAGGAAAATTTATGCTCAAATACACGATAAAATTTGGGAAATTAACGAAAATTAGTACATAAAATTCTGGCAATTACTAAATGTGAAAATAGACTGTAATAAAATACCATTTTTCCTTTTCAAATTCGGTTTGTTTTCAAAGAATTTTTGAGACCTATGCGGCAGTTTTCTCGAAAACGGTTGGAATTATCAAGCTCTATCAGGGGTACCTTTTTTTTACGTAGAAATGACTCCTGCATGAAATTTTCTGTTTCGTAAAAAAAATGAGAAAAAATATTCATCAGGTACAGCTCATGAGGCCCTCCGCGGGATAGCGTGATATAATACATAAATTATTGTTTCTTAGCTTAAAAAATGTGTCCTTACCAAATTGACGATTTGCACGAAAGAAAGTCTGGTAAAAAGTGTCTAGGTTGGTATCACTGTAATTCACTGCACATGTTGACCAACTCGTCTAATTTCCAAACATTGCAACAATTAAATACCTATAATATAATAATCATAACATTGTTTTCATTATCTTTAATGTTAACCTACTCCCATTAAATATAAATCATCTTTATTAGGTTGTTTCGTAGTCTACAAAATTTAGAAAATTTGAATTATGCAATTTATCTGTATCTTTTTCCACAGCAACACTTTACTAAAGCATGTTTGGTTATATCCTCATATTTTGGTCCAAAGAATCTACCCTATAGCCTATTGTTAATGGTCCACTCTGTATAGATATAATTTGCGCCTGTTTAACCAACAATAAAATTTAAGAAACGCGGAGGTTCTTAATTCGACCTCCATTTAGGGTTTTTATATGTGTTCAAACATTACTTTGGATTGGTTTAAGCGATTTCTACGAAATCTTTCTCATACTGTAATGTACGACTCGGCGGTGGTCCCATATTAATTTCACCAAGCCGCGTCTAGTGCAAGGTGAGCAAATACTGGAAACAAGATTTTTCAATTGATAATTTCGTAGGAACTGCAATACAAAGGCTAGTAGCTAGTTGATATTTTGGGAGTAGCTGATACCGAATTTGATCTCAAAAATGATGAGAGTAAAATGGTGAATCCATAATGCAACATTATGGCAGATTTACAAGAAATTTGATAATGGAGATTTCAGGATTTTCTGATAAAGTTTAAAAATTCAAAATGATGAATTTTTCTGTGTAGAAGCTAAATAAAGAAGTCACTGAAAAGAATTAAAAAATGCATTAAAAGAATTGAACAGCCCCACAGTGGGTCAGATTACTTACTTAGGGGCTCATAAATAAATTTTTGATTAATCACCAAATATAAAGCGAATAGTGTTAATGGCTTTACAGATAACTGAAGTAAAATCGTACATAGTTATTTAAAAAAAAAATCCAGTATTCGTTGCTAAACCCTTCTAAAGTTGGTGTTCACTGTGAGGAGACATGTTGACTTAATAAGAGAGGTACTGTGAAGCCTCATCATGACAACTGTTACTCAGGGTATGTATCTTCATTGTTCGTATCATTATACATGGATAAGATAGCAGGTTTATATAAACTAAATTAATTTGTTTAATTGAAGTTGAGTTAAAAAAAATACAAATATCATAAAGTTTAGTTAGACTTCTATTAGAATTTAACAGTTAGGAACAACAGGAAAAGCATATTGAGTCTACTTAAAGAAAATGTACATTTTAAGTGGTAGCGGGTGGTAAAACATTTTTAGAAATTTTGTTTTGGAGAGGCGTATCACCATTGCGCGCAGGGAATTGTTTGAAGACTCTATTAGGTCTATTCAACCTCGGAGGGCTGAAAAATCAATCCCTGTTGATTGACTATATGATTCCGAAAGTCGAATTGAATGAACATGAGTACTCTAAGGAATTAAAAATTGATATATTCACCAAAATAAATGCATTTACTGAGAAAGTATTGGCTACACAGCAAAACTGTACGTAGATCTCAATAGCTTGTTTTACATCTCAATATAGTCGGGGAACCCTCCCTAGCTGTACGTGCACCCCCCGCCCGATCCTTGGGGACAATGTTTTTCATAAATATTGAAGCCTAAGGAACAATTTAAGACATATTATAAAAAAAAACTGGCTGTGCTTTCAAAATGGCCACCATATATTAAAAAAAAACTGTTGCCAATGTTGTTTTTGTCATTTAACACAAAAACTAAAAAAGATGGACAAAAACTTTCTTCACAAAAAACAACGTGCATAAAATTTTCTACAATTTTGTACCTATACAATATTTTGATAGGAGTTACCATTTTCCAGATAAATGAGTCCAAAATTAAGAAAACATGGAAATTCATATATCGGTAAATCACTTAGAGGAAATAACTGTGACAATTATTGTAAAGCGTATAATATAACTTTATATTATTAACATAAAAATTAAATAAAATAAACTGAAAAAAATTAATAATAATAATAATATTATAATTTGCAGACATTTATCTCGAAGACGGTACCAGTGGTATCTGGAAAACGGTAACTCCTATCCAAATACTGTATAGGAACAAAATTGTAGAAAATTTTATGCACTTTGTTTTTTGTACAGAAAGCTTTTCTCCATCTTTTTTAGTTTTTGTGTTAAATGACCAAGAACAATATTTGCATTTTTTTTAAATGGACGCCATTTTGAAAGTACAGCCAGCTTTTTTTTTTAGGACATGTCTTAAATTGTTCCTTAGGCTTTAATCTTTATGAAAAACATTGTCTCCAAGGATCGGGGGGGAGGTGCACGGACAGTTAGGGTGGGCTTCCGTAGTGTTACGTTTTGTATTGAATTTTATATTTTATTTTAAGAGATTAATCATTTATCTGGAAAATGGTAACTCCAATGCAAATGTTGTATAGAAATAAAATTGTAGAAAATTGTATGTACTTTATTTTTTGTACAGAAAGTTTTTCTCCATCTTTTTTAGTTTTTGTGTTAAATGACAAAAACCATATCTGCAAATTTTGTTTTTTTTACGGACGCCATTTTGAAAGTGCAGCCAATTTTTTTTTTAGGACATGTCTTAAATTGTTCCTTAGGCTTTAATCTTTATGAAAAACTTTGTCCTAAAGGATCGGGGGGGGGGGTGCACGGACACTTAGGGTGGGCTCCCGTAGTAATAATAATACATACAATTCTGGCCCATGAAGCAGAAGTTGTCAAATCAGCATTGCTTCCGATTAGCCAGTTGTCGAAAAAGGCAATAGAAGTGCACAATAAACATTTTCGGCAATATCGTGAGTACAGCACGAGAAAATTTAATATCGAATACGAAAGGTTTGTTGCATGCTTCATCTGTGTCTCCAGATCTGATGATTTCTAGCCTGTCACCAATGACATGCAAAAGTAGATCCCTTCCATTTGACGTAATCTCTCATTGCATTTGCCATCAAACCTTTCAAATATTATTGATGATAGTAGTAGTGATAACGAGTAAACTATTTTTATTGCCTACACTGTACAAATATTATAGAATATAGTTTATGTATTTAAAAAACAATACTTTTTTAAAATGTAGGTACATTTACTTTTATCGAATACCTAAGCTGTAAATATATAAAGGTATTGATTTATATTTTATCCCCTTCATCCCCCTTACTTTTTTCCCAGTTTTTTTTTATGTAATTATTGGATGAGTTACCTACCTCTCTATTTTGAATTTCAAGCTTCTAGATTCTATTTTCTATATTCTGTTTTTGCGCCGCCAATATTACAATCTGACCCACTGTGCGACCTCAAAAAAGGTCGCTAAGAATTATGGGATAGTTTTCCAGATTGTACACGTCGCTATGAACCCTATAACATGGGTGCCACATCACGAGGGCGGGGGAACAATGCCCCCTAGCCCCCCTCCCCTAGTTACGCCTTTGTAGAGGTCATCATATTGGTGGTTAGTTTCTATCTACTTGCAAATTGTCAAGTTTTCAGTGTATCTGGAAGCTCCCAAATAATTCGTCCAGATACACGGATATGTACCATAACATTGCTATTTATGCCTGTAGATGAAGCCTGTTAGATAAAGCGATAATCAGGCCTATGATGGAACGTTTACGTTAGTCATAACACCTATGTTACGGTCATCTGTCTCTCTCACTCTCATATATTTTCTGGTAAGCGCTCAACATAACAGATGTATGTTAAATAACGCAAACGTTCCATCATAGGCCTGAATGTGGAAAAAAATACTGGATAAGATTTGTTAAAACATATCACGGTACGTTTAGGAATGAACATTGGTCATATCTTGTTTAATAAAGGAGCGGAATGACCTATTTTATATCATGATAAACGGTAAACACCCACGTATATTCCACTATCCCTTTAATATAATTTTATTCCTGTTCCACATATTGGTATTAAACGTTATTAAATAGTAAACGTTATTAAATAGTAAATTTAATATTGCATGTACATTATAATGAAATTTATCCTGAGCCTTTTAGGTAGGTATAAAAGCCTCATAGTACGGGAGTTTGCAGGTTTGGCAGTGGCGTTGCGGGGCGAGGTACGAGGCTCAACGAGGTACGCCCTCAACAATTCCAAGAAAATAATGCGCTCACATCATAGGCACAAGGCCCAAACTTTTCTTACTGGCAATTTACTTGATGAAAAATGATATGTTGGCGGCCTGGCAGCGTTGTGTAGGAACACAATTTGATGGCTTGCCCTCAACCTTGTAAAAAAAGCAAAGCATGAATCTCATCTCAACAAAGATAATATTTGGTGAGATCATATTTTGCAGAATAAAAGAATGTTTTCTGGCAACTCGCCGACGGTATTGAAGACTTGTCAACGATTACTCGAGCATGTGAGGCTATTTTTGGCGTCGCACAATGTGGACCATTGTGCGACGCTAAATCTAGCTGGACAAGAATCGAAAACTTACCTTTTCAGAAGTACGTTAAATTAATATGTACAGACTCGGAAAGTGTTGGTTTTGATATGGCAATAAGAGCAAGCGAGAGCGAAGCAAGCAATGATGTACATGATTGTCTTGATGGGGCATATCACTCTTTGCCTCTGCTAGAGTACTGGCAGACGCCTTTGTTGTGGGCGGTCGGTTAAGTCGTTGAAATTAATGCAATACCAAAACCAACACTTTCCGAATCTGTATAATATTAATAGCAATATATAAAAGTATCATGATATAATATAAATTTGCCTGGATTCGAGCCTTTTAATCTGTATAAAAACAGGTAAACAAATTCATCCCCATCAGTTGTTTACTTTTAATGCCTATTTATTTATTATTTATTTATTATTTATTTATTATTTATTTATTATTTATTTATTATTTATTTATTATTTATTTATTATTTATTTATTATTTATTTATTATTTATTTATTATTTATTTATTATTTATTTATTATTTATTTATTATTTATTTATTATTTATTTATTATTTATTTATTATTTATTTATTATTTATTTATTATTTATTTATTATTTATTTATTATTTATTTATTATTTATTTATTATTTATTTATTATTTATTTATTATTTATTTATTATTTATTTATTATTTATTTATTTATTATTTATTTATTATTTATTTATTATTTATTTATTATTTATTTATTATTTATTTACTTGTATTGTTTTTTTATTTACTTGTATTGTAGAATTTAAAGGATCAATCAATACTTTTAAAAATTTATTAGATAGTAACCGTAAACGAGCCATCAAATATTGTGACATTATTTTAAACATTAACTTTTCGAACGTTTACTTACATTTCACATAAAATAATATACAGGGTGATGTTAACAGCACTGAGACCAACACTATGAAAATTGAGTTCGGTCCTGGAATTTTCCCAAATAAATTATGCCTTTGATTGAACTAAAAGTCTATAATATTTGTATAAAATTTTATTGAAATATGTACGATTATCATTCAAGAGTAAGTTTGGGGAGGGGGTGTTTTGAAATTAACTAAGTGTGGTATACCTTCCCCTACATAATGTTCCTTTAAATCTAGGATACCCTGTATTTGTCAATAGAGTGGAAGTAAAAATATGTTCATCAATTTGCATTAATACAATTTAACTAATTCAGAATGAGTTCATTCTTTTGTACATAATTCTCTACACGTGCTATAAATTACAGAAATTTAAATTATTTACATATTAACAGTTATATTGTGTTTATTTGATATTATGTTCTTCATCAAAGAGAAAGGTTTTAACACCCTTTCCATTCTGAAAATTTAATTTTCTCATCTTCCAGCGTATTAATTTTAATATGGTTGTTTCAAATGTTACGCATTAGTGTCTACATTCACATTTAGCTGGAATTGTATGTTTAAAAATGTTACATTATTGTCTAAACTGGTCCTCAGAGACAATTTACAGATAAATAACAAACAAAATACATATCAATAATATCCAGTGGACAATAAATTTGGTACAAACAGTGATAACTGTTAATGTGTTTGAAGGTGTCGTATATCAGAATAAATAAATATATACTGCAATTAAATGTAAATTGTTAATAAATATTTTCTGAATTATTCTGTTTTTCTTGTTAAGCCAAATGTATTTTCTTCTACAACAATGTCCGTAAAATCTACAAAATAATACATTATCTAGTATTTTACTGGAAAATAACCTCTACGCATTTGTCCTTTATAGTGCCCTGACTTGTATTAAAAAAATGGGAGCCGTGGTAGTTTTCGTGAAGGAACCCTGTCAAAAAAATCTCATCAATCCGTATTGAAAATTATCAAAAATTAATAAGTATCTATGGGAACCTATATGGTCAATAAGTTTCTATAAGAGTTAGGTAAAGTTGCTGTTGAAATTGTTATCAGTTTATATCCGCATTGACCAGCAAAATGAGTCAAGCCATATCCATTTGTTAATCCAAACATTTACTTATACCATATCAATGAGAATTTATGAGCACAGTATCTAATGTAATTCGTGCGGCTTTCCGTGATTAAAAGACAAGTGTTTCTTTAAGAAACGAGCTGCATTAGGTTAGAACAGTTTGGATTTGCAATTGAAGATTACAAATTATAATGTTTGAATAGGGATTTATGAGATCAGTTTCTATGAGTATTAATGTTTTTTTTCAGTTAAATATTAAATGTGTTTTCATTTGTTTGAATGGGTAAAAAGAAAGGTCAGTTTTCAACTGCAATTACAAATACAAGTTTAATCGCTTCGAATGGGATTATGTGCGATCAATTTCTAAAAGTATTTATGCTGTTTTCCGAATATAGTTAGGATGAGGTTTAATCAGTAACAAATTGTTAACTACTTGTTATGATATGGTCGGAAATTCCAAGTACACATTTAGTATTCCTTCAAGAGGATTGATGAGAGCAGTTTCTACGAGTATCTATTTGTTGTTCCTATAGTAAATTATATAAGTCTTTATCAGTACAGATTCGGATTTAATTTAAATATGAAAATTATATCAGAATAAAGCAACCAAATATTTTAAACAGTATCTATTTGTAAATCCAAACATTTACTTATACTATCTCAATGAGAATTTATGAGAACAGTATCTAATGTAAAACGTGCGGCTTTCCGTGGTTAAATGGCAAGAGTTTCTATAAGAAACGAGCTGCATTAGGTTAGAACAGTTTTGATTTGCAATTGAAGATTCAAAATTATAATGTTTGAATAGGGATTTATGAGATCAGTTTCTATGAGTATTAATGTTTTTTTTTCAGTAATATATTAAATATGTTTTCATTTGTTTGAATAGGTAAAAAGAAAGGTCAGTTTTCAACTGCAATTACAAATACAAGTTTAATCACTTCGAATGGGGTTAGATGCGATTAATTTCTCAAAGTATTTATGCTGTTTTCCGGATATAATTGTGAAGAGGTTTAATCAGTAACAAATTGTTCACTACATGTTATGATATGGTCGGAAATTCCAAGTACACATTTGGTATTCCTTCAAGAGGATTGATGAGAGCAGTTTCTACGAGTATCTATTTGTTGTTCCTCTAGTAAATTATATAAGTCTTTATCAGTAAAGATTCGGATCTAATTTAAATATGAAAATTATATCAGAATAAAGCAACCAAATATTTTAAACAGTATCTATTTGTAAATCCAGACATTTACTTATACTATCTCAATGAGAATTTATGAGAACAGTATCTAATGTAAAACGTGCGGCTTTTCGTGGTTAAATGGCAAGTGTTTCTATAAGAAACGAGCTGCATTAGGTTAGAACAGTTTTGATTTGCAATTGAAGATTACAAATTATAATGTTTGAATAGGGATTTATGAGATCAGTTTCTATGAGTATTAATGTTTTTTTTCAGTAATATATTAAATGTGTTTTCATTTGTTTGAATGGGTAAAAAGAAAGGTCAGTTTTCAACTGCAATTACAAATACAAGTTTAATCGCTTCGAATGGGATTATATGCGATCAATTTCTAAAAGTATTTATGCTGTTTTCCGAATATAGTTATGATGAGGTTTAATCAGGAACAAATTGTTAACTAGTTGTTATGATATGGTCGGAAATTCCAAGTACACATTTAGTATTCCTTCAAGAGGATTGATGAGAGCAGCTTCTACGAGTATCTATTTGTTGTTCCTATAGTAAATTATATAAGTCTTTATCAGTAAAGATTCGGATCTAATTTAAATATGAAAATTTATATCAGAATAAAGCAACCAAATATTTTAAACAGTATCTATTTGTAAATCCAGACATTTACTTATACTATCTCAATGAGAATTTATGAGAACAGTATCTAATGTAAAACGTGCGGCTTTTCGTGGTTAAATGGCAAGTGTTTCTATAAGAAACGAGCTGCATTAGGTTAGAACAGTTTTGATTTGCAATTGAAGATTACAAATTATAATGTTTAAATAGGGATTTATGAGATCAGTTTCTATGAGTATTAATGTTTTTTTTCAGTAATATATTAAATGTGTTTTCGTTTGTTTGAATGGGTAAAAAGGAAAGCCAGTTTTGAACTGCAATTACAAATATAAGTTTAATCACTTCGAATGGGGTTATATGCGATCAATTTCTAACAGTATTTATGCTGTTTTCCGAATATAATTGTGATGAGGTTTGATCCGTAACAAATTGTTCACTACATGTTACGATATGGTCGGAAATTCCAGGTAATATTTAGTATTCCTTCAAGAGGATTAATTAGAGCAGTTTCTACGAGTATTTATTTGTTGTTCCTACAGTAAATTATATAAGTCTTTATCAGTATTTATTCGGATCTAATTTAAATACAAAAATCATATCAGAATGAAACCCCAAATATTTTAAACAGTGTCCACCTGTAAATCCAAGATAATATTATAATGAGAATCCATCACAACAGTATCTAATGTAACGTGTGCGGTTTCCGTGGCTAAATTTTAAAATTATTTGCAATAAATAAGCTTTAACGGATTCGAACAGTTTTGCATTTCCAGATGAATAGTTTTAATTGTTAGGGATCTATGAGGTCAGTGTAATGTTTTTTTTTTTCAGTAAAATGTTTTTATTGGAAAATAAACATTACACAAAGACACTGATCTCATAGATCCTTATTTAACAATTAAAACTATTCATCTGGAATTGCAAATTAAGACTGTTCAAATCCGTTAAAGCTATTTATTAAAAATACTTTTAAAATTTAGCCACGGAAAGCCGCACGCGTTACATTAGATACTGTTCTGATTGGTTCTCATTAAAATATATCTTTAAATGTTTGGATTTACAAGTGGATACTGTTTAAAATATTTGGTTGTGTCATTCTGATATAATTTTTGTATTTAAAGTAGATCCGAATGCATACTGATAAAAACAAATTTTCTATTGGAACAACAAATACATACTCATAGAAACTGCTATCATCAATCCTTTCGAAGGAATACTAAATATGTACCTGGAATTTCCGACCATATCGTAACATGTGGTGAACAATTTGTTACTGATCAAACCTCATCACAATTATATTCGGAAAACGGCATAAATACTGTTAGAAACTGATCGCATATAACCCCATTCGAAGTGATTAAACTTGTATTTGTAATTGCAATTGAAAACTGACCTTTCTTTTTACCCATTCAAACAAATGAAAACACATTTAATATACTTATTACTGAAAAAAAAAAACATTAATACTCATAGAAACTGATCTCATAAATCCCTATTCAAACATTATAATTTGTAATCTTCAATTGCAAATCAAAACTGTTCTAACCTAATGCAGCTCGTTTCTTATAGAAACTCTTGCCATTTAACCACGGAAAGCCGCACGTTTTACATTAGATACTGTTCTCATAAATTCTCATTGAGATAGTATAAGTAAATGTCTGGATTTACATATAGATACTATTTAAAATATTTAGTTGCTTTATTCTGATATAATTTTCATATTTAAATTAGATCCGAATGCATACTGATTAAGACTTATATAATTTACTATTGGCACAACAAATACATACTCGTAGAAATTGCTATCATCAATCCTTTCGAAGTAATACTAAATATGTACCTGGAATTTCCACACGTAACATGTAGTGAACAATTTGTTACTGATCAAACCTCATCACAATTATATTCGGAAAACCGCATAAATACTGTTAGAAATTGATCGCATATAATCCCATTCGAAGTGGTTAAACTTGTATTTGTAATTGAAGTTGAAAACTGACCTTTCTTTTTACCCATTCAAACAAATGAAAACCCATTTAATATATTACTGAAAAAAAAACATTAATACTCATAGAAACTGATCTCATAAATCCCTATTCAAACATTATAATTTGTAATCTTCAATTGCAAATCAAAACTGTTCTAACCAAATGCAGCTCGTTTCATATAGAAACTCTTGCCATTTAACCACGGAAAACCGCACGTTTTACATTAGATACTGTCCTCATAAATTCTCATTGAGATAGTATAAGTAAATGTCTGGATTTACAAATAGATTCTGTTTAAAATATTTGGTTGCTTTATTTTGATATAATTTTCATATTTAAATTAGATCCGAATGCATACTGATAAAGACTTATATAATTTACTATTGGTACAACAAATACATACTCGTAGAAGCTGCTATCATCAATCCTTTCGAAGTAATACTAAATATGTACCTGGAATTTCCGACCATATCGTAACATGTAGTGAACAATTTGTTACTAATCAAACCTCATCACAATTATATTCGGAAAACAGTATAAATACTGTTAGAAATTGATCGCATATAACCCCATTCGAAGTGATTAAATTTGTATTTGTAATTTCAGTTGAAAACTGACCTTTCTTTTTACCCATTCAAACATATGAAAACACATTTAATATATTACTGAAAAAAAAAACATTAATACTCATAGAAACTGATCTCATAAATCCCCATTATAATTAGTAATCTTCAATTGCAAGTCAACCTAATGCAGCTCGTTTCTTATAGAAACACTTGCCATTTAACCACGGAAAGCCACACGTTTTACCTTAGATACTGTTCTCATAAATTCTCATTGATGTGGTATAAATAAATGTTTGCTGCTCCATTCTGGTAGAAACTGATAGAAATTTCAGCAGCAACTTTACTCCAGGCTCCAGTAGAGGGAGCTGTATACGTGTAGCTAGTTCATATCTAATCTAATGTGACCTAAGGAACTGAAGTGTGTTTGTTAAATTAGAAACAAAGCAGTCTCTTTCACTGCTAACTCATTCATTGCTTCTAGGCTAGAACAAGAACACCCGAGGAAATAAGGACTTTGCAGAATTTTGTGTTTACCACAATATTAGTATTTCTATTTGAAATATGCAATTTAAACTGTACATTTGTCGGCATGCATATCCAAATTAATACTAATAAAAAAGCAAAATGGAAGTTTACAATAAAAATACATCTGTAAAATATACAATTGAAACTGTACATTTGTTGACATGTATATCCACATTAATACTAATAAAAAAGAATGTTGAAATTTACAATAAAAACATGTTGATAAATGGTGTGTTACATACGATAGATACTGGAGAAAGGACGGACTGGAACTCTTATGATATTACTTATAGAAAAGTTTAGAATCTCTTTAAAGTTGTATCTGTAATTCCATATGTTTACAGATATAAGGGCAAGGGTGCATTTGCAGACACTAAACTGTAGATTTGTTGTATATTTCATATAAGTACTCATGAAAGGGCAACATGATAATTCCAAATAGCTCATTCGGAATTACTGTTTCATAACCGATTTAAAACTTAATAAAACAGATAAAATCCTGTCTGTATAATACTAATATAACTTATAGGAACGATAAAACCGCATCACTTTTTTTTTATAAGTTTCTATGTGGAATTTTTGGCAGGGAAGTATGTGCCATACCACAGACTGTTAAGAGATGTTAGAAGGTTATGTACTTACAGATAGAGTTGTAAATTTTTAGTCTGAGGCTTGCCACAGGTTTTTTTCTAAGGTTATCAAATTCTCCGCATTGCATATAGACGCATGTTGCTTAATAACAGCAATATTACTTATTTTGCATAAATATTACATGCCCTTATATTTCATATTATCATATTTTATCATATTAGTATATTTTATTATAATGTATACCCCCTTGCGACGCCGCCGATAAGCTACATAACAATAATATGTTGCGCTACTTGGAACGCGTGTTACGGCACGCGTCTGTCGGTGGAGTAAAAATAGTGAGTTTTTCACTTATTACGGACGTAGGCATGTGCAATCTCCACGTATAGTATTTGAAATGCAAGGTGTAGCTAAATTTAACCCGCCGCCCTCGTTTAAGAGGTTTTATAAAATCGATTATAAGTTTTGTATAGTTTTCCAAAAAGATATTAAGAAACAGAAATTAATACTACCCAAATCTGATACTTCTTAGATGTATACAAGAACGGGCAGAGTTTGGTGATGAAGTATGTGAAGAAACTTATTATCGAACTTCGAGTATTAATAAAGATATTTCAAAACAGAGATCTGCAAAATATCACAAGAGTTGCTATTCACGTACATGCATTAAAATATATATGAAAACTTTGAGAGGTCAAAATGAGGAAAACCAAGCAGATTGTGAAGTCCCATCCATTTCAAAAGTTACTAGGACCCAAATTCCTTCATTCAGTAAATTAAAGTGGCTTTCTTGCGACAAGGAAGGAGTTTTACACCGACTGGCGACGCAACATGCAGGTAAGTACAGGGTGTCTTATTATATGTTGACCCCCTTCCCTTCTGTTTCAGTTGTTTGAAATATGAAAAAAAATTAAATACAAAAGTTGTTTAAGAACATGTTTACTATCTAGTGATGCATATGTTTGTTTGACAGTTGGTAAGGTTGCAAAGCGACAGCATCAAGGTCACTTTTTTCAAACGGAGCACCTTGAATTTTATTACTAATGACTTGCTTCCACCTACAAAGGCACCACTAATTCCATACTTGAGACGAACACTTGTATGGACTAAGTGTAATTTGAGCTATCAAAACCTCCCTTCTCCTGCAACTTACGGATGGAATTTAGAGAACAATGGGTATAAAAAACTATTCTTTCTTCGATCAATACACCTTTTAAGTTATATCTTATGTTACAGCTATTCACCAGTCTTGACCGAAAATCCATTAAATGCACCAATGGAAATATTTAACATTACCAAATGTGCATGCCAAAATAGAAGTTCACCTCCCTGAAAATGCTACTCGAAGGAGATTGTTTGTACCGAATTATGTGCATATAAGGAGAAAAGTGCTTCAACAATGATAGGTTCCAGGAGGATGATGATGGTGATGAAGATTGAAATTATATCTTTGATTTTTATCACTTTTTGTAGCTAATTTAACTTACTTGATTTAATTATATTTTTTTCTTATGTACTATTTTTTTTTACCACGCCACTGTCTTTTTTTGCAAATAATGATCTCATTTAAAATATCTTGATCGTTCAATTAGTATTTTACTACAATCGATTAAAATTAGGACTTCAACTCTTTAAATATGTGAGTACTTCATCCAAATGGAAGATCTATTTTTCCAATACTTGTCTATAAGAATAAAGGTTATATGAGAAATAAATTTTTAATTCATTTAAGCGCGGCTTAAGTAACTTCCCCGCAACTGATTGTCGATGTTTTTCTCCTAAAATTGAACTACTGCAGAACGCTCTTGATATTTTTAGGAAAACTTAATTTTGTGGGCCTCAAAAGAGCCCCTCCCCTATTGTGCGCTTATGAAACGGAGTTGGAAACTCATCTTGGGGGGTTTACTAACTATGGTATAGGAACTAATTTCAGCCTAGTGCCATACTTCCTTCATTAAAACCACCACGGCATGACAGTAGCCACCGTACTATTACATCAAAGGCACAGTTAGAGGGTAATTTTTGATAAATTATGAATAAGAACAAAAATATAAAAATAATGTATTTTGCTTACGTTTCGGATACAGAATCAGTTACATGTTGTGTATATTAAATACACAGCTTTATATTTGTTAAATTCAATATCCATATATCCTTCCTACTTATACAGAACTGTTGATGTAGTTGGTAATTTTATTTTAAACGATGTTAAGTTTGTTAAGTTCTTCTTTCAACATTGATAACCAGGTTATGCGAATATCTACGAAACAATTCTATACATATTTATCCTCATTCGACGATATTATGGATGGTTCTTTAATGTTTATTTTCTTGCTATCTATCTCTTTTGTTAAAATTTTGCCGAGTCCTAATTTTAGTCAGATTCTGGAGACGTTTATCTTTCAGTCCCAAGTAGTACGTAGACATACGGCTGAAAAGTATCGTACTCGATGTAAAATTGTCTGCTGAATCCGAATCTGGAGGGCGCACAAAAATCGAGGATTTCAATCCTTAATCTACGAATGTACCCTTATTTCGAAAATTGTGAAAAATTGAATTTTTAAAAGATAACTTCCATTTTCTCCCACAAAACATAAGTTAAAAATCTATTCTTTTTTTTAATTGTAGTCTACAGTGCACTTAATGTAACAGTGTAGTCAAAACACACCTAACATTTATAAAAATTAAAAAAAAAATATCACGTGAACCTCTACACAGTTGGCGCATTGAAAAATGTAGCCTGGGAGATTTTTTTTTATTTTAAGAAATTAACAAAAACTAGATCATACGAAATTACAAGAAAAGACCAAAATTATTTTTAGTGATTAATTCATACTAATATCTTGAGTGAAACGGAAGATATGATTTTTTTAAATTTGGCCGTCCTGTGATCGAGCGCGCTACAAATCGAAACCGACGGATGCGGGCACTCATTTGCGTTATATTGACTTATTTGGTACTATTAGTAGGTACAATATTCCTATGTTAGGTTATACCGGAGTTTTCGTTTAAAATATGTAGTTATTAATATAGTTGTTTAAAATGCCTTAGGTTTAATTTTCATCATAACTTTAGAAACACGTAAATTATTATGTATTCATCTAACCTGTATAAATGAAATTGTCTCTAAATATTGATATGAATGTATTTATATCAGCTTAGTAAAATACATTACAATTAATAATTAGAAATTACTATAATTAGATTAAGCTTATATTTTGAAAAAATGCTAAGATTCATAACCATGAGGAAGCCGATATAGTTATATTCTCCATACTAAAATTTTGTGTTTTGGAAGAGCAGCAATAATGGCACGTATCTGATATTTTTTTGTTGTCATTGTTTTTGTGCAGCAAAATGAAAGTAAAGTTGTGGCTTCAAAAGTTCGATTCCTATTTTTTCTGCAATAAAATAATTGAAGACGCAGCAACAGGCACTCATACCTCTCCTCCTTATTATAGCGACCTTTTTTATGTCTACCTATCTACTTAGTGGGTGGGATAACACAAGCTAGAGAGGAAAAAAAGACAGAATTTAAGACGGCAACTGAAAATTGGGAAACACTGAATCCTCTGACAATATATATAAATGATATGGAGGATTGCAACGTCATGGAATTTATAAACTCTGGCTCCATATTCTTCAAATGACTGTATGGTCACTCATATTTCCAAGTAAGCCTTAAAGAACTAAGGGCACATTTATTTTTAAACTGCAAGAGCGATATAGAGTTTTACCACCTACTGAAGATATGTGCCTATACACTTCTTATTTGGAAGAAAACAGGTAACGTATACAAAACTTCCAGATGTTCTTGAGTATGATTTGATATTGACAAAAGGTGTACTGATACCTACCACGTGCAAGAAACAATCGAAGCCAGTCACTTCTAAGTACTCGTTTGCAAGTGTAAGAATAATATTTGCAACAAGAGGTGTTTTTGCAAGAGAACTGGAGAACTGGTGTTGCATTATTATTGTGTTAGCTAAATGTACTGATGAAAACTTATAATTATAATCAATTCAAATTATTAACTGTAATGTATTTCGCTTAGCTGATATAAATACAAACCACTGCCTAAGGAATTACTACTTCCACATCCAGATTTTCTATCCAAGACTCTTCCAGGTCTTCCATTACCACCCCATCCCCACCGTAGTGGGGATGGGGTTGGCTGATGTTAAAAAAAAATTGATGTGTTTTGTACACAATCTAAATCACATTTTTTACCCCATTTAATAATGTTGTGGCGGTGGTAATTAGGGTGGTAGTGGGGTAGCTCATGCCAAAAAATGTTTGAGATCTTGGCTTCTTGTACAAACACTAAATCCCAATTTTATAAACTCTTGTTTGCTTTACTAGTTTTCGCCCATTTACCCACATTTACCTTTCAACGGAATAATATCAATATATAATAATCTAATTATATAACGTGTAGATGTGTACCAAATTTCAAGTCAATATCATGGACTATTCCAGAGTAATCGTGCACCCAAAGAAAGTTAAAGACGAGACGGACTGACTGGTTTTTTAAATTTTGTTCCAACTTAAAATTTCAACGTTTGATGACATCCTAATCCTATTTGAACAAAATATCCCATTTTTTTTTTATTGTTACTCTACTTCCATGATGTAGAAGTAATTAAACCTAAGGAATTCTAAACAACTATATTAATAATATATCTTTTAAATTAAGTCGATAAAATTAAACACAGGAATATTGTTCCTATTAATACAGTATCAAATAACTAAATCTAATGCAAAAGGGTGCCCACATACGTCGGTTTCAACTCGTAGCGCGCTCCTTCGCACGACGGCCAAATTTTAAAAAATCATATCTTCCGTTTCACTCAAAATATCAGTATGAATCAATCACTAAAAATAATTTTGGTCTTTTCGTACGATCTAGTTTTTGTCAATTTCCCAAAATGGAAAAAAACTTCGCAGGCAACATTTTTCAATGCGCCGGCTGCGTAAAAGTTCACTACATGTTTTTTTTCTAAAATTTCTATGAGTATTAGATGTGTTTTGACTGCAATGTTGCATTAAATGCACTGTGTACTAACTACAATTTGAAAAAAAAATAGATTTTTAGCTTATTTTTTGTGGGAGAAAAAGCAAGTTGTATTTTAAAGATTCAATTTTTCACAATTTCCGAAATAAGGATAAATTCGCGGATTAAGGGTTGAAGGCAATCCCCGATTTTTATGCGCCCTCCGAATTCGGATTCAGCAGACAATTTTACATCGAGTAAAATACTTTTCAGCCATATGTCTGGTACTTAGGCATCAAAAAATAAGCCTTAAACTGGAGCTGAGATTCCCGACTATTTATTTTACGTATGTATGTAGACTAGTATTACTATGAGAAGATGCCAGGGCGGAGCCAAAATGCGCGAATATTTTTACCAGTGGCATAGCTTTATCTGGGGAATAGGAATGTGTAATTGCAATAAAAGTTTCGCGGTCAAGAAACTGTGAAAATGGAGTAGATTAAAACTTGCCAACTGTTACGAGTAACCTTTGTTCAGGAGAAGTGTAAGAATAGTAAGTTCTACTAAACTTTGCCTAATAAAGTTGTTTTACTATTATTATGACCATCGCCGCCGCTCTACTGCAGGGCACCGCCGCCATTGGTGTTGACATTGAATGTCACGTAATTCTTTCTCATTGGTTTAGAATGATGGAGCGCACAAACTCGTTTCTGCGCATATTTTTTGCTGGCATCTTCTCATAGTAATACTACTTTACGTTCTCCCAAGCGTGTTCGCAAATCTTCGATTTCTGTATTCCATTCTTCCTCATGTAACCCTTGTGTTCATCCAATCTTACACTAAATTGTCTGGATCACCAATTCCACATCCAGATTTTCTATGCAAGTCTCTTACAACGAAAATAATGTTGATACTATATTTATTTTGCACTCCACTATGTGAAAATAATTGCTCATAGAACTTTAAAAATATGATATTTGAAATCGTCTAACCCAAGAACCCAAGAACCCATAAAACGATGCGTCACATCGGTTGTGGAGATGACTGATGCCTGAAAATAATTTGGGGCCTTTAAAAGCAATAAATCGCAATTTTATTTCTTGTCTTCTTTAATAATGGGCTGGGGTGGCATTGGTGGGTGTGGCGGATACCAAAAGACGAGATTTTTGTCTCTCGTACATACACTAAATCCCAATTTTATGTACTTTTACTTGCTTGCTTGCTTTATCTATTTACACCCCCTCCCCATTTACCCCCCAACCCGTCAACGGAATAAGATCAAAATGTAATCTAGTTTCAGATCTCATTATAATCGTGCGTACAAAAAATTTACAGACAGATTAACACACAGACCGACAGATAGACAGATCGACAACAGATATTTTTTTTGCTCAAACTTAATATTTCATAGAATTCTAAGCATATTTGAGCAAAATCAATTATTTTTTTTATGATTACTATGCTTGCAATCCGCTATGTGGATGACATCTATGCATTTTTGACACCTTCTTACAGCATTTGTTGCATTTCCAATCATGATGGGAGTTATTGTCCGAAACGCAGCTAATGTTTTGTTTCCAATTCTTATATGTTACTAAAACGTTCTCTCCTATAATATTTTTTAAATAACCCCAAACCCAAAAATCGGCAGGGATTATATCGGAAGACGTAGCTGGCCACAAAATAGGACCCCCATTTCATAAAAATTAAACAATATCTAAACTACTTTGTTGTTTATTAATGCCCAGTTAGCTAAATTAATTGTTAGTTAACAATTTAGTTAAGTTAGCTAACTAGACATTGATAAACTAGTCCTGAGTGACTGATACTGATGCAAAAATACTGACAAAAATCGAGACGCCTTTGAAAGTCATTTCGGTATAGATGGTGACTAATCCTAATTTTGTAGGGTTTGAATTTATTTTTTTTTAAGCAACGCAACGCTGTTGTTTTTGGGATTCCTAAATTTTCGAGTATTTCGCGAGACGATATATTAGGATTTTCTCTTACAGTTTCTAAAACAATATTTTCTACAGCTTTCCTACCTGCTTTATTATATATTTTTGCCCGAGGATTTACAAATGATCCAAACTATTTTAAATTTTGTTGTAGTCTTTTGAATATTTTTATGTCTGGCTGTCTCTTTTCTGGATATCTCAAAATATTGTTTAGGCGGCACTTTTGGTACAAAGTTTTGCTGTCTATAACTTACCTATTAAAATAAAGCTCGAAAGCTAAATTCGAATCTTCTCCGCATTCTATAAAACATTTAATCATATCATATTCATCACTAAATTGAACCATTTTTAACAATGCTCACTCACATTTAACTCGCAAATTACTATTTGAAATTTACGATTATTTCGGTTTTTTTTTTACCATGGCCTTCTCAATAAATATTATAAATGCGATAAATATGCATAGGTGTCAATGGAAGACAATTCGAACATTTATTGTAATTTAGTTTTTCCTATTTTTGGCAAAATTATTTTATATTATAAGAGTGTTATTTTTGTTAATAGTTTTCCATGTCTTCCTCACAAATATATTAAATTTTTCGAAAACTGACCACTTCTTCTAGAGATAAATATAACATATGATATATCATTGGATAGCTAATTTAAATGTGATCGAATAATGAAATATTTACAAAATGTTCTATTTAAAAAACAAAATTTATATCTATATCTCGAAAACTGAGGCATGCATAATTTTCTTCTTATCAACAACGGATTCTACTCAAAAAAATGCCTTAAGAATGTCACTCGATATTCGATTCGACACTTGGTAATTGAGACATAAAAAATGCCAATTTTCCAAAAACGCTTTGTAGCTTGGTAGTCGAAAAAGATAGAGGATCGCGGTTTACGCCATTGTTTGTTTCTCGAATATCGAGTTCAGGACACTTATATCGGTTCTTGTCTATCTGCCGTAGTTTTAGAGAAAACCTCAAATCCCATCTAGTTTGGTCCACCTTGTATCTAGTTTTTAGGTAGTTCTTTTTTTCACTTTATTTTATACTTACGAGTGTTTTACCAACTAAGTTCATAATATTATAAAATGAAAAATGTCTAATACTAACACTGTTTACAAAAAACTGCGAAGTGTCCTATAGAATGTGCAATACCCTCAGGGCTGAAACAGTCAAAGAATGTGCGGAGTATATAGTTGCTCCGTTAGTTTATATTTTTAATAACTGTGGCACCTTTCCTGCTGCATTCAAAACAGCTGTCATTAAACCGATATTTAAATCTGGTGACCGATTAGAGCTTTATAATTATAGACCCATCTCACTGTTATCTTGTCTATCAAAAATATATGAAAAAGTTATCAAAAAACGATTATTAAATTTTCTAAACAAGTATAACATATTATCGAACAAGCAATATGGTTTCCGTGAGGGCAAGTCGACACAGGGTGTAATTGCTGATGTAATGTCAAAAGTATATGCTGCGATGGATAACTCTGAACCAGCAATATGCATATTTGTCGACCTTGCCAAAGCTTTCGACACAGTTAGCCATCCTGATTTGCTAGATAGTCTAAAAAACATTGGTATCAGAGGGAAAGCTCATGAACTATTAAAAAGTTACTTACAAGACAGGAGACAGTGCGTTAAAATTGATAATGTAGTTAGCAATGCAAGAAATGTTCTTTTTGGGGTCCCGCAGGGCACCGTGCTGGGTCCATTACTATGTAATATATATGTAAACGACATATTTAATATCTCTATTACTGGCCACATAATAAGCTTTGCCGACGACACAGCCTTGATCTATAGAGACAAAAATTGGCTGACTTTGAAAGAAACTATTCAACAGGAACTACCAATATTATTAGATTTCTTTGCTACAAAATTACTTACCATTAACCTAAATAAAACAAAATACATACCATTTACCAGCTATGTTAATAACCTCCCCAATTATAATACTATCATTTTCAATTATAACGATACTGATATTGAGTTAGAGTCCTCCCAAACAATAAAGTACTTGGGAATTATCATCGACAGCCACCTGAAATGGGATTCACATGTAACTAGCATAGTACAAAAAGTTCGTGGCCTCATACCAAAATTCAAATATTTTAAAAAGATATTCGATACTAACCACCTCAAAACTATGTACCACGCACTAGTCCAAACACATTTACTATACGGTATCATCGCCTGGGGAGGTGTGATGAACTGCCACCTGAAACAGTTAGAGGTTCTCTAAAGATGAATTTTAAAAATAATATATAATAAACCTTACCTTTTTTCAAGTAACGATTTGTTCCTGGAGGCAAGTATTTTAGACATTAGACAGTTATTTTGCCAAACCCTGATACAATATCAAAAAAATAATATATCTCAGAACCAAGTAGTCGACCACCCTTATCATACTAGATACAAACTAAATTCTATAGAAATACCAAAAATGGAAAAACAATTGGCCAAAGAAGCTTTATTTACCTATGTCCTAAGGTTTATAATGCAGTACCTAATGAACTAAAAAATCTAAATTCCATAAAATTATTCAAAAAGAGACTAACCAAATGGATTATTTCAACTCCAAGGACTGTAATTCATCAATTAATTTAAATAAATTTAACTAAATATTATTCGGCTGTCAATCTAATGGTATCAATTATTTTATGTGTTATGTTTTTTTTTTACTATGTTTTCTACTCTACCCGGCAAACATTGCCAAACTGTTTCATATTTTACTTATTAAAAAAAAAAAATAATAATAATAATAAATAAATAAATAAATAATTTGTATCGTCCACGCACAGACTTGTTCTCAGTGGATCTTCTTATGTTTATTTATGTAATTACTATTATTTAAAAAGTAATTCATATAAACTACTTTTCTTCCCTAAATAAGCATTATTATTATTATTATTATTATTATAATATAAAAAGTTCAATAAATCGGCGATGAGTATAATGTTTACTTTAATTTGATATATATTCACCAAAGAGAAAGTTTCATGACAAACTACAACGGACCCACTACTGTGCTATAAAAAAAAAGTCAATTAAGTATACTAATGAGATGAATCGATCCATAAACGATTTTATTTCAAGATTTAAAATTTTAAATTTCCACAATTTAAATGAATCAATTATTTCTCGTTGTGTGTTCTTGAAACCGGAATGAACCTTGATTTCATTTAATTTCATGTTTTTTTTAATAAAACTTGCAATTTTCTACATTTACTTTTTTAATAAAACCTGAACGATTGAGTACAAGAATAATTATTTTTTTGTATTAATTATTGACTTAAAATATTCCACGGTGCCCTACAACCAAATTTAAATCAAAGTTGTTGCCACTCGGAAGTTTTTTTTAACCCATTCCTAGATATATATATATATATATATATATATATATATATATATATATATATATATATATATATATACATGCATTTAGTACTCATACACCTCCGAATGTTATATGGTTAGGTGGCGTTTGCCTCCGATTTTACGCGTTCGCCTCCGATTTCGGAGGCGGAGACGTTTTGTGTTGTTTTCATCGCGAATGTCTTGATAATTAGTAAATTCATGACTCATTATTATCAATAATGATCAGCTTTATTAGTGCGCATATAAGATTATGACAGAAAGGGAAGAAATAGAGAGATAGAAGCATTTAACGACACTTTTTTTGGAGGCGGAAAATACCTATAAACATATGTAAACATACACCATAATCCACTACATTTTTTACCAGGTGGCGCTGCTGTTTTAAACACTTGATGTATATAGGTATTAAATGCTTCCTTACAATAAAGTAGCGATATCGCCTCCTAAACTTGGCAACATAGTAAAGAGGCATACTATTCCTAAATACATCTATAGATATGGTAACTAAAATTATCTTACTAAAAATATAAATAACTTTTATACACAGAAATAATACTTTCTAGAGATCAATGGGTTTTTAAATTTTTTCAATTTGGGAATAAAAAAACGTTTATTTTGTTCAGAAACAAATATTTTTGTACCCCTTTATAGCTTAGAGCAAATTAAGAAAGGTATTTGTTTAAGGTATTTATTTAACAGGACACGAACATTCCTTAACGTAACTAGTTGCCCTTAATCCACTATTTGTCACTGCTGCTGGCCTTATATAGTAAAAGTAAAAAAAAATTAGAAGTCGATTTTTATTGGGGGGGGGGGCTAAAAAGCAGAAAATAAAAGAATAATAATAACACAGGTCAACATTTAGTTTAAAAAAATACACAGGACTCTACCTAGGTACCCAGGGGTTTTTGGGGTCGCTGATTCCGATGCCGAGGTCGGTTAAGCTCTATCACGTCAGGTTCAAGGACATCTGAAGGTCAAACTAAGAAAAGGTGGTTGAAAAAATCTGAGAAAATTTACACATAGGTTTTTGGGGTCGCTGAGTCCGAATTCGGTGTTCGCTTACCCTTAAAAGGCATCCGGAGGTCATTTCAAGGTTAATTTGAGAAAAACGGAGAGGAAGCTGTTAAAAAATCTGAAAAAATGTAAATTTTTTCAGATTTTTGGGTCGCTGAGTCTGTATCCGATGCCGGTTGACCTCTATCACGTCAGTTTCAAGGTCACTTGAAGGTCAAACTAAGAAAAGGTGATTGAAAAAATCTGAAAAAATTCACGCATAGGTTTTTGGGATCGGTGAGTCCGAATCCGGTGTTCGTTTACCCTTAAAAGGCATCCGGAGATCATTTCAAGGTTAATTTGAGAAAAACAGAGGAGAAGCTGTCAAAAAATCTGAAAAAACTTATATATAGGTTTTTTGAGTCGCTGAGTCTGCATTCGATGTCGGTTGACCTTTATCACGTCAGTTTCAAGGTCATTTGAAGGTTAAAGTAAGAAAAGGTGGTTGAAAGAATCTGAAAAAATTCACACAGGTTTTTCGGGTCGCTGAGTCCGAATCCATTGTTCGCTTACCCTTAAAAAAAAGAGGCATCCAGAGGTCATTTTAAGGTCATTCTGAGGCCATTTCAAGCCGGCATTCGTCCGCCAGCTTTAGCTGCACATGACGATTCTTCGGCTATCTCAGTGCAAATATATTTAACTCAATGAATCACCTACCTATTTTCTTCTGTGAAAGGATGGCCTTTAGGTATAGTTGCAGAAGCAGAGCGAACATGCAAGTAAAGAGTACCACGGGCTTCACTCACTTGGAGCTCAATCAGTGCTGGTTTTGCCTATAAGCTGAGAAAACGCCAGTTTAGGGCCTCGCATGTAGAGGGCCTCAGAACTCAGATTTCATACGCAGATATGCACATTTATTTTATTAGAAGAGAAAGCTTCAACGAAAAACATACCTAGAGCTTAGGGCCTCCGGTTACCTAAAACCGGCCCTGAGCTCAATCCTGTCAGGGTCAAAGTAATTTAATGGTTTCCTGAGTCAGACAAACTGACAAGGAGGCAGACAGACTGTCGGATAGAAACATTTAGTCATTCAGTCAGACAGAATTACTGACAGAAAGGCAGGATGTCAAATAGATGGACAGAGAGAAAATGCAGGCGGATGATAAATACAGACTAACAAGCAAACAAACAGATGTGCAGGTATAAGGGCAGACAAATAAACAGACAATAAGTAGGCAGGTGAGCATTCGTATAAATTTTTTCTAATTTTTTTCACCTCCTATTCTTACTTTAACCTTCAAATGACCTTGAACATGAGGTGATAAAGGTCAACCGACATCGGATTCGGACTCAGAGAAACCCCAAGAGCCTATGTGTGATTTTTTTTAGATTTTTTCAAAAACCTTTTCTTAGGTTGACCTTCAAATGACCTTGAACCTGACGTGATAGAGCTTAACCGATCTCGGCAACGGAATCAGCGACCCCAAAACGTCTGGGTACCTAGATAGAGTCCGGTGTATTTTTTCAAACTGAATGTTGACCAGTGTAATCTTCCACCTTCCAAAGATATTTTAAAAACCTAGATTATTCTGGAGCAAAAATGTAAATATTTCCCTCTAGCAAGAAATAAAAATGTTTTAAAAAGCATTCGAGACCAAAACTCTAGAATATATTAGTTGGTTAATCATAAATTTTGCTATACTAATTAATGATAGTTTGTTGGAGTCATCTGGAATGCTTTTCAAAAATTTTTAAACAATTCAAAAATTTTTCTCTTGCTGGAAATATTTACATTTTTGCTCCAAAATGATTAAGTTTTGAACATTTTACTTCTTTAAGTATATCATCTCTTTGAAATATTTTATATTATTTTCTGCTTTTCTGCATTCCGTTGGTTCCAAGTTTTCTCCTCGTCAAACATGAATTTGGAGAAATACTCTGTAAGAATGTTGACGTAATGCCTCGGATGTTGCTGGCAGTCTTCGTAGAATCCCGGTAGTACTAGATTGGCGGACTAACTTATTGAAGATAATGAATCTTTGATGATTCAAAGATGTAATTTCTTTTTTCGTTGAGCTACGTTGTTGAATATACGGACAACCTCTTCGAGATCTTTTCTTTTATTAACGCATTCCACCGTCTGCACTTTTCCTTTACCAAAGAAAGCTGAAGTGTTATCGCATCCACTCAACGTGTGGCCATACAGCTTTTTAAAACTTCCGAGGACTGCAAGTCACGAGAACTGTAATCTTTATTTTTTATTCTGAGCCTCTCTTAAGAAACGGATATCTTTATCTTCAGGTGCGAGAGCGATAATCAATGCGAGAAGATCAATATCTTGTCCGAGGATGACCACTGTATCGTTTTCGTGAGATTCGTTTAAGGCGGTTTGAACTATGAGTACGTCAACGTCGTCTACAGCAGTAATTGTTTTGATTCCCTCGTTTTTAAATCTCTCCACCAATTGCGAAATAAACCGTTCCTTTTTGTGAGATTGTCTATCATTTTATTTTGCGTTTCAGTCAGTGGCGTATTCTCATGAAAAACAATTTCCGGTGAAATGCGTTTCAATAGACGCTGCTGTCTTTCGATGCTCTTCATACTGCAGTCAGCATATCCGTCAAACACTACAGTCACTTTTTGGCCGTAATGTTTACAAATAAAGCTGCTTCGGCCATACTACACGATGAATCAAATTGCCGCCATCAACAATGAACTGGCAATCGGAAAAATCTATTGGCCTCTCTCGTACAGCATTGAAAATATCATACAGACGATTTCTTAATTTTCCTCATTAACCCTTTCTTATTGAAGAGAAGAAGTGGAATTGAAGCAAGCTCAGAGTTGAAATATGACTCCAAATCTTCTTTTGTGTGAACAGTACAGATTATCCTCTAATATAATTGCAAAGAAGGGGAAAATACATAAACTACTTGCGACAAAACCCTCTATATATGCATCTAATAGAGAAAATTCTGCTCAATAAATTCATTCCTGAGCATTTTTCTCGTTAAAGTAACCGGTTTTAAGATATTCGGAGTCAAACTTGGAATAGGATGGATTTTTACCTCTGCGCCCCAAACTACGCCTCTGTTCGGACGCTGTTAGCGCGAAATAGGTGAGGATAAGCTACAAGGTTAATAGTACATTTTTTATGCAGAATTTAACATCACGATTTTTCTATTTCTCTTTCGACGAACGGTTTATAAGATAAAAGTGAAAAACCAGCGTTTAAGTCTCCGTAATATGGCCGAAGCAGCTCTATTCATAATCATTACGGACGTTTCACCCCTAAATTGTGGGGAACTATTCGGGTATCTATTTCGAACCCTATCTAGATTACGCATCCCAAATATTATTACTTTATAAATTATTTCTTCTAAAATATCTAATTTACGTGGACTAATATGTAACAATTGTGTTACAAAATTGAACTGATTCAGTGATGTCTTTTGAAAAGCATTTTAAATAGTAATAATAATTCCCTTAAGAACATATTTTGAATTACATACATTATTCTACAATAGATATTTAGCGTGAACGGTTCATTTTATAACAGATAATCGCACATTATCGGGTAAAACACCAATGTAATCTGATAGAGTATAACTTATACAATATGAATCATCATAATAACAAACGCACACGATTGCATAGCGCAACTAATTGCGCAAGCGCTAGAGCATTTTACACTATAGAAGTCTGGCAACCTCGAAGGAGGCAAAGTCTACCGTTATATATAACAGTTTTAAATACATTGAGTCAGTGAGGTACTATTTATATAACGAGGTGTAAACATACCAATCGTATGAACAAAAAAGTGTATGTAAAAAAAAGATAAAAATCCTTTCCCCTCTTCGCGTGCCCTTGGTAAGTGAAATTTGGCGGTTATGTATATGTAAACAGAACTAATCTATCTATATTATTTCTAGTGGAGGTGCGGGCGCCACAAATTTGTAAGGAGGCGGACACGATACAAATGCACATATATATATATATATATATATATATATATATATATATATATATATATATATATATATAATGTAGCGACATATAACATTGTGAAGTAATAAAAACAGTAATTGCGTGCAGATAAATGAAATATTTGAGACACAAAGTAAACATACATGTATGCTTGAAGCAAATGTTAAAATAAAATGTTATTATTAAGAAATTGTTGTTTAATATAGGGTATTGATGATACTTTCAGTAAGCACGAATCTTGAGAAGTGCAAAATAATCTCAGAAATTGCTAAAAGCTGTTTCTCATAATAAAATTTACAATATTGTGCCAAGAACACATATAGAGACATAATCACTCTCGAAAAACATAAATTAAGTAAAAAAGTTATTCATAAAAATTAATCAAATTAAATAAAACACTAAATAAACTATGTAAATATCATATTGTAACACTTTAGATAAGATTTATTTAGGGAAAATATATCCCATAAACAGGACATAAAATAATAAAAATTCAGAGCGAGAAGCTTCGTCCAAAATCAAACTTTTAGAAAAAGTGATAAAAACAACAATCGTAATCTAACTAAAAGTGGTGTACTTTAAATATTAATAGGTTAACTTACTTTTTGTAGTGTGCACTCTAAGAATAAACTGTGAAAAAGGACTCACTCAGGTGAAAACATTGGGGTGACACTAGTTTACTTAGGTTTTAATAGATTTCAGTTCTCACTGGTATTGTAGTAACAAAATTTCACATTGTTCTTGTAGACATTCATAAGGGACAACTTTTTAGTGTAGTAGTTTTGAACACAGGTTGAAGTTCACATAGAATGGGGCCAAAATGTAGTGCCTGCGACAGCCTGAAAAAACATGTTGTGTTAGCAAAGTAAAATTAAGTGTAGGTTAAGTAAAATATATGCCAAAATGTTCACTAGAGTATGTAGATTCGACATGTATATGAAAATAATATGTAAATTAGCTTGTAAGAGAGAATTTTACAAAATTTAACCTAATTTAACATAACCGAGAAACATATTAAATAGGTTGTAAAACCCTAGGTATCGTATACCGAAATGATCTATGAAACATGCAGAATAAAACCCAATTGGCAAAAGTCATCAAATTTATTAAATAAGAAAGAAAAATTCAAATTCAAAAAAATAATAAATGTCAATTAAAATCAAGTGGGTAGTAAACTTCAAAAATCAACCAATTAAAAACCGTAATTCGTAATTCAGTCATTAACAAACATTTAAAGAGTCTATACACGTTTTTGGAACGCAAACACATAACCTAACTTTTTAAAAGTAGAAAATGAGAAATTAATTATTAAGTTTTCATAAAATTAATAAATATAAAACGAAATTTTGATGACTCAACAATATTCATGGATATGTGAAAATAAGTTTATATTTCAAGCAAATTGAACGTGTTAAAGCTGTAAATAACAAAATTGTAAGAAGGCTTTGTAAACAAATTTCAACTGTGCAACGAAAATAAATGTCAGGTACTTACCTGTATTGAAAATAGTGCTTCATGAGTAAACGGATGGTATAGAAGAAAGAATTAAGTGTGGAAATTCCAAATATCGAGGTCCAAAGTAAACAACCCATTTCAAGCCAACGGTTTGGTGTGAAATCATCGAGTTTCAAGAGTGGCAACTGCAGTTAGAAATCTGTCAAGTGTAAAGGTGCGTCTGAACCGGTACGTGACACCGAACGCAACCGAATCTTTGGTAAGGTAAAAGCTTTTACTACGTTTTCGTTCCGTCTTCATGAAAAAATAAAGAAATTCTGACTTTTATTTTAAAATTGAGATCTCTATACATAAATTGCAATAGACAATATAAATGGCCAATAGTTTTAATTAATTTTAAGGAACTAAATAACAATTTGTCAAACCATTTTCGTAAAACATACAGGGAGTTTTTGATCTATTGAACAAATTTGGCAGTAATAAAATAAAATTCACTTATTACTTTTCTCTTAAAATTTGGTGTTTTATTAGTTAATTAATTTTGGTTGACATAAGGTCACCTGGCGTTCAACAAAATAAATTTTCAATTAAACCAAGGAAAGTATTATCCTTCAAGTGTTTCACTCAACATTCACTCTGTTCGTCTGTTGAACCTACTCGAGACCCTGAGAGAGAGTTTAGTTTTTCGAAAGTAAGTATAAATAAAATTAATTAATATATATATATATATATATATATATATATATATATATATATATATATATATATATATATATCCGGTGAAACCGAATCCGAAGTCAGAATTGTCCGATTGGCTCGTTTTTCATCCCTAACCCCAAAGAAACACCCCCCCAACTCCCCACAAAATGGTCTGTCCGGCGGACCATACTAGTGTATTCTTATATATTTGGATCCTCTGAAAGAGAATCCGAAGTCAGAATTGTCAAATTCGCTCGGCTTTCGCCCCCAAGACAAAAAAAAGTGGTCTGGCCTGCGGACCACACCAGTGTATCCTTATATATTTGGACCCGCTAGAACCGAATCCGAAGTCAGAATTGTCAGATTGGCTCATTTCTCACCCCTGACCCCAAAAAAACACCCCCCCAAAAAATGGTCTGTCCGGCGTGTATTCTTTATGTACTCGTTTATGTATTTGGTAAGGATACATTGGTCTGAAAAACTAAAAAACGAGACAAACTGACAATTCTGACTTCGGATTCGGTTTCAGCGGGTCCAAATATACCGTGCGTGTAATTGTCCATTAGGCATGTACATTCACGTAGCGCGAGAGATATGACAACACAGCGCTGTAAACTCGTCCGTTAGCGGAGTATCCCAGCTCTCAGTTATTTCATTTCAGCCAGCTGGCACACGCGATGTTGTAATTCTTACTACCCATGCCTAGCGAGCCGCTACACACACGGTATAAGGATACACTGGTGTGGTTCGCAGGCCAGACCACTTTTTTTGTCTTGGGGGTATTTTTTGGGGTTAGGGGCGAAAGCCGAGCGAATCTGACAATTCTGACTTCGGTTCTCTTTCAGAGGATCCAAATACATAAGAACACACTAGTATGGTCCGCCGGACAGACTATTTTTTGGGGGTGTTTCTTTGGGATTAGGGATGAAAAACGAGCCAATCTGAAAATTCTGACATCGGATTCGGTTTCAGAGGATCCAAATACATACACTAGTATGGTCCGCAGGCCAGACCACTTTTTTGTTTTGGGGGTTGGGGGTGAAAAACGAGCCAATTTATTTGACAATTCTGACTTCAGATTCGGTTTCAGCGGGTCCAAATACATAAGGACATACTAGCCTGGTCCGCAGGCTAGACCACTTTTTTTTGTGTGGCTGTGTCATTAAACAAAAAAAAATAAAATACTTGTAAAAAAAAAATTCCTGCGATGAATGATTTTAAATATTGTGGAAACTGGTTCTATATATATCTAAGAATGTGTAAAAAGAAAACAATCCGAGTGGCAACAACTTTGATTTAAATTTGGTTGTAGGCCACCTGCAGTAAAGGTGATTTTAGAATGTGGTTCTTTATGAAAATATTTACTAAAATTCAATTGCCTCAATTTCGTTATGGGTAGATAATTATTTTACTTTTATGGTTAGTTAATCAATATTTGAAAATAAAGTGAAACATGTTTGTTTATTTTTTGAATTCGTATTAATAAGTAGTTTCAATGACAAATGTTGTGACTATATCTTAAATTCAATACTTAAGGTGAACAGACACGATACAGTTTCATTTATCCCATATTTATAAACACATCACGCACTCTGTAAACTGTTTTCTTCAAACAGAATGGTTTCCGATAAATGGAACCTGTCTTTAGCTAACCCGCTAACAAAAAGAAAAGAATCCCAATCTGTGTGATTTACGGCCAATAAGTAGCTATAATGCCAACATAGTTATCAAAAGTATTGTAGAACATATGTATTCTCATGTTATTTATATAAGAAAACCGGCACAATTTAGTTTAGAACAAGATTACATGATAGCGCCATTTCTATCAAATGTGTCGATTAATGATTATGTTGATTGTTTATCATAATTAGAATATTCAAATCCTGTACTATCCAAAAATATTCGCATAAGATGTCAACCATTTTGCTTCGTGATATTGTATCGAAGTTACAATAAAAAGCAAGTTTCATTTTTTTTTAAATATCAGAAAAATATTTAACAGGAATTATTTTATAAAAAAACAAATATTTTTATTGTCAAATTTGAAAAAATTAGATGAAATGGATAAAAATTACTATTATAGTTATTATTATATATTCAATCACTCTTTACTCTCTGGCCAATTCTCTGTCTGTACTGATGTTATTTCACACCTATATACAAGTCAGGTAATAAATCAGATATTCGAAATTATCGTCCTATAATAGTCCTTAGCACTATACCTAAACTATTCGAAAGCTTAGTTACTGATTACTTAACGGCGATGCTTCATAATGAGATCATTGATGAGCAATTTGGATTTTTTGCTAGTGGGTCCACCGAACTCGACTCGGTGACTTATGTTAGCTATCTGTCGGAGGCCTTGCAGAACGAACGGTTATCGGGTTCATGCAATCTATACTGATTTCTCCAAGGCGTTCGACAGGGTAAACTATGGTGTTTTACTGAAATGTTCTTTCTAATGAAATTTCAGTCACTTCCGGTGTGCCGCAAGGGTCACATTTGGGACCGTTATTGTTTAACTTATTTATTAACGACATCAAAAAATGTGTTTCTTTTGAAAAAATTCTTCTATTTGCTGATGACCTCAAAGTGTTTAAAATAATTCGGTCTGAAAATGCAAGCTGATTTAGATACTTTTGATAACTGGTGCTCGGTTAATGGTATGACATTAAATATCGATGTGTCATACGATGAGATTTTACCATAACAGGGATCTTATTATTTTTTATTATCAAATTAACAAGGCACTAGAATTACTGGTATTTGTCAAACGTACAACTACCGAGTTTTTCCAACGTACATACTCTTATAATTTTATATTGTTCTTTGGTCTGGTCACCACACTACAATATTTACGTACAAAAGATTGAGTCAGTCCAATATATATTTTTGAGACATGTAGGCTACAAGTTAAATATTTTTCTTGATGATCTCGAATCACTTTTAAACACTGACTCCCTTGCTATTCGCCGCCAACGTAAAGACTTGATATTGCTTTTTAATGTAATTAATTCTAAATGTAACCTTCCGGAATTATTATCCCAGATAAATTTCTACATTCCCCCTTGAAACACAAGACAAAATATTACTTTTTTCGTGCCCTTCTTCAGGACAAATTATGCATACATTTCTTGTTTACCTCGTATACTTCAGTTAACGAACCAGCTGGAAAATGTAGATTTTTTCAGTGCAAATCTTAAAACTTTTAAACGTCAACTTCATTAATCTAGTAATTAAATTATTACCATTTATATTAGTATTAATTCTTTATTAGTATAAATTTTTATTAGTATTAACCTTGTTTGATCATTTATGTATATATTGTCCAATCTACCATGTATTTTGCTATTTGTTATGTCTATCCTTGTCATGTTATTGTTGTTACTTTTCTTGTATCATTATAACTTATTGTCTGTACTAATGGGTTCGTTTATATGAATAAAAAAAATAAATAAATATTTACGATACAAGTGGGATAGTACTGTTTTACTCAACGTATTCTATCATAAAAAAATCTGAGTGAAAATAAACGCACCAAAAAAGGGTTGCAATTAAATGATTTTTCCCACAAAATAAAATAAATCGGTAAAGGTTACCCAAAACCACCTTGTATATTTTTTTTCATATATTTCTTCCTTGACAGTTGTGTTAACTACATGCTAAATATGCTGTTTTCCGTCATATTTTTTTCCTCAATTATATTTTTTATGGGGTTCACCCTGTATATTTTACCTACCACATTATCCTTCTCCGTCAAGTGGTTTTGTAGATATAGCCCCAACAGACGCCAGACCGACAGATAGAGAGACTAGGAATTGAACAGCTTTAATTTTCATAATTTACGTACCCTGAAATCTCGGAGAGTGATTTTTTCACGACTACCATACTTCCCATCGGTAAGCCAGAGAGGTAAAAAATGAAATCAGTTATTTGGAACCCAAGATATCTACGAATAATAATTCTAAACGGTAGCAACCAGGTTACTAAGAAAGTGTTTGTTGTCAACAAGTTTGTCGAAAATTAAAAGTAAGTGCGAGCAGAAAGCCATGTCCAATTCAGATATTTCATAAGCTATTGAAGAAGCTGCTACAAAAGTTTTTAATCTCTTTTGCCAGATAAATCAAGAGTTAAGTATGAATTGACGTAAGGCTGTTACGAGGAATGATGTGCAGAAAGAAACGTAAACGATGTTACCAACGAGAAGGTTTTGTTGGCGTATTTTGAGTATTTATCGAAGACAGAAACTCTCTTCTTTCTGTTACGGAGTATTATATTCATAAAAAGAAACATGGATAAAAGAAAATTTACAAATTTAATTGCGTTTTTGAAAATAAAATGTGAAGGATATCAACTTAAAACATTCTACATTTTAACTAAGAACATTGCGAGACATCTGCAAGAACTTGACGACAATACAGTTTTACCGAAGAAAGATGCACTCATTATTATACTCTTCGCAAAAACGAAGAGTATATTGTATTTGATCGGCACATTTCTAAAATCGTAAATATCGCTCGTAGAGAAAAAATTTTCATATCATTGTGTTAGTGAACGAATTCTGAACAACTTTCAAAATGTCCGTCCGTCCGTCCGTCTGTCCGTCTGTCCGTCCGTTTGTCCGTCCGTCCGTCCGTCCGTCACGTTTCTTGTAAGCACGATAACTTAAGAAAGAAAAGTCCGATTGTATTGAAATTTAGAAAATAAGTTAGTGTTAGCTAGAGGAAGACCATTATTGTTTTTGAAGAAAATCGATCAGTAAATAAAAAAGTTATTAATTATTTACATAACAAATTTTTTTTTGTGTATGAAGTTTACTAATATTTCTTAGAAGTGAAATATGTATGAATGTCGAAAGATATATATTACAGACAATCAATTTTCCTAACAACAGGTGGTGGCGCAGCGGCTAAAGCTTTTCGTTGCAATCCCACAGGTTGGATTTTTTTTTTTTCATTTTTTTTTTCATACAATTTTTTTCACAACAAAGTTTATATCACAAAATTTAGGATGTCCAAAAACTAACATTATTTACAAGAAAACTGCGAAGAGTATCCTATAGAATGTGTAACAATTATATATAAAAAGCTCAGTAAATTGGCGAAGAGTACGTTTTTAGCTTGTTAGACTTGCAGGTGCATGCAGAAGAGAAAACTTGACAAAACTACAAGTAAAACATGTAGCAGATTAAGGTCAGTATTTCCAAAATGTATTGCCATTGACGAAAACGCTATTAATATGGTAGAAATTATCCAATATTACGTCAGGCTACGGCCTTTGCACACACATCCTAGTCATTTCTTTGTATTTAACAAGTTTGATAAATGTACTCAACAACCTGTAGGAATTAACAACTATATCCAAGAATACCGGTTTTTTTCCTTGCGGGGTTGCGGTGCCAGAAACCCCGCCGTACTGAAACTTAAGCTTATTGTACCTCATTATTCCATTAATTCCGTTTCCCTGCAAAAGGAAAGTGTATGGTCAATGGGAGCTCTGACTATTTCTTCCGGGGTCACGGTTGGTCCTCCGAAGTATGGAAACCTCCCAGCTACAAAGGCTGGGCATTCACATAGTATGTAGTGAGGAGTTTTTTCATTCTTACCACACATCCTACATTTTGGATTATTCTTCACACGTATGCTGGTTTGAAGGATAATCCAGAATGCAGAATGTTCCAGAATACCGCTTTACTGCACTAACCTGTTCTGGCTTTTCAGTTTGGTTATACATCTACACTTTTCAGTGCAGCAAACAATAGAACTGGAAGTGTTGGAAGCTGGTTGACCATTCACAGTGGTCTTCAAGCTGCAGAAGTGACCAAAATTGATCCAAAAACGGGTGTCACAGAATGTTTTCAGCATATCTATAGGGTAAAAAACGCAAACTGGAAAATCCTAGCTGATATTCAATTTCAATTCAATATTCAATTTTTAATTACACAGCCCCCCCCCCCTCCAAGAAAGTGGTCTGTCCGGTGGACCAGACTAGTATCCTTATGTATTTTGACCCGTTGAATTTGAATCCGGAGTCAGAATTTTCAGATTGGCTCATTTTCATCCCCGACTCCAAAAAACACTCCTAAACTGAAAAAAAAAAGTGGTGTGGCTGATGAGACCGATGTATCTTCATGTATTTTGAAGTCAGAATTTTTAAATTGGCTAATTTTTCATCCCTAACCCCCCAAAAACACCACTAAATAAAAAAAAGTGCTTTTTCCGGCGGATCAGACCAATGTGTCCCTATGTATTTTGACCTGCTTATTCCGAATCCGAAGTCAGAATTGTCAGATTGGCTCGGTTTTCATTTCTAACCTCAAGAAACACCAGTAAAAACCGGTTTTTCACCTTTTACATTGTTATGGAGTTGTAGGGTTATAAAATAAACATATTAAAAAAAATTTCTAACTACTCATATGAGTGTGAAAGTCGAAAAACTGGATTTTTGGCGGTGTTTTTTGAGGTTAGACATAAAAACCGAGCCAATCTGACAATTCTCACTGCGAATTCGGATTCAGCGGGTCAAAATATATAAGAATACACTGGCCTGGTCCACCAAACACAGCACTTTTTTTATTTAGGGGTATTTTTGGGATTAGGGATGAAAAACGAACCAACTTAAAAATTAGGACTCGGATTCAGCAGATCAAAATGCATAAGGATACATTGGTCTGGTCCACTGGACAGACCACTTTTTTTTGTGGAGCTGTGTAATTACAAATTGAATATCTCGCCTCGCGAAGGGGATCAGCTAGGATTTTCCTGTTTGTATTTTCTTATACTACAGATATGCTGAAAACATTCTGTGAAACCCGTTTTTGGATCCATTTTGCAGCTTGAAGACCACTGGGCATTGCATAGCCATTCACTTACTTCTCTGCAGTGGCAGACGCCCTTTCATCAAGGCCACACTTTGCATTTTCGTTTTTTCTCTACCATGTGGAATCTTTAAATGGTATTTGGGGTGTTTCACCTTCACCAAAGTCACTTTTTCGTTAAATCCGAATTACGGTGTCTTGGAAATGCTCTTTTCTATCACCCTTTAAGATTTGAAAGTGCTAAAACCTTTTTTACAACGGTTATATGACTTTTAGACTTCTTTTGGACTGTTTCACCCTCTTAAAATATATTTTTTATTTTAGATAATTTTGACTGCTCAGTCCTTTTAAACATACATTTTTCATTTTCTAGGAACATCTTTTCAATTCTGTAATTAATAAAATTTTCACTTCATGTACATTGTACATTACTCCATTGGTCTACTATCAAAAATCATTTCTCATTTCTGATTCCGTTTCTGTCTTCAGTCATATATAATTTCATGGATACTATAATGAAATATTTTCGATTTGATGCTTTATGAACTTAGTTACCTCATAAACTGACTAAGTAATATAATGGCATATAGGACCTTATGCTAATTAAAATTTCATTACTTTTTTATTCATTGTTAATGGATGAATAAAAACTTATTGCGTTGTTTTTATCTACACAATGGTCTAAAAATGTTTGAGGTCCGGGTCAATTGTGTCACTAGATTGATAGATGACTTACGAAAAATAAAACAAAAAGTGGACATGTTTGCTGTAGCTCGTGAATATACATGTATATAAATAATAAAACGTTGTAAAGCTTTGTAACAAAAAATTACCCCAGTGTCCTTGATAAAATCTATTGCGTTCTCTTTTATGGATATATACGTACTGTATACAAAAAAACACGTATAAATAAATCAAGCCATTGTTAAAGATTATCCCTACATTTTTACCCTTAAATTTGATCCCGACTAACTCATATTTCCATTATTATATTTCCATTATTGAGTTGCATCTATGATATATTGCTAATTCAATAAATCTTTCGTGAAATTTATGACGACTATTTCATTCATTAACATGATAGTGCATAAATCAAATGTTATTATTAGTAGTAAAACTATATCGGATTTTGACAGCACGAGTGTGCAGTAACGCTGTAAATCACATTGCAATTATTGACATGTCGACATATTTTTTGCAAATACCACTATTTGTGCTTTTTAATTTTGTGTATACATTTTTTCTCAAACTTGTTCAAAGTTAACGTAATTCGCGTAAATTTTAGTAATATGCCACAGTGTAAGCATAAATTACTTGAAGCTTCATATAAAGATGAAGGCGTAAGGAAACAAGGTACTTAACGTAGTAATTCGTCACAAAATAATAACATAATAATAAGTTTGATAGTTTCGCGGTTGGTACCAATAATCCAGGCAACGAATGCTCAAAAAGGGTGTAGAGAGAAATTTTAGGGACAGAAAATTTGACTTCGGAACTTTGTTTGGGCTAGTCTGGAGATGAACATATCAAAAGTTCCCACTCCTAGGTGGTGAGCGGGGGTACTTTAAAGGTCCCATTTTTTGTTTTTTCGGAAACTATGGGTCGTAGCGGCTTGACCATTCTATACAGAATTGAAGCTGACAAAATTTGCTACAAGAATCACTACTTACATTTGTCGATATATTGTTCTGTTATGTTCTGATATCCGCCCTCGAAATTCGGAAATTGCGGAAAACAATTTTTTCTTTGATGGATACACTACTTCATCATCAAGTACCAAGGTCGCTGAACAGCAAAGGAGGTACCGCCTCAGCAAATCTGCCAACATTAATTTCGGTGAGGATACAGAGATAAATGTGAAACAGGAAGATTTTCTTTCAAACATCTTCAACAAAAGCCGACTCATCGACATGCTGAAATTGAAGTTACAGACAAAGGGAATCAGAGTGCTCCAAGACCAGAACGATGCAGACGTACTCATTGTAGCCACGGCTGTGGAATTATTTGAAACAACCACTGTAGGTGTTATTGGTGAGGACGTCGACCTAATAGTACTCTTGATGGCAAAAATCAAAATAATATATATTCTTGAGGGAAATTTAATGCTCTACAACTTCTTTTTTCACGACTTTTTCGTGGGAACAACATTTGAAGAGTTATCTTAACAAAACATGAGACTAAAAAATTGTTTTCCACAATTTCCGAATTTCGAGGGCGGATATCTCGAGAACAGAACAACATATCGACAAATAGTAAGTAGTGATTCTTGTAGCACATTTTGTCAGCTTCAATTTTGTATAGAGTGGTCAAGTCGTTACTACCCATAGTTTCCGAAATATAAGCAAAAACACAAAAAATGGGACTTTTAAAGTGCCCCCTCCCCCCCGCTCACCACCTAGGAGTGGGGACTTTTGATATGTTCATCTCCAGACTAGTCCAAACAAAGTTCCCAAGTCCAATTTTCTGTCCCTAAAATTTCCCTCTATAATCGTTCGTTGCCTGGCCTACAAGTGAAACATTTTATTAATAAATATATATAATATATAGAAAATTACGCTTTTTAATGTTTCAGAAGGTTTTATTAAAACTTAAACTTGACACGTGTTTCAGCTTCTTTAGGCCCTTGCCAAGAGTGAAAACAACACTAAGTTTAAAATTGCTGCTAATAGGTATATATAAGACTTATAATTTATGCAATGGGATTGTGATAGGATTAGCCTAAACATACAATTCTACCTAAGGGCATTACTAAATGCTATAAAATAAATTAAAATAGAATGCCTAATTTACCATAAAATATATGCTAATATACTACACCGTTCCTTGAATTTCGACAACTTTATCTAAGATGTTAGAATCCATGAAGATCTGCTGTTCGTTTGTTACATTTTTATTATTTTTTACAGCCTTCATTCTAAATAACTTTCAAAATGTCCGTCTGTCTGTCCGTCACGTTTCTTGTAAGCACGATAATTTAAGAAAGAAAAGTCCGATTATATTAAAATTTGGAATGTAAGTTAGTGTTAGCTGGAGGAAGAAACCTATTGTTTTTGAAGAAAATCAAATAAATAAGAAAGTTATTAATCATTTCATTTAAAAAAAATCATTTTCTTAATTTTTGTCACTTGTATTTAATAATAATAATAATAGAAATGTTGCGAAATGTTATCTCGATAATATATATTTTTTTTGTTTATGCATTTTACTAATACATATTTTATAATAATATATCTAATGCGATTCTCGAAAGATATATATTACAGACATTCAATTTTTGTAGTAATGTGTGATGGTCCAGTGGCTAAAGTTTTTCCTTGCATTCCAAAGATTCTGTGTTTGAATCCCAGACAGGTTGGATGTTTTTTTTCAATTTTTTTTTCCATTCCGGAGTCAGGTCCGGAGCCAGCCAGACAACCACGGCCAGACAAAGCTTTAGCCATTGGACCATCACACATCATTGCAGTAATTTAATGTCTGTAATATATATCATTCGAGTATTATATTTCAACGAATTAGATATATTATTATGAAATATATATTGTATACAGTATGTCCGCGGGTGGAGTTTACAACAGGTGTAATGGCTAAAATTTTTAACTTTTCGAGAAAATGTTATTCTTTATCAAAGTTTTCGCTTGCCTAAAAAATAATAATGAAGTTGAGAAAAATTATATTTTTTATACGAGGTGCTCAAAAATTACAAAAACTTAAAATTCCGTAAGAGTAAACTGGTCATATTTTTTATTTTGGAAGAAAATGTGAAATAAAAAAGTTGTTTCAAATCATATAGTCTGTCCAAATTCAAAATTCCATTTGAATATTGCAATGTTTCAAAATAAGTGAATTTTTAGTAAAAAACTTAGTCCGTTTTTGTAAAATTTTTCTTTAGCTAAATGTATTCGAACAAGGCTAGTAAATATCAGATAAACAATTCTGAATTTATAAAAGCAAATCGATATTTGAAGGTTATGACTATTAAATATCACAATTCAAAAATTCGTCCTCCAAATTGAACGCATGCTTCCAATCGTTTCCGAATGTTGTGAAAACTATTTCTAACTTCCTCAATGGAAATTGATTGCACAGCTGCCGAAATGCGCCGCTTTAGAATTTGATAAAAACCGACAAGTATTTTACTAAAACTTCATTTATTTCGAAACATTGTCATATTCAAATGAATTTGGACCGACCATATAATTTGAAACAACTTTTCGTTTCACATTTTGTTCCAAAAAAAAATATAACCAATTTACTCATACGGAATTTTAAGTTTTTGTAATTTTTGACCACCCCGTATAAAAAATATAATTTTTCTCAACATCATTACTATTTTTTAGGCAAGCAAAAAAGTTAAAAATTTTAGCCATTACACCTATTGTAAACCACATCCTCGGACATACTGTATATTAGTAAAATGTATAAACAAAAAAAAAATTAAAGAGAATAAAATTTCGCAAGATTTTTATTTAAGTACAAATGACAAAAATTAAGAAAGCATATTTTTTTAATTTAAATGATTAATACATTTTTTTATTTATTGATTGACTTTTTCAAAAACAAGCTCTAGCTAACGCTAACTTACTTTCCAAATTTCAATGCAATCGGACTTTTTAAGTTATCGTGCTTACAAGAAACGTGACGGACAGATGGAAAGACGGACGGACAGACGGACATTTTGAAAGTTGTTCAGAATTCGTTCACTAACATAATGATATGAAAATGTTTTCTCTACGAGTGATACTTACTGATTTAGAAATGTGCCGATCAAATACAATATACTCACTCTTCGTTTTTGCGAAGAGTATAATAATCACTTTGTAAACTTAAACAATGTCGAATTACTTTATTCAGAAAGGACGGGTAAAAAGTTAAATTAATTAGAACACTTAGAAATAATGAAAGCTGTAAAAAATAATAAAAATGTAACAAACGAAGAGCAGATCTTTATGGGTTCTAACATATTACATACAGTTGTCAAAATTCAAGGAACGGTGTAGTATATTAGCATGTATTTTATGGCAAATTAGGAATTCTGTTTTAATGTATTTTATTTTTTTTTAATTTATTTTAATTATAAGTCTTATATATACCTACTAGCAACAATTTTAAACTTAGTATTGTTTTCACTCTTGACAAGGGCCTAAAGAAGCCGAAACACGTGTCGAGTTTAAGTTTAATAAAAGTTTCTGAAATATTAAAAATCGTAATTTTCTATATATTATATATATATGTATAGTTAATTCTGGAAATCAAAACCATACACTGTACCTACATTGCAATTCGTAGAACTTATTCGAGCTCTCAGAGAGTACTCTGCTTAACCAAACAACCATTACTTAATATTTAAGCTTCTTAAATTAAAAATAAGCCTTAAATAGATAAATATATATGTCAATAAACATTATAATATAATAATCATGCAACATTCACTGGTGTACATACTCTCTGGAATATGATTCTAGTAGCTCTACTGGATGGCGCTATTAGAAATATATTCAAATTCTGATATCGGGATCATAAATTCATGATGTCTATCGGTGAAATATTGGTCAATATATTTATTCATCATGTGATTGGGAAAAGTATGCGCGAGATGGTTCCTACATGTTATTTTGTTTCTTGGTTGTCGTTACTGTTGTCATTACTACCATTCTTTGATGAAAATACATTTGTATGTGACATAAATGAAGAAATTGAAAAGAAAGGTCCGTAAACAGCAAAAAATGTCAAGGGAGCGTCTAGAAGCAATTAACGGCAAAACTTACTAGAGATATATTTTATATGTACTTAATTTGTTTATTCGTCAAGGACTGGCAAAGTGGAGTAATTATACCGGGTGACTTTTTTAGTTGATATTAAAGATAGAGTTCTGAAATTTTGCAGGCATACTTAGTGACATTTTTTGCATCTAATGCACTTTTTTAAATTTTTCTGCTGCTTTCAGTCTAACCGGAAGTGACGTCAACTTTCGATTTTCCAATGAAACACTATAGCTTTTCTTTTGGATTTCAAAACTAGATTTTTTTCTGAGTTAGAATATGTAAAAAAAGTATTAGGTTTTAGAGAAAAGTTTTTGAGATAATGTGATTTTAAGGTTTCATCTGTTGAGAAGCACTAAAAATCGAGTTACCTATGGAATGATTTTGTGGCAGATTAATATTGCCGTCAAAACGCGTAGTAGGCGCATGTCAAGTCAATAGAAGTTTGCATTGTCGTCTTTGAAACAATAAAAAACAAACAAAACAATAAACATTTTTATTTCAAACAGTGACAAAAATTTAAACATGAAGCTGCAGTAACAAGGAAATTATCACAAATAATTTTCAAATAAGACACCATTTTAATCTACACACTTTTCAACTCTTCTCTTGACGCTTTCTGTTGTGTTCATTCAATAAACTGGGGGTTCATCTCTTGGCAGATTTCTCGAACACGTGCTTCCAAAGCCGCTCTTGTTTCTCGTTCGAATTCATAAACATTATCTTTAATATGACCCCATAAAAATCCAGTGAATTGAGATCCGGGGACCTCGCTGGCCATCTAATCTGCATCGAAACTACGACAAGTTGGTAAATATCTTTGACTATTTTGGTTAAAAATCATAAGGATGTTAAAGAAATCTTCGTTTGTATAATCATTTTCCATTTTTTTCACTAATTTTTTGTGAACTGACGCCAGAAAACTTTGAAATGCTAAATTCAAAGACAAGTAAACTTCTATTGACTTGACATGCGCCTTGATTTTTGGTGCTTCTCAACACCTGAAACTAAAATCGCATTATCTCAAAAACCTTTCTCTCTAATCTAATACATTTTTACATATTCTAACTCAGAAAAAATCTAGTTTTGAAATCCAAAAGAAAAACTATAGTATTTCATTTGAAAATCGAAAGTTGATGTCACTTCCGGTTAGACGGGAAATAGCAGAAAAATTTAGAAAAGTGCATTAGATGCAAAAAATATCACCAAGTATGCTTGCAAAATTTCAAAACTCTCTTTAATAATAAGCGAGGAAAAGGTGCTGTACCGACTAAAAAAATCACCCGGTAGTTAATGGGAAAGAGCAAGGAAATAGGCGATCGCCACAGATGATGTGATGCTATCAAATGTGCTATACGGCGAAGAGGGGCATTCCTTTGCTGCATGAAACGTCTGAAAATATCACGCCATCTGTCTGTTTAACTAACTAGAATAATGCATCGCTCACAAAATCTGCCAAGATGTTGCAACAATAAGCGGCAGAAGGCAGCTATCAGCGAGACACTGAAGATGGTAAATCTGAATCTACCAAGACATCGCTTAACCAACTATAACCCTTCTGGGAGTCTGCCAGCGATGCAAGACCACATCCGAAAATTCAATAATACCTCATATTATACCTACTTCAGTAAAATAGAATTAAATTTGGACCAAACCTGGAACAAAGTAACAAGCTAATTTCTTCCGGATTGTATTCTATGGCTATCCAAGAGTCTCTGAATGAAAATCCCAAAAAATCCGCCATGCAGAAATAAAGAGAAAATGCGCCGCCATGTTTAAATTACCCACTTTTTTTCCTTTAATCGGTAATAGCTCACACGAATGAAACTTTAGAAAAAAAGTAAAGATGCAAAATTTTGAGAGAAAGAGCTAAGCTTCGATATGGTATAAATCGGTTAAATATTAACAAAACTGTGATTGTCAAAGTGACAGATTCTCATAAAAAAGGGTATTTTTTGTATTTTAATACCGTAAGAATGAAACAATAGTCAACAAAACTTTTGTTGGTAATACTAATTAAACATGATTTATTTTAGATAAATTTCTAAACGTCAAGTTGACAGGTAGTATGAAATATTGATATTTGTAATAAATTGACGATACATGCACCTACAAAACTGATTGATCGCGTTCTTTACAACTAGTTTACCAAACATCCCCAGCAATAAGAAACTAATGTTATTAAATAAAACTTCATTTGGGAACTTAAAACTAAAAAGGAACCATAGAGTAAAATCAATTGCATTTACAAATAGGACAATTATTATATAAAAAAAAAGCATCAGCAGTCGTTAATCCTACACAACTTTTCAATAGGATTATTTGTATTGCTCGAGATCAAAATGATTTAAAAGTATGATACTATGAAATATAAGATACGCTCGGTACGAGTACCAGCTTTCAACCTACTGTGCGCATAGCGTCACCCTCTAGTCAACTACTAATATCATAGAATTCTATGACTGCTTTTGTCAGCACTTTTCATTTCGCATAAGGCCGTGTGGGTTTAAATGTTTGTGAAAACACATACAAAATAATTGGTGCAAGCACATATGATCTTTTGCAACGTTGATTTTTCAACGTGTAAGTAAGCTATTTATTTTGTTTTTATTTAATATAAAATTTTAATCCATTTAATTAAACACAATAAATAGTAGTAGTAAATAATATACTACTTTAATTAGTTTAATTATGAAACAGTGCATTTATCTAACATTATTCAGGAAAATAGACAGTCAAGAATGAGAAATATTATTGTGTTATAAATTGCCGGATTCTTTAATGTTTTTATTACGAAAAACATTTTGCATCTGCAAAATAGCGTTTTTGCAGTATGACTTAATTCAATAGCGCGGGATATATCAATGTGTTCTCTCATGGTAATTATTACAAATATTTAATAACCTCCACTGATTTGCTGAAACATTTCAAGAAAATCTGACTTCGATTTCAATAAACAACACTAACGTACATTAATTAGTTCTCACACCGCATTCTCTGCGCTGTACCGTTCGCGAGGGGGTTCCGTATACTTAATTGCAATTTTCTCGAAAACTGTTAATCCTAGAAAAAAAAGTTTCAAATAAAAAAGTTAGCTTCATCCTTTATCTTCATATGCCCTCAATATACTTGGTATCTATTTCGAAAGACAAAAAAGTTTCTCGTTTGTTATATTCCCACCTGTAAATTTTCACAGTTTATCGACATAGCCTTAGAAAAAAAATCGTATTTTCTACACTTATTAACACTTGACCTTCATATTAACACATTTTGTTAACAAATATAGATTCATCACACGGTAAAAATTTGAGATTAATTCGTTGTCCTGTTTTTTAGTTACAGCGAGTTAAACGAAAAAATAATTGTATCTATTATTTTACAATTTTCTCACATTTTTGGCTCTATCTTTTGTCTCGAACAACCAAAAGAGTCGTAATTTGTTATTTTATCGAAGGATAAGCTTCTAAACACTTCGGTTAAGGTAATTTTAGTTTACATCTAAATTAAAAATTGACCACTGAACTAGTTGACTTTTACGTGACGTAACAGCGGGATCTGCAGTAAGGGGAGGTATGCGTGAGAGCGTATCTCTATTTCTTAGTATCATGATTTAAAAGAGTGTTTTAAATGTGAATTAAATCATATGCCGGTTAGTTTATTTGACGATATCTCGTTTCGAAAAACAACAAAATCATGTCTTTTTTCTTATTTTGACAAAAAACTTACATCAAGTCCAACTTTGCTTGAAGGTGCTAAACAATTTGTAATAGACGGGGGGTTTCTCCTTAGTTGTGTTGTATGGCAACGCCCGGCTCAAACACACATTTCCACATATTTTTCATCAGTATGTTTCGTTTGTTCATTATCATTATTAAATTGTAGTATTATTCTAATGAAAGCACTTCCTTTACATGTACAGAACATCAAAGAAGAACTAAACATGCACTTCAGAAAGAAATTAATATTAACAAAAAAAATAGTAGAGATATTTCAAAACGAATTTTTTGCATCAGCGTCAAATAAAGATTAGTTATTTAAACTTCTAACATTAATTTTTTCCCAAAATAATATCACAGTCAAATGTGCGGAAACAGATGCTGATTATTAAATTGTAAAAGCTGCTATTGATTGCTCAGCTGATATGTGTAACCCTGTTATAGTCCTTGGTCAAGATACAGACTTAATAACGTTACTCATTGAGCATTGCAAAACAAGAAACCGCTACCTAAGGAATCACTACTTCCACATCCAGATTCTCTATCAAGTCACTCACAACGAAAATACTTTGTATGTAGAAATAATTGTTTATGGAACTTTAATAATATAATATTTGAAATCCTCTTCCCCAAAAACCCATAAAGCAATACCCCACATCGGTAGTGGGGTGGGGGTGGTGATAGGGAGTGGTAGTGGAGGGTGGATGAAGAAAAAAAATATTTTGAGGTTTCTGGTTCTTGTACACACACTAAATCACATTTTTTTTTCATCCCTTTAATAATGGGGTGGGGGTGGATTGCTAATGGCAATTTTTTTTTGAGACCTTAGTTTCTCTTGTATGTACTAAATACTAATTTTATGGACTCTTACCTGCTTGATTTACCTATTTACCCCAATTTACCCCCTTCTTCGACGGAACAAGATGAAAATATAATCTAGTTCTATATCTCGTTAAAGTACGTATGTGTACTAAATTTCAAGTCAATATCTCAAACGGTTCCAGAGAAAACGTGCGCACAAAAAAGTTACAGACAGAGTGACAGACATACATAGAGACCGACAGATAGACAGAAAATTTTTTTGCTCAAACTTAAAATCTCGACGTTTCATGGCATTCTAAGCCTATTTGAACAATAAAAATTTTTAAAAATTTTTTTGTCGTCACTACTTCCACTGGACATGGAACTAAAATGTATACATGATGAAAGTAAATCTGATAAAATAACGAATATCTGTAAGTTACGTTCAGAACTAAGTGAAAATGTAGTAAAAAGTTTTCTGTTTGCACATGCCATCTCCATCTCCGGATGCGATTCCTCTGCAATCCATAAAAAGGGCAAAAAAGTATTTTCGGCGGGATTTTCAGTTTTAGAAAACAATACTGAACTAAGTAACAGTCTATTAATTTTCAAAAGTAAATTTGCTGAAGCATATCAGCTTGGAGTATTTATGGAAGAATTTATTTTAAGATGGTGTTGCAGTAAAAAAAAACCGCTACCCAAGGAATCACTACTTCCACATCCAGATTTTCTATCCAAGTCAGTCACAACGAAAAAAATTTGTATGTGGAAATAATTGTTTATGGAACTTTAATAATATGATATTTGAAATCCTCTACCCCAAAAACCCATAAAATGATACCCCACATCGGTAGTGGGGTGGGGGTGGTGATAGGGGGTGGTAGTGGGAGTGGATGAAGTAAAAAATTATTTTGAGGTTTCTGGTTCTTGTGCACACACTAAATCACAATTTTTCCTCTTTAATAATGGGGTGGGGGTGGCAATGGGGGTGGCTAATGCCAAAATTTTTTTTGAGACCTTAGCTTCTCTTGTATATACTAAATACCAATTTTATGGACTCTTACCTGCTTGATTTACCTATTTACCCAAAATTTACTCCAATTTACCCACCAACCCTTCGACGAAACAAGATGAAAATATAATCGAGTTCTAGGTTTCATTAAAGTACATACGTGTACCAAATTTCAAGTCTATATCTCAAACGGTTCCAGAGTAAACGTGCGCACAAAAAAGTTACAGACCGACAGACAGACAGACAGAAATTTTTTTTTCGCTCAAACTTAAAATCTCGACGTTTCATCACATTCTAAGCCTATTTGAACGATACAAATTTTTTAAAAAAATTTTGTCGTTACTACCTATACTTCCACTGGATGTGGAAGTAATTAATAGTTTCAATGATTACAGGTTCGTTAGGTATAATCAGATTTCTGCTAGGCAAAATATTTTCCAACACTTTGATCTGGCAGTTCTTCCGCCAACATCCGATGCCACTAAATATCATATTTATAGAGTGTATTGGCAAATTTAAGTCTGGTTAGACGACAATCTTAATCCAGAGAACTGGGGTTGGAAAAACAGCGGTTATTTAGAACCAATTAAAACAGTACAAAAGTGTGCCCCTGATTTCATTTTAAATATTTTATTCTGTGGTTGCAAGAAAAATTGCAAACAGTTTTGTACATGTAAAAAATATAACTTTAAGTGCAGTACCAGCTGTGTAAATTGCATTGGACAGGACTGTGACAATACGTCAGAGGTGTTACTTTCTAAGAATGAGGCTAGTTTTTAGTTAAATCTCGTACTTTCTGCCTAATTATTCATGAGTTCTGTTATTGTGTTTGTTGTTACGTTTTTTTGTTTTTAGAATGGATTTTATTTTACGAATGTATTATTTTAATTGCATTTGAATGGCATTTTTCTTAGACAACCTATCAATGTGACAAATGACTTTCTTCGATTATTTCGCAAATTGACTGTAGCACGCTATAAATCAGTTTTGTGTATGTATATCTTATTTATTAAAAAAGTCAATATTTTATACAACCTGCCAACTTGATATTCAGAAGTGCAATTTCTAAAATGAACCAAATTTAATTAGTATTGCCAATAATAATTGTTGTTGCGTTTTGTTGCATTTTATGGTATTTTATGGTTTTAAAATATAAAGTAATCTTTTTTATACAAATCTGTCATTTTGACGGTAAACGGAAAAAAAAGCCGAAAAAAAATCCGCGGAAATAAAATCCTGGAAAAAAAATCCGAAGGAAATAAAAACCGCGGAAAAAAAGCCGAGGAAAATAAAGCCGCGGAAGAAAAGGCCGCTTTACAGAAAACAAGGTTTCTTTCACTTCGACGAATCTAGGAAAAAAAGCCGCGGAAAAAAAAGCCGAGGAAAAAAAAACCTAAACTGTGCGACAAAACAAAGTAGCGAATTTTCTAACTACATCTCGTCTGCAAGTTTGTGATGGAGCATTGTGATTGGCGTATGTTCGGTATATTGTACAGAATGTGAAAAAAGATGAGGTCCCGCGACTGGTGGGGTTAACATTTCGAATTGTTAGTTATTAAAAAAAAAAATACGAGTAAACTAAATAAAAAAAAAACAAGTCAAAAATAAATTATTTTTGAATATACAGGGCGAGCCAAAACGAAATTACTTTGTAATTAATTAAATTAATTTTTTTGTTGAAATAATGCCATCTGCAGATGCATATTGAAAAAATCACCAGTCACAATTATGGGTTTTAAGAGAAACTTATGTGAATGCCAGTTACGAGACATCTAATTAATGTTTTCGAATCATTTTTATTTCCTAAAAATGTACAGGGTGGCCAAAAATTATTTTTCAATTAAGAACTTTTCTCAAATGGAACATCCTGTTTATTTTCCGACAATGTGAAGTAGAACTGAAAAACAATTTTTGTAAGTACTTCACTATGGCTAATGCAATCATTTTCGTCTTATTGAGTAATAAATGCAAAATTCAGGAATAAACAAAAAAAAAGGAGGTTTCTTCAAATAATTCATTAGAAAAAATTATAATAAGTGCTCCACATGTTGCCCATTTTGATTGACACACTAAATGGCCTGCTAGATCCCCAGATCTTACAAAAATGGATTTATCTTTATGAGGATATGTGAAGGAAATTGTTTACAAAAACACATCAACAGCAATACAAAATATGAAGGAAATATTAATAACTCCTTTTAGATCTATCACACCGGTAATTTTAGGAACAGTAGAAACCTCATTTCAAAAGCGCGAGATGTGTGTCGATCAAAATGGGCAAAATGGGCACTTATTATAATTTTTTCTAATGAATTATTTGAAGAAAACTCTATTCTTAAAGTTTATTCTCGGATGTTGTACTTATTGCTCAATAAAACGAAAATGGTTGCAATTGGCCATAAGAAAGTATTTACAAAAAATGTTCGTTTTTCATTTCTTCATCACATCGTCGAAAAATATACAGGGTGTTCCATTTGAAAAAATTGAGAAACTTCAATTTAAAAAGTTCTTAATTAAAAAATAATTTTGGCCACCCTGTACGTTTTCAGGAAGTAGCAATGATTTAAAAATGGCTACAGCTATAAGACTTTAGCAACATTTTCAAAGCAAGAAAATGTTGTACCACTCTGACTGTTACAGCACTGCCGCAACCTTATTGTAAGATTTCCGCGGTAGCTGCTATAGCTAAATAACTATCAGTTCTTGTTGCCGCAATGTTCGCGCAGCTTTATTACAGGTTCTTGTGTTACTTGGTAAATATGTTATGTTACCGATAAAGAAATAAAACAAATATGTTAGTTATTTTTCATACATAATTAGTTTTTATTTGTTGCCCATGTCTAATTTGTAATGTATAATACAGTTTTTCGCCATTTTGGATCCAATATGGCACTCATTTCACCTGATTTTATTGAATGAATACTGTGAAATGTTATTTGTTATAGCAAGTGTGGAAACTAACTAAGCTTTCTAAAAACGACGATTTATTTTCACATAATTAACAATTATAAATATTAACTTCTAACCTATGACTTTACACATACTGTACAGCATATGGAATAAAATTACACTAATCACAATACCAAACAATGAAGTTAGAGAATCCACTAATATGTTTTTATTTCCACATCCAGTGGAAGTATAGTAACGAAAAAAAAAATTTTTAAATTTTTATTCAAATAGGCTTAAAATGTCATGAAACGTCGAGATTTTAAGTTTGAGCGAAAAAAAAATTGCTGTCTGTCTGTAACTTTTTTTGTGCGCACGTTTACTCTGGAACCGTTTAAGATATTGACTTGAAATTTGGTACACATATGTTCTTTAACGAGATCTAGAACTAGATTATATTTTCATCTTGTTCCGTCGGAGGGTTCGGGGGTAAATTGGGGTAAATTTGGTGTAAGTGGGTAAATCAAGCAGGTAAGAGTACATAAAATTGGTATTTAGTATATACAAGAGAAGCTAATGTCTCAAAAAAATTTTTGGCATTACCCACCCTCATTACCACCCCCACCCCATTATTAAGAGGGATGAGAAAAAAATTGTGATTTAGTATATGTACAAGAACCAGAAGCCTCAAAATATTTTTTTACGTCATCAACTCCCATTACCACCCCCCTATCACCACCCCCACCCCACTACCGATGTGGGGTATCGTTTTATGGGTTTTTGGGGTAGAGGATTTCAAATATTATATTATTAAAGTTCCTTCCATAAACAATTATTTCCACATATAAAGATTTTTCGATGTGAGTGACTTGGATAGAGAATCTGGATGTGGAAGTAGTGATTCCTTGGGCAGCGGCTTTTTATTTAAAAATTTCCTTACATATACATTAATTTTATATATTTATTCTTGTACGATGAAAACAATATTTATGTCTTTGTTGCTTGCCAAAAAATAATTCCTACGTCCTTCACTATATCGACTATTGATATGGTATTAAGTAGTCAAGCAAATTGGCATATGGAATGCAGAAACCAAACCTAGGCGAAATATATCGGTAATTACAAAGTACTAATATTTGCAATTTTCTCAATATTTTCTTTCGATTTTTTCACAAAATTTGAAAAATACGCGTCAATATGTATTTCAAATGTTAGGAATAGTATAGATAGAGGCATTTGGATGTTATTAACCGAAAACTAGGGTGGAATCGAATCTGAGCTCCCACAACCTCTCATGAGCGAATTAAGCATCTTGATAAAAATCACTCTCTTAAAAAAGCTCCTTGTATGAGTCTTTATCGTTGCCATAATTCTATTTTTGCATATCTTGTCTCATCTTTCACAAGTTTTTAACGTAGTTTCGCTATCAGCAGTTTTCTACGCGGTTTTTTTTCCGCGGCTTTTTTTTCCTCGGATTTTATTTCCGCGGCTTTTTTTTCCATTCCCAGGGTCGCATCTGTTTACATATTTGATGGTTTTTTGTGTCAATGTGTTTTGTGTAAAGTGGCTTTTTTTCCAGGATTTTTTTTCCGAGGATTTTTTTCCACGACTTTTTTTTCCTAGATTCCATTTTGACAACCTAACTTGCTGATATTTCACCGATTGCAACAAACTTGAATTCACGTTAAAACTTTGTCTCAAAATTTTGCCTCTTTACTTTTTTTTTTTTTTCTAAAGTGTCATCCTTGTAGGCTAATACCGATTGAAGGAAAAAAGTGCCTAGTTTCAACATGGCGGGGCATATTTTTAAAATTTCTGCACGTCGGATGTTTTGGGATTTTCAGTCAGAGACTCCCTGATAGCCATAGAATACAATCCCTAAGAAATCAGCTTGTTACTTGTCCCGGGTCAACTTTTAATTTTACTGTACTAACCCGCGAAAACCTGAAAACCATTTCAATATCTAATTTATAAATATTTATTTTGAATTGACAATAGCGGTTTTCAAATTAAAAAGAGGCATAATTAGTTTGCACATTTGAGATAGATAGAGTAGTAATATTAACACTCTCGTATAAAAATGGAATGTGCTAGCACATTAGATATTCAGATGTTTTCACTTGTTTCTTATAATCAGTCCTGCCCTGCATATATTTTGTGTTTTCTTTTTGTACATCTACAAAAAATTAATTACATAATCTTTAATACTTTTTCACTAAAGATATTTCGATGTAATAACGCCCGCGTTAATAAAATCACGTTAACATTTAAATTGTTAATTATCAAGTTCCAGTCCTTTTTGAGAGTTTTTTTAAGACAGCCTGCAATCTTTTTAAATGAGTCGTTTATTAAATGAATTATTACTTTATTGCACCTTCTCGCATTAAATCGGATACTTAATTAATCTCTTTAATTATTCTCTTCTTCTTTTCACTGCACATTTGAAATTGAGTAAATTATTCTTAGCTAAGGGTAGGCATATTTTTGTTCATTGAAGTAAAACTTAAGGTTCACAATAGCATTTTGATATATCATTTACATACCATTTACATAATTGGCCTAATTCTCCTTATATTACTTGCAAATAATAATACATTTGTTACGTAAAAGCAGAACATTCAATATTTCATGAGGTATAATCATTTTAAATTGCGTAATAAAGTAAAAAAGTACGCGGTGGTTTTTGATTTATAATCCTTACTTCTCTTAAATTGTCGGTTTAAACGAAAATTTTATACTAATTTTTAGCCTCAAATGGAATCCATTAGTGCTGCGTAAATGTAGTTGAAACAGCGTTCTTTTTTAAAATATTAATGAAATGAAAGCTTTCAAATCGTCTGTTGAAGTGGTCCCATAAAACAGAAGGAATTAACTGTCTTTTGAGCCACCGCATGATCAATGTAACTTTAATTGTGGAAAAAAAATAATCATGACACAATATTGTCTGCGTATACAGAATGTACCTGAAAAATCCATGTGATCGATATGTTACACTCAGTGAAAACTTAAATAGTTTAGAAAACTAAGCAAAAATAGGGTCAAACTGGAGCTAATTGTAATATAAATCATTTGTTTACTATTACGTTCCTTTTATTGTCAGAAACAATATATCAAAAATTCAGAAAAATTTAAGTAGATGACGTATTCACTATAAGTAAGGCTCCCGAGAGTACTTCAGCAAATTTTGCAAAATAACTTAATGTCTGTAACGGTTCATTTTTAAGCTCTGAAGATCACTGGTTTAATTTTCTACAATTTGTATATTTTCTGTCATAAAAATATTTTAACTTTGACTTTGACTGTGTTTTGAGAAGGGCAGATTCCACTCTAAAAAATAGTACTACTTCTAAATTGATTTGCATTTTTATTAAGTTCCAAAATTGCAATTGTTTAAAAACTAATCTCTTCGTCAATTATCAGAATAGAGTCCTATTGAATTTCATTATTATTAGCTTTGTAATTAATTGTCGTAGGCAATTATTTAACAAAACTCACAATAAACGCACTAGTGTCGACTTTAGTAAAACAAGTTTTCGCAGTTTTCCTACGAATATATTTCAAGCAACTGATTTATTATGATAATAAAATTAATAAATCGTAAATAAAACCATTTGTTATTGTATATTATTGTTAATAATAATTGTTAATTGTTACAAGCAATTTCCTAACAAAAATTTATTATTTTGATTTTACCAACGATTTTATTTTGCGCACTTTGTATTTAAAATATTTATGTCAATGTTTTCAATTAAATTTTGTCATTTAATCATTATCCTGAGCATAATCTTTATAGGTCAATGTTGACGTTACATTATAATAGTTAATAAAGGTAGGCCGATCTGGCTCGATATGCCATATAAAAGGTCCAATATCTTTTGACAAACTGTCCATGATATTATTTCACGATATACGTGCCCAATAACCTACTTATCCGATCTGTGTTTATTTTATAACTTTATATTTTATCAGTTTCTAACGCAAGGACTTTGTTGGATTAAAATAACAATATGTATGGAGAGAAGTGATAGTGAAAACAAGGGACTAACTTGCCTTGCAAATGTCAATAAAAATTAATTTTGCAAGTATGTATTTATTTATTTATTTGTTTATTTATGTAAGTACATATTTCCTAAACTATGACATCAAATTAAATTCAAGTGAAATATGGCAGCATATAAAATGCAAAAAGTGTAAAGAAAAATGGCAAATAAATAAACTAGAGACGAAAGAGGAGAATAAAGATGACAAATATTATATATGAGGAAATGGAAACCGAAAATTGCTTTGAATTTTGTATAATAAAATCTAAGTTCTTATATGCCTCTGTTACCATATTCTCAATATGTCCAGAAAAATTTAGATCTCTGTTAAATAACACCCCTAGATCTCTTTGCTGTGTGACTTGGATCAGTTGTACATTGTTTATACTATATGGATATAATAACTGATTATCTTTTAGTGAGCAAGTCATGGTCGTACCTATCTTAGTGTTTAAAAATAGCTTATTGATTTCACTCCGTGAGAAAATACTATTAATATCATCTTGCAATAATAGCGCATCTCTCTTAGTTTCAACCTTTCTGTATAGTTTAATGTCGTCTGCATACATTAAACATTTAGAATATTTTAAATAATTAGGTATATGGTTGCCAAAGGCACAAAAATCAACGTTACTTCTTTGAGGCACACCAAATTTAGTCAAATAGGGTGCTGACAGAGTGGCTATTTGTTTTATTTGTTGATATCTAGCTGCCAAATATGATTTAAAAAATAGTAGCGAATTATTAGAAATTTTACAACCCTGTAACTTATTTAACAGAATATCGTGATCCACTCTGTCAAAAGCTATTGCAGAATCTAAATATATAATATCTGCTGGCCACAATTATCTGTTACACAATTATTATGTTATTTTATTTCACATTTCTTCGAAGAATAATGAGAAAAATTATTAAATGCTCCCCAACAGCATATTTTCATTCTCATGAATGTATTCTACCGCATAACGTGGTAATTGTTTATGTTTTACTTCCAGGAATCAACTCTTAAGTACTTTCACGACTATTAAATAACAACTTAAATGAATCAAATTATCACCTTTTTTACGGGCTGCAGTGCTGAGGTCGCGCTAAAGCTTAGCTTATTGCACCATATAGTCTCATTATTCGATTAGATTCATATTTTCCAGAATGGTGAGTATACACAGAGATGTATCGTTTTGGAAAATTCTACACAAAGTTGTGAAGCAAGGATTTTGTTGCGTTTTATAAACAATTTTATTGTAAGATTTCAATAGAAAACATACAGATTGATACATTAATTGTTCATACATACATTCTTTTACATTTTATTTACATACAAATTTCGTTAAATTGATTTTCATGGAAACGTGTAGCAAAGTGGGGAAATTCAGAGTCAAATTTATTTATTTCTACTCAACAAGTAATATCAAGGCAGGGATGAAGTTATGATCTCAAATCTCATGCAAATTGCTTTAAACATAATATCTAAATGGTACTCGTCAGAAGGCCTTAGTGTTAATCCGAACAAAACAGTTTTGTTCCATTCACACAAGGAGAAAACTAAATTTGAGAGCTCCTATGTTAAATGGAAAAATATTGAAACTTTCCAGTGAAGTCAAGTATCTGGGAGTAATCCTGGATCAGTTTTACCTGGAACTCGCATTTGGAAAGGACACTTACAAAAGCAACCACGGCTATCTGGACGTGCCGTATGCTGTTTGATAAGAAGTTTAAAGCTGAGAATGATACATTGGTCCTACCTTTCAGTTATCAGACCCTGCAGAAATTGCAACGCCTTGCCTGACTAGGGACTAGGCACTTAGTACCCTAAGGCTGTAATCAGGCACTTAAATTCAGACCAGGTGACCTGGTTGGTCAATTAAGGATTCTGGAGCTAATCCAATTTGAACCAAACTCACTGACTCAATGCCAATCAAGCATGAATTTGGGCGAGCAGAGTCGAAGCACTGCTGCGGTTGGAGAAAGAGTCACTCATCTGGTATACGTATGGATCTAAGATGGCTGAAGGGGCAGATGTGGGTGTAGAGAGGCCTAAATGCAGGTTAACTAAAGCCTTTGGCAATGTTGAGAACCTCCCAGAATCGACCTTAGTCAAAACATAAATAAAAAGTTCGAGTTAGGAAAATTTTTATTGAAGACAATTTTACAACACAACTAACCATATTTAAAGGCATCCAAGCCGAAGACTGGCACGAAAAAACTTAAACACGTCCGTGGAGATATGAGACACAACAAAGTGAAAATTCGAAGAAGCACCGAATTTTTACTTAGAAAAATATGTTTATGTCCAAGACGTAAGAGCAAAAATATGTTTTGGACATTGAAAAAATGTATTAAAAATAAAAGTTTATTCCGATTTCTCGAATAACACAAATTTAGATTCATCCAGCGACTCGTCACTTGAACGAGTGCGTTGGAGAATCGGCAGAAAGCTCTGGTAGCAATACCAATTGCAGGTCTTTAAAGATGGCAAAATTATAGAGAAAACCCCCTTGTTAATGAGTGAGACAAAAAGGTCGTTTTCATAAAAGTCACTCGAATGCGAGGTTATGTTACATACCCTATATTGAACCTGAATGTAAGGCCGGCCCGTCACCGTAGAGGAGGCAGGAAAGCAAAACTCACATATTATTGAACTCCATTCTTGGGAATGATATAATCACTAAAAGGAACCTTAAAGCTAACCACTAGTGTCACAAAATTTTAAAAGTAAATTATTTTTATATTATTTTTCAGTCAGTCAGTCCCAAAATCAAAGTGCCTTCATAAACTTCCGAGGAAGTTGTGAGAATCTTTTTACCTAATCGGTTGCTATTGCACGCTCTCCACTTTATGGTGGCAATAAAAGCTCTCTAAAAAAGAGACGGTCATCCTTGCCCTGCTTGGGGAGGCTATTCAATTTTTATATTTTCTTTAGATAGGATATTTCATAATATTATTTGTATTTATTTTGGACTTAACCTATAAATGGTATTATTTGAACTATTGCATTTTACTGATTCAATGATTAACTTTTAGTCTTTTCCCTCGAGGGCTTTTGTGTGTTAGGTCGGAGTTGAATATCGTGTGTCTCTTGATCCCGCAAGTCTCTAAATCAATACAGCGATCGGATGGCGAAAGCTCGATGGTGATTTTCTATAAAAGTGATTAAGAGATCTTTAAGCACAAAATCCATTACAGTGTTAGATAAATAATCTAAAGTGTGTCGCCAGAGAACCCAAATTGGAGAGAAAGCAATTAGGAATCTACGGTAAGTACAACTTTTACCTTTCTCGTCCATCAAGCATCTCTTAAATACAGGGTGTAATAAGCTTCATGTCATTAAAAAAAACTGGTAATGGGAACCGATTAGACAAACAAAAAAACCTTTTTGACTTTTTCCTCTAGGGGCACTTTGAAAAAAACTGACCTAGGTCAACAATTTGAATATTAGGGTAGGAAACATTTGAGAACCACTGCCTTTCTGGGTTAATGTACGTGAAGTTCCCTTTAAATTGTCATAAAAAAGTGCAAAGATTACCGACCGATTCGTTGTCGCCGGCACGCGGCGGCCCGCCGTTTCAAAGCGAAGAAGGGCGGCATCTTTGATGAGCGCCTCAACGGAACCAATTATAAAAATGTAAATAATTCGTTATCTCTTTTTGCAGAATTGCAAGAAAATGATGGGCGTAGAGATAAAAACACAGCGTTTCTTTACATGTGTGTTTTTTTAATTTAGAACAAAATATTGGAGCTTTTATTGTTGTTTATAATTTTTCAAATTTACATTGACATTGGGAAATAAAGAGTTAGACGTCTGAGATACGATAACAGAAAACAGAAAACAATTATGTGTATTTTAAGTTAGGAAAAAAATCTGATATATTTAACGAATTGCCGATCAGGTATCGAAAACTAAAATACACGAAATAAATCTAGAACTTACCAATAAATTTGTTGATTTACATAAATTGTTCGAAATGGCTTCCGTCTGCATCAATACACTTTTCGGCACGTCGAACTAAGGACATACCATTCCGTTCAACACATTTGGTAAATTAGGATCATTTTTTATGGTCTCTATGCACATTAAAATAAGTAACTATCAACTAACGTTGTCAATAAAGAAAATAAAAATAAAAACTTGGTCCAAAATCCAAAAAGCAACACAAAAAGAACGAACAAGTTGTGTCTGTACGTAATCAAGAACTTAATGACTTGAACGGTAAATCAGTAAAATAAATCTTAACTCAATACGTGGCCCAAAATTCAAAAAGAACAAAAACAACGAACGGGTTCGACGTGTGTACTTAACAAAGTGCCCACAGAAACTAAAATATTGCACAAGAGGGAGTATAGTTTTCTTCAGATCTACTAAGCACTCAGAAAACGCCGACATCTTTCATCTTTACCGCATCGCTAAAGACCTTACCTTACCTACTTTTAAAAAGCCACAAAAAAGTGTGATTATCAACTTGTGTCCTCGCCGACGCGCGGTCTCTAACAAAGGAGCGCGACATTTTGAAAAAGCCGTATCAGCGTATTTGATGGTTAGAGGCGCCGACATACGCGAAGATAAAGGCCTATCTCAACATTCCAGCAGTTCTCAAACAATATTATTGAAAGTTTTCGAAATTTTTGTTCATTTTTTTTTTTTCTAAAACTATGGGTTTTAGACCCCATGTTATATAAGGATTTTTGTTCATTTAGTCGTTCCCCACCACCAGTTTTTTTTAATGACATGAAACTGATTACACCCTGTACATAGAACTTGACTGGGAGTGGAAGTATCCACACAAAATCAAGGGAGAACGCAACTTGCGCCCTTAGTAAATAAATTGATGTCGCGTCCATCAGACGCTGTGTTCTTCTACAGCAACACTCCAACCACCTTCCAGGCAGAAGTCTATGATATAGATCTGTGTGCCGAGGAATACCTTAAAAAAGCATTCAAAGGGCAAAAATCCTAAATACCTTCAGATAGCCAGGGAGGACTAAAAGCTCTCAGATCCTATACCTTCGAGTAAAATTGCCTGGGAATATAAACAATCCCTGAAGCAATTGGGAAAAAATAAGGTTACCTTGAAGTGGCTGCCAGGACATGAGGGAATAGAAGGTAACGAATTAGTTGACAGCATTGCAAGAAAATGAGCTTAAGCCTCATTTTTCGGACCAGAACCGTTTTGTAGCTTATATCTAAGGGACACATAACGGACGCCATTTGCTTTATTATTTCAAGAGCCACAAAAAAGTGTACTCATATAATTTTTTTTGTCAGAGCCTAATTTAAAGGAATTAATTTGCAATTTCGATTTTAAAGAAGTGCTTTTTAACAAAAAATGGCCATAACTGGATCAATTTTTATTGTATAATTGTAGTAAGAGCCAAATTGGAGAAAATTGAATTATCTTTGCACTGACAATTTTTTGTAGAACCCTTAGTGTTCAATTTTAACCTATATCCATCATTTAGCGAAGCGTTCAGAAAATACGTTCTAAAATTGAAATGTGTAACCTAAGAAACATTGAATTTTTAGAAACTTAAACAAAAAAACCTCTGTATATAATAATTTGTAAATACAATGGCAAAGTCTGAATTCTGAACTAAATCTACAGACAGAACAGGGTCAGGGAACATGGGTCTGTACAATATATATTTTTTGCAAACGTATTTGCAGATCATTATACGAAGGTTCTGGTATAAGAGAATAGCGAGGAATACAATACTAACATAGATTTGCCTAATAATTTATAACGAGGTGTTTATCTTGTCCAAAGAACCGATGATTCAGTAAAGTGTTTGAGATTGAAACTAAGTAAGGAAATTATATTAACTGACAAATTCATAGAAACGGCATTGCGCTTAAGAAATGTTTAATAATTTCTTGTTAATATATACCCCCCAAAAAAAAACAAACAAAAAATGTAAAACTTTGATGTTTTAAAATAAATAATTTTTTGTTTGCTTATAGTTACAGTAAAGAATATTTTATTTTACTTTTATTTATTAAGTTTTTAGTTTAAATTAAGGCACACTTACTTCGAAAATTTTGCCAAAATATACGCACTACAATTACTTAAATTAAAAGAAAGAAAAAAATGTAGAACGTTATCGTATGGCTTGGTTTTCATTTATTTTTTGAGGTTATGAAATGGGGTCATTTAGTCAAGTTTCCTATTTCATTTTTTAGTACGTTTATGCGAAGTAATCATCGAGAAATTATAAAACTGAAAATTTGAGGTCGATCCGATAAATAGTTTCAGAAATATACTATTTTAAACATGAACCGTTATTGAATCCGAAAATCTGTAATGAATTTGCGTTTACGGTGTTAGAACCCGGCTATTTGTCTAATCTGCCAGAGATGTACCTGATATAATGATTTGGAGACTACTGAAGTATTTTAACACCAGAGTATGCAGCATATACGTGCCGAAAGAAAGGAATGAAAATGCAAGTAGGAGTGAATGACGTCATGCAGCGTCGATGTTCACGATTCATTTTAAAGCCTAGAGAGATCCTAAAATATTTTGTTTTTTTTGCAATTCGTTTTAAAATTAAGAGATCTTTTGGAAAATGTAATAAAAAAATATACTAAACGAGCCCATTCACGTATAGAATTAAAACTAAAACATCTTTTAATGAAAGTTTGTCCGAAATAATTTTAATTTTATTTATTTCAATAAAATCTGATATTCTCAAAAAATGCAAGAGACCGAACAGACTCTCAATGATGTCCAGAATAAGTTTAAAGAAAAATCTCTCTATTCCAAGACAATGAATTTTTCACAAATGCTAAGCTCTACATGTTCGTTAATTTGCAACGTACTCTTCAGCGTGGAATAAACTGACTTCAGTGTTAAAGATTTCAGTATCTTAGCCTGTAGCAATACATAAAAAGTAACATTGAAAAATAATATAATTAACAAATAAGACTAATCTCAAAAAATAAGCTAATATATTTTCTCCTTTATTCTCCACTGACAAATAGATCGTAATATTTCTCGTACTTTGCACGTGACTACGTGACGAGTAAATTTGAGGTAGCTTCTGAAACTGCTTTTAAAATATCAGAAAACCATTCATTTAGATTATCAATTTCACAAACTGAAAAGTTGTTTACTCGTTGATGCGATATTTCATTACTATGATACCAACACAGTTTTACATAGCTTCTTTCATTAGATTGTATACCAACTTTTAAATTAATTCTTTTGCTTCTAAGCATATGGAAATTTAATTAAATCGCGTCTTAAATGACATTACAATACAATTATATGTCCCTTATTGTTTTGAATAAAACGACGCGTTAATTTATATTTCTTGGTCCACCTTATACGATATCTGGCAAATAGCAAACCATCACAAGGGGAATGGAATTGCCTTGTAAGAAAGGGTTCATTTATATTCAGGTTTGGGTTATATGAGCCGTATTGTGCTTATACAGTGCATGGATCAACCCGAAATGAAGGGACACAGGTGTGCTCCTAAAAGTGAATAGCGCAGACTCCCATTGATTACCAGGTCCATGGATCCAGAATTAACCCGGGAGAATACCGAGTACAAAGGGAACATGCAATAAAAAAATAAGGATATTAATATATACATGAATTCGCAGAAATTTTATCTCGTAGAATTCCTCGCAGTTTTGTGAAAGGAATCAAATTAAGAAGTCAGGGGAAAAGTTAATGTTTAAATTTGGAACTTTGAATTCAACGGCGTGCATGCCGCAAACTTAATTAGTTAATTGAAACTGAATCACATGCTATACAATGGCTATTACCAGTGACCGATCGATTAACAATGTTCATTCTTTGCTAATATAATTAGAATTTAATTTGAAAGAAATTGAGTAGGTATTTTTGTTATTATTTTGTTTATAATTCGAGGGAGATATAGACATATACAATATACATTGTATAATAACGAATTAAGTAAATAATACAAATATTTATATTTTTCTTTTTTGGCCAGAAATTGAAAAACTACCCTGACTTTTTTAATATCACCATAGAAAGATACGTTTTGTGCATTTACTTTTTTACTTTAGTTGGTTTTTCAATGATAATTTCACTCATTAATGTGATAGCCAATGAAGGCCCGTTTTTTGACAACATTGCACCAATCAAATATCATTATTAGTAGTAGTAGCAAACTAACCTAGATCGGCGGTAATATATGTTTTTTAACATTTTGTTTCGTGAAATGTTTTCCGCAAATAGGATCACTCGTGCTTTTAAATTTTATCTATAAATTTCTTCTCTAGCTTATTGCTAATTGTTAACGTAACTTGCAAATTGTAGTATTGTATTATAAACACACCACTATTATTATATATCAAACTTCTTTTTGTTTCCACAGCAAACTCCTTTTATTTGTAGCGTTATTTTGTTGACAAAAAATGTGACAAATGACAAAAGTTTTGAATTTAGTTTTATTCAATATCCACGGCAAACTTACTTAATAAGCGTATTTTCTCGATATTTTAATTATTATCCACCAACGAATTTGTGTATTTGGGTTGATATCAAACCGATTTTCGATTTGAAGGTAACACTGGATTTGTCGTGAAAATTAGTATTTAACTACTGGGTGTCTAAAAGTTGATATAGTTACAAATTAGTGATTTCGGAAATTTTGGTTTGTCATAGCTGCTAAACCAATTCGAAAAATCTCACGTTTACATTTTTCTCTCATTGTTTTGGTCCATTGGATTGATTTAAGTGCATTCACTGTACTCTAGATGCGAAAATAAAAATGGCTCTAAAAAAATGAAGTAGCCTCAAAAAATGTTTAAAACTACGTAGTCGTACTTAAAATCGTCTTCGAAATCCAAAAATATAAAAATATAAAGGGTGTTTCCTTTAAAATTTCAAAGTTGGGGTCATTTCCGGAGAAACCGGAAGTAATAAAAAAGCGTCAAATTATGAATAATTTTTCGTTTTCGGTATATATTACATTACTTCACTCATTAACACTATAGCCAATGAGAGCCAGTTTTTTCACAACATTGCACCAATCAAACGTCATTTATAAATATATTGATTATATATATTTATATATCTATAAATAATTAAAATCCATTTGATAACATATATGTATATTAGTAGATTTAAAATTCAAATATCATTTTTGGTTATAAATACATTATTTGTTTCTTGATATATCATAAAATATTATGTTATTTTTTTGTTTTTATTTTTATCCTTGGTTACTTGAATCTTACATTCATAAAGTAAGTGAACTGATGCCACACCACTCCCCCGCTAAGAAAAAGAAAAGTCAGTTATTTAATTCGTCTATAGCAAAACGAACTTTCTTAATCGACGGTGTAGTGACATCGCATCTGTCAGACAGTACATATGCTGGTTTAATCCTATCAGTATTCACTGTGACGGGTTTAGTTCCTTTAACAAAAGTAACCAACTTATCTGTACGGGACAAAAAATTTAAACGGTCCATCATACAGCGGAGTAAAAGATTTCTTAAAACGTTCTTTCCGAACGAAAACAAATTTACAAATCGAAATATCCGAACTGACAAATGATTTGTAATTGACATGGTGAAAAGGTGGAATGAACGTTAAATTATCAAAAGAAGTACGTAACTTAGTAATAAAATAAGGAATATCCGGACAAGTATATGATTTAATAAAAAATTCACCTGGTAGTCTTAAGGTTTGACCGAAAACGAGTTCTGCGGAGGAACATTGCAAATCGTCTTTAGGGATGATCCTGAGAGCTAATAGTATAACAGGAAGTTCATCTACCCAATGTGGTGTAGAAGTTTTAGCTCTCAGAGCAGTTTTAAGAGATTTATTAAACCTTTCAATCATTCCGTTCGAGGAAGGATGATATGGTGTCGTACGACTTCTATGAAATCCCAAAAATTTTGAAAATTCATTAAAGAGTTTGGATTCAAATTGAACGCCCTGGCCCTGATCCGTTGTCACTGTGACAGGGACACCGAATCGACAAACATAATTCTGAAATAATGTACGCGCTACAGTTTCTGCAGTAATATCCTAAAGTGGATAAGCTTCGGGCCATCTAGTAAAACGTTCAATCACAGTAAGAATATAAGAACAACCTTTAGAAGGAGGTAATGGTCCTATTAAATCTATATGTATGTGATCGAAGCGTCCTTTAGGGATATCAAAGTTAGCTATGGGACCCCTTGTATGTCTTGTCACTTTATTACTTTAACAGCAAATACAAGTTTTTGCCCAGAGATTACAATCTGAAGTCATTTTGGGCCAAAAATAATTTTTAGAAACTAATGTTCTAGTCGCTTTGATACCAGGGTGAGATAAACCATGAAATATATCAAAAATTGTCCGTCTAAAAACGATGGGACCGTAAGGACGAAGTTTAGGGCGAGAAACTTCACACCAAATAAACTTGTCAGAATATGGAATTTTAATTTTCTTTAAATGAAAAGTTCTCTTTGTGTTCGATGAAGTATCTGATAATAACAATTTAAGGTCAGAATCATCTTCCTGAGCTTCGCTCAATAAATTTAAGTCAAAGTTAATATCAATTAGGTTAGACTTTTGGGTAACAATTGGGGAAATGCATTGTTGTAAAGAAGACGTATCATGTTCACGTGATAAAGTGTCAGCAACAATGTTATTTTTTCCTTTGATATGTCTAATTTCGCAGGCAAATTAAGCAATGAATTCTAAATGTCTAGTTTGCCTGGGAGATCTTTCAGTTTTAGTGAATAGTGCTTTGACCAAAGGTTTATGGTCAGTAAAGCAAATAAATGTGCGATCTTCTAGTAAAAATCTGAAATGTTTAATCGCTGTAAACAAAGAAAGAAACTCCTTGTCAAATGTACTGTATTTCGTTTGTGCCAAAGTAAGTTTCCGTAAGAAGAAGGCTAATGGAGCAAATACACCTTCGTCATCGCGCTGTTCAAGAACTGCCCCCCATAGAGACATTTGAACAATCAACTGTCAGCGATAAAAACGAGCTATCATCACAACGTGGATGTGCTAAAAAGGTTGCACCACTATAGCAGCTTAGGCTTTGGAAAAACTGTCAAGACAGTCGGTAGGCCAATCATTTATTATTTTAACTTTATCATGTAGTAAGCTAGTACATAGAGCATGTAAAGGAATTAAGATTTCAGCGAAAGAAGGTATGAAACGATGATAAAAGTTAACCTATGAAACGCTGAAGTTGTTTAACTGTAGTAGGTAAGGGAAAATTATTTATGACATCAACACGTTCAGAAGAAGGTAAAATACCGGCTGAAGAAATATTGTGTCCTAAAAATGTCAAATGACTGACACCTAATATGTATTTTGACGGTTTAATATTTATGCCGTACAATTCTAACCTCTGAAAAACAAGTTGCATGTGCTCTAAATGTTCCGAACTAGATTTACTTGCAATCAGGATGTCATCTAAATAGACGAAAATGAAGGGCAAACCTACTAAAACTTCATTCATGAAACGTTGGAAAGTTTGACCGGCGTTACGTAAGCCGAAAAGCATACGCTCAAATTCAAACAAACCGAACGGCGTAGTAATCGCTGTTTTAAAAACGTCACTTTTTGCGACAGGTATTTGGTGATAAGCACGTACCAAATCTATTTTTGAGAAAATAACACAATTATACAACTGCGAGTTAAAGTCGTGGAGGTGCGGTAACAGGTATCTGTCAGGAACAGTAATTGAATTTAGGCGACCATAGTCTCCACAAGGCCTCCAGTCGTTACTTTCTTTTTTTTCCACCATGTGTAGTGGTGAGGATACGGAAGAAGAAGAAGCAACACAAATGCCTAATTCTACCATAGTATTGAATTCATTCTGAGCTATCTTAAATTTAATGTTATTCAACCTACGTGGACGTGAGAAAGGTAAATGACCTTCTGTAACAATATGATGCTCTACGGAATGTTTAACGGGCAAATTGTAATTTGGGGAGCTAATTAAACTAGGAAATTGTAAAAGTAATGCAGTGAGTTCATTTGATATGCTAAATAACTTAGGAGAATGTAACGGACCATTGTTGGAAAATAAATATGTTGACAAACTAGTCATATTGTCGATTAAACATTTATTTTTCAAATCAAAAATTAAACCAAAATGAGTTAAAAAGTCTGCTCCGATAATGGCGATATTAATATCTGCTATATTAAAAACGAAAGGAAATAACCTACGTAAGTTTAAATCAATTTTCAAAAATTTCTTTCCGAAGGTATTTATAATTAAACCATTAGCAGCTGTCAGTACAACATCGGGATTCCTTTTAGTATCTGTTAAGAGATTCCGAGGTACTATCGATAAATCAGCGCCTGTGTCAATGAGAAATTCTAAGTTATTAGCATTATCAAATATAAAAAGACGACGTTTACTATCTGAAATATTAACGTCAGTTGTCAAAATATTATTGACTTTTAGTCATCTTTGATTGTCGGCTTTGACATCTTTGGCGAAAGTGCACCAGTCTCCAAGACATTTAAATGCTTTACGACCATAAAGTTGATGGTAATAGCAAACTTTAGCATTAGAAGGATTATATCTAATGCGGGTACCACTTCGACTAAGAGGACGGGGCCTTGAGCCACTGCGAATTCCGGAGTCGAGGCGATTTTTACAACTATCGCAATAAGTGCCAGAAACTGTAGGAGTAGCGGAAGTTATTGCAGAAACTTTAGGCTCTATAGCATGCAATTGAGATGTAAAAATTTCTTGTTTGTGTAATACCTGATTCAATGTGTCTTGAAAAGTTGCAATCATATTTGACGTAGAAACTGTGGGATTAACGTTACAAATGGAATTAGAGGTAAGGGAATTCATAGTATTCTGACACGACTCCCATATACGATCGGCGATGTCGATTAACTCTTTGATTTGGGTTTTCCCGGATGCGGTAATTGCGATGAAAATGGTTTTAGGTAATCGCCGCTTCCATAATTTGACAAGGAGCTCCTGGCTCACGACATGGGAACCTCCGACCGTTGATAGCATTGATCGGTTAAAATCTGTCGGTTTGAGGTCCCCCATCTGGGAACCAGAGAGTAAATCTTCTAGCCGCTTTTCCTCGCTTGAAGTTAAACGAGAAATTAGGGTAGTTTTTAAATTATCGTACAAGTCAAATTCAGGCAGATTAGTGACAACGTCATACACTGTTGTAATAATATCCGGTGGCAAACTTGCAATGACATAATCATATATTTTTCTAGACGTCATAATTAAATGACTGACTGTTTCTCTTTAATACCGGGGAATAAAATGGCAAATGACAGAACAATCCACTTACCATACAAATGAAGAGAAATATAGGATAACTATCGAAAATCCGGCAGGTTTTTGGGACTAATCTTCTTTTAAGCTCTACTTCTTCGGGAGATATTGAAGAAATTGTTTAGATTCCAAAATTAAATAACTTCAATATTATTCGATATTTGTTCTACCAATCGACGTGTGAATTCAGGTCAAGAGTTCTAACAGGTTTTTAGATCTTGTATCCAATTCCAATTATATTTGTAATTTTTGTATATTTGCAGCATATATGACCATGTTTAAAATTTATTGTAATGTCTCCAAAGACGAGAAAATTTGTCTTTCGTCGGGGTACCAATTCATAGGGATCGATCAACTCATAGGGGCTTGTCCAAATTGTTTAAGTTCGGCGTCAATTTACGGAACTGCTCTAATGAATTCTCTCAGAAAGTGCGATAACTTACAGATATCCTTCCAAAAATGAAAGGAATCACCAAAAATGAAGGGGTCACCAATTATAAATATATTGATTATATATATTTATATATCTATAAATAATTAAAATCCATTTGATAATATATATGTATATTAGTAGATTTAAAATTCAAATATCATTTTTGGTTATAAATACATTATTTGTTTCTTGATATATCATAAAATATTATATGTTATTTTTTTGTTTTTATTTTTATCCTTGGTTACTTGAATCTTACATTCATAAGTAAGTGAACTGATGCCACATCATTATTAGTGGTAAACCAACCTAGATCGGCTTTTGACAGTACTAACATGCAAAATTTATCGCTCTAATTTTTTGTGTCGCTGTAGCGGCAAATACTGCGATAATTTTTTGACGTTTTGTTTCGTGAAATGTTTTCGGCAAATAGGCAAACTCGTACTTTTAAATGTTATCTAAATATCTTCTCTAACTTATTACTAATTGTTAGCGTAAATTGTAAATTTTTGTATTGTATTCTACAAGTACGTAGTAATATCATAATATAAAAATAACCTAAAAATACCACACAAGTTGGCAACTCACCATTCGAAAGCCAATGCTGTGTGGAACTTATAGGTTCGGGACAAGTTATACACAACTTTCAATGGCTTATAATACCCAACGTAATTACAAAATAATTTTCACAACTGAAATTAAATACAAATTCCTACGAAGTAGACAAATCAGTTATTTCATGTTAAATACACAAATGTACTTACGTATGGTAATCCATCAGAAAGCAGCTAACACTTATTTGGAAAATCAAAACTCTGCAGTATCACTATATAGATTATAATTCATTGTACTTTAAGTCTCTTTACTTAAACAAGCAAACCTTAACTTAATCATTAAACTTCTTAAATTAAAAACAAGGATTAAATACATAAATATATATTAATAAACACTTTGATATAATAATTCTTGAAAAATTCAATGTTTAGGCCAATTAAGTTAAGCTAGCGTAACTAGATGGGGGTACCATCTGAGCCGGCAGCCTTAGAACGTAAAAACGATAGATTGATAATATGCAATTGGACTGGTTTTACCCGTAATGTGATTGGTCGAAGCGTGCCTTTGTTGTGGAGACCAGTCTTTAAGTTACAGCACCTATGGTTTAACGTATATTGTTTTGCTTGATTGTCATTTAAACCTACTTTGTTTTTTATTAGATGAATCGCTTGAAAATGCATTTTTATGTGACGTAAATCATGAAATTGAAGATAAAGGTCAGTAATCTCCAAAAAGTGACAAGAAAACGTCTGAAGGCAATTAATTACTGAACATAATATTGAAGATGTACTTAATGAATTATTTATTCGTGAAATATTCTGCACAAATACCACTCATGCTTCTAAATTTTATCTATAAATTTTTTCTCAAGCTAAGTTGCCAAAAGGTTAATATAATAACTCGTGCAAACTGACAGTTTATTATCCAAGATTAAATCCCTCCCGCTAAAGTGGTCGGGATTTAATCAGATAATATACTGTCAATTTGTACTCTTTATATTACCAGGCAACAACGCTTTCGAAAAAAAATTTACCGAACAAATTTCAAGTACTAGTGATATTACATACGATTATTCGTTCACGTTTGGCATTCTCCAAGGCTACATGAATATAAACTGCGTAGAAAATACATAATTGAAACTTACTTGTACATAAAATTAATTTTCTTCTTTTCTACTGGTTTAGATTAGCTTTGGACATAATGAATTCAGCCACAAGATTTAGGATTATTGATCCCACCGACGTTAAAGGATAATAATTAAGAAGACAACAAAGGTAAAACACAGGAAACACGTTTCACATCAAAATGCCTTTTGTGGCGGCTTGTGGACAAACAAAAAACAAACGGAACAAATTTATTAATTAATCAACCTAGGATAAAAATAAAGGAAATTGCAGTTAAACATCTAAATTTCTACCTTACATAGTTTAATTAAAATTTTAATTTAGCAATAAGATATAACTATAATTTTACCAAACACTTTCTGGACTGTTACAAGATTTAAAAAGAATAGTAATAAATAGCTACTATTAAAGGCTTAAATCTTCTAGACCAAGTCATAACATTTATACTTCCTTTAATAATGTGAGGACAAGATAACTTTCAATAATCGAGTATATACGTACATAATTCGATGAACTAACTGAGCTTACCGAGCTTTTTATATAATTACTAAACATTCTATAGGATACTCTTCGCAGTTTTCTTGTAAATAATGTTAGTTTTTGGACATCCTAAATTTTGTGATACCAACTTTGTGTGAAAAAAAATCTATGAAAAAAAAATGAAAAAAAGGAACATCCAGCCTGTCTGGGATTCGAACGCACAATCATTTGAAATCCTAGTTAATAGTCTTTTATTTTGATTGCCAGCATTTTTAACGTAAGTGCCATCATTTCTGAGATATTTAACATACTTCCATTGTTTTAACAGAAGTTATACGAAATTCATCTCCGATTTAGTAGCTTTCTTATTTGTCTCTAACATGTTTTCGCTCAATGTAATTTTTACCGAGTTACTTGACAAAAATCGTGTTGAAATATCTCCTTTTTTAAGCTACTATCCCAATTTTCAAGTTGTTATAAGTAAAGACTCTAAATTTAATTGAAAAGTTGAATAGAGCCTTTTATTCTCAAAATTTGATTCTCTTTCAGCTCCAATATTTTTCTTTTTTTAGCTGCGACCTCCTGACAAGGGGTAGCGTCCCTTATAAATTAGCCCCAGCTGGACTGTTTGCGATTTAGTAGAATTAAATATAACAAACATTTAAAAAGAAATTCATCAAAATCTGTTTAGTTTTTGAGGGTTTAGAAGTAAAAACCTTCATTGAGCCGGCTAGAATACTCAGAAGAATACTAGAAGCAAAAACACAAAAAGTTGAGCATGCAGTCATGGAGTGTTTATGCTCATTACAATACGATGCGGCAACCTCTCAAACTACGCTACTCTTCCACATTCCCGCCATGCGTCATGTGGCTCTCGTTGCTGGCAACGAACATGATCCTAACCCAACCCAGCGCAGACGTAATCGGCTCGGCGGCATGGTTTCCGAGAGTAGTAGCAATGCCTAACGTACGCTGATAAATCAAATCAATCAAGGGTGTACGTAAGCCAGTAAATCAGGCTCGAGTTGCTAAGGCAAGATATGTATTTTTTTTACACACATTTAAGGAAATAATAAATAACCTAGGTCAAAAACCAAGCGAGATATCCACAAATGCAACATTCACCACAGAAATCAACCCCCATGTCCCTGAATTTTTTGATTTAGGCATTTCTAATCTGCCCCTATGTATACAATTTGGTGGGCGGGGAAAAAATATTTTTTAAAATGCCTGATTTATTGGACTAATGCAAATAATTCATTGATTACTAAGCCAGGAGGAAAGAGATTTATGAAACTCCTCTGTCAGGATGATTTCACAACGACATATGCGGATCTGTTTCTGATTATTAATCTTCGTAACATGGCACAAAGAGGTGCACTTCCACCACGATACTTCAAATTCCTTAAGTTACTTTGAAACCGATATGAATCAGCAACATGCAAATTAACATGCCAGCTTTCTCTACTGGATACTTGTAATTAAAGTTGAATAAAGCCAGGATTCGGCAAATGTACTGAAATATAAAAATCCAAAAGGAAGAAATATTATTAGAAACGCGAGCATATCTAAAGATCTGCAGTACTCAGGCCTATCAGCACATTGTACATTTGCGACATTTAGGATCCCTAGAAAAGATAAGCGCTGTTCACGAAGGAGAGCAGTCCAGGGTAGATAGTGTAGTTCTTCCGGCTGTAGAAACTGCCACCTATATCGTGACGCACCTATTGGTGCACAATGGCATAGAATATGAGTGGTCCTCCACTCCCACACATCCGACAAGTAGGATTATCTTTCATCCGCATTGTATGCAGGTGCTTGTTCAGAGGACAGTGTCCTATTATTAGGCCTAGCATCCGTCACAATCGTTCTCTATCGAGCCCAAGTAGCCCTTTACGGTAGTCAGTCGAAGGCCCCTTTATATCGACTATCTCATTCCGAGGGCCTGAACCTAATAATTGTTAAACTGTGCCATAGCCCAGTCTTGCAGCTCTGATTGAATCAGGATTTTTGGCAGACCAAAGGCTGGCTACGGGCCAGGGAAAGGCTCTTTTGCTCGCCAAGCGGTTTGCTTCTTCGTTGGCAGAGGTATTAACAGCTACTAGAAATAATAAAATGAAATACTAAAAAGCCAACTCCGCAGTATCTATTGTAAAAAAAAAAATTAAAATGCAGCTTCACATCAACTAAATATACAGTCATTCCTTTCTATACCCCCCTGTATGGGTCACACAAAATAAATAAGTTTTTAGTGTATTATTACTTGTGGAAGTGTGGTAATATCAAACAAAGCCAGTTTTTACAAAAAACCAGTAGTTAGAGGTATAAACTCCAACTGATTTCAAGCAATAGGAATAATTTTGCAGGAGTGTTCCAAGCATTTTATTAGTGGTAAGTTGTTGCATGTTAATGTAAGAATTTGACTTTTAACTTAACTTAACTTGTAGGTTAAACGGCCGTATTACAAGATCATAATATTCCATTCTGTTGGGCATCGTTGGGTTACAATTTAAAACTCAAATATGAAAGTGAAAGTGCCTGTGATAAGAAGCTGAAAAAAGCAATTCATGGTAAAGTTAACATTTTAACAGTGCTATTACCAGTTCAGTCGATAAAATTATCGACCCTGTTTAACCTATTTTATCTACTCGTCTATAGAAACCCTATTACGAGTTTAAGCCATCGGTAAAAATAACTCTTTTTACATATTATTTTGAGCTAAGTTCACTCCATTATTATCGAGCAGATATAAATTAATCGGTCTCGGTGGAATTTATCGATGTTGGTTCTGTAATTGACTTTTAGGACAAACTCGCTAAAAAAAATTATCTACATTAAAGTTAATGACGGTCGATATTTTTATGGAGACTGGTAATAGCACTGTATTATATTGGTTTGTCAGTATTTATAATAACTTTTTCTTCTTCAAATTTTTGTTGTGCGAAAGTGGAGCTGTTCCGAAGGAAAAAAAGTGTAATAGCAGATTTTCTTTTAAATACACTGCAAGAGGAAAAAACCACTGCCCAAGGAATCACTACTGACACATCCAGATTCTTTATCCAAATCTCATAATGAGAAAAATTTGTTTAGGGAACTTTAGTAACATAATATTTGAAATCGTCTACCCCAAAAACCGATAAAACAATATGCCACATCGATAGGGGAGGTAAGGGGTGGTAGTGGAGGTGGATAAAGTAAAAAAACGATCCATACTACTCGAGGTAACCCACTGTATATTCATACCACTTAAAGTAACCCACTGCGCATCCATGGTACTCGAAGAAACCCATTGCACAGCCATGCTACTTGAGGTAACTTACTGCGCATCCATAGTACTCGAGAAAAGCCGCTGCTCACCTAGAATACTCGAGGAAACCTACTGCGCATCGATACTACTCGATTACTCCTTGATTACTCGAAGTAATCTACTGCGCATCAGTGGTACTCAATGAAAGCCATTGCGCATCCATAATCCTCGGGGAAACATACTGCACATCTATAGTAATCAAGGAAACCCACTGTGCATCCATACTACTCGAGGTAGCGTCTCTGACGCTGTCTTCTCATCTATCCTTGAAACATTGGTGTCAACTTAGCATTCTGCTAAAATAATCTTGAAAGGCAGGCAAGCTGATGCATGATGTTCATAGAACTCGAATGACAATGCAACCTGTAAGGGTAAAATTCCACACCTAGATTTTCAACGAAAAAAATTTTGATACTATATTCACTATGTGGAAATGATTGTTTATGGAACTTTAATAACATAATATTTGAAATCGTCTACCCCAAAAACCTATAAAACGATATGCCACATCGGTAGTGGGGGTGGGGGGTGGTGGTAGAGGATGAAGTAAAAATTTTTTGAGGCCATAGGTTCTTGTATCATGCTAAATTACAACTTTATTTTTTTCACCACCTTTATTAATGGGGTGGGGGTAGTAATGGGAGTAGCTAAGCCAAAAAATTTTTTGAGATTTCAACTTCTTTTAAATATACTAAATACCAATTTTATTGACTCTTACTTGCTTGATTTAACTATTTACCTCAATTTACCCCAAATTACCCCCAACCCTTCAACGTAATAAATTGAAAATATAATCTAGTTCCAGATCTCGTTAAAATACATACGTGTACCAAATTTCAAGTCAACATCTTAAACGGTTCTAGAGTAATCGTGCGCACAAAAAAGTTACAGACCGACAGACAGACAGCCCGACAGACAGGCAGACAGAATTTTCTTTTGCTCAAACTTAAAATCTCGACGTTTCATGACATTTTTAAAAATTAAAAAAACAATTTTTATCGTTACTTCTATACTTCCACTGGATGTGGAAGTAATTTGCCGAGGGGTCAACCGCACCCAAAATTTTGTACACCAGATTTTCTCTTTGACGAAGATTGCACAGATTTTTTGGGATTTCCTTAAGATTTCCTTGGATTGTCTGAAATTTACTCGGATTTCCTGGGATTTCTTTAAGATTTTCTGGATTTTTTTTTCCAAAAAAAAATTTGAAGGGCGGGGGGAGAAATCCGAAAAACAAAAGATTTCTTCGGATTTCCTGATTTCCTCGGATTTCCTTCTCAGTGTACACCAGATTTTCTTCGCGATTTGCCCCTCGTAATTTGCAGGCTCCATAAAGATATTTGATAAAATACATAAATAGATACACATAAGAAAATAAATTCAAAGTACCGCTGTCAACAAGTGATCTGACAACTGGGCGTGCTGTTTTAAAGCATATTGTGTGGTGTTTAAAAACTCAATGTTGGATTTTTTACCATTCAAAAACTATGAAATTAAATCTATGAAAGTAGTCTAGGATCAGTGAAAATATAAACAGAGTCCGAACAGGCCATGAAAGTGTTGAATTCTTGCTCTAAATACCCTTCGAGTTATACATGTTATAAATAGGTTATTGCTTAGATAGATATTATTACTATAAAGAATATTGTGTTATAATAATAAATTTTTTGTTGCAATATAAATATATCTCTTGTAAGTTTCTTGTCGATTTTCTTTTAGGAATATTAATGGATCTTGGACAATCAATAATTTTCTTAGTAGAGTTACTTTGTTTTGCTTTCAGTTAAATACATGCACCTGTATACAAGTTCAACGTAATTGAATACTTCAATTTGCTGCTAACGATAGCAGTAGGAGTGATAAATAAAACTAAAACAACAACAAAGAAGTTAACAATTGACCTACATGAAATAATAAAATACATGTTAGATATATTATATAACAATATGATGACAAACCAAAGTTCTTACCAATCTATAGATATATTATAGACAGCTGGAAGAAATTGTGTACATCTAATTACATACTTACATACAAAATTTACAGCGATTAACTCCTTAACCATAGCCTTGTTTATTGCTAAAAAACTAAAAGATTTACTGTCACTAAGTGGTGAACACGTTTTCTCTAAACTAGCAACACAATTACAGTGAGTATTAAGAAACCATCTGAATCTGCAACAGTCCAAGGAGTCAATGGCTTTTGTTCATGAAAAATAACTTTGTACATTAGCAGTTATTTATAAAGCAATATTTAATTAGGCAAGCATATAAGAAAACTAGTGGAAGCATTATACTCTTCGCCGATTTACTGAGCGTTTTATATAATTGTTACACATTCTATAGGATACTCTTCGCATTTTTCTTGTAAATAATGTTAGTTTTTGGACATTCTAAATTTTGTGATACCAACTTTGTTGTGAAAAAAAAATATGAAAAAAAAAATCACGATGTGAGGGATCGAACCCGGGACCCACGGATTGCGAGACGAAGAAGAAGAAGAAGAAAACAGATTTTATTCTTAAGTTTAGTACAACTATGTGCCTTGCCGGATCCTGGCCCGGGGCCAACCACGGCACACGGTGCCGTGGTGAATGTAAGGTGGGACGGGGCAGGTCCGGTTCGGCTTAACGGTTAACGGGGGGGAGGGGGATTAGCTCTCCTGTTTGTTATAAACAAACTTAAAAACTAATAATAATATTAAAAATTGCTGTCTACGCAGAGACCTAAAACTAATTAAAAATAACACAACACTTGGGAAAGCACTTACAAAATTTGGGTTGCTGACTCGGGTAAAAAGCTAAACGAAAAAACCCGTACGAGAACTGTCGGCCTGGTGGTCTCTCTGCCTCCAGGAAGATATGATAATGTAAAAAAGTATCGTTTAAAATGTTATAATTTTCTAGAATTTTCTCGGCCTAAAAGGAATTTACGAACAAAATGACAAAAAGAACAAAAAAGAAAAACAACAGAAGCATAAAAACGAACAAATAGAAAAGGAAAGAGGGAATTAAAAATAAAGTTTAGGAAAGATGATAGGATAGGGTTTTACAAAGGTTATGGTAGGTGAAGATTTGGCTAAGGGAGTTGCCGGAAAATAGGCAACGCCTGGTATGGTAGGCGGTGTCTCAGATTGAATAATATTGCATTATGCTGTCTGATTTGAGTTATGTTGCGGGTAAGCGGACTATCGCCCAGTTTGGTGGTGTAAAATTTTTGGGAGATTTCCTGGACGTAATCGTGGCCTACGTAAATGATTCTATCAGGCCTACGCATTGGATTTCAATGGCGGCCGTCGGAGTCCTAGCATTCCAGTACATACTGAAACCCTTAACGCTTTCTTGAATATTTCTAATAAAATTATATGAACTAATACAACAAAGAATGTAAACGTATGCTTAAAAATTATTTACTTTATATAATTAATAATAAAATATATTATAAAAACATAAATAGTTTTCTAAAAATAAATAAATAATATGTAAATGATTAAGAATCAGTATTATTGTACTATTGAATAAAATATATCTATAAAACTAAAATACACACTTGATACCTTATTGATTCAGAATAAAATAAACACTTCTAATAATAGTTAAAAACAAAACAAAAAATAATTATTTCTTTAATCTCTAACAGCAATAAATTGTGGACAACAAAAATTTAAAATGCCTCTCTAATAATAAGTTACAACAGTTATTGTAATAAATATTAAAAGATCGGTACATACACGAGTATGTACAACATATTTATTTTAAATTTAATTCCTATCACAGAGATTGCAACTTTTCAACTTTTCTTTTACTTCCACATCCAGTGGAAGTATGGTAACGACAAAAAAATTAAAAAAAAAATTTATTGTTCAAATAGGCTTAGAATATCATGAAACGAGATTCTAAGTTTGAGCGAAAAAAAATTTCTGTCTGTCGGTCTGTCTGTAACTTTTTTTGTGCGCAAGTTTACTCTGGAACCATTTAAGATATTGACTTGAAATTTGGTACACATAATATGTACTTTAACGAAATCTGGTACTAGATTATATTTTCATCTTGTTTCGTCGAAGGGTTAAGGGGTAAATTTGGGATAAATAGGTAAATCAAGCAGGTAAGAGTCCATAAAATTGGTATTTAAGATATACAAGAGAAGCTAAGGTTTCAAAAAAATTTTTGGCAATAGCCACCCCCATTACCACCCTCACCCCATTATTAAAGGGGATGAAAAAAAAATGTGATTTAGTGTGTGTACAAGGACCAGAAACCTCAAAATATTTTTTTACTTCATTCACCCCCACTACCACCCCCTATCACCATCCCCACCCCTCTACCGATGTGGGTTATCGTTTTATGGGTTGTTGGGGTAGAGGATTTCAAAAATTATATTATTGAAGTTCCATAAACAATTATTTCCACATACAATGTTTTTTCGTTGTGAGTGACTTGGACAAAAAATTTAAATGTGGAAGTAATGATTCCTTGGGCAGCGGTTTCTTTATCAGACTTTATTTTAATCTCTTCATTGCTAGTCACTTTTTTTCTTATTACACCTCATTTTTTTCCTCACTGATACGATTATTTTTCACTTTAGAATAATTGTTCAACAATATATTAGAAAAGTATATCAAGTCTCTCACAGCGAAAAAATTTTGTACGTGGAAATAATTGTTTATGGAACTTTAATTAATATTTGAAATCATCTACCTCCAAAAACCCATAAAACGATATCCCACATCGGTAGTGGGGTGGGGGTAGTGAAGGGGGGTATGGATGAAGTAAAAAAATATTTTGAGGTCTTTGGTTCTTGTACACACATTAAATAATAATTTCTTTTCACCTCCTTTTATAATGGGGTGTAGGTAGTAAGGAGAGGGTGTGGCTAATGGCAATTTTTTTTTGAGACATTAGCTTCTCTTATATATACTAAACATCAATTTTTTTGGACTCTTACCTACTTGATTTACCTCTTTACCCCCATTTACTCAAATTTACCCTTCAACGGAATAAGATGAAAATATAATCTAGTTCCAGATCTCGTTAAAATACAAACGTGTACCAAATTTTCAGTCAATATCTTAAACGGTTGCAGAGTAATTGTACGCACAAAGAAAGTGACAGACAGACAGAATTTTTTTGCTCAAACTTAAAATCTCGACGTTTCATGACATTCTAAATATCTAAATGAACAATAAAAATTTTTTTAAATTTTTTTGTCGTTACAAGACTTCCACTGGATGTGGAAGTAATTGCTTACTAAAGTGATTAACGCAGATTACTGAATTTTTATTCGAGATAAAATGTTTTCGGTGAATGCTGTGAGACCATTTTTTGCCAGGTTCTTGTCCGACGGAAAACGAAACAGTAGTATATCGTTGTTTATTGTAATTTGATTTGCACTGGCACACAACATCGACGCCATCGACGGGGCATTCTTTTAATTGACATTCATTAATTAAGGGCGTTTTCATAATGTTCACAGTATAAAGATACAGTAATAAATCAATATCTAATTTCAGTATTAGGAGGCTGAATCATTTATTTGTAGTATTTCTCACGATTTATTTTGTGAATTATTACTGTGTTAGGAACATTAAATATTTAAGTAATTCCCTTTTCATTTGACTCCAGTACAAATTGAAATCCAATTAGTTGGCACTAATCCATACTCAACTTAATACTAAACAAATTATACGAAGAAATAAAATATTAATCTTGCAAAAGAGCGTTAAATCCACCCGTAGCCGCAGTAACTTTGTAATGTCGTAGGACTCCTTTCGTGACGTCACACGCGGACTCGAGTGCAATGCGGTGGCCTGATAAAATCATTTACGTAGGCTACGACGTAGTCCGCTAGTGGGGTTAAGTCGTGGCAGCGTGCATAGAGATCTCTGAGGGAGGTGTACCTATCAGAGTCTGAAATGAGGCGCATAAATTTGTGTTCTAGAACTTTAAGTTTGCGCATTGTCGTGGCCGGTATGCTGCACCATGCCGGCGCCGCGTATGTGATTGCCGGCCTGATCACCATAGTGTACAACAGTTTTTTATTATTTCTGTTAAGTCCGCTACCCCTGGCCAGGAGCGGGTACAGACTCCTGGTCATGAAGTAGACCTTGCGTACTGTCTCGTTGATGTGGGTGTCAAACGTCCGTCGTTTGTCTAAGTTAACCCCCAGATATTTCACGCACTGTTTAATAGGAATTTCTCTACTCCTGATCGAAATTGGCGTTAATTGCGAGACGAAACTCTTGCCGCTACACCACCATTTCTTATTGCTAAAATTGTTAATGAGTGTAATATATACCATTAGAAAATTTATTGTGATTATTAGGAAACACACATTAGTAAAATGTATTAGAAAAAAAATAGTGATAGGAAATAACATTTCGCAAGGTTTCTATTTATTACAAACCATAAAAAAATGTAAAAAATATTTTTTTAAATTTTAAATTACTAATAACTTTTTTATTTACCAATCTATTTTGTTAACAATAGGGTTCTTCCTCTAGCTAACACTAAGTTACTCTCCAAATTTCAATACAATCGGATTTTTCTTTCTTGAGTTATCGTGCTTACAAGAAACGTGACGGACGGACAGACGGACAGACGGGCGGACAGACGGACAGACGGACGGACAGACGGACAGACGGACATTTTGAAAGTTGTTCAGAATTCGTTCACTAACATAACGATATAAAAATTTTTTCTCTACGAGCGATATTTACTGATTTAGAAATGTGCCGATCAAATACAATATATTCTTCGTTTTTGCGAAGAGTATAATAATGGTTGATAACTAACTGTTACATTTGCAACAAGCTTTTATCCTATAAATTTCTTGCAGAGCACTTCTTTCACCTTTCACCAACCACAAACAACTTCAAGACTTTTGATTGTCATGAATTCTCTCTGTCCACGTACTTCTCCCAAAAGCTAAGTAATTTGCAATATACCTACGTATAATATTTGGAAATACATCAATACTTGTACTAAAGTATTTTTTTTCGAGAAATGCAAGAATTTAATTCGATGACAGCAGTATACCTAACCTCTATATCATGAGACAATTCTGAAAAATACGAACGAACCGTCGTCCTTACGAACAAAATTGTTGATATAACAGTATTAAAAGTAGTTGTAGATGTAAAATAATCCAGCATTAAATTTCAAAATGGCACAAACACAGCAAAATTCACATTAAAGAAACACATTTCACCAGCGGATGACTTATTATGACAGCGTTTGTTTTTCCTAAGGTCTCAAAAATTTGTGACGTCAGCGCACGCAACCCATAACTTACTACTACCATTAGATTTCTCAGAGCACGTTTTAAATACCTGACGACACATTTTTACGAAGTACATTGAACAATAAACGTTATTTCAAAATTCGCGATACAAAATTTGATGGCAAATAAGCTTCGGCAGGCATTGATTGATTTGAAGGTGAAATTCAATGCAGGTCGGGGTATTTGCCCCCTGAGTAGTTGTTTCCTTCAAATCCTATTTTATAAACAGTGAGTATAGCCCATTAAGGCTAGAGGTCGCTGCTCTTGGTACTTGCAGAAAAGCAAGTCGCTATACGCCAGTGACATTTGTCCGACGTATAGTAGCATCTGACCATATGAGAGTTTACCTCTCACCATCACTTCATTTGATTCAGTTTGTATAAGACTAGCAAGTTGACCACTATCATTTGTCTGTTCCATGACCTATGGCATACTGACTAGAACATAATAAGTTCGAAACCGGTCTATGTCTGGTTAGGAACAGACAAATGATAGTTGGTTACTGATCACGATTTGAAGGTGTAATTCAATGCAGGTCGGGGTATTTGCCCGCTGAGTAGTTGTTTCCTTTAAATCCTATTTCATAAACAGTGGGTATAGCCCACTAAGGCTAGAGGTCGCCGCTCTTGGTACTTGCAGAAAAGCAAGTCGCTATACGCCAGTGACATTTGTTCGACGTATAGTAGCATCTGACCATATGAGAGTTTACCTCTCACCATCACTTCATTTGATTCAGTTTGTATAAAACTAGCAAGTTGACCACTATCATTTGTCTGTTCCATGACCTATGGCATACTGAGGAGAACATAATAAGTTCGAAACCGGTCTATGTCTGGTTAGGAACAGACAAATGATAGTTGGTTACTGATCACGATTTGAAGGTGTAATTCAATGCAGGTCGGGGTATTTGCCCGCTGAGTAGTTGTTTCCTTCAAATCCTATTTCATAAACAGTGAGTATAGCCCACTAAGGCTAGAGGTCGCCGCTCTTGGTACTTGCAGAAAAGCAAGTCGCTATACGCCAGTGACATTTGTCCGACGTATAGTAGCATCTGACCACATGAGAGTTTACCTCTCACCATCACTTCATATATATATATATATATATATATATATATATATATATATATATTTCTGAAAAGTACATTTAATGTGGTTTTTGATTAACGTGTTTTAAAAATGACATCACTCAAGTGGCGACCTCCATTGTCTATATATTGATTGAGTCTCTCCCTGTAGTTTTCCATGACCCTGCGGATCAATTCGGACGGAATAGCAGTAATTTCTTGGATAATCGCCTCCCTAAGAGCTTCCAAAGTTTGGGGACGATGTTGGTATACCTTAGATTTGAGATAGCCCCAGAGAAAGAAATCGCACGGGATCAAGTCTAGAGAGCGAGGTGGCCACCCGATGTCCTCGCAAGGAGATAAGATGCCCAGGAAACATTCTTCTCAGAATTCCAAGTGAACGACGAGATGTGTGGGGTGTTGCACCATCTTATTTCCAAGAAACTCCTCGACAACAAAAGCACAGTGTACTCCCGACCAAGCCATGATGTGACACCTGACTGACGCACTTGTCACTACTATACCCCATCTAGTCCCTAGCTATGCCCTTCCTAAATCAGGGAGGTCATTCTGCGGCACTGAATCAGTATATAGACAATGGAGGTCGCCCCTTAAGTGAGGTCATTTTTAAAACAAGTTGATCTAAAACCACACTAAATGTACATCTTAGAAATATATATTATACTTTTTGTATCTTGCTTGGTTCGATTTTTATTAGCTTCCCAATTCTGGGAGATTATGTACATAGTGGCCGAAATTAAGAATAACACTGAAATATGCGATAAACCAGCAGCTGATAACAGCCAAAAAAGTTACTCTGCCGTAGTAAAAACGGCGCCTCAAAAAACTGTAAACACGATCACAGCTGATCAAGTTAGTGTTGCTATTAAAAACGCACAATCGGTCACAAAAACTCATCGCAGTTCATTGACCGCAAACACATTAAACAAATCTAAAAATTTCAAACCAGTTATTGGCACAAATAACAGTTTAAGTCAAATTACAACTATACCCAAACTTGGATATTTGCATGTCTATAGATTAGGTCCAGAAACCACAGAAGATGCACTTATTAAATGCCTAAAGGTGACTGCCCCTGATATCAATTTCTCCTGTGAAAAACTCGAAAAAAAAAGACAATTCAACATGTTCCTTCAAAGTGTCTTTTCCTCTAAAGTATAGTAGGGAAGTATACACGCCAGATATTTGGCCAAATGGTGCGGCAGTAGCCAGGTTCAAGTTTCTCAAAGGAAAAAATTTTCACCAATCAGCCTTGACGTCTCATCCGATCCCTTAATCTCAACAAAGTATGAGGTACCTCACGACGAAATGTGGAGTGTTTTCCACATTAATATACAGTGTGTCTCAAACAAAGTGAATTTATTAGAGGTATTTCTTAGCGAATATAACCCTAGTTTCTTGTGTCTAAGTGAGCACTGGCAATCCAAAGAAAAATTGCAATCGACTTATATTAACGAATACACTCTAGTGAGTGATTATTGCCGCGAAAGACATATACATGGCGGTACAGTTATATTTGCTAAGAAAGATTTAGCTTTTCTCTGTAAACCTATTAAACACCTTAATAAATTATCAATTGAATTATGTATAGAATGCTCTGCCGTAATGTATAACAAACAGTTCTGTATTTTAAATATTTACAGACCTCCATCAGGGGACTTTAAAATGTTCTTCATGCAATTATCTCAATTATTATACAAAGCATCGTCCGAGTTTAAATTTGTTATCATTTGTGGTGACCTGAACATTAATTTTAACAATGACAACATGCATTCCAGAGTTTTGTCGGATATATTCATGTCACTTAATTTGACTTCATTAGTTTTTGAACCTACACGGATAGCCACAAACAAATTCCGTACATCGCAAACGACCATAGACTATGTTGTTACTAATAATCCAAAATTTACTAAATGTAAAAATTTTGACCCGGGACTGTCTGATCACCATGGTCAGATGATACATTGTAATCCTCCTTCTGTAATATCCTCGGAAATGTCCCAAAACATAATAAATTTGCCTCCCAAACGTTACAGAAAAATTAATAGTCAAGCAATAAATGAATTTAAATTCTTATTTAAAAGTTTCTCATTGCAAAAAAACAATACTGACATTGACAGCATTTTTGACGACTTTTTTGAACATTTCATCTGGTGTTTCAATACATCATGCAATTATAAAAACAATTTCAATAAGAAACAAATAACGGGTAAAATTAAGTTTTCACAGAAATTAATGAAAGATGTTGATGAACTAAAAAAGATGAGCTGGTTAAAAAAAAATCTCGAAGACGAACAATTAAAAGAAAAATATAAAGAATTTAAAAGACAAATACAAAAAGATATTCGCAAAGAAAAGATGGCACATTATGATGCTATCATTGTGAATTCTCAAAACAAGACAAAAGCTGTGTGGAATCTAGTTAATAATTTAAAACAAAAATCTAACAATAATAATACCATTACAACAATCAATTATGAAAATGAGGTGATTAGTGATCCTCAGGAAATTGCTAATACATTCGGAGAATATTTGTCAAACATTGTTAACAAAAAACTTGAGGAGCATTTTGGTAACGATATTTCAAAAATGTGTACATCACCCACATTCATTAATAAAACAATCTTTTTCACCCCCGTTACTAAAAGTGAAATTGAATCAGTTATTAAAAATTTACCAAACAAAAAATCAACAGGTCTAGATGAAATACCAGTCAAATTAATAAAAGAATGTAGTAGTGAACTAGCAGAAGTCCTCGCTGACCTAATTAATTTGTCCATTTCAATGGGACAATTTCCTACAGCTCTAAAAAATGCAGCTATTATTCCTTTATTTAAAAAAGGTGACCAGACTAATGTCGAGAATTATCGCCCCATATCTCTGTTGAGTATATTTTCCAAAATTTTCGAAAAAATTGTTTATAATAGAATCTTGAATTTTTTAAACGAAAATAATATTTTAACGAGTTCTCAACACGGTTTCAGGCCAGGATATTCCACTGAATCAGGCACTGTAGATTTAATTCAGCACGTAAATAATAAAATGGATGATAATCATTATGTAGTAACTGTTCTATTCGATCTTACGAGAGCGTTTGACACCATAGACAAAACATTTGTGTGTGAAAAAATTTTTAACATGGGCTTACGTGGACCTATTAATGAATGGATAAAATCCTTTTTATCACAACGAAAAATAATTGTGAAGGTAAAAGATGTTGAATCTGACATGTACGATATAGACATTGGAACCCCGCAGGGGAGTGTATTGGGACCATTAATTTTTCTATTATTTGTGAACGATCTTCCTAATTATATAACGCAAGGTAAAGTTTTCATGTATGCCGACGATACCACGATTGTAGTATCTGATGCAAATCCCTTAAACCTTAAGAATAAAATTAATAAACTTTTACAGGAATTTAGTGATTGGTGCGATAAAAATCGTTTAATAATTAATTATTCAAAAACAGTCTGCATTGAATTTAAAAACAGGTACAGAATAACAGATAATAATTACACGTTCATATTTGAAAATCATCATATCAAAATTCAAAACTCAGCTTCATTTTTGGGAATAAAGCTAGACAGTCATTTAGATTGGAGTAACCATATTGATGCAGTGTCTGCAAAATTAAATAAAAGCTTTTATGTAATAACTTCCCTTAAAAATTCTTTAAATGTTCATGCTCTTTTAAACGTATATTATGCTTTCGTCTATTCTCCCATTGCATACAACATTATAGTGTGGGGACAATCCAATGATATTAATAGAATATTTATACTCCAAAAAAGAATACTCAGACTTCTATTCAACCTTGAGTATAATCAATCTTGTCGTGAAATATTCAAGAAATTCAAAATTCTTACCGTGGCATCGATATATCTGATGAAACTATTGGCATATATTCATATAAACAAAAACAAATTTATACATAACGGAGACTTTCATAATTATCATACAAGAGGAAAGAATTTAATTTGTCTAAAGAAACACAATCATGAATTTTATAAAAAGTCTCCCATAAATTCTGGTTGTCGCATTTACAATCTTTTACCGGACGAGATAAAAGACTGCACATCGTTAATCGGTTTTAAAAACCGTCTAAAAAAACTTTTAATAGACAATTCATTTTATTCCATAAATGAGTTCACATTTTTTTTACAAATCAAAGTCACCTGATCCATGTTTTAAAGTATTTTATTTCACTTTATATTGTTTGTCATATTTTGTACGATATATTTGCTGACACGCTATGTTTTTATTATAATTTTTCTTTGTATATACCATTTTATTCTCGTGTGCGATATATGCATGTATTTACACTTATATGTATCTTACTTTTTACATTTTTTTTTAGGTAATTAAATGTTTTATAAATTAGCCATTAATATGGTATACTGTTGACCTGTCTTATCTATAATCCTGTATAGCTAAAAAGACCAATAAACATATTTATATTTATTTATATTTATTTATGGGTACAGAAAGAAATGACTGCATATTTTTCATCCCCAAGAAGCTTGTTAGCATTGATTATAGTTATTGATGATAGGTATTTTCGTATGCCTCACACATTCTCGAATATAACATTTCGGATCAAAATGTTTTGCAATAAATACACGAAGAATAAATATATTTACTGTAATAAACTATTACTCGAGAATTAAATTCTCTAATTATATGATGAAACAAAGTTCAAAAATAAAATAAAAAGACTAACGGTATATACAGTAATTATAATTATAAAACGGATGCCCTAGACACGAACTAATTGGCATGCTAATTTTATCTTTACAAATTATTCTTTTAAAATAATAATTCCCTTACTTTTATTTCACGAGTAAAAATAATATTTTGTACCTATATTATTTCTGTGAATGCTTATAATTTGAAAGAAGTTTTTATAATACATATTTTTTACTTTTCTATAGCAGACAGTAACTTCATATAGTTTTTTAAACGTTCCTTTGAACTTTCTATTAACATTTTTCTGAATTCAGTTAATAGAAAGCGACGGGCAGCACAAAGTTTCTGTAAAATTTGTATTATATACCACTAATTATATAAACAAATATTTTACGCCAACAATCCAGAGCAGAGAAGCTGGATTAAAACTGTAAACACGATGCCAGCGCGTTGTTGAAAATTCGTTGATTGTAGAATCTTTCTGAAAATATCCATCACATGAACTATTGTTACACTTGCTCCCTCCAATAAAACAAAATAGAAAGCAAAGGAACACAGACTTACCCTATTTGACCTCAATGGATTTCATCACATTGCTCTGTATATGATACGTACTAAAAAAACCGCAGCCTAAGGTATCACTACTTCCACATCCAGATTTTCTATCCAAGTCACTCACAACGAAAAAATTTCGTATGTGAAAATAATTGTTTATGGAACTTCAAATAATATAATATTTGAAATCCTTTACCCCAAAAACCCATAAAACGATACCCTATATCGGTAGTGGGGTGGGAGTGGTGATAGGGGGTGGTAGTGGGGGTGTATGAATAAAAAAAATATTTTGAGGTTTCTGGTTCTTGTACACACACTAAATCATAATTTTTTTTCATCCCCTTTAATAATGGGGTGGGGGTGGTAATGCGAGTGGTTAATGCCATTTTTTTTTTTGAGACCTTAGCTTCTCTTGAATATACTAAATACCAGTTTTATGGACTCTTACCTGCTTGATTTACCTATTTACCCCAAATTTACCCCAAATTTACCCCAATTTACCCCCCAACCCTTTGACGGAACAAGATGAAAATATAATCTATTTCTAGATCTCGTTAAAGTACATATGTGTACCAAATTTCAAGTCAATATATCAAACGGTTCCAGAGTAAACGTGCGCACAAAAAAAAGTTAGACAGAACGACAGACAGGCCAGGCCGGCAGACAGACAGACAGACCCGAATTTGAAATTACTATAATAAAGCAGAGGAATGCGTACTGGCTCGATTTAATCCCAGCCGATCTGTTTTCATAGATCCATATTTTAGATAGTTTTTTTCAATACCAGCACATTTGCAATTTTTATGGTTATTGCACGTCCTAGAGTGAATTTTTATGTTGCTTATTATTTGTTTGACGAAAACGTTATAAATTTAATTTTTTCAACGTTTAGGCTCAGAAAACTGTCATCCAACCAGGCTTTAATTTAATTTCTTTCCTTGTGCTGACATCTTATAAATACACATTTTCCTACTCACTTAAAAAATTACAGCAATACCATCAGCAAATTATATAATTTGTCCACCTACATCCTCCTGAAATGAGTTAATATATACTAAAAATAAAATAGTTCCAGTACAGTACCCTGGGGAATACTATATAAAACTATATAAAAAAACTACAGATTTAAAAGAGAAAATTATCGAGTAAATGTTGAAGAAAATTATATCCCACACATTTAAGAAAATAAATAAATAACTTAGGTCGAAAAGTAAGCGAGATATCCGCAAATGCAACATTCACTACAAAAATCAGGATGGCGGCGGCGGTGTAATTTTGTGTTTTTATTCATTTTTGTTACAATGTTTTCACCAATGTGGACAAAAAAGTCATTGAAAAAATGTTATTAAAGTATTTTAAATAAAACTACCACGAATCGATTGAAATTTGCAATCGGGTTTGCTGGCCTTGTATAAAATCAGGGTATCTTCTGTTAGACTTACAATTTTTATTTCAAATTTGAATCATATATGAAATAGCTTGGTAGAATATTTCCTATTTAAATTGGGTCATATCTGTTTTACAGGGTGATTTTTAGAAGCGTATATGCCATATTCTATACAATTTATATTTTACTATGATTTTGTAGAGAACCCTTACTAGGATTTTCGATTAAGTACACAAGAATACGAAAATATGAATGATATCGGAAATGCAATATACAATGTCCTCCAGGCTCTAAAGATCTTTGTGCAGTTTTATCAATTTTACTTCAAAATCTTAATTCAACTATTATGAAACGAACGAAAGTTACTGCTGGGCGTTATCGACTACAAATACCTTAAACACGGTATTAAACACGATCAACTTCGTTAGACTTATTTTTTTCATTTCAAATATTTCAAATTTCTAACATATATAAAATAACATACACTCTCTAATGAAATTGGGTCAGAACTATTATAGAGGATAATAGCCAAGCTATCACGTTTTATTATAATTTTGGAGCAAGATGTTACTAAGATTAAGCACATAAATAAGATGTACAAGATATCGAAGCTGCAACATACAGTGTATCTCTCAGATTCGATCGAACTCTACGTAGATGACGTGATATATCATGCAAGTTTGCTTTAAAATATTATTAACATATTTCTAATAGAATTGTTATGAAACAATTGAAAGTTGTAATCAAATGGTTAATCAAATGGGTATTATCTGAATTGTCTGAAGTTTTTGCAAGTTATTTTTCTCATACATGTAGCAAAAAAATTATTGAACATTTTGGTCAAAAACTTTCCCTTTCATGTACTTTATCCATCAGCTCTTTAAACTCAATTTACATTCCTAATTTTACTGAAGATGATGTTGCTGCAGTAATCAATGGGATGGAAAACAAAGGATGTTATGGAATAGATTATATATCCCCCAAATTGATAAAGATTATACACAATTATATTATATGTCCCTTAACTAAAATTATAAACCTGTCTTTGCAGAACGGTGAATTTCCCGAGCAAATGAAAGTTGCACTAGCTTTCCCACTATTCAAGAAAGGAGACACCTTACAAATAGATAACTATAGACAAATATCTTTATTACCTGAATTTTATAAGATCTTATTAACAATCAATCAAGACGGGTTTAGAGAAAAAAATCTAAAGAAACAGCAAGCTACAACTTCTTAAATTATGTTTATACTGAGCTAGACGAGGGTAAATTTGTAGTCTCAATTATTTTTGACTTAAGTAAAGCCTTCATTTGTATCGGACAAACTGTGTCACTTAGGTATAAGAGGTCCTCTGTTATCCTGGATCAATTCATATCATCAAAACAGATCTATTATGATTAAAATTCAACAATTTTCAACGAAGTATGATGTCCCAATTGGAGTTCCTCAGGGGTCAGTTTTAGGCCCATTAATTATCTTACTTTATGTTAACGATCTCGCTTGATTTGAAATAAAGAACTTTTTGATTGATGAATATTTTTACACATTAGATGGATTTGTAAACAAGTTTAATTCTTAAATAAGTAAAAATGAGCTAAGGAAAAAAATGTATGCATATATAATCTTGTCTATTTTATAATTGTTTTATAGTAGCTACTCTCATTTTTATCTTACCCTAATATTTTAATTTTTTGTAATCGTTATTTTATAAACTAAATTTTTATCTATGTACTGTAATTTTAAATTTTGGGACTTGCCCTTTATACAATGTGTGTTACTTTGGGCCAATAAACTATTTTATTCTATTATATTCTATTCTATTCACAGTCCACGTCCGACTTCAATTTCAGTTCGTTGCAAGTTACGCCCATTCTTTCAAGAATACGATGAAATAGTTTTTCTAAACTGAAATATCACGTACACGCTATATATAATTCAGTCTGAAATATTTGTTCTTGTTGATTATAATTTGTTTAAAAATAATACTGCGCTCTAATAAACTGTGGGGGAAAACCAAAGATTAATGTCTGGTTTGCTTATTTCCTGATTTGCCCAGGGCAGGATTAAAAGACTAAATAGGTTATAGCCTAGGGGCGAAAATGCGTGAAGGGGTGCGCGCTAGGGCATGAGGGGCGTCGCGAACTCTTTGGGTTTTCTGCTTATTAAAAAAAAAACTATTTTGTCCCTCCCTGCTAATCAATTTTAGTTTTTTTTCCATTTCCTTCTCCCTGCTCATCAATTTTGTTTAACCCCCGGACGAATTTTTTTTTTCATATCCCCCCCACTAGTCAATTTTCAATTTGGACATAAGGGGTTTTTTTCAGATTTGTCCTTAATCCGGCCCTGGCTTTGCTCAGCTTTAAAATGGAATAAATGAACATGGTTTATTTGTTGGCTTAAATCTAAACATTGGTTTAAAATCAACCCCAAATTCTTTGCCGACTTCATCAAGGTAATGGCAAATCAATTAATTATTAACTGGTTTTGGTAATTTATATTTGTTTGTCGATTTAGCTAGGCATAGAGCGATTTTCTACGATTGCTCTGAACGGCCATGACCACAACTCTTTTCCAAATGTCGCATTAAAATGGCGTACTGCAATAATCGCAGTGCCTGTTAAAAACTTGCACTGCGAGTTGTAAAGTCACACTGCGAATTTTAAATACGCACTTTGAGATTCAAATTTGCACTCCAAGATTTCAAATACACAATATGACGAAAATTGTGTTTTTCAAACAAATTACACGTGCGTGGTGGTCCAGAACTCAGTAGTAACAGGAGCGTTGCAGCTAGTAGTGGCTGATACAGTGCTCAACTCCAAAATACAATATACTAAATACCTCACCTTATAACATACGGATGTCATATCTTCAAACTTTCATATCTCACAAACTATTCATGCTACTGAAATTAAAGAAAATATCTAATTCAGCATCAGTTTATAAGCTTGCCTTTATTAGGCCTAAAGCATTTTTTCGCTAAATGTGACATCTCAGGAGTTACTTCATGAAAACCACTGAGATACCTGTTCATGCCAAAGTAGCAATGCCGTTATAACTTAAAAACTACCAATTTGTTTATAACTATGCGGACAGCCTTTTTCTCTTAAAATTTGATTATTTGCCAGTTACAATGGTTAATTTAATTCCTTGGATGTCACCCCCAATATAATAAACGTACGAAATAAATAGGTCAACTTAGCAGTCAGTAGCATAGCATAAAGAAAACGTTGCAAAAGGTTTCAGACCATTTCACCCTTGTCCACCGGGTTCCGAGGTTTTGCTGTTTTTAGACCCTCATCGACTGTGCTATATCCATTTGTTGAAGCATTTTGTTTAATTTAGTTACAAATTCTTGTACATGTTTGGCAATGTAAATAAATGTTTCTTCAATCGTTCCAAAAGTAGATATTTTCGGTACGATTTTTTGTACCGAAAGTAGCGTATTCTGGTACTAGCTCCGAAAGTAGCTATTACGGGTACTGGTATTGTAAAGTGACATATCATCTAAACGTCAATGTCAATTTGCAGGTTATATTTTATTATGAATCACATTTATGTAACAAAATAATGACGCCTAAAACTGTCAGATAATAGTTATTTCAAAATGGACAGTGATGATGTAGGAGAAAGCACTACCGGGCGTCAAAATGACGCGACACCAATTTATTTCTCAGGGGGCGCCAGTCGCGTGCTACTCCGTTCTTCTATCTCCCAGGCGGTTTCGAGATAAGATGCACTTCGATAGCCGATTAATGGACCAAGGCTGCACTACCACAGATCGATAATGACGCTCTCTCTGGACATGAATTCCCTCGTTAGGGGTTTGAAATTCTGGATTTTTACATAAAAAAATCCCAACCGAAGAATTTCTCTGCGGAGGGATTAATTTTGTACGTGCTATCCACGTTATTATCTGTTAATAACGGACACCTTAGGGATTTCTCAAAAGACGCATAGAAAAATCCCTATCGAACCTCCGTAAGGTAACCAGAAGGTCAAGAGTTAATGTGAGTTAACTCGACACATCCGGTTTTCGATACGAAAGTTCCAGGGATTATAGACCGTCAACAGGCCTCAAGATCAATTAAGAAACAATAGTTCAAAGATTCCGTTTAATTAACAGAAATGGTTACACAAAATTCTCAAGATAAGAATCGTGCCTTCCCCAATCAAGGCAATGGCTTTCAGACCATACAAGCGAGAGCGCTTACGCTAACGATCGATTAGGCAGAAAAGATTCATGCATACCTTCTCAGAATCAAAATGCGAGCTTTTTAGAGAAGTCTGAGACTATTGTAATTTCGTAATTACGACTGACTGATTTTAACTTAAAAAAGTTTTACTAAATGAATTTAGTTTCGCTAGAGACTACTTACCTTTAAAGTTCTTGTATCGTGGCAGTTCACGTACTCAAACACATTCGTGAGGACTTATGACTACAAGTTTGATGGCGTTTAATCAGCCCACAATTTACTTGCCCCTATGCAGTTGTTCAATATTATTGATAAGGCAGCAACCCACCTTCGAGCGACTTTTAGGCAAAATTGAATTTTTGGTTTTTTATGCACAAGGCGTTCTCCTCTATAACTTTGTCATTTGGAAAGCCCTGCTATTGGCTTTCCTACCATTGCTTTGTCTGGACCACTCAACGCGCTCGACCAAATTGCGAGCCGCTGAGTCAATCCAAACTCTCTCTATGCGAGAAACCGGCCTTGTGCATGTGCATTGATTTTTTATCAATTTTTGCTTATCGGCACTACGCCGGCTTTGTCAAAATCGTCTATTTTGCCTTTTAGATGCAATACATCGCCAAAAATTTTATGCTCATACTTTAGAACAGGGCATTCAATGACCATACCTCAAAGATCCATGTCTTTTCTTTGGTTGAGGAATAAAAATGGCAAATATTTCAATATTTTTTAAAGTACATTTTCGGAGTACTTTTTAAACTAGCTTCGTGGTACTTTTGAAAAATTAATCTTTAAGTCCAACTATTTTTGAGAAATCAATTTTTAAGCCAAATTTCGACGCAGTTTTGAAAAATTAATCTGCAAGTGAAATTTTGGCGTACTTTTGATAAATCGATTTTCGAGCCAAATTTCGACGCACTTTTAATAATATTATTTTTCAAAGTCCAACTTTGTTTCACCTCTGAAAAAGGTATATTATTCAAAAATCCTTGCCATTATATACTTTCGCTCTCATATCCTGAACCAAAAACATATTTTCCTAGGTGAAAATTCGATGTTTACCTTCGAATTTTTACCTGGTCATTTCTAACGCCTTATAGAACCCAAAACGGTCTTTATGGATTGGTTTGAGCCCCTGCAGACTCTTAAAAATGTCTTTAAATGAAATTTTTGCCTAAGTCGAATTTTGATTCTGTCTTCAACTTAGGACGATTTTGGAGAGTTCTACAACAATGACAGTAATTTTGAAAATACACCAATTTCAATTGGTTTCATTAAGGAGACGACTGAAGAAAAAATATTGTACGTAACACGCCCCGAAAGTGCTTTTATTGGACTCACAAGTTTCCAGGCCTAGCCTACGGCTCGTCCTGCAATTTGCTTACTCGTCCAGTAAAAGACCACTTTCGGAACTTATTACGTAAATAACTATTTTACCAGTTTAACTCTTAACAGTAATATTGCTATTTATGTTTCTAAAACAATGTATTCTTTTTATTTTGTTTTTTTAGTCTGAGCATATTTTTAGCTTGTTGTATTTTGTTTAATTTTATTTTGGTCCCTCCTACATCACATTAATGAAATTTTTAATAATTTAATTGTTTATAGTAATATTCACTCTGTGTTAATAAATTCAATTATTTTCAGATTTTTATTAATAAATGGTACACAAATATTTAATTAGCAATTGGAATATAGTCAAGCTCCAGAATTCATAGATTAGACAATATTAATTTTTCAATCACAATATGCTAGATTATGGTTTATTTAGATTTATAACCAATGTATAATAAATAATTCATAAATATTTTGTCTTAAATTCATATACAAATTTAGCACTTGATAAACATTCTTTGGAGCACTATAATTATACTCATCCATCAATATCTTACACAATTCATGAAAATGTTCATCACGACATATATCGTTTTTCATTATGTAATTAATATCTTTATAGAAATAGTCCACGGAAACCAGCATTTAACCTGGACAAAATTAGTAAAAATCTGAATTTTTGCACAGACGTTCTTTGAGGTGTCCTAAACCCAAATTCACAAAAATCACAAAAATCCCAACATGGCTACAAAAAACATTGAAGGTCAAAGTTTTTTGCAAATATCTCGCGCCCTATGCATCGGATGCCCATGAGGTCAATGTGAAAGTTATAGAGAATTAAATTAACTTTTTTTATTTTTTACCAAACCTCCCTCCCTTTTTCGAGATATTCAAGGTCAAAGTTTGAAAATATGGTTTTTCGCGAATATCTCGCGCCAAAAAAATCAGACAGCAGTAGTGTTAACATGAAGGTTGTAGAGAATTCAATTATCTATAAGATTGATATTTTACATTTTCCCCCAAAACCTCGCCCTTTTCGAGATATTCAAGGTCGAATTTTAAAAAAACGGTTTTCCGCGAATATCTCGCTCCCTATGCATTAGACCGCGACGAAGTCTACATCCCACTAAACATTTTTCTGTTCCGGAAATGTTTCTGAAATGAATGTACTGAAACATGAAACGTTTCTAGAAGTACGACAGAAACGTTCTAGACTCATTGCAGAAACTCAAGATGTCCTACCTAAGAAACGTTTCAATGAAACATTTCAAAAGACACGTGCCCGACACATTTATGAATATTTACAAAAATGTTTCCGACGTCTCAAAAAATGCATATAAAATATGAAACGTTCCTGGAACTGTTACAGAAACGTTTCAGATATATTGTAGATACTAGAGATGTCCTACCCAAGAAACGTTTCAAATAAGCATTTCCTTCAGGAAAGGTCGCTATAAACCAGAGATGTGCTGAGAAAACTTTCCATATTTAATAAAAGTCTGTAAAAGTCATGTAAACAATATAATTGTATGCACTCATTTAGTATCAAAATGAAGCTTGCATCATCAGGAATCAGATTTCACCATAAAATAGGCTATCAATATACCCCATGGAAAGTTAGAAGGAAAACTTCCTGAAACTTTCGGAGTTTTCAAAATGGAAAGTTTCCAGGAAGTTTTCCTTCTAACTTTCCATTGGGTATATTGATAAGCTATTTTATGGTGAAATTCGTGATGATGCAAACTTCATTTTGATACCAAATAAGTGCATACAGTTATATTATTTACATGCCTTTTACAGACTTTTATCAAATATGGAGTATCCTCGGCACATCTCTGCTATAAACATTATGAGACATAAAATTTCAATATCACCTCTAGTTAACTGAACTTTATTACCTAATGTCGAAATTGAAGCCGGTGTAAAAATAAACAAATAATCAATTGAAATATATTTTTAGGTGACTTCAATAACAATATTAAGGTTCAGTTAACTGGGCGACCATAAAATTTTATTTCATAATTTTTAGCGACCTTTTTGGAAGGGGGTTCAATTTTCTTTTTAATTTTCTAGTGTCTTCATCTTTACTCATATCTTCACTGGGCTGTCGATCCCATCAGTCTTTCCTTGGCATTTAGATGTCTACAAATAAATAAAATTACCCAGTAAATATAAAAAAAAACATGTATTAGAAACACTTTTAAATATTTGTAAACTGTAAATATCTAAAAAAAACACAGTATATAAATATAAAAATATATAACAAAAGTATATCTTATTCCTCCATAAAAGAAAATATCAGCTTCATAAAATCAAGTTGGCAGTTGCCCTCAAAAGTGATTAACCATTAGGTATATTATCTTGTCTTCTATTTGATGAACCGCTATTGGGCCTGATATGAACCACGCCGATACTAAGTTTCGAATGTTTTAGTCATGCTGGTACTAAGCCTTCGCCAGGGGCTGAAAAAGTCATAAAAACAATCACAAATTGAATGTACAGAACACAAATGAATATTTTTTAACCTTCTTCTCGTCCATTACTAGAAAAACAATGTAACTTTCAAAAACCACAGCACTTTAAGTATTAATAATAATTAACTGACCCGACACCCGCACTATTTTTTTTTAATTTTTGATGCACACAGTGTCCTTCCAGGCATAAAGATAAAATCACATAAAACTTACTTAACTGCAACAATAACAATAGCAAATTGCAAATGGCGGCTAGCTTCTCTGCTCTGTACATTTGTCCATGTTAGAATCGTCATCGGTCGTATGTTTTCGTTTCTCATTTTAATAAATGAATTTCTACAATTAGACGTTTTAATTGATGCGTACTCTGTGCAATAATCTACCAATACTGGTATGTTGACTTCTCGATTTGGAGTTGAAATTTTCAGTAATTATAATTACTAATTAGTTGCTGTAAAACAAATAGGCAGAATCGTATCGATCGTAAACGATTATATACTATCCCTTCGTGTTTTTCGATAAATGTAATTCCACAACTTGCCGTATGGAGATGATCATAAAGTTTTTATGCTTTGCAGAGTTTACAAATATCAATATTTCAGATCTTTATATATATTATTATATTCTCCACATTATTCGTTGACGTCTAGTTTTCGACTAATTACTTATTAATAACCAAGCATTCAGTATTCCAGACGGAATCTAAGTCGAGAATAGTTGTAATTTTACAAACAAGGCATTTTATGTATATTTCTGCAAAATAACAAATATTATGAATTTCTGAAATGTGTCAGAAATATAAACAGATATGTTTCTAGGAAATGTTTAATTTCTTCCAGATTACAATTCTTTCCAAATGTTTCACAAATGTTTCGTGTTTAGTGGGATATATATGAAATGTTTCTGCAAAATAACAAATAAGTATTATGAATTTCTGAAATGTGTCAAAAATATAAACAGATATGTTTCTAGGAAATGTTTCATTTCTTCCAGATTACAATTTTTTCGAAACGTTTCATAAATTTTTCGTGTTTAGTGGGATACAAGCAGTTGTGTCAAAAAACCGTTTTTTTAACCTTCGACCTTGAATATCTCGAAAAGGGTGATGTTTTGGGAAAAAATGCAAAATACCAATCTTGTAGATAACTGAATTCTTTACAACTTTCAAGTTAACTTTATCACTGTCCGATTTTTTTGGTGCGAGTTATTCGCGAAAAACCACGTTTTCAAACCTTAGCCTTGAATATCTCGAAAAAGGGAGGGGGGGGGGGGGTCTGATAAAAAGTAAAAAAGACGACTTGTAGATAGTTTAATTCTCTACAACTTTCACATTGACCACATGGGCAATGCATAGGACGCGAGATATTTGCAAAAAACTTTGACCTTCAATATCTTGGGTGGCCATGTTGGGATTTTTGTGATTTTTGTGGATTTGGGTTTGCGACACCTCAAAGAATGCCTGTGCAAAAATTCAGGTTTTTACTAGTTTTGTTCAGGTTTCCTCATATTTTTGTCTAATTTCCCTGGTGGGGAACTGTTCCTTGAACAAACTTACTTCTTCATTTCTTACTTCCACGGAGTGTCCTATACAATTCTGGCAACTGGTAGATAATTACGAGCTTTCCTGTAGGCGACTCGTTGTTTCTAAAATATGTTATTCTATGAGTATTCCACTGTAAAACAACTTATTTGATTCTTTCTGAAACTTAAAAATGATGTTAGACCAAAAAAAAAATATATAGATAATAGTCAGACTTACCTTACTTAAATATTTATCGATTATTATTCTGTTAAAATAATCATCATCACTAAAAGATTCGAATAAATTCTTCCAAAACTGACATGTTATTTTCTTAATATACACCGTCATGATACATTCCTTTGATCATATTTGCAAGTTTTGTATTTGAATGGCGTTAGACTATTTTGGTTTAAGATATTTTGGTTCCTTAGGAATGTCTGTATGTGTTCAATATGACGATTTTTGATTCCTAACTTCCAGAGAAATTAAATAATATCTAGAAATTATACGAGGATTATTATTATCAGTGTAACATGCCTTTAACCAGATAACACATCCAGAAAAACCATCTATACATTCACTAATAGCAATTCCATACGGTTTCAACTTGTCATAGCCCTCGGTATGCCACAGATAATTTGGACCCTTATTGTAACATTGTCGACGTCTCAACCGTCGCCTCTTGCGGATTGCAACACCCTCTGGATCTAGTTCTGTCACTAGCATTCTCACTGTTTCACAAGTCACTACAAGACCACGTTGAATGCATTTCAAATACATCCATCTATAATTGTGTAACTGCGAACTACACTGAGTTGCTCATGAATGTAGCACAGTACTTCATCTATAGAGGAATATTTATTCCTTCTCCACAGTCTCAAGCTTTTTAGAACATGTTTCAAATGCTTTTTACTTAGCCGTTTATTATGCTATAGTAGAAGAGAATTTCTCATTTCTTCTTGTGGAAGCCCCAAATCAAAACAAAACTTTATTAAACTATTTCAATCAGGCCAATCCATTTCACTTTGCTTGCCGTTTCAGTAAGTTACTGAAGAGGACAGCATACATTGGTAGAATTGCTAAGAACACACTTACGTTTAGCGTAGTTTAGCACCGTGCTAGTCACTGCTAGCAGCCACTATATACTACTAAAACCTGGGCCATTGTGCATACGTTATTGTCTGAGATATTTAGCAAAAAATTTGTAGTGCAACTTTATATCTCAAAGTGCGTCTTTAAAATTCGACTCTATAACTCGCAGTGCGACTTCATAACACGCAGTGCAAGTTTTTAACAGGCACTGCGACTAAAAATATTGCAGAGCGCCACTTTAACGCGGCATTTGGGAAAAGTTGTGGTCATGGCCCTTCAGAAGCATCGTAGTCTTTTTTTCATTTTAATTTTTTTTGTCTATATTCTAGGACACCCTGTACAAAAACTAATGTACTACTTGTTTATGTTATTTTTTACTGATTATCTTGCACGTATATGTTATGAAAACTTTAAAAAACTAAGATTCTCCGGATAGAGATACATCGTTACAGTAAGATTTTAAGTCCAGGATTTTAGTCCTCAATTGGTATGCAGGAAACGACACGGGAGCAACGGTTGGTTTCATTATTAGTTCTCCTATTTACGATCTTGTGACAGCCGAGTCAGCGTGTCTTGATATAACATCAAAAAGTTATCTAATGAGAATTGTTATTTCGGATGATAACGAACAGATCCCTTGTCATTGACCAACATTCAATTTAATTTGTTGACATTTTACGATTTAGTTATTTCAATTTTGATTTTAAGTTGGGTATTATTTTTGCGATTAGATTTTGACCACACAGTAAATCGTAGACAGAATAATTTTTCTACGGTGTTGTTGTGGTCAGGATAATTGAACACGTGAAAATAAATACCACGGTCGTGAGTAGACCACTAACGGATACAGAGCGCGGTTATGTATGATCAAATGTTTTTAGCCATATCTCCGAAATCAAATGTATTTATCTTTGGTGGATTTATCATTCATCTTATTCTTTTTTCTTAAAATATATCTAAATATACCTGGGGAACATGTATTTAAGTAATTTTTGAACATCTACTCCATTATACCTAAAAATGTATGAAAAATTAAAGACAATATCCACTGAGCTCCTTGTCTATAAAAATATGTATATAGAAGGTGGCCGGAAACTCCATTCATTTATTTTAGTTCATGACAGATTTTGTAAAAATATTTTAAAAGTTCTATTGTGCTCTAAGTGTGTTCCTATATGCTCCTATATAGTACAGTACTCAGAGGTAAAAAATATGCAAAACTTCAGAATAATGTCATTTTTGCTTATTTAAAGCACTTGCTTTAAAAAAAAATGCATTTTAAACTTTAAAGGTAATTTCGAAACAGTTGGATGCCAAATATAAACTTAAATATCTCCGAAATTATTAATACTACATCAATAAACAAAAAATATAATTGATTCCCAGTTTGTACTTTCTGTAATTGGTCTGTAACATGTTTTGATAAAGCAATACTTTTCGAAATACTTGACGAAAGCCGTTTGGAAATACCTTTTTTTAAGCTAAAATGGCAATTTCGAAGTCGTAACTTAAAAACTATCAATTTATGTGAAAAATTGCATAGAACATTTTCTTCTTAAAATTTGATTATTTTTCAACTCCAATAAATATATATATACATTTTTTAAGTGCCACCTCCTGAGAAGGGGTGGGATCCGCCCCTTATAAATTAGCAAGCCCCCGCAAAATATAGAAACTTTTCTGTGAAGCATTTACTATTATACTGCCAAAAATGAACGAAATCCGTTCAATACAACATTATTCCGAAGTTAAAACCTCTAGTTACTGTACTAATAGATATGTGCCCGTAAATGCTTACTAAGGGAGCTAGAGTCCTTTGAAAGTTGTGGTGGTGGTGGTGGAGTAGGTTTTTATTTAATATTTCTTTGTACAACAGCAAGGTATTTGTTAGGTACTTGATTTAGTACAATAAGAAGAAGAATTTAAAGTCAAATGTTATTAATTTAAAAATTGAAACCATTCATAAAGTGAACAAAGCTAAAAAAAAACTTTTAAGTTTTATTGAGGCTCTAGAAATTCTTCCATTATATTACTGTAATGTCAGGTCAGGTCAATTTCATAAACTATTCCAGAGTGATTACTCTAGACTGGTTTGCGAGCACAAATAAAGAACGACTCATGACATTGAGGCTGTTTACCTAACTTTTTTAAGCGGATTTCTCCTTCCGGAGCTAGCGTAAGAATAAATGTTCTGGTTTTTCTTTCGTCGTTACCTATCATGTTCCTCCTGACAGTAATATGCTAGGGCAATGCCTCTATGGAATAAATATATAACAGATTGAACAAAAAACGGAAATATCCTGTTGCCACCATTGGATTCACACTTTACGATGTTACTGCTCATGCTACTAATAAAATTATTTGTTTAAAATTATTTTAGGTATCCTCTGAAATTAAAATCAGAATAGGGCTTGGATTCTTAAAGTGGGCAGTTCGCCAGTTTTAGACGAAGTTTTTTGTACTGTTCTTTAAACATGTTTAACAACATAGATAGTTGTTGCCAAGATCGATAATATTGAAGCTTGGTTTGAAGAATATTCTACATTTTATTTATGTGCAATAATATCACGGTAGTTGGCTGTTAGCAATACTAAAAATTTGTAGTTGTGGCAGACATGCGTATTTGTTTTTTATGTGCCACGAGATTGAAGTTCTTCAGTTATCGGAACAGATATCTGTTTGGTATATTGTTTGGCATATTTTGTGTAGCGTTTTTACTACATCCTCACCAATTAACTTAAACGTCTCGGTCGTTATATTATTCCAATTCATACTAGTAACTATTTACGAAAAGCCATATGGTGATGCACCGTCGATATCAGAAAAAATAATAACAAAATGGCAACTATAAATGGTTATTCGAATGGATATTTTATTGGATTAGTACCATGTTTCTGTTGCAACATCCTTAAATTTTTAAAGCTAATTTGGTTTGCGATGTTAAAATTCACTTAACGGTTCAAGTTTGAAATATTCTAAAATGTGATTGGTTCTAATAATGAGAATCCTAATTTATTCTTTAACCAGTTTAATATTAGTTTATCAATGTTCACAGGCCATTGTATTACTTTTACATTGCATCATTAAGTCGAGAGTTTAAGGGATTAGAGCTATTAATTCTTTAAACGCCTGAAAAGATTTTGTCCGGCATCATCTGCGCCTTTATGACTTCAAAGATTTTATGTTACTTCCTTCCTTCTTCTTAACTTTTACTTCGTACGTAAAATATACATGTTTCTCATTTTAGTTACAGTAATAGCCTGTTATTAAAATGCATAAACAAAATTACTGTTTCTTTGAAATCAGCTTTTTTATGTGAAAATTTTTAATGACTTGCTAAAATAAATTAAGCTTATATTTTTCAGTATTATAAAATAAGTATTACAGAATCAAGATTCCTTATAAATTTTACATTTTCAAAAAGATAATTAACCAATGAAAGTACCGATTAATCTTAATTGATGTCAATAAATAGAAAAAACAATCATTCGAGAAATAAGATAAAAATATTGTTTTACAATATTTATATGTATTAACACAATCTGTTGTATTGAAGTCAACACATCTAATATATTGAAGCAATAAAAAAGAACAAATTAGTGGATTTTGATTCAGTCTGAAGCTTTATAAAATATTTCACGTTAGCTGGTGTGCACTTTATGAGTCGAAAAGGTTTTTTCTATTTATTATTCAGGATAATTTAGATCTTATTTCAAATAATCTTGGGGAATGTACAACTGATATATACTAATGTCATTGCACAAAAAAAATTAATTGCACGCCACTGCTATCTGGTCGACTGTGGAGAAATAGAATCTAAAGTTGTCAAAGTTGTGTCGGTAGAAACCAACATTTCTTTATTATTTTTTTAACAATTCGGTTACACGCGTTCTGTTTTATCATGCTATCAAGTTAGTTCACACGTTTTTTCACGATAATTTTGTTATTATTGACTTGACGAAAAAAAAGTTAAATTAAAAATTGAAAACCTCGCGGAAGCGCATAACCTGGAAACTTTTCGTTTTTTTTTTGCCGTAACACTAATATACAAAAAAGTAATTCCTTAATTTTTTCACGAAAAAAAGGAATTGGGGGGGCTGAGATTTTTTGAGGTAGGTGAAATAGATAAAAATTGATGGAGCCGGAAGATGGTTGGTGGGCCAATTAGGGGAGAGGGAGGAGGTAGGGAAAGGGAAATTGTCCCCTGTCGTGCGATTTTGAAAAACCAAAATGGAATTTGTTCGCTGTTATTTCGAGTATTTGTCTGATTAACGTTTTTAATTTTTTTCAAATAAACAATGGTCATGGCAGGTTAAGATAAGTGTCCGTACCTTTGCAACCTTTTTGCGTGTGGTTCCTTCCAGGGATGTATCTTTGCGAAAGATACTACCACAAAAAGTGTTGACCTCAAAAACTTCATAATATCTGGGAAAAAATTTTTTCGAAAATCCGAAAAACAATTTTTTTTCTTAATCAAGTGAACCAATTTGTTTGTATTTCACATATATTGTAAATATACTCAAGACAATCTATTATTGATATTTTCATGAAATCTTTTCATGAAGAAAACAAAAATTGAAGCTTTTGAATTTTTTGAAAAATATATATACGTACTTACACGTTAGCGACCACCTCTATTTTTTTTTACTAATTATACACCATATAATGAGCTATAACATATATTTTTTTATAAAACTCTATCAAGTAAAATCTAGTCAAATTGGCAAAGATAATGTTACTTGCTTAGTAAACACCCTGTATCGTGGGTTCGGAAATTATAACACCAGGGTAACACTAAACAATAATGTACTTGCGTACTAATTACAACAAGTAATAAAAGGAGTATACATTGCTTAGAAACTCGATATATTAATAAATATATAAATGAACAACAACTGCTTGGATTACACGTATTGAAAATTTTTTGGAGCACCCTACGTATTTTTTTGAAACAACGAGATGTATTTTTCACAATACATACATTTTCTGCAAAGCTCCATCGAAATGGTAATACATAAAAAAATTATGTGTTTAATAATAAGAATACATAATAAAAGAACATGTTATGCTAATGATATATGATAATATTAGTCGTCTTCATCACTGTCCTCATTTATTGTAACACTGATATCTTCTGCGAATAATTCAGACAGTTTTATTGATGATTTCGAAATATCGTCGACCTTGCATATGATAAATCCAAAACCAAAATAGGCAACAAAATAAAAAAATCCTAAATACCGAGTTAAATGTAGAAGACATGAATAATCATTTCATAAACGTAGCTGAAAATATTACACAAAACTTACCTGTAGTAAATAGTGTTTATACAGATTTTTTTTCAAACAATGATATTGAAGCAAATGTACCAAATTTCAAATTTAATGCAGTTAGTATAAATACAGTACGTGATGTAATTAATAAAATGAAAAATAAAAGTAGTAAAGATCACTACAATATGTCAATAAATATAATAAAAAACATTAAAAACCTTATAGTTATACACCTTACTAGTCTAATCAATCAATGCATTAGCGCAGGTGTTTATCCAGATGTCCTAAAGGTCACAAAGGTGGTACCAATTCATAAAGGAGGTTCTTTAAATAACAATAACTTTCGACCTATCTCTCTTGTTTCTGTATTATCAAAAATTTTCGAAACATGTTTAAAAAATCAAATAACACACCATTTTGAAGATAATAATTTATATTATTGTAAACAATTTGGTTTTCGAGCAAAAATGACCACAAATGACGCAATTATTTACTTAATAGACAAAATTGTCAAAGGAAATGAGAATAGGGATTATGTCGGGGTAACCTTTTGTGACCTTCAAAAGGCTTTTGATTGTGTTTCTCATCAAATTCTAATAGACAAATTAAAATTTTATAAATTTGACATGATCAGCTGCAACTTAATAGAATCATTTCTAAAGCATAGACAGCAGTACATAAGCATAAGTAATACTAACTCGACATCCCAGTACATAAAGAGCGGAGTGCCACAGGGATCGGTCTTAGGACCAACCCTATTTTTAATTTACGTAAATGACCTAAGTAAGTCTGTACCTGATGTTGACTTGGTATTATTTGCAGACGATACCACACTCCTGGTATCAGACAATAAATTGGATGCTGTTCAGAGGCAAATAGATGAAGCTAAGTTAAATGCTTTAGAATGGTTCTCATCAAATAAATTGTCACTAAACGAGCATAAAACTACAAATATGATTTTCAGTCATAGGCCAATTGAAAATTATAATAACCCAGAAAAAGTAAAATTTCTAGGCGTTTTTCTTGACCCAAATCTCAACTGGTTCCACCATGTTGATTACACAGCAAAAAAGATATCAAAAAATATATTCTTGCTAAGAAACTTGAAAAACATTGTAACTTTTAAAATTTTATTAACGGCCTATTACTCGCTAATAGTGTCCCATATGACTTATGGTCTGATAAACTGGGCCCATGCCCCGCAAGCTAACAGAATTTTCGGGTTACAAAGGAAAACTCTCAGGATAATTACAAATCGTGGATATAGAGAGGATGTAAGAGATAAATTTATTGAGTTGGGAATTTTAACATTTCCGTCATTATACATTTTTCATTGCCTGATATATATTTACAAAAACATAAACCAATATAAAAAACATGAGGATATTCACAAATATAACACGAGGACTCAACATAACTTAGTGATAGATTTTAATAGGCTTAAGTCAAGTGATTGTGGCTTTAATTGTTACGGCCCTAAATTTTTTAATAAAATTCCAAAGTGGGTGAAAGCCTTACCAGAGGTGAAATATAAACAGTTAATAAAAAAATTTTTAATAAAAGAATGTTTCTATAGTATACATGAATTTTTAAATTTTAATGGCACTGAAGCCACAATAATGGACAACAATTTTATATAAATTTTATATAAATTTACAGCATATTTTATTGTGTATATTTGTGTATGTGTACAAATATTTTGTATGTACATTTGAAATATTTTTAATTATTTATGTTATTTTACAATTTATTTATATTATTGTATCCTATATTATATATTTTATAAGTGACATTGCATAATATTATGACAATTTTTATATTTCTATATTTGACTTGTGTAAAACTGTATTGTTAAAGCACCAATAAATTTGATTTGATTTGATTTGATTTGATCTAAATAACAGAAAACTATTTTTTTTTAACTTAAACATGAATTTATCATATGCGAGGTTTCTCGACGATATTCCGAAACCATCAGTAAAACTGTTCGCAGAAGATATCAGTGATACAATAAATGAGGACAGTGATGAAGACAACTAATATTAGCATATATCATTAGCATACCATGTTTTTTTATTATGTATCCTTATTATTAAACACATAATTTTTATATGTTACCGTTTCGATGGAGCTTTGTAGAAAATATATGTATTGTGAAAAATACATCTCGTTGTTTCAAAAAAATACGTAGGCTGTTCCAAAAAATTTTCAATACGTGTAATCCAAGCAGTTGTTGTTCATTTATATATTTATTAATATATCGAATTTCTAACAAATTTATACTCTTTTTCTTTATTCGTTGTAATTAGTGCGTACGTAAGTATATTATTGTTTAGTGTTACCCTGGTGTTATAATTTCCGAACCCACGATACAGGGTGTTTACGAAGGGGGGTGACAGCACGTAACATTATCTTTGTCAATTTGACTACATTACTCCTTCGATAGAGTTTTGTAAAAAATATATGTTATAGCTTATTGTATGGTGTATAATTAGTAAAAAAAAAGAGGTGGTCGCTAACGGGTAAGTACGTATATAAATTTTTCGAAAAATTCAAAAGCATCAATTTTTGTTTTCTTCGTGAAAAGATTTCATGAAAATATCAGTAATAAATTATCTTCAGTATATTGACAATATATGTGAAATACAAACAAATTGGTTCACTTGATTAAGAAAAAAAAATTTTTTTTGGGTTTCAAAAAAAAAAAAAAAATTTCCCCAGACATTATGAAGTTTTTAAGGTCAAAACTTTTTGTGGTAGTATCTTATGCAAAGATACATCACTGGAAGGAACAACATGCAAAAAGGTTACAAAGGCACGGACACTTATCTTAACCTGCCATGGCCTTTGTGGGAGGGGAAAAACTTTTTGCATTTTTTTTAAATGCGTTTTTTTTAAATAGGAATGGGTTCAAGGAGAAAGTTTTTTGCAGGTAAGTGAGGATCTTTCTTATCTTTATTTAAAAAAAATATCTTAATCCAAGCAATAGGAAGGAAGGGAGGGAGCATAATGCGTTTGCGAGAATAAAGGGTTAAGAAAAAGGGATAGAGACTTCGGACCTTGATATTCGGCAATATATATCTTTTTTCCGTCTTAATATTTTATCAATATACCCTTCATCAAATATTAAACTTATATAACGCCGTCACGAGTTTTTGCGGCCCATTTCTCTAGTTTTAGGTGTCTATTGGATATATAAAACAATTATTTTTCCGTTAAACTCGCTCTAACTCAAAAATGGCACAATGGATTACTCTCAAATTTTTATCGAGTTATCATCATATATTTGTTAATAAAATGTGTTAATATGTAGGTCAAATTTTAATAAGTGTAGAAATCATTATTTTTCTTTCTAAAGCTATATCGAAAATTTGCATTCTCAAATATAACATGCAGAAAACTTTTTATCTTTTGAAATATATATCAAGAATATGGAGGGCATAAGGAGATAAAAGGTTGGCGTAACTTGATTATTTGAAACTTTTTTTCTGGCATTAGCAGTTTTCGAGAAAATTGCAAATCAGTAATTGTTAGCCCGATACTGCAATTAATTGCTATTAGACTTCCGCGTTCTTTAAGATCTCTTTATCATCAAATAAGTTTTGCATATATTTCCTCTTCAATCTCTAAAAGTGTCACTCCTTCACGGCTGGTAAATTAAAAACTTTAAAAACTAGAGTAAGAATCATGCTCCTCGCCGATTTGTATAACTTTTTATATAATTGTTGCATATTCTTTAGAATACTCTTTATAGTTTTTTGGAAATGTTAATTTTTGAACATTTCAAATCTTATATTGACAACTTATTTGATAAAACACTTGTCAGTATAAAAAAAAGTAAAAAAGGAGCAAGTACATCTATAATAACCTGCCTGTGTTTTAAACTTGCGATCTTTGAATTTCAAGCAATAATTCTACCTATTGTACCACCATACCATATTTCCGAAAGCGATAATGTTGCAAATATAATGTCACTATTTGAAAATCATGTCTACGTTTTAATATTATATTGTTATGAAATATATAATAGTTAAATATATAAATAAATGATAGGTAATGGTAAAAAAAAATGTATTCAATTACAAATCCAAAAAAATCAGAAAACAATTTTTAAAATTTTAAATGATTAATAACTTTTTATTTAGCTATCGATTTTGTTAAAAAACAAATTATATTTGTTTTAAGCATTTTTAATATTATAACGCCAACTTAATAGATAAAGTACTCGTCCCAATCTAAGGTTTCTGTTATAGTAATAGCACAACTTATTTATAATCTGCCGTTTCGGCAGTTTAATATTTAATAAAGGGTAGATTGATAAAATATTAAGATGGAAAAAAGATATATATATATATATATATATATATATATATATATATATATATATATATATATATGTATATATATATATATATATATATATATATATATATATATATATATATATATATATATATATATATATATATATATATATATATGTATATATATATATATATATATATATATATATATATATATGTGCATTTGTATCGTGTCCGCCTCCTTACAAATTTGTGGCGCCCGCACCTCCACTAGAAATAATATAGATAGATTAGTTCTGTTTACATATACATAACCGCCGAATTTCACTTACCAAAGGCACGCGGAGAGGGGAAAGGATTTTTATCTTTTTTTACATACACATTTTTGTTCATACGATTGGTATGTTTACACCTCGTTATATAAATAGTACCTCTCTGACTCAATGTATTTAAAACTGTTATATATAACGGTAGCCTTTGCCTCCTTCGAGGTTGCCAGACTTCTATAGTGTAAAATGCTCTAGCTCTTGCGCAATTAGTTGCGCTATGCAATCGTGTGCGTTTGTTATTATGATGATTCATATTGCGTAAGTTATACTCAATCAGATTACATTGGTGTTTTACCCGATAATGTGCGATTATCTGTTTTAAAATGAACCGTTCACGCTAAATATCTATTGTAGAATAATGTATGTAATTCAAAATGTGTTCTTAAGGGAATTATTATTACTATTTAAAATGCTTTTCAAAAGACATCACTGAATCAGTTCAATTTTGTAACACAATTGTTACATATTAGTCCACGTAAATTAGATATTTTAGAAGAAATAATTTATAAAGTAATAATATTTGGGATGCGTAATCTAGATAGAGTTCGAAATAGATACCCGAATAGTTCCCCACAATTTAGGGGTGAAACGTCCGTAATGATTATGAATAGAGCTGCTTCGGCCATATTACGGGGACTTAACGCTGGTTTTTCACTTTTATCTTGTAAACCGTTCGTCGAAAGAGAAAAAAGTATAGGAAATAAAAAAATCGTCATGTTAAATTCTGCATAAAAAATGTACTAATAATCTTGTAGCTTATCCTCACCTATTTCGCGCTAACAGCGTCCGAACAGAGGCGTAGTTTGGGGCGCGGAGGTAAAAATCCATCCTATTCCAAGTTTGACTCCGAATATCTTAAAACCGGTTACTTTAACGAGAAAAATGCTCAGGAATAAATTTATTGAGCAGAATTTTCTCTATTAGATGCATATATAGAGGGTTTTGTCGCAAGTAGTTTATGTATTTTCCCCTTCTTTGCAATTATATTAGAGGATAATCTGTACTGTTCACACAAAAGAAGATTTGGAGTCATATTTCAACTCTGAGCTTGCTTCAATTCCACTTCTTCTCTTCAATAAGAAAGAGTTAATGAGGAAAATTAAGAAATCGTCTGTATGATATTTTCAATGCTGTGCGAGAGAGGCCAATAGATTTTTCCGATTGCCAGTTTATTGTTGATGGCGGCAATTTGATTCATCGTGTAGTATGGCCGAAGCAGCTTTATTCGTAAACATTACGGCCAAAAAGTGACTGTAGTGTTTGACGGATATGCTGACTGGAGTATGAAGAGCATCGAAAGACAGCAGCGTCTTTTGAAACGCATTTCACCGGAAATTGTTTTTCATGAGAACACGCCACTGACTGAAACGCAAAATAAAATGATAAACAATCTCACAAAAAGGAACGGTTTATTTCGCAATTGGTGGAGAGATTTAAAAACGAGGGAATCAAAACAATTACTGCTGTAGACGACGTTGACGTACTCATAGTTCAAACCGCCTTAAACGAATCTCATGGATACAGTGGTCATCCTCGGACAAGATATTGATCTTCTCGCATTGATTATCGCTCTCGCACCTGAAGATAAAGATATCCGTTTCTTAAGAGAGGCTCAGAGAAAAATAAAAAATAAAGATTACAGTTCTCGTGACTTGCAGTCCTCGGAAGTTTTAAAAAGCTGTATGGCCACACGTTCAGTGGATGCGATAACACTTCAGCTTTCTTTGGTAAAGGAAAAGTGCAAACGGTGGAATGCGTCAATAAAAGAAAAGATCTCGAAGAGGTTGTCCGTATATTCAACAACCGTAGCTCAACGAAAAAAGAAATTACATCTTTGAATCATCAAAGATTCATTATCTTCAATAAGTTAGTCCGCCAATCTAGTACTACCGGGATTCTACGAAGACTGCCAGCAACATCCGAGGCATTACGTCAACATTCTTACAGAGTATTTCTCCAAATTCATGTTTGACGAGGAGAAAACTTGGAACCAACGGAATGCAGAAAAGCAGAAAATAATATAAAATATTTCAAAGAAATGATATACTTAAAGAAGTAAAATGTTCAAAACTTAATCATTTTGGAGCAAAAATGTAAATATTTCCCTCCAGCAAGAGAAAAATTTTTGAATTGTTTAAAAATTTTTGAAAAGCATTCGAGATGACTCCAACAAACTATCATTAATTAGTATAGCAAAATTTATGATTAACCAAGAAATATATTCTAGAATTTTGGTCTCGAATGCTTTTTAAAACATTTTTATTTCTTGCTAGAGGGAAATATTTACATTTTAGCTCCAGAATAATCTAGGTTTTTAAAATATCTTTGGAAGGTGGAAGATTACACTGGTCAACATTCAGTTTGAAAAAATACACCGGACTCTACCTAGGTACCCAGGGGTTTTTGGGGTCGCTGATTCCGTTGCAGAGGTCGGTTAAGCTCAATCACGTCAGGTTCAAGGTCATTTGAAGGTCAACCTAAGAAAAGGTTTTTGAAAAAATCTAAAAAATTCACACATAGGCTCTTGGGGGGTCTCTGAGTCCGAATCCGATGTCGATTGACCTTTATCACCTCATGTTCAAGGTCATTTGAAGGTTAAAGTAAGAATAGGAGGTGAAAAAAATTAGAAAAAATTTATACGAATGCTCACCTGAATACTTATTGTCTGTTTATCTGTCTGCCCTTATACCTGCACACCTGTTTGTTTGCTTGTTAGTCTGTATTTATCATCCGCCTGCATTTTCTCTCTGTCCATCTATTTGACATCCTGCCTTTCTGTCAGTAATTCTGTCTAACTGAATGACTAAATGTTTCTATCTGACAGTCTGTCTGCCTCCTTGTCAGTTTGTCTGACTCAGGAAACCATTAAATTACTTTGACCCTGACAGGATTGAGGTCAGGGCCGGTTTTAGGTAACCGAAGGCCCTAAGCTCTAGGTATGTTTTTCGTTGAAGCTTTCTCTTCTAATAAAATAAACGTGCATATCTGCGTATGAAATCTGAGTTCTGAGGCCCCCTAAATGCGAGGCCCTAAGCTGGCGTTTACTCAGCTCATAGGCAAAACCAGCACTGATTGAGCTCCAAGTGAGTGAAGCCAACGCCCGTGGTACTCTTTACTTGCATGTTCGCTCTGTTTCTGCAACTATGCCTAAAGGCCATCCTTTCACAGAAGAAAATAGGTAGGTGATTCATTGAGTTAAATATATTTGCACTGAGATAGCCGAAGAATCTTCATGTGCAGCTAAAGCTGGCGGACGAATGCCGGCTTGAAATGACCTCAGAATGACCTTGAAATGACCTCTGGATGCCTCTTTTTTTTAAGGGTAAGCGAACAATGGATTCGGACTCAGCGACCCGAAAACCCTGTGTGATTTTTTTCAGATTTGACCTTTTCTTATTTTAACCTTCAAATGACCTTGAAACTGACGTGGTAGAGGTCAACCGACATCGAATGCAGACTCAGCGACTCAAAAAACCTATATATAATTTTTTTCAGATTTTTTGACAGCTCTCCTCTGTTTTTCTCAAATTAACCTTGAAATGATCTCCGGATGCCTTTTAAGGGCAAACGAACACCGGATTCAGACTCACCGATCCCAAAAACATATGCGTGAATTTTTTCAGATTTTTTCAATCACCTTTTCTTAGTTTGACCTTCAAGTGACCTTGAAACTGACGTGATGGAGGTCAACCGGCATCGGATACAGACTCAGCGACCCAAAAACCCTATATGTAAATTTTTTCAGATTTTTTAACAGCTTGCTCTTCGTTTTTCTCAAATTAACCTTGAAATGACCTCCGGATGCCTTTTAAGGGTAAGCGAACACCGAATTCGGACTCAGCGACCCCAAAACCTATGTGTAAATTTTCTCAGATTTTTTCACCACCTTTTCTTAGTTTGACCTTCAGATGTCCTTGAACCTGACGTGATAGAGCTTAACCGACCTCGGCATCGGAATTAGCGACCCCAAAAACCCCTGGGTACCTAGGTAGAGTCCTGTGTATTTTTTTAAACTAAATGTTGACCTGTGTTATTATTTTTCTTTTATTTTCTGCTTTTTAGCCCCTCCCCCCCAATAAAAATCGTCTTCTAATTTTTTTTTTACTTTTACTATATAAGACCAGCAGCAGTGACAAATAGTGGATTAAGGGCAACTAGTTACGTTAAGGAATGTTCGTGTCCTGTTAAATAAATACCTTAAACAAATACCTTTTTTAATGGTACAAAAATATTTGTTTCTGAACAAAATAAACGTTTTTTTATTCCCAAGTTGAAAAAATTGATCTCTAGAAAGTATTATTTCTGTGTATAAAAGTTATTTATATTTTTAGTAAGATAATTTTTGTTACCATATCTATAGATGTATTTAGGAATAGTATGCCTCTTTACTATGTTGCCAAGTTTAGGAGGCGATATCGCTACTTTATTGTAAGGAAGCATTTAATACCTATATACATCAAGTGTTTAAAACAGCAGCGCCACCTGGTAAAAAATTTAATGGACTATGGTGTATGTTTACATATGTTTATAGGTATTTTCCGCCTCCAAAAAAAGTGTCGTTAAATGCTTCTATCTCTCTATTTCTTCCCTTTTTGTCATAATCTTATATGCGCACCAATAAAGCTGATCATTATTGATAATAATGAGTCATGAATTTACTATTTATCAAGACATTCGCGATGAAAACAACACAAAACGTCTCCGCCTCCGAAATCGGAGGCGAACGCGTAAAATCGGAGGCAAACACCACCTAACATTCGGAGGTGTATGAGTACTAAATGCATATATATATATATATATATATATATATATATATATATATATATATATATATATATATATATATATATATATATATATATATATATATATATATATATATATATATATATATATATATATATATATATATATATATATATATATATATATATATATATATATATATATATATATATATATATATATATATATATATATATATATATATATATATATATATATATATATATATATATATATATATATATATATATATATATATATATATATATATATATATATATATATATATATTGCCGAATATCAAGATCCAAAGTCCCTATCCCCTTTCTTTAACCCTTTATTCCCGCAAACGCATTATGCCCCCTCCTTCCCTCCCTATTGCTTGGATTGCGATAAATTTTTTTTTAAATAAAGATCCTCACTTACCTGTAAAAAAGTTTCTCCTCCTTTCCTACGTAAAAAAACGCATTTGAAAAAAAAATGCAAAAAGTTCCCCCTCCCCCTCAAATTTGTTTATTTGAGCACCCTAACTCCTTTTTTTCGTGAAGAAATTAAGGAATCACTTTTTTATATATTAGTGTTACGGCAAAAAAACGGGTATTTAAAAAAAAATTCACGAAAAGTTGTCGACCGATTTGAAAAATTTTTTTTATGCGCTTCCGCAAGGTCTTCAATTTTTAATTTAACTTTTTTTTCGTCAAATCAATAATAATAAAGTTATCGTGAATAAACGTGTTTTTACGAATTTAAATGCGAATTCCTGCCCCCCCCCCCTTCGTGTGATTAATCTGAACTAACTTGATAACATGATAAAAGAGAACGCGTGTAACCAAATTGTCAAAAAAAAAAAAAAATTAAGAAAAGTCTTCTTTTTCTCGCCAGATCCGCTCCAGTATATAAAAAGTTTTCATAAACAAGCATAGCGGAAAATTTAACTATAAGAACTTTTTAAAATAAATACAGTTTTAATTGCAATTTCTTTTACTTTAAAATATTTTAAGTTAATAAAACTTTTGCCACATATGTGTTGCTGCTACAACAACTGTTAGAAATTTTGTACGCAGACTTGCAAACACATTTGGGCATAACAGAAATTCAATTTTGTGGTATTAATGCAAATGTTCCATGCAATATGCGCCACACTGTTGATTGCGACACCCTAGGCGTCTCAGGCGACCTGCTTTATATTTAAACACGGATTTTCCTCTACAAATTTAAAATGTGTTCGTCAGCTGCTAAAATACGTTGTAGAGGAATGGGACCCCCGTCTCATCCACGACTTGGTTATTTTCCACTATTACTTCAGTGTTGAATCCCTGTACACTGGTCCAAAATTTGATACAAATTGTGCTAACTCAGATTATTATTGTATTTACCTTACAACGAATGAAAACATTAGATTTGTCGAACTCATTTTCTTAAATATAGAATAGAAAACTGCAACCAACAGCTGTTCGTCGGACTAACGCCCCTCCGAGCGCTGGGTTACAAATTACAAGCCTGACCGAGTTAAGTGCAATAACTATGTATTGCCACAAAACACTAAAGCCTCGATTGATGAACGACTTATTCCTACTCAATGGAGGTCTCATGCCAGCCACTCCACACCACTTGCAGACTGCAGTTTCGAGCTGTTTGCTCTCGTCAGTACAAGGTAGATCCGGAATGACTATAACGGAACCCTTGATTACTCTTGGTACATGACGAGATTTATAAAACCACGACATACAACAAAAATGGTAGGCTCCTTTGTTGCAATCGAAACTTTAGCGTTTTGTGGCAATACATAGTTATTGCACTTAACGCGGCCAGGCTTGTTATTAGTAATCCAACGCTCGGCGGGGCATTAGTCCGGAGAATAGCTGTTGGTTGCAGTCTGGTTTTTATTCCCTATATATATATGGACATGTATAGAGGAGTTCGACAAAATATTACGTTAGTAAATAGTCTGCCATCTGAAATAAGATATTGAAACAAATGTTAAAATTTTCGGGGCGTTTTAGAATTTTGATAGTTTTTGTGTTTCCATTTATTGTCATTTTTTTTTTAACGATAGGATTATTATTGTTGACTACCTTAGTTTTAAACAGCATTCAGATATCTGAGAAAAAGTAAAAAAAACACAATTTATTTTATTTTGTTAACATATACAGTTGAATTTATATCCCTCTAATAGTCACTATTAGATTCATTTTTCCACTGGGATGAAGAATCTACCTATGTTTCGATTTTCTCAACAGTTGGAGAAATAACTTCTTTTAGTATAATATTAGATTCTTTTAGTAAACCATGGGCAACGAGAAAGTCATTTTTTGGGGCAGTTCCCCCTTCTCCTTCAAGATTTTTCATCGCGGCAAAACTAAGCTCTTCTGCTTATTGCTGATTACTGTTGACTAGTTCACTAAGGATTGTTTGAGCGAACTTCCAATATTTCAAAATGAAGTACTTGGTTGTTCTTTAGTCCATTCCTTAAAGATAAAAGGTTTGCCGAATAAGTCCACGCTATTTGGTACAAATTTGTCAACAGTTCCCTTATACTGGTTTTTTTTATATATAAATGCTACCAAGACGACTACAAGAAATTTCCACGATGTTGTACTTCCTCATTTTTATCTGTTTCGAAATATGTTACTAAATAAGTCAGTTATTTAGTTTTTATATTAATCAAGTTCTCCAGAATGTTCTAGTAACATATAGAAATATCTGCCTTTAACATGTGGATTCCTGAGAGAAATATTAACTATTAATTATAACTTATACACAAGATTATTATAATATGTGCATTAAAACATGATTAACTATTATTTAAAATAAGTTTAAAACAAAAGTTCCTTTAATTAAATCACTTTTTACTATAGACAAACTAAGCTAAATTCTATCCAAAATATTTTTCTTTAGCTAATCACATCTGATTGGTATAATTATAATTGTTAATAGTTTCAATACAGGTATTCATTGAATTGACTGATGAAAGGAACTCTTGCCCTCGGAGCAAAAATATAAATGAAGAGGAACAACAGATTTCGATTTGGTATTTAGTTAACAAAATATACAGTATGTTCCGCTTTTCATAAATCCACCTTAATATATCAGTTATTAATAATGCGATTTCCTTCAAATGTGGGTGGTAATTATATGTGGGAAAAATGAACTATTTGGCATAGTAAAAATTTTCATTATTCATTGGCGTGCGGTTTTAGGGGGTAAAATAGGGTAGGTTTATTGGCAAAAGGATATTAGGGCATATTTTAGACAAATTTTTCTATCATATTTGGATTCAGCATGTCCAAAAACCCTTTCATCCATATTCTCTATGATCTCAAAAATGGATTATGGCAGAAACGAAACATTAATTAATTTCTTAAAAAACAATTTTTCAATTTTTTATAACTTTATTTAATTGCCATAACAAACCTAAATACAACATTTTTTAAATTCTGGTCTCTTCAACATAACCAACATCCAATAAAATACACTTTTCAACAACCCTTCTTAACCGTTCAATCACTTTTCTTAAAGTTTGGGGAGTAATTTCTTGACACGCTTGCCTAATCCTACCCTCAAAGCTCTTGTCTGTTACGCGGCCGAGTAGCATACACTTTATTTTTCAAGTACCCCCATAAAAAAGTCACAAGGGGTAATATCAGGCGATCTAGGGGGCCACGGTTCTAAAGGGCTATTTCTACCTGTCCACTTCATAGGGAAATTTGCATTTAAAAAATTTCTTGCTATCAGAGAATTGTGCACCGGGGCACTATCTAACTGAAAGTATACATTCTCTCTGTACTAAAGGCATTTCCATAAAAAAAATCATCTAAGTCATTTTGTAAAAAATTTAGAAAATTTTCTGCGTTGAGGTTATCTAGGAAAAAGGGGCCAACAATTTGTTCGTTTAATATGCCACACCACACGTTAACTTTTTCACTGTATTGGTTTTTACAGTTAATTATAAAGTTGGGACTTTCGGCTGCCCAATATCTACAATTTTGACTAGATATCACACCGTTTGTCGTAAATGTTGCCTCGTCACTAAACAGTATGTTCTTTAAAAAATCTGTCTTTAAGATAGTTACTTTGTAACCATAGGCAAAATTCAAACCGCCGTTCAAAATCACCTTCTAAGAGAGTATGCAAAAATTTTGGTTTAAATGCCCTAATTCTACTGCGTTTCAAACACCTCCATATTTTTTTTTGGTTAAATTTAGTGTTCTCGCAACTGCCCTTATACTACAATTTGGATTGTTCCGAAATTCTGTTAAAATGCGTTCGTCGTCTGGATATTGTCGTAAATTTAAATTGTACCTTCTTCATCTTGTCTTGAAAATGGCTCCGGTTCTTGCAAACAGTTTGTTGATGTCACCAACGGTTTTGTGCCAAATTGGTGCTCGATCACGATGATGATTAAATATTCGAGCAACCTGACGCGTAGATCTTTCATTATCACCAATTAAGCGGATAATTTCGACTTTTTCTTCAATTGTAAAAACTACTCTCCGAGTTTCTGCCATTATCAGTAAGATTGATAAATTAAATAACATTATTTAACTTTTGACAATTCATATGAATCGCCAAATATCAAATAAAAACTCGTTTTTCAAAGCACTTTTGATTAATGCCTATGGTTGCAAGGTAACTATCTTAACGACAGATTTTTTTAAAGAACATAATGTTTAGTGACGAGGCAACATTTACGACAAACGGTGTGGTATCATTGGAAGGTGGTTATGTTGAAGAGATCAGAATTTATAAAAAAAAATTAAAGTGTTTTTTAAGAAATTAATTAATATTTCGTTTCTGCCATAATCCGTTTTTGAGATCATGAAGAATATGGATTAAGAGGTTTTTGGACATGCTGAATTCAAATATGATAGAAAAATTTGCCTAAAATAAGCCCTAATATCCTTTTTCCGAAAAACCTACCCTATTTTACCCCCTAAAACCGCACGCCAATGAAGAATGAACATTTTTACTATCCCTAATAATTCATTTTTCCAACATATAATTACCACCCAAATTTGAAGAAAATCGCGTTATTAATAACTGATATATTAAGAAATTAATTAATTTTTCGTTTCTGCCATAATCCGTTTTTGAGATCATGGAGAATATGGATTAAGGGGTTTTTGGACATGCTAAATCCAAATTTTATAGAAAGATTTGTCTAAAATAAGCCCTAATATCCTTTTGCCGAAAAATTAACCTCTTTTTAACCCCTAAAACCGCACGCCAATGAAAAATGAAAATGTTTACTATGTCAAATAATTCATTTTTCTAACATATAATTACCACCCAAATTTGAAGAAAATCGCAATATCAATAACTGAGATATTATGGTGGATTTATGAAAAACGGGACACACTGTATAAAACTAGCTGATGCCCGCGACTTCGTTCGCCTGAAATTTCAACTCCCTTTTTTACCCTCTTGGGGGTCGAATTTCGAATAATCCCTACGTCATTCGAGGAACCTCTATGCAAAATTTGAAGATTCTAGACTCAGCGGTTTGAGCTGTGCGTTGATAGATGAGACAGTCAGTCAGGGTATTCTTTTATATATATATATATAGATTACATGTATAGGTGTCAAGTGCTGGGCTTGTAAAACATGGAGTTTTGAATTTTGCTTTTTTTTTCAATAAATTTTCAATAGAAACAACTTGAATATCCGTTGTGTCATGCAGGGTTCCTAAGGGATCTAATAAGACATGTAAATAATTAACAAGCTAAAAACGTACTTTTCACCAATTCACTGAGCTTTTTATTTATATAATTATTACACATTCTGTACAATACTCTTCGCAGTTTTCTTGTAAATAATGTTAGTTTTTGGACATCCTAAATTTTGTGATACCAACTTTGTTGTGAGAAAAATATATGAAAAAAAATTGAAAATAAAAACATCCAACCTGTGTGGGATTCGAACATACGATCTTTGGATTGCAATAACAAACAACAACAAAAATGTATTCAATATTCCTGAGTACAAGGATGTGCCTTATCGGATCCCAATTCGAAGCCAGACAGATGGCCAAATTAGCCAAATTACAATACTTTTTATTCTTTTTAACTATCTTTACATGTCATTTCATTTGTCATTTTTATTTTGTTTACCATATTAATAAAGTTGCGTCACACATCGCGGCTGAGGCTACGCGGAGTGACACATTCACCAGGTGTTCCGGTGAATGACTTCCAAGATCATGTATTTAATTTGTTAAATCTAAACTGAATTTTTGTGTTAATATCAGGCGATTTCAGATTTAAAAGTATATTCATTTTTGCTAGTTCTGGTAGTATTAATTTAATAATGCAGGGAAAATAATGTAAAAAACCCTGCAGCAAATGTCAGTTTTTTTAAAAACAATTATTTGCCCTTAATGGACAAATTTTTAGATGTGTTATAGGTTTCTGCGGAGGATCAAGAGGGGTATAAGGGGATGGTTGTAGGGTGGGAGGTTTTGTGAGGTAGTGTTTTTGAGGGGAAAGCCAGATGGCAAGGCAAAATTTCAGCTACTGAACCATCACATACCGAAAGACTTATTCCTAATTAAAGGAACTCTCGTGTCAGTCACCCAGATAGCATTTTTATATTCAGAGCATGTGCTCGGAACGTACTTTATGTACCCATGGAACTAAGAATGAATATTCATTTTGTATTCCGTGTAGAAAATCTGAATGTCAGAGAGACGTACAGATGACCGCCTCTCGATATACGAGTAAGATTCCTACAACGTACCCATAGACCAAAACGGAACTTGATATGAACCAGAAACGTATATTGACATACTGATAGATACATGAGGTATATAGGAGGAAGGTCCATCCTACATTCACAATGTACACTGCATGTTCATAGTATATGAGTACTACCTTCGCAGGAATTAAGCCGTAGGTGCCTGGTATGTTACACATGGATCATAAATCTATGATGCATGTATATTGTAGGAATGAACATTAAGTATCAGTGGCAGCTATAAGTACTTCACTCATGTCATGTATTTTCTTCAAAGTTTAATTATTGTAAAAATTTATTACTTATTGTAATCATTGATGAGTCGCTGCTTCATTCTGAATATGTTCAGTATGACGCAGTGACTCATCTATGATTATAGCAAATAATAAATTATTATAATAATTAAACTCAAGAGAATACATGATATGAGTGAAGTACTTGCATATAATAAATCCAATATCTAATTTTAAAGTTTAATTGTTACAGTCAATTATTAGGTACTTACTCTAATTTTCCACATTTCATATTCCTTGTGAAGAATATTATGTAAGTAAATGTGGAATATATGCACAGAAAATTTGTTTTTACTATCAGTTTTCCACTAAAGTCAAATGTTTTATTCATCAAATTTTATTGAATGGAGCACACAAATGCTAAATAAACTTAAATAAAACTGTATTTGCTATAACAATACTTTAAAAAGGTCCACGAATATATGTAAAAAAAATAGTTTTACGTTAATAAGATCTGTTAAAAACCATTTTAAAATGGATCAAACATTTATCACTCTAAAACTTCAGCTTAAAAATCATATTTAACGTGTTATTTATGAAAAAATCTAATGATCATATTACACTACCTTAAAGTTTTATCTATTTCAAATCGTGTTTTAAATTGCCAAGAACAAAACATGATTTTATTTTATTAATTACTTTACATTGTTGTAACAATTAAGTATGCATCTTAAATTATAAAATAGGAAGAGGTATAAATAAAACAGTTGTGTTACTTTAAATATATTTTTATTTTTTGTTACAAAAATGAATTGTAATAATAAAAAACAATTGTGACAAAAATTTCAATTCAGATTTTTTTTAACAAAAAAATTTTCTTTGCAACTTATGAACTGTCATATTTTACTATAACGAATTTTTTGTCAGTAAGTAAAAAATAGTAAAAATTGGAGGGCTTACATTTTCAAAACCAAGTGTCCAGGTGTTGCCGATGGTGATACTTGTAATTGCGAAAGTCCACTTTTCATTCTCAACACATCATCTGTGACTGATCCTATTGGCTGAATACTGTCTTTTGGCTTTTCCAATTTTTAAGAAGGTATTTCCTTCTTGTCCAGAGGAGGAGATACACAAATTGAAGAAATCGACATTTGCATTTGACAGCAGAATCGTGACTGACCGTGGAGCATGCGCACTAACCTAAGGACCGTGGCGCGCATTTAAAAAATTCTACAAGGGGATTGTAATGACATGGAAAACGAAAATCTAAATATAAAAGATAAAAAGTAATTAAATACCCATTCTAAGTCTGAACTATCTGCTTAAGAAATGCCGATAGTTACCGAGATAGTTACTAATTAATTGAACACAGTACATAAATTAAAAAAGGGTTATTATTCATTATTATTTAATATTTCATTCATTATTATTTAATATTTCATATTCATTATTATTCAATATTCGATCACAAATCTAAAGTCTGGATTCAAAATTTAAAACATATTTCATATATACAATAATATTGACGAACGATTTAAAATTTATAAAACGTCATACACCGCACAGGGGATGATTATAAATGTACTTAAATCAAATCTATATAGATAGAGAAATATCATTATTATTTTTGTAGGTAGGTAGGTAGATAGGTACTATAAAACTAGCATTGCTGTCTCATCAGTTGTGATGCAGGTTTATTTTTATTAGTTCAAAAATCGAACCAATCAGCGTTCGCGTTAAAAGTGCTGAACTTTTGATGATATTACTGTCGGCGCGGCGCTCGGGCGATGCAAATATTTCTACAAAAAATATACCTGTATTATACAGATAAAATCATTGACGAATGTTTATACGATGTACATGAATACATATACGAAGAACGTTCCCTGATACGTGTACACAATATATGCGACTGTGAATATAAACTTTTCTGTATATTCCATTTATATCGTATGTATAATCATATTGTATATGTGAAAATATTATTTATATGGGAATGTTGAGGGAACATACATGGCAAGTACAGAATGCAATTAGAACATTGGGAATGCAAAATGTACATTCGTGGAATAATAAATGCTATCCGGGCACTACACACCACTTGCAGACTGCAGTTTCGACCTGTTAGAACTCTTCAGTGCAAGGTAGGCATGCAGTGACTGACAACGAGATTTCAGGTGACATGGTACATGTTCACAATATTAAGACTGTGACATGCAAAATAAATCGAAGGCGCCTTATTTTTGAAAAAGGATGTATAGAGGGTTGCTTCAGAGAGAAACTACGTTTAGTAAATATATATATATTAGTAAAATGCATAAACAAAAAATATATATATTATAGAGATAACATTTCGGACGGACGGTTGGACAGACGGACGGACGGATGGACAGACGGACGGACGGATGGACGGACAGGCGGACATTTTGAAAGTTGTTCAGAATTCGTTCACTAATACCATGATATGGAGATGTTTTCTCTACTCTTCGTTTTTGCGAAGAGTATAATAATAGCAATAGATCTTGGAAATATTTTAAAATGATCATAGAGGCATGTCCGGATATGACAATGCTATACACATTTACCGCTATTTAACAACAGAGGATCGCGGCGGCTAAGAAATTGCGGTGTTAGAGAAATTATGACTTTCCACTTGCATCGTCTTGATTTCTCGAGTTAGGAACCAGTTGTGACTTATTACTTAGGCATTTAACCATTATTTCTAATTTAAGAGGTTTAAAAATGAGGTTAAAGCTGTTTCATTAAACAGAGAGTATTCTCTGAAAGGTAATTAAACAAGTAATAAAAATGTGTGTAGTCCCCATTGCACAGTGTATAGTTTTAATTTCCCGAATTAGTTACGAGTTGTAAATACATTTTAACTAAATGCATGTGTATGTTTCTAGAATGACCATGTTCAATATGTATCTGTATGATCTATCTCTCTATGAACTATATCACAACCTTCACATATTATTTTTGCCTGAAGGATCTTCTTTCTGATTAAATTTTAAGACCTAGCTAAGAACTTAGGAATTCGAAATATAAAAGGAGGGAAATTGAAATGGTTTCAGATAGGCAAAGGTCAGCCTATATAATTTGTATTCATATTATATACTTACTAGGTACAGTCAATCCGGCATGAGCCTGTATGTTTTGGGTAGGCAGCGTTTTTTTTTGTTTCTTGAGAGAGTCGATCGTGAGTGTAAAACTGACCTTCCTCGCCTGGGTGTGCTGTCATTCGGCCGCCATCTTCAAAATAAAGATGAATCAAAAAACTAATTACACCATTAATGTGCCAAAACAATAATATAGTTAATTAAAAGAACACTTTTACCCCCCTTACAATACGCTATGAGTAGTATATCTTTTTAAAGTTTACACAATTCGTTTCTTGGATTTTTTCGTATCTATTATATTTTCTGAGATATGAGAATTTTTTTTAAAGAAGAGTATGACAACAACATCCTTTTGAGATATTGAGCTACCCGTGGAAAATTTGATTTGACATCCAACAATATTTGTATTAAGCAAAGCCAAAGTAAGGGGAAAATACGCAGATACCCGATTGTTAAATCATTTGCTTTTTGATCCATTTTAGAGCTACTTTTATAGAAAATGATCCCAGTCTATGTGAGTCACCACCTGTGCTGAAAAATCAACTGACTAGCGGCAAAATGCGTGACAACAGTTCTACACTGTGCAAAAATATTAGATACCGCTTTATACATATATTGATGCGTACATCCTATCAAAAGTGCCGTCTCATTTTTTGTTGAACTTCTCTGATTTAATGAGCAGACAACTGTAGAGTGAGGGTTGTCTTGAACTGACAACAGGACATTGACTTGAACATTATCACTTTCCGATCGTCTGGATTTAAGTAAATGTTTAACATGACTACATTCCCTTTTAGATTCAATTAGTTAGAGAATTGATGGAAGATCAGGATACGCTTCCTTAAAAAATCTACTAACTCCTGCTGAGTACGCATCCTGTCTCCGAAACTAATAATTGTCGATATTTCAATACTCTTATCTTTTCGCTGTATGCATGGTATCATTTTCAGTTATTAAATTTAAACGGTTGCCAGAAAACTTTATCACAGATTTTCAGGATAATGCCACTATTTACTAATGCAACATTTACAGAAAGTTAAATTTTTTCGAATTACAAAGAACTCTAAAATCTTTATCAATTATATATAATACATCTGCACTATTAAAAACGGCATACTTTAAATATATATATTATATAAATTAGGATTTTAATGTGAATTATCTGGTCACAGCAGTTTTTTCTATTTTAACGTAAGTTCACAGTTCAGTTTTGCAGTTTCTGCGAGGTCGGTGTATTGTTTATTTAAACAATTTAAATTTCTTAGAGCGTGTTTTCCCTCGGTTCTCTTTGAATATCTCGAAATATATAAGTCCTATGGAAAATAATAAAAAGAAGGAAAATGTGCGTCTTGAGGTGTACAATAAAAGTACATAAACTATATTCATTTTAATTGTTATTATTATTTAAAAAAAATTGAACATTGCAAAATTATGCGTTTTTAAGCAAACCACTACTTTTTCAAAAATAATGGATAATATTCAATGAAATTTTGGAGAAATATAGATAGCTCTTATAAAGTACAGTCGCCACTTAAAATTTCAAATCAAAATGATTACTAGAACGGCTCAAATATACAATTGTTGCTAAAATTTTGCACCCTTGTGAAATCCTGCCATTACGACCAAGAGACCATATGTACGATGGCTCAAATTGTAGCATTCTGTAAGTACTTTAAGATCACGGAGAAAAATATTTATTTTTTCAAAATTTAAACTTGTTTTATTGCAGTTGTTTATAGTTTTCGAAATTTTAGTTATAAACAAATTCAAGTAACTCACTGGTCTTTTTATGAAATCAAAAACGGTAAATGAGCAATGAAAGTAGATTTAAAAGCCAACTTTTGAAAAAAAAATTAATGCTCTACTTGCATTTGGAGCTGAGATACGTTAGTTTTACTTCCACATCCAGTGGAAGTATAGTAACGACAAACAAATTTTTGAAAATTTTTATTGTTCAGATAGGCTTAGAATGTCATGAAACGTCGATATTTTAAATTTGAGCGAAAAAATTTTCTGTCTTCTGTCGGTCTGTAACTTTTTTGTGCGCACGTTTACTCTGGAACCGTTTAAGATATTGAATTGAAATTTGGTACGCGTATGTACTTCAACGGGATCTGGAACTAGATTATATTTTCATCTTATTCCGTCGAAGGTTTGGAGGGTAAAATGGGGTAAATGGGGGGTAAATAGGCAAATCAAGCAGGTGATAGTCCATAAAGTTGATATTTAGTGTATACAAGAGAAATTATGAAGGTTTCAAAAAATGTTTGCCATTAGCCATAAAAAAATACAATTTTGTTCTAATTAAATGTTAACAAGTAACTAACTAAGGTGGGTTTGAAAACAATGAAATATTTAGCTTGTCAAACATTTGTTGGTTTACCAGTGTTTTTATTGTGTCTTTAAAAAATGTTTAAAATTCGTGTTAATTGTCTTCAAAATGTCGCAAAATACAAAATTGTATTTTCTTATTTTCTTTCAGCTGTAATTCTGTTTGTATTTATCGCACATTTTAATACGACATATGAATAAATTCCTTATTAATAGTACTAATAAATGGTACTACGGTACCAATATAGTTCCATTTGAAAAAAATTGAGTTTTGCCCCAAAAACCATTTTGATGAACTTTATTTGCTCATAAATCACGTAATTTAGTATTTTTGACGAGATTTCGATTTTTCTAGCATTACACGGGTCATTTAGAATAAATCTGAACAGGAACCATACTTAAATGAAAACTAAAAATTATATTATAAAAAATATTGACGATTGAAATGTCACTTATTTGGTATAGTTGGATTCAGAAAATTATGCAGAATTCAAAAATGCAATAATATATAGGGTGTTCCATTTAAAAATTGAAAGTTAGTGTCATTTCCGGCGAAACCGGAAGTAAAACAAAAATCACATTACATCAAAAAGTTCCGCTTATTATGTATATAGGTTAACCTAAATTTATTATCTTCAAAACTAAAGGAGAGAATGATCTTGTTACACTCTGTATATTAACGAAAAACAGCATTTTTGAAAAAAAAATTAATTGCTGCGTAATTACATGGCGACATATTGTTAAATAAAATGTTAAAATGCACATTGTATCGGCCTTAACTGCTTTATTTTTGTGATAAAGAAACAAACAAAAAATCATTTTAAAGATTATTTGAATATTATCCCTAATTTTGTTCTTTAGATTTTTTTATAGAAGTGTCACAGTTTCTAAGATATTCAACATTTAAACCAAATAATTCATCCTAAAAACGATAGAATGCCATATATAAAATGAACATCTCCGAAACTATCAACCTGACACAAATATATACAAAAAAAAAAAACAAAAATTAATTCTTAGTTTATAAGCCTCATTTTTGATGTTCGCCATTTTTTCGCTAAAACTATTTAATAATATTTATTGAGATATTTGCAAAGAAACAAAAATGTTACATTTTCCATTATATACATATTAACGAAAAACAGTATATGGGAGTATATTTTTTTAATTACTGACTATTTACATTAACAAAATGGCGACGTTTTTAAAGAAAATGAGAAAAACGACATTGTTTTTGTTTTTTATGTTATAGAAAAAAAACTAAAAATCATTTGAAAGCCTGGTTAATGAACTTTCATTTTGATCGTCAGGATTTTTAACGTAAGTGCCATAGTTTCTAAGATATTTAACATTTAAACTAAATTCTCAGTCTTTTAAATGTTCAGACGCCACCTATACTTCCAGATCTCAGAAATCATTAACTTTGCAGAAATTAGAGAAAAAACGAAATTTATCCCCAATTTATTAGCTTTCTTGTTTATCGAAATTTGACGAAAATCGTTTTGAAGTATCTTTTTTTTAAGCTAAAATCGCAATTTTCAAGTCGTTATAACTTAAAGACTATGAATTTATAAAGTTACATAGAACCTTTTCTTCTTAAAATTTGATTCTCTTTCAGCTCCAATATATATTTTTTTTAAATTAGCAAGCCTCCGCACAATATAGAAACTTTTTTTAGATGCATACTATTAAGTTGCCAAAAATGAACTCATATGACATTATTCAAAAATTAAAACCTCTAGTTACTATACTAATACATTTTCATAGACACTGAATATATTTTTTTCAACAAAAATATTATAAGTAGCATAATATAAAAATGTATACATGTAAAAATACTTTTTTGGATATTAAAAAATAGAAAAATATACTTGTCTGAGCTTTTTCTTGTCACTGGCTTTGTAACGATTTTATAGAATTGTGCATTATTTTATGGCCGTACTGTATGATGCATATAGCAATTTTATAAAGACAGGCAGCTAGACAGGAAGATAAACAATGATTAGAGATACATTGACTTTTTTCTTTCTTCGATATTTGTGTTCAGTTTGAATCGAAATTTTGAAGAGGAGCCCCAATTTTTAGTAAATATTGTGTAATGCAACATGAGTAACATATGTGTTTTTCATAGTAATCAGTTTTTGAGAATTATTAATGATTCTTCTTTCAACAACGGCGTTACATTTTTTATCAAACGTATCAAGAATAAAAAAATATCTCATGTTCCCAGAGCCTCCGCCATAACTTTAAAAACTATGTATTTACTTTATAAAGGAAGAAGAAATCTTCCATTCATCAAATCAGCAGGAAATGAGCTGATTTGTTTAGTGCCGTTTCAGCACAACAAGTTGTTTATTTTATGATTACTTACAATTTGTAATTGGACCATTGAAAAGCAACAAAAATTCCAATTTCAACGATATATCACACTTGCACCCTTTCGATTTGGTTTCTGTTAAAAAAATTAAAAAGAATTCGTTATATGTACACACATGGCAGCATCCAAAAAATATTATTGGTATTATCGTTAGGAGAAACTGTATTTTGCTATCTGTCAAAAATATTTGGGTTGGTAACCTTTGTGAATGTTGATTTATAGGTTATGGTACGAGACGTCACAGCTAACCTCAAAAATATATATTTCTTAAGATTTAAGAATATTACGTAGCTATTATTAAAATTTCTGCCTGGTTCCCGTACTTTCAACACTAAAATCTAGTACAGTGTAATTTCTATGAAGTTCTAAATACTTTGTCCTAATAAAATAGGACTCGTTTTGTAGGTTGGAAATCTGATCTGTAATTAGCAGTCTATTTTTATTAATCAACCATTTTAGTTGTGGATTTGACAATTTTGACATTTTGCTTGAGGGACGACAATCAAACGCAGTTTGCGTGGTTTTATATATTTCTAGTTCTAGTTTTTCTTGAGAAACTGTGTGTGTTTTCGTAATAATGTCATGTAGTGAATATTATTCAACCCTTATGGGTGATGTAAAGTGTCGCTATGATGAGAAAATCAAAATAATAGACAATGTTGACCTATACACCAGAATGAAATAATCTGCACTAACTCTTCAGGATTTTATTAATGGATGTTCAAAGATTATATAAGAATTTTGGTGAACTCAAAAAATTCATTTTTTAATAGTGTTTTTCAACCTTGAAAATGACTGTTTATGCGTTTTTTCAAACATTAAATTGTTTATAAATGGGAAATGGTCAACTTAACGAAAAAGAGACAAGAGACCTTTTTTATTTAAAAAGGCCAAAGAAACCTAGAAAAATTCATTCGGGTCAAAACGCGATATTTGCAATTTGTTTCAAAAAAAATTATTTTAAACAAATTGGGATCAGATTTTCGTCAGGCAAATTCTTGATTCTTATTCAGAGGTATGTCCGGAACGTTAATATGAAAAAAAGTCGAATGGGAAATTTTTTTCATACGAAGGCGAGGTTTTCGCCTTGTCTATAAGCAAATGCGTGTAAGGGTTAAATAACAATAGAATTTATGTAGCCAGTAGGCAGTGGCACTGCGTCATTTAGCGGCTGCGCTTCGAGTTGCCGTGGCTAGGTAATAAGAAAAACAATGCTGAGTGACCCATAATGCACGTTAATAACTAAAAAACAAAATATTTTTAATGTAGCGTCCCAAAATGGGGATGTAATTAAAGATTCACGTATTCTAAGATTAAGAATGTACTGAATTGAATATTGAGCGTTAAAAAAATAATTTAACCTTTCATCAACTATTTACATTCAACGGCATAAGGAAAGAAAACAAATTTTTCTTGTAAAGCCTCTCTCGTATTCTACATTTCCTAATTTCCTGACTTTATTTTTTTATTTCTAACATGGGGTATGCATTTTATAGAGCCTTTAAATTAATTAAAATTTCTCCAGCACTAAAACAAAGTAACTTTATAATTTGCCTCGGTTCTATAGTCAACAGAAATACACGTTTTTAATTAAATTTTGTAGAAGATAATACAGAAGGAAAATATAGCTTGCCTTTCCTTGTGGTTCTAATAAGCGATTTGAAAGCTTTAATTAATATGTCAAGGACTCTTCGCCTATAGGCTGTTCGTGTATATTAAAGTTTATATAATAATAATGTTACTCATAATATAATAGTTTAATTTGCGAACGAAATCCGTATCTTGACGTTGTGCAATACTGATAGCTAACTTAACAATTCTGTTAGTTAAAGGCAAGAGCTTTTTAAATAGCCTTTAAGTCGATATATTCAGACTATGCCTGACTCACTGACTGCTATACTTTATTCAATATTACCATTTGGGACTGCCTTCACTAAATAAAGTAGTTTCGTTAATAATTTATGATGACTATAACATAATTAAGCATTTTCCAGCCTTTTCACATGAAGCTCAGCACGTTACAATATTTCTTTACAAACTATATTTCTTGCACATTTTTCGTCTCCTTTATCGTCACCTCCATTGAACGGCGAACTCTTGAGAAGATGAGCTATAGTTGACCATAAATGAATACTGTTCCAGGTAAATACTGCCTGTGTTCGCCTTTACGTAGTATTAAATGAAATATTTGATGCATGTAAACTTAAATATACTCCGAGTAAGAGGAAGTATCCACTGTCATAACTATACTATTATAAGGGATATAAATGAAAATAAGTCTGAAAAATATGTAAGCAAAACGACGATTCGCTTGCGTATAATAGCCCAGTCAATGAATGTTCAATAAGAGGGTCTAGAGGGAAATGCCGAGATCCCAATTTTTCACTTGAGAGCTGTGTTTGGACCATTTAGGAGGTAAATATACCAAAAGTTCCCAAACATAGAAGGAGCGGGGATGCAGGGGGGCACGAGTAAGGTCCCAGTTTTTGGTTTTTCGCTCATATCTCGAAAACGGTTATAATCAAAAAGTGACTATATGCAAAATTAAAACTGACTAAATTTTCTACAATAATGTTTCTATTAATTTTTTTCGTATCTGTTATAGTTCAGTAATGGACTGTATATCTTCTAACTGTATTCTAACTTTATTATAAATTTATTATAAATTGAAAAAAAATTTAATAATCCTCGTAGAAAAAAATTGTTTGTACAGATATAGCTGACTGAACACAAATATCGAATAAAAAATGTCTTTGTGTCTGTAAGTGATTGTGTGCGTGTATATGTATGTGTGTGTTTCTTGTAGACACGATAATTTCTGTTAGATTTAAAATATTTAATTACAATTTGAAACATATGTAAAACAGCATAGTACAATAATCCCCATTGAAATTGGGCCATATCTGTAATGCATGATGATAACTGTTAATGGGGGTGGAGGGTAGGGGGTGGTAGTGGGGGTGGATGAAGTAAAAAAAATTGAGGCTTTTGGTTCTTGTACACACACTAAATTACAATTTTATTTTTTTCACCCCCTTCAGTAATGGGTGGGGGTGGTAATGGGGTAGCTAATGCTCAAAAATATCTCATATATACTAAATATCAGTTTCATGGACTCTTACTTGCTCGATTTACCAATTACCGTCAGTTAATCCAATTTACCCCCCAACCCTTCAACAGAATATGATCAAAATATAATTCAGTTCCAGATCTCGTTAAAATACATACGTATACCAAATTTCAGGTCAATATCTCAAACGGTTTCAGAGCAATCGTGCGCACAAAAAAACAGTTACAGACCGACAGACAGAATTTTTTTCTCAAACTTAAAATATCGACGTTTCATGACATTCTAAACCTATTTGAACAACAAAAATTAAAAAAAAAAATTTTTGTCGTTACTGTTCTTCCATTGGATATGGAAGTAAAACTAATATTTTCTGTAACATGTATCAATTCTAGGCAGCCCAATACCTCCACCTTGTCACGCCTCGAACAAATCTTTTAAAATTCTTCTAGTACAATAAGTGAAGCTTTTAAATCCCAGCCCGAAAACAATGTAATGAAGTTCCAATTTTTTTTCTTCAACATGCTTCATAAAGTATGTACATAAGAGTCTATATTGTAATTTTTCCTGCTTTTTGGTTAGGGGTGGTTCGAGGTGGGCAAAAAAAACAAAAGATATACATAATCTGATAGAAAATCGAATTATAAGAAAGAAAAGTCTTATACACTTTTTTCCTAAAATTCATATTTTTCGAGATATTGCGAACTGCAAATAAGCTTCTTGCACAAAGCATAATTTTAGTATTTTTAGAATCTTTACTTAATACAAAAGACAGTGAGTAAAGGATTTTTTTCTTATTCTTTCTTTTACAGACGGTATTCAACATTAAAGTTTGAATAAATCCGTTAGGCCCGCAAATAACGTGTGACGTCATGTGACAGGAGACGCACAGCGCTAGCATACATTTTAAATTTAAAATGCCGGCGTTTTTGATCTTTACCACAACGTCAAAGATGCCGACATTTTTTACACGCCTTAGAATTGTGTAGTCAACTTTACCTAATGCCAGATGGCGTCAACTTCAATATGAGTGTTTTTAGATATGCCCCTTCTCCAGAATATTAGTCGGTTATTTAAATACTTTCCAGTTAGAAATTATGAAAACAGATTTGATAATTGCTGATGTTTAGTAACACTATATTAATATATATAAATTAATTTAAAATATACGGCACATGCAAGAGGCCTATTGCGGTTTTCACCCCCTAAAATCAGTATTCCTAGACTTTTTTTTAAATTACTCGAAAAATGTGGACTTTAATAAAAAAAATGCAAATGCACATTTAAAAATTTGGGCCCATTTTTTTTTTAGTCTTATTGCTCTAATTTCTTATTAATTGAAAATTTTTAAAAATCCTTCTAGATATTGTTAATGCATATTATTACCAACATGCTCAAATTTTTTAGAATTTTTAAAATAATTCTTTTTTATTCTGTACCCATTTTCAATAATGAAAATTTGTATAATTTTTTGAAAAAAATCGAGTTTTTGGAAATTGCTCATAAAATATTTTTGTATGAAAAATTGTAAGAGTACAAAAATGAAGCTTAATTGTATTAATTTGATTTATTTATAACAATTTGCATTTTCAATAAAATTAGACATATTACTATACTCTTTTGTGGCCATTTCTAATCCACCATTTTTTTTTATATAAATTTAGACCTCATAATCATATTCAGCGACCTAAGAAACATAAGTATATGGATTTTCGTGAATTTATTTGTAACATTAGAAGAATTATTAATTTTTCAGTATTTAAAGGTGGCTTCAACCCTTAATATTTTCATCTTTCCTATATTTAGATCTCATAATCATATTCAGCGACCTCAAAACCAGAAATATATGGATTTTCGTGATTTTATTCGTAAAATTAGAAGACATTAATTTTTCAGTATTTAAGGGTGATTTCAACCCTCAATATTTTACACTAGTTATAATAATGGACGCGTATATTAGAGATTATGAAATAAATGCTATAAAAACAGAAATTGTGTCAAACTGCGATGAATGTAATCAGGTACTACATATGAATAAAAATAACAGCAATATAAAACTACTGCATAACAATATCCGAAGCATCAGCAAAAATCTGGAAGAATTTAAATGTTATATTAGCCAATTTACCTCAAACTTTGATTGTATTGTACTCACTGAAACATCGCAAATACAAAATCTAGATATGTGTAAAATACCTGGATATGATATTATTTATAATAGTGGCACATTTAATCAAAATGACGGTATAATTATTTATATCAAGGCAGAATTAGTATACACTTAAGAAATCATTCAGCTCCCTAATAACAACAATATAATCTAACTAGAACTAAGTTTTAATAAGTCTTTTTAATTATAGCGGCATTTAGATCCTCATCCTCCTGCCCCTATGAACTCATAAACAACATAAAAGGTCATTTTGCACAACATAAGAAAAATTCTGATTCCTCTATTTTTGTAGGAGACATTAATATTGATATCCTCAAAAACACTGACATATCATTAGAGTATTTAAACACTATGCATGAATATGGTTATGTATCAACAATCAATGATTATACAAGATGTAAAGATCTCAGTAGGTCTTGTATAGATCACATATTCGTAAAAACAGTCTTCGACCCAGAACTATTATTATCCATTATAGTTAAAACCACTTTAACCGATCATTACACCATTATATTACAAATAATACTTGAACGTTTGAACACATCACAGTGCAATGAAAAACATAATATAATAAAAAAAATAAATTATGAAAAGTTAAAAAACCGTCTCAATCTAATTGATTGGAACTGTATATACCAAACTGAAAACCTAGAAACTGCAACAAATACGTTTATAGATATTGTTAATAACAACATTGATATATGTACCACGGTAATAAAAATTAAAAAGAAAAAACGGAAAAGTTGGATCACTAATGGTCCTATTAACTCCATCAATAAAAGAGATAACATGTATCAGCAAGTATTGAAGGATCCAAATAATGCAACATTGAAAACAAATTATAAAAAATATAGAAACATGGTTACATCATTAATAAAAAAAGTTAGAATTAATTATTACAAAAATACAATTGAACAGAATAAAAACAGCACAAGAAAATGGTCTACCGTTAAATAAATTTGCTCAATCACAAAAAGGACTAGTAACATCAGTTCTATTACCACTGATAATGGTGAAAAAATAGAAGATATCAAAAATATCACAAACGTATTCAACAAGTATATTAAAACGGGCGTAGAATTAGCAAATAAAATAAAAAAGAACCCAAATTACAAACTAAAAGAAGTAAATGTCATGAATTCTATATTTTTAACCACCACCAGTGCTGCAGAAGTAAGTGAAATAATTCTCACCCTAAAAAATAACAAGGCGCCGGGCATAGACGGATTGAAAGCAGAGACATTAAAGAATATATCCTCTTTAATTTCAGCTCCATTGGCGTACTTAATAAATAAATGTATGGAAACAGGTTATTGCCCGTCTGCCTTCAAAACATCCGTTGTTCTTCCAATTCATAAAAGTGGAGATCACTTGATTGTAAGCAATTATAGACCCATATCCTTGATAACCACTAATACACTAAAATCTTTGAAAAAATAATAAAAAAAAGATTGTGTGAATATATTGAAAAATATAATTTAGTATCCCCCAAACAGTATGGATTTCGAGAAGGCATATCCACCCAAGATGCCATATTAGATCTTACTACATCAATGTACTCTGCTTTGGATAGTGGTAGGCCATCCTTGTGTGTGTTCATAGATTTGTCGAAAGCCTTTGACACGGTAAGTCATACTATGCTTGTGGAATCATTAGAAGAGTTAGGAATTAGAGGCAAAGTTATAGAATTATTCAAAAGTTACATCTCCAATAGAAATCAGTACGACAAAGTAAATAATGCATTCAGTGAAAGTAAAAAAATTGAATGCGGGGTACCACAAGGAACAGTGTTCGGGCCTGTATTATTTAATATAATACCTAAATGGTCTGTTCTCTGTTCAAAGCAGCGGTACTATAATCACTTATGCTGATGATATAGCAATATTTTACAGCTGTGACAACTGGGAATCTATAAAAACAAAAGTAGAGTTGGATATGAAAAATATAAAGGACTGGTTTAATCACAAATTGCTTACGATTAATTTCGAGAAAACAGTGTACTTACCGATAACATGCAATAAATCTACACGGCCACGCTTCGAAGACCTCAACATTAAAAATGCGTTTACAATACATGCTGCCACAAAGGTAAAATATTTGGGGATAATGATTGACCTTCACCTCAAGTCGGATATTCATATTAATTATGTCATCAAGAAAATTCAGTGTTTAATATACAAGTTTAAAGTTCTAAAAGATATACTGGACACAAAACAACTGAAAACTCTATACTACTCATTAGTCGAATCTCATATTATTTATAGTATACTAGGATGGGGTGGTGTAGGGAAATCTCTTTTGAACAATTTAGTAATTGTTCAAAAGAGACTTTTAAAAGTCATATTTAATAAAGAACACTTTTACCCATCAGACACTTTATATATAGAAACGCATAAAATGGACCCACGACAGTTGTTTTTTGTTCATGCCAGCATTAAACTACAATTGAATAAGACAATCCTAAAAAAAATGAGCATGTACATGACACAAAAAAAAGAAACTTTGAATATCTACCACCATTTATGTGCAAAGCGGTTGGACAAAAAAGCTTTAGCTACTTAGGACCACGACTGTACAGTAATTTGCCATGTGAGATAAGAAACATAAAGTCCAAATATGCTTTTAAAAAACGGATAAAAAACTTCACATATTCCATACCTCGCCAACAAATACACAACCTGATTGAATGCAAATAATATAAAATATGTGATGATTATAACTAAAATAATGCCTATTGACACAATTTCAGTTAATTAGCATTATATTTCAGTATATCAGCATTATATCATAAGCCTATGTATGTATGTCCGTCCATATGAAAATGTGTGTATGTGTGTGTGTATGTGTCTATATACTATATCCTCTCTTAACATTTTACGTTTAATATGATATTCCACTCAAGAATTGACTTTACGGAACTACCGGCATTTCATTTTATTCATTTCACTTTATTTTGTCAGTTGTAGATTGATTATTTTATGTATTATGATTTATATATTATTGATGATTAATTTTATCAAAAATTTTAAACTTTTTGTCACACTCCGCTCAAGTAATTTTTCCTTACGGAGTTTGTCTTGTTTATTGTGTTGTATTATTGTAATAAGCAATAAATATTATTATTATTATTATTATTATCATTAATATTTTCGTCTCATAAGTTTTAACCTCACAGTCATATTCAGCGACTTCAAAAACATAAGTATATGGACTTTCGTTAATTTATTCGTAAAATTAGAAGAGTTATTAATTTTTCAGTCTTTAGAGGTGGTTTTCACACTTAAAAATAAAAAGCAGGTAATGCGATAATATAGATTTTGATGTACGTATTTTACAAAGCATATTGCAAAAAAAATAAGGAAATTCCTTTTCTCGTTTTCGGGCCGGGAATTTTACCATTTTTACTGCTTCGCTTACTGTACTGTTCCCCCTTCATTTTATTTGTAACACCTACAATCACCTGTAGAACAGATTTGATGTTCTTTATACACAATTAAAACAATAAGAATAGTCCAGTCGAATTGTACTTTGACATGGCGACAATAGATAACTACGATTTTATTAAGTTGATGGGTTGGACATCCAAAACAAGCCCTTGCAACGTGCCACGTGATGTCATACCGGATAAGGGAGGTGGGGCGTGGTAAAGTTGAAAAATCGTTTTTTTGCATTTGAATAGAAAGCTAATAATCTGAAAGGGAAAGTTCAAACAAGAAAGTTGCAGGTATTAAAAAATCTATAAAATGGGCCCCCGAAATTTAAGATAGCTTTATTAGGTCAGGAGTAAATTCAAAAAACGGAAATTTTGAATTTTTTTTTTTAATTTTAGCAAAACTTTTCAAATTTTACCAAAGCACGTGTTATATAGGAGGAAATATCTAGTAAAGAAATATCGATATCTGCATTATTTTTCGATGGATTCAACTTTTTAGAAAAAAAAAGAGTCTTCGAAAAATGGCTATAAGTACTTCACTATCTATCAGATTTTGCTATGAGAAAAAAAACTCTATTTTTCGAGGATTATTTAACAATTACACATGTTTTCGATATGGTCTTTATTGAGATAAAGTCGTGGAAATTGAATTAGAAAAAAAAAAGATTTTTTTGCACAAGAAATTCGAATTAAAGTTAAATATCTTTTGAATGGAATGCAGTGTCGAAAAATCATGTGTACCATTTTGAAGTGCTATTTTTTTAGTTCACTTTAAAAAGAACGTTACTCTATGATAATTGGTTTTCGAAAAATATGAAAAAGTAGTGTGAGCGAGCGTAACGGTGCGCGGATTGGGCAGTCATAAAATGCGTTCTGGCATAATAATTGAGACAAAATATTAACTATTTAGTTTTATGTTCTATATTGTTAAAATATGAAGGCAGTTGTAATTTTTTTTTTTTTTTTTTGTGCTGTAGCGGCATCGACTACTTTGGTCATTAGCCGCATCTTAATGTACTAATATCACATTGGTAGTAACAATCGATTAATCATTTTCATCTAGAAATTATAATTTCATTAATAGTCCAGTACTCTTCAAGAACTGAATTAGTTTTAGCATTGATTCTCTACTGTGTGACATTCTGTCAGATTATCGGGCAATTGTAGTTGAAGACGCACATTTGTATAGTCTGTACATTCCGTAAGGATATGGTTAACCGTCAATGGACTTTGGCATGTCAAACATGTAGGTTGTCCGCTTCCTCGTAGCATGTGGATCGATGTTAGGTTAGTATGCCCTATCCTTAGGCGGGTCAAAGCCACTTGTTCTCTTCGCGTGAATCCTTTGTGACTTTTCTCCTTCCCTATTAGAGGTTTAGTTATTTTTAGTTTTGTTTCTGTTGCTGTCCATTCATTTTGCCAGATGTTGTTAATTTTCCGTTTTAATGCTGTTTTTATGTCGTCTGGAAGAAGTGGTATATTTTCCCAGGGTTCGTTTTCGTTCTCAGCTGCTTGACGTGCTGCTGAGTCTGCAAGTTCATTCCCTGGTATTCCTATATGTCCTGGGATCCAAGCGAAATATATGAACTTATTTTGGTCTTTAAGCCATTGAATTAGGGACAGAATATGTTGAACCAATGGACTATAGCTAAAATTATTAGAAATAGACTGTAATGCACTGAGAGAGTCACAACATATGAGAAATGTATTATTATCTTTTTCAAATTCTATATACCGCAGTGCCTGCCAAATTGCATAGAGCTCGGCGGTGTAGATGCTCGTTTTAGGATTTAAACTCCAGGAGTATGTTTTATCTCGAACTGCGAACGCACTTCCAACTCCTTGGTCTCTCTTTGATCCGTCTGTATATATGATTTGACAGTCTGGTTAGTTATTTCTTATTTCATTAAATGTCGATAGATATATGGTGTTACAGGTTTCTCCTTTTTTAAATGCAGCACATTCAAAGTGTATGGTTGGAGGTGCAATTTTCCAGGGTGGGATTTCGCAGTATGTTAGTTCATACGTTGTTGGGAATTCTTCATCTAAATTATTTAACAGCTCCTGGATGCGTACACCCACCGGTCTTGTTATTGTGGGTCGTGACTGGAAGATATCAAACTGAGCATTATAAAGAATATCATAGCTGGGATGGTTTGGTTGTGCTCTTATTCCTATTCCATAATTTAGTAGAAATCGTTGTCTTCTGTATTTTAATGGAGGAATTCCAGACTCGCAACATAAAGATGCTGCCGGGCTTGTACGAAAAGCACCTGTAGCTAACCTTAGCGCTGTATTTTGAATTCGATCTAGTACTATCAAATGAGATTTACGTGCAGCAGAGTAAATCGTACACCCATAGTCCATTTTTGATAAAATCAGGGATTCATACAATTTAAGTAAAACTTCTCTGTCCGCACCCAATTGATGCTAGATAAACATTTGATCAAATTTAAAGATTTTTTACATTTTATTGCCAAATTGTCGATATGTGGTTTCCAAGAGAGTTTTCTATCCAAAGTTAGCCCTAAAAATGTCGTGGTTTCTTTGAATTCTAACGGGCGTCCTTTCATTGTTAAGTTTGGATCATTATGTGGTGTTCTTAACCTGCAGAAGTGAATACAGTGGGTTTTTGTTATTGAAAACCTAAAGCCTCGACTTTCAGCTTTATCGACAATTTTATTTATGGTACGTTGCATCGTCTGTTCAACTTCTTCCATACTTTTGTCATCGTAAAAAATGGCAAGATCGTCGACATAGAGTGATCTTCCGACTCTTGGGTCAATATCCTCAAGTAAATTGTTGACAGCTATGGCAAACAGAGTGACACTGAGTGTTGAGCCTTGAGGAATTCCATTTTCTAAGGTGTAAGCATCAGATAGAGTGTTGCCAATTCGAACTCTGAATTTCCTATTTGCTAGGAAACTGCAGATAAAACGAGCTAAATTTCCTTTGAGCCCCCAGTTATAGATGGTTTGGATATCTCCATACCTCCATGTCATGTTATATGCTTTTTCTAAATCGAAAAATACCGCTACAAGATGATTTCTGTTTGCAAAGCTAGTTTGAATAGCATTATCGAGGTATGTCAATTGATCAGAGGTGGAGCGGAATTTTCGGAAACCCATCTGGAAGTCTGATAGAAGATGATTTCTCTCTAGATACCACATTATACGCATATTTACCATTTTTTCAAGAAGTTTGCTAAGACAGCAGGTCAAAGATATAGGACGGTAACTAGCTGGATCCTCGGGATCTTTATTTTGCTTGAGTAGTGGTATAATAGTAGCTTCTCTCCACTGATCTGGGTAGCTTCCTTCTGACCATATTCTGTTGAATAAGTTAAGCAGTAACATTTTTACGTGTCTTGGAAGTTGGCGGATCATTTCGTATGGAATGCGGTCTGGTCCCGGAGAGGAGTTACTTACATCTTGAAGTGCAGTTTCTAATTCATTCATGGTAAAAGAATCGTTGTATTGTGAGATATTGTGTTCGGAGAAATCTAAGTCTATTTCTAGTGTTGGTTTCTGCTGTAGGAAAATTGGATCATAATTAGCTGACCCGCTCGTTGTTTGAAAGTTGCTTCCCAACAAGTTTACTATATCCTCTGTGTTTGATATTAATTCATTATTAACCCGAAGTACTGGCGAGGGATTAGGAAATTTTCGTCCAGCTATTGCTCTTACCTTTTTCCACACTTCTGTTACAGTTGTATCCGGAGTAATAGAATTTACGTATTGTTCCCACGAAGATTTTTTACTCGCTAAGATTAGGCGGCGAGATTTTGCTCGAAGACGTTTAAAATTAATCATATTTTCTTGTGTAGGGGATCTTTTAAAAATGTTAAGAGCTCTTTTCTTTTCTTTTACTGCTTTTTTTATTTCTTCATTCCACCATGGTACAGTTATTTTTGATTGAGTATCTCCTGTCATGGGAATACTTAATTCGGCAGCATGTACTATAGCTGTAGTAATAGCATCGACCGTTTCTGTAATAGTATCTTTCATTTCAATTTGACTAAGTAGTTCTGCAAATTGGTTCCAGTCAGCACGTTCTAGTCGCCATCTTCGAAAGGAAGTGTTTTGTATGTTTCGTGTTGGTAGTTCTATGGATATTGGATGATGATCAGTGAAAAGATGGTCTTTAAGGACGTTCCATGACAAGAGATGTGCTATTTCAGGTGAGCAAATTGACAAATCAATTCTTCAATTGCTCTGCCACTTGCGTCTAAGTGGCGAGAGCCCCATATAGGATTATGGGAGTTAAAGTCTCCTGTAATTAGAAACGGTGAAGGTAACTGTCGGACGATATTAGTTAGGTCTTCCAACCTCCAATTAGCATCAGGTAAGTATATGTTACATATTGTTAGATTTATAGGGAATTCAATTTTCACAGCTATCGCTTGCAGTTCAGTCTGAATTAATATTCTGTGAGTTTTTATGTTTCCTTTGATTAGAAAGGCAACACCACCCCGGGCTCGCAGATGAGGGATGACATCTTGCCTAAATAAATTGAAGCCTTTTACCGAGAGTTGTTCCTGGGGTTTTAGATGAGTCTCCTGTAAGCATAGGCAAAAAGGTTGTTTTTCTGCTATTATGCTTTTCAATTCTGGAAAATGGGTTTTACATCCATTACAATTCCATTGGATAATTGTATCCATTTTTATTTGTTTTTTTTTTTAATATGTGTAAATAAAAGCAAATAAATATATGTATAAATAAAATTAATAAATATAAATAAAATAAAATATCACAGATAAATATCACGGTAACGAGTGATCAGATGTTTGTTTGCGCGGCTTGCCTTTTGGCCAGCCCGCTTTTTTCTTTTTCTTTCTTATTTCAGCAACTTGGGTACTTAATGATGTTTCATCTCCCGATGATAGGGTTTGCTGTTCTGGGGAGTCAGTTCTCTTTCGTTTTTCTTGAGCTGGAGGTTGTGGGGGTTGTAAGAAAGATAAGGCATCTACAATTTTTGGAACTAATTGTTTAACAAGGTCTGAAAAATCAATCTTGGCTGGAGTGGATACTGCTGCTGCGTAGCTCACTCCCGGGGAAGGTAGAGATATATTTACTTTTCTTTTTGCCTCTATGTATGAAATATTTTCTTTAACCTTGATTTCTTGGATGGCCGATTCTTGTTTGAATGTTGGGCATTTTCGAGATCTTGCGGAGTGAGAGCCTCCACAATTAACGCAGGTAATTGGATCTTTACATGGTTCACCTTCATGTAGAGGTTTACCACATACACATACTTGTGGTTGACTGCATCGAAGAGATGTGTGTCCGAACTTTTGGCATCTAAAACATCGCATTGGTGATGGAATATACATCCTGACTTCCAGTGAATAGAATGCTACGTTTATGCGTTTTGGGAGATTAGGCGTGTTAAATGTCAAAACGTGATTAGGCGTGTCAACTAGTGTTCCGTCTTTATTTGTTCTGATCCGCCTCACTTCCAAAACTCCTTGGTTCTTTAGACCATCTAAGATATCCTCTATTGTGCAATTTAAAAGATCTCTGCAATATATGATACCTTTTGAGGTGTTAAGGTTTCGGTGTGGGATAACCTCAACAATAAATTCTCCTAGCTTCTTTACTTCCAGTAGACGTTTTGATTGAGCTGCAGATATTGTTTCTACTGACAGTCCATCATTAATTTTTCTTACATTCTTTGGTGTACCAATTAAGCTATACAAAGACCTCTGTATTACGAAGGGACTCACTCTTGAGAAGTCGCCTTCGTCTCTTTTCACGACCAAGAACCGAGGGGGAACCGACGTCTCTTGGATCGCGTTATTGTTGGCGGTATTTTGGGGTGGACCTCCAGCCACATCCATATTTATAGAGGTGGACATCTCTTGGTTTTGGCTTTTGTTTTTTTGACTCATATATGGTCCCACGAGTAGGGAAGAGGAAGTGGTCGACTGCAGCAGTGCTCCCTTACTACAGCAAGGCTGTTTTCCAACCGGAGGCCGCCTGGTATCCGGAGGTAGCCGTTTACGGTTCACTAACGCAGAACCATGCATCCCTCAGCACGGCAAACACCTTAGATTTCGGATTATATTAACGAGGTTTACTCCTCTAGATCATGTTCTGTTAGAACAGGGTAACCTCTAGTCGGATGTGGCTCTTCACCACGCATGATGGTCTTGTAAGTGCAGAGGCTATAGACTGCGCGCATAACACTTACCGAGGTGCTGTTTTTCGTTTCTCCCCCGCGGCCTTACCGGCATGGGTGGCCCTACCAGGAGCTAAAAGCTCCAGCCGGCGTTGCCCGCAGGTTCATTGAACTTACTGAAGCACCCCTACCCCGGCAGTTGTAATTATATACACAATTATTCAAGAATAATTATTTTTATTTCATACAGATTTTTTAAAAATTACATTAATTTCATACACTCGTCACATAAATCACATACATATATCGCACACACAAGCAAGGCTGGGATTTTGCAGAGTGAGAGGGAAATATGCGTTTATTTTCGGTTTATTATAAATATTTAAAAAAAAATCATAAATGGTATAATCTTTAAAATAATTTCAGATACTTCCCATTGCTCTAAGGAATACAACCATATATAGTTTTTATCATTAATTTTGTATACAGGCAAATGCCATACTTTAATAATGAAATTAGGCACTATTCATTGACAAACTACTATATTTAAATATAACAGAAATTTATAATAAAAAATATATATAGTTGTATTCGTTAGATCAATAGCAAGTATCTAAAGCAGTTTTAAGGTTATACTATGTGTAGTTTTTTAAATATTTACAATAAATCGAAAATAAACTCATATTTCCCTCTCACTCTTCAAAATCCTAGCCTTAACGTATAAATCATTTTTAACCAACCTCATTCTTTTATTATTATTTTTCTTTTATTTTTATTTTTTCAATTATATTTTGCAAAATTGTGTTACTTACATTCTGAAGGTATATTAAAAATAATTATAGATACAGTGTGACCCACTTAAGATTGCAACATCCCTGTATACCCGTTAATTGATGCTTGATTAACTTCAAATTTTGGTGGTAAGAAAAGATCGATAAGTTGATTCATTGAACTTGGTAAGATGTGATATATGTCAGTAGCGTGCGATTTTAAGGGGGTTTCAAAAGCCGATTTTTCAAAAAAAGTATTAGGGATTTTTTTAGAAAAAAAATACTAAGGTATTCTTAATCAGCACCTTTAGAAACCCCTTTGTATAAGATTGCATCGTAGTAGGTACAAAGGTGTTTGTCAAAAATTCAATTTTTTCAACCAAAACTAATTTTTATTTGTAAAACGGATTCCCAAATTAAAAAAATCTATTCCTCATTTTTTGTTCAGAATAATGCATTGTACTAGACTGAATTGATTTTATAACAAAATAAGAAAAAGAAAGTATACAGTGTGACCCACTTAAGATCGCAACACCCCTGTATACCCGTTAATTGATGCTTGATTAACTTCAAACTTTGGTGGTAGGAAAAGGTCGATTAGGTGATTCTTTGAACTTAGTTATGTGATACATGTCAGTAGCGTGCGATTTTAAGGGGGTTTCAAAAGCCGATTTTGTTAATAAAATCCATTCAGTCTAGTACAATGCATTATTCTGAACAAAAAATGAAGATTAGATTTTTTTGATTTGGGAATCCGTTTTACAAATAAAAATTAGTTTTGGTTAAAAAAATTGTATTTTTGACAGCCACTATCTCAAACACCTTTGTACCCACTACAATGCAATCTTGTACAAAGGGGTTTCTAAAGGTGCTGATTAAGAATACCTTAGTATTTTTTTTTCTAAAAAAATCCCTAACACTTTTTTGTTTAAAATCGGCTTTTGAAACCCCCTTAAAATCGCACGCTACTGACATATATCACATATTACCAAGTTCAAAGAATCACCTTATCGATTTAATCAAGCGATCTTAAGTGGGTCACACTGTATAAAAGATAAAAGAAAATATATACAAACATACATACTTTCTTTTGAAAACACAGTCGCCCGACTGCTCAATCCGCGCACCGTTATGCTCGCGCACACTAGTTTTTCATATTTTTTCATAGAGTAATGTTTTTTTTCATTGAACTTAATTTTAGTTTGTCCAACAATACTGACCTAAACAAATACTACGTAGCCCGAAAATATCGTATTATTAGGAAATATTTAATTTAAGCAAAACCGTTGGAGTAGGGCGAAAATTTTATAAGACTTTTTTACTTAATTTAGGTCAATATACTACGATGCAAAATATTTTTACATATACGCCAGACACCCTGCATACCACTCCATCGTTTTAATTGATAGTTTCCTCATTATATAACATTTTCAATCCATCTATTTAAAAAGAAAGCTTGGATCAACAATTTTCCTTTCTCTGCAAATATGATACCCTGAAAGATATACTTTAGTTTATGCAGTAGTGTCTTGTTTCCTATGTTGCCATAAAATACATAGAAGTTTTTATGATTGCATTTTTTAAATAATAATAATAATAATAGGGATCAACAAAATTTCTAAAGCACTGATTCATATTATAAGTAAAATATGGATTGAAAGTAAAGAGGGAACAATTCATTGTACTAATGGGATATTAGAAAGGTGTAGCGGTAAAACGTATATAAATAATCAATTTGAAAAAACAGGAACTTCTGTCTTAATTCATGATATAAATGTCTTAAGAGTGGCTTTATATTCTTCTGAAGAGCCCATAACAAGAGCTTTTCAAGAGCTAAGCGATTTTTAAGAGATACAATGACAGATTAAGTTCAAGAAGAGTTCTTTATCTATAAGAGTTAAGATAGGTTGTTGTAAATTAATTTAAAGCGCCCTGTTCTTTAGGTCAACCAAATGTAGGTTGTGGAAGAAAATTAAAAACTGATATTTTAATTAGATTTTTGTTGCAGATTGAAGGGATAGTTATTTTGTAAATTCAATTTGGGATTTTATAAAAATAATTTTTTACTAAAAACATACATTTGAATATTTTCTGGTGCGTTCGGTTTTGCTCGAGGAAATTGGCGTGGTTGATTCTTTCTACTGATGGTGTTTCTTGTTATGGAATTCGTTTCCTGTTTTAATATACATGTAAATGTTCTTGCTATTCATCTTTTTTTAGTTACTACTATTAATGGGTAGTGATGTTGCTATGAGTTGTAGTACTATCTATCTCTAATTTATTATTTGCAATTATCGTTATTAGATCTTCTTGAATATATTGTTCCTCCCAGACTCTTCTCAGGTTTTTGAAGTTATTCAACAGTGTATATATCATTGTTAACTATAAGTTCATTATTTCTTGTATAAGCAGTTACATTTTTATTACAAGCCTGCTTTTGATGTTTCACCAGAATTTTACAATCTTCAGTAAGGTCCATGGAAATGTAAATTTCAGAATCCTTCTTTCAATGCTATAAAACATCTAATTTGGTGTAGGAGAATGTAGATTATGTTAAGACAGGTGGATTATCTTGATGCTTTTCAAGTGGAAATAAATTACACAGGCTCACAAAAAAAAAGTTGTCTGCGCCGGGGTACTGACCACACCCATCTCTTGTATTTTGAGCCGCTGAACACGAATCTGACCTTAGTTTTTCCCCTATACGTAGGGTTTTTTTCTAACAGCAAATAAATATATAAATATCACGATTCAACCGACTTTTTTTGCTGTTAAAAAAAACCGGACGTATAGGGAAAAAAACAAGGTCAGATTCGTGTTCAGCGGCTCAAAATACAAGGGATAGGTGTGGTCAGTACCCCCGCGCAGACTGTGCCACACTCACTGTGGCACAATCCCACAAAAAAAAGTCATCTGCGCGGGGGTACTGACCACATCTAACCCTTGTATTTTAAGCCGCTGAACACGAATCTGATCTTAGTTTTTCTCCAGCACGTCAGGTTTCTCTTTTAATAGCAAATAAATATATAAATATAAAACTTTTTTGCTTTAAAAAAAAACCTGACTATAGGGGAAAAACTAGGTCAGCTTCGTGTTCAGCGGGTCAAAATACAAGGGATAGGTATGGTCAATACCGCGGCGCAGACAACTTTTTTTTTTGTGGGCCTGTGTTATTAATATGCAGATTACACAGCCCCACAAAAAATAAAAGTTCAAAGCAGCGAACCAGACCCATGTATCCCTATGTATTTTCGGTTGCTGAATCCGAATCCGGGGTCAAAAAAAAATCGTTTATCCCCAAAATCATTAGCTAGAGCCAAAAAACACCCCTGAAATGGGATAAATAGTAGATTAAGCTACCAGAATAGTTGTTCCTTCATAATCAATCGAATTATACAAATTAAGGTTAAACAGCAGCGTACATACAATAGATATGAAACACACCCCCAGGGAGGGGCGAAAACTAGCCTACTAGCCTACTAACTAGGGTTATATAAAAAAATCGATCCAAAACAGCAATTACTGCTGAAAAAGCTCGAAATGTCTAAGTTTTCTTAAAGTGTTAAGAAACTACATCACGTAATCTTCATAAACTGCCCCTATAGGGTTGAGAACAACCACCTTTAAGTTCAAAGGACATGAGAAAAACAAGAAAAAACGTAAAATCCAACAGGATTTCTATTTTCATGGATGCTATGATTGGCTGAAATTCCGTAGTACTCTAAAATAGAACCAGAAACTTACGTACCATCAACATCCTACACTGTCAACCCTCAGAGGGTGTGAGAACTACCCCCTATGTAAGATTTAACTATAAAAAGTTACAGTGAATTCTATAAAAATTCGAAACACCTGCGTTGTGTGGAAGAGAGAAGAAACTGGACTATGTTCGAGGATATGCTTGAAAACCACCCCCACGGGGTTGCCCTATATCTGTAGGATGCTGGAAAAACAGAGAGACCGGATTTACATTTTTATGGATGCTATGATTAGCAAAAATCGCGTTGCACACTTAGAATTTGAAACTCATGTCCTATAAATGTTATTAAGTAACACCCCCCAGAAAGGATGTAAACTACCGTAATTCAAGATGTAACGAAAAAGCTATACTGTTGCTTATTCGTTTCATTTCCATAGTTTTTTTCTATAGGGGTGGCGTCTCTCAACCCCGTGGGGATGGTTTTCAAGCACAGCGTCGAACATAGTCTAGTTTCTTCTGTCTTCCACACAACGCAGGTGTTTCGAATTTTTATAGAAGTCACTGTAACTTTTTATAGTCAAACCTTACATATAGGGGGTAGTTTTCACACCCTCTGAATGTTGATGGTATGTAAGTTTCTAATTCTATTTTAGAATACTACGCAATTTCAGCTAATTATAGCATCCATGAAAATAGAAATCCTGTTGCATTTTACGTTTTTTCTTGTTTTTCTCGTGTCCTTTAAACTTGGGGGTGGTTGTTCTCAACTCTATAGGGGCAGCTTATGAAGATGGAGGACCTGATGCAGTTTCTTATCACTTTAACAAAACTTAGACATTTTGAGCTTTTTCGGCAGTCATTGCTGTTTTGGATCGATTTTTTTATATAAGGGGGCTAGTTTTCACCCCTCCCTGGGGGTGTGTTTCATATCTATTATATGTACGCTGCTGTTTAACCTTGATTTATATAATTCGATTGATTAAGATATAACAACTATTCTCGCAGCTTAATATTCTTTTTACCCCATTTCAGGGGTGTTTTTTGGCTCTAGCTAATGATTTTGGGGGTGTACGATTTTTTTTGAAAATACGTAGGAATACATGGGTCTAGTTCTCTGCTTTGAACTTTTTTTTTTGTGAAGCTGTGTTATTGATATTTATGTTTAGAAGTTGGTCGAACTATTGCATTACAAAAAACCGCTGCCCAAGGAATCACTACTTCCACATCCAGATTGTCTATCCAAGTCACTCACAACGAAAAAACTTTGTATGTGAAAATAATTGTTTATGGAACTTTAATAATATAATATTTGAAATCTTCTACCCCAAAAACCCATAAAACCCCCACATCGGTAGTGGGGTGGGGTTGGTGATAGGGGGGTGGTAGTGGGGGGTGGACGAAGTAAAAAAATATTTTGAGGTTTCTGGTTCCTGTACATACACTAAATCACAATTTCTTTTCATCCCCTTTAATAAGGGGGTGGGGGTGGTAATGGGGGTGGCTAATGCCAATTTTTTTTTGAGACCTTAGCTTCTCTTGTATATACTAAATACCAATTTCGTGGACTCTTACCTGCTTGATTTACCCATTTACCCCAAATTTACCCCAATTTACACCCCAACCTTTCGACGGAACAAGATGAAAATATAATCTAATTCTAGATCTCATTAAAGTACATATGTGTACCAAATTTCAAGTCAATATCTTAAACGGTTCCAGAGTAAACGTGCGCACAAAAAAAAAGTTACAGACAGACAGACAGACAGACCGACAGACAGACCGACAGACAGAAACTTTTTTTTCGCTCAAACTTAAAATCTCGACGTTTCATGACATTTTAAGCCTATTTGGACAATAAAAATTTTTAAAAATTTTTTTGTCGTTACTATACTTCCACTGGACGTGGAAGTAATACAGTAGATTTTCTTCTTCGGTTTGCAACTCAAAAATTACTATATTATTGTTCGTCAATATTTTTTCTATATGAGAAATTCTTTCTCGTATCTGTATTTCGCTGAGAATCAGACTATTCATGTCCACTTTTTTCAGATTTTCTGATTTTTATTAGCCTTATTAGCCTTATTTATATTAATGTCCTGGCGGAGTTCAGCTCTAGGCTGATCTTCCACTCTACCAGGACAGACACTCACACATAGACAACATCACAACACCCATTCCCTGCGACATTGCCATCTGCCGCAGCTGAGACTCGAACTCAGGAGAGGAGAGCGATTAGACCGTGTTGTCTCTCACACAACCGCAGTCTAGCCCACTGCTACCATCTCGGTAACACGTGAAAAACGCCACTACACATCCATACCCTAGCCAGGATTCGAACCCGGGACTCGGTGGTCGCAAACCTAGCATCCTAAGCACTGCGCCACCGAGCCGGGTACATGAAGTTATTCTATATCCACAGAGCTACTTAACAATCCAACTGATTTTCTCCTATCTGTGATTCTGAGGTGTCTAGAATGTCGAACCATTTTATTCTATGTCCTTTATATTCACATCGCAACGAGTCATTGTATACTATGTCCCTGCAACCAATAGGAGTTGGGGCCTCTGGGACATAGAAATATGTAATTTAAAAGACGTAAGCATTGGGGCCTTCTAAACATTTTTTGTCTCTTGGAATTTTTCTGTAACTTGCTAATTTTTCGAGTTACAGCAGTTCTTCAAGATAAATAATGTACTACATGTTTTGCACATTAAAAAGGAAAACTTTTTCACATTTTCAATTTAAAATTTATTTATTTATTTATATTAAAAATGGTATAACTATATAGGTTTTTCATGTATTTCTTAATGTGCAAAAATGTAGTACATTATTTATCGTGAAAAACTGCCTGTAACTTGAAAAATTAGCAAGTTACAAAAAAATCCCAAGAGACAAAAAATGTTTATGAAGCTTCAGTGCATACGTATGAATTCAATCAAATTTTTAAATTAGTTATTGATTAAAAATGGGGGTAGTTTTTCATGTTTTTCCAGAAAAACTCGGCAAAAACGCATTTTACAGAAAAGTTGCAAATAAAAAAGTCTTGTACTTCGATGATACATTCATTTGAATTTTTTCAGATTTTTTTTCAACTTTTACATTTTCCCTCCCCTATTTTCAGAAATATTCGAATGACCATATCTCGAAAAATATGCATTTTTCGAAAAAATTCACAAGAGTAAAAATATCTTATTTTGGGCCAAAAAAGGTAAATATATTGTTTTCTTTTCATTTTTGACCCAATTCTATAAGTTAGGGAACCCGGGATAAAAGAGGTGTTTTCTACCCCTTCCGATCGTTTCTTACTCTAATCTTTTTTTAAACTTTTTTATCAACATCATTACAAACACATTGCACAAGGTTTCATCAAAATCCATTCATTAGCACTCAAATTAGAGATTTTGGTCATTTTTGCGCTCCGTTGACTGGACTAATATGAATTGATGTTAATCCAGATACTGGTGCATCTTTGTATAAATAATAACAGTGACTACAAACTGCCTCAGTTCCTATTCCTCGAGGACATAGAATAAGTTTACACTCAACTGTAAGGTTAACGTTATTCTATGTCCAATTTTTTTGAAAAACTGTTAGAAGTAGTGGAGAATCAATAGATATATTAGAATCTACTATTGACAATTACTTACATAAATAAACAATTAAATGTAAAAATTGCACCCTTCACTGTGTACCAATTGCTTGAAATTTCAAATCGCTCTCCTACACAATTACTGAAAATGGACATAGAATAGTCTGATCCTCATGTAGCGATTTATCTTCTTCAGTTTTTCTTCTTTTCTTCGATGTTTCTGTTAAAATATATTTTATTTCGGCTATTTCTGTTTTGATTTCTTCTTTAGTTCCACCACTTCCTTTTAGTAGCTTAAGAGCTCGATATCCTGAAAGTATAAGCTCTTATCCCGACGGGCCATGCTCTACCTCATGACGGAGGGCCATGAGGTAGAGCAGAGACTGCAGAGGGCACATTTTTTAAACGAACTCTCGATCGGAATGCTTGGCAGCACTTACTATACGTATTTGATATAACGAAAAAATAAATGGAAAACACCGAAGACCTGTGGCGTGCGCGCCCGTCAAGTTCAAAAGAAGGGCCAAAAAAATTAGTGAGCTCATTGACCAAACGCATCCAATAGAGTGGAAGACAGAAATTATGGATATAAACCAATTTTTGGCCATTTTGAATTTGGGCATGCAAATTTGGAAATGTTGGGGAATGTTTCATCTCGAATTGGCTGCATAGAATTATCTGCCATGTTGTTTTTGAAAAAATGGACATACAAATGAACAAATTTCCGCCAAATATGGTCAAGAAGCTCGTTAAATTTTTTTGGCAATTATTTTTTAAAGTCTACGGTGTCTTTTATTTATTTTTACGCTATGTCAAATACGTATACGAGCATTTCCAACGGGAGTTTGTTAAAAAATGTTGCCTTCACTCCATAATCCTCTCCCCGTCGGGCTAAGGGCCTAATAAAAAATGTGTATATTTTTTCTATACTCTCAGGCTACCGAGCGGAAGACGGGAGCTCACCACCTTATCAAATTAATGCCGGTTCTTAGATTATAGTACACTTGTTTATTTTTTACATATTCCATAAATCTTTTAAATAATATTTCGTACTCCTTATTAATTTCTTTATTGGCGAAGAGTGTACGGTCTCCTTCACTTTACTTTTATCTTATCTCTGATAATTTAAACTGGTTAACTAACATTTGTTTACTAGTTTTATGTTGAATAAAGTAAGCAACACTTATAACCATTTTTTTGTTCTTCAACAACACTAGAACTTGGTAAAAGATATTTATATTACTACTTTAATGAAAGTTTTCTAAATGTGTGAGATGCATATGCCTCAACGAGTTTCTAATACCAAACCCAATAGATGTCTATTATTACTTGTTTTGTGTAAGGATCGGATTAATAGGGTAGATTATCTTGCAGTTCACTGAACAGGTCTGTATTGTTATGTGTCTATCAACCCCTATTGGAACTCCATGTGGTGCGATCTCGATTATTTCACACCACATTTTATAAACCAAAAAAAAAGGTTTATTTTTTTGTGAAACCAATGATCCGTACATTCAAAATCATATAGTCAAGTGTACATTTAATAGAAAGAGCAAGGTGGCTGCCATAAAATCGGAGAATATTATTGCCAAACTACAGTTTTCTTGTGATGGATGAAAGTTAAAATTTACAGTAATCTTTAATAATCATATGCTTTTGTCTATTTTTAGTATTTACCATATTGTCTACATATTATTATTCACACATTTATAATGAAATTAATATTTGCTGTAAATGCGACTATTAAAACTGATACTTTTTTTACGTGCTTTTATATATTATTATAATCTCACTAATCTTCGAAAAAACCATCACGGTCCGTATTGTCAACGCTTTTAAAGAGAAATTTAACCTAAAAGAAGTTTTAATGGCAAGAAAGTGTATTATCGGGGATAATATAACTAGTGTTATGATTATCATAGGTGATAGCCCGAGGTAAAACCGATGAAAATTGACCGAGTGCGAAGCACGAGTTCAATTTTCTATAGGTTTTAACGAGTGGTATCACCGATTAATAATCATAACACGTGTTATATTTGGTGAGAGAATATAATGAACGTTTTGCGTTATTTTGATTCTCCTTGAAGCGCAAAATTCCATGAACTGGTTCCACCGAGATTCTTTATTAATTTTGGTATTTTTTGGTATTTTTTTCTCAATTAACTTTCGAATCTCTTCCTTGCTAGCATCTCCCCATCGACGGTGATCTACTGGTTGAAACATTTTTCTGCTTAAGAGCACTATTTTCTGATTTCGACGGGTCTTTTGAAACTTTCTGTCACTTTGACAGTAAACTATTTTATTCATTAAAAACAAGTGACATATGCGGTGATAAAATTATCACCGATTTGATAGCCTATTATGCTCTTTTGTTTTTGTATTTTAACCAATGAAATTAATCAAAAATGTACCATGTGACACGTGAATTATATTCTCAACAAAATTTAAATACTAGATAGTCGTTAAATCGTCATTTAGCTTATGTGTTGCAAATACATATCCAAGTTTTAAATGTTAGAGTACTTTAACCTGAAAAATTAACCTAAAATTTGAACTTGTCAAACATAAAAAAATAACATATCTTCATTGTGGTCCGGGAGGTAGCGTCAAATTTAATCACATAATTTCAACAAAGCTCATTTTTTTCAGTACAGGTTACTACAACTACTAAACTGTACAGGCTGCTAAACTATAAATAGTTTATTTATGTAATATAAATGAGAAAAAAAATGTGTCAGCTGCATAGGAAAAGGAGCGAAGGTTGTCAGCTATCCTAGTTAATATGTATGAAAAACACGTGAAAATTCGTTATTTCGACAAAGCTGAAATTCATTTATATGATAGTTTACCATATAGAAAAACAATTAAAAAGTGTCAGCTGACAATACCATGGGACAAAACCTGTCAGCTAGGCCTTTTAAGTGTACCACAGCGTCCAGGCGCTCACCGCTCACGGTATCTTTAATGCCTCAGTTAACGTATTATTTCATTTTTTTTTTTATCTACCTGATGATCAGTTTCAAGTTTCTCTCAACACAAACTAATGAAATACTCTATTTTACGCCTGCTGATATCGTTTTTCTCATATGAAACTTGAAAGAAAATCATATTTGTATGAAATATTAGATAATCATGTTATGCACAAACGGTAACAAAGTATTTTATAAGTAATACATTTATCGATGCTCAATTGTCGATATTCTGTATTTGAAACAACAGGAGGCATGTTTTTTAATACATAACATTTCTCAATACGCACCTGAAAACTTGGAAGAGAATTTTACTATTCTGAAGGAATTTGTTTGTTATATGTATGGTTCTAAAAGAATCAAGAATATTAATCTCGTATGCGTAGCTACTTTCATGAAGGCTATAATGTCAATCAGAAAGAAGATGTCTTGAAGATTGACCAGAAGTTCGAGGGATCTATGCTACCTCCATGTCAGACATAATTGAAACAGCATTTTTTGCGAATTTCTTACATTGCTCAATTGTGGAGTCATGCACATCTTCATACGCCAAGTTTGTCTGTGCCAATTGTATATGGATGGGAAGAACACGATGAAAAATATATTTTCAAGTGGTTTAAAGGCAATCGATTACCGAAAATTGAAAATATCATAAATGGTATTCTATGCATATAATCTTTTACTTCTACGCTCGAAAATCTGATGAAAATCTAGATTTGGAAGACCATACAGATAATACTTCCAAGCTGGGAGAGTGGCAACAGCCATAGGCAGGCTAATGCATAACACCAGTAGACCGAAGGCCAGCAAGAGGAGAGTGCTGTGTAGCGTAGTGCACTCCATTCTCCTGTACGCGGCCCCGGTATGGGTAAGTGCGATGGCAGTGGGAAGAACGCGAAGAAGACTGGCCAGGGTACAGCGATGTGTAGCACTGAGAGTGTGCAGTGCCTACAGAACGGTCTCCTACGAGGCAGTGCTGATAGTGGCATTGACCTTCTGGCAAAAGAAAGGTGGGAGATATACGAGGGAAGTGGCAGGAAGGGGCCAATGATAGACTCTATCAAAGGTGGCAGGAGAGGTGGAATATCTCGAGTAAGGGAAGATGGACGAGGAGACTCATTCCAGATATTAAAAGATGGGTGGAGAGAGGACACGGGGAGGTTGGGTTCTACCTTACTCAGGCCCTAATAGGACACGGATGTTTTGCAGAGTACGTCTACGACATCGGGAAGATTGAAGACCGAGAATGCATGTACTGCGGGGAGATAGACGACGCGGAGCATACTGTGTTCTGGTGTAGCAGGTGGAGAGAAGAAAGGCTACGAGTCATAAACAGGCTAGGCGGCCCAGTTACAGCCGATGACATGGTGTTGAGGATGCTAGAATCAGAGGAAAACTGGCAACTCTTGGAGGACATAACATCAGTTATGAAAATCAAGGAAGTAGACGAAAGAAACTTGAACCTCTAATCGTTTCAAGGAAGTAGTAATAAGAGGACATCTCTGCGGTGGCAGATTATTTCAAACACCTAACACTATGATTTACCTGATATTCTGACGGTAAGCGAGAGCGGTTCCAGGATATGAGGAAACACTGAAGACAGGGAGGGGGCTCCGGAGGGGTTTTAGCTTGGTTAGAGTCCAGCACTACCCAGCGTGATAGATCCAAGGCGCTGGGTGTCCATGATGGATTTTCCCTTCTCCCCCCCCCCGCAAAAAAAGATAATACTTCCGAAGAGGAAGATAATTTAGAATATAGCAGTGAGAGTGATTCAGATGAGAATTGATTTGTTTCATTCGTATTGAATGTGCCAAAATAATAGAAATATTAAGATTTTTATATTGATTCTCATTATTTAATCCTCACTATTCTCAATCGAGGATTGCAATCTCTAAGTATTCTCTAATATGTATGTCTAATATTTCATTCAAATATGATTTTCTTTTAAGTCTCGTACGTTAACTGGGGCATCAAAGATACCGCGCGCGGTAAGCACCTGGACGCTGCAGTATACTGAAAAGGCCTAGCTGACAGGTTTTTGTCCCATGGTATTATCAGCTGACACTTTTTAATTGTTTTTTTATATCGCAAACTATCATATAAATGAATTTCAGCTTTGTTGAAATAACAAATTTTCACGCGTTTTTCATACATATTAACTAGGACAGCTGACAACCTTCGCTCCCTACCCTATGCAGCTGACACATTTCTTTTTATTTATATTACATAAATAAACTATTTATATTTTTGTAGATTTGTTAGATTGACGCAAAAAACAAAATTATTTTACCAAATGCGCAGCTCCCACGCTCTTAATCTCCACGGTTGCGTCAGCTGACACCTATTCTAGTTATTTTTAGAACGAAAACTAACATTAAAAAAAACAAAGAAGCCGTGTTGAAATGACGCACAAAATATTGACGCTACCTCCCAGGCTATTAGTAAAGATTTTGCAGCATAGTCTTTTTGAAATTGCTAATATTTTTAATAATGGTTTTTCAATTTTTTCTTGATAATAACACAACTACAGTCAACAAATATTATCAGAATGACGTATGGCAACAATTTTTAGGTTAAATGCGAACATCGCCATTTCCTTTTTTAAAAATTTTTCTAGATTTGTTCAATGATTACTCTGGAGTAGCGTAATCGATTTCTGTCAAACCTGCTGCAAACTGTAGACTATGATCCGGCGGTGGTCTCACACTAAATTTATCATGTTACGACTACACCTTTCCCAGTTGTATTTCAGAAAATATCAATTTAATTTCAGAAAGCATCAATTGTATTTCAGATTAATTAATTGTATTTCAGATTAATTAATTGTATTTTAGAAATCATCAATTGTATTTCAGATTAATCAATGTAATTTCAGAAAGTATCAGTTGTATTTCAGATTATTCAATTGAATTTCAGAATTATTCAGTTGTAATTTAGATTAGTGAATTATATTTAAGAAAGTGTTATTTGAAATTGAGAAAACGTGATGTGAATTTCAGATAGCATTAGGATGTTAAAATTATTTAAGTCAACTGACTTAAGCATTATCTCTTTTTAAAAATTGTAATTCAGAATAAATATGAACTTATATGAACAGATAACTGTGCAATTTCTCAGTTAGAATGGTAAGAGGCAAGATATTCAGTTACAATATTAATACCATGTCATCACCTACTCCACACCAAATGTGCTGAACCTTTATTAATATACCAGATGCAATTTAAGAAAAAATACTTTTATAACTATGTACTTTGTCTTGACAAGTTCTGAATAGGAAACTTGCCCAAAAAATAAAATTGAATTAAAATACTCAAAATCGTAAACTAACCTCATTAAAAACCCCATAGACAACAAAAAATTAAAAAAAAAAATCCTCTAGAAATATAAGCGACTAAAATCTGCCGGATTTTACCCACTCCTGAAACTTGACGTCAGAGGGTGAAAGTCAGATGACGGCGTCAAGCGACACCGATTCTGCTTTCACATGCTCATTTGTCAGAAATAACTAGCAGTGGACACAACCGTGGCCTACGTAAATGATTCCATCAGGCCACCGCATTGCACTCGAATCCGACTGTGACGTCACGAAAGGAGTCCTTCGGTTTTACAAAGCTACTGTGCTGCGGGTGGATTTCGCGCGATTTTGCAAGATTAATATTTATTTTTTCGTATAATTTGTTTAGTATGAAGTTGAGTATGGATTAGTGTCAACTAATTGGGTTTCAATTTGTATTGGAGTCGAATGAAAAGTGAGTTACCTACTTAAATATTTAATGTGCCTAACATAGTAATAATTCAAATAGATGGAGAGAAATACTATAAATAAATGATTCAACCTCCTAATACTTAATAATCATAACAGTTATTGAAATTTGATCTTGATTTATTAATGTATATTTATACTGTGAACATTATGAAAGTGCCCTTAATTAATGAATGTCAATTAAACTCAGGTAAGAATGTCCCGTCAATGTTGTATGGATTCAAATCAAATTACAATAAACAACGATATACTACTGTGTTTCGCGTTCCGTCGGACAAGAACCTGGCAAAAAATGGTCTCACAGCATTCACCGAAAACATTTTATCCAGAATAAAAATTCAGTAATCTGTGTTAATCATTTTAGTAAGCAGTTTTTAATTACTGAAGATTCTGTCAAAAGAGATGATGGAACTCTTCTAACACTTCCTCGAAAAATTCATAAACTTTGTGAAGATGCTGTTCCTACATTTTTTAATGAACCACCCAAATCCAGAGTTTGATATCTGAAAGATTGAAAATGACTTTCTAAACATAAAGTCCAAAAAAAAAAAATTAGAAACGAAATAGACAGAAACCTGCGATAGTTGTGATATGCAAAGACTGCAACTAATTCGTATTTGTTTGACATACTTTTCTAATATATTGTTGAACAATTATTCTGAAGTGACAAATAATCATATAAGGGAAGAAAAAAAAATGAGGTGTAATAAGAAAAAAAGGTCATTGTTAAGAACGCCGACTTCTTGAATTTCTCCAATTTTTTTGCATAGATGTGTTCATAGACGTTATAGTAATCGTTTCTGATAGTTGAAATGTTGTGCTCATTTTGGAAAACTACCCCCTACAATGGGGGTAGTTTCGAAAAAAAAATGCGAAATATCGGAAGTAGTAAGTAGGTGTATTGTCCTCTAAATAATTTTATTTAGGGTAAGGAAAATAATTTTTTTTATTAAAAATACCAATATTGTAGGGGGTAATTTTCCAAAATAAGCGGAACATTTCAACTATCAGAAGCGTTTATATAACATCTGTGAACACATTTATGCAAAAAAATTGGAGAAATTCCAGAAGTCGGTGTTCTTAACAATTACCGGAAAAAAAATACTAGCAATAAAGAGATTAAAATAAACTGTGATAAAAAAAGAAAAGTTGATAAGTTGCAATCTCTGTAATATGAATTAAATTTAAAATAAATATGTTGTACATACTTGTGTATGTACTGATCTATTAATATTTATAACAATAACTGTTGTGACTTATTATTATAGAGGCATTTTAAATTTTTGTTACCCACAAATTATTGCTGTTAGAGTTTAAAGAAATAATTATTTTTTATTTTGTTTTAACTATTATTAAAAGTGTTTATTTTATTTTGAATCAATAATCAATCAAGTGTGTATTTTAGTTTTATAGATATATTTAATTTTATAGTATAATACTGATGGGTAATCATTTACAAATTGTTTATTTATTTATTTTTAGAAAACTATTTGTGTTTTTATAATATATTTTATTATTAATTATATAAAGTAAATCATTTTTAAGCATACATTTACATTTTTTTTCATATAATTTTATTAGAAACGTTCAAGAAAGCGTTAAAGGTTTCGGTATGTACCGTAATGTTAGGACTCCGACGGCCGCCATTAAATTTAATGCGGTGGCCTGATGGAATCATTTACGTAGGCCACGACACAACCTAACCTAAAATTCGTTGGAAAAACATCTTCAATATTCTGAAATGTCACAAAATGCTACTTTTGATTCGTTCGTGCCGAGTAGAATTTTCGAATTTCGCCGTGCAATTCACGATCAGGTTTATCTGGAAGACTTCCCCTTTACGTCGCGACATTGTACGGCCGTCCCAATGGTGTTTTTCGAAAAATATGTACCTGTCAAGATTGCATGTTTTTGCAATTTTTTTGGCTCCGAAATGTAAGCTGTTTTTTGCTATTTTTCGCAGATATCTCCAAAACGGTGGGAGTTAGCTCGAAATAAAAAATAAGGTCAAACGAGTATTTTCCACTACGAATCTTTTGCTATCACCAGACTTGATTTTTTTTTTCGTTTCGGAGATAACTACAGAAATGTCGGCCACGTACGGCAAAGAATCGCAAATTTTGAGCTTCTACAGTTGGCAACTTTTTAATCTTTGCTCCTACGCCAAAATACTACACTAGCTAATTTAAATACAATTAAATTTGCTAAAACTTCTTTTTTATTTTTTGAATTCCGACAAAAATTAAGGAATTAGAGGGTGCGGGATTTGGGTCTTTTTTTTTCGGTAAAATTTCTCCATTATGTCACCGTAATTAATCGGTAATTAACTGAAATCGATCTCATTTACAATATTCACTTAATATCATGTACTATTTTGACGCTCTGTTAATCTCGGCTCTTCGAAACAAAGGTTTCTGAGAAAAATTATTTTTTTAAGATTTATGTACACTATAGGAAAACGTGTAATTTCCTACATTTCCTCGAATATCTCGATAATTATTGTTTTTTTCGAAAAATTTGTAGATAGCTTATATAATAGTATATTATATTACTAGGAGTAGAACGCACTCTTTTTGTGTTGAGCCCAGGATTTGCGGCTGAGGCGAAGCCGAAGTCGCAAACTGGGCGAAACACAAAAAAAGGCGTTCTACTCCGTGTAATATATACTATTTTTTCTTCAAGCGTATTAAAATGCAAAAATTCATTTATTTATCATAAATGTACAAATATTCAAACTACAGTCTTACATGTTGACACAATATGACAAGTGGCTAGTGGATAGCGCGCCACCGGTGCCTTTCGGTATTAACATTATGTTACTAGTAAAACAATACCCACTACGGCGGCGCTTTCGGAACTAACATTATGTTACTAGTAAAACACGGTGGCATTCGGTACTAACATTTTGTTACTAGTAAAACAATGTTCTACTTCTACTTCTGTTTTTGGTGACATAATTTAAACATTTTAATACGCTTGAAGAAAAAGAGAATTAATTGAGCTTTCCGGCACTTTTTTTATTTTTTCTCTAACATAAAAAACAAAAGACTTATGACCGAATTTGCGGACGTCTCAAAGCTAACCGCTGCCCAGTCTATTAATTAGGGTGAATGGCTAAAGTACGACATCTGTGGACACCACGCGAAACTAGTTTTCACCCGGTGACGTCACAGTGCTTTTCGTGAGGAGTGGCGAGGATTTCAACTTTAATTATTTATTGGAAAGTAAGTACTGCGATTTAAGAGCTGATATTCGGTGTGGCGTGTTTTTATACATAAATACACACTTTAATGAGATAAAAAAAAAATGGGCAAGTTCCCCATTATAAATGATGTTTTCTCAATTATGATTGACTAATATGAATTACAGATAATGTTTCCTCAAATACATTACATAGTGTAATCTGAATTATAATTGGCGCTTTCTGAAATATAATTTACTAATCTGAATTACAATTGATGCTTTCTGAAATAAATTTGGGTAATCTGAATTAAAACTGACGATGTCTGAAATATAATTTACTATTCTGAAATACAATTGATATTATCTGAATTACAACTGGAAAAGGTGTAGTGTAAGGTGAACAAAAATTAGAAACAATTTTTTAATATTGCGACCATATTCGAAGATTTGGCGGAGTCGCCGGTGATATCAATTAAAACTTAATTCTCGATTTGCAATAATGATTATTTCACTCATTAACGCTATAGCCAATGAGAGCCCGTTTTTTCACAACACTGCACCAATCAAATGTCATTATTAGTGGTAATTCAAGCTAGATCGGCTTTTGACAGTACCAACATGCAAAATTTATCGCTCTAATTTTTTAGGTCGCTGCAGCGGCAAATACTGCGATAATTTTTTGACGTTTTGTTTCGTGAAATATTTTCGGCAAATAGGGCAACTCACGCTTTTAAATTTTATCTATAAATATCTTCTCTAGCTTATTACTAATTGTTAACTTACCTTGTAAATTGTAATATTGTATTATGTACTAGCAAACATAAACACACCACATATATAGTAAACAATCGTCAGTTCCAAAGAGAAGCCTGTCTGAAATATATAGGCTATAACCCTTGCCTATCTGTTCACTATTTCAATTTGCCTACTTTTCAATCAGGTAACAATAATATACAAAGATTGTACTTAATATACCTAGCTCATAATACAGGAACAAGTCAAGCACAGCTTTCAATAGCTCAATAACGTAGTTACAAAGTTAAGCAAATCATTTATTATAAATGTCAAGTAAACACATTCGCTCTGTAAACAAACTAACAATGTACCTAGGTACCTACTTACATAAGGTAATCTATCAAAAAGTAACTAGTTGAATCAAAGCTGTGCAATATTTTAATTTGTTGTATTCAAAATTCACTCTGCCTAACGAAGCAAACCTCAACATAATTTGTAAACTTCTTAAGTTAAAAATAAGGATTAAATACGTAAATATGAATCAATGAACAATTATTATGGAATATAACTCTAGTAGCGGTAGCGCTAGATGGCGCTCTCTATGTCAATCTCGGAACCATGAGTGTATAGTAATAAATAGGTGGGACATGGGGAATAAACTAGTGCTCGCAGATTGAAGATGTAGTGCTCTCTCTATTGTTCCTCGTCATATTGCACCTCAAAAACGCCTGAATGATGTTAAGCTAATCTATATATTATAATATCTAAGGTTTCAACTCGTTTTATTTACTAGTTGCCATAGAAACGTCACTAGATCATTTTAAAATATAGGGAATCTCCATTGTTTCTACTGCGTTTGTTTCAGATTTGCTGTTTTGACAATATGAGTCGGTTTGGAAATATTTCTGTATATCAAATTAATGAGGAAATTGAAAATGAAGGTCAGTAAACTCTAAAAAGTGACAAGAAAACGTCTGAAGGCAATTAATGAGAAAACATAATATTGAAGATGTACTTAATGAATTATTTATTCGTGAAATATTCTCCTCAAATACCACTCGTGCTTTAAATTTTATCTAAAAATTTTTTCTCAAGCTAAGTTGTCCCTAGTTAATATAACACGTGCAAATTGGCAGTTTATTATCAAAGATTAAATCCCTCCCGCTAAAGCGGTCGGGATTTAATCAGATAATAAACTGCCAATTTGCACTCTTTATATTACCAGGCAACACGCTTTCGAAAAAATTTTCGATAAAATTTTAAGCACTAGCGATATTACATACGATAATTTTTCACAAACAACAGGGTATTATTTTAACTTCGTATCATGCCATATACCATTTCCCAACGAAAGAGGAAGGCGAATCAGCTGAAGAATGTTTTCTACGACAACAGTATGAACTGAGACTTTTTAAGACTAATTATTTTTTATTTATTTGCTTTCATCATGATTAGAGAATATTATTAAGCAAATTTCAACTTACACACTTTTTTATTCATTATAGTAGGTAGTTTTATAATAAACAAAAAGTGTGTAAGTTGAGATCGAGGTTGAGATTTGCTTAATAGTTAAATAATATTCTGAGACTTTTATTGAGAAACGCTTTCGTTGAACAATTTGCTTTTACAAACTAATTTTACAGCAAGCTCTCGCTCACGTCGTTGTTTTCAATGCTGGTAATGATGACGATTTCATGGCATGATGGTTTTTAATTGAGATGCGAAATTTTTTGTAGATTTATTTTGGCATCAGCCACCCCCACTGCCCCCCCCCACCGGAAATTTGGATGTGGAAGTAGTGATTCCTTAGACAGCGGCTTTCCATTTCACACCAAGACAAGTGTACAGATTTTCTCACTATAGTTTCCTTCACTATGTAGAAGTTAAATAAATAAAATAAGCTACTAAACAGGTTGAAAAAACTTTTTTTTTAATCAAACCGCTTTCAAAAAATATCTCTAAAAAGTGAGAAATAAAATTTCACTCAATTTTACAAATATCTGTCTACCTATTAGTGGAAAGTAGCAAAGAACTGTACCTTATTACCAAATATTTTGAAGTCGGAGAAAAAAAATTACTAATTTCAAAAATACGTTTTGCACCGACTTCGAATTGATATTTGGTAATAAGCTACAGTTCTTTGCTACTTACCACTAATAGGTAGACAGATATTTGTAGAACTGAGTGAAATTTTATTTCTTACTTTTTGGAGATATTTTTTTAAGGCGGTTCGATTTTTTTTTAATTTTTATTACCAACCTTACTAAAACAGAGATTTAGTTAAATACTGTTGATAATATATATATATGGTAACATTTGGGGCGAGTTGTACTAAGTTCAAATCAAAGTCATCTTGATCCAAGATCAAAAACCAATGTTGCGATGGTTACAACAATCGTAACCATAGAATTTGATCTTGGATCAAGCTGAACTTGGCTTGAACTAAAGGTACTGTCAGACACAGCTACTTTTGCTTAGGGTTGCAGCTGCAAATGTTTCGTATCGTATTCACACTGACCCTAAAGTAGCGTGCAGTGGGCAGTTTTTTCTACTGCAGCTACCCTTCAAAACTTCAAATCTGGAGAAAGATTGCAGTGACGAATCTGACCTTATTTTTTTCCTTGACACGTCCGGTTTTTTTTAACAGCAAAAAAGTCTCTTGAATCGTAATATTTATATATTTATTTGCTGTAAAAAAAAAACTGACATGCTAGGGAAAAACTAAGGTCAGATTCGTGTTCAGCGGCTCAAAATACAAGGGATAGGTCAGTATGGTCAGTACCCCGGCGCAGACTACTTTTTTTGTGGACCTGTGTAATTATTGTAATAGTCAGTCCTGTACCCTCATCTGACGAAGCTATTGTGTTGAAGAAGCAACTGTCATGTTCTTTAAATATAAAAAACATAAATAAAAAAAATATTTCTAAAACCAAGCTTTTATTTAATAAAAACGTCCTTTTACCTAAATCGAGATTTAAATAAAGTTGATAATACCGGCAGTCAGACTCTTACACCACCTAGCACAGCTATCATTAGACAAATTGATATTTTAACATGGAGATTTACCAAAAGCTAAACGGAAAATTGTTTAATATTACTTATTTTCTATAAAAAAGTATGTTTAGTAAGCATACTGTTGTCGTGCGTTGATTAATTTTAGTTATTAATGAGAACATGGTACTCGAGTTAATAGATTAAGCACCGGATATCCTGATAAAGAATAAGACTTAACTGTCATGATTTCTTAATTTTTTGTTTGATATTTAAAGAACATGATAATTATTGTAATAGTCAGTCCTGCACTCATATCTGACGAAGTCATTGTGTTGATGAAACAGCTCTCATGTTCTTTAAATATAAAAAATATAAGTAAAAAAATATTTTTAGAACCAAGCTTTTATTTATTAAAAACGTAATAAAATGTAAAAATAACTTAAAATTTAAAATTCAAATCTTCTTCGCTATAAGCCTCTTCTTGGTCACCGATCATAGGCGAAGATAGAAGATTATAGGTAGGTACAACATACATTTTTAAATGATTTTTTTTTTTATCAATTTATTTATCGTCGGCCTATTTCCGCTACCAGGGCCTATCACCGACGCCAGGAGACGAGCTAACCTGGAAATTTTGCCGAACCTCTTCCCTTAAGAAGAGTAGGCATCTTTTACTTGCCTAACATTTAATAGACAAGGGACCGCCTGCTTTACATCCCCTCCGAAGGATGGTATGTCAACTATGTAATCCTCGTCTGAAATTACGTAACTTCCGCGTATACACTGATATACAAGACGCTAGAAGGTGGGACGAGAACGCTGTATTTCCCAAGATGGGTCACCCATCCAAGTACTAACCGCGCTCGACGTTTCTTCAACGGAATATCGACTGACATTCACATTGAAGTCATCTCTACGCTCGCCCCCTTTTAAATGACATATAATACGTAAAAGCTTGAAGCGTCTAACTTAGTTGAGTACTATGAAATAAGATATCGTATTTGATTACTTTTGTCTCCAATGAAAAGAAGTAGTTGCGTAATTTTCTGGCTTAACGGTCAGTTAAAAATAAGATTGTTATTTTCTTACGTTTCGCTTTGTTAACCATCGTCAAAGAAACTAGTTTTATAAAAAAAAACAAAATATTTTATATGTATGGACTTACGTGTTACCTAATTACAATTATATAGTAGGTAGTACGTAAGTCTAAATATAAAGGATGTTTCTTAATGTCTTGCTAATATTTCAGGATATGATTCCTTGGGTCATTTTATAAAGAAAAGTTCATATGAACATATGTCCGCAACGGCTTAAATTTTTTGCTGTAGGGTGTTGATTTTTTCGTTTTTACATCGTTTTTTTTTTAATATCTCAGAAAGTAGAAAGTTTAGACATTATTTTCAATTTTGGTATGTGTTAATAGGATATAAAATCACATATTTTAGTCAGAAAAATTATTTTTTCGCCCCACTAGTGGCATCCCTACAAACATGTCCTCTGATATTTTTTACCGATATACTGGTACGCCACTGAACGCCACCGATATATTTCCATGTGGATATGTTTTCTGATTAGCTTGGTCAATTCTACACGAAAATGGTCTCTTGCGTTTTTCTCGTTCTTGATTAAAACAATTAAATTCAAATTGAAACTAATTCACAAGCACACACACAAAAAAAGGTCGTGTACCCTGGGACCGATCTATATACCAGTATGTATTTTCGCCCGCTGAATGCGAATCCGGGATCAGAATTTGCCCATCGGGTCAAAATTGGCCGGAAAAATAAAAAAATGGCCGGAAATTCGCCAAAATTCGGGTCAAAAACATTGAAGGAATTGACGTGACTTAACCCATACACCAGTATGTATTTTCGCCAGCTGAACCCGAATCCGGGGTCAGAATTGGTCCATCCGCTCAAAATTGTCCAGCAAAATAAAAAAATGGCACGAAATTCACCAAAATCTGGGGCCAAAAAAACATTAAATGATATTGAAGTGACTTTACCCTTATATCGGTGTGTATTTTTGTCCGTTGAAACCGCATCTGGAGTCAGAATTGGCCCATGGGGTCAAAATTGTCCGGAAAAATTGACTTCCAAATAGCCTCCGACATGTTCAAGCAAGTTTTCCTGTTCCTGAGGGTGATAACCCTTATACCTCCCCAGGCCTAAGTATGAGGGCTTTCTGACCTTGACGAGTAATGTTACATCTCGTCGTCAGACACACTAGGGCTTCATCCTCACACCCTGACGCTCCCCTGCAGGACAGCGTGCCTTCGCTGGTTTCATTACCACAATAGACGGAAAGCGAATCATTCTACACATCCCCTTCAGGGCAGTTGTCATCACTTACAACATCTATTGCGATAGCAGGATTTAAAGCGGTGTATGTTTTACCGAAACTGCATGGGTAACCGTTTGTTAAAAACGTACCGGCACGAGTTTTAGGACGCCCATGGTGACTGGGAGATAAGAAGAAGATGCTGCTTATGCAGGCTGATTCCAATTAATGAGCTGTACTTCGTACAAGGTTTTCTAGAGTTTGCCTGTAGATTAAGGCCAATGCGAGTACTTCTAATGAAAAGTGGGATGCAGCCGGATGTACACTACATACACAAACAAAGATGGATAAAGGAAAAAACCTTAGGCAGATTTTTTTGTGGATGCTCAAGAGGAACTTGCTTGTTTCGGGGGCAATATGATTTGGAAAAAATGGAGGTTGAGTGGGACCCAAAAAAATGCCGGGAAATTCGCTTGCACATGTTCGATCTTGCTATTGACCAACGGATTCAGATTCAGTGGACAAAAATACATACCAACACAATAGTCGAGTCAGCTGAATGTCATTCAATATTCTTTGCCTCAAATTTTGTTGGCTTTGACCGGTTGGGCTAATTTTGACTTCAGATTTAGATCCAGCGGGAAAAAATACACATCGATATAAGGGTAGTCACTTCAATATCATTTAATGTTTTTTGACTCCAGATTTTGGAGAATTTCCGGCCATTTTTGTTATTCTTCCGGCCAATTTTGACCCGATGCGATAGGCCAATTCTGAGCCCGAATTCGGGTTCAGCGGATGAAAATACATACGAATTTTGGCGAATTTCCGGTCATTTTTTGATATTTCTGGCCAATTTTGACCCAATGGGCCAATTTTGTCCCGGATTCGGGTTCAGCGAGCGAATATATATACCGTTATGGGTTAAGTCACGTCAATCCCTTCAATGTTTTTTGACCCGAATGTCGGCGAATTTCCGACCATTTTTTATTTTTTCGGCCAATTTTGACCCTATGGGCCAATTTTGACTCCGAATTCGGGTTCAGCGGGCGAAAATACATACCGGTATATAGGTCGTTCCCCGAGTACACGACCTTTTTCTAATTTTGACAATAAAAACCGGGATTTATTCGAAATCTACGCGGTAGAAATTTTTTTAATTAAAAATTCGGATTCAGCACACAAAAATACTTAAGGCATGATAGGTTTAGTCCTTGGAGCAGAATTTTTTTTTTCGACCTGTGTAATGATAAATTTTGTTGTATAAAATTTATAGGAAATGGCCACCTTCACTTAATAGACTTGCTTCCGCCCGTCTTCGCATCGAATTGCGTACTCGTTCAAATATTCCCGGCGTATTCCGAATTGTTTCACACCAGGCAACCATTCGCTCTCTTAAATCTTCTAAAGTTTTAATGTGAGTTTTATACATCAGGATTTTAAGACGACCCCACAAAAAGAAATCCAAACTATTGATATAGGGAATCTTGCTGACCATTGCTGAGGTCCGCCGCTACCTATCCAACGATTAGGATAAACCACATATAAATGGTCGCGAACAATTACATTGAAATGAACAGGAGCTCCATCGTGCCACATTTGGTTCCTTAACACAATTGGTACATCTTCAAGCAACACAGGTAGTTCTTCTTGAAAATGCCGGTAAGATTGTCCATTAAGGCGTATTGGCAGAGAAAAAGGGCCTATAAGATTATTACCAATAATTCCTACTCGTACATTAACCGAAAATTGCTCTTGGTAATGGGTTTCGGTTATGGCATGAGGGTTTTCATCCGCCCACACATGATTATTATGGAAATTTTGAATATCATTCCTAGAAAAATTTGCTTCATATGTGAACATAATTCTTCATCATCCCGCACTTAACATAGGTATAATTTGTAAAGTATCCGTGAAGAATAATGTATTTCCGCTGAACAATACTGAAACTTTTAATTTCCGAAAAGCAGACTTTTTAAATTTATATACTCATTTAAACTCACTTGATTGGACATTTTTATCTGAGATTCAGGACTGTAACTTAGCATGTCAGAAATTTTATGAGCTGCTGATGTATGTTTTTGAATTATATGTCCCTAAACATGTGTCACGCCCCGGAAAATACCCACCTTGGTATACAAATAATATTATCTTGGACATCAAGAAAAATGCGATTCTGTGGATAGATTATAAAAAACATAACAATGCGAAGTCCTATGACGATTTTAAACAGTTAAGAGCAAAAATAAAAATCGATGTTAATAACTCCTACAAAGATTATCTGAATGGATTACAAAATAATATTAAATCAAACGCGAAACAGTTTTGGTCCTATGTAAATTCCAAAAGAAACAGTGGCTCTTTACCTGATCATGTAATATATAACGACCGTGAATACAGAAATCCCTTAGACATTGTCAACGTTTTTTCAAACTGCATATACTCCGAATAACGCTAATTGGAACCCTGGTAATGCACTTAGCACAACAAATTTCACGCATATAAATATGTTTAATGAAATAAATGTTTTAGAAGTCTTACTAAAACTGAAGCCTAAGTTCACTAAGGAACCGGATGACATACCGGCCTTTATTATTAGAGACTGTGCGTACGCTTTTGTTTACCCACTAACGATTATTTTTAATTTATGTTTAAAATCCGGTGTATTCCCTGATCGGTGGAAACTATCCCGATTTTTAAAAAAGGAGATAAAAGTTACGTTGCAAATTATCGTCCTATTACGATAATTTATAATTTCGCCAAAGTCTTTGAAATTTCTTTATATGACCAAATTTATAATAATGTGCGAAGGCAGATCAGTATATCTCAACATGGCTTTGTAAAGGGTAGGTCAACAGTTACAAATTTATTCACTGTCACACAATTTATTCCTGAGGCTATCGATGCGGGCAAACAAGTTGACGTTATATATACTGATTTTTCCAAAGCTTTTGACAGACTTGACCACGGCCTTCTCCTACATAAACTTAAAGTACTCGGTTTTTCAGACTTGCTAACTTCCCTGCTGTCTTCTTTTTAACTGGAAGGAGCCAATATGTAGAATACCGTGGCTTTAAGTCTGATCAATTTCTAGCTACTTCCGGAGTACCCCAAGGCTCAGTGCTGGGGCCTCTATTATTTATTTTATTTATTAACGATTTAGTGACTTGTGTTGATGTCAACTGCCTGTTATATGCTGATGACATGAAATTGTATTATACTGTTGATACTGACGAGGATTGTGTCTTACTCCAAAGTAATTTAAATGATGTTAATGACTGGTGTCTTCTAAATAATCTGCCTTTAAACATCGCCAAATGTAACGTTCTGTCTTTCTGCAGGAAGAATAATCCACTGTTATTCGATTATAAGTTAAACGATACCGTATTAAATAGATCAGATGAGTTTAATGACTTGGGGTTCTATTCGACTCGAAACTAAATTTTAACAAACATATAGAAAATATTGTTCTCTCTGCTTATAAAAGTTTGGGTTTTGTGATTAGAAATTCAAGTGGTTTTTATGACATTGAATTATTAAATCTTCTTTATACTGCATTTGTTAAATCCAGACTTGAATATGCCTCACTTATTTGGAATCCAGGATATAATAAATATTGTAATTGCATAGAGAATATACAACGGCGCTACCTAAAATTCGTTTCATACAAAATTGATCATGTATATCCCGCTGTTGGCTTCGAACATGGACAGTTGCTAAATAGATTTGGTTTTCTTAGTTTACACGACCGCAGGACACTTTGTTCTCTTTTGTTTTTACACAAGTTAATTTTTAATCTCATCGATTGCCCTAATATCTTGAATATGTTAAATTTTTCATGCCCCCTCATTTGAAACGCGTAATCATAAAACATTTTATCTTCCCACTCCACGAAAAAATGCTCTGATATTCTCTACCTTATTTTTTAAGTGTAACACTTACGTGTCAATTGAAGGACAGCTTGATATATTTTACTCGAGTATTTCAAGTATTAAGTGTATATCTTCGTAGTAATCTGTAATTTTATTTTAATATGCTTTTAATCTGTTAGTGTATTATGCATGTATATAATATGTTCTTTTTTGTTTTTGTCTGTTTGTATATTCTTTACCATTAAGTATAAATTATTGTGTTTTTTTTCCCACCCCGTAATTGGTTTTTACTGTGGGATGGTGTAACTATATAAATAAATAAATAAATAAATAATTTATGACTCAAACTGCGGATTTAGTGTAACATTCTGGAGGTACCACTGACAGAAGTTCACATGCTGGGAAGTAAGCCCTGCACTCTTAGAATATGGTACGGATATAACAAAAAATCAATCGAAATTCGCCAAACAATTTCATGACAAATATTTAGAGCTCTAGTAATTTTCCTCGTACTCGTCTCAGGATATTCGTCGACTTCCTGCAGCACCACGTCCTCAGTTCTGGATATTTTGACAGTTCGAAGTCTACCATCCGAAATATTTTTTTGAAAATTACCAGTTTCACAAAAAAGGCGATGAATAGTCGAAAAAAATCGGTATCTGGCAAGGCACGATTAGGATATCTTTCCTGATGCATACTTCTGACTTTTGTTGCATTACCATCTGCGAGACCATATACGTAATGCATTGTCGCCATTTCCGCATTCGTATAATTCACCATATTTACTGAGATATTCGAATAAAAACAGCGAAAATACAAAATGAATTTAATGAAACAGTAAAAATCGAAGAAATAATATGATGAGATGATTTTGAACACCAATAACTTACTTTATGTAAAAACGTCATTTATTCCAATAACTAGATTTATGTGTTCAAAAATTATTAGTCAATACTGCTAAATGAAGCAATTTGAATTTAATGGTTTTAATCAAGAATTGTGCTTCTAACGAGAAAAACGCAAGAGACCGTTTGCATGTAGAATAACCAGGCTAATCAGAAAAAATATCCACATGGAGAAATGTCAGTGGTGGACCAGTTTTTTGGTAAAAAATATGTGAGGACATGTTTGCAGGGCCGCCACCGATGGAGCAATAAAATAACTTTTCTAACTAAAATATGTGGTTTTATATCCTATTAATACATACCAAAATTGAAAATAATATGTAAAGTACTTTCAAAGATATTAAAAAATAACGATTAAAAAAAATTAAACACCCTGTAGCAGAAAATTTAAGCAGTTGCGGACATATGTTCATATGACCTTTTCTTCAGAAAATGACCTAAGAAATCACACGCTGAAATATTAGCACATCATTAAGGAACAACCTGTATAAAATGCATTCTTGTTTTTTTTTATAAAATTGTAGCTAATCTGACGATGCACAGTGGCACGAATCGTGATTTTTTCGTTCAAATTATCTAAAGCACTTGTTTCGTAACCGATATTTTTTTTTTTAAATACTCGTTATTTAATTTCAAAAGAACGTAGCAGAGTCGATTGTTGAATTATGCTAACCAAAACTATTGAGCTTAGCCAAAATGGCATTATTTAAATCTTAACAAAACCTACAAAAAAAAATTTTTTCTTAGTCAATTTACATAAATCTTGTTTATTGGGGGCTTTTGAGGTCGCTGATTACGAATCTGATATCCAAATTGTCATAAACCAACCTGCAAGATGGCGGAATCAATGGCAGCTATAAAATGCTAAAAAATGATGAAAAATTAAATATTTTTGTTAAAGTTTATTCAGAGATGTTTTGAATATTTCTGATAAGTACTTTTAAGTTAAAACGGACTAAATTTTAAGTTCCAGGAAGAAATTCAAGATATCGGCTCCAATATGGCGGCAATAAGATGATAAAACTAACTTAAAAATAAATGAAATGCATTAAACTAAATAGGCTATTCCTAAGAATTATTAAAAAATTTAAAAAGAAACAAATTTTCTGAAATTTCAGTCCTCCATTAATTTTGAACATAACCTTAAGTAGGTCATATTAATATTTCTTTTTTTATATAATAATAATATAATAAATACCTAACACCAAGAACTTTAAAACAAAAATATTATAACTAACATAACCTAAGGCAAGAGTTTTACGCCATGAACTTTAAACCTAACTCGTGTCACTGTGCGATGATTAATATACTTAAAACGTTAGAATATACCATAATTTTCATTTGCACTGACCGAAAACCCAAGAACCACCCTTTTATTTTGTGTGCCTGTCTAGTGATTTACCGAATTATAAATTAAAATTCATATAGTACACTCTGATCCAAATGGGGTTGCAAGATGAAAGAATGTAATAACACTCTGTATTTTTATGCACTAAGTATATCTGCTTTCATAAACAGCTTTTTAACGCATTTTAGGCACTAATTATTATCCTTAGCTAGTAAAACTATAAAATGCCACTCATCAATATTTATTTCCATTATTTAAATATATAACAAACGCAACTATTTTATAAAGTTATGGTTTCAGTCATCTTAACAGTGGTTCAGTTATTTATATATTTTGTTAATATTGAATTGATATCGACCACATTTAGTTCAAAGTCAGTTTCCATTTCATTAGTTGAGATATCGATGAGGGTTGGCGAAAGCAGGTCTGCTCATTATATGCTAGAATTCATTTTTAACGGATCAACAAAAATTTTATTAAGGTTTAAATTGAAAAATAATTTGTCCCCAGTTGGCTGCCTCAGACAGATAACTGGGATCTTGTATCTAGATTGTTGCTTTGTGTTTTGTTAATTTTAATTGATTCAGAAAAGCTAAATTGATGTGTTTTTTATTCACATAATAACATAAATTAATATCTGAGATAAAGAATACTACTTAGGCAGAGAGCTGTAATAAATTATTGCAATTTTCTACCATGTCAGAAATTACAAATTACTTCCACATCCACGTAGTGGAGTGGAAGTATAGTAATCGTAAACAAGTTCTCTCTGTCTGTCGGTCTGCATTTTTTGTGTGTGCACGATTGCTCTTTAACGGTTTATGATATTGACTTAAAATTTGGTACTATAACGAGATTTGGAACTAGATTATATTTTGATCTTATTTTGTTAAAGGGGGGTAAATCGATAAAGCAAGTAAGTAAAAATTCATTGTTTGGCATTAGCCATCCCCACTATCACTCCTATTTCTACCCCCAACCCATTATTTAAAGAGGTGAAAATATAAAATTGTGATTTAATGTGTGTACAAAAACCAAAGGCCTCAAAATTTTTTTTGGCATCAGCCACCTCCCTGCCGATGTGGCTATTGTTTCATGGGTTTTTGGGGTAGACTATTTCAAATATTATATTTTTAAAGTTATATGAACAATTACACAGACCCACAAAAAAAAATGTTCTGTTCACCAGACTAGACCAACATATCTATACGTTATTGGGGTCGTTGAATACGAATCCGGGGTCTCCATCAGGTCAGGGTCAAGGTCAATCCAAGGTTAAATTGGGAAAAAACGATTAAGCGAAGGAAACCACGTGTACGTTTTTGGGGTCACTGAATTCGAATTCAGGATCTGATTGACCCCACCAGGTCAGGGTGATGGTCAAGCCAAGGTCAAATTGGGAAGAAACCTTTTAAGCGCAGAAAACCACCATTTTTATACGTTTTATAAATCTCAACTTCTGCTCAACTTCAGGTCAAGGTCATTTCAAGGTCAAGTTGGGAAAAGCATTTGAGCTAGAAAACCACGATTCTTATACGTTTTTGGGGTTGCTGAATCCGAATCTGAGGTCTGTTCGACCCCATCAGGTCAAGGTCATTCCAAGATCAACTTTTGTTTATCAAATGGAAACGCGTTTTTGACCACGGATTCTGAAAGAGTGCGATATTTTACGTTCGCATAAGGTTTGACCTATAATCAAAGTGACCTTTCGTCATCAGAAGGTCGAATCACTCTCTCAAATTAATTTATCTAAGATCAAAGATGATTCGTATTCAGAAATCTCAGTTACAAATCTTTGTCGAGCATGGTTTAGCCTCGTGATATTTCTCCGAGGGAGACTGGAGCACCAAGAGAGCAGACACCTATATCCACACGCAACCAACGAGTGGTGTCTTCCAATCCTCCGGGAAAAACGAAACGTCTATGTCATATACTAACTGCCCAAACATCTCGGTGATAGGCACTGATGAAGTCGCTGGAGCATCACTGATGAGGCCAACATCAGTATCCGAGCGACACGTTTAATTTCTGTGGGAATCCTCTGATCCTGTTATTAAAATTAAAAATCCTGCTCCTCAGAGGATGCTGGAAATGGTGACAACTGCCTTAAATGAGAATGTGTAGAATGATCCATTTTCCGATCCTTCGAGGTAATGAAGCCAGTAAAGGCGTACTGCCCTGCAGGGGCGTTAGGGTGTGAGTATGAAGCCATAGTGTATCCGACCACGAGTTGACTTTGTCCAGGTCTAAGTATGAGGGCTTTCCGACTTTGACGAGGAAAAAGTCAACTCATCGTCGGACACACTATGTCTTCATCTTCACACCCTAACGCCTCCCCCTCGCAGGGCAGTACGCCTTTACTGGCTTCATTACCTCGAAGGATTGGAAAATGGATCATTCTACACATCCTCGATTAAGGGAGTTGTCACCATTTCCAGCATCCTCTGAGAAGCAGGATTTTTAATTTTAATAACAGAATCAGAGGATTCCCACAGAAATTAAACGTATCACTCGGATACTGATGTTGGCCTCATCAGTGATGCTCCACTACCTTCATCAGTCCCTATCACCGAGATGTTTGGACAGTCAGTATATGACATAGACGTTTCGTTTTTCTCAGAGGATTGGAAGACGCCACTCGTTAGTTGCGAGTGGATATGGTGTCTTGGTTCTCCAATCCCCCTCGGAGAAATATCACGAGGCTAAACCATGCTCGATAAAGATTTGTAACTCAGATTTCTCAATACGAATCATCTTTGATCTTAGATAAATTAATTTGAGAGAGTGATTCGACTGACCTTGACCTGATTGGGCCGAACAGACCCCGGATTCGGATTCAGCAACCCCAACCCCAAAAACGAATAAGAATCGTAGTTTTCTAGCTTACATGTTTTTTCCCAATTTGACCTTGAAATGACCTTGACCGTGACCTGATGGGTCAAACAGAGAAGGAGTCGGGATTTAGTTACCCCAAGAACGTATAAAAATCATGGTTTTCTGCGCTTAAAAGGTTTCTTCCCTATTTGACCTTGGATTGACCATCACCCTGACCTGATGGGGTCAAACAAAGCCCGAATTCGGATCCAGTGACCCCAAAAACGTACAGAAATCGTGGTTTCCTTCGATTAATCGTTTATTTCCCAATTTAACCTTGGATTGACTTTGACCCTGACCTGGATTCGGATTCAGCGACCCCAAAAACGTATAGATATGTTGGTCTAGTCTGGTGAATAGAACATTTTTTTTGTGGGGCTGTGTTATTTCCACATAGTGGAGTGCAAATAAAGTATCTATATTTTTTCCGTTGTAAGAGACTTTGATAAGAAATCTGGATGTGGAAGTAGTGATTCCTTAGGCAGCCGTTGTTTAACATATAGAACAGGAGGAACAAGAATTTGTCCATAAGACATTTGTACTTGTATCGCCTTGTGGAGGGCGCTCGGTTGAAGTTGTTAAGCGAAAATTTATTGAAAAACTTGTTACCACCTAATTCACATTTCACTAACTTTGGCATCATAAAGAGTATTAATTATCTTAAATTCTGGTTCTTAAAATTTTTGGCGCAAGTGATATTCAATATTTAAAGTAAATACATCATCCTATAAATGTTCAGACGCTATCTTTAAATTCAAATATCTCCGAAACTATTAATCCTACATAAATATTTAAAAATCAGGGGCATTTTCTGTTTACAAGCTTCATTTTTGATCTCTTCAATTTTCCCTCTAAAACTAACATTTATTGAGATTGGTAAAAAACTAAAATTTTACGTTTTTTCGAAAATCTCCTTATGGTTTAAAGTGCAATTTTTTTCTAAAGCAAGTTCTGTAAACGGATGAAAAAATTAGAGCGTCTAGGTTATGTTATCGAAAAATAGAATTTTAGAATTATATTTTGTTATTTACTGACTACTTACAGTGACAATATGGCACAGTTTTTATTAAGAATATGTGAAGCGTAATTAATAACACAGGTACACAAAAAAAGGTAATGTACTCTTTTACCGACTATCATATATGTATTTTGGTACGCTGAAACAGAATCCGTGGTCAGAATTGTTACATGTCGTCAATATTTTCATGTAAGCTCAAAAAACAGTCTAGAACAAACCTGAAACCGGGTGAAAACCGCTGCCCAAGGAACGACTACTTCCACATCCAGATTTTCTATTTAAGTCACTCACATCGAAAAAATTTTGTATGTAGAAATAATTGTTTAAGGAACTTTAATAATATAATATTTGAAATCCTCTACACCAAAGACCCATAAAACGATACCCCACATCGGTGGTAGGGTGGAGGTGGTGATAGGGGGTGATAGCGGGGGTGGATGAAGTAAAAAAATATTTTGAGGCTTATGGTTCTTGTACACACAGTAAATCATAACTTTTTTTCATCCCCTTTAATAATGGGAGTGGTAATGGGGTGGCTAATGCCAAAATTTTTTTAAGACCTTAGCTTCTCTTGTATATAATAAATACCAATTTTATGGATTCTTACTTGCTTGATTTACCTATTTGTCCTAAATTTACCCCAATTTACTCCACAACCCTTCGACGGAAGATGAAAATATAATCTAGTTCTAGATCTCTTTAAAGTACATATGTGTACCAAATTTTAAGTCAATATCTCAAACGGTTCCAGAGTAAACGTTCGCAGAAAAAAAAAGTTACAGACAGACAGACCGACAGACCAACAGACTTAAAATCTCGACGTTTCATGATATTCTAATAGTCCAGGAAATATCTTCGCACCCGTTGGGGAAAATATTCTTAGTGGGTTTTTTTGCATAATCTTATGAAAAATGATCACCTGAAAACAAATCTGCATGTTGCCAGGTCTAAAAATGGGTCAATAATTGTTTAAACAATTTTTTTTAAACAAATTGCAAAAATTATTTATTTTGCTCCTTTTTCTCTAAAGTTGATAGTTTTTGAGATATTAATTATTTAATGTTCGAAAAAATGCAAAAATGGCCATTTTCAACCCTGAGAAACAATATGAAAAACAAAAAAAATTAATGTTGTTAAAGGCCTTAAATATTCTTTAAACACCCCTTAACAAAGTCCTAGAGCGTTTAGGCTATTATGTTATTGCAACTTAATTGATAACACAGGGTCCACAAAAAAGAAAAGTGGTCTGCGCCGGAGTACTGACCTACCAATCCCCTGTATTTTGAGCCAATTGACACGAATTTGGCCTTAGTTTTTCCCCAGCACGTGAGGTTTTTTTTAACAGCAAATAAATATATAAATATTATAAAAAATATTACGATTCAACAGATTTCTTTGCTGTTAAAAAGAAACCTGACGTGCTGGGGAAAAAATAAGGCCAGACTCGTGTTCAGCGGCTCAAAATACAGGGGATAGGTATGGTCAGTACTCCGGCGCAGACCACTTTTCTTTTTTGTAGGCCTGTGTTATCAATTAAAAAACGAGAGGTTGCAATAACATAATAGCCTAAAACGCTTTGGGACTTTGTTGAGGGGTGTTTAAAGAATATTTAAGGCCTTTAGCAACATTAAAAAATTTTGTTTTTCATATTGTTTTTCAGGGTTGAAAATGGCCATTTTTGCGTTTTTTCGAACCTTAAATAATTAATATCTCGAAAACATTAACTTTAGAGAAAAGTTGCAAGAGACCTTTCTTGTTCATAATCTCCCAAAAAATCTAAAAAAAAAATGCCCGGAGCAAAATAAACAATTTTTGCAATTTGTTTAAATAACATTCTTTAAATAATTATTGCCCCGTTTTTAGACCTGGCAACATGCAGATTTGTTTTCAGGTGACCATTTTCCATAAGATTATGCAAAAAAACCGACTGAGAATATTTTCCCCAACGGGTGCGAAGATATTTCCTGGACTATAAGCCTATTTGAACAATAAAAATTTTTAAAAATTTTTTTGTCGTTACTATAGTTCCACTGGATGTGTAAGTAAATATGAAGAATCAATACCCAGAGAAACAAAAAAGAGGGGGATCAAATAGTCTCATAATACACTGCAATTTTTTTCATTATGCTGTTTTATTGTTCTATTTTATTTACTTAGTTTACGCCGTCCACTGTTTTTTAAATCATTATCTAATAGCACATTCTTCAATTCAGGTATACATTGGTTTTTCTGTGTTGCATGGAAGAACATCATAATATGTACAATAAATATTTTTTAAAACAAAAACTAGAAAATATGATAATTTTATTTCATACCTATCATGACAACTGTTCGGAAGGATGATTAAAAAAAACTTAAGTCCTCGGCATTGTTAATGTAAAATTCACAGAAAAATAACTTAAAATCGATTTTGTGGCAAATTAAGTATTGGTAACATAACACATTCATCCACTTGCAAATTGTCACATGTCGTCAATATTTTCATGTAAGCTCAAAAAAAAGCTTAG